>CM038554.1:33122608-34535492 GCA_021527575.1 Ensete glaucum
TTTTTCTTCTTCAACTAATATCTGATTTAAAGGTGGAATTTCTTTTATTATTTTGTTGCATTTTCTCCTTCAGCATAAGACTTATGTTGTTTCAATGTTTCTTCTTATCTGCATGAACTCAAGTTAAAACCACACTTACTAGCTGCAGGCGATGCTAACTTCAGATATGTTATATGCAACGTATTCACTTTGAATATCTTGTCATGGACAGAAGCAAATAGATCAATAGTTACAAAAGGAACTTTTGGAAGAAGAAAACTACTTTTGATCTCCTCTATTGGGTTCACCACTGGTGCTTTCCAAAATGCTCTAGATAATGGAGTGGCAGTAGCAGCAGAATTTGCTGATAGTAAGTTCTCAATGTTTATGTTTCAGTATATCTGATAAGTTCTTTTTTTTTTTCTTGCACAATGGATCAGCTGGAAGTGGCAAAAGCATCCAACCCATTTTCATTTGGTATTTAATAAGTTCTTTTTTTTCTTGCACAATGGATCAGCGTTGATGTCAACTATTTAAGGTTGGTATCAAATTCCTTGTCAGAAAAACTTTCTTTTGGTATATGCTTCAAAGCTAGAGGATTAGTTCATAAAATTCCTCATGGCAACTTTCTTTTGGTATATTCTTTAAAGCTAGAGGATTAGTTCATAAAATTCCTCAAATGATCTAAAGTTCATTCAACCATATAGAATCCCTCCAATGGTTGTCACAATCTAATATGGGATAATTGATTTGTTAACTTCGTTGACAATAGTATACCCATTAGACCCTTATAAACCAATCTTAGTCTTATCCACTTCTGATGCAAGACTAATCGAGGTGTTACGAAGCATAATGTAGCTCAGATCAAACCTTAGCATGGTGCATTTAGGACGTAGCCTTCTGGTGGTATTGCACCGTGACGTGTCCTTTGGCCTTGTCCACATTATTTCCAGCTCGAGCCTTTGGCTTTGATATCGATTGTCATGACCGATGGGATTACTGAGCCTTAACAACTAGCTTAAAATGCTTTAGTTGAAGTTGGTAATACACCCATTTGATCCTTATAAACTAATCTTGGTCTTGCTTACTTCTAGTGTGGGACTAATTGGGGTGTCACAATGTTCCTCTAGACATGGAAAACAAGAAAAAGAAATGACAAACTTTGCTTTATTGAGCAATGTTCAACTTGAAGACATAAACCAAGTTCGCAATCTCGTACCGTACCGATGTTTCGATCAGCTATTAGTACAATATGTATTGAGCTGTACTGAGCGCACCGGTCCTCTATCGGACCGGTACATACAGAGCGTATCAGTCCTCTACGGACTGGTACATATCGAGTGGTACAATACAATATTGCAAACCTTGGCATGAACTATTGCATTTAACAATATATAATCGTGAAAGGGTTCTATATATGTATGTGGATCCACAATGTGGTGTGTATATCCAGATATGTACCAGAAAAATACTAAATTCTTACAAGCATATCAGGGTTGAATATAAGAAATTGAGATATCAGATCTACTCCCCTTGAAGTTCAAAGGCATATTTGCAGAAGTATGAAAGCTTGAGTGTTTATATATTTATGATTTATGAAACATTTAGCGTGAAAAGATCCATCTAGCCAATCCAAATTGTTGATTTGCAAGGTACAAGTGCAATTATGGAAATTCTGATGTGTATAATTTTGAAACTTGTTTTCCTTGATCAGGTATACTGTAGTTTTAGAAATTATTCTTCGAGGCCATTTTAGATATTGCTTATAATCTGTTGCATCTCCATGGTGAAGTTTTGTGAAGGTGTTGTGCATTGTTAATTCGTTATCCTGTGGCCATTGGTAAAGAATTGTGCTTTACGGATAGTGCTATTGCTTAGGATTATTCTTAGAGTTTACCCCTCTCAATTGTGAACCCGGAAGCTATGATGTTTTGGCTTCTCAGAGTATTTCAGTATTTAATAGTCTGTAGTTTACTAAAATTACTAAACCTATCAGATATTGCATTGGCTCAAGAATTTAAATTGAATATATTTGATTTTAGTTCCAAAGTACTGGGCTTATTTTTGGTTCTTGATAATCCAGTGCCAGCACTCCGCGGAAAGGACTATGGAAAGACAAAAATGAGCTATCCAGATTATAATGAGACACAATCCGGTCTTCAATACAAGGTTATCCTTGGCACATGAGTTCAGGTGCATGCTTGTTATTTCTTTGGAGAAAAGGCTTGATAAGATGTTAATTATAATTTCTGACTACAGGATTTGCGAGTTGGTGATGGTCCGACACCGAAAACAGGGGACACAGTAGTGGTGAGGCAGAAGTTTATGCAACTATGATATTTAATTTAGAAAATACATTTAATAGTGCAGGAAAGACCCCCCAACAAAGTTTTACTTCAATAGTTGCCCAGTAATATGTCATAAGCTGATCAATTTATGTCTCAGTTTTTCTGATGATTTCTAATTTGGAATTTCAGTTTCTTGATGAACTTGGATAGATTTTTGAAATGTAGTTGAGTTGGACAAACTCATGCAGATTTGTAAATGCATTGAAGGTTGACTGGGATGGTTATACGATAGGATACTATGGTCGCATCTTTGAAGCTCGAAATAAGACAAAGGGTGGTTCATTTGAGGTAAACTTCTTCTGGAATATTTCTTTGTTGTTTCAATTTTCCATTCATGATGATGATTGTCCAATTTTATTAGAAGGAACAAGCAATTAAAACTATAGATGTTCCATGCATACCGAATGAGTTGGATCAACAAACATGATGTAAGTCCTTTCATTGTTAATTCCAAGGTTGGTTGGAGAGGTGAAAAGGGCATCAAGTCTTAGTCTATCACTTTTCCTGAATCTTGTATTCTTTTAACAAGGTTGAAGAGACAGAATATGCTTCTTAAAAAGGCAGGGTGTAACAAAATAAATATGTTTGCATGTGTGCATCCAAAAGCACCTTTGGAGTTGTAAATAAGTTGAAAACTGGCAGAATATATGCTAGCAGAATCCAATGACTCAAAAAGATGTTGAATGCTAATAGACCTAAAGCTTGAGATTTTGTCAGAGTTGCTGTAATAGCACTTATATATAAGATGTGTGTCATTACAGCATGGATCCTAAATGCCCTGTATAATCATTTAAAAAATAAATAAAAAGAATTAAGAACATTAGGCCTATCAATCTTCTATTGAGAATATTAAGGGTTTCAGATTGATGCTGAATAGGCATCATTTGTTATTTTGATAATGCACAAGAATGCGAATTTGATCGTCACGTATAACTTATTTGTTAAGAGCAAATCAGAGGTTTGCTAACTTGATTTCGTCAAGCTTATGGTAAGTGGTAATCGTACAAGGGATAATGTTTGGTGGTTTGCTTCACCCCTTTTTCTTAATCCTTATTAATATTTCAGTTACAAAGTATTTTCAGGTAGTTCTGAAAATGGATCACACACTGTTTTTTCTTGGGTATTTTTCAATGAGAAAGTTACCAGGCTGATAAAGCATACTTCTAGTAAGACTTAGTATTTGGTATAGGGTTGAGTCACATTACTCATTTATGATATATTTATGACAACATGGTTTCCTGGGGATAGAGATGTATATAATTCAAGAGCAAAAGGTCAAATGTTCACTAAAATTGTGAAAAGTACGCAGGTGATGGGGCTAGTTTGATAAGTCTTTGGTTGGACGGTGCTAGATGATGTAGTTATGAACTCATTCTTTGTTTCCATCAGGATGTTGTCATGTTTGCATCTGTATGTGACCATTCGTATTCAAGGATTAGAAGGTCTGTGATATACTTTTAAGCAAGTTAAAGGTACAAGTCATTGGTGATGAGAACAATAACTGGACAAAGTACCACTCATGATGGGTGTTGTCTAAGTGCTTTGAGTTTTTGGTTAAAGTTTGCCACTGTACTGGGTCACAGGCTCTGTGACTTGGCCTAGAATGAGTGCCTACTCCAGGTGCTATTAGGTTTTAAATTGATCACAGAAGATTCTTATACAATTTAGTCTTCTTCTTGTCATTCTTTATCAACTAGAAATAGTCATGGTCTTCTGTTACTATTGACACATCATTTTTATGGTTTTTGTAAAGCAAAATATATTTTGTGCTTCAGTTTGTCTTTTGTTTGGTTGTGCAATCCAGATACTGTTCTTTCATATAATGAAGTTAGCCCCTACCATTGCATCTCTTTGAATATTTTATTGTCTCTTTCTAATGTGCAGGGAGATGATAAAGATTTTTTCAAGTTCAAGGTTGGTTCAAGACAGGTAATTTCTTCATTGCTCACCTATGAGTCATCGTTGGGGTTTGAGCAACAAATACTGAATGTTTGAGGTATCGGGCATCAATCTAGGGATGAATTCTGAATAATCTATGCAAGCAGGACACCAAAATCTGTACTGAATGTTGCTCCACATGATCGTGTATTATATTGTGCTACCTATTTTCATCATTCTCCTAATGTTTCAGCTGAATTCCTTGGTAAGATGCTGTGCTCAAGTTGTGGCAAAGAAAAAATAAGCTGTCTCTTGTTCGGTTGGAAGCTTGGAGCTGCTAAACAAGCATCACCTTACACAACTAAATTCATTTACAAACATCAAAACTCACAAAAAGATGACAGAGAAAAGCCAATGTACATATATTTTCTAGGGATTCTAGTGAAGCTCAATGTTGCAATAGCCTTTTTCCTTTTTTTAAAATTCCATGTTTGACTCATCACTATTACTATCACCCAAGCAGAAGCTAATTATTCTCACGAGACCATATGAGTTGGAAAAGAAATTCTTATAGACAGTAGACTCAATGTAGATTAGATTCATTGTGCCCCATAATGATGATTTTTAGAAATAGCTGCAGCAATTTTTACAATAGTAGAAGCTAAAGTGATATGGTCCATTCATCTATTTGGGTCATCATTCCACAATGGATATATTTTACATTGCTGATCTCCATGTTACATCATTAGGAATTCTTCTGTTTAGGATGAGATATCTTAGTACTTTCTTATGCTGTATCATTTCACATGTTCAGGTTATACCAGCTTTTGAGGAAGCCATTGTTGGCATGGCAGAAGGAGGTATCAGGAGGTGATGTACCAGCCTTTTCAATACTCGCCATTTATTTAGATGGTCCCCTCTGCACTAATTATTAGTTGGTCTGCATTTTATCGGATATTTACTGACATGTTAGTCATGAAAATTGCATTTTGTTTATGCTATACTGGGAACTGGAAATTTGGAAAAAAAATGAGACTCCTATTAATCTATTTACGGTGGACATTACCTCAACAATTTTTTATTTAATCAGTTGTAGTTCCGTGTCATTGTCATAAATCTTTACATCACATAATCTGTTAATAACTGCCTTAACCTTGTCGCAATTTTACATTGTGAATGATAAGAGGTTTAAGAAGCAAACAAGATTTTACATGCTGATATTATTATTAGAAACCCATCGGACTAATTTGTTAAACTCTGTGATTGCCCGAAACTACTGAATCAAAGTTCTACCATGGTATTTTTTCTTGGTGGAATTTTCAGATCAAGTTCTTTTGGTGCTTGATTTGTATAGTACATTTATCTGAATATGACAGGTAATTGTATATTTTCTCTGGATGGATTTTTTATTCTTTCTATGAGTGCAGCCATGGATGTACTAATACATTACTCACACAGCAATGCAGGATAATAGTGCCTCCGGATTTGGGATATCCAGATAGTGACTTTAACAAACTTGGTCCCAGACCGACGACTTTTTCGGTACTCCACACAGCGATCGATTAGTACACTTGTGAAGAAATGGCATACTGATCATTGGTAAACTCTGCAGGGCCAAAGAGCTCTTGATTTTGTCCTGAGAAACCAGGGCTTGATCGACAAAACTCTGCTGTTCGATATAGAGCTTCTTAAAATCGTCAGGAACTAAGATTTATCGGGGTATGTTGTATGTTAATTTTCTCAATGATTTCTCTACAATATATTTCTCAATGTTAATTTTCTTGCAGAAAACACCGATGAACTTCCTTGCCAAAGGGGCCATAATGGTGAACAGATATTAAAAGAGTTTCTTATGCAGCAAAACGTGGATTACATTTCGTCCGTTAGCTTCTAGTTTTCTAGTTCACTCGACAGATTACACATTGTTCTGGAGTTTGACCTCTAATATTAACAACTGTATCAAAATATTGCACTGTAATTTGTTGATGAATTACTTTTAATCAAAGTTTCACTTATCGGTCTGTACCGGTGTATCGAGATTTTCTCTGTATCGATACGCGGTAATTATAGTATATACCGTCTGGTATATTAAAATATAATATAATCGTTTTATAATATTATATAATATTAATATATTAATATATTTAAAAAAGAAAAGGGCCAATGTCACATCGATTTTTTTCTCCGTTGGGAGATATTCCGTCTTCTCGCGCGGGAGAAAAAGTGCTCGCGGGCGATGGCGCACGGGCGAGGACGTCGCGTGGAAAGTAGGTTCTTTTTTTTCTTTTCTTCTTTTTTCTTTTCTTCTTCTTTTTCTTATTATTATTTATTTTTTCTCCCTCAATCGATCATTGACGGTTGATTTTTCCTTCAATCGATCATCGACGATCAATTTTTGATGGTATCGTCTAGTAGCGAATGGTTCGTGTATCGATAATCTAACAATCAGTATATATCATTTGTATCGAGTGCTACAGATCGAAATAGTAAATCTTACTCTTACACTATATTGTTTGTCTGATATCAAAATTCTTAGTAAGTTACCACAAAGTCAAAACACAAATGCGAATCTCAAAACTGCCTTCACATTCGTCCGCAGATGATTATTAAATGTTAGAATCCTTAATCAGAATGCTATAAATTAATATTAACAACTTACGAAATGGCCATGGGTCCCATCATCCAATCAACAAACCCATTGGACGGCTGAGATTATTGATCATTATTGTCCGTACAATAACTTCCAAGCCTTTTATTATTTTCATAAGTTATGAAAAATAATAATTCTTAAAGTTAATATGATATAATAAAAGAAAAGTTAAAAATCTAAGGATCAAAATAGTATATAAAAATTTATTAGATCAAAATAGTATATAAAGAATTGGTTGGAAATGAAACTTTAAATAAAACATGCTTAAAGGATAATATCAAACAATATAAAATCAAATTTGTAGTCAAGAGTTTCTAAAAAAAAGACCAATTATAATAAGACCATTTCTTCGATTTCTAAGAATGACTCGTTGATGATTCTCGTGACATTAAAAGGTTATTATAATAATGAGTTACATCAAATTGATATGAAAATAATATTTTTAAATAGATTTCTACATAAGAAAATTTATATATAACAACATAAATAATTCATAGAAAAATAAAAGTTGGCCTACAAATCTAAGAAATTAATTTGTGATCTTAAATAAGCTTTCAAACAATTATATAAAAAAAATTATGATGTCATTACTTTCATAGGACTTAAAAAAATATTATTTCTTAGTATATATATATCTGAGGGGTAAGGGAATCAAGTTTATTATATTGGTTATATATATATATATATATATATATATATATGATATTTTATTTATCAATAATGATCTTAATTTATTACACAAAACTAAGATATTTCTTATTAAAAATTTTAACATGATTGATTTAAATAAGATAATTTATATTATTGACATTGAGATATTCAGAGATAAATCTTAATAATTAATATGTTTATTTTAGAAAAAATATATTAACAAAGTAATTGAGAGTATTAGTATGTAGCCTTGTTCAACTAGTGATACATCTAGGTATTCTAAAAATCTAATCAAAATTAGTATTATAAAAATATACCTAGAAAGAAATCAAATGAAAATATTTCTTATGCATGCACTATTGAAAGTATATTATATGTTCATAGGAGACCAGATATCAATTTTAGAGTTTAAATGCCAAATATATATCAAAATAATCCAAGAATAAAATATAAAAAATCTGTAAAGAAAAAGATGAGATACCTATAAGAGAACAAAGATTATATGTTCATATACATGAGATCAAATCAGTTTAAAGTATGAAATATTTATATGTTGATTTTATAAATATTTATAAGTTTAAAGTAGAAAATCTACTTTACGATTCATATTCATATTAACTTGAGAGATAGTTTTTTCGACAAAAATATAAAATAATTATTTATTATATTATTAATAATAGAATATAAATTTTTGAGAGGTCACAAATCAAGTTTCATGGTTACAAAATTTCATCTTGGTATGATGGACTTAATTGCTAAGCTACTTAAGATATTTGTGACAATATCATAGTAATTTTATTTTTTAAGAATAACAAGTAGTTTAGTGATTCAAAACATATCGAGATAAAGTATTTTATAGTTAAAAAATAATTAAAGAATAATAAGTATTGATTGAGAACCAGAACATCAATTTAATGATTATTAATGTATTTATTAAAATTTTATAATCTAAAATATTTAAAGAATATATTATTAGAATGATGATTTTAAGCAACTAATAAAAGATATGATGATGTATATTTAAATAGATACTATTATTGATTTGTTGTCTACTTAATTAAAGTTTTCTTTTATATCTTGATTACATTTATGTATATGTATATTATATTTAAATCTGATAATATATTTATCTTGATAAGATAAATTATAGAGATTATTTTAGACTATATTAAGAATGATTAATAGTATTATATTAAGTAAAAATTAGTGATGTAAAACTGTTGACTCACATTAATAGTTAGACTTAATTAAATATTATTTATATTTTATTAGATTAATTGACTATTTAAAAATTTATGATCATATCTAAAATATTTTTAAATAAAATTATTTTAATTTATGATCATGACTATTTAAAATATTTTTATTTATTTTAATTTTATTTTTTTATATCTTATCAATTAATGGGCTTTGTGAGATAATGTGAATGGGTTGTGTGAGAGAATGTTAGATTATGTGCTCATGTTTAATTGGGTAAGATATATTATATATAATATTAGTTTTTGATTATGTTTATCAACCAATACAAAGAAAGTTCACTTATAATAGTATTTTGTGATAATGAGCTGGGAGGACTTTCATAATTATTTACCTTACACCCTTTGCTCTTATCTATAAATAGATTTGATAGGGACTTTACGCATGTATAATAACACATTATATATGAGATTACAGATCTATTATCGTTTCTTTTTTATTCTTATTTCATCGCTCATAGTAATCTTGTGAAAGATATATATTTTTATGGAATGACATCGAAAGATATGTTTATTTAATCTTTGATATATGATTATTAAATTTTAATTATTGATATTAATAGTTTTTAAAAAGCTTTAGGAGTCATAATAAATAAAAAAAACTCCATATAGGAAGATAAATACCATATTTAATCAGTAGATCAACACAATCCATTGCTTAAAGCTTTAAAATTTCAACAAATTCCCACTGTGAACATAGTACACGCATTATTCTGCACAAGATAAACATGCTAGAATTTGAAATTTCCAAATAAGAAAAAAAAGGGAGGATTTGGTGTTGATTTGAAGTCTCACCGGAATTATTTAATCACACGTTAAAAAATTTTGATCCACTAACGTTGGACGCTGTGAACAGTGGCATTTTGGAAGTGTGTCGACAAACTGTTCACATTTTTCTTTACTTTTGTTAGGAAAAAAGAGCTGTCCGAGAAACCAAATTAATTATTTTAACATTTCATATCGTGTTTCTCGACTGGTTCGTCAAACCTAATTAATTATTTTGATATTTTATTTTTTTATTTTAAATATATTTTCTTTCTCAATATTATGAAGATTACTTATATATGGTGGGTGGTGTTTACTTTTTAACGTAATATATAAAAATATATTTATTTTAATAAAAAAATAAGTTAAACTATTTGGTTTTTAACGGCGACAGAGCGGTGGGGCGGATCCACTGTTGCTGTCTCCGCTTTCCCTATCGCAGTTACGTGCGCGACTCCATCACACTGCCTCGGTTAGGTAACAGTTTCACGTGCCGCCGCCGTGGCCTCGTCGTCTCCTTTGCCGTCCTCCCCCCCCCCCCCCCTTCCGTCCTTGGCATAGTTATCATCGCAACCTCCACACCATACGTACCTCTCTTTTAGATGTATGTACGTACGTATGCTAATTTTTGGAGGACAACGCACGTACAGACGTGTGCTTAGCGGGTCCCACGTCTACCTGGCGAATGGGGCTCACTTGATTGGTGCGAGAATGCCGGAGTCGGAACGACACACACACCAAACACGGCAAAAATATCCTCGAGCCACCAATCACGGGAAGGATGCCTCCTCCTCATCATCGGTCGGCAGCCGCGGGGCCCACTCCATCTCGATGACGTGCGTGCAAAGACTGTGTTCGTCCTCCATCGTGTCCGGCCGCATCGAGCCACCGATCACCAAAAAAAAAAAAAAAAAAAAAAATTGTCCCTTCCATCGGTCGGCACCCGCGGGTCCCACGTCCATTTCGACGGCGCGTGGATACGTGATTGGCGAGAAGACGCATCGGCACAAAACTGCGGTCTCGGCCCCACGCGGGCCCCGCGTTCGCGATCGGACTCCGTCGCGTGCACATTTCTCGCGTGACGCCTCCGCCGTGTCATGTCGTGTCCGGCGAACACGAGCCACCAACTCGCTTTCCTCCGCCGTCCACGCCTTCGCTTCCGCCTTCCGCAAGTCTTCTCCTCCATCCCCCCCCCCCCCCCACGCAACGTAGGAAAGGTAAACATGAACACCTCCTCTCCCCTCAATTTGTTCGGAACACGTCACCGATCAACAGCCAATTAAATATCCTATATATATATATATAAATGATTCCACGTACTTAATAATTTTAAATCGCAGTTAAATTATAGATATCAATGATCATTAATATTTGAGATTAGTGAGATGGCGTGTAGGTGAAGGATCAAACTATGAAGGGATGAATACATTGTATATGTGAATATTATATAGGATAAGTTTTATATATATAAAAAAATTAAATTATAGATATCAATGGTTCGCTGGATGGTTTTTTTTCTCATAAAGTAACTATTACTTTTCAAAATAATAAAAAGTACCATCGATTACTCTCTTCCCATTGTCCTCCTTTTCCTCTCTTTTCAAACTTACTTAATTGAATTGATTTAACCAACTCAGAACTCAAAATGGTCCAAAATAAATAGTAACCAATACTTTTAAATAATATTAATATATTAATAATATTTTTAATCAATATTTTAAATAAATAATTGAAACGAAGTAAAAAAATATCCATTTTAAGGCTTTAAAAAATCATTTAGACATTCATAAGTAAGTCATTTTCAAGTTTTATTAAAAATTGATAATTTTGGAAAATTAGACCAGAGTTATATTTACTTTAGAAAAATAAAATCTCATTCAAAAATAAGTGTAAACTCATGTCTCTAAAAAAAAAAAATTAGGAACTTTAAAAACCATTCTCTGAAGATACTTAATTAGTTTTTGGTCCAAAGTAATTGTAAATTCATATTAAATTAAAAAGGTTAAAAATAACATAATTTCATGCTTTCTAAAGTTTGAAATAGATAAAAAAAAATAAAAATAGAAATACTCTCCGAGAAAAACTCAAGAAGAGAAATATTTTTAGGATTTGCCCTTTCGAATATAATAGGAAGACTATACCCACAAGAAAGGAACTCAATATAATATCTCGCTCTCTCTCTGTATCGCCCTCTGTATTCTGTATTCGTTTACCCGCTCTTCTTCTTCTTCTTCTTCTTCTTCTTCCTCGCCAATCGTTAATTCTTGCTTTACCCTCACAAAGAAGAAGGAAAAGGTAAAAGGAAAAGAATGGAGGCGGCGTGCTCGTCCTCCTCCTGTTCTCCCTCCCTCCTCACGCTGCACTCCTTACGCCCTTCCTCCGGACACCGCCGCCCCGTCGCCGCCGCTCTCTACCCCACCGCGGCCGGTTTGAAGGCCTCGAGTTCCTCCTCCTCCCTCCTGGTCGAATTTCGACGCCGATCGTTTACCTCCATCCCCCTCCTCCCTTCCCGGCGGTATTGCCACCGACGGCCCCCCAGGCGCGCGATCTCGGCGGTGTTCGAGCGGTTCACGGAGCGGGCCATCAAGACCGTCATGTTCTCCCAGCGCGAAGCGCAGGCCCACGGCATGGGTACAGTCTTCAACCAGCACCTCCTCCTCGGCCTCGTCGCCGAGGACAAATCCCCCAGCGGCTTCCTCGGCTCCGGCATCACCATCGATCGCGCCAGGGACGCCGTCCGGTCCATCTGGCCCGATGGGGTTGCCGCTGATCATGCCACGGCGCCCTCCGCCGGATCAGCCACCGGCGTGCCCTTCTCCCTCAACAGCAAGCGGGTGTTCCAGGCCGCTGTCGAGTGCTCCAAGAACATGGGCTGCAAGTTCATCGCCCCAGAGCACATCACCATCGGTCTCTTGAACGCCGATGATGGCAGCGCTGCGCAGGTTCTCCAGAGGTATATAATCTCTCTACAGCTTCCAGAATGATCTTTTGGGGGGATAGATAGACAAATAATTAATAATCCAAGGACGCTCAAGTGGCGCTGGAATTTGAAATTAGCTCACCTTGACGCTTCCGAACTCTGTATATCCAATAGAGTCAAATGAGCTTGCTAAATTTGAAATTTTCGTCACATCCATTACGGCAAAAATGTAGATCCGGTTTCTCCATTCAAACATCAGATGTCTCTCAGCTGACCGGAGGGACTTTTCTATTAGACTCAGCTTTCCTTAATAAGAATGTGTTGCACCTTGAAACTTAATGTTAAGACCTCATGGGTATGGAAATGAGTTTTAGCTGTATCACAAGGAATTGAGAGGACAACCGAATGCACCAGGATCCTGCTAATGTGGGATTTGAGGAAGGCAAACCAATGGAGCCTTACGCCTTACCCTCTTTTTCAAGTTGATAGGCTGCTTTTGTGACAAACTCTAGTTACTTAGGATACTAGGAAGCAAGCATACCATGGTGCTAAAACTCGTCCTTGAAGTTTTTAGTATTTTATTAATGGAAATAATGATTTTTGTTGCCAGAATTTGGGATAACAGTTATATGTAAAGAAGTCGCTTACTTGGTAAACATTGAATACATCTTGTCAATTTATTAATCCTTCGGAAGTACATTTGAGCAGTTTCCATGGGCTTCAATTATGATCTGATAAGTGGTTTGTCATTTTAGTTTGGGAACAGATCTCAGTCGTTTAGCATCGGTGGCCCTATCCAGACTCCAAGGGGAGCTTGCCAAGGATGGTAGAGAACCCGTGGCATCTTCTCAAAAGTTGCCAGAGAAATCTCTATCAAAATCTCTTGGTAGAAAATCTGCAAGTTTGAGGTCTTCAGATAAGACAAAAGGTTGCTGGTCCTCTTCAAGTGCTACCGATTTATGATATCTCATAAAAGTTGCTTCTTTGGTATCTTGTAGTATACAAATTTGTTCAAGCTATTGTTCTTTTCTTTTGTCAGAAAAAAGCCCATTAGCTCAGTTCTGTGTGGATCTAACCGCTCTGGCTAGCGAAGATCTCATCGATCCTGTAATTGGTCGAGATACAGAGATTCAGAGAATTGTCCAGATCCTATGCCGAAGGACTAAGAACAACCCCATTCTTTTGGGGGACCCTGGTGTTGGGAAAACTGCAATTGCTGAAGGATTGGCTCTTCGCATTGCTAGAGGAGAGATTCCTTCTTTTCTTAAGGTGTGCTTCTCATGTTTTATGATGACAATTTCTACTTGTTTGCTTGAATTAGTTGTACTAACATCTTCAGGTTTATTCTTTATGCAGGAAAAACGTATAATGTCACTGGATGTAGGCTTATTGATGGCGGGTGCCAAAGAGAGGGGAGGACTGGAATCCCGAGTTACTGGTTTGATAAGTGAAGTGCAGAAAGCAGGTTAGCTGGAGTATCATGTTATGGTTCTTTGTTCTGTATTTACTGAGTTCTGTCATCAATCTAGATACTTGGACAAATGCAGGCGATATCATACTCTTCATTGATGAAGTTCATACACTGATTGGTTCTGGCGTTGTCGGAAAAGGAAACAATAGTTCTGGTCTTGATATTGCTAACTTGTTGAAGCCTGCACTTGGTAGAGGTGAATTGCAGGTACAACACGAAAGATTAATATTTCTTGTTACCAGATTCTAGTTGACATCCCCTTGTATTCATCATCCATTGTCCATTATGATTCAGAGAGGATGTATCCGTGGAGGATCTCATTTATATGAATCGGGAAACTACTTTTTTTGGTTCGATACAAGTGCTCTTTGTGTTTCCAGACCTGAATTTAGTTTAATTCTTGCTATGTTTGTATCAACTGAAAATGCATCCAATGCAAGTTGTCGATGCATATCTGAGAACTTAATTTAACTGATGAAAATCTTCTTACCCTTGTTTATATCATGACAATTTGTTTGTAGTGGTCTGGTCCTAAATTGTTCCTGTACATTTAAAGTGTTTGAATATCTTTTGTGCATATCTAGGAGTTCATTTTTTTTGTATTAATGCACTTGATATCTACAGTGCATTGCTTCAACAACTTTAGACGAACATAAGACACATTTTGAAAAGGATAAAGCTTTTTCTCGACGATTCCAACCAGTTCTCATTAACGAACCTAGCCAGGTACTATCACAGTTCTTGTTCCAACGTTCTAATCACTTCATTTTACTAGTGTATGATTTTCTTTATATACATTTCTTAAAATGCTTCAGGAGGATGCTGTCAAGATCTTGCTGGGTTTACGTGAGAAATATGAGATCCATCACAAGTGTACATTCACATTAGAAGCCATAAATGCTGCAGTATACCTCTCAGCAAGATACATTCCAGACAGACATCTTCCTGATAAAGCAATTGATCTGATTGATGAGGCTGGTAGCAGAGCTCATATGGATGCATTCAAGAAGAAGAAGGAAGAGCAGGTTTCTGTGCTCTCAAAGTCACCCGAAGAATATTGGCGAGAAATTAGAGCTGTCCAGGCAATGCATGAAGTGGTAAACAACTTTACTGATGCACTAGACTATGTCTTCAAATCTCTGATCTCTGTTCTGATTTTGTTTCCTGGTCCAAGGACCTTTTGGTAGTTTCTACAGTATGTTTAAGTTATGTTTTGGTCGTTCTAGCAATGCCATTCTGGTGTGGTACATATTAAAAGTTTGTAGTATAACTCAGAAAAACTGAGGAAGGATCAGATTATGAACTTTATATAAATTAATACATTAATAATTTATACATGAAGATTGGGAACTTTATATAAATAATATATTTCGAATCTAAGGTATTTTCAGATTATGAACTTTATATAAAGTAATACATTCATGAAGATTGGGATACTTTCTGTTACAGTGGGATAAGTAAATACCATGGAAGTCTGTTTTGGATTCAGTCCATCTCATTGAAAATCAGAACCGTGCCTGCCTCTAGTTATATTTTCTAAGTAATGAAAAGTGATTTCCTGTTATCCAATCAGGTATTGCCAAATAAAACTACAGATGATTCTGAAACTTTGGTTGATGTCAAGGAGGTCTCAGAATTTTCTATCCCATACTCACAAGATTATGACGGGTACGATATGTGGCTTTTCTTAGTCGTTAATAAATTGGGCAGTCCTGAACTCTCTGAAAATTCAAAACTGTTTCTCTTGGGCCATGCTTTGATGCAGACAAGTTGTTGTTGGACCAGAGGAAATAGCCACAGTTGCTTCTCTTTGGTCAGGAATCCCAGTTCGGCAGCTCAATGCAGATGAAAGAAAGCTTCTAGTTGGCCTGGATGAGGAACTTAGAAAACGGGTAATTGGCCAGGATGATGCTGTGAATGCCATATCTCGAGCTGTGAAGCGATCACGTGTTGGCCTGAAGGATCCTGACAGACCAATTGCTGCAATGCTCTTCTGTGGCCCAACTGGAGTTGGTAAAACCGAGCTGACAAAAGCCTTAGCAGCATCATACTTTGGATCGGTCTCTCTCTCTCTCTCTCTCTCTCTCTCTCTACTTTCAGAACATTACTAAATTTAGCTAGTTAACCATTTATGAAATTTGAATCGCTATTAGGCATTGATTGCTTCATATGTAACTCAAGCTTCATTAAATAAGCATGTAGCATTGCCAAATATGCAATTGAAATAACTCCATGGTTTCTACTTTTGCGGTAAATTGGTTTTAGTAGTTATTCCAGCAAATGGTTTCAGGTGACATTTAATCTTCCATCATTCATTACACATGGATTTCATAACATGCATTTATGTAAATAACTTATCCATTTTGGTTTTGTTGCTACTTGTTTGATGCTCTAAAGTCTGAATAGTGTATTAATATTAAAGGAGGATGCAATGCTGCGGTTGGATATGAGCGAGTACATGGAGCGGCATACTGTGAGCAAGCTTATAGGATCTCCACCAGGTTACGTCGGGTATGGAGATGGTGGTACCTTGACTGAAGCAGTTAGGAGAAGACCTTTCACGGTGATTTTGCTTGACGAGATAGAGAAAGCTCACCCGGACATATTTAATATTCTCCTCCAAGTATTTGAAGATGGTCACCTAACTGACTCTCAGGTTTGTAAAAACATCTTTCTGCTGCTCTAAATGTTTTGGTTTACCCGCTAAAGCTTATCAGATACATCAAATTGGTGTTTTAAATTGGATATTTATGATTGAAACTCTTCTTTAATTTTCTATTGCTGTAATTCAGCACACTTTTCTAAAGTTTTCTATGTTCATTTGATAGTTTAAAAAATTCCCTAGCAAGTACTTCTATGACATGATAACAGTTAAAACTGAGCTTTATTCTACAGCAGCATAGTGAGGTCTTCATGATAATGCAGTGATCAAGTTCAAGTCCTAAAACAGTATTGCAAATACTCAAATACATCTATTTGAGTGTCTAGGAAGGCATGATGGTTGCATAATGTCTATCGTGAAATATTTTACAAGATATGTTCTATCGATATTTTTAGATAGACCAAAATATTAATTAAATTCTGTTAATTTACAACTATTTGGTGCTGCTTTTAGGTTCTAGATTATCATAATCAATTCTAGTACAGAAACCCATGGCATGATTTTAATTTCCTTGTACTTGTTAAAGATAACTAGCGTCTTTCTTGTTTTAAATATAGTTATTCCCCTTACATATTGTCATCTCAGTCAAGAAGAAACTTTGCCCCTGCCTGATGCTGTCTTATCTTTGTGGTGTAATATGAACTTTTTCATATTCGCTTTCTTTTCTCAGTTTCGATGAGCATGAATAGCTTGATTTTAACTGCTTTTATCAAAATGCCATAGATTGAGCTTCTGTGGTACAAATAATTGTACATATTGCTTGTAATGTTTTCCAACCCCGCCATGAGATATCTCACTCTCCATTCTAGAAGGCGTGACGTAATAATCTTCGATATCATTAGGAACATTATATCTATGTCAGGTGTACGTGGTTCTCATTTGTATTGCATGAAATAGTGTTTTACCCCCAGTGGTTTCTTCATGTGCAATAGGGGCGGAGAGTTTCATTCAAGAACACATTGATTGTCATGACATCTAATGTGGGATCCGAAGCAATTTCCAAGGGTAAACGAAGCATAGGATTCCTGATTGCAGAGGACACGGTATCTAACTCATATGCATCGATGAAAGCACTAGTGATGGAAGAGTTGAAGGCATACTTCCGGCCTGAGCTACTCAACAGAGTTGATGAGGTCGTCGTGTTCCGCTCGCTCGAGCAAACTCAGGTCTGTTCCTCTATTACCGATCTGTCAAATTCACTTTATCTTGATAATGGTATACCTAGTAATTTATTTACCAATGGAGACGATGCTAAATGCTTGCTTAAGTGCATGACTAATTTGAGAGCATGCTTCCCAAATTATAGAGCTACCATAGCACCTAGGTTTAGATTTTTCAAGTTTGCATCAATCTCAATTGGTTGCTTTCCTTTTTCAGATGCTGGCAATTTTGAATATAATGCTCGAACAAGTCAAGAGTAGGCT
The DNA here is from genome assembly GCA_021527575.1 of Ensete glaucum. Taxonomy (NCBI): domain Eukaryota; kingdom Viridiplantae; phylum Streptophyta; class Magnoliopsida; order Zingiberales; family Musaceae; genus Ensete; species Ensete glaucum. The sequence continues at coordinate 33,140,613 of CM038554.1, forward strand.
GTCGTCTCTTGGAATCAGTCTGGAGGTATCGGATGCCATCATGAACTTGGTGTGTGAACAAGGGTTTGATAGAAACTACGGCGCAAGGCCTCTGAGAAGGGCCGTCACTCAGATCATCGAGGATGTCATTAGCGAGGCAATTCTCGCAGGAGATTACAAGCCCGGTGACACTCTTATGCTGGACGTTGATGGCACAGGAAACCCCGTCGTGAATCAGCTACCTGATCAGTCCATCCACTTGTCTGATGCCACAGTATAGTGATTTTGCAATTGTTTCTCTCTTGTTATATTCTTTCACCCCCCATACAAATTACTAATTTTTTTTTTTTGTTTGTAGACATATACCATTTATAACCTGTATATAACTGTTAACTGGAAAATTATTAAGGCAATATACAAGTCATGCATAACGGTTAATCCCATACATTTATTGTGTTAGCTGACAAGATATTTTTTTATGATGTTATTGTTTATTTAGCAAAGTAACGTTTAATAAATCACATAATTTTGTTGCCGTCTTCGTTTTCTTTCTGAGTGGCATCACACTACTCCATGCCTGACGAAATCTACAACCACAAACTTTAAAAAAAAAAAAAAACTCAAATTTCTATCAAACAATGAGATGAGTATATTTGTTTTAGAAAAAGAATGGACTCGAAACAGTGCTGTAGAAAAGTTGATGTTAACAGATTATTGCACCTTCCGGTGTGCAAATTATAACAACATTTGTAGGGTTTTGGCCTAACCCTCCCCCCCCCCACCCCCCTCGGTTACCTAACACCTCAGTCAGCAGCCTGAGGTAGACTTGGAAGTTGACCTTAGTTGGCTTGGGATCTTTCGCCACCTCTCTTCCCTTGAGTAGTCTAAGAGTGACTGCCTACATGGGGGTGTCAAGAGCTAAACACTTCCTCCTCCACCCTTGGGAGGACTCTTGTCTTGATTCATTTATCGTTGTCGAGGGCTTCACTTGAAGTCCTGTTTTCTTCCTGTAGCATGAAGAGAACTCTCGATTCAGGGATCAGACATCACCCCTAGTGGTTCTTTATTGTCATTATTCTCTCACTACTGTTGCAACTCCTATTATCGCGGCTTATGCTTGGTCTTTGTCGATGGAACAAAAGAGTCCTCCGATAAGATTTTTTTTTTTCTTTTTCAAACGCAAAATCAAGAAATTGATGAGTTTATGGACTAATACACTTTTAAGATAAGTGACGTAGAAAATACTTCCTCGAACTATCAAAGGGCAAATTGTCAAATCTGAAAAATCAGATATTATGCTAGAAAAAGTATTATGTGAGAAATTGGACGTCGAGTGGAAGATTAGTCAAGGAGCCGAAGATTGGACTTTGTGCTATAAGTTCAAGCATCGTACCAAAAGGATCGGGTATTGCACCAAAAATCAGATGTTGTGAGAAAGTCTACATGCCAATAGATCCAACAATATGCCGAAGGAAAAGGTTTGAGCAATGTATCGAAAGATCGAGGATATGCTAGAATGGCGTACAATATGTTGAAAGCTTCATAATTATGTCGGATATGTTGTCGTATTGTTAGAGTCTTGATCGAGGTCTTTTTGAATCAAATTAAGTTGGTATTGGGTCAAAATCATGCCAACTTGATAAAGAACCCATAAGGCTCGAATCAAGATCGAATTGGACCTGTTAAAAGGCCAAATTGATGACCTAAAGCAAGACTAAGTGGTGATATCGTCAAACTCAAGCGATAGTACCTCCTTAGTCAGTCGAATAACATTGTTCATGCTTTTTCGGCAGTAGTATCTCTCATGCCGGTGGTAATACCACCTAGTATGGCCACCTAGGCTGGTGGTAGTACCGCCAAAGCCTTGATTCATGGCCCTGTTACAATGGTAGTATCACCCGATGTCGACGTTAGTACCACTACTACCTCAAAATTTTGGGGATTTAAATTTTTAGCTTCATTCTTAAAACATTTTGGGGTCTATAAATGCCTCACTCATGCTTACTTAATGGAGTATGAATTCTTGAGAATAAGGATTATGATTAATTTTAGCCTTGTGGTTTTGGTCATTGACTACTTAGACCCTTATGATTTACTCGTGTCTAAAATAATCCATATATTTTTAAAATATAGCATATAAGCTCGTCCTGTCAAATCTGAGTTAACAGACATTAGAGTATGCTTATGTGACATGTTGACTCATAATAAAATATTAATATAATAATATATAATTTAAGTTTATAAAAAAATATATTTTAGTCATTATGATTTTCGCCATAAACCATTTAAGCTCGTATGACTTTGTTTGTATCTAAAATGGCTCATATATATTTCAGAACGTTACATATAAGCCCCTCCAGTCAAGTATAAGTTGACAAACATTAGAGTTTGCTTACGTGATAATTGATTTATAATAAATTATTAATATAATGACACATATAATTTAAGTTAAATAAAATATCTATCTTGTCAAGGAAGATGAACCGGTAGAGACCATAATGATGAACGAAGGCAGAGAGGCAAAAGTAGGAGAGGTCGGAATTGCGGGTAAGGGAGAGCTAAACCACCATGTTTTAGACATGATGGGTGGGGGCATAGGAGAGGACGAGGAGAGAGGCGGTGGGGACGAATATGCCTAGGAGGAAGAGGGACCAAGAGACCATTGCATGTCTAGCATCGAATTGGTCAACACACATCCACCTGTAGCAGGACCAAAAGCTCTTAAGCTTATCACCAGCATGGGAGAGGCTGCGTGCATACCACGCCCTACTAGGCAGTTGCAACTCAGTGGTGTTGTCGGTGTTTGCTTCCACGATGATGCATCATCCCGTCAGTGATTATGGTTTTATTTTTTTATTTAAATTATATATTATTATATTAATTATTAATTATGAGTCAACATAGGAAATAAGCAGACTCTAACATTTGTTAACTTAGATTTAACAAGAGCTTATATGCTATGTTTTTGAAATTATTTTACACACAAAAGAAATCATAAGGGCTTAAGTGGTCCATGATCAAGATAATAGGGGCTAAAATAGATCTTTTTTAAAACATAAATTATATGTATTATTATATTAATAGTTTATTATGAGTTAGTATGCGACGTAAGCAGACTCTAATATTTGTTAACCTAGATTTGACGAGAGGGGCTTATATGCTACGTTTTTTCAAGTATAGGAGTTATTTTAAACACGAGTGAATCGTAATGACTTAACCGATCTATAGTTAAAACTACTGGGGCTAAAATGAACCTTAACCTAAGAACAAAAGTGTTGTAAACTCTTTCTTTGAGCATTATTTGAGTATCTTCCTCCTCCTTGAATTTAGATGTGATTCTAAGTTACAGGAGGAGGTGAGAGATCTTATAAAAGAGATAGTTTTAATGTTCTCTGTTAAGCCTATTAAAAAGAGAAAAGCTATAATAAGGATAATTGATTTTCGCCCATCGGGAAGAAGATTGATAGTAAAAGTCGATGGCCTTGAGAGAAGAGGAACTAGGAGTGGACGATCTGAATCACTATAAATCTGTTTGTATCTCTTATCACTATAAATCACTTTGTTATTGTTTACTGATTTAATTCACTCACTACCATTACTCTTATTTTTGGTTAAACACATTTTTTATATGAATTTATCGATCTAAACTTAAAATCAAATAAAATTGCTCAGCACTAATTCAATTATTCCCCCCCCCCCCCCTAGTATCGTTACGATACTAACACTAAGATCCACTGTTTGAAGGAATCGCCCTCGAAGGGGGCAACCTCCCTCATCGTAACATCTTTGGCCTCTTCAAAGGAAAAGGAAGTAGTCTAACAAAGCATCTAAGAATGGCAAGACATCTCAGACCTTTGAAAGGAAGTGAAAAGATTCGGAGTCAACTAACCATTCTTAAACCCAAATTGTCCAAAGGTCTGAGTAACAAGGTTCATAAGAGTGCATAAAGTGAAATGGAGGTCATCCTATATTTATAGGGGGTAAGGTGACTCTTAAACTCAACTACCAGTTAAGAGTCGACATGCAATTTCCTAATTGGACCATAAGTGTAATATTGTCAGGCGATCATTAAAAATTGTCAGGAATCAAACCAAATCAGATCAAAAACATTATAATTTAAGAAGGCATTACACCCAAGGGAAATAGATACAATGGTGAAAGAACATTAGAGAGGATCTAAACCTTTGTAATGTTTGCTTATGCAAGCCAAAGCCCCATAGTGACAACAAAAAAAAAAAAGTTGACAACGAGAGTAGCATATATAATGAAGAGTTGCCATGATATAGCTAACTAAATCTGACTATGAAGCATTCCCCTGATAATAATATGCTAAATCTAACCACGAAACCTGTCCTTAAAAGCATGGTTCTATGATGACGTGATTGAATCGACGAAGAAGCATTCTTCGATAACGATGTAGTCGAACTCGACCAAAAAGCGTCCCCCAATAGCGATGTGACCAAATCATCCACGAAGAACCCTATAACAATGACAAAATCGAATCAATCATAAAGCATTCTATAATGATGATACAACCAAATCTAACAAGGAAACAACTCTTAATTAATAAGCATCTGACATGGTCGACACTATTATACTAGCACATTGTGTATTGATCTATTTCTCATGTCTAAACACATCGACATGTCGCTCACACTTGATCGACACATCATATGAGAGTTGGTCTCACGAGATCAGTGATATGGAGCCAACAAGGATGTTGACTCGATCTCATGAGATTAACTACACCAGAAAACTAACTCAGCAAATTCCTCACAACCTATTGATGATTGAATGATGCACATACATGTTTTCGACATTTACCATATCCTCAACTCAACACGCTACAAAAAAAAACAAAAAACTCCTAGCCCTCAGGTGCACTCTCATGATGCTCGATTAGCTAAACATACTCATTAATTTTGTTACTCAACTAACTCCTCTAAACCCATATTAACAAATATTTGTCGAGCAAAAACCCTATATAGTTTTTTTTTTTTTAGGATTCGACTTAAATCCTTCAGTTCAAATAAACAATAAATGCAATTTCAACATCCTTTTTTTTCTTCTTTAACCATATTAGAGAGGAGTGCTTCCATATAGTATACGGCATTAGATGTAATAATCAAATAGCTACCAGATATAGCATGATTTATATTTCAGAAAAAGATTTATACACCTATTGATATAAAATATCACAGAAAAAAACAAATACAATCTTCACTTAATAATGAGTAAAAACTGCAGACCAATCTCTGTTATTACTGAAGCTATATAAGAACATCTTATCCACAGCTTAATGTAATAAAAAGATAGTAGAAGAACTACAGACCTCAATTTCAGTCATATCGTCTCATCGTTTGGTAGATCACAAAATGTAAATGAAATCGTAAATGTTTTCCAACCTTGATAAACATGAATCAAGGCCTCATTGTGTAAGGAGAGATAAGTTGGAGAGGCAGAGATCACTATGACTGAGATTGTTGTCTCCGCAGCAGCAGCATTTTGGGAATACAACAACAACTAAAATATCCTGAGGAGCCAGCTACTTCAATGCTGATGAGCAATTCAAAACAACATCAGTTTACCTCATCCGGTGTTGAATGAGCAATCCCTAATAGTCCATGTTCCTTCTCGCATACATATATGTAGTGCGAGTCTGGATCTTCAAGAACGAAACCTGATGGAAGCTGACCGCATTTGGTAAGTGGGACAGGTTCCATGATTGACCTTTGCGAACTACACCCTCCATGGCTTTCGAATCCTGGCCTGGCTGAAAAAGAGCAGTTATATTGTAAGCAACAATGATAAGATTGGTTTCGACAAGTAAAATGCTTTTTATGCAATTTCTATTATTATTATTATTTATTATTATTATTATTATTTTGTCCAGTGAGTTAGTAGATGCTGATGCATAAAACAAATCTTAGTATACCCACAAAGAAAAACATCAATTAAATTGTTAACTGCAGGGACACTTTTAGAAGATAATAAAATGAAGATATTGTACACCAACTGTATATTTTAACCTTCAGGTACCTGTGAAAGCAAATTTAAAAAGGTAAAAATATGTAGGCATGTGTATCCCACAACCTATTTAAAAATATCAATGTAAAACAGAAGGTAATACCACGTATACAAGGTGAAATAATAAAACAAGGTAAATACTGAGTTGATAAGTGCCATTAATGTGAAGTCAAAAAGAGCACAGGATCAACCATAGGCAACATTATCTGGCACAATCATATATGCCCAAGAATTTACATGATACATGTTTGCAAAGAAGATTAGGTAAGTCCTTTGGATACTTCAATATGAATTTATGCAATATCGAAGATTTTCAACATGCAAAAATGTTTCAAGAATAGACTAACTAATCCGGATAGGTACGAGTATGACAGTAACGATCACAAGAGACTGCATGATGTACAGTTTCTCGAAGTGGCAATCCAATTTATAATGAGACTAATAGATAGATGTGGATCATAATTTCAAATCAGCAATCTATGACTAAAATAGCTGATCAGATCATAATTTCTCAGTTGCACAATGGAAAAACTGCAGGTAACTTGGCTGCCGGTTTCTATTTGAAAGAAGCACATCAAATCAGTTGGTGTTGAGAATCAAAATTTGTCCTATGTCTTGCTGAAAAGTTGAAATAATTCTCAGTCATTATGGTGATTGATGAAGGACACAATAAAAAGATTCCAAACATGAGGAAAACAAAAGAGAGACAGAGATGAAGTGTAGTAAGAAAATATCTAATGATCTTGCACCAGACTAAAAATAGTACTCCACTACAAATGACACCCAGTTGAAATATCAGTAAAGAGAAAAACAAGCAATTCACTATCCATCTTCATTTCTTAACAAAAATTGGAGTTGTATGGCTAGCTCAACATAAGTGGTTGGCCAGGTTGAGGATGATGCAAGCTACTTCTGTCAGGTTTGGTGATGCTATTGATGACTTCTGAGTGTCTGATGATTATCAGTAAGAGCAATGGTCCAACTCTAATTACAAACAATAACATGCATTTGGGAACATATTTGAAATGTGCTTTAAGGGTTCAATGCACATTTCAAATGTGAATTGTTGTTTGGTAAATTTTTTCAGGTTGCATCTGGCCTAGATGCTACATTAGAAATGTTCAAATGTCGATGCTACATCTGGATAGCATTAGCATTTCAGCATTTGCAGGATGCTAATATTATTTTTCAAATTCTGAAAGTATCCTATGACTTTATCTAACATTACAAGATTGCCAAAATGATTTAGTAAAAAAACCAACATTATTTATATTTTCTATAAGATGAAATTTTATTTATCTATTTTTAAAGATTATTTTATATTTATTTGTATGATTTTATTTTATATTTATTATATATTTGGGCCATACAAATTTTTTTATAAGATTATATTTATTTATTTATTTAAAAATATATTCATTTTAGAATATATATTAATAATATTACAAGGGTAAATTTATCACAAAATATTCGATAGACTTTTGAAAAATAATTTTACCAAACATCAATAGACATTTAAAATATAGTTTTTATATATTGTTTACCAAAGACTCAAAGCATTATACATCTACACATTCACTCAAATCCCTTTCTTTAACTGCACATTAAAAATGCAAATGTGTTCGCAGATGCAACCTAAGTCCTTGTCGAACCCAATGCTCTAGCGAGTGAAGTGCACAAGAGCAGCAACAACCCGTCCAAGTCTTATTGTTACTATACCTAGATATACTACTAGTCGTGCAAGATAGGAGTTATGGTTGACAATCAATAATACGAGCTAGCTTATACCTAACATGACCACACATACAATAAATATCAACTGATGTCCATGATAAAAAATTTCCCCACCTTTCATTTCTTCGCTCAGTTCTGATGTTTTCCTTGTTTCCACCCAGATATATCATTACTTCCTGTCTCCACCTGTCTTTGTTCTCCTTAAGTTTGCAGGTTTAACATTTCATAAGAAGGCACAACTTAGTCAAATGAGTCAAACCCATACCCAATAAGGTACTCTCAGTCAAATCCATATTATAACTTGAAAGGCCAATTAAAATTTAGTTGCTCAACTTGAACCAGAAAGTTGAGAGAGATTTGGGCTTCTTTGCAAAGTTAATTATCAAATACACTTAGAAGACGTTCATATATTGTTTAATAGACATCAGTGGGGACTATATTTCACCTCATCTTACTCTTCTAAAGGTGTTTTTTTAAAGTTAATTTAATAAAAAGATTTAAATAATATAAAGGACTTTTTCATTGAGATAAAGGAGCAAATGAATGTGAGACTAAAAATCAAGGTACTTTTCAAATTAACTAGTTCTAAGTATATAGGTTGATGATATTTACTAGAACAATCAATCATGAAAACTTTAAAATTTGTCCTAAATGTTGTTTTGCTTAAACAAGTTATGTATGCTCCTCATAAGGATGGTATGTATTTTCAATACTTTCAAACAGGAAAACACACAAAGGATGTGAAATGCTCCACACCTTGCAAGCTTTTGTAAATTTGTATTAGAAGTTATAATACAAATTGGAGTTAAAAGTAATAGATAAATTATATATATATATATATATAATTTTCACCAATCCAAAGGGATAAACTGGTAGTTTCTTCCTTTCTAAGGCCTTAAACTTCATACACAACCAGAGGACAGACACCGCTTGCAACTTGCCTAACGTATAATAGAAAAACAGAAAAAAAAATGTGAACACAGACATTGAGAGGAGACTTTCAAACTTACGTATAATATACAGTATAATATTCCAATTGCATCCTGGTTGGTTTAAACGAGGAATTCGAACTGATGGATCACCATAAGTTATCTGCCAAGATTAGCAAATTCTTATGCTGGATTCATACATCATGCATTGGGTTAAAACTGTCAAATGTACTCAAGAACCAGGATTTACCAACATGTAGATCCCGCCAGGTCTGATAAGCCTAACTTCAAGTAAATAACAAATGTCGAAGTAAATACAACATACACACATAATATCGGATAAATATTGGACATTTTACAATGATTGAACTTGTAGAGAAAAAAGAAACAATTGCTGGAGCCCAAACCTGTTCACTTCTTCTAGCATCCGAGAGGCACTGAGTGTAGCATCCACGCCGCACTATCATCCAAAAAAAATTTACACTTAACCCAAAGAATGACTGCCTTTTAAGGTTTTTATAAAGCTTAACATAGAGCACTTACCATTAAAGAATCCAAAGTCCCTACACAAAATCAATATGGAGATAAGTGACTAAAACAACAACAATTAAAAAGAAAATTTTGTATAATGTATTTAAACCTAACTAGAAATAATATAGCAACAAAAAAGATAGTTTAGTACCTTTATCAATGACACAGTCAAATGATTCATCATCAAAGAAGCTCATGTCCCTTACATCCATTTGCATGTCTGTTGATCATAAGGACAAAAGACTAGTTCCCTCTGCTTATCCAAAAATAGTAGTTGTGGTACATAGAATGCCAAATATGACTAACTAAAAACAGGATACATCGTAGTTGTGGAATATGTGTGTATTTCTTTCTCATCATTTCTGTCACAACCGATGAGATGTCAATGTTCATTATGTCTATGTAACCATCCTTCACCATATCCTCTGACATAACTGCAAGGTCAAATTGATAGATTAAATCAACTTGTCAGCAATAGAAGTCCATGAAGAACTTACCAAAATATTATAAATAAACAAACGATAGCATTTATGCTAACATGTCACATGAAATATTAGGCAATTCTTTATCGAATAGCATAAAAAAAAGACAGAAGATATAAGCTACAACAAGCATGCAAACATGGTAAATAGTATTTATAATGCTTGTCTATGTGCATGCACAATGCTGCATAAGTATGCCACATCTAGAAATGATGAACTCTGGATAATAATTTCAAAACCACATGCAGCAGCTAAGATATTAGCTTCTTTTTCTTTATAAGGAAAAAACAATTGAAATGATTGATAATATACCTATTCTTATCTACTTTTAATACCATATACTATCTAGTAGTAAGCAGCCAATAAATATCACCACTATTTCTTGTCTTTAACCACTGGATGAGTCTGAAACGTTCTTCTTGGCTTAAAAATGAAAATCCAATGTGCACCCTAACTAAATGAGGAAAATCTAAGTCGCAAAGGGTACAAAAAGGCCTAAATTTACTTCTAGAATATGTCAATAACGCACAGGACACATTTAGATCCGATTGATCATCCAAACGATTGCAAAGCGTTCAATCAGCTAACAGAGTTTGAACTTCATGATCGAACACCCGGTAGTCGCCAAAAACAACTGAAAGATTTAAAAATGAAGATCACAATAATTTTATAGAAAAAAGTTCGAATCAGACCTAAAACAGGCATAATGAAGACGTATAATTCATGATTAGGTTCAGAAATTCCAACTTAAATTCATAGCTCAACATTGATAGAACAACCTTTTTCCCATGATAAACAAGTCTACGAAGAAAAAAAAAAAATCAAGCATTCTTCTGCCCAGAACAATGAAAACCTAACCTAAACTACCACAAGATCTAATAAAAGGAACACGCCAAAAAGAGCCGACAAAATTATCAGTTTGAGTGAGACGTGGTTCTCGATTATAAGTTTTCGATTTCGAGAAGTGACGACCACATGAACGAACCGGATGCACACGGAATGACGGTAAAGGTGTGGGAGGAGGGAAGAGGAACGAACCAGCGTTGCCGCAGCCGACCATGAGGACGCGAGCAGAGACGGGGACGTACTTTCTGACGAAGGGGCGGAGGGCGGAGTAGCGCTGGTACCAGTCGAAGGAGGCGTTTCCGTCGGCGAGGTAGCGGGCGTCCCAGTAGAGGGCGTCCCCGTAGCTGTACGCGTTGCGCTGCGACGACGACATCATCATCGACTTCCCGCCTCTCGGGTTCCCCTCCTCCTCCTCGCCCACTTCCCAACCTTGGTTGTCGTCATCGATCCTTCCTATCCATCAAGCCATCGATCTCGTGCGTGCAAGGCGAGGAGCCGCCGCGGCCCGTCGCCATCACGTCCCCCTTTTACTCTACTCTTCCCGGCCTTCCACTCCCCCACATTTGCCTCGAAATCGACTCCCGAAGGGGGAGAAAAATCCCGTTCTTCGTTTTTACCCGTACCGGCCTCGCCCGAGGCATGAAGGCAGAGGTGGTTCCCGTCGCTGCACCAATCACGAGAGGGGTAGAACGCTCGAGTACTCTTGTCGCCGTGGTCTCCTGCGCAGTTTTGCTGTAACGTGCGCCACTGTCGGTGACTGAGGCCTACCACCTGGCTTAGCCGAGTCAGCCGCTGCGAGCTTCTCGGGTGACGTGGATGACAAAGCCGGTCGAATCCATTTCATTCCTTACTTTGGACGATGAGGAATCTCCATCGGCGCCGAGGAACAATGGATTCTCACAATTAGTTTATTTTTTTTAATAAATCAAAATCAATTAATATGACCAAAATTTATAAATAATTAATGATTGAATTCATTCATTCGACACATACTGTCGGGAGGAAATGTTACGGTTTAGTTTAATCAAATCAAATAGCTCATAATTGATTCAATCAATGTTCAATGTTCAAGAGCTAATAATAGCATGAGCTAATATATATATATATATATATATAACACATGAGCAAATAATCTGTTTTTTAACTCTTGAAGCAACATCTTATTTTTGGGCAGCTCCATGATCACCAGAAACACCTCATCCTTGCAAGGGGCGAGAAGTGTGATGCAGAAGAAACAAATCCTTGGATCATTTAAAATGATACAACTCGACTTCTTACGGCCTTTGCTCGAGCTTTGAATTCTCTTCTAAGGAAAAGAGCATAAAGGAGTTGGTTCCATGCGTCAGGAACCCCAGGCAAGCACCAATGGCTGCAGTCCTCCTTGTGACGCCTTCTTGCATCACTCCGAGGACCAACATGATACAGTGACTGATGCCCATCTTTTCTCTGGGCTGTCATCTCCGTCACATTCAACACATCTATTTCTCTCAATGCAGATCGAGTTGAATTCTGCATGAAGAGTTGTTGTTCTGTGAATGGGTTCAGGAAATGGCTCCATGATTTTGATAAGGAGTATGGTGGGGGTCTGAGATCCGGGACTCTCTCCGAATGACATTTCCCTCCGCTCTTCCCATCATCTTTACTGCAAAAATGTAATGCATTTTTTTTAAAAAAAAAAGTTTCAGCAAGTGCGATCTTATGGTTTGAGTCCTGGTTTAATCTCCATTCGTCCATAAGATCAAACCAACCAACCTGGAATGTGCAGGGGAGTAAGTGCGGAAGACGACTTGCGTCCTGCTTGTGTCGATCTCCTTCTCAATCCAATCTAAGAATGTCTTCATCGATCTCTCATAAGCGCTTTCCACGCTCATCTGCAGCTCCACCTTCCCCCCTTCCTCGAAATAGCATCCACTTCACAGCACACAGCACCGCACAAGAATGGAGGGTATTCAAAACTACGTTAATTCTCCCCTAAACACAAGCTTATTGGACACGGCGTACGTACCTTCCGATGGTCTTCTCCTGGCTCCACCAGTGGCCGGTGTTGACGACCAGCACGTCGGCATCCCTCCACCGGGCGGACTTCCAGTCCATGACGTCCAATCTGAGGACGCTCTTAACAGGCGACGGCGCGTCGGGGGGCGGCCGGCTTCGCAGCACCAGGTAGGGCGCCCGGTAGTACTCCACGGTGCAGTTGTAGTCCCTGAACCGGAAGACCAGGAACCCGCTGTGCTTGGTGATGGGTTCCCCGTTGACTTCGTACACGGAGTCCTCGTTCGCAGAGGCGGCTGAAGACAGCATGCAGAGGAGAGACTCCCACTGGTTTCTCCCAATGGAGTCGCCGGCGAAGACCAGCCGACGGTTCCGTAGCCTCTCCAGCATCAGCTTGGCATCGAATCTGTACGAATCAGCAACAGATTGGAATTCCATATTAGATGGAGTTCATTATGTCCAAGTGGAAGGATGTTGACTCGGTCAACCATTTTCTGTTCCACCCAAACCAAATCGTTCTTCACCGTAGAGAGACGACGACCTGGGAAGACCACAACGGGCGGGCTGCCATCGCCACTGAGTGTAGAGTCGATCGGGCCTTCCGTTCTCGGCGCACCGGAATCCCTCGTCGATGAACGCACAGTTCTTAGATTCATACAGTGGGTAGCTCTCGTCGTGCACCCACTTCCCATCGAACAGATCGCAGCCATCGGCACCACCTCCTCCTCCTCCTCTGTCTTCCTCGCCCTTCAGCGCTTCCTGTACTCCCCAACTCTGCGACCTTTCGCCGGCCACCGCCTCCCAGAAGCGGAAGCAGAGGGAGCACAACAGGAACGAAGACATGGCAGCGAAGGCCGCACAGGCCAACACCACGAGCTTCTCCACGGTCTTCATCCACTTCTTGATGGCCGCCCCCATACAACTCTTGCTTGCGGTGGTTTCTGCATGCATAAGCACAAGAGTCGCGGAGAAAACAAGTCGAGGGGTGGAAGCGAGCCGGCGACGAGGAGCATATCGATGACAGTATGTGGATTTATTTATACAATAGGAGCAAAAGCATACTTATAATATTCTTATCTGCTTTTGTTCTTATCTGAACTACTTATTTCTTAATATATCTAAACAATTTATCACTATAAAGTTTGGTATTTAAAAAAAAAGGCCATTTAATCGATGAAAATTAGTTTATGTGGGCAAGCGACTAAAGATATAGTTTCGTAATTTGACCCAAAGATACTATCAACTCAACCCTCAATATCATTTTACAAATTAGACTCTTTGATATTTTTAAAAATATTGAGGTTTCAACTGAAGCTTTAAAGCAGCCACAAAAAAGCATTAAAAGGATATTTTGGAAGAGAGAAAAGACCCTCACTGCTCAATCTTGATGAATCATGGGCTTGACATAGAGATGATGTACTTGATAAATTTACATATGTATGTACATCGAAATCCCTAGCTCCGACTCGATTGTCGTAGTCGGGCCCTATCTCCTCGCTAAAGCCTCTGCCTTTGGTCTTCCTTGGGCTTAAGCCACTGGAAGATCGTTTTCCGACGATGGTGGATCAGAGCTTGGGTGCATGCGAGGGGTCGACCTCTCTCGAACAAAAGCATCCATATTTACCTATTTTATGATTTATGTCAAGAAGAGTTTTTTTTTCAAATCAAGACAATTATCATTAAACTTGTCTTCAATATTGATATTGATAGAAAATATTCTAGCACTAGTGGAGTTGACGTAAAAGACATAAGACCTAGGTTCTTCCATCCATGATCAACAGTAGGGTAACGACCTGTCGACCATTATAGATTGCAACTCAAGGGATACGATATGCGTCGATCGTTGAGGGTAGTGGTCCTTAGGCAACGAAGTTGACTTGAACCCTCACCTGCATGGAGTCTTCCACTCAACCCTATCAGTTGTTAAGGCCCCCTCTATCGTCCTCTATTGGTGACACGTAGTTGGAGGTCGTACAGATCAATCGTCCACATAAAATGGGCCATAGAAGGATGTACGAATCTATCACCTACCTATCATGATCCCCCCTTCTAGCATCTCAAGTATAAAAATCGGTTCTTGATGTCCGAACATGGACTGAAGATTAGACCCAGAAACTCTCACTTTTTATACTTCACAAAACTAATTTGATCGTACAAGGGGTCGGATTGAGAAATCCCACTTTGATTTTGACCTTTACTGTAGGACCCTTGAGTAGACTATAATCTACCCTAGCCCACCCTAGGAATAATCTCATATGCTCAAAGCTCACTTTAGGACTCCTTCCCCGACCATCACGAGGACCCATCAGATTAATCTTATACCTTGAGGATAATATCACGTTATACTGATTATTAATCTAAAGATGATAATAAATATCAATGATGGTTTTAAAAGGGTTATCGATAAATGATAGTGGGCTTATGTCAGCAAAATTATAATGCCACCTTTTCCAAATGACTAATCTTTATTAAGTGTGAATGAAATATCTTTTCAATCCCGGAAAGCTCCAACAATGTTGCAAAATTTTACTCGTGCGAGTTAACGTCAGTATTAACATAAAAGAAAAAAAATTCAAATCGATAACTTTTTTTTGCTAAATAAGGTTAAGTCAAATGCGACATAAAATATACGGAGTTATTACATCAACTATTAAGATGGACCAGATGAAAAGTCCAGCCCGTTAAAGCCTATTGGTCTCGGAAGTTTATCACCACAACACGTAAAGTTTGTAATGCACGTCACCAAACACGTGAGAACCCAAACGAGGACGCATCCCATGCTCGTTTCCCTTGCGAGATATTCTTCTTCAACGTTCTTTTCCTACCATTAACCTTTACCCGATTACACGACCGCCCCGTTCACTGAAAACAACGAGGGGGGTTGCTGTGACAGTGTCCTGATTGTGGGTCCCACTAAAAATGATACATTCACAAGGAGGGTAAGAAGAGGGGAGACCCGTGACGGGTACCAAAAGTATGGCCCTTCGTTCTATCCCGACGCCTATTAATTCCCACCAACCGCCTCTTCCTCTCTCTCGACCGACTTCTCTCCCCTCTCGACCTCGAGAGACGCTCCCTTTCCCTTTCCTTCACCGTCGCCGATTCGAACCCTAATTTCGTGAGATCGCAATCCCCCGATCTCCCGCAGCCAAACCCTAGGTCCGTCGGGCCCCGATTGATTTTGCCTTCCTCGGCAATTTCTCTTTCGCCGGAACCCTAGATCGATTGGGGGCGCCGATCCAGTCGTTCTGAGCCCTTCAAGATGGGTAGCGGCAGGGTTTGCAGAGGAGGCACCTCCTCCCGGACGTCCTCATCGTCTTCTTCCCATCCCTCGGCCCCTAATCAGCCGCCGACAGAGACGGCGTCGACGTCCATCACCGACACGGTGAACGGCTCCCACCACTTTAGGATCTCCGGCTTTTCGCTGCTCAAGGGGATGGGCATCGGCAAGTACACGGCGTCGGACACGTTCACGGTGGGGGGCTACGACTGGGCCATCTACTTCTACCCCGACGGGAAGAGTTTGGAGGACGGCGCGGCGTACGTGTCGCTGTTCATCGCCCTCGCGAGCGAGGGGACCGACGTGAGGGCCCTTTTCGAGCTCACGCTGCTGGATCAGAGCGGGAATGAGCAGCACAAGGTTCATAGCCACTTTGGGAGAACGCTGGAGAGCGGCCCTTACACTCTCAAGTACCGTGGCAGCATGTGGTGAGTTGGGTTGGCGTGTCTTGTGAATTATGCTTTCGATCAGTTATTTCTTGTTGGATAACTTATTTATGATTATCTGGATGGTTTTGGTTTGATGCATTTTTTCTTTGCTTTTGGATCTTTTAAATCGTTCTTAAATATGCCAGAACACATCTTAATAAAATTGACATAATTAGTTTGTATCTGAAGAAGATGGGCTCTCTGAGGGTGGATGCTATCAAATGTTAATTACTGAATGAGGTAGCAACATAAAAGAAAGGATGTGTTGATTCTTGAACTGATTAGTGCACGGTGAATTTGATTGATTTTATTTGTTCACTTGTTTTCTTATTTGGACTGTGTGCTTGGAAATTCTTGCAGTTCATGCTTCTGTTTGAATCATCTCAGGACTTGTGCACTCCATTGTTTTGAGCTCAAGTTATGACCAAATAATTCTTCGTGAAAATTGTGATGGTCATGGATGTTGATTTTTTTCACTGTAAAAGATGATCATACCTTTAAATAAATTATCCTTTACTTTTTGAAATTCTGACAATATGCAATATTTATATTCACATGACTTACTGGTGAAAGTCTGTTCTGATATAAGGAAAAGTGTGGTTTACCTGATTAACCTAAGAGGTGTTTGCAAGTTGGAAGGTTCTAGTAATCTATTCATAGACTATATTTTTTTCTGTTCACTTTGACAACATGCCCTTTTTTACAGGTGAAAGTTGGAATGTTCTAGTAATCTGTTCATAGACTATATTTTTTCTGTTCACTTTGACAATATACCCTTGTTTACAGGTGAAAGTTGGAAGGTTCTAGTAATATTTATATTAGTTTCTGTTCACATCGACCATTTGCCCTTGTTTGAATTTCTGTTCACTTTGCCAGAAGTGCTTAATATGTTTAAACTCCCACTATATTAGCATTTTATTCTTGCAGTGTTAATGGCTTTTTAGTAACAATTTCACAGTATTAGTTTATCAGTAGAATTTAGTTAATGATCATGGTCTTTTATGTTACGACTGATGCCTCCTAAGAGGTGCCCCTTTCATTTGAGCTGAAGTAGGGGCCTCCAAAGAATAATCCAAGGAATAAAACTGTCACTGGTAAATTGCAGGAGATTAATGTAAAATTTAAAAAATTCAGTCTTGACCTTCTTTTAGGGGTTCTTAGACTTTCTTATTTATACATTGTCCATCACCCAAACCCTACTTTGATTCAGATAATTATTAGGAGTATTTTGTTGCAAATATCTTACCTCTCTGCCACTCTCCCCCCTTCCCCTCTCTCTCTCTCTCTCTCTCTCTCGCTTGCTCGCTCTCTCTTTTATTTACTCACATTACTGTTCTGAATACCCATCCTCTGGGTTTCTCAAGCAAAAACAAAAAGGAAGGCTCAGGCCCTTGTCTGTTTCTATTGGGAGAAGTATTCATGGCTTCATCAGATTAGGCTTTAGGTAGATATGTTGTAGGTCATCATGGAACATGGTTTTGCAAGGTCATATGATGTGCAAGTTGTGGCTGGGTGCTGAACACAGGAAGGGGTGCAACAAAATGCATTGCTGTTGTAATACAGGTGAGGTGCGGAGAGTGACGATTGGTGTTTGTTATAGACAATCAATAAATTTGGTCCGAAGTATTCAAATATAGTTTTAAGTTTTGGACCTTTTTGTCAGTCCTATGTTTTTCATTGTTTTTATAGTATGATATAATTCAGTTAGTTTTAAGGGTTTTATGGTTCTAGTTGAACTACTAAACATTTACATATTTTGGTGAGCCATTTAAAATGGTAATAGCATGTTATTAGGTAGTTTGTGTTGCTTTGTGTGGAAAATGTGTGGTAAAATGTGGTGGTTTCACCAATTGTCTGATGTGCTTATCGTTGAGTCAACAATTTTATTGGATATGATGTTCTTGTCCTTTATCAGTTTCCGCATGGAAAATGTCCATGGTCCAAGGTTTGCAATTTCGATCTGTATCGCCTGATACGGGCGGTACGTATCGGTCCACTAGGTTGTTGGTACGCGGATAGCCCACTATCGGGTGGTACCGCCGACTGTTGGCGGTCGATTTCGGCTGTCGATGGTCGATTGAGGGAGAGATCATGGTTGTCGGCGATCGATTGAGGGAGAAAAAGGGAAGAAGAAGAAGAAGAGGAAAAGAAGAAAGAAGAAGAAGTGGAGGAGAAGAAGAAAGAAGTACTTCTTTCCCCGCGCTCGATTGAGGGAGAAATCGATTGTTGGTGTTTGATTGAGGGAGAAATCGATCGTCGGCGGTCGATTGAGGGAGAAAAAGAGAAGAAGAAGAAGAAGAGGAAAAGAAGAAAGAAGAAGAAGAGGAGAAGAAGAAAGAAGTACTTCTTTCCCGGTGCCGTTGCCGCCCTCTCCCTTGGACAGTTGTCTCCCGCGCGAGGAGATAGAACATCTCCTCGTGCGGGGAGAAAGATCGAGGTGACGTCGTCCTTTTTTTTTTTAAAATATATTAATATTTAATACTATATTATACAAAATATCATATTATAAAAAATATAAAATTATTTTAATATACTGGGTGGTATGCACAGTGTGTACCGTTCGGTACTGGGACCATACCGGTACCGAGATAATCTCAGTATACCGGTACGGACCAGTATGTAAAACCTTGCCATGGTCAAAAATTAGGTAGCATTGATTTCACAAGGACCTACTTATGTTCTTGAATTAGGTTTTTCTTAATCATCTTCAGGTGTCCTTGTACTTAAATGTAGAGAATGGTAATGCTCATAAACTGAGTTACTTATATTAGTATTATTGTCATCATAACGACTTAATTATCTGCTTGATTAAGGTTTTCTGCCTCTTTAACTCAAATGTTAAAAATGGTAATGCTAAAAAAATAAGTTACATTAGCGTGAAGTTGGTTGGGTTAGAAACTTTTCGTGGTCTGTATTAAAGAACTATTCCATCTGAATAATTTTTGATAGACATCTGAAAGCTCTATATTAACAATTTTAAGCTTCTTTTAGGTATTAATGTCTGACTGGCTAAAGATATAACTAAGCCAAGCATGAGCAGTGGTCATTTTGTCATTGTTCTTTTTATCATTTCAGATAATCAATGATGCATTTTTTTCATCTTTCTCAAGAGAGAGCTTTTAATAAGGTAAGGTACCTTTCTTTTAAGGACAATTAAATTTCTTTTACATGTTCTGCAATATAGCGCTATGTGCTTTTTATACAGGAATGCAAAAATTTATACTATGAATGTCCATTTACAATAATATTGCATTTGTTGTGAATGATGCAGGGGTTATAAGCGTTTTTACAGAAGAAATGTTTTAGAGTCATCAGCATATCTTAAAGATGATTGTCTCTTAGTTAATTGTAGTGTTGGTGTTGTTAGATCACACACCGAGGGACCCAAAATTTATACCATTGCAGTGCCACCTTCTAACATAACTCAGAATTTTGGCCAGCTTCTAGATAGTGGAAAAGGAACCGATATAAGTTTTGAAGTTGATGGTGAGATTTTCAATGCTCACAAATTGGTCCTTGCAGCTCGTTCACCTGTTTTCAGGGCTCAACTTTTTGGTCCGATGAAAGACAGGAACATGCATTGTATAAAGGTCGAAGACATGGAAGCTCCAGTTTTTAAGGTAGGGTCTTTATGCTTTCTTAATTTGAATTTGGTGTTGTCACAGTTCGTGGTTATGTTCTTTTGTCATTTAACTTATGTACTAATGGCTAATTTAAATTCTTGTTTACTGGAGTTCTATTTTCCCTTTTATTTAAGCAGTTAATGTAGTTTCTTTACTTCTTTTGATCAAGTTCAAGCTCTTGCTAGGCCTTTGGTTAACGGAGTAAATGCTGTCTTGTTGCATGTCTTAAATACATAGTAATGCCAGTTTACTTCAGTGCAGGCTTGCCAGTTGTTTCTTGGGTTTGTGGCAAGCCCCTTTATCCAAAAGTTACCTTGAGCGACAAGGGAATAGCTTCTGAGGTTAATGACAAAGTTTCTGTTGCTCGTAGATCTTATGTTTTGATGAAGCTACCTATGATAGTGGCATCATAATTTGAGGTTTAAGGTTGAACTTTATAATATAGTTGCTATGCAAAAAATAATGGTTCTTCTCAAGGGCATGAATGATTTTTTGTCTTGATAGGTTTGTTGATATTCACTGTCTGCACAGATGAATTACCATTTGACTGCTTTTCCTTTGGATCTATGTTAAGAAGGAATATGCAATTAATGATAAAAGTTATATAATTTACTATGTCTAACATTATCACCTATACTTTTCTCTATCATTTGGGTGAGTTCACATAGTGGTTAGCTAGGCCGCTTTCTTTTTCTTTCAGACTAGGTATTTTTTCAGGATTAATGCAAGGTAAGATAGTACCATTGTTGAAGCTTATGTTGACGTTTATGCCACTTGAAATACTACTCTTGATTGATTATAAAGTTATTATCTATGTTACTGTTGACACTTCCAAATGGTTTGATACTCCAATATTTTGCTGTTAAACCAAGAATATACTCATCTGCACTTTTGTCAACCTTGTGGTAACATGGGGAGTTCCTTAAGATGAGTTATGAAACAAGAAAATCCAATTGCACAAGTGATTTTTGATGGATCTTGTGTTGCTTAAATTTTTATAATCTCTCTCCCTAAAGCAAGCGCAAGACTAAAATCCTATATATGACATTTTTCTAGTTGATTCTTTTTTGCATGATATTGGTTGGACGAGATACTTCTGATATACGGACAACATGAATTTTATTCACAAGCCTTATTAAGTGACAAGAAAATTTAATCAATTTAACATGATCATCTTTGACAATGTCATAATCATTATAGTGCATAGTTGGTTCCTTATTTTCTGTTCAGCATGCATTTGTGATACTGGATAACAATGGAAACTTATGTTCGGCAATGATATTGTACTACACAGAATATACATGTTTTGTATAACTAATTTTCTTACAATCTTGGGCTTGTTATCTTACAGTAGCCTTTATTTTCATTTTTTTTATCTTTGTATGCACAAGGATTTGCTATATGTGATCTATGATTAATTAGACAGAATTAATGATTAATAGTTAAGACTGTATGCGACAGTGAGAATGTGGAATCTGTGTATATCACATTTGTTCCTCATGCACGTTATTATTGTCATTTTCTTTGTAATCATACCAATTGAGTTTTTGACAACTCAAATCATAAATTTCATATTGTTGTGTTTTCAGGCTCTACTCCATTTCATATACTGGGATTCCCTACCTGCCTTGGAAGAGCTAGCTGGTCTGAATACAAAATGTGCTTCCACTCTAATGGCTCAACATTTGCTTGCTGCTGCTGACCGCTATGCATTGGATAGGCTTAAAATACTTTGTGAAGTCAAGCTGTGTGAGGATGTTGCCATAAATACTGTGGCCACTACTTTAGCACTGGCTGAGCAGCATCACTGTTCTCAGCTTAAATCTGTTTGTCTCAAATTTGTTGCTTTGCCAGAGAACTTGAGAGGTATGATTAGTATTCCTCTGCTAAATGTATTCTCATGGTGACATCTTTAGGACTTAAAAATTAAGGACTGGTCTAACACAACATGGGTGTCTATTATATATCAGTGCACATCTGTCACCTGTTTGTTCCCAGTGCTGGTTTTCCGTCAACGAGGTGTGGCGTGAACTTCAAAGATAGTTGTCCATTGGAGTAATCATTTCCACAGGAAGATGACATTGCTCTTCTTTGAAAGTTCTGCTTTCCATCTCTTAACTATGAGACTATTTTATTCTTACTGGCTTTAGTTCTTTCAGCAAAAGAACTGTGTATTTTATTATTTATGGGAAGATTAGTATATGCATCTAAACATCGGTAGTAGGATATTTGAATGTTTTTGCTTGAATTTTTTCAAGCTATGTACAGATGATTTTTTTTGAATCAAAATTCACATACAGTCATTATAATTCAGTATGTTCTGGTATCATGATTTCTGAGGATCATGCTATACAAGTGCTATATCTGAAGACCAATGTACTGTTACTTGAATGACAAATGTTGTGAATGTTTGTCACTGATCAGTGTAGCTATATTAATCGCTCTAGATGTCAATTCCAGAATTGTATGGTGTCTATTAAATTGATTTCCTGTGCATCTTCCTCAACATCTTAGCGCTTGACTAAGAGAACATATCTTGGTCAGGTTTTCATTTTCTCTGTTTGCTTATCTGTTTTTGGTAACCAGAGAGTATCGTCTTGCTTTCAATGTCGTTTCTTCTCATGCATTGGCACATCATGATTTTGTTTCTTCTATCTGCAACCCTATGAAGTGCCGAGTGCTAGATCTAAAGACCATATTTGATTTTATTATCTGGTCATGTTGATTCTTGCTCACATATTGGGTGATATTTAAGCAAACCGTGGTAGGCTCGGTTGTAGTTTCTCCATATTTCACAGCATAACTGTAAATTGAAATGATATGACTGTGAACTTCTTTCTGCAGAAATGTCTCTTGCATTAAACATATTGTTGATTATCTAGCCAGATTCAAAATATTTGTTGATGACCTGATCTTTTTGATGTTTTGACCTTGAGCAAATCTACAAGATCTAGTGGTTTTATCTCTTAATAGAGCATAGGGTAGTAGGCTGCAATCATAGTTAACAGGTCAATTGCCATTTATACTCCTTGTGATCTTGTTGAATTTGATTTTGATTGTATGGTCTTTCTGGTGATATCTTGTTCTTAGCGATGCAATGTCTACTCTCAGGCCTCAGTTATTTCATGTAGATGGTGAACCATCTAATGCATGTTAACATTGATCATGATGTTTTCTTCTTAACATTTTAATATATTAATTGGAATATGGCAGTTATTGTATTTGATGTCTATCTATGAAAAATTGTCGTGCCTGATCTCTGATGGCATCTTATGTGATTGCCATGCGAAAGTGCTGTATAGTAGTCTGTCTAACATGTGACACGGGTTTTGGGGTTCACAAGAAAGCATCTCTCTGCTTGTAGGAATAACATTGCATATGTTGGCTGTACTTAAATCGGCATTTGTGCCTTGTCCGCCTGTGCAATGAAAATCTCAACTATTATCTTGAAGATAACTTGTGTTACTAGACCTAACTGTTTTTTTTTTTTTTTTGTTCTAATGAATTTTGCAGCCGTGATGCAAACTGAAGGATTTGATTACTTGAAGGTCAGTTGTCCATCTATTCTGATTGAGCTTCTTGCACTCGTCGCTAGGATCGGAGAAAATTCAATAACTGCCAGCGCGTATTCAAGTGATGCCCACCTTGATGGGAGTGATGCAAATGGAAGACGGGTGAAGCCCCGGATATGATATTTGCTGCAACAGCAAATGGTTGTTCCATTGATGAAAGTTCATTGCCTCCTGCCCTTTTCTTCTTTCTTGTCAAGTTATAAATATCCTAGTTTGAAAAATTTCCATGTCGATGTGCCTTCTGTTGACTACTGTCACAGCAGAACCGAGCTAAGGGATTCCTGCAAACGTTGTACCATGCCAGAACTGAGGTTGTGGGGAATGAACTTGCGTGAATAATTGTGGAGCTTTTTTGGTCGTCATCTTCTGTTCGTTTATAGATTTTCATTGGGTAGAATCAGGCAGCAGTCTCGCATCAGTTGGACTACCTCTCCTTGATTGGTGACATTAGTGGATGCTGCCCGCCATATCCTCTCTGAACAGTGCTTGAGGTATGTTTGTAACGCTTCTTCTATTATACTTATAAAGCCAACAGATCTGATGGCATCCTCAATTCTTAACCTCCACCAAGAAATGCAGGTTGTGAAATAGCCTCGTGTGGATAATTGTGTAGCATTTTTGGATCATAATAATCTCGTTTTCATTTTTATTGAGTCTCTTAACTGGCTGCTCCAGTTCCATTTGATTACATTAGCTGTACTGGTGACTCAGAAATATCTGAGAAAATATAAAGGTCAACTATTATCAGATTACCCTGTGTCAATTTCTTTTTCGTTATATTCAATCCAACTTTTGTGGAAGTATACATATGTTGATGTAGTTTAGTATACATATCTTGGAGTCACCAAGTCAAGTATATCCTGTTGTAATGGTCATTTTGGAAAATGAGAGGAATGATTTATTGTGGCTTATTAATATATGCTATGAAACAACCAGAGAAAAATAAGTAAGCATCATTCTTCTATTTTGTAAATTAAGTTGGGATGAGAAGATAGCGTGGGAAGAAGGGCTACATATAAACTTGTCTTAAATAGACTAGTAGAAAGGCAGATAAGAGTATTGGTAGCATGAGAGATACTATGGAAGGAGAGACCAAAAAAAAAAAAAAAAACACTATAGCTCGATTGCATAGAATATTGAAATATCAGTCAGTTCAACGGCTAAGCTGCCATGCTGCACTACCGAAAAGTTATTTCTCTTGACAACCAATGCCCATTATTTTAAACAATCACTTTGATGATGACCAGAAGCTTACCAAAACCAAATTTAAGACCCTGGTGAAATTTTTTTGCCATTATGATGCAAAGAGCAACATCACCACCAAAATGGAGAACCCTTCCTTTCCCACCGTCCCATCCAAACCATGCCTTCCAACATCCATGTTGACATAAATAAAAGTCTAGCAGCACAAAAACCAGCAAATCTATGCATGCACATATCCAATTACCACGGCAAGATGCATCAAGTCAACCGAAATCCCATCTTCATTATTTACCATTTGGAAAAAGTAGACAAATGGCCAACATGACGTTTATATGTATGTTGCTTCATATTTGATATCTATCTACTGCCTAATGCCGTATCAACCGTCAAGAAAGACATCTTCTTCATAAAACCAACACTCACAATTATGTTTAAAAGGAATCCATCTTTTATTCCCATTGGCCACACCGGTCATTCGCATGTCAACGTCACGCTTACGCTTCCGGTAAGCGTACCAATCTCACCGTAGGTGGTCTGCGGCAGCAGTCGGTCATATCAAACCCCACCTCCTTTCTGCTGTAGCTCGCAACGCAGGGTCACATCCTTGTTCCAACCCTAATACCAGCTTCCTGGCGTTCGCCGATGGCGAGTCTTGCCTCCGTCTTCTCCGCGATCTGCGTCTCCCTTCTCCTGTCCCCGGCCTCCGGAATTGACTTCGACTACCAGGCCGTCTTCAACTTCGGGGACTCCAATTCCGACACGGGTGACCTCATCGCCGCTGGCATCGGCGACCCCCTCCTGCCGCCGAACGGGCGGGCCTACTTCTCCAAGCCGTCTGGCCGGTTCTGCGACGGCCGCCTCATCATCGATTTCCTCAGTAAATTCTACTCTATCGCCAAAATCTATGACCTTTACATTAGGCTTTCGACAAGCTGGCTTCGCCTTTCTTCGATGGGAAGAGCAAGCAAATGGAAGGAATTGATGCACGCGAAGGACAAGATAACTATGATAAAATTTGACTGCTTATACCAACTCTAATTGGAGGCTGAAATGTTGAGGTCGGGATGGTTGTTCTGTCGTAATCTGGTGTTTAGAAGTCTGATTTCAGGTTAGTCATAGAGATTTTGATTGGATTACCATAAATCTCACATGCTTAAACTAAAGGGCCTAAAAAATACTTATAAACCTTGACACCCCCTCTCGTTCAAATCGGATTAGACTTGCACGTGAAACTGTGAACCCAAGTGTATGGTGTATGATGTAAATTATTTGGAAACAAGGACATTGCATAAGTATTGATTAAACATTGAGCGAAATAAAGGACAAATACAGGTTACAAACATACGGGCTGCTTTAGTTTCATTATATATATATATATATATATATATATATATATATATATAATGTATAGATATAGTGAATAGTAACCTCCCAAAAATATAAACTTTCAGGAAAGGCCAATATATTTATATGTATTGACAGTCCTCAACAATAGAAGCCATTGCTGCCTTTCAGCCGCTTAGCCAAGAAGAATTTGCAACTCATCAACCAGTTCAGCAACACAACTAACATGATGGAAGTTTCACCCTTTTATGTTGAAGAAATTTCAGTTTTTTCTTTATAATCTTTAGTATCTAAGAAATGTCAGCCAGTTCACTTCTGAGTTTGTTAGGAATTCCAAGTTTGGTAAAAGTACCAGGTAAGGTTTCATATACTTTGAGTGCTGGAGACATTATGTAGTTCAAATTGAAGCATCTTAGAGGAGAACACACTGGATAAGAAAAAACGGGCAGAATTATGCCCATGTTCAAGATCAGATTGGTGCGGTATATGACCCATAAGCTAGGATCAATTTGATGCTCGATGAAGCATGACATTCTAAATTTCCATTATTTTTTTGAGTCATTTTAGTTTCGTAGTTGTCAATTTTTCATGCAATTTCATCAAAGCCCTTGTGTAGTCATCTAGTGCTGGATAGTTTTGCCACCCACTATAATTGTATTGAGCAATAACTGAAGTATTGTTGGATAGTTTCCCCACCCGCTTTCATTTAATAAAGTATTGTTGTTGATTTTTGCCCAATTATTTGCCAAACATCGGTTGAGTGTCCTTGGTTAATGTTTTTGAATTTGTTTTTTTTCCATCTGGCTATATTAGATTTTATATTGCAAGATGTATTCTTTGTACACTGTATTTTGTTGCTTCATCTTATTATTTTACATTCTTAGTACTGCAGTGGATGCTACGGATATGCCATTTCTTAATGCGTACTTGGATTCTGTTGGTGCACCTAGCTTCCAGAAAGGTTGCAACTTTGCTGCAGCTGGGTCTACCATTCTTCCAGCAACAAAGTATTCAGTCAGTCCATTTTCCTTTGGCATCCAGGTTGCTCAATTTTTTCGGTTCAAAAACCAAGTTCTTCAGTTAAAGACCAAAGGTACGTGCAACTGTTCTTAACTCTTGCGCCATAACCAACAGATTATCAAGACATGCTGGGTTAACATATTTCGATGGCCATGAAGTTTTGACTGGCAAAACATTGATGATTGTAGTAGGCTAGTAGCTGTGCAGTTTCAATCGTAAATTAATATCATTCTTCTTGCTTTTTCATTTTGTTTGGTCAATATCCTTGTGTCCACGATTACTTGTTTGCTGAACACGGTGAATAAGAGATTTGGTAAAAAGAGTGAAACATTGAATGGATCCGTTTTCTAGTTACATTTTTCTTTAGCGGAACATTACATAGACTAAGCGAAGGCCTTAGCAACTAACTTTCTAGCATGTTCAGGGCACCAAGATTTCTTGAGCATTTCTGCATCTTTTAATTTTTCATTTGCAGGCACAACAAGCACCATTAAGAATGTGACAATTGTCATTAAATGAATTGTGTTACATTGTCTGTTAGTTATTTGAGTTTTGAGGTATGAAAAGGTAGCTATAAACTTTATACATATGAGCAGGTTTCTGCAGTAAGGAAGTCATATATACAGTTCATACAGATATTTTAGATTAATCAAAAGAACAGTAACGGCAATTGCCAAATGCTCAATGATGGGTAATTCTAGTGAACTCTGCCAAATCTGTTGAATTTATCAAAAAATGTCAAATTTTTGGATAATATTTTAGCAATCAGTTATAAGTGATGCTTGGCCTTTTATTGTGGGCAGCTTGCTAATTTCTTAGTGAATATAACTTGGAACATAATTCTCAAATTTCTAAGAAGTTGAGGAAACATACATTAAAGAAGTCAACCTATCTCTAACAGGGTGTTCCTTTCTAGCAACCAAATTATGTTTGGCATCACAGGTTCTTTAAGCAAAGCTTTTTAATTTATCTTTACAATCAATAGTACCTGTTATTTAATTGTGGTTGCATGATTAAGTTTTGTTTGAGATGATAACTATGTCAATTTCCTGCAATCCTCCTGGTGTACTAGATTTGGAAAACTGGCCCAATATCATGGTCAGGTGGAAGGTTTATACAACACTTTCCTAAATCAAATCAATACATGATTGCTTCTTTATTCTAGGCATTTATATCCATGTACATTCTTTTTTTTAGTTGACATAGCTACATTTTTTTAACTTCTAAAAGCAATATTCCTTTTGTGTGATGAGTTGCAAATTGCTTTGATTTGGAACATGTTCTATCTTTTTCATATTGTATGTTCAGTGAATTATCATCAACCGTAAATACCAACACAGAGAATTTGAAGTTAATAATTTACCTAGCTAACCTGCACTGAACATGTGACATAACAAGCAGTTATTTTTTACTTGCAGGCAAAAAGATCAGGAAATACATTCCTCAAGTGGATTATTTTGATCAGGGGCTTTACATGTTTGATATTGGCCAAAATGATCTTGCTGGTGCCTTCTATTCAAAAACTGAGGACCAAGTCATTGCTTCTATTCCAAAAGTATTATCAGAGTTTGAAAGTGGATTAAAGGTGCCATTTATTTTCTGTTTATATCAAGAACTTAATAAAATAATTAATTAAAATAATTGTTGTCAGATGGGAACTTTTTTTATTATGTGAAATGGTCTAGGATGGGAGCAATCTTTTGAGTTTGTATACTAAAAAATTGATTTTGAAGTTAGAACTTAGAAAAGCCACTCTTATCTCACTAAACAACACTTAAATCTACGAGAGTTATCGATTTGTGTTCTTCATTTTATAAGTTCAATATGCTTGATCTCTAAGGTATATGATATAGTTTCTCTACAGTAGATTCTTGTGGCTGTACTAGTTTGACCTAACCTTCTGTGGTTATACTTCCAGAAATTATATGATCAAGGTGCCAGGAAATTTTGGATTCATAATACTGGTCCACTTGGGTGCTTAACTCAAAACATAGTCATTTTTGGTAAAGATCCATCAAAACTGGACAAGTTTGGATGTGTGGGTTCTCACAATCGAGCTGCTAAACTTTTCAATATACAGCTTCACACACTTTGTACAAAGCTGCGAGGTGTATTTGCTGATGCAACTATTACCTACATTGATGTGTTCACGATAAAGTTCAACCTCATAGCGAACTTTTCTCGATATGGTATGCAGAAAATTTTTCATTCAAATGCAGTAACTTGTATTGAAGTTTTTTTTTTTTTTTGTTGGAACTTGGAAGTTGATTCAGGAAATAATTACTTGCTGCGTCATCTGGCGTCAGTCATTTGAGATGACCTGTTGTTATAAGGTTATATCAGTCCTTCCATTTTGGCTTTCTCGATTTTTATTTCTGTTCGACCCAATTGTTTTTTGCAAATATGCATGGACAATTCTCACTTCTGACACACTTCGAGCAAATGATCTTCTATGAATGTGAGCTAACTTGATATTACCAAGTGAAATAAACACTGCTGGAAATGATGAAACTAAGGAATGAACTAGGAACTTTCCTCCACAAACTGTTTCCTACCAACCTGGGCAAAATGGAGAACATTGCTGGAAATGATGAAATTGTATCTCCATATTGTACTCAAGTTATCTTGAGAAAAGCAGTAATGTTACACCTAGGGGTTGGGACTATATGGATAGACTGCTAATATTTCCCATAGCTAGCACTACTTCCCTTGTTTAAATCACGGAGAAGGCTACCAAGAAAGATGGACTGGGATGAGAGTGTAAAACATGGACAGAGAGAGGAAAACAAGTTCTACCTGCTGCTGCGCTGTGACCCTCGTGAACTTCATTCTATGGTGGAAGTATGATTACATAGAGATGGTGGTACCTATATATCTTGGTGAAGAATCAAACCTTAAACCACATTTAATATTTTGTAGGACAGGAGGCATCACAGGCAGTCTTTAATATTTACTAGGAGAGGTCTTAGCATCATGCCAGCTATCTGAAATTACACTTTAAAAGGGATAGCTGCAATGAGCCACCAGATACAGTATAGGATAGATGATGCCAATAGAAACATTGTGAAAGAATTAGATTTGACACTGTTTTGCACCATTAGGGAGAGATTCCACTACTTACAAAATAAATTTAGTGGTAAATGTCTGAATCTAGTGTGACCTATTATTACTAATGCTTGTTTTAGTAGTTTGCATTCAATTTATTCTTGCTTTATTCAACTTCAACTTTTTCCCTTAGCCATCTTAAATGCTTCAAAGGTGCATCTTCTTGTGCATACCAAATGTGATGGAGGCCTAGGAATGTATGATCCGTCCCAAAACAAACTATTAGCTTCTCTCGTAAGGAAAGTTGATGCATACAACACCTAAACAATATGTGATTGGTATTTGCATTCTGGGTTTACCTCATGAAGTAACTCCTCCTAGTTCCAAACTATATTGTATTTGATTCTGTGCTATACTTTTTATGTTACATTTGGATTCAAACAATTTGTAATTTGCTTCACAATATTTTTCAGGATTTGAGAATCCAATTGCTGCATGCTGTGGGTATGGCGGACCGCCATTTAACTACGATCCTCGAATCTCTTGTGGACAAACAAAGGTTCTGAAGGGACACTCAGCAACAGCTAAAGCATGCGATGATGCCACTGAATACATCAATTGGGATGGCATACACTACACAGAGGCTGCAAATCTTCATGTATCGTCTCAAATACTCACTGGGAGATACTCCGATCCACCATTTGCAGACCAGATGCCGTTTGCTCTCAAGATGAAGTTTTAATTACACTGTTTTCACTATATTTCAATGTATAATGTTCATTATCCAAATCTAGATGTATACAGGTTTCAACAATATATGCATGTTCAAGTCCTCTATTCTTGCAAAGCAGTCAAATTTCTTGTAGTTAGAGTTCGTTGTTATATTGTGGATTCACATTCTGAAGCTTGTAATTAGTAAAAGAGTAAAATTGCTTTTTACTTGATTAGAATGTTGCTTTTTACTTGATTGTTATTTTGTGGATTCACAGTCTGAAGCGATCGGAGATGTGTGTTTCCCGTCGCACACGGGACAGGTGGCCAGGCTGAAATGTCCTCTGCGCTTGCCCAACAGGGATAAACATATCTCGAGCTGTTGCTGTGCGTAGAAATGTGGGACCCTCGGGTGGACCAATGGATAGCCGAGTTTTCCTGCTCGGCGGCTCAGCAAAGACACAGGGCGGCCACCAGGACTGGAGCTGTGCGCTTGAACCGGGCTGTGGGATCAAGCTAACCAAACCACGTCTACGGTGAACCGGGTGCGGTTAAACCTCTGCGTCACCGTCTTGGGGTTTCGCAGTCGCAGCGAAAACCCTCGTCAACCTTCGATCTCTCTACCGTTACTTGGAGAGGTTGCGGCGGCGGGAGAGGATGGCCTTGTCGAGATTCTCTGCGATTCGGCGCTTCCAGCGGTCATTTCAAGCTCCCCATCTTCCCTCGGAGTATTCGATCTCTTTCGGCTCTTTCCATAAAACTGATGCGGTTTACTCCCACTTCCCTTGTAATCTCTTCACTCCTCGATCCTCTCTGCACTTCCTCGGTTCAGGACTACAAGGTATTGTCCTTATATCTCTATCGTAAGCTTTTAATCTTCTTGTACGATAGGTTCCGTATAAATGACTTGCCTCATTTTCACAGGGTTTCTTCTCCGAAGAAGCATCGTGAGTTGTTCTTGCGCGATTGGCAGCATCCTTCGTCCGGATGCTGCCAGAGATGGGAGCGGTTTCACGTCACGGTCATCCACGAAGGTGAGGGAGTTCGTGTTGGAGTGTGTTGTTGTTTGAACTTGTGTTATATATTTATATCTGTAGTTTCCTTTTTTCTGTTTGACAGGTTGCAGAGTTCACTATCTGCTTCAGTGGTTCTAGATCGTTTTCCAGTGTGAAAGCCCCCGCTGGAGCAAGACAGGTTGTTAAAGGAGCAGCTTTTCTTGATCATTTTGTTGTTGTTTATTAAAACATAGTCAGCCATATGGATATTTAGTAGAAAATGAATTTGACCTAAAATCTTTCTTGAATAAGTTTTCATGAAAGGTTGTAGGGGATGGCTCTCTATCAAAGTATCATTGAATACCACAATTCTGTGATGTTAATGATAGAGCAAGAACTAACTTGCTCTTTCGCTTAGGAATATATATTTTTTTCTCTTGTGTTGGCTTAAGATGACTATACTCTTCACTTCCTGATCCCCTAGGCACATAGGCTCAGAAATTCGAATAGATGCCTTTAACCATGCGGGGAATTAAATGCTTATGCAAGAGTTACTAGTTATATATTATCACAACCTTCTCTCTTACTTTTGATGTAAGACCAATGATATATCACAATCTCCCTCAATAAATGGCTTGATGTCCTCATCGTAACCTACACATAGCTTATAACTTCAAAGTTAAAACCATTCTGTAGTAGGCGACAAGTGAAGTCCATGCCCTAGTTGTGACTCCATGTCTACACCATTCAAAGCTAGCTCTTTCATCTAGTCGTAGCTCTTTTCTTCTCTGGTCTTCTCATCCTCACGCTTATGATACTAGGCCTGCTTAATAATGATTTCCATGATCCAGCATGATATGCCCACTATTTGAGAAACCCAAGTAGAACTGGCTTTTAATCATATAGTCTAGAATTCTTAAGCTTTAGTTGCTAGTTGTTAGCCTGTTGGCCCTCATGTACTAGTATAACTGCCTCTTCCCTTTCCAATGTGAAACTACTTGACATGATTACAGTGGAAGCACATAGTTCCTTAGATATGTGGTCAGAGGATATGGTCAAATTTAGTGGCTTTAAATAAATATGATGCCATTAGGTAAACCTTTGTGAACCCCTTGCTCTTACATGTTTTTTCCCTCTATTTGGGGTGCACACAGTAACATTGATAAGGATAGTTGTTGTGATGATAACAATGGTGGAGAGAACTTTGTTCTTGTCATTTGGTGGAGAAGGGCATTGCACTAGTAATGATTGGTCAATGAGAAGTAGAAAAGAGAGAGGCAAACTGGTCATGACTATGAAGGGATGAAACACAAATCAATACTATCCTGAGGAGTCTTTGTTCGTACCTTGTGGTCCTATTTATGATAAGACCATCTTTATTTCTGATGCCTCATCATCATGGTTCCCCAATCTTTCTCTACATCAACCTTATCATTATGTCATCACTGTTTAGGCGCCATTGCAAGTCAATATCATGATCCTATACATTGTGCCTTTACATGAGACATTTTGGAGAGCAGTGGTGGTATGCTTTAATTGTTATATTGTCAACATTATCTCATATTGCAACATAAACTTCTTGAATACTAGTAGGCAGTGATTGCAAAAGGCTTGCGCACTTGCCTAAGGCTCGGGCGAGGCAAGGCGGGGCCCGAGCGCCTCGCTCAATCTCCAGGCGGCACGCTTCAAAGAGGTGCCGCTTGGGCGCTCGCCCGAGGCCACGAGCCGGACGCTTCGGGTGAGCGCCCGGGTTAAACTAGGCGACCAAACCAGGCTTTTAGCTCTGGTTTGGTCGCATTCGCATTAGTTGGTTCAATCGAACCAACTAACGCACCAATATATGCTTCCTCAATCTTAATCTCACTCGTGAATCGTGATTACGCCGCCAACATTTCTCTGTTTGTTATTGACGCTATCTCTGTCGCTGCTTACCATTGTCGCTGCCGTTGCTATTGTCGTTGCTCTCCACCTGCTTCCTCCGCTGCCCCCGCTCTCGAAGCAACTTTCGCGCTCGCCGTCCTCATCTCTACTCGTCTCTACTGTTAATAGTATCGTTAACCTATTGTTAATAGTATATTGTTAACAGTATATTAACAATATATTGTATATTAACTGTGACTTTGTAGTTTGTACTTTAGATTTTCTTAATTTAATATCATATTTTTATTTCAATAATCATATTTATTAATTGTATTATATATATCTTTTTTATTTTAGCGCTTTGCTTCGCTCAGGCGAGTTCCTGGGCAAGCGCGGCCTTGGGCGTTTTGGGACCCTGGCGCCTTTTGGTGCCTAGCGCTTTTTAAATCACTGCTAGTAGGACAAAATGTACACGCCCTCCATGGGGAGACGAAAGCATTATAGTTGCTCTAACAATCAGCTAATGTACCTTATTTTCTGTTGGTGTTACATCACACAATAAATGGTGTTTGCAATGTGGACAAGGAAGTCATGTTGTTGATTTGAAAGGTGTTTACAGTATTCCTTTTCTTTCCACTAGTTGCTTCCTAATAATAATCTAACAGTCAATCAGAACAATATCCTGGAATGCTAAGCCTATGGGCTACATTAGAGAAACAGCCTCTTGATGAAGAAACTAATTTTGTTTTTCATAGAGGCCAACATTGGACACACATGGCACATTAGTGTGATGACTGATATGACTCACTAATTATGATGGCTCCTGGATAAACAAATTGTAATATAAGCTGGAATATATGCATTTTTACAGTATTTATAACAATCTAAACAATTTTGATCAAAGACATGTGAAATAATTCAGGTGCAACTTAGAATGATTAGAAGAAATAACAAAACCATGTATGTGCTGTTCGAGTTGCTGTTTGGCTATCATGGATAGCTGTTCTTACACCTAGCATGGCAATGAATGCAACACATTTTTGGCAGTGGATTACACACACTGGTGAACCTCAATGCCATTCATGTCTTTTCGTACTTTTACCATTATTTTAGTACATTTCTGCTGCCAGTGCTATATATATTTGCATGTAATAGATGTGTCGATTGGGTAGGTCAAATTTGGACATTACCAACAACTGATGCATTCTTATGTTTATTTAGATTAGATGTGAACACACTTGTTTGCAACACATGTGGATAAAATTAGAGTGTTCACTCTTCATCTGAATGCATATCTGTGTTTCATCGAACAAAGTGGATGTTGATAATAATATACCAGTGTTGATCTATGTTCAACACAACAATCAAGGATATCAATGTACAGTGTCTTTCACCATACATGATCAATAGGTATCTTTTTTTTTTTTTGTTCAGATAGTGGAACTCATTACTTGCCATCTACTTTAAATTGACTAAGGTCCATCTTATGAAAATGGTTCTTCATTTTCTTGACCTAGAAAATTTTTACATCCATGTTCGCCTCTCGTGCTAGCACACTTGCTTCCCATTCTCTTGTAACTTCTCACATTTATATTGCTAAAATCCCATCTACACTTAACAGATAAGTCTCGTAAACTTAAAAATATGAGTGTGAAGTGTTTACTGGAATCCAGGTCAAAATATTAGCTTTCCCCGTGAGCCTTGGTTAAACCAAACTTGGGGAAATTCAGATTGTTAGGAGGTCGATCAATTGAAAAGACCTTCTTAGTGGCTGGAGTTAAATTCCCTCTTGGATAACCTTAGTCTTTGTACACCTATACCCACCATCTCTTTGTTATTGCAATAAAGTTAATTACTATTATAAGGTCTTTATTTTTTAATTCTCGCATCATGGCCTGGCCTATCTTTTATCACGACATTAATCATTATAATCTTGAAAATGCTAAAACTTCTTTATTCATGAACATGATGCTGTCCATTTAGTAAGCGTACTCCTACTGATGGTATATTATGTGTAGGTGGCTTTGAAGGTTACCATGCTGAGCCCAGGATTTGTCTATGAACCATATAAGCCACGAGAACCTATTTCCTTTTGGAGAAGGTAGATAAACTAACTTTATGTTTCTCTCTTTAGTTTAAGCTCTTAGATTTTCTGATTGATGTGGACATTTTGTCATTCATAACCATCATAGTAGAAAGTGTTCTTAATTCTTTAGAAATAGAAGTTTACACAAAAGTTGGAGTTGATGTAAATATTATAATGTAAAACTCACTTTATGCAACTATTATGATATCCCATACAATTCCTTTTCTATTAAAGATTGCCATTAATCTTTCCAATGTACCACCCATAAAAGAAACAATAAGTTTATGTTTCTACTTAATAATATATGCACGTTTTGAGATTTTGAAATTTTAGGAAAATGGAATTTTCTTTTAAATATCATGTAACTTGGCAATGCTAACCAATTTGCTTGCATGTCTTTGTCATAAGTGCCTTTTTGTGTCCTTATATTCTCTAGGTCGTCTGTTTTCAGCAATTACATTTACAAGCTTGGAATATATACAAATTTGCATATGTGATGATAGAGTTATAATATATTGTAAATCAGATGGTTCACGCGAAGTGGTTGGAGAAGAACTAAAGAGGATTTAATTATGGAGGTACTTATTTGCATGCTGATTTGAGATTACTCCTTCCACAGTGCAGGTTCTTGTATTTCATCTTTCTTAAGTAGATTATTTATCATTTCTCTTTCCGAGAGCATAATATATTTACATTTTTTGTTACAATTGAAGCTTCTCTCTGTTGTGTGATTATTTTGCTTGTCTTGTTCGCTTTTTTGATTATTGTAGTGCCAAACATGTGTTGGATCTACTCATTCTTATAGGATTGTATTTTGTTAGTAATTTACATTTTAGAGCAAGGTTCGTCTTATCGATCCGAACTGGTGTACTGGTTGATTGACGGTATGGTACATATCGCTCCATACCGATGTATATGTGTCAATACGGTGGGCCATACCAACGGCATGAAAAAATGATCAAAAATAGCTCCAAAAATTCCTAAAAAATAGAAAAAAAGTTAGATTAGGATTTTTAAGTTGAAAATAAATATAAATTTAGTATAATTTTAATAAAAAATCTAAATTAGGAAAGATTAGTGGCATATATCTTTTTTGGACTTTAAGAAATAGCTTTTATGATTCAAATCATCCTTTCGTCGATATTAATTATCTAAAAAAAATAATTTGAATTGTTAGATTGTTTGTTAAACAACTTAAACATTAAGATCCAAATGAATAAATTAATCGATCAATGGATATACCTGGTTCTACCATAAGAAGAATGATAGGCCTCCATAAGTGGCAGATCGGGTTGATCCTATGTATTTGTATATCAATTTGATATATTTGTTAGACCCAATCTTGAAATTGATCATTCGACATAGTATAATGATACACCCTATGCCATTGGTGCATCATTGTGGTGATGGTCGTAGTCTAATCATCGTGAACCACATGTGTCCAAGGTGGCTTCTGAAACAAGTACGATTGTGCCATGTATTGTGTGGAGCATGGAGAATGTCGGAACTTCTACTTTCACCATTGATTTGTCCTTCGTATCATAATATCGATCACCAGATGGTTGCTCGGAGAAGAATGACCAACTATTTTGTTGAGCTCCATGATCTAAATCTTGGGTGGCATATGTAAAATACTGCTCCATGGTCCATGCACCATGCTCAAACTGTGTAGATGAGACCATCGACTCCTCGGGTTGCCACCATTGTTAGTCGAGACATTGTTGTTCACATCATTGCTATGTCTTCGGATTGAGCGGGTTGTTGAATGTGATTGAAAAGTTATCTGTATATCTTTAATTAGAGAGTTATTTCTAATTTGGGTGTTTTAATCCTTCCTAATTAGCCTCTCAAGTTTGATGTAATCCACAAATCGTAGTTTTGTGAAGCTTTAAGAGGGTGCAAATGTGAGAAATGAGAGGAAAAAAGTTTACTAGAAAGAGATTGAGAGAGTATAAGAGTTTAAGAGAGTGAAAGGGGGTGAAAGAGGGGGAGAAAAAGATTTAAAACCCTCTTAAATTATATCTGATCGTTTGGAAAGGGTAGCTCTGAGTTGTTTGTTGGTAATGGTTGAAATTTGTTCGTTACCAAGTAGTACAGGTTCGTTTTGGTCGAATTTCGATCGTTACTGAGTGGTACAGGCCTGTATCGGGTGGTACAAAGCCTTTTAGTATGTACCACCTGGTACAAGGTGGTCCATGTATTGGTCTCCTATCGAACTGGTACATACTGCTCGTACTAGGCGGTATACCATGGTACGAGGAACCTTGATTTGGAACATGTATATCTTTCTCATATTATATGTTATAGTGTAACCAAGGTTTTACGTACCGGTCTATGCTGGTGTATCGATATTTTATCGGTACTAGTACCGGGCAATATGCACAATCCGCAGGTATAATAAATATTTTATAATATATATATAATATAATATTATCTACCCGCGGGTAGCTAGGGTGCGCGGGCGACCGGTGGGCAGCTAGGGCGCGCAGGCGAGGTATTTCTTCTTCTCCTCTTCTTCTTCTATCTTCTTTTCCTCTTCTTCTTCTTCTTCCTCTTCCCTTTTTCTTCCTTAATCGATCGCCGATGGTCGATTTCTCCCTTAATCGACCGCTGACGACCGATTTTAGCAGTACCGCCCGGTAGCAGCTGGTTCACGTACCTGTCAGCTGTCGGACCGATACCTATCGGGCGGTATGGGCCTTACTGCTTGGTAAGGAAAACCTTGAGTGTAACAATGAACCCTTTCATTTTGTCCTGATCATGAAATTTGCTAAAAATTGATAATCCATTGTAAGTTGAAAATGAAGCATTTTAAGTTTTTCAGCTCGTAAGTTATACTCACTATTTAGAGCTTGTGTAATTCTGTATTTAAGAATGGTGAATATATTCATTGTTTTAGCAACAAGAAGGATAGTAGTTGTACCATTAAAGAAATGGGGATTTTTCTTTCTTATCAGATGACATTGGTAATTATAATAATGTTATTCATTGTTCATTTTTCTGCTAGGAACATCCTTGCAGAGCAAGGAATTTTTGGTCGTGTAGTGGCACTAAACAAGTATACTAAAACCTAACATAGCAACAGCTAGCTGCCACTTTTTGATGCATGGTGAAAACTAGTTGGCATTTTTTTGGTGTAGAATTCATCAGTGTCTTTGGTGTAACATAGAGTTTCAGAAAATTTTTTACTTAAATTTTGTTAGGGATTTTGTTCTTGTGGTAACCATACTTGCTAGTTACTAGGAATATTGAAGAATAAAGTACAATTTAGTGGATCTATCTTGAGACACACATCAGGGTCCAACTGGTTTTGATCACACCACATGGTTGATGTGATGTAGATATGAAATATTGTCCTATTGCTGGGCCACCATGACTATATTTCATCTTAAAAATCCATCCCTGCTAGCATTTTTTGTTGTTCTACATTTGATACAAAATTCTATCAGAACTGGGCGTTTCAGGTTTAATTTAGTATATTCTTTATAATTAATTATAAGTTGTTCATACCTTGATGTTCTTGAACAATCATTTTATGGACTTGGTTCTTTTATTGGAGTTATACCAGAAAAGTAGAATGATATATTCTCACATATCCAGAAAAAAAAAATTTACTCTGCACTGCTGATACATGATTCAAAGGTTAAGTCATGCCTGATTTGCAGATGAAGAGTGCTTATGCCATTAACAGGTTGAGAAAAGTAGCTGGATATTCAAAGAAGCTCTTTTATCAACACACCTTAAGATTGTACAAAGAGGTATGTTGTGATTTCATCTGATTGATTTGTATTATATTGTGGACCTACCTTCTCTCAGTAAGTTGCAAGATATCTTTATGAGTACTATTCAAGGTGACATGATTATGAATTTGCATTTGACTATGTACTTGCTGTTTACAGAATTAGTTATCATATGCAAACTGATTTATGAAAACGTTAATATTGCTTGAGAAGATAATTATCCAATTGAACATGAAAAGAATAAATTTATGAACAAAGTTACAAAACAGTAAAAAATATCATATAGTACTTGCTGCCATAGATGGTGCAACAGTATTGATCACTACTGATATTGCCTCAAATGGCAAGAATATTAAGTGTCAAATTTTGTTGCTGCTGATTGCAGTAGCTTGTAGTGTACATTGTTGAGGGTAACTAGTATCTTTTTGCTGCTAATGTAGCTTTTTCGATGCACTAGTGCGGCAACTAATTTTGTTGCATCCATATGCCAGTAATGGAATGATGAGTTGCCAGCAAGATGCTCCTGCATGATATTTGATATCATTCTTTTAGCTAAAGGTTTTCTGCTTATGACAGTTTAAGATCAATTTGATGCACTTTTGAGAATTTAGAAGGATGTTGCATGTGTTCTCATAATTTTTGTTGATCTTTGTTACCAGAAGCTTCATGCATAGCTTTGTGGTGAGGTTTTTAGTGTTTGGATTTATGTTACTGTGTTCCATCGAATTATATCTCAGGAAGTTTAAGATCTGGTGCTGTCAGGACAGACCCTGTGGATATTGTATTTTACTATGACAATAGTGGATACATGTCTAGTATCTGTTCATTTATGCTTAGATCAATTTAAGTTTAGCCAAGGTGCAGCTATCATAGTGAAGTGCTTGCTGATTCTTAAACAGGTGGAGGGAAAAATGGAGCAGGAGGAACAGTCATTATGAAGAGCTTCAGATTGATATTTAATGTACTAATGTGGTTTATCAGATCTCATAGGGCCTGCAGGTGGAGGACTTTTGTGATTTTCTAGTCTAGAATATATAACTTTTAGACAGTTGGCAATTTAACACTACATAGAAGGTTATAACACTTTAGCAAATCTTAGCCTTCTCTCAACTTTGAGTTGTGCTCTCTAAACAACTTTTTGATGAGAAAGGATAAGATGATGTAATTTCTCTTCACATGAAATGTGAAGCACCATTTAGTTTCTTTCTAGACTTGCAATGATTATCATTGAGGTCTTGAAAGATTCTTTGTAAGTTTTAGTCAAGCACCAACTCCCCTACTTTATAAAGCTAGCTTTTATTTGCTACTTTTTCTCCATTGGTTGCATGAACCTCTTGCTAATTCAATTTGATGACTACTATGTTGTCCATTGGAAATGTTATAAGCCTAGTCAAACCACATCCAAGCAAGTCGGCAATGGGCCAGGTTGGGAAGGGTTGAGGTTGGCTAGTGAGGACCTGAACTCAACCTGAACTATGAACCCAAATCCGAGCATTCAGGAATTCCTGGACTCAAACAACAAACGGGGTGAAATTAGGAATTAGTATGGTTTGGTTGGGATTTATGATGCTTTCTATGAGAGTTCAAATCCCGTTAGTTAGATCAAGCCCCGATATCGAGGGACACTATGCTAGAAGCTGACATGACTTGCTACCAGCATGTTGAGATTGTTATCTAGACCTAAGTGTGGGACTTGTTGGATCAGCCAATTCCTATTTATAAGATGGTGGCATGCGTCACAACCAATCTAATTGTTTCTGTGTTTGTGAAACAACCAGTTTAATATGTGATATTTCACATTTGTTCACAAGAATCATTATAGCATTAAGGAACCTAGGTTTTACTGTACTTTTAGTTCCTTCTAAAAATTTGATCTGTATGGCAACAATTTCATCATTTTCATTATACCTTTTTTTATGTTGTTTGCTGGTGTGTTAGGTTGTTTATTTTTAGAAGATTTCTTTCAAGTGTCACTGTGCATGTCATTTTTTTTTCCCCATAATGACTGGCAACAATGTAGCAGTATCTTCTAATAATTTGTGGCTGACCATGAAGTTCTGCTACTAAATGGAAGCAATAAGTTATGGCTTCTGATATATAATGTCTTGCTGTGTTTGTGTTTTGACACTTTTTTTTTTGTTTTCATTTAAAGACGAACTGTATTATGGGTGAGTTGAAGATGCATGCCCAAGGACATTTTTTGCTGCATAATTGGGTTGACTTTTAATCAACTTTTCAGATTAATACTTTGTTGGCAAAAGGAGACACTTCATCTCTAAGGAAAGTTGTCACCGAGAAAATGTATTCGGTAAGTTTCCCTTTTTCTCCTTTAGACCCTTAAGTGGTTTTGAGTTACAAAATTCTCTTGATTAATTGTTTTTCTATCATTGAAGACCTTGAAGAATGAGCTAAAACGAAGAGAATTAATGTGGAGTTCCGTTCACTGGGAATTGGTTGAACCTGTGGTTAGCGTCCGAACATTGCGGGCTCGAATGGTGAGATTTTGTTTGCTTCGTTGGTTTATCTATCAGTTGGTTTTCATTTGTAATTTATATGATGTTTTTAGAAATATTTAGATTTGTTTCTTTAGTTATCCTTTCTCTCTGGTTTGTTTGATTACTAAGCAGATTGCTTTGGACAAAAATGATCTTGATAAGGCTTTTATACAGATGACGCTTGAAATAACTGCAAAGCAGGTATATTCTGAAAACTATATTAATTTAATTATATTTTGCTGTTGATGTTTTTTCTTCACAAATACAATCATCCTAAACCTTTCTTTAGCATAACACATTTCTCCTGATGTTCTTCATTTCCTATTATGCATAAGGTTAGTTATACATGGTATGTTCCTAAAATGCTCATAAATTTATTTATTCTGAATAAATTTTATGCACAGCTATTGTCTTCGTTCCATTGAAATGGCTCTTATGTTAATGTACACAATTTATAAACTATCTGTTGATCTAAGTTTTTCAGTTACTTGATCATAAAAATTAACCTCCAAAAACCTTTGTTGTGAACTGTATTATCCATTAAATATGATAGTGTTTTATGTTATTCGGCTAATGGTGACTAAATCTATGCTGTGTGGTGGTCATACACATTCAAACCTTGACCCCTTTCATGGTTGACTCTTATTGCAACATTACTTCTGATCACAAGCACACCTATGTAGCTTTTTTGCTTAGTATATGTGCCATTTTATAGCAGTAAAATAATTAGCTAAACTAGGCCTGAAGATTACTATTATGTTCTTTATCTGATTGTTAGAAAGACCAAATTGTTCTGTCATATTTCTTGCCTTCAAGATTTTCTGTTTATTAATATTACGTAAAGTATCAATCTTGCATTCTTTGGTGCACATATTACAAATGAAAGTTGTAAGACAGCACTTCATGCTTTCTTGTTTTTTGAAAGGTTAAACAGGCCCTGCAACAGTTTGGGTTGAGTTAAGATGGAGTGGTAAGGGCATATAAGGGTGACAGTAATCCTACTTATAGAAGAGGACCAAGATTTCTTGCTCTGGGTCCAACTCAATAACTATTGATTTGGTCGGGTTGTCATAGGTTAGCAGGTCAAGTCAGGATTTACAGGATAAAATTTGGGTTGATAACAGTTGAATCGAGTGTCATAAAAAGCTGCACCTAGAACAGCAGATAGGTCTGTAGACCCACATGCCAGTTTAAGATACCTACTATAATGATCTTGGTTGCTACAGTGGCTATCACACTACAGTCATGTGGCAGTTGATTCA
Organism: Ensete glaucum; assembly: GCA_021527575.1. Classification (NCBI taxonomy): domain Eukaryota; kingdom Viridiplantae; phylum Streptophyta; class Magnoliopsida; order Zingiberales; family Musaceae; genus Ensete; species Ensete glaucum. Next base: position 33,183,797 of record CM038554.1, read on the forward strand.
ACCGATTTCACCTTTCACTAACTCAGACCTTTTCCTTATTAGATTTCCCTCCAACGAAAAGTTCCTAATGTAGTTTATATTTTTAACTCAAATATAAATGAAAAATGAAGATAAAAGAAAAATATGGCCCCAACACTCAATATTTGCTTCCCCATCCCACCTGTCTCTATCTGAACAAGACCATCATCATTTAAATCCTATTAAAGATCAAAGCAAAGGCCTTGTTGGCCAACTAAACTTGATTTTTGTTCCATATAATTTTAAGTTATCTACGTTGATTCCTGAGGACCTAAACACTTATAATACCAAATGGAATTTTATTATCAAAGGTAAAGATCAAACTCTTATTTTTAATTCTTTTGCTGCTGCTCTGTTAAAATTCAAGCCTGAACATGTTTAAGAAAATATAACTAATATGTTTGATGATAGTCATCCTAAATTGATCTTGACAGGACAATTTTCTTTTTTTTTTTCTTGATGAACTATTATGTTGTGGCATGGGCCACTATTGAGATATTTTCCTCTGGTGTCATATTATAATTGAATGAGAAACTATAAACATAAGTATATTGTTTCTTCTTGTGAGGTTCTAGCTGTGTGTTAAGCCGTGGATCGCATGCCTATTTTTGACGTTTGAATATCTGCATCTAGATATTTGTAATTTCTACATGTGACACAAACTGTGACAATGCGGATACTTGGTGATGAATTTGTGTGTGGGGTTCCCTTTTAATATCCTTTGTTTCCATTTTTATTTTTACATGTAATTGTGGATCTTCTTTTAAACATAAGTAATAGGTTGGTCAGCTTTGTAATCTCTCTAATATATTGAGGTCATTGGTATTATTCCAGATCTTGCTGAATATGTTTTTTCTGAGTTCTCTTGACCTAGTTGATTCTCTTTTCCTTGTAGAGGTTTGAAGCATATAATGCAAAAGGTGCTGTTGTTTCTGGAGACAAAACAAAAGAGGTAAGTGATCTCATCCTACTTTGTAGTGCTGTGTCTATAAGTAGTCTATAAGAGTTGCTGAAGATTAAAAACTCTGCAATCTAGGTTGCTTTATTTTAAAAGAAATGACAATGTTCACTTATCTATCAGAAAAATGTTGTCTGTGTCGACAAGATATTTAGCACATAAAAACATTATATATAGCTGCCAAAAAGAATATCATGTCGGGAGTATGGAGAATTATCTACTGTGTTGGACCTTTTTTTATCACTTAACTCTGCTCTGTGGTAAAGGCCATATTCTATCGAATACCCTTCATTGGCCCTAATTTACGAGCATTTTAGCCCAAACTATACTTAATTATATTAAGAATTCTAGATTTTGAATTTTTGGTCATGAATTCTCCTTGTATGTGTTGAGCATGTGACTGTCCATCAGTAGAATGAGGCATGGCTTGATGTAGCCCTCGTCTGCACTATGATCATAGATCCATTTGCCAATATTTTTAAGGCACAAATGTTGTAGCTGTATATGTTTTTGAATGGGTCAATGCTGCTTTCAACATGTGTGCATAAATTCTAGTATTTGTCTTGCTGGCCTGATACATGACAGCTGGTTCAGACAACACAATTGTGCTTGCTTTGCATGATGAACCAGGACAAGATGTGTTCCATCTCCAATTTACATGGTCACTGGTCAGCTAGATGCCTGACTAATAAATCTTACTAGGATGAAGATGCAAGTATGCACAATCCAGCAAGCTAATCTATGTTATAGATGAAAGAAGAAAGGTACCATCATATGTAAGTATCATCATACTATATCGATCATTCATCAGTTCATCATTTATAGGTCAGCATTGACAAACAAAAGCCCCACCCTGGAGTATTCATGAAGCATCCCCTAGATCTTCTTAGAATATGTTATCATTATCATTGCTTGATGATTACATGTCCTTGAATCATCCGACAAGTTTTTAATTTTATAGGAATAAACCATGCTTTTACACTATCAATGTTGTGGATGTTTTAAGATTCTTTGGAACGATCCACTCTAGCCTTTTCTACAAGTAGTTTGGTCGATGCTGCTTAAGTCGGCCTTGGACAAGGCCATGCTCCAAGCATGAAAGATGGCAGCTCAGTCCTCTTCCCCCATGGAATCATAGGCAGCCTCACAAAAAATAACACGAACAACCTTGACTCAGTAACATGCATAGAATTGTCTTTTAGCTACATCCTAATGGAAAAAAAATGCTCATGCGCTGGTTATTTTGATTTATTGTCCAAGTAATCTTCTATATCATTTTAAGCTAGCTCTAGAATCTCAGTCCATACACTGCATGGTACCGCTGAAGAAAGTTAAAAGATGAATACAGACCCTTGATTGAAACCTTCATTTCAGGCATGTTACGTCCAGAAGCATCAGTATCGTTTCCTGTTAATTCAGATACTCTCTTCTGAAATGCCAGTAGTAATGATTTTTGATGTTTAGGAGAAGACTAGCTTGGTGGTTCTGGATGTATGGTACTCATGTAAACATTATCATTTTTCCATGTTATAGGTACTTGTACGAGACATATGGGTGCTTGAAAGATCCTTATTCCATCCCGGGGCAGACTGGCGCCTTTGCGCACGGTTATCAGTATAAGATCTCTGGAGGCATAATCAGTTATATGAAATGGCAAATCGGCCTCACTGTCCAGGTGCCAGTTTCAATTGGCCTGTAAAATCCGTATGGAGATGATGAGGATTCGTCTTGTATAATTTCTCTGGCAGCATGCATTTTCATAATCAACAGAGTTTTAGACCTTGTGATTAGAACTATTTATCAGAATTGGATTTATGTCTGATCTTACTAAATTTCTCCTGAGTCAGCACTATCCTTTTGCTTGTCATTATTCTATATGTAGTGGAGACTACTGCATATAATTAATCATTACTGATTCAAGTAAATTGTGAAGGTTTTTTGAAATAAAGATGTGTGAATGGAAGCATGCGACACCCTTGCTGAGATCTTGAAGTTTCAGAACCATGATGGAACCTGAAATTTGTATAAATGTGGCTCAATTTCTGATATTAAGGTACACATCTTGCTTCATATAGTCTTTGGTCAATGGATTATAGTTTATCTAGCAATGTTTCTATCAGCTGGTTTTCCCTGATTGTTGTTGTCATATGAGTAGTTGCCCAAATTTCATCCAATTTGAGTTTTAGATCTAATTAGATTTATTATCTGGGATCCAACAATGAAATGTGATATGTTAATTTTTTTATGTTTTTCTTACTTTCATCTGTAATTAGTATATCATATATTACTAGGGTTATGCATGTCAATGAATTCGGGCTGGATGTGACTCTACGCCCAACCCAAGGTCATAACCAGATGAAATCAATTTTTATGATCTGTTTCTAATGATTCTTATAATTGTTTGACCTTGGCCTACTAGATGTTATTACAAAGAAACATTTATGTAATTGTTTGGCGTTGATATTATATATATATATATATATATATATTCTGTCATCGTTAGTTTATCAAAATTTTCAAATTTTTTTAAAAAATATTTTCAATAATTTTATATACAGTGATTAAAAAAATAAAACTATCACTGTATTTTTTTTTAATTTCTTCCAAGCATAATAACACCGGGGTTATGGTTTTTTTTTTTTCTATAAATTTGAACTTTTCTCTTGTCACGCTCACGAGGGCGACCTATAGGGTTCATATGTGGATGGTTTAAAAGGTTGTTAAATTATAGGATGTTTGTCTAACGAACACTTAGATTCGTTCGTGTAACATTTTAATTTCACCTTTATCCTATATGCATGACTAAAATATGATATTACAAGTCGTGGTATCAGAGTTATTAATTTGTCCTTTAGTTCTCATGATATTTTCTTGATTAATCTAAAGTGGGTCACATCTTATTTATCAAGTATAAGAATATTAAATAATAATAAAAATTTAATTATTAAAATTTATAGGGTAATTGAACAGATATAGATAGTTTATAAAACTCAGGACCTAAACTCTGATACCATAATTAATAACATTTATTTTAGTCATACATGTAGAATATAAAAAGAATTAGAAGTATGATGTTAAGTAATCTTTACTGATCGATTTATCCTCTTTTTGTAATCAATTTCACTGTATATCTCTTGCTGATTAACTATAAATCTGAGTCATTATTATTGGAATGTTCCAAACAAATATTTCAAATTTATGTTAGGATCTTCATATTGTTTTTGTAATCAATTTCACTGTATATCTCTTGCTGATTAACTATAAATCTGAGTCATTATTATTGGAATGTTCCAAACAAATATTTCAAATTTATGTTAGGATCTTCATATTGTTAGTCGTAAATATTAAGTTAATGATTTAGGCAAGGCTAATGAACCTCAAACCCTTCTCGTCACAAGGATTCGGAGGTCATTGGTGCCTTGAGATGTGTATACGATCACGATGATACCATTAAGATCTACTTCTCCATCGAACCATAGGGGTGCAGGGAAGGCTCATGGGGCCTCTTTATATAATGCCTAAGGTATCCCTTGTGTATTAGCTTCTCTATCTGGTTTTTGAGGTTATAGCATTCCTCCGTGTAATGGCTGTAGTCTCAATGGAAATGATAATACTTCGCCTGGTCCCTAAGCTCCTGTGGGGTTTTCATTAGGTTGGGTGTCTTTAGGAGCCCTTTTTCTTTGATCTGAAGGGAAATTTTTGTCCTCGTCGAGTTCAGAGGCAACGAAGGTAGCCTTGGGTAGGATGGTTCCGACTGGTTGGGCCACCTCCTCGGGGGCTCTAGCGGTTGACCTCGGGGTTTCTCCATGCAAGACCTCTTTTGATCCTCCCGCTTCCCTATAACGCCTCGGTAGTGGTGTACTAATTGGCACATTAGAGCATCTCAAGTACGATTGTCAATAGTCTCTCGATCGATGACCAAAAGAACTTGGACGATCGTAGCCTTATTAAGAATGCTTGCATGATTAAAGAAGGGTGAGTATCGAGGACTGTCCTGATCTCCACAGCGAAGCGATAGACAAAATGAGAGAGAGGCTTATCATCCTCCTGACTCAGGCTAAGGAGCATAGCTGCAGATGGCTTCTATCTAGCGCTAGCCAAAAAGTTGAGCTCGAATTCCCTTACTAGTTGGTTAAAGGACGAAATCGAAAAAGGCTCTAGCCAGTTGTTCCACCTTTGGGTAGGATCTCAAAGAGTGATGGGGAAAGCTCTGCACATCAGAGCGTCAGATATATCTACAAGGCCATTTGGGCCCAGAAGGCAACGATGTGTTCCCCAGGGTCAAAGTTTCCGTCATAGGCCTCTAGCGTCGATAGGCAGAAGGTAGAGGGGATCGATTTGTCTTGAATTTCTTGGACAAAAGAGGATCCGCCAAGAGAGCTTTTCCCATATCCTTCCTTTGACTTATGAAACTCTCTCTGGACTTCAACTAAACGACGATTGACCTAGAGCAATTGGACCCAGAATGAGTTCGACGAGTCGGACGACAACATATCCGGCTCGGGATGGCTCATGGGAGCCAGTGGGGTCTCTAATGTCCCACGCTCAAGCATAGTTCATTTGTCTCAAGGCAACTCTTCATTCGGCGAGCAATCGTCTCAAGCTTGCCTATCGGACATAAGGGGGTCCAGAGGTGCTTGGAAAAGAGTCGGTTAGGATGTCAGAGGTGCTTAAAAAAAAGTCGGTTGGAGTGCCGATAACGATGTTCAATGACCCGAGGCTCTTTCCCATCAGGGGAGGTGCGGGGCACCCTACTGTTGCCTCTTGAGAAGCTTCACGATTTTCATCTGTGACGTCAACAGATGGATCTCCCATCTATAAAAGCCAGAGGAATTTAAAAATACATCCACCTAAAAGAACTTACTAATAAGCAACAAATAAAATATTAAATTAGACTTACCTTTGGAGGAGGATCATTATCAGCTTCTACGATATCTCCTTCCAGCTCAATGTCAGATTTAATAATTTCATCATCAGATTCATGATCTACAATATGATCAACCCAATCAAGATCCTCATCTATTTCCTCCACCATTGAAGCATTTCTTCGCCTCACACAATAAGTCCAAGCTTTGATCGGAATGATACAATCCATTATTCCTCTCATCCCCAAAGCGACTCAGGGTTTGGGATAAACCATTCCCATCCTAGGAAGGAGAGAAAGAGGGTTATCCCTTGAGGCCAAGGATAGAGTGCGCCATGTTGGTTTCCCCCCCGGGATGCTCACTGGAGTTACATGACTGTTGGTGTTCTTGCGACATCAATCCTCCTTCGAGCGTCAAAAATGATGTAATACTTTATGTTGTGGTTGAGGTATCAGCACAGTTTGGTTTGGTCCAAGTGCGCAAGACTGCAACGTTGCTCCGAGTCGATCAGAGAGGACTAGCAGGAGATCTAGTCACGGGTCTCAGGCCGACCTTTCGAGATGTGGCGAACGATTGGCCTTTCCTCCTAGTTGACCGCATCCTACACAAAGGCCAAAGTCGGGCGGAGGGTCCCTCGACTCAAACCCATTCGATGCTAAAGTTAGTCGAAGCTAGAGCCCCAAGAAAAATAAAGAGATGTGGTGTGGGTGCGAGTTCTTCCCCCAGTACTATTCCTATGGGTGGCTTTCATACTTACTCTTAGAGGTTGACGTATGAGGTTGTTTTATGGTTGTCAGCATTGGCGTTCATGGATGTTTAGTGTTCGCTGGTACCTCGAGCAGTTGGTTTGTGCATTGGGCACAAATGCCACTTGGATTGTTCAACCCTGCTCCTTACTTCACTGAGAGAACCTTGGGATTCTATCGTGGAGGAAGAAGGTAGAAAAGAGGGATGATCGATCCTCCTAGATCACTTCAAGGGGGATAATTGACTAAAACATAACTGCTTAAACATAACTGTTTAATTGATTGATTTTCATAAAAGAGTTTATAGTCTTATTTATAGAGCTCTGCCAAGAGTCCCACTAACTTCAACTCTTAACTAATTGGTAACTCCTAAGTGAAAATAATAAATGACTCGATCTCAAATGAAGATAAAACTACTCTAACCACTTATAATTGACTTGATGATGTTCACCCGACTCATAATTGACTTTGACTAACATGACTCAATTTTATTTAATCATAAATGGATGGACCCGACTTAACTAGGGTCCTAACAGACCTGCCCACTTCAAATCAGTCTTACCCTCAAGGTTGAGCAGTATCATATTTCGGGAGCACTTCAATATTTGCCATGCATCATGACTCTTTAATCGATTAAATAGGATCTTCACTTAGTGTAAGCAATAGTTTGATCTTCTCATTCAGTTGTCATTGTAGTCTTCTGGAGAACCCTTTTCATCTGATGACTAGTGATAGTACCATGTCTTCTTTTGAGGATCGCTACTTTGAAGTTTTTGTGGGGCATAAAAAAGAAATCAACTAGCAATTGTTTTACCTTTGAGCACATTTTATCACAAATTAGGATTTGTCCATTAGAAATCTTGTCTTCGAATTTGTCATTGCTTTAATGATCAGACTCCATATTATTAATTTTCGATTCCTCCTTAACTGGTTCAATTGTTAGTAATTTGTCATAGCCTTCATTATCAAACTCTATATTATTAATTTTTTATTCCTCTTTTGTTGGTTTGACTGTTAAAAGCTACTCTTCTATATCGACCACTTTAAGGTCATCCTTTATTGATTTTTCCTATTTATTGAAACTTATGTTTCGACAGATGTCTATATTGATTTTTTCTTCATGCTTACTAACGAATGATATGGCTGCTATCATGGTGCGGGACTGACGAGCTTTAACTTCGCACTGAATCTCAGGATTAAGTCTCTCATTAAATTTTCTCACAAACTGTAAGTCGGACCAATCTCAGATTTGGTTCGACAGGCACTCAAATCTACTCTGGTACTCGTGAACTGTGGAAGTCTGACGGATTTTGGCAAGCTGTATATTAATGTTCTTGTATTTTGATGGTCCGAATCGAATCAAGAGCTCTCTTTTGTACCGTCCCCGCGAAGGGACTCCATGATAGGTCTCATATAAATCATACCATAGGATCGCATCACCTTCGAGTTGTGTAGAAGCTATCTCCACCATTGATTCCTCTATAGTCATGTACAAATGAAAAAACTTTTTAGCACATAAGATCCAACTAATTGGGTCTCCATCTATCCATTTGGCAAATTCCATGCATGGGTATCCTGTGTCTTACCCTCGGTCATATTTTCCAGATTTGTTCCTCTTAAGACAAAAACTTTCCTTATGCTGAGGTTTGTTGGGGCTCTCTGATCGACTTCTTCTAAATTCACGGAGTTCTTGCAATTTATTGTCTATGCGGGCTTCGAAAGCGGCAAATCTCGCATCCATTGGTCTTTGCTATTAGGACGAGGTTGTCGAGGTTGTAGCGGGCAGGGTAACAGTAGGATTAGGCTGTGATTGAGGAAGAGGAAGGCAACGACGATAAGTAGAGTAGTGGTTGTTACAAAGAGAGAGATTGCACAGTGGCAGAGGGCGCGGTTGGAAGCAAGGGTTGTGCACTGTAGTGGAAGGCAGCAGCGACAACACTGCTGTACGTGGTTGTAGGATGAAGGCAGCAACAACGACTGCTACGACAAGGCAGAAAGGGAAGAGCAGCATGACATCGATTCTCTTCTTCTTCTTCTTCTCTCTCTCTCTCTCTCTCTCTCTCTCTCTCTCTCTCTCTTTTTGTTATTATTATGGCTGCAGCGAAGATGTGTTCCCTTGTTCAAGATGCTGACAGTAAGGAGGGAAGGGACAACGACTATAAGGAGCGATGGAGAGGTTGAGGGCAGTGGCGATCAACGACTGAGAGCAGAAGGCAACGGTCGACGATCAAGGTTGTGCACCGGTGGGCAGTGGCAAGGAGGAAGAGATAGCGGCGGCAGCAGCAATGGCTGCAGTAGGGGAGGCTGGCTGATGGCGGTTGATGGGGGTAGCGATAGCAACAACAGAGGGATGAGACACGGGTGCACGCCACCGGGTGGGGCTACAAGTGACAGATAGGGAGATGACAACGGTTGGAAATAACTGTTGTAGGGGAGGGCTTGGCTGCAATTGTGTGGCAGAGACGAGGGCTATGGTGAGGGCTGTGAGCGGTGGCGACACCTTGCGTGGCTGTGCAGAGGAGGAGTAGAGGGTGATGGCAACGAGTGCTATAGCTAGTTGCAGTAGTAGGGGAGAAAAAGAATCAGAGGAGGCAGCGGCTGCGGTAGAGGTGGCCAGGAAGAGAAGAAGGCAACGACTAACAATGGGTGATAGCGGTGGCCCGGCTTGCGGTGAAGAAGGTCGGTTGGATGCGATGGGTGGATGACAATGGAAATAGAGGAAGGCAACAACATCATTGGGTGTTGGTTGCGACTGGGCAACGATAGAGCAGAGAGGAGAGGAAGGTAGCCTTCTTTTTCTTCTCTCTTTTCTCTCTTTTTTTTTTCAGATGAACACTGCAGCAAAGATGATTGTAGTAATGTGTGGAAGACCACGACATTGATGTAGATGACAAAGGAAAGCGATCAGGATGATGAATGGTAGCAGCGAAAGAGCCAAGGAATGGTAGCTCTGATACCAAATGATAGAACCCTGGGGTTCTATCGTTGAGGAAGAGGGTAGAAAAGAGGGATAATCGATCTCTTCGAGGGGATTGGGCCTCCTAGATCACTTCAAGGGGATCTACCTCCTAGGGTTTCTGCATATTGGCTAAAACATAACTGCTTCGTTGATTGATTTTCATAAAAAAGTTTATAGTCTTATTTATAAGGCTCTGCCAAGAGTCTCGCTAACTTCAACTCTTAACAAACTGATAACTCCTAACCGAAAATAATAATTGACTCAATCCCAAACGAAGATAAAACCACTCTAACCACTCATAACTGACTTGATGAGGTTCACCCGAGTTATAAGTGACTTTGACTAACATGACTCAACTCAATTTAATCATAAATGGATGGATCCGACTTAGCTAGGGTTCTAACATTCAGACATGACCGGATGCGAGATTGCAACGCCCCGTACGCTCTTGGGAGAAGTTTGCATAGGAAAGTCGTCAGAGCGAGTGTCAGACGATAATAGACGATTGTTTCATCTCGGTTTACAGTACTGAGTTAGGTTAGTATGCTAGGTTGGCTAAATTCAAAGACTCCGTGGAATGAAAAATTGGGATATGCCATATAAAAAGCATTGTTTCATAATTTAATAACTTCGTCTTATACCCACCTCTAAAACAGCGGTTCATAGCCTGGGAAGCTAAAAACTACCATATAAGTACCAATAAAAAGCATCATTTTAGAATTTAATAACTTCTACACATACCCACCTCACCCTAATCACGTAAGGGGAAGGATAATAAAGAACAAAAGGTCACGCTGACACCGGCTTTCCACCCGCCCACCTACCCTCTATCACGTTAGAGAGCTTTGATGGAAAGAGTGAGAAAGCATCGAAGAGCAAAAGACGTCCTTCCTGCCCGTTTATAAGGCACACCCGCAGGCTTACCTGGCTCGTGAACTCACGACATAGGGGGCCCGATCAGTGGCTCCCACATGGACCTGGCAGGCCAAGGCCTCCGCCCGCGCCGACGTGTCGGTGTGGGCCGGGGCTCACGTGACCCTCGCCGGCTCGTCTGTCAACGGCCTCCCTCGCCGAGCCACCTGGCTCGGACAGCCGTTTATGACACCGAACCACACCGCGGCAGGTACCATAAATAAAAGAAAGAAGAAGACAAGTGAATAATCATTAAAAGAAGGAACGCGATACTTCACGTCTATACCGCAGCAAACGAGGCGAGAGTGTCCATTGCCTCCACCATCTCACACGATCGCAGGAAGAAGACGAAGAAGAAGAAGAAGAAGAACATGAGCTAAGGAAGCCATCATCTCACACGATCGCAGGAAGAAGACGACGAAGAAGAAGAAGAAGAACATGAGCTAAGGAAGCCTCTCTCTCTCTCTCTCTCTCTCTCTCTCTCTGCAGTTCCGCCACGCCATTAAAGCGCCCACGCCCTCCCATACGAGAAAGCAATCACCCAAACCAAGCAAAGCTCTTGCTCGCCTCCCCCCACCTTTCACGCACACCCGCATCCCATCCAATCCCACTCTTTATTAGCGCCCGCCCCCCCCCCTCTCCTCTTCCCCGTTCTTCTTCTCTGCTTCAGGAACTCAAAAACAAGGAAAGCAGAGGGCGGTGACGACGACGATGGAGTGCCGCTGCTTTCTGAGACCTCGCCGCCTCTTGTTGGTCTCATTGTGGTCGGTGGTGTTGGCGTCGTCGGCCGTGGTGGGGATTCTTGACCCGGTGGACTTCCTGGCGCTGCAGGCTATCCGGAAGGGCCTCGAGGACATGCCCGGGTCGAGATTCTTCGCGGCGTGGGACTTCACCGCCGACCCCTGCACCTTTTCCGGCGTCTTATGCGACGGGGACCGCGTGGTGGCGCTCGCCCTGGGCGACCCCCGCGCGGGCTCTCCGGGCCTCCAGGGCCGCCTCGATCCTGCCCTCGGCCGCCTCTCCGCCCTCGCCGAGCTCTCCCTCGTCCCCGGCCGGGTCACGGGCCCTGTTCCTGACGCCCTCGCCCGCTGCTCCGATCTCCGATTCCTCGCCCTCAGCAAGAACCTCCTCTCCGGCCCCATTCCTCCCAACCTCGGCGCCCTCACCCGCCTCCGCACCCTCGACCTTAGCTACAACCAGCTCACCGGCCCCGTTCCCACGGCCCTCGCCGCCGCTTCCGCCCTCTCCAACCTCATCCTCTGCCACAACCAGCTCTCCGGGCCCCTCCCGCCCTTCCCGGACTCCACCGCCCTCCTCCGCCTCGACCTTAAGCACAACCAGCTCTCGGGCCCCGTGCCGCCTCTGCCGCCGTCCCTACGGTACCTCGCCCTCGGCTCCAACGCGCTCACCGGCGCCGTGGACGCCGTCCTCCCCCGCCTCACCCGCCTCAACTTCCTCGACCTCAGCTTCAACCAGCTCCAGGGCCCCATCCCCGGGAGCGTGTTCGCGCTTCCGCTCGCCATGCTCCAGCTGCAGCGGAACGGCTTCTCCGGACCGGTGGCGCCCGAGGGGGACGTGGTCATCCCGGTGGTGGACCTGAGCTACAACAGGCTGTGGGGGCGCCTGCCGCCGCAGCTGGCCGCAGTGGGGCGGCTCTACCTCAACAACAACCGGTTTACCGGTGAGGTGCCCAGCCGGCTGGTGCAGGGGCTCACCAACGGGATGCAGCTGCTCTACCTCCAGCACAACTTCCTCACCGGGCTCGAGATCGGCCCGGCTGCGGCGGCCACCCTCCCGGTGGGGGCGTCGCTGTGCCTGCAGTACAACTGCATGGAGACGCCCTTCGACGCGCCTTGTCCGCTCAAGGCCGGCACGCAGAGGATGCGCCCCGTCGACCAGTGTCCCGACTGGAGAACCTAATCGGTATCGCCGCCGCCCGAGAAGGAGACGAAGTAAAACTGAAGACCTTTTTGTGTAAACCATGACAACATTCTTTGATTAGTTTTGTGGGTTAAGGTTTAGGTTTAAGTGCTAGTGATGCAATGTAGACTGTCGGTTGAGCTCAATTCTTTGGATTGAAACCTCAATCACCAACTTATGTTGAGGCTCCATATCACAAATCAACGGAAATGCATCAAGCTAAGAAAAAAATAAATCTATAAAATGTACTTTGATTCACCAATTTAATTTTGAATAATATTTGGAGCAAGATCAATTGTTATGATAATTAATTAAAAAATTAAGTTTGAGTTACTAATAATATAATAACTCATAATTTAAATTAAAAAATTTATTTTAATCTTTTAATTATGGACCATTTAAGTTCCTATGATTCTACTTGTGTCTAAAATAACTTTTGTATCTTTAAAAACATACCATATAACCTCATTCTATCAAGCATAAGTTGATAAATATTAAAATATACTTACGTAGTATATTGACTCATAATAAATCATTGTTATTATGATACATGTAATTTAAGTTTAATAAAAGATCTATCATCGAGGAAGAAGAACGGAGGCTATAGCGACGGACAAAAGCGAAGGGCCAAAGGTAAGAGAGACCGAAGCCGAATGTGAGAAAGAGCTAGACCACAATTGTGTGGAGCTTTCCTCGACTCTACAGTCGGCTATTGAATGCTGCGCTGCGACTTTCCCACTTTCTTAGCAACCATAGCTCCCGACGTCATATTCTTTTTCGACGTCGGCAAACCCGACATTGTCGTCATTGCACATAAACTCTTGCCCGCAAACTCTTTTCATTACATCGATCTAAGATCGACATCCTTCATTACAGCAGGGGTATGATAACATATATGATTTAGATATGATTTTTCTAACTAAACTAGGAAATCTTGTGAATTAGTTGAGTAAAATTATTCTCTTCATTTGTATAAATAAATGATAAATCAATGAACTTCAATACAACTTTTTACTTTCACTTCCTGTTTTAACAAACTAAAAGGCCCCCACATCTTCCCAATGATACATTCAACATGAACGAGGATGAAAAAGAAAATAAAATATGCACAAGGATGAACCCAATCCACTGTGGGTAGAAATTTCTAGACACAAAATTGCCTGTTTTAGTGAATCTATCATCGACTGAAGGAAGACATTGCAAAGTTTGACATGCTTCTTAGAAGTAAAGAGAGGAAGAAAGGAGGAGAAATTTAAGGTAAAGTGCATCAAGAATTTGGATGGGAGTAATGCCACTTGAGATGGTTCTGCCTCCACTAAACAAGGATTGACCATGAAAACAACAAATGTGCTTTCATTAGCATGAGTTGAAAGGGAGTAGTTATGATGGGCATGCACATCTATTTACTTTTCAATCAGTGGATATCATCATTGTATACATCCATCCTGTATCCTAAGCATTCTTGCAGAATAGTAATAATAATAATGATCAGAATTGACCCACAGAACATAACAAAATGTGCTTTCATTGCTGAAATGAGTTGACAGACAGTGATTATGATGGGCATGTATATCTTTTTACTTCTCAATCAATAAAATGTCAGCACAAAGTGGGCACTAGATTCTGCACACCCATTGTATCATTCTGTTTACCAGTTGGCTTATCCCTAGTTATCTTAAGCACTCTTGTAGAATATAGTAATAATATTGGCTAGGAAAAAACCTCCACATCATAAGAAAAAACTCATGTTGTTAAAAGATAGCTGCCTTGATTGCCAGCTTAATCTGCTGCCTAGGGTTGAAACCTGAATGGCATGTTCTACAGTGCCTGATGACAAACTTGTTTATTTGCTAAATGATGGGTATGTCTCAGTTTATGCTGTTCATCTCCTGATGCCTACACAACATATTAGGCTCATCGCAGGAGCCTGATCCATGTTCAAACCTAAGAGAAAACTCAGCCGTTAAAAGATAGCAACCCTGATTGCCTGCTTAATCTGCTGCCAGGGGTTCAAACTTAAATGGCATGTTCAACAGCGCCAGGCAGACAAACTTTTTGTTTGCTAAATGATGAGTATGTATCAGTTTATGCTGTTCATCTCATGATGCCAACATGACATGTTAGGGTCATTGCAGGAGCCTGATCCATATTCAGCACGACTAAAGATTGCTAGGAATTTGATTTGTTGATTAATTGATCACATGTTCTTGGGTAAATCTAATTGTAATAGCAACCTTCAGTTTATGTTCCTACCTAAAAAAAAGGATGTACCCATGAGACTCTTACTCATGAGAGATCCGGAACGGTCAATATATACAATCTTTATCTCTAAGTCTAGAAAGGTTGTTTCCATGAGTAGCACTGGTCTCCCAAGTGAATATTCTAAGAGAAATCCATGGTCTATTAAGGCTACCATGAAATCTTTATTTATGTATGGAGCACAAGCTCCATCATTCTAGGCTGTATGATTCATCTTGAGGAGATGGAGCACTGCCAAAATTTAACATTGCTGGGTCACAACAATGATTTAAACCCCCCCCCCTTATTTAATATTTTGCCTATAGCCAACAATTTAAATACCGACCAAACAGCTATTTCGGTAACTTAACGAGAATGATATACTGATCTATATCATCCAAATATCATTAAATAAAATAATAAAAATGAATAATATATTCACTGATATTGAGTTATGTGTTTCAAATTTTCAATATCAGTACTTGAGCAGATCCATAAATACAGTTTGATATATAATTGATCCGACTCATATTTATAACCTTAATTGGAAGTATATTCTCAAATTCAACTATCAACTTGTGCTTTTAGGTTGATCGAAAAGTGGAAGAAAAAGGTGCAGCAGGGAAATCTTTTCCCCTGATGCCTTTCAGGAGTTACAGCAGAATCATTTTTTTTCTGAAATTAAAACAACTGTTTTCGTTAACAGGTTATTTCATCTAACAAATACATTTTGTCACTGAAACTGTACTCCTCAATCACCAAGAATGATACTTTCAAGAATTTCATCACACTTGCTAACCAACTAATCTGAACATGAATAAAATTGGCATTTAAACATTATCTACCATAATCAGAATGCCGAAGAAAATGCTCATACCGTGTCCCATTGAGCATCTTGGTAACATCTTCCCAGTTTGTAACTTGCTCTGGTAGGGGCCTGGTGTGAATCTTCACTTGCCGACTCACTAATTTCCTCTCAGGAACACAGAGAAATTCTTGTACATGAGATAGAGCCTGCACAAAGAGCAATATTAAACTCAGCCAACAAAAGTGACTCAAAACAAGCCTTATCATAGAAGATTTTGTTTTTCCTGACATTTTGATTGCCAATGATCTCTTCATAATACAATACAATGTGGCGCATGCTGCTAAAGAAATGCAGGCAATCGGCTATCGTCCTCTCAACATAGCTGAAGTTGGCCATCAAAACTGCCACATTGATTGTGGGCTTGAATCGTGCCAGAACCTCAGCCTGAAGGTTGCATTTAAGGCATACAACAAATATTAGGAATGTGGTTGATATGAAGTATTAAGAGGTCAAGGCTTCAAATATAAGACAAGTTTGTAAAAGAAAATATTAGATGCACATAAAATTTAAGATTGCTAGAAACACACATCAAAGAATTAACTATGATAACATCTAGGAAAAATAAATCAAATTCAAATGTCAAAGTCCAATCTCTAATTTATACCTTGTCTTTTTTTTTTGTTGTAATTTGTCGTTTCACTTTGCTTTTCATTTTTTCTTTGGTTGGAACTCAACGGAGAACCAAACTTTGCAGAGATAGCCAGTTTTAATCAATTCTAGTAAGTTTGTCAACCTTCTAATGGAAAAGGGTAAGAGGAGAGATAGTAGGCTGACAAGGTAGCCATATAAGAAGAAGAATAAGAAAGTAGAGAAATACACACACACTCACACATGCAGTATCCAATCCATTACTGAGAAAGAAATTAAGGACAAATGAAGCAAATATTATATCACATATAGATGACAGTGGCATGAAAGAGAGGGTGAGACCTCTTCCTTTGAATGAACATGTGATTTGTGAATACCATTTAGCTGCTTTGCATATCTATCGTAATCATTAGCAAGCAAAGAAATAAGCCTTCGTAATATGTTCCTCCGGAAAAGAAATATGATAGAAACATGCTTCAACTTGAAATAATCAAGTATCTCTTTGTGATGATCCATGACTCCCTGACAAATCATAAAGCAACAATCATGCATTTAAATCATCCAAGTAAGCAGTACTGTATTCTACGCTTGAATAGGAAAAAGTATTTGGTAAACATATCTAAATCTCATAGTCAAGTTCATAAAGAATTTAAATTACATTTTGAAATGCGGATAAGTTTTTTCCTCGAGAAGTTGCATTTTTAATTGCATTATGAGACATTTATAAATCACAAACAAAATGCATTCAAAACAGTTGCCTAAATCAAACTTACATGAAAACATAATAACCTGACGAAATGCATATACTATATGAAAAGACCCCTTGCCTCTAACTGACATGGAATTCTCGCGCATACCATAAAAAAGTTATATGACAGTCAAGACACTGCATAGATGGAACTGGTCACACAATGATGCAAGGTTGCCTGGATGGCAAAAGGATTCTTAATTTTTATATAGGGAATCTAGCTATGGCAAATTGGCAATACAGAGCAGGCATAATATTACAAATTAAAATGGATATCTTTCACAAAGTCCTTATTTAAATCCCCTCTTGGTTATAGCGATAACAGTCAGGTACATTTCTTCAAACTAGAGTTAAATTCCTACTCTAGGCAGGAAAGTAGCTCCTTACTACTTAAAGGATTAGTAGTATGATTCAGGTACATCTCAAGCTGGATTATCAATTAACTTAATCTTGCATGATAAAGTTGCCAATTAGTGCAAATATCCCTGTAAATCACTCTTCAAATAAATAATACTGTAAATTTGGTTTTTCTGCCTCCATGAAACCGAGGTTATTCAACCATAATTAGATGTCAGACAAGCAATAATATTTTTAGCATGAAAATTCTGAAACATCCCTTCTGCAGCATTCCTAATAGTTGAAATTTCAAAGGGTCTAAAGGCAAGCATACTAAATACTCCAGAATAAAATTTTACCTTTTACACAATAGTCAATAGAAAATCTCTTATATCTTGAAAAGCCAGTGAATAACACATCATTTCTCTTCGAAACTTAGTTAGCATACTACACTGAGGCTGACACCAATTCTATGGTTGTTGAGAATTACTACTATAGCTACTCTTGCCATATCACGTAGACCCATTTATTTTGAGAGTTGTGCTAGTCGGGTTGCTAACAGTTTGGTCTTACACATACCGAAGACAGGTTCTTTCTTTTCCTAATATAATTATTATATTGCAACTTTGGATTAAGGTGTTATGCTATTTCTGTCTGCATTCCTTTCTTGTTTTCCATTAAATATTGCACTCCATGAACATTTGACCTCTAGCATTTTCACATCATTTCATTGGGTACCTGATATTCTAAAGTTCTGATCAAGTCACAGGATATCACTAGGCAATAAACTTTTAATATAATTTCGTTAATACCTCAGGTCACCCAGATCAGCAAAATCACAACAAAGGAGATGATAATAAATAAGGCAAGAAATATCCAGACCTGATTCAGCATCCACTTAAATCCAACTGCAGCAACACATTCATTTTTTGCGGCACTACTAAACCAGTCCAAGGAATACAATTTATCTAATGTGTTTATAATGGTTGAGATATTATCTCTTCTTCTTGCGGCAGAAAAAATCTCCCCATTTGAACTGATATTTGGATGGCTGTTTAGCAATGTCTCAAACCACCCACTACCGGATCTTTGCATGGACAAAATAACAAAGAACCTTACTGGAGTGCATGAGCATTCATCCCTGATTACATCAGCAGCATGTATTAGACTAAAGGATGATCAAATTCAAAAGCAGTATAACAATGAAAAGTGCACCTGCTATAAGTTTTTGGTTGTGGAAAATGCACATAAGGGATCTCCTCAGGTGGGATGGCATGAATCTCGCAATGATTTCCTGTAACTATGGTGCCAAATAGCACACTCTTTGATCTTTCAACAGAAATCTGATTCAAACAGATGTAGCAGGTATAGGCCCCAAACATTGTGACAAAGAGGACAAGAGCCATCCTAAGTGGAAGATGTAAACATGTTGAAATCTTAATTGAATATGCATTCTGCAAATGCATCATTGACAGTCAGGTAAATTTACTTGGAACAAAATTAGCATAGAATCAAACTACCATTGTGGGAAAGTGAAAATACCATGTCTTGCATGATCAAGAAGAATCATAACTATGTTATGCAACTTCTTGTCCTGTCTCTTGCAGATAATCCATCAACTCCAATCATGCTTGTCGATAATTTCACAATAACAGCTTTAATCAATATATGACACTGCATAAGCAGGGTGGAGCTAAATGCTACATAAATACTGAGAATGATTCCAGGGCACCGATAAGATTCTGTTTAAAAACATATAAAAAAGCCATAAGTGACAAATTAGATTAGATCCAGGAATATGTTCTGATATCACATTTGCTTTCACCAAAATAGGTGGGAAACAAGAAACAGAATATTCTACAAAAAAAAATCAGTGGGAAGGAGGAATGAGAATATGATATTTCGGTGATTCTTGTGAAAGATAGCTAAACTTCTCAAGATCACTCCTTTGCCTATCATATGAATTATGGCTTGAAATTTAATTAGGAAGAGCCGGAGTTTGACAACCATGGCATACTGTGCCAGCACTGAAGTCTATGTTGTACCTAGGATGAATCTTTGTCCTGTGTCATACTAAGGATGTATCAACAACTCATGCAAATTGTTGGCTCATCTCAGCTAATAACAGATGCCATGCCCTTCCATCCCAGCATGTCACAGGCACAGGGCATGTCAACAAAAATTACATTTTTGGTGCAGGCCAGCAATGCTCAAATATTTCTTTGCACTATGGAAAACTACTCAGTATTAGACAGGATAGCAAATGGATTTTTCTTAGAAAGGAATTTTTTTTCTTTTTAAAAGCAATGACAGATTGGAGGATCTTTGCTAGAATAACTAGCTGGATAGATCTTAAATACACAATAACAAAGATTGGAACAAGCATATGATGCCAAAGAAGGAAACCTACGATTTTATCATGTTTCTTCATGGGGCCTTAAATGTTTAAGAACAAATGCAGAAAAGAATAAAGTCCAATTGGCATATAATGTTATCTAATAGCTAGCAGACAATTGCTCCTTCCTAGCCCAAGGCCTGAGAACTAACTTCCATTGCCATCGTTTTTCTTCCCGTCTTCGCATGCATACACACTATCACAATAGAAACTCCAACATCTTCCCAAATCGATTTTCCTTTTCCCCTTTTTTATCGTTCCCACCTTCAAATATTAATAAGTTCCATTTACCATCCACATTTTCTCTACTTAATACGACACAGAAGATCTGCAAAATTCATATCTTTTAACCGAGAGAGAAAGACCTTATCATGGGACGTCCCAGGGAGTACCGCTTGCTCTCACTGCACCTTCCTGTTGATCAGACTGTTGTGTTCTGTAAAAAGACAATATTTCTATGTTCGTGTGCTAAAGATAACAGCCATCAACCACATTCGAAGCTCTACTTCTAGTCAAGCTCTACAAGCACCAGAATCAAAGCACAACCTCTGCTCCCAAAAAGGTGAGATTTCGTGGTTGGCATAGCAACTAAAAGGAATCAACAAGAAGGAATCTAGTTTGGGATCCACATGAGACGTGAACTCAGCTCGCACGATCAATTCAAGAAGAAGACGGGAGGCGAGAATGGTGGGGGGAAGGCAGGGATTACCTGAGATGCAAGGATCGGCATTCTCGAACGCTCCGCCTGCTCCAGTTGCAAGAATGAGAGGAGGTCAAAGGCCAGAGCTCTCGTAGCAAACACGAGGAGGGTTTTCTTGGAGAGAGAGAGAGAGAGAGCGGGGCGGGGCGTGGTAAGGTGGATTGCGGACCAATGGGCTGTTCGATTTCCATAGTTATTGACAACCGGCCCGGACCGGTTCGGTCGGTCCAGTTTAAAAAAATAAAACCGAATTCTTTGACGCGTGCGGTTTGTTCGTCTGACAATACGACATTCTAAGATTTACAATTTATTAGAGTATTTTATTTTAAAAACAAATAAATCTTTTTTACATTATCCAATTCCCTCGCTAATTTTAAAAAACAAATAAATCTTTTCACACACACACACACACACATTCTAATATTTACAATTTATTAGAGTATTTTATTTTAGAAAACAAATAAATCTTTTTACAGTATCCAATTCCCTCTCTAATTTTAAAAAACAAATAAATCTTTTCACACACACCCACATATATATTTCGGTCAATTTCTTTCCATTTGTTGGTTTCTTGTCTGTACAAAAATATCATAATTTTCTCAAAAATAATATAATTTTCTCATTTTCTGATGATGCGATCCAAAATATTTAAATCAAAGTAAACAAATTGTATTAAAGTGCTTGATATAGATGAGTGGGCGAAGCAAGAGTGAGAAATAATAATTATACGGTCGAGATTGAAGCAAAACTGAGGCCGTGGAAATGATGAACGCCACCGTCAAAGGTAAAAGGTAGAAAAAGTAAAAGAGACTGACAAATCTCTGTGAAGTAGACTATTTGGAGGGTTTGATGGATGATGATGACCTGAAGAAGATTTTTTTTTTTTCTTTTTTCTGGGGTTTCAAAGTATTGATAATTTTTTTTATATCCACATGAGGCCTAATCAGGCTCTAATATTATTTATCATACATACTCTGTTTTGATGATATAACTAGCCCAATACATTTAAGTCCAAGTTAATACAATAGATTTCTCAAACCCTTATTGGTCAATTTAAGTTTGTTATTATCTTTGTTTGTGAGATTGAATTGGATGTTATGCTTATTAATCATAATTAAGTAATTTGATGGTGCATACAGTAGAATAAGATAAATTTTGATGGATTCTATGAGTATGATGTCAGTGTCTTGTTGGTCACTAAGCATCACTGCTGAGACTAGCAAATGCTTTTGGGCTACCCTTTGCTGGTGGTGGTCTCAGTCCACTGATACATTGAGAGACTTTGGTTCATAAACTTCATATAAGTTGTGTGAGCTTCAAGAAACATTGTGTTTTTGGTGTCAGGTTTGACTTGTTGCAGCACATCTTCCAGATTGCATCCATCAAAATGGCTATTGTAAATGCATAGCCTACTTAGAATTCCAAAGACAAAGCATGAAGGTCTTGTTGAGTAATGCATGAAACTTTGAGTTATGATATAATTTTTCTTTTATACTTATGTTGTGTTAAATCAATCTAGCATTATTATTATTATTATTCATTGTGAGCAACTTAAATAGGAAAAGATTATATGTGATGAAAGAAATTATGGGGTCCGTTTCTAACTCATAAAGATGATTTAAATTTAAATATCTTTGAAGTTAATAAAATGATTATACTAATTATCTCATCAGATTGGATAAAGAAGCACCATATTATAAAACCTACCTAATTCTTGTGATTCATTGATTCCAATAGTATTCATTCCTTGTAATAGTATTGATTCCAATAGTTTCCCACAGCCTTTATTTTATTTAGCCACCAACTGCTTTAGTTTGCAGTGGATGCTTCCTTTGGTACCATTTCCATACTTTTTTACTGGCTTTATTCCATTCCAGAATGCCTTGTCCTACGCTACTTGTTTCTGCTCTTTCCCATGGCGTTCATCATCTCTGATCGGACCTTTTCAGCAGACCAAAAAAAAAAAAAGATTGAAGAATAAATTAGAGAGACAAGGCTATGCCACAGTCTGCTTCTTCATGAATTCCCATTACTAGTGGAAGCCACCAAACAACATTCTTTCATATGTTCCACTGTCCCAATAATATTTATCGCGATCTAATTTGATGGGATGATTGAACTATTAATTTGTTAAACTTATGTTAAGTTGTTTTTTTTTTATTTTTTCCCTCAAATAATACCTCATATTTTGAATAATACTGAAGATATCCTCATCATTCCTAATGGAACTTTTCTCCTCAGTTTTCTGTTCAATTTTATTTTTTTATCAATTTTGGATCATTATAATATTTTTTTATATAACTCATATATAGTATTTTTATTTGAGATGCTGAAGATATTATAAAGCTATTGAAAAATACAGTATTTTTATATTTTTATAAGTGCTGAAGATATTTTTTTTATTTAACTCATATATTATATAGTATTTTTATTTGAGATGCTGAAGATATCATTGTTTATAGACCATCGTGGTATTCTATTTTTAGGATTATAATTGATTTGGTTGAAGTTAAAAATCCACTTGAATCATTTACAGTATTATTTTAAAGTAAGGTTTCTAATATTTTTATTATAATAAAATGATATAATAGACTAACTTTTGGCCCATCAACTGTTATAATACATTTTTAATATTTGTATGATGCATAAAATGGTTTCCAGTATATTTTGATTTTATTTTACTCACGATCTTTTTTAATAGTATTACAAGTTTTTTTTTTGAGGTATTAAAAATACTGTAAAGTTATTGAGAGATATTACAAGTGACATTATATTGTGCTTATTTGGTGGTAATTGCTCATAGACATTTAGGATACTAAGTTTTTAAATGAAATCATTTTGGTTATGACTGTGAGTCTATTTTATAGTGTGTTTTATCACAGTGGCCAACACATTGATTGCAAGAAATCAAAACACTATAATATCCACTTAGACTGAAACTAATAAAAAAATATATTGGGATTTGTGAGAAATATTTTTAATATTATTTAAAATGGGGCCATAACTTCTTAAAAATAAAAACATGAGCACCTTCTGGAAAAAAAATAAAAAGAAAGATTGTTTTCAAGAAAATAATTTTTCATATAAAATTTATTTAGACTTAAGTTAATAAGAATATATTTAGAACCCACATGTTTGATATAAAGTTAATAATATTTCTAACATCATTTATGAATAATCATTTTCTACCTAAACCATTTATCATATATAATAATATTAGGTTAATTTTTAATATCAAATGTTACGATTTGATTGGATGAGATAACTAATCTATCAACTAATCGAGTCTAGACTCAAATGTAATTTAATAATAATATATCCAGCAAAGTTCTTATCACCTAATTGATTTTTTTTTTTAATGTTCTTGATATGAGACTAAGCTGAGGGTATTATTATAAGGCATCCTCCATCAACGAAGATGATTTCGAAGAACTTAGAACATACATGGGTGATGACTCCTAAGGAATTCATCTTCCAGAATGCCAAGTACGCCAAGTTTCTTGCTGTTGTGTTCCAAGAACACGAGACACCTTCGTTTAAGAGCTAAAACCATCATCATGAACTGCTTGTTCTCCATCAACTTCACCAAGTTACCGAGGTGGGTAGAAGTGAGTGAATCATCTTCTCGAGTCTCGACAAGATTTTGGTGTAGAAGCAGTGTCTTCATTTATGGGTGTCAAACCAAAATAAATGATGAGGATTTTATTTCTTCTTCTTCTTCTTCTTTTTGATGATACGTGAATTAGGTTTGAGGTGTGTGAGCATTCATTCGTATGGTTTGGAAGTCAGACAAAGGAAAGCAAACACAAGTTGTCGGGGCGATAAAAAAAAAGAATGGTGGAATGACGCATGTTGATGGATCAAAAGAAAGAAGACAGCTTTTTGACCTAAACGATGCTTTGGCTGATGTGAAAAAAATAAAAATTATTTTTGAGACACAAGTATTGTAAGTTTATTCGAGAAATCCGGATTTAATTACGAACTGGTCAAACTTAATTAGATTTGGATGGAAAGCCCCACAGCAATTGTTATCAAAGTGTCATTTTTCATCCTCATAAAAAGAGTTGGTTGATCGAGAAAAATGATATCTCAAGTAGATCGTTTGACCTATATAGTACTGATATGAAGTTATTTCAATATGAATGCTCTGAATCTTAAGTCAATTTAAGCGATAAATGGAAAAAAATAAAAGGTCTAACTCTCTAATAAAAGAGTTTACAAGCTGTTTTATATTTGAGAGTAAGTATAACCCTGAAGTGGTTGATCAAGTGATTCATATAATAAAAATCATGCAATATTACTCATATAATATCTACATGGAAACTAATTTAACACCTAATTATATATGTCAATAGGCATTTTAAAAATTGAAATCGTTATTGATATCCATGTGCACAAAATAGTTGTGTATACACTTACTTTTCTAAATTTGCATATAAAATGAATAGTTAAACAACTTTCAAAGGAGTGACATATATATATATATAATTTAAATATCTGTAAAAAATTTTATATAATATTTGAAATAATATATTATGGTATTATCAAAATTTCAAAGGATAGTTACTCACAACTATTCTTATTTATGGGGCAGCTAAATGACAGGCTGTGAGTGAGACACAAACCCAAACTACCAATATTTGACATAGCAATTCCTTCTCCCCCATGACGGAAGAGAAGGCAAAAGCAGAGCATTCCTTCACTTCCTTTCCTCATCTCTTCTATGACAAGATTCCTTTCCCTCCCCTTCCCACCCTCTCTTCAACACCTTCCACCTTAAGCAAGCCCGCCATGCCTCGAAGATCTTTGAAGCCTTCGTCCACTCCAGTCCATGGCGGATCCCTTCCCTGCTCCTCACTCGTTGGTGCCTCCAATCTATCCGAAAGATTCCTCCTTTCTCCCCTCTACCTCTGAAAGTTGGATCTTTCCTCCGATTTCCTCCCTTCTGTCCCCCATCTCTCCCAAAGCTTGTATTTTTTTTTTTCCTTCCTTTTTTGCTTCTTTGGTAATCCTTGTTGGTTGTGAATCTTAGTCTTCTCTTGGGTTTGCTGGTTTTCGTTATCAAGATGTTCCTCTGAGTGCCGACAACTTCAGTCTGTTGTCCAATTTTTCGGTGTTATGTTTCTTTGGATCATGGAATTTGGAACTCGATTCTAAAGTTGGGTCTTTGGGAGGTTTGGATCTCGTTTCTGTCACTGGGTCTTGGTTTCCATGGGTCTCTGCTACGGAAAACAAATCCAAAGCCCTGAAATCCAGGAAGAGATCCCACCAGTCCCCAGCATTGAGGAGCCTGCTCAGGTTCCAGGGACCCCCAGGCAACCCAAGTTCCCCTTCTACCACCCGAGCCCCCTTCCGGGTTCTTACAATAACTCACCGGCCGATACGAGTGTGAACTCAACACCACTGCGGTTCTTCAAGCGGCCATTCCCTCCTCCATCGCCTGCGAAGCACATTAAGGCCCTACTCGCTCGCAGGCACGGTTCCGTGAAACCAAATGAGGCGTCGATCCCCGAGGGGAGCGAGGTTGAGCTTGGCTTGAATAAGAACTTTGGATTCTCGAAGCAATTCTTCTCAAAATTCGAGCTTGGCGAGGAGGTTGGGCGTGGGCATTTCGGTTACACTTGCACCGCGAAGGAGCAGAAGGGAGATAGGAAGGGAGAGGAGGTGGCCATCAAGGTTATTCCGAAGGAAAAGGTTGGTGGTTTATGAATCTTGATGTGTGATCATGTTGGTCTTTTCTAGTGCTTAGACTTTGTACCTTAACATATTCATTTTTGCTTGCCATGTTTTACCTACAGTCTTGAAATCATATATATCATGCCTTCTCTTGCACTATTGATTGATTGATTTGTGAATATGTGATGGTGAACATGGTCAACAATTTCTAATAGAAGTTCAAACAGTTCCTATAAATTTCTTGAAATCTTGTTATTGTCAAACAGTTCCTATAAATTGTCATTGTGATTGTATCATAATCATGATATATATAGTATTCTTACATCATTAAATTTTGATCTAACAAAGGTTGTTATTTGTTGCTGTCTATCTTGATGTGCATTTTCATTTCTTTTTTGCCGATACATATCATTTGAGCATTTCCTTTTCTCTTGGTATAATTCATGTTTGTACATTCATTTGCATTCTTTCTGCCATTTATATTTGGTCTCCATGTTTGCTTATTAGTATCTATAGTGCAATAGCTAATTTCTAATAAACTTTCTGAAAAAGGTTGTACCAAATACATACTCCCGCCAATGTGGGGTCTGAGGAAGGTCAATATATGGAGCCTTACCCTTAAATATTTGAAGAGGCTGTTTCTGTGACTCGAACCCTTGTCTCTTAGGTTGCACAGGAGCTACATTCTAATAAACTTTCTACACTTTAAAATATACCACAATATTTGGCGATGGTTCATTTCTGATATAGGCATGCTGGATATTTTGGACATGTTATTGCATATAAAATATACAGAAGGCTCTTCTCTGCACTATCAATCAGAACTAATATAAAATTTTTAAAAATGGTTTAGGAGTTCTTGCAATACTTATTATATCTATTACATGATATATACCATGTCTGAATTATCTTTATGCCACATCATTCTAGTTTATAATTGGTTTATACTATTTTCCTATTCTTAGATTCCTTTGGTTTTAACTTACAATATTACACTCAAATATTGCTTTTCAGGTCCCTATATACTATTAACAATTTGATGTACTAACATATATATTTTTAACTTGTATCCGATTATGCTGTCACATGTTAACCGACAGGGAGTAGCCTGCAGAGTTGCTTCAATCGCAATTATCATGACCCATCTTGATACACTCACTGATTCAGTAACTCAAATGGGCTTCCAACATGTCTAAATTGCCTATGCTGAGTTGCTTCTAGTAAAGCCCATTTAACCTTATTTACCATCATAATCCACGATCACTTTGTTGTGGGTCTAATCGTGGCTTTGTATTTGCAGCATCTTTCTATATGTTGTCAATTAAACATGAAGGAGTTTTAAGAAAACCGTTGTTTGTTTAAACTTACATTCAAATGTTTGATATTTTACTTTGTATCATTATATAAACCCAAAAATCGTGTTAATGTCCAATGTGTCAAATCTATCAATTTTAGTTTGCCAAATCTATCAATTTTAGCAAACTATGGATTGTGATTGGCTATATGTCATAGTATATGCTCTAGATATCATTCATCTCTTATTTGATATGTGGTAATTGATAAATTTTGATGAAGGTGTATGCAGTTCCCGTTGTATAGGAGCTTTGTTGTTCATGCCATTCAAATTAGGTCAAGAAAATACAATAAATTGATGAGATGAATTTCTAAAAAGTGCAGTCTGGAGAATAATATGATTTGATGTTCCCTTATTTGCATTATGGGAATCTCTCTTCCAATAAATGAGCTCCTAGGTCCCATGTTCTATTGGTACTTTATTGCCAACTGGCTTTTTATTCCAGGAACTCCAAATGGGCATTTCTTTTACTTCTCTACTTAATTTAGGGATCTGGATAATTTTTCTAAGAATCACTGCTTGGAAAGAGAGTGGAAACTGTTGTTGTCCTGTCATGCACTTGACAATCTTGCATGATCTTCTTCTGACACTAGGTATGTATTTTACATAATCTGTATGCAAAATAAGATTTCACATTTTTTTTCCAACTCACTGGACAGTGCTTTTGGAAAGGATGAAGATTCAAAAATGTACATGGCTTCACAGTTTCCAGAGTGGAAGCTATTGTTGCCCTTTCAAATGCATGAATAACATGCATTCTCCTCAAAATGATACTAAAGCTTTTTTTTACATGGTCTATATAGGAAAACGTTTTTCGAAAATTTTTCCCTCTGACATTGGATTGTCTTTAAAAGAATAAAGATGTAAACTATGTATGTGCAAGTAGCATATATTCTCTCTATCTTTTTTAATCAGCTTTCTCATGCATTGTGGCTTTCAGTATAAAGATGTAAAAGTAAGAGCAAGTAGCACAGATTCTCTCTGTCTGAATCAACCACTTTAGTCATGCATGCTAACTTTAAACAAATAAAGATGAAAAGTATGTAAGAAAAAAGTAGCACGGATTCTCTTTATCTAAATCAATCACTTTATCATGCATGCTGGCTTATACAACTCGGGTCAAACTTGGGAAAAACATTGTCATTTTGTGTATGACAATATTTTGTTCTGGTTGTTTGGGGCTCAGGGCATTTGACTAGGTTGTCCCTAAAAACCTAAATGGCAAAAAAGGATTTATGTGAGCCACCCTAGCTAGCGGGGCTAAAACTTGTTATTGCAATCTTTTTTTGGATGACTAATCATATCCTTTTCCTATGATACCATGGTCAAGAAATTTTCTTGGGTACGTTTACTCAATAAGTAGAACTTGAATAATGTCATATTACTGTGCAATT
Organism: Ensete glaucum; assembly: GCA_021527575.1. NCBI lineage: Eukaryota > Viridiplantae > Streptophyta > Magnoliopsida > Zingiberales > Musaceae > Ensete > Ensete glaucum. The sequence goes on from CM038554.1 coordinate 33,212,472, forward strand.
CATGTGTGAACACTTTGCAGATGACAACTGCTATTTCTATTGAAGATGTGCGAAGAGAAGTGAGGATATTAAATTCTCTCACAGGACAAAGGAATCTAGTGCAGTTCTATGATGCTTATGAGGATGAAGATAATGTGTATATTGTGATGGAGTAAGTGTATGCTTCTTTTCATGCTTATTTAAAAATCTAGTGTTAGGTTCATTCATCTTGTTGTGGAAATCTAGGGGGCATTCATTTTGACAGTGGCACAGGGAAATGCATGCATAGTCATGAGAACATCTTACTTTATATTTCTGAAATTCCCTTCTCGGATGAATAAGACAGTAGTCAGCTAATTAACTTAATATGGGCTTTAATATGTTGTTCCTGAGATTTGTTTAGAAATCAACATTTTCGTGATAAAAGTTTGTGTTGTTTAACTTCTTAAATTAATTCTCCATTGGAACCCACCCCTGCATTAGCTATAATTCCACTAGTATAACAACAAACAGTGCCTCATGAAATATTCTATTTTCAAAAGCCAAAGTGCTAGGTTCATCATTGTGTATATATGTCTTCAACATAAGGGTACTTTCTGAAGATATAAAATTTTTTTTATCCTTTTCCTGATATTATATTTTGTATATTGTTCTTTCGTGTTACTTGTAGATGTCATCTGGGGAACAATTAATTCACTACTATGAAAGCCGAGCCTTCAATCCGAAGGCTTTCTTCTGTTACCTTTATAGGGGACTGTTCAAAAGAGATCCTATTCGAGTTGCATGCAAATGACTTCCGGTTCCCTTTCATCTTACTTCATTATGCAACACACTGACACATAGTATAATTAATTTGAGTATAAATAAAATAGGCATTACAATATGGCTAGTTATTAAATTTTCCATTTGGTAGCTATAACATATTGGTACTCCATGTTGCATTGTAATGCTTATAGAGAATGACTGCAAAGTGCAAAACACATGCCCGGAAGGAGCATAGTCTCAATTACTGTGTGTAGTTCATAAACTATAAAGCTATCTGGGCCTTAGATCAATTGTACTTACAGAACTGACTTTATTTGCAACAGGTTATGCAAGGGTGGTGAATTACTAGAAAGAATTCTCTCAAGGTGCTTCTATATTTAGAATTGGATCTGTCAATTACCTTTCTGAGGATGTTGGTGTTGAGATGATCTCTTCTGCAGACTGGGATGAAATTTGTTCAGTGATAATCATTTTTTTTATTTATAGGGGCGGGAAATATTCAGAAGAAGACGCAAAAGCTGTCATCTTCCAAATTTTGAGTGGCATGTCATTTTGTCATCTTCAAGGTGTTGTTCACCGAGATCTCAAGCCAGAGGTAGTTGCTTCATCAAACTGAAATATCTTAATTTTTCAAGTCGTGATTTCTAAATTTGACAAATTTGTTATAGTGATTTTGTGATCATTTAGGGTTATGAACTCTCTCCATGTGTCTAACTCATAATTTAGGAGACTCATGTTTGTACTTTGTTGATCTAGAATTTTCTTTTTCTAACGAAGGATGAGAAGTCTACCTTAAAGGCCATAGATTTTGGCTTGTCAGACTTTGCTAAGCCAGGTTGGTCTGATAAAATTATTCTAGCAGGCCATTAATTCTTTGCTTCCAGATGTTTCATATTTTTTAATTTCAGTTTGTAAAAGAATGATGTTAACACCAGTGATCCTACAGACGAGAGATTGAATGATATTGTTGGAAGTGCATATTACGTGGCCCCAGAAGTTCTTCATAGATCTTATGGCACTGAGGCAGACATGTGGAGTATTGGTGTAATTGCATATATTTTACTCTGTGGAAGCCGACCTTTTTGGGCCCGCACGGAGTCGGGTATATTTCGAGCTGTTTTGAAGGAAGAACCAAGTTTTGATGAAGCTCCATGGCCTTCTTTGTCTTCTCAAGCTAAAGATTTTGTTAAAATACTGCTGAACAAGGACTACCGCAAGAGAATGACTGCTGCACAGGCCCTTTGTAAGCTCCTCATTATCTCAATACTGTTAAGAAAAATGGAATAAACCAGTTGATAACTAGAAATCTGATAAAACTGATCTCAGGTCATCCTTGGCTTCGGAATCCTGAAGAACTCAAGATCCCTCTGGATATTGTAGTGTATAAGTTTGTAAAAGCTTATGTATGTTCTTCTTCTTTAAGGAAATCAGCATTGAGGGTATGCTTCCTCTACTTATTTGAGAATGAAGGAATTGATGTCCCTCAAATCTTTTCTGTCTTGTCACTGTACACCATTTTAGTTTCTCTGCATTGTGTTTCTCTAACCTATTGGTTGTTTTGTATGTGACAGGCTCTTGCCAAGACCTTGACAGTAGATCAGCTCTATTACCTGCACGAACAGTTTGCTTTGTTAGGGCCAAACAAGAGTGGCTATATCTCGCTTCAAAATTTGAAGATGGTTAGTTCTTTTTTTTGTCTCTCTGTTTCTAAAATGAGCACAATCTTTGTTTCCTGTGACTATTTATATTTGTTCTCACTTTTTGCAGGCCTTGTTAAGAATCTCCACAGATGCAATGAAGGACTCGGGAATTCTTGATTTTGTTAACACGGTATTCCTTTTCAGAACCACTCTAATTAGCTTAAGAAATTCTTTCTGATGCAATTACAAATCCTAATAATTCTTCTTCCATTGGTTGTTTTGGACTTAGGTGAGTTCTCTTCAATACAAAAAACTAGATTTTGAAGAATTTGCTGCTGCAGCCATAAGCGTACATCAGATGGAAGCATTGGATGCTTGGGAGCAACATGCTCGTCATGGTTATGAATTCTTTGAGAAGGATGGGAACAGGCCTATCATGATCGAGGAACTTGCGTCGGTACGAATCAAATATAATCACATGTCAAAAAAACAATCTGCATTGGTATTCTCAACTGTTCCTTGCCTACTGGGCATTGAAATCTTGATTCAGCTGCAACAATTTTTTTCAAGCACTCTTTAGAACTGGCTCTTGTTATTCTCTGCAACTTCTATGGTGTTATTGATAGTTATGCACTTGCCACAGGACCTCGGGCTAGGTCCATCAGTTCCGGTTCACGTTGTTCTCCGGGACTGGATAAGACATTCTGATGGAAAACTCAGCCTCCTGGGATTTGTTAAACTTCTTCATGGGTTTTCTTCATGCACAATTCAACAAGCATAGTAGAGTTCAAGGATAAAGATGTGCAGCAATGGCTGATCGCCTATAAAGATTCGAGGAAAGTAGATACAAGACAACTGAGTAGGGCAGGTGAACCAAGACAGTAGCAGCTGCATCTGGTGATGCATTCAGCAACTTGCTCTTTCGTAAGATGCTTTTTGTTTAGCCAAGTCCATGGTTAGCATGTCGATGTTGTTAAGAAGGATGTACAGATGAATTGTGCTACCATCTTTTTAATAACATGAGGAGGCTGAAAGGAATTGAGGCCTGCAAATAGGGTTCAATAACTTGTAGTACACCATCTTTTTAATCTGAATAAGATCCTTGAGCTGTTACATGTGATGAGAAGGATTGTGATTATTAGGGCTTAAAAGACTGTCATTAAAATTTTTCCCAGACATGAAAGGATATGTACTTCTAGGATGAATCCTTCCAAAAATCCTTGTGTTTGTAAATGTGGTTCGAGCTATAAAGATTGCAGATAGCATTTGACTGTTTGTTGCTTTGTTGACAGTTTCTCCAAACATATCATTTGTGGTTTTGGCCTCTTTATCTCACATTGAGAGTGGTGGATCCACCATCTTGATGATAAGCACTCCAAAACTTTTTGGGGGTGGAGTTAGGTTGTTGTTCAATGTTTAAGCATCACTTTTTATAAAATGATCAATATCTAAAAACAGCTTAGATTTATCTTTAATGTCTCACCTGCCTCCTCCTCCTCTTCCATCGTTGATGATGAAATTATATTTTTACTCATTATTTTTGTGTCATTCATATACATGTTATCATGTGTTGTATCTTCTATTAATAAAGCCGAAATGTGGATAAATGTTTTCACTTTCATAATCATGTAGATTTTAATATAAATTTTTAACTACTCAATATAATTAATCTTTTTTTCTCTAAATAATATGCCGACACCATAATCGATCAACTCCCAACACAACCATGACTTAATACATAGATTCATGAAAAAAAAAAAAACAAAAACCCCTTAGGATCCCAATATTATATATACAGAACAAATTAAATTAAAAAAAATACTAAATACTCTTAAATTGTTCTTCCAAGCTCATCGACATATGAGCCTACTCGAATCTTAGGAAATAAACATACGAGCAAATTGCAGTTCGATAAATAGCGCGACCCACATTTTTGCTTAAACTGATAACAGTAAATGCAGGACTTTATAAAGTTGGGTGGCATTATAAGATTGTTCTAAAGGTAATGTGGCATGCTTTTTAATCGAATGAATGGATGCTGATTCCTAATGTTTGGTGCTGGTTAGATGGCAAGAACAACGTCCTAAAAAGCCATAGATTTATTATTACAAATGCATGGAAATATACTCCACATTGGTCGATCAATTTTGCATCAAAGGTTCCAACTTTGGAGTGTAAAGTTGATGCAAAGGTACGAAGAATATGACTTGGCTTTGGGAGATAAGATTTATTTCAAATTAAAGTAATTTTTTATCCATCCTGAAGTAGCAAAGCCATTCAGAACCATTCCAAAGTGAACAAAGTTTTGCATGACTTATTAAAAATGATGCGCAGTTTGGGGTTTGTCAATGCCATCTCTATTTTTTTTCCTGTGGACGTATAAAGGAACTCGATGAGATCAAATTTTTTATCGGGATTTGTCTTGAGCAATTATAATGCCGTCTCTATTTTTTTTTTTCCTGTGGAAGGATGAAGAACTGGATGAGATCAAATTTTTTATTGGGTTCTGTCTTGAGCAATTCTAATGCCATCTCTATTTTTTTTTTTTTTCCTGTGGAAGGATAAAAAACTCGATGAGATGAAATTTTTTATTGGGGTCTGTCTTGAGCAATTCTAATGCCATCTCTTTTTTTTTTCTGTGGAAGGATAAAGTACTCGATGAGATCAAATTTTTTATTGATTGTCCATTATAAAACACAAGGGTGATCTAATCTGTATCTTTCAATACTACAAAGTAAGAATTCTTCTGAAAGGGTAACAAAGTGTCCAATATCTCCCTCCTCTTACTCATCTCCATTTTTTTTTTTTTTTTTTTGACCCCAAGCAGCATCGAAATGTACGAAGTGTCATCACAATTAGGTGATCGATCGATAGTGATAAGATTTTTAAATATTAAACAACATATTATAATTTATTGTTATTGATCAGCGCACACACAAGCTGGTCGATTAGATTTTATTGGACTTGATTTGATATATATATAAATAAATAAATATATATAGTTGGATCTCCTGATTGATGAGCAATATTAGCTTGTAATTAATTAATAGATTGGTTCCCCTTATAATTATTACAACATATAATTAATTGACTCGATTCACTTATTACGTAAAAAAAAATGAAACAAATTTATTATTATATTTTATTATATATATATATATATATATATATTATACTTTAACTTTCATGAGAACATCAATATTCTTCCTCGAGTAATTAAATTATATATTCATTTTTAATATTTAAATATTATCATATATTTAAAACTAAATTTGAATAATGTCCAAATAATAATGATAATACAAAAAAATGAATCCCTTCCTCTTCGAAAAGAACTAAATTTAATCCCTTATTCTTTAAAAAAACTAAATATAAAATTTATGAACCTAATTGTACTCAACAAATTGTGTAACTTGGAATGAGGTATAAATAGAAGCGAGAGCGAAGAAGGCCTCTCTCCTCTCGCTTCTTCTTCTCTCTCTCTCTCTCTCTCGCTCTCCGCCTGTTTCTTGGGGTCGATCGTTGCTGAGGAGGACGAGGATGGCGGAGCAGCTCACCGACGAGCAGATCTCCGAGTTCAAGGAGGCATTCAGCTTGTTCGACAAGGATGGCGATGGTGAGATCCCTCTTTAATTTGGTTCCCTCTTTATTGATCCGACATCTTTGGTGTCGCAAAGATCACGCTGCCGATCCGGTTTTTTCCTCCTGTTGGGTGGGCGAGACTTTTGTCTGCAAAAGGAATTGTTGACATTCGGTTTCGGACGATTGTTTCTTTTGTTCGATGTGGATCCTTTGTTGCTGTTGTCATGAATTGGATGGATGGCTGAGTTTTCGATCCCTGCTTCGGAATCTGATCAGGAATCGTATGGGCTACGAAATGCTTCTTGGAGAAATTTCTGTTGTTTGTCCTTTCTCAAATGGAAAGGAGCGTTAGGTACCATTACGGATTTAGGGTTTGTACCGCACGTGTCTGGGAATGATCCTTTCTTTTGAGCCGTAGAGAATCTTCTTCTTCTTCTCTTGACTTGGGTATATTTCATGATACGGCGTACATTAGCGATACATGTCTCACAACAGATGTCCATACAGTAATTTATGATCATGCTGAATTCGTGATGGTACACATTATCATTTCTAGTTTGTGAAGGATTATCGAGATGAAATTAGATGGTGGTGACTGTTCTCCATTGTGCTTTTTTGGTATGAGGATTTGAAATTGTAGAATTTCTCCAAAAACTTCAACTAGGAATTCAAATTCTGAGTTGCTGAAATATTTAAATTCCAAGTTCTGATTAAAGTTTGTTGTTGGTCGGGTAATTTAAAGCAATTCATGCAGGAGAGTGAGATTGTTGAAACTACATGGATTGTTGAATGTGGAGGGTGGAACCAGAAATTGTGTCTGGCTCAGATCCCTATGAACTTTCTGTACTAATGAATTAGAGTGAGATTTGAATTACAATGAAAAGGGCATATCTATTTGTTATAATCTATCATGCCTGTTAAAGACAGTAGTGGACACCATGAACATAATGTTGGAAGGACATGTGCATCGTGTAGCCTGCACTGATTTTGTTTGTACTCGTAACATCCCACCTGATTATACTCACCCTTGAACCTCTTTTACATTTCAGTTGGGTTCCATTTTTAGTCTGGTCTCTTGGTTCTTCAGCTATTTGAAAGCTGATAAACCTCCATGTACACCATACAAATTCATTTATAATCCTTACGTGCAATTGCATGGAATTCTAATTATTTTGATCTACTAACCATTTTTGCTTCAAGAGATCGTATTAGTTTTTAGAAGATTGGCAAAAAAGATGAGTTTTCGTTTTTGGGTTTGAGTCAGCAAAAGATATCGTGACCTAGAGTTGTCAATAAGTGCAGCAGCAGGAGAAAGGATTACACTACCATATTGTGTGGATGCTGTTTGTGTTGGGTCAGCAGGTATCTGGTATGAGCATGTGTAGCTATAGAAGTCAGCATGAGCCATTTTGACTCAACATTTCATGATGTGTGCACATACCATGGTGTTGGTGTTCCATGCTGGCCAAGACTAACAAGGTTGTCAATAAGTGGTTCAACATCACCTGATAAAATGAAAGTGGAAAACCAGTTCCTCCATGAAACTAACAATCTGTTTTCTTCACATGTAACTGTTACCACAGTTTCTCTTCCCAAGAACTGATCCAAGCAAGCAATTAGATGTGCTGGTAATTCTATTTTGATGATAAGCTACTCATGTAGTTGCTTTTTATTTTTACAACTATTTTTCATAATGCTACATCAGCTGCTAATTTTTGGAAAAATAGGATGTAGTGTTAGTTGTTCTATATTCATATGTAATGATCCTGTGTATCTGTTTGGATTGTGAATGCTTGCTGACAATTTTGTTTCCTATACGGTTATCCGATTATAAGAGGTTGAACACCATTATTAGGCTATGTAGTAACTGCACGGGCTGCTTCGACTTTTGTTCTCTGATGTATTAGGGATGCTTTTTATGAGCAAGTATAGTAAGTTTTCTTTTCTTAAAAACTACAATGAATAAGACAGACTACACTCTTCCTAGTCAATATCTGATTCTGTTAATCTATAAGATACAAAAATTAAAAGATGGATAAAGGATTTTCTATAATCATCAAAATTGTTTCAAAGTATATTAATTGCTTGAGTAGTCGAGTTAGTCTAGTTCATTATATTGGGACGTAAATTGTGTTTTGTTTTTTATTTATAAAGACAAACTTGTTGAAAATTTTAATATCAGCCATGCTAACTTTTGTAGCACACGGCATTTTTAGAAAAATGAACAAGTATCAAGATTATCCACAATCTCACACCTTGCTCCATGAAGTATACATTCATAGCATCAAATTCAATAGCCAAAGTAAACGTTTATTATGATGTGTTCATTCTTTTATCCTTACTGATCTATTTTTCCAAAGTTAGATAGTTATTATTTGAGGTCGGTTACATGGAGCTTTTTCACCATTGAGATTTGTGAAGAGCCATTATCTTTAGTTAAATTAAGAATATTTAAATTGTTATTTGTTGTTTCTATTAAAGTCCTTTTAGGTCTCTCTCTCTCTCTCTCTCTCCCCCCCCCCCCCCCCCCCCTTCTAATAATAAGAATTTCACATCTTCTATCTATCACATCTGTTAGTCTATACTGAGCATGTGCTTATACTATCTTAAACAATTCTCTCTGATTTTATCTCTATCAAAGCAACACTTGATTGTTCACAAATGAAAACATTCTAATCTTAACAGCATAAATTTTTTATATATTTAATTTCCTAACTGTTCAACACTTAGATCCATAAAAATTGTTAGTCTAATACTCAGGGCCATCAAACATTATTGGTCTAACAACTGTCTCATAAAATTTTTCTTTTAATCTCAAATGTACAAGATTTCTTATGTCCCTTGCTAGTTACTATGAAACTTTATTTGGTAGTAGGCTAGCTAGCTGAAACTAGGATCTAGTGACCTTGATATTATTTACTGTAGAACATTACTTGTGATTTCTCCTTGACCCAGAAAGCTCATGAAACTTGTTATTGATTCTTGAATATGAGCTCTACATATTCAATAAGAAAAATTGTCAAATGTTTTGAATTGCAGATTCAAGAGAACTGTGTTATTCTCGAACTTCTTTAGCAGCTTTGACATGTCGTGTGTTGTTACCGATCTATGATTATTTGCTAAAAGCGTAGCAGTTAATCTGATCAAGTTAGTTTGCTAGGTCCTAGATACTGCTTACACTGTATATGGTCGGTATATGAAACATAAAGGATTTTGTATGTCAACTGCAACAGCTGCTAATCTGTTGATTTAGTCCTATGTTCATGCAAAAGATTGAACATCTAAGATTAACTATCAGCTGGGCATATATAATTTTTGACCAAGGGTCACATGCTGCTGCTGTGGTAAAGATTTGATGAGGGCTTATTCTCATATAGTGATTTGTGAATTTGTGAAAATGTCAAGTAGACAACGTCTTGGAAATACTCTTTTGGTACAGATGCAACATTTTAAAGTTCTTCACCAAGTAGGATTTTTGTCTCAAATATTTCACTTCATTTTTATCTTTTGTTGCATGAAAATCAAAGTGAGTTTTGCTTAGCCTATTAATTAGGCATGATCTTCCAAATCAATCCAATAACAAATTGTTACTGTCAACTCCATAGGCTAATGATTTCAAAGAAATTTTTTTTTGCTGCGTCTTTATGGTTGATATATGTATGCAAATGCAAGAGGCTTGAAAAGAGTGGTGGGCTTTAAGCCACTAGCTGAAAATCAAAATGAAGTGAAATATCTATGCAATGATAAAGCACTGGCTTTGTGGTTGATATATGTATGCTTAGACTACTAGGTGAGACAAATGGGTTTCTATGGTCATGCATATGTGAGGCAGATGTATGTAGAGCGTGATTTACAAACTCGATCAACAATTTGAGGCAAGGTTTGTTGTTTCAAGCGACACCGCCCGGTACGGGTGGTATGTATCGGTCCGCCAGTAGACCAGTATGACGATATGCCTACTATCAGGCGATACCGTCAATTGGGGCTGTTTCCGCCCTGTTACCGCTCGAGTCGATCGGCAACGGTTGATTTCGACCGTTGCTACCCATTATTAGGCGATATCAGCTGAGGATGAAGAGGGAGAAGAAGAGATAGAAGAAGAGGGAGAACTTGGAGCGTCTAAGGCTACGAGGCAGCAACTTCTCCTCATTCGTGCGGGGAGAAGATGACTCAGCGACTTCGTCGAGGCTTCGCGGGGAAGAAAGGTTTCTTCTCCTCGCGTGGGGAGAAGAAACGAGGTGATGTCGCCATTTTTCCTTTATTTTTTAATTATTCTTATTATATATATATTTATACACACACACACACACACACACACACCGAGCGTAGCGTACCACTTGGAACACTTGTATCATATCATACTGAGTTGAGCTCTGGTATGTCGGTACGGTACGAGATGACGAACCTTGATTTGAGGTAATTGTTTCTCATTCCTTATAATTCTATGGATCCCTTTTTCTTGTCCCCTACGTAATTCGTTTGGTTCTTGTTTCAAAACCTCACATATAGACTTGAGTATTCTATGGCAGGTGAATCTTTTGTTGTTTCTTTTTATGGAACATATACTTCATATCGGGCTGTCATTGTTTTGTTGCATTGTTAAGTCAGATAACTAAAGGCAAAGAAACATGTTTTGCTTATGATTTACTGCACTTTTCCGCATCCAGTCCTAATGCTTAACCTCACATTTTCAGTTATCCACCTCAAGATTACAGGTTGTGCTTATACTTTCCACAATGTAAAAAAAAAAAAATTCTATTAATACTTGTGTTATTTGTTTGATTGTCAAACATTGACATGAGGAATTCTGTGATGCATGGATGTTTAATGAGCATTAGAGTTATGAGTAACTTGTCCATTTGGTTCAATTCACAATCTATGGAAGGGTGATAGTTATATGGATACTCTCATTGTTCTCTTTTTAACCTTGTAATCTTAACAGGTTGCATCACGACCAAGGAGTTGGGAACCGTGATGCGTTCTCTGGGTCAGAACCCCACAGAGGCAGAGCTGCAGGACATGATAAACGAGGTTGATGCAGATGGCAACGGGACAATTGACTTCCCAGAGTTCCTCAACCTGATGGCACGCAAGATGAAGGATACCGACTCAGAGGAGGAGCTGAAGGAGGCGTTTCGGGTTTTTGACAAGGATCAGAATGGCTTCATCTCTGCCGCTGAGCTCCGCCATGTCATGACCAACCTTGGCGAGAAGTTGACGGATGAGGAGGTTGACGAGATGATTCGAGAGGCTGATGTCGACGGTGATGGCCAGATCAACTACGAGGAATTTGTAAAAGTCATGATGGCCAAGTGAGAGCCCTCTCTCCGCAAGGTGAAATAAGAAGCCGGGGAGGGGGGAATTCATTGCAGAAGGTACGAAAACTTGGTTCTATCTGTTCTCTGCGCTGCTGGTTATAGTTGTGAACACCTGAAGACTTCTGCTCTTTTGTCTCTCTTACGGCTGGCGGTTTGTGTTTCATTAGACTGTCCTCTTCTCTGTACTTTCGGTTGCGGTAGGGTTTCACTTGGATCTATCTACATTGTCACCATTTTGTTCCTCTCTGCCTCTCATCATTCTAACATATGCAAAACCCCCTTTTGACACAATGGAGATGTTTGTCCAATGTCTTGTCTTCTAATTTTATTTTAGGGAAACTTTCTAAATAATGAGGTTCTTACCAGGTTAGGAAGTAGTGTATTTGTCCTTCTCAGTTTTGATACTCCAATATTATTCACATGATAATATAAATTTTCTATGTTATAACAGGAGAGAGGGTGAATTAGTGTTTATTAAAAAAAATTAATTTAAAATTCTTCAAATAAAAATACTGTAAATCAGTAAGCAAATTACAAGTAAAAGTAAGAAGAAAATATAAATTGATTTATATTACGTCTAATTTCGATTTCTTTTCACTCGAGGCCATTGATTTTCGATTCATATTCTCATTCAAATATAAGCAGATTTTCGATTCATATTCTCATTCAAATGATTTCAAATCGAATTTTTTTTATAAGCACTAATTCAACCTCCTCCCCCAAGTGAGTTTCAATTATTTTTTTTAGTAATCGCGAGGGTCACTCTATCACTCGTCCTCTTATGTTCAATAGGACGGACTATACTTACTGAAATTCTTGATTTTTCTTATATTTTATTTTAAAATATCTTGAAAATGGTTTTTAAAAAATCTTTCAATCCGAATGAAATGATTTTAAAAAGAAAATATTTTCTTTGAATGCTAAAGCTATGAATATTTTATTTTGTGCTTTGGATAAAAACGAGTTTAATCGTGTTTCGACTTATGAAACTATATATGATATTTAGCACACACTTGAAATTACACATGAAATCATAAGTAGAGTTAAGAATATAATATTAATCTCTTGCTATATAGTTTTAAGTTATTTTGAATGAAGCCAAGTGAAACTATTAGGAATATGTATACCCATTTTACTGATGTTATCAATAGTTTGAAACCTCTTGGCAAATCTTTTACTAATCTTTAACTTCTTAATAAAATTCTAAGATCTCTTTCAAAAGATTGAGATCCAAAAGTAACTACAATTCAAGAAGCAAAATACTAACTATTTTTCGCTTGAAAAATTTATCAAGTCATTAATGACTTATGAGATGACTTGTGTAGCACATGACGAACATGAGAACAACCTTCCAAAGAACAAGAAGGATATTGCACTGAGAACAAAAGAAGACAAGTTGAGCAAAAGCTCAAGTGACGATGATGACCTTGAACTCCTCACAATAAAATTTAAAAAGTTCATAAAATAAGAATCTAAAAATAAAAACGAACTTAAAAAGTATATAATAACTTATTATGAATGCAAAAGGCCGAGGCACTTCAAAAACAAATGTCCACAACTAAAAAAGAGATTAATTGCATAAAAGAATAATAAAGTACTCGAGACAACTTGGGATGAAGTGGCAAACTACTCTTTGATGGCTCATAATGATGAGGTATGTGACTCAACCAAAACCCTTTTTACCTTACAATGAATTACTTGATGCATTTCATGATTTGTTTGATAATTTTAAATTAGTTGATAAAAAATATAACTTGTTGAAAAAGGATTATGTTTCTCTCTCTAGTAAATTTAAAAAATTAAAAAAAAAAGCATGACAATTAAATGTTAACACCTTACACTAAGTGTGAAGAATTAGAGTCAGAAAATATATTATCACAACAAACATTAGAAATTTTAAAATAGGTAACAAATCATTAAACATGATTTTGGGCAATAAGAGTTATATACGTAAAAAGAAAGGAATCGACTTTATTAGTAACACTCAATAAAAGCCGACTATATTTGTTAAAGGACCCACATTGCATATTTCTCCTAAAATTAAATATAATTTTTATGGTAGATATGGTCACTATGCTTATAAGTGTTCATACAAAAAAATATAACTCACATAAGTTGGTTTGGGTTCTTAAAGGAATCATAAATAATTTAATGCCAATAGTCAAGATGGGTATCTATTCATGAGAGACCCAAAGTTAGATGAGTGCCTAAAAGCAAACCCCCTTTATTATAGATGTGTCTATAATCGAAAGCTTGGAGCAAAAGATAATATCTTGATAATGGATACTCAAAGTATATGACTGAACATCTAACACACTTTGCAAAGCTGACTAGCCAAAATAATAATAATAAAAGAAAAATCATATGAATTAAAATGATTGAAACTTGATGATTTTTGTTATGGTTATAATAAATCTTTTGATTGAAGATGGTTTATGGTTATACTATTGATCTTGTTAATTTCTATGATGAAACTTATTTTTTTATTTTAAACGATGATATATGGATTTGGCATAAAAAACTAGGGCATGTTTATATAAAATCAATCACATAAATTAAATTTAAAAAGGAGAATGTATTATTCTCGATTTTTTTTTTCCCTAAAGGTTATCAAGTTTTTCAAAAGTGACCTTTAGTCATTGATGAATCTATTTTTGAATCTCTTGAACTAAGAAAATAATTTTGATAATGATTTTAAATTTTATAATTTGATTTTTTTTCCCAAAGTAACTCGGATACATCTACTTCCAAAGAATCCTTACCCACAGAATGTAAGCATATAGATGTACATCCTAAGGAGCTAATCATTTGAGATACATCAAAATTTGTTCAAACTCACTCTTCACTTTAAAGTATTTGTTCAAATGCATAAATCGAGAACTTTTATTATCGTATGATTTTTTATTTTATTAAAGAGAACATTTATTCATATGAATCATGATTTTTCACTTGATACTTAAGATTTATTATTTGTTCTCCCATGTTTCTTTTTTTCATTTACTAAAGAGGAGAATTAATCAAATAAATTATGATTTTTCTTTTGATTTCTTAGAATTATAACTTGAAATCTTTTTTATGAATCAACATCTTTTATTATTTATTCTCGTATTTTACTAAAGGCGACATTTATCAAAATGAGTCTTGATCTTTCGGTACTCAGGACTTTATCCTTCATAATCTTTGATATCTTTCATGTCATGATTTTCATATGACTTCCTTGTATTCATGAAATATATACCTCATCACCAAATTGAGTTTTCATGCTTTCATATGATGATTTGAACATTGATGTAAAGGAAAAAAGAATTGCACCATTGTATCATTCTCTTCTTTTTTACAATAAGAGAAGGGGAGAAAAAGAAGTACTAATATCTTGCTCATCTCAAAAGAAGAAAAAACTTATAAACTTGCATATATTAAGATAAGCAAAAAATTGATATCTTGCACATTTAAAAATAGAAACAAGAATTGCTAGCTTATACATGTGAAAAAAAATAAAAATTGCTAACTTGCATATCTAAAAAAAGAAAAAAATTACTATCTTGCATGTTTAAAAAACTTGCTAGTTGTACTATTCTCCTTTTTGCTGATAACAAAAGGGGGAGAAGTTCTTATGATGATTTAAAATTTGAATCATACATGATATAATATGATTTGATGTTTTGAAATTATAATAATTTGAAATTATACATGCAATACTCAAAGGTTATAATTTTTTTTTAATTCGAGTTTGCTTTATTTTAATATGACATATAGATAGGGGAGTTTAATTAAAACTAAATCATCAATTGGTTGTTATTATAAAAAAAGATAAGATTGTTGAATCTCTGATTTTGATGATGAAATCAATTGATTAAGTTATTATCTAATGAGTGTTTAAGTGATACAGGAAAGACTTCGATCACGGACACAAACCATCACATGGAAATTATCGAAGTATGAGAATCAGACATTGGCTAACGGAGTATCATATTAGAGATTGAACATCGTGCTAGAGAATTGGTCGACATGCGACAAGATAGACTTCGTACGGAGTTCAGATATCGAGCCGAAAAGATCGAGGACTACGCCAAAAGATTGGATATTGCAAGAAGTCAACATGCCGATAAGTGAAACAACATGTCGAAAGAAAAGATGGTGCATCAAAAGTTCGGACGAAAGTTTACTTCGTAATCATGTTGGATATGTAATTGAGTGATTTGATCTTGATCATAATCATTCAATGTAATCTAATTAAGCTTATATTGAGCCGAAACCATACCAATTTGATTTGATTTGAGACCCATTAAGACTGAATTAAGCATGATGAAAGACGAAATCAACATCCTAAAAATGAGGAAATACCATCAGATCCAAGTGATAGTATCATCCATCCAAGCTACGAAAATCATATATGTTACCACCCAAGCTACGAAAAACACATCCAAGTGATAGTATCATCCATCCAAGCTACGAAAATCATATGTTACCACCCAAGCAAAGAAAAACACAATTTTATGACGTGGTATCGTGCTTCATGACCGATATCATAATAACTAGGAAACCACGTCACCAGTATATGCCAAACTCTAACAGATGAATAAGTGGAAGTAATCATGCCAAAGAAAGTGTACATTCTAGTAGAACACATTTTAGAACGTTAGAAGACTAAGAATCAAAAGGCAAATCACAGAAACATCGGTCCAATGTAATTTTGTAAATGACCTCTTTCTAAATCACTATTACGCATGGAATAAGGACGATAGTGTAGATTCATACCCAGGATTGACACGAAAAAACAGGCTTCTTGCCACTCCCTCAACTGCTGTTCATTACAAATGAAAAAAAAACCAACACCCCCCATAGTTTTGTGGCCTCTGCTGGAGAACTCGGATGTCTAGCTGAGTACAACACAAAAGTGTATGTAATCTTCGACATGTGGCGGAACAAAGCGGATCTCTCTGGGGGGTCAGCTGACCCTATTTGAGATTGTTTGGTACAATGATCTAAGCTGAGTGTTCCACTTGTCTATGGCAGCATATTTCTTCATCCCCTTCGACCTGTCAAAGTTTGTGGTTTCATACTTCGGTTCTGCATCATCTTATCATGCATTCCAAAATCTAAAAGAGAAAGAATGAGAGGAAAGGTGTGAGAGACCTGTCGCTTCTCTCTAATAGCTTGTTGACTTGATCGATGTGACCTTGAATACGATTGTCCAAAATCAAGGAAACTAGGAGCTGCTCCACATCTTTCTCAGGCACATTAAGTTCCTATAAGTAAGCAAGCAAACAAATTCATTAAAGATGGAAAATTAGTTCTCACACCCATCCACTACTATAATAAATATTTAGCAAATTCAAAACGGGTAGTGTGGTCTTCCAAAATGAAAACCATTTTGAGGGCTAAACGAGGAACTGACTCCAGGGGCAATAAGTCTTAACTAAGCAATACAGAATTGTTTTTCCCAAGACTATGATACATGATTTTAAATATTTTCAACATACGTGCATATTACACATTTGTTTTGAATGGTCAGTGAGCAAGTCAATAAGCAGCTTAAGTGAACAAACTAATAAAGGCAAAAAAAAAAAAAAGGAATACCTTTGAGATGAATGGAATCCTGATTCGTGTATAAGGTTTTATAAGCTTCAGGAGAACTTGAGTTCTAATATTTTTTAAAAGATCTTCAATATAATTTCGGATGAAAGGATCATCCATAATCGTTCTTCTGTTACTCTGTAAAAAATATTTTCAACATCAGTAGGTAGGAATACAGGGACATGATTGAGATTTCAATTTAAACGGCTCGACATAGCACAAAGTAATCACCTTTAAGATTTTCTCAAATTCTAATATCTCATTTCTCTGATATGCTGCGATCAGATTTGTCATTGCCAAAATTTCAGGATCATTCTTGTATCTGCTTAAAGCACACAGGTAACATTTACAGGCAAAAAAAAAAAAGAAGCAAAATTAAAAAACATTTATGAGCATCTAGAGAACTTACGGCTTTGCCTCTTGACCATCAAATGGATTTACTTCGGATTCCATCAGCATGTTGGCAAGAACCAAATACCTGATGTATGATCCAACACATTAAATTGGCATGTGTTGGATAAAGAGAAATATGCCTTTAGTACAAAATGTGGCAAAGAAAGAAAACGAAACATTTATATACTTGAGACATTGGATACGACGCTGGTTTCCAGCTTCATCATAGTTCTTGAAGGCTTCAAAAAAATCAGTGGCAGCTTCTGCCCATTGTCTCTCAGCCATGTGCATTTTCCCTCCACATTCATGAATTATACCCATGATTCTTGGATGAGGTATTGCTGACTTAATGGAAAGTGCCTTCTGGTATAGTTGCTGTTATACACCATATGTTCAGTTCAATAGAGATAACACAGTACAAAGCACTTAAAATTGGTAGCAAAAGGCACAGTAGGAAGTATTAGCATAAATAATAATAGCTATTGCATCTAGATATAAGTTTAAGATTGCATCAGATAAGAATCAATTATTTTTTTCTGTAAGAGGAAATTTCTTTCAACATTTGGTGATTAATAATTATTTCCTCTCAAAGAAATTTCAATGGGGGTGAAAGATTGAAACTAATTCAGTAACTAATAGAATGGTTCACCATATCATTCCGACCAAGCATATCGAGTCCCTTGTCAGTCGGGACAGATGTAACAGTTCATGGTTATATATCAATAAACTGAAAAATGGCTAAAAGAAGGCAATATTAAAAAAAAACTATTTCAGGGTTTTTATCTTAATTTATTGATATATAAATTAAATTTGATGCTTAAATATGCATTAAGAAACCTCTAATTACCCATTCTTGTAATGCATGCAACAAGTCAATACATGATCAATCTAAACTAATTTTTCTTAAATACCTCCAATTAGGTCTTAATTAATCATTTGTCACTAATCAATCAAGAATTCTTCCTCTAATTACATGACATGATAAAGAAACCAAAATCCACCTAACCTTGAGTTCAAATCCCTTTTTTATCTTAAATCAATTGCCTGATTTCCACTAATCGATGATTAGAGACATTAAACAAGTTTAATGAGAGTGAGAATGCATATGAAAGAGTGAGAAAGTGGGAAAGAATGAGGGCGAGTGCGAGTGAAAGAGGAGGAGGGAAGAGTTTTTATAAGTCCAAAACAGCCCCCATCAAACAGGGAAGGGAGGGCTTTTATAAGTGCAGAACAGACCCCAACAGTCAATTTGACTGTTGGGGGCTGCTGTCAATTGAAATGACACTAATACAGTTGTTAAACGATTGGTATGCCTCATGATTTCTATGCACTGATCGAAATGGGCTGGTCCGCATCTCTGCCAGCTCTTGGACCAGTGAATATCACCCATTTTGTACCGTACCAGGCAGCACCACATTCCTTCATCCAACCTTCAGTTAAGAACCCAGCATACAGAAATTAACTATAGAAAGCAATTTTCTTCATTTAAGCTTTATCCTCCTCTCATTTCTACTTAAAAAAGTTGAATACTATGAAGTCTCATTCTGAAATATAGTCTTCAGCACAAAGGTCTTATTCTATCTTAATTTACACTTGGTTCAATGGTCAACTATCTTAATAAACCAGTGCAGAAGTTCTCAATTAATCTATTGTTCCACTAGTATAATAGTTGTGTTTTTTGCAAGTAATGAACCTTAGCTTTTCATACAAAATAGCAATGGGATTGGTATAACTACAATTTTGATGGAAGTTTATTATCTTCACTTAGAAGAGATGCACCAAAACTTTGTTGATCGAGATACTGCTCTTGAATACCAATGAACGCTAAATTTCATTCAAAAATCAAACTACTACAAAATGTTCAAAAGCATACTCATTCTGCATTGTGCACTATACTTCATATTCTTCTTGAAACCGGTTTAGAATGATTTCGAGACCTAAATGTCAATAATTCTATAATCCAAGGTTTTGAAAATAAGAACCAACAGGATGACCTTCATTTCTGAAAAAATTGGGATTAAATCTGGATAAGGTGATATGGTTTGGGAGATCAGTTTTTTAAAAATTAAATTAAAAATTAAACTCAACATAAATTAGAATAATTCAAAAAGTATAAATAATGAACATAAAATTGTAAGTAATTTTCTAGTTTTCTGTGTAACTATTTTACCTAAAATCTGAATCTAATCAATTTAAATTAGAAACGTATTTATTTCTGCTGAACCAGCTAAAATTTACCAATATATAGTTTTGAAGTATAAACAAAAATATAATACTGTTGAAACAAATTAAATTAGAATAGACACCAAAATTAGAATATGCAAGATGTTAAATAAAACGAAAAAGGTACAAACATGTGGACAAAAAGTCAAAAGAAAAAAAAAAGATGGAGGAAGCACCAAGGCACAGATACACCACTACTGGGACCACATAAGCCTTAAATAGGTAGACAAAGAAATTTTTAAATAAAAACAGAATGCAATCTTAAAGTCTGCACTCCACTCTTGTTGAGAAGCAACACTCTCCACCCTCCACCCCTACCTGTCCATTTCCATCACCTCCATCAAGTTTGAGCGGAGAATCCACACTGGTCTAGAGCTGTCAATCATGCCGATGCAATGGTTCACCATTGTTGGCAACATTTTCTTTCCATTTTTATTCTTATCTCCTCTCCTTCCTCCTTTTTCTCTCTTCTCCTTCTTTTCTCCTCTTTTCTTCTTGTCATCCTCCTCCCTCACTTCTGTTCATCTAAGATTGTCTGATAGAATTGGCAAACTCCAATTATTTCTTACCCACTTCATATCAGCTGTAACCGAGTCCAATCTGACCAGTTTTTCAAACCATGATCATTGCGGTACCAGTGGCAATTTCGATGCAAAATCAACTTAGATGGATATACAATTGAGCAGCTTCACTCATGAGTAATGTGAAAGAAATTGATTGAATAATTAATTACTTTTAGTTTATAGCAGTAAAGTTTTGAAGCTCACATTTCCTCACCACAGATAAAAGATTCTACATCAATTATACATAAGCACAGTACAAATCTACCAAAATTTTAGAGCAATTTTACTTCTGAAGGCAAGATTAATCAAACATTAAGCTGTGGCAGAAAGTACAAAGAGTTACAAGACATAGCGAACAAATTTCAAAAAGCAATTTTGATTACTAATCTAAATGTAAAGATTTAATAACTAAACAAAATTTAAAAGATAGATTATGACACAAAATGGCACAGATTAACTGACACAGTAAATAAGTTTGCCCTATTTTCCACTGTCATATTCATCATTCAAGACGAATTTTATTTATAAAGGCAACAATTTTTTTCCTAACCGTCAAAGTTCAAGCCTAATCCACAAGACATAAAATAGACAACACTAATTCATTCAACAATTATTATTAACATTAACATATTTAATAAAACCAACCTTTAGTTTTTTGTTATTCTTCGTCTGTGTGTACATTTGAATCTCAATAGCATAGACCTCCAGCAGTTGTGTGCCTTTCTTTTGATCATCAGTACCATCTTCTCGCTGGCAAGATTTGTGGAGTTCTTTCAATATCTAGATGAACCAAAGGATCACTTAATACATTTCAAATCATGCACATAAAGCAAGCAACTCTATGACATGAAAAATGCTATATAGAGAAACAAAAATACCTTACTCATTCGTCCATATTCTCCAATGTCAAACCAAATCGTGCAAAGCTTAAGGTTCGTCTTAAACCAAAGTCTCTGCAGAAACACATAAGGTCTAGTTGGCAATCCATCAAACACAATGACAATTGACTAATCAAAGACATGACCGTGAAAAAAATGTAAAGTTGGTCAGTAACCTCATTCTTTGCTTCCTCAAGTGCCTTCAGCGTCGTCTCATAGAACTCCTGTAGAAGACCAAAGTTCTGACTTGCAGAACCCGAAACAAAATCCATTATGTTATTTATACATTTTTCACTATAGTTACGTGTAACAGCTGATTTGATATATGTCAACATCTCCCTGTAAGCCTCCATCATCTCTTTATACTTCCCTAACCTATAATAAAGCTTAACTGTTTGTTTTAAAGCTTTGAATCCCCTGTTCAAAATGAAAACAAATAAACGCTCAGGCACAGCTTATTTCCGGATATTGAAAACCAAGAAGCAACAACTTAAAACCAAGTAGTAGCAGAAAATCACATAATTCCTACACACTAAAAAAAACTAATACTATGTTTTAGAACTTGTCCAACATTTGAGCAAATGCAGCTACCAACATTTTTCTTAATCTTATAACTCCAAAAGAAATGTGAGACAAAATTGGCAAATAATGAATACAATTGGTGACTCGCTCCTGTTAAATATTAAAACATTTCAGAGAAACAAAATTGATGGATAAGTATGGTTCTTGTAAGTTCAGGATAAATGTGTTTCTTGTGATCAATCATATTGATTCTTATTTACATATTAAGAGGAAATGTGAAAATGTGAACTTGTGCCTTTTGTTTATCGCAAAACATCTTTGTATCATAAAAACATGCATTATATCAGGCATAGTCTCCCATTTACCCATAAAAAGAGCAAATTTAGATGTGCATGCATGGATTTTTCTTATTTTTACACATAACACTATCTTATCTGCTTATCCCAGAGCATCTAGTGTCCTACATCCATGCATTATATCAAGAGAATATTTGTACTCCACTGAGAAGTAGTCACTCATCAAAACCAAAAAACTCAACTCCGAGTTATCAAGCACTTGCAACCTCACACATCCAATAACATTGCCAGGCTAGCATAAAGCTGGATTGGTGTAATATACCTACTGAAAAGCTGTTGCTCCTTTACTGTTTCATGGAGTTAATTTATGAAAATGATAAATGTGTCAGATGAATACAAGTTCAACCTAAAGACATCTCTCTAGTATAGGGCAGTTATACAAAAATCCAGATGGTTACCACTCGGCTTTTTCAGGTTCCATGCGCACTACTTCAGCAAAACCAGCAAGTGCTTCCTCAGGATCAGTTTCCACTAATCCTGTAAGATGAAAATCAGATGCAAAAAGCTCACTCAAAAATTATGCACACTATAATTAAATAACATGGCAGGAGATAAATGATCCTGAATGTTTTACAACAAAAGAAAACCTATACCGACAAAAACACAACCAAAACAACCAGTCAATAGAATAAAAATGTCGCTTCCCTAGCTCTCATCAATTATGCCTTGATCACAACAACCAAATTACCTTTGGAGTTGTAGTATTGATTCTCAATATCGACGTCCTGCTCCTCCGGTTCCTCATCAGAGTATTCAAACCCATAGTCCTCCATATCAGCATCTAAAAACACCACCAAGAGTTACTTCTCAGTAGAGGGGAAAAAAAAACCCTAAAAAGAACATTAGAAGGCACTTGTTTCCCATCTCCCATCCACAAAACAGGAGTTCACTGAATAACCCAAAGACCAACATGACATGAACACGATCAAAAAACCCTAACAGCACCAATTGGAAGATCTACTGAGACGTCAAAAGCAGATAACAACCATCCATCAAGGAAACAAGAAATAATCATTTGATCTAAAGCGAAGATGAGAAATCAATAAAAAGAGAAAAGGAACAAAAATCGCGAGATCGATTACCGGAACCCATGGCTTGCAACTAGCGCCCGCTCGGGGGGAAGGATCTGGAGCTTCGATCGAAGGGGAGGTTATTATGGCTAGGGTTATAGAGAAGGATCGGGCGATCGAGGCGAGTGAATGCGCAGGCAGCGGACGGAGAGGTATTCGTTCTCAAGGGGGGAGGAAACGGGTGGTCACAAGGCGTAATAAAGCGTGGTTCGATGCTACATCATGGGCTTCTTATATTGGGTTCAACAGCACCTATAAAATGGAGCCCCAAAACTTGGACTTGGTTGAGCTCAACCACGTCCGGATCTCACACGGTCTCCCCCAATCGATCCCAAATCTTGTGCTTACATTGGGCTCAATCGAGCCAGCAAAATTGAGCCCTAAATCTTGGACTTGGTTGGGCTCGACCGGGTCCGCAGTCTGACACCATCCACCGAACAGCATTAAAATATGGTCGCCAAAATGCTTAATAAGTTAATATTAATATATTCATAGGTAAATTCCAGCTCATGTTTTTTATTTCCTTTTTCTCGTATTTTCAAAATAATAAAGGCATATTTATCTTCTCCTTTGTTTTCTTTTTTTCCTTCGTCTTCCTCACTTTTCAAAACCAACGCACTCTTAAATTAACTCATTCAATTTATTTCTTGTTTTTTCTTTTTTTCCTCCTTTATATATGGATGATTTTTTGTTTTGTTGCTTACAACAACTACTACTAGTAGTAGTAGTGGAAATATTTGATCCAATATGCTCGGTAGGGGTAAATATTTTAGATGTAATATAAATATAATATATATATATATATCAAAATGTTTGACACAGAAAAGGAAACAACAAATTATTTTCTAGAGCACACGAACGTTAAAGACTAGTGAACCAACCATAACCGGTCTATTTCGTCCGAACCGCGTGGCTCATCGCCCGACGAATCTGGTGGGGTCGAACCGCTGGTGCTAACCGGACCGGGTTTGGCCCGACGCTCACCGCTTTCTCGTTCCCGCAGCTGAGGAGACCGTTACACTTCCGCCGCCTGCCGCCTGCGGGTGCTCCGCCCATCGCCGCCGGGAAGCGGAGCTCCCCGAAGTCGGACGCGGAGGTCGAGAAGTTGGCAAGGCTCGCGCGGTCGAACCCGTCCGCGGTGGTGACGCTCCACTCCACGCTCACCTCGCTCGGGGCGTAGCACTCGCTGGGCGCGATGGACGGCGGCAGCGGGTGCGGCATCTCCTTGAGGTCCCGCCGTAAACGCTGGTGTGGGTCGAGCGAGTCACCACCACGGTGGTACGTCGTATGGGTGGAGAAGCTCTCGATCTCGAAAAGGTCCGAGCTTGCGTCGCTGGCCGCGTCATCCTCGGGCGGGGACTTCAAGATTGCCCGATATGCGAATCCCGGGGGGTCTCCGACCGTCTCCTTCGTCGGCCGGAAGACCTCCAGAGATTCCCTTGGCGGCTCTTCGGCGGAGGTCAAAGAGGGCGGGTTCAAGATGGGGAATGAGAACCCACCGGAATCGCCGAATAGGATCCCGGAGTTGAGCATTGGGCGGCCGATCTCGGCTGGAACTCGCCTCTCTGGCAAGAATTGGATCGAATCACGGAAAAAGCTGGGATTTTTGCGGCAATTTCCAGGAGTTATCTTCACCTTTATCATCTCCTCGACACCGAAACCGTTCTTGATCTCTTCCGGCATCGCGCTCTCTCTCTCCGGGTTGCTGGTTAGACCCACTTCCCCTGTCCTAAGGCGGAGACTTTTAGCAGTAGAAGAGGTGTTCATATCCAAACCGGAGCACTTGTCTTCGACGTCGACGGACTTCCTGCCGGAGCACGGGCACCTCCACGCGAAGAAGCGGCGTGCGGCGGACGACGGCGACTTCCTGGGTTCCTTCGAAGCCAAGGCTCTCATCGCGACAGAGACAGAGGCCGGCGGACAGGAAAGGAGGCCGCACTGGCTGTTCCAGCTGGCCTCCGACGAGGCGGTCAGCGTCGAGGAGGACGAGCCGACGGTCGCGGCGACGAAGGAGCCTATCCGGTGGGTCAAAAGGTCGCGCCTTTCGGCCCCGCCGTTGAGAGTTGTGGTCCGTTCGATGGGGTCGTGGCCATCGTTGAAGTAGCGCTCGGCGTCGAAGATGCTGATCTCGGTGTCTTCAACGCAGCGGCTGACACGGCGAGCGATGCCGGCGGCAGCGGGGCGGAGGTAGGAGAAGGCGGGTGGGAGGGAGACGAAAGAGGGGGTTGTTTGGAAGCCGGTCGGCCTCTGAGGGAGATCTCCATGAACGCTTGCTGTGACTCTGTACCTCTCCATCAACACTCTTTTATCTGTGAAGCTTCTCAGGGGGAGTCGAGACAAGAGTGAGTTCAGAAGAAGAGAGGAAGTGAAAGAGAGCTACTGGAGATGAGGTATATGTAGAAGAACTCTCACATTCCAATGAAAACACACACACACACACACACACACAGAGGAGCTTAGAACTTTTAATTTATTTTTATTTTTTAAGGTGTATGATTGATGAATGCTGAGTTATTTCTACTTGCCTTATCCGAATAGTGATTTAGATTAGGGATGGGATGAATATACATTCAGAATATTAGCGTGAGGTCGAGATAAATTTGATTCGAGGATGGTATACAAGATGATCCAAATCTTATTTTGATAAATTTTTAACTTTGATTGTTGATGGTAATATCCTATGATGGAATCTCATTTTGATAAATAAAAAAATCACTATGATATGGTTATAAATCAATTTTTTTCAGCTATATAAGTCCAAGGACAAATTTAGCAAACTTAACTTTAGATAGATATTTTTAACTTTGATTCTTGATGGTGATGGAATCTCATTTTGATAAATAAAAAAATCACTATGATATGATTATAAATCAATTTTTTTTCAACTATATAAGTCAAATGAGAAATTTAGCAAACTTAACTTTAGATAGATATACTAACATTTACATATTCTTTCACTAATATTACAGGTGAGATGATGTCAGATCCTCAAGTGGATGTTGATAAAGCATATTCTGATACCACTCACGTGACGATAGTTGGTAGTCACCTCGGAGTCGATATGGCACACATGCGTAGTACGAGTTTGGAGTGACACAGTTATATCAGCGGCAATGCATGGTTGAACTTGCACCACTCGAGATCATACAGGGTGACGCACGCAAGACACGAAACTGAACAAGTCGACTCGCGCCGTCACAAGCTTACAGGTCGGTCGCCCGAGGCATCGATGACCATTAACAGCCCGAGTATAATTGACTCCCTATATTAGGTATAAATATTGATCTCTTTGTCATCATCAGGGAATCGAACCTGTGACACTCCAAAAACGTCCTGAAAAACTAACTTCAGTTTCAGAGGGATCGAGTCAGGAATCGTCCTCTTGATGTCGACTTGTTGTGCAAGAACACGTCGTGATAGAGATAACCTAAGTAACTTTTTCTTTGTTCCACTCTCCCCACTAGCATCCATTTTAACGCACTTGCACAATCGAGATTGAACCAAGACATACCGACTCCCGAAACATGATGTAAATACGAGAACAGATGTGAATCAGAAAACCAGAATATAGGTGAAGACAGGATCAGCTACATTGCTCTCAAGGGATTTTAGGTGACAATGGTATTAATTATTAGTGCGGCAAGTTTGTCTCTTTTGTCTTGCAAGAACAATGAACCACTGGTCCCAAGTATCAAACATTGGGTATATAAATCCTTATCTGATATTTTGCTGAAATAATGCTTAGATCAGTCTTCTCATGATTGTTTTTAACTTAGCAAGTTTTATTAGTGTAAGTAAAGTTGATACAGTCAATTTTGGTCGTTAACATGGCATGATGAAATTGATCCGACCAAATATTATTTTCCGTATGTTATTGTGTGAGGAAGAGAGATAGAGAAAAAAAGTTTGATTTAGGTGAAAAATGTTCATATCCCATTACCAACATCCTGATGTAATCCAAGGGTAAAAGATGCTCATAACTCATATCTTTTTTCTTTTTTTTTTGTTTCTATCCATTTCTCTAAAAGACTACGGTTGGGATATGTCTGACAAGAAATTTCCAATGAATGATCAGGTCTACTTTTGATTTGTTTATTATGAATAAAAATACCCATATCACTTCAGAATGAAATTTTTCTTAAGAGATAATATTTTATAGAGCATCAAATTTGCCATCATCATTTTAACAAGGGATTATTTATTTTAAGTATCATGTTGAAATAGCATGTCAAGTAGGCTCTTTGTTATCTTCCAAACCCAACATTATCTCGAAAGTATTATGATAATTTTAAGAAAAATAACAGTTTTTTTTTATATAATGACATTATTCAAATACAAAGTTTTTCCTTACCTCAGCTTGTCTGACTTTTTATTCCTTAATTTCTGGCATCATTTCCTGCCTTTCAGCTCAGAATCTGACCCTCTGTTTTGCTGGTCACTCACACAATGTTCTTGATGTTGGTTGCTAAGCTGAACATGATAGTTACTGCACACAACTGTTGTCTTTTGTTTTCTTGTCTACCTGAAAGTTTGCAGATTATTGTGGGCTCAGAAATACTCAAATTGCATGTTTCAGGAAGTGTCAATTATCTTCCTTTTGATACAGAGAATCTAACACTTAAGAACATTCGGACGCCGAGTTATCGGTCGTCGGTCCTATGTGTCAACATTGAGTGAGATACAAACGGTCGTCGGTCCTATGTGTCAACATTGAGTGAGATACAAACTCAGCACACCGTACCAATTGATATGTCTTGATGGCTCGGCGACGCCTCTTATCCGATTGTTGGATACGCTCTCGACTTAGTTCTTATAAGTTACTCGATCAAGTCCACTTTAAATCCGTAACACTGAGCTTGATGATCCCGACCCCGATCGGCCTTGCGACACTCGCTGATGCGTCGAATAACCAAGATCAATGTTGACAAGTATACTTCACTGAAACTTTGCAAGTAGCATAACTGGTTTATCTTTTCCACCTAATGTTCATATGAACCAGTGGACTCACTAGAGGTCTGTATAGGATGACACTCAATCCTAGAATAATCTTATCTAATTGCTCAAAACAAATTCTTGTCCCCCTCCCTCCCTCCCTTAGCCAGAGAGTAGCACAGCTGTTCCTGGTTGTGCCATCAGAAAACTACAAGGCTTTACACTGTCTTATTCCAGTGTTTGCTTGCACTACTCTTCAATGGCCCTGCCTATGTAGGACCTAAAGAGTAGAATGCATAGAGATTTGCTGATAAATATCATCTACAGCTTGTCTTGAGTCAAGCCAACATGTAGTGTCAGAGGATTTTATGCTTCAAGCAATGAACAACATGGAAAAGAGATTTCAAACATGACATGCCTAAAATGTGAGGCTGCTGAAGCAATCACCACAATGCATGCATACAAGCAAATCCCTTGATAAAAAGAACTACATCTTGTATATTCCAATAACCCAAATATTGCAACTCAATGATTGATGCATTAGGAAGAATAGGTTGGTATGTCATTGATGGCATCCACAATGCCATGGGCAGCCTAACAACAGGAGTCTTTGTGGGATACTATAGAACAGAAGAATAAGTGCATTATCTTGCCTATGATTCTTTTTATTGCAACTTCTACTACATTTTGCTGAAAGCATCTAATGTTCTCATTTATCCTACACACTGAGAAGAAGCATGCATTTATGTACATGTATTGAGACACTTGAATCATCCAAAAGCTGATAAAAGAGAGAACTTGATATTTTTGTATAAAGCTTAAATTTGTTATACAAATATTAAGTAAATATCGGATGAAAATCATGAAATTGAGAATCACAAATATAGATATTGAAATCAGGATCTGCTCCGATACCAACATAAAGATGCCGATCTGATGAGATCAACGATTCCGAAAATTTTAACTATTAGGAAATGACTCGATATGTTTATGAGATTTAACATGCTGTAGGAGAGAAATTGACCAGCATAACTGCTGAATTGAAACTTATTTTTCTTCTTCAAAAGAACATGGAGGAGGAGAACAGGTGGGCAGGCTTAGATCTGAAAGAATAAGATAAACCACCTCTCAGGGAAAGCAAAAAAAGATTTAGAATTAGAGAGCAGTTTTGATATGTTGCAACCAACCAAATAAACATAAGTGAGGAACTATTGAATTCATAAATGTTGCCTCAATAAAATAAATTTAATGTAATCCTAATTCAGAAGTGAGGAACTATTGAATTCATAAAGTGTTTGACTCAATAAAATTAACAAATGATATTAGAACCAACTTACCAATGATCATGATGAGCTATCCGCGAACAGCTAAAAGAATAAACCAATAATCTCATTCAGCCTCATGCATGAGTTATACTGGTCCCTGATGAAGAGATATATTGACAATGATTTAAATTCATCAGATTATTAGTTTCATTACAATTATCACAACTAACCTACCCATGACAGATACTCTTTTGAGAAAGAACAAGTACATTTCTTCTTTGATAAAGATACTCCCAACCATATTCCTGACAACCAACTTGAACCATAGACCAAAGGCAGTATCTGAATGGCAGTTATAATTCTCCATACATAATCCAAAGGCACCAAATGCTCTAGGTTCCCATCTAACATCACTACAGCAACACAGCACAGTCAATTTGGCTTTCAGCCACTTGTGCTTCATCACCATTCTAGTATCAGAAAAAGGACATATACCCACAATGGAACCACAATTTGCCACCCTCAACACAATATTTCTTTCTAATTGGTAGCGGGACAAGCATTTCAATCAATTGTTATCATCAAAAACTGTTTGGGCAGATCCATGATAAGTAGTAGATGGTGGCAGCAACAAACATTCATCACACAGAGTAACCAAAATAGCAGTAGCATTTATTCTTGTCATTTGATCAAGTTAGCATATTTGAAAATTAAGCATATTTGAAACACAAGCCTTCAAAAGGACAAACAAACACAATGAATTTTATTGGTCATGTATCAGCTAACTGAATCCATGCTTGCCATAATCATGAAATGCCCAGCCCGCTAACTGCCACATAACCTGTTGATACAATTCTTTTAAATTCAATGTCTAACCAGAAACAGTATGTCGCAAGTTCGATCAGTAAGTATATAGGCCAACTTGTGCCACTTGCCTGCTTCTCTCTTGGAAGGAATGGTTTCAATTCTCAAAAAAATGATACTGATATGGTATCTATACTAAATGTTCTTTCAGTCATAATACTGGATAGCTCAATCCAAGTCAAGTGTAATACAAAATCCAATGACACAGCACTTACATGATTAATGTGAAGACCAAAATTCAAGATTAGCAAGCAGCAGCGAGCAACAAATTCATATCCAAAGCCATAAAGCAAACTTGGATGATGTACTTAACACTGTCCTCAGGTAAGTTGATAGTCATTGCCTTCCCACTTGTAAACTTACTCATCTTGATCTTCGTCAAACTTAATTTTCTTAGCAGCAGGCTGAATGAGACCAACCTGAAATGAAGGAAAAGAAAAGGAAAACAAGATTCAAGAATAAGAAATTATGTTGTTTACACTTCGAAAAAGGATGCTGTCCAACTTTGACAAACATCATGCTGACTTGATCATAGCCTGAATAAAACGCCATGGTTTCAGCTTGCAATAATGAAGGAAAACCATTTAAGATGGCATTGACATACCTAAAGAACACCCTCTGTGATTAGCGGTGCGATAACAGGAAAAGTAAATAAGACATTGAGAAATTGGATCATGAATAACAAAAAAGAAATTTGATTCCTCTCATGAGCTAACTAGCAGTATTTTCATCTTATAACTCAATGGAGGAAAATCAGGAAAAAATTAAATGGAGGAAAAGAACCATGTAAGTGACACCCAAAAGTTGGGAGCTTAGAGGGATATAACAATGCCAATACATAGACCTGAAGCAGAAATACAGTCAACACCGGACAGACAAGTGAGCTGCTTTAAACAAATAAGTTAATCCGAGTTATATGGAACAAGGTTTTCTTGGCAATCCAAATTTGTGATATATTTAGTTAAAGATCATCTTTGTCTAGGAGACAAACTCCAAGTCAGCTGCAAGCTTGACCTTTGAATGTTTATAAAGCCACAAAAGAACACCAGCAAACAATAAGGGGTAGAAAAACTTTAAATGAGATTCACCCTGTGACGACAAGTGAAAATGCAGTACCTGGAAACGACTGAAACAAAACATTGTTTTACTATTGCTGTTAGGTAGAAGACATGAAAACTGATGGGTTAAGAATGCAAATTCTAGCATACAAAGAGAGTTGGAATAATTTTGCTTTATTTGCTTAACCTGCATTATTTGACTTACAAAAGATAGCATAAATTGAACTCAATCAACAAAAGTTTGAAAAGATAAACATTTTCACTTACGAGATCTGGGCACTCATAATCAATACCAGCAGCCTTGATTCTGTTACGCCGCTTCTTATCTCGTTTTTGAATACCCCGAATCATCTGTTGTTGTTCTTCAATTGTTCTATCCTGAAAGTATATCAGAAGAAAAAAATCATGAAAACAATCGAAACTTATCAGACAATTGATGTGTACTTGGCTGATCCCATCAAGGGGTCATTTCAATTAGGTCAAATTTGGATAAAAAATTTGGTGTAAATTCAAGGTCTGATTAGATTAGCAATAGATGCCATAGACAATGGTATGTACAAATCCTATATAACCTGATCTGCAACTAGATGCAATTGAACTAAAGGTGGTTAATCCATACATATGTGGGTGGCTTTGGCCATCAATTATATTATCCTTTATGACCTGATCTGTGACTATATGAGACATACAGCACTTGTGCCCAAAAAACATATGCACCATAAAAACAACTAAGCAATTGACCCAGAGGTTGTCAGTCTATACAAACATCCACCCATACAACAGTCTCCCCTCCATCCCACTCATACAAAAAAAAAAGAGACAAAGAAAAACCAAAACACCATTGATGAATTCTTTGCCCTTTTATACCTCGACTCTTACATCATCAATCAGCAAAAAAAATGCCTGGGCCATAGCATCCCACATGTGCCAGGAACTACCATCCTGCCTGGCATCTTATTACCAATCATTGTGAAGCTTGACATTTTTCTAGGACAGAAGTTTGACAACATTAATACATAAACCATGATGCTGGAATCTTTAAAAGCAGAATTTGCTTTTTACAGACAATAAAACATCTGGAGATAAATGCATATGGCTTCAAAATTTAGCTAGATCAGTTTGGGCTCCCTCTAGGACATCCATATCCAATTTATCACAGATCCAAATATTGATGAAGCTTCTTGATCCATATATTCTCAGACAAAATAAGATCAGTTTTATTCGTAAGGCAGAACAGCTTGAAACAGACCTCGAACCATCTGTTTACAGGCCTTATCTAGGAAAAAAAATCGAGTGAACAGCTATTCTCACAGGCTTACCTTGTTATGCTGCTTTCTTGCAATTTCTGTCCAATTCAATGGTTTGTATCTCCAATTTACGCCTTTCCATCTGCATCAAAAATTAAATATAGGGAAAAAAAGAACAATTACATATAACTGCAGGTCCAAATGTAATAAATAGAAACAGATTATATAATGACAAAGATACAGCCAAATTTCACTTCCAAGATATGTCACACATCCCTCAATGCAGGTATCAATCTTCAAGAAGACTAGGATACACGGACAGGAATTTTATTTAATAATTACATTAAATATCAGCCACTACTACTACTTGCTGACTTTCCATAAGCCAGATTTGTGGTCTTATTAATATCATAAGCCTTTATCCATAAGCCACCAAATATATGGTCACTAACAAAGATTATGTTGGAGGAACCTGACATATAATCAGGTATACTTGAAGATTCACTTATCTTTTAACAAAAAGGTGCAAAATAATTTGACTATTGTCTGCACTGATGAAAATGGAATTATTAGAAACCTAGACAACATCTTTTTCCACATATTTAAGGCTTTATCATGCACAGCATATCTATCAAAATCGGATCCTAGTCACTAGTCAATCAACCGTATCTCTCTACATGTATAACTTATCAATAATATGCACCATTAAGAAGAAACTACCAAGAAATAAAGACAGGGAAGAGAAGTTACCAAAAAACATGAACAACAATTTAAAATACGAAGCCGCCATATGTCAAAGAGACAGGTGCCACTACTGGGAAAGAAACGAAAGCCTAAATAATGAAAGGAGGATTGACTTTAAATTGCAGCAAACAACAACATAAATATTCAGCCCATCCATTTTCTAGCCCTTGTTTGTGATTGATAAAGTTCTCATATTTGTGCGCCGACTTTCAGTAATTTATCCCATTTTTTCCCAAAAATAGAGATCAATGACCATATAAGATATCAAATAAATAGATCATAATGTTCAAGGGAAAAAAAAAGGTGTGATTACATATGGGGAGATTGTCTCCAACTTAAACCTAAACAATTGAAAAGATGCCATCAACTTGAGATAGAAGCTTACAACTTTGGATGAACACGCTCTGGTGGGATAAGATGAATCTGAAGGTTGTGTTCAAATAATAGATAATTATGAATCTCATCAGCCACAACTTTGGCCACCTGCAATTATCAACATGCATTACATGATATATACATATAGTTTGCCTGGCTGATGTAGAGAAGTTTGACAATTTTCAAGGAAAGAAAATCACCTCTGGGTTCTCAAATTCAAGGAATCCATAATGCTTGGATTTTCCTGTCTATAACATATCACATTATAATTAAAACCAATAGATTAAATAGAGCGCTAGCTAAATGAAATATAAAAGGGTGGCCAATATAATCTAAATATGCTATCCATCAAAAAAATAAGTCTACAATGTCAAAATGAAAACAAATGGTCTTCATAACCTAGAACATTGATCATACCAACAATCATCCATAATGAGAAAAGAGAAGCTGACAAACTGAAAAATGACTAAGAATTTTTTTCTTCAGAAAATCCTCAAGAAATAAAACGATGTGAAACTACTTGGATCAAAATATAAATTTAAGATTCGACTACAAGAATTCTATTTAAAATGATTAGTTAACTAAATACACTGGCACCAGTTAAGTTGCTCCTTAAGGATGACCACAGTTCGAAGCACATTTTCTATAACCTCTTTGCTTATAAAGATAATACTTCGTATATTCAGCCTTCCTAAACCCAATGCAGTATTTTCATGCACTAGGCACCATACTTTAGTAGGTAAGATACTTAAAAAGAGAAAAAGAATGCATTAAAATTCTTCACCAACTGAACAACAAGCAACTAAAGAAGAATTGCACCTTCCTGTTCCGAGCAATCCTCAACCGCTTGATTTTCCCAAATTGCTTAAAGAATCCTATCATGGTCAAAATTGCAGGTAGTGTATCAATCTAAGTTGCAAACAAATTGACTCCTAGTAAAGCATAAAGGATCCTCACCTTCCATTTGTTCTTCATAAAATCCGTGAGGAATATGGCCAATGTAAAGTACAGTTGCAGTATTTTTGATGGGCTCATCTTCCTCTTGAGTAATTTTCATCCCTGGACCCCCTTCTAAAGGCTGTATGGTAAAAGTAAGAAACTTGTCAAAACAGGACGGCCAAAAAAAAAAAAAAATACAACAACAAAAATGAGGCATCGACCACGAACATAAAAATCTCACCAAGAAATCAGAAGATTCATTTCTGATACGAGAAATTGATAGCTGAGAAGAGCTCGTCTTCTTCAGCTTCTTTTTCAAAGCCTTCTTTGCCTTTGCACCCATTTCACTTGAATCCCTACACATAAATCATCCAGGAGTTCAAAACAACGATTCCTTTTTCCCACCTTTTGATTAAGTACAGACAACTCAACGCTGAGGACCAGGAAGCAAGCTGCAGCAGCCTCGTGTAGATCCACTGAAGTTTGGCTGGAAGTGGCGATGAGGTTGGCTAGGGATTTAAGAAAGGTAGAGACTCTAGCGTCACACTAAATGGATCTCTCCAACTCGATTCAATCAAATTACAGCCGATCAAGCACGCCAAAAAACAATAAGCAAGATACAGCTAAGACCCAAACCCCAAGCTCGAAAACCCCTTTTTTGGGGTTCCAAATACATCATCTCGTTCCAAAATCCGATTTTTGGGTACCAACAAGCCCCGAAACAGCAAAAACCAATTCACAAATCAGCGTAAAAAGAAAAATAGAGATCAAGATTCATCTATTCTGAGGACAACACAATAAAGCCGACGTCAAGTTATCTTCCCTAACAAAATCTGAAAAACTTACAAAAGTGAAGATGAAAACCTTAAAGATTCCTACTCCTCGAATGCAGTCGGAAGAGTTGGCAATGTCGCGCCGGCACGGCGATGACGGTGCGAAGAAGATACCCGGACCGAGGAGAGACTCGAATTCGGGTGACGGAACGGAAGGGTGGGGGTGTTATTTAGGTCTAGGGTTTCTTTTACGGATTCGGGTGACGAATTAGCAATCGGGTTCGATCAACACAAAGCATCATAGCTGACGGGTTGGGATCTCACCGTACACGTGTTCAAGGGCCACAGGCCAGCAGTCACAGATAACACAGAGAAAGCATAAAACGATTTCGGATATAAAGACGTAACGGCCGTTTCCTGCCGCCTCTTTTTATGTTCTCCCCCCATGCAACTATCGTTATACTATTCGAATCAAATACTTATATCATATACATAATGGATGTGATGATGCCTAGCCACGATCATTTTTTTAAGCTAAATTATTTGTGTAGAATACTAGTCAACAGCCAAATCAAAGAAAAGATATATAAAAATTTGATGAATTTTATTATCGTTAACTTGGATTCGAACATTTTAATTCAGCACCCCGAACTCTTGTCTGTTCGATCACATTGTTTGGTATTAAGTACAACGTTTAAATATTTTTAAAATCTATAATACATATTAAATCAATTAATATATATATATATTATAATAATTTATAGAATTGTATACATAAATTAAATTTGATTAAAGATATATAAAATTATAATAATGTTATTTAAGTCGATCTCGAATGATTGCGATATCATGTTTATTTTGATTTGGTTACTGTGCTCCGCGAACAAACACAGCCACGGTCGAGAAGAAGCGTGAAAGTGAAACAAACCCCCTTGCTCTCGACTTGTTCGTGGGCGAGGGCGAGGTCAAACCCCAAACCCTAATCTTACCCCACTTCCAACAATTCGTCAGCCTTCCTGGATTAGGGTTCTTCCACCAGCCTGAGACCTCGATTCTTCGCCTACGGATAGTTAAATTGGAAGAGATTTGGGGTTTGGGGCGTTGGGGAGGTGCGGAGCGATGGAAGGGGGAGCGGGCGGTGGAAACGACGTGGAGTTGGTCTCGAAGACGCTGCAGTTCGAGCATAAGCTGTTCTACTTCGATCTGAAGGAGAATCCCCGGGGAAGGTACCTCAAGATCTCCGAGAAGACGTCGGCCACCAGGTCCACCATCATCGTCCCCGTCGACGGTATCGTCTGGTTCCTCGAGTTGTTCGGCTACTACATCAGCACGGACGAGCAGGACGTGTTCAGCAAGGAGCTCAAGCTTGATTCCAAGGTGGCTGCTTTGATCTCTTAGTTTCGTAAAGGTCGGGTCTTTGAATCTTTCTGCTGATGTTTTTGTTGTTTCTCCTAAAGGCGTTTTATTTTGACTTTGGTGAGAACAAAAGGGGGCGCTTTCTGAAGGTACACGTCATTACTATGAACCTAAAAGTTTTGTTCATTTATTAGGCATGATTGAATGCATCATGGAAAAGAATCGACTTCTTGATCTTTTGTGATCAGTGGGGTTGAATACCTCAGCTTTTCTTAATATAAATTTGGAATTGGAAAGACAGCAAACTTACACTTAGGTCCCAGACTTGGGTTGGAAGTAGTGCTTTTGGAGAACGAGCGAGCAAACCCACAAAAGAAAATGTCAGAAAGTACAGGTGCATCCGAAAACTTCAACATTTTCTTTTGTGGCAACATATTAGTTGCTGTTACCCATTGATGGGAGGAATTGTTGTTCCATGTTTTGATGGGTACACGATTTTCTTGCCTCTCCAGAATTTTTTTCCCTGGGTCATCTACTCAAGAAAAGTTACATTGAAGAATGTGGCTGTGTGATATGAAGCGGTGCCTTTTGGGCTTAGAGGATCATGCATGATTGTGACAGTATCATATGTTCTGTGGTGGTCATAAGCTAGTGCACCTAAACTATGAGGGGAAGAAAGAAATTAAGAAGATACTAATAGTGACAGTGTTCAATATTAAAAACATATGATAGACTTCAGAAGCAGCACTACAGAGAACAGATAACTGGTAAATAAGCAAAGGGCATATTATTTTCTAAATAATAGACTTCTATTTTTTGTGAAGCTAAAATTTTTTTTTTCACCTTTACATTGTACCCAGGGTGATATAAAAAATGGTTCAAATGATGAATTGAGTCACTGTATTAGAATTTACTAGGAAGTACAAAAGAATCTAAAGCCGAAAATACCCAAGGTGATATAGAGAAATTGATTCCAGTAGTGTATTAGAATTTGCTGGAAAGTACTAAAGAACGGCACAAACTTGAATGATTGTGCAAAAGGTCGAAGATAAAAATTTGTTGGATCCAAAATATTTGGCGATGCCCTAAGTTCTATTCTTCCGGCTGTGTATAACTTCTAGCATATTAACAGAAATTTTTGGCATGTTAATTTTACACTGACCATGCCATCAGAGAACTTATGCTTAGCAGCTATCCTATTCCACTTCTAACACTCATGATCACACTTTATCGCCTTCATGAAGCTTGCAGCATAAAACAAGAATCTTTGGTGGATGCAGTTTGATAGATATTAGATCAAGGTTTGGGCAAAGGGGGTGCAACTACTGCCTGATATGGATATTATTTTGAAGTATCTTAATTCTGAGTAGTTATACATCAATAATTTGGATATAATTATTCTAATAGTTATTTGTTTCTTTCAGATTTTCTTTTCGTGGGTGTGGTAGATTAACTTTTAACTGAAGCAAGCCTTGCAACTTTTAGTTTATCTATACCACCTTGTGTTGGGCATTTTGTTGTAAATTATTTGAGATTTTTTTTTTGTGACTGGATTGGGTCCAGGATCATTCAAGACTGCTGCTCCTTGTCTATTTTTGTTCAAGATCTATTGGTTCTTAGTTTTCTCTTATTTTGATGCAATCCAGCTTGCTTGAGTATGATGCTAGTTGAATTAACCAATATAAAATTTCAACAGGTTGATCTTGATTTTTGATGCTATTTTCAAAGCCATTGTATGTATTTCACTTTCAGAATGCAAAATAACATTTAATTTTAATTAGTTACAAACTTTAATAACTCTATATTATCAATTCAGCAAGTAATTACTTTCTCATCTTTCCCTATGTCTGTAGAAGAAAAAGTGATAACTAAAGATTGATGTTAAAACTTCTGTCTAGTTTCATCTTTTATTGATGCACCTTTTATGTGCTTATATCTATCATTTGTAATCAATGTTTCTTTCAAATTAATGTTTGTAGTTTTGATAAAACACCCAAATGGGTGCAAATATATGACTTGACATATGGGGGACCTAAACTAAAATATATTTATCCTTGTCACGACCTGGCCAGGTCAGCCCACTAACCTAGTAACTCATGTAGAATGGACCTTTAACCATCCACTTCCATTGTGGTCCCGATCATGAGCCATTGCACTTCCCTTCTCAGCCCTGTTTATCAAATAGTTTATCCTTTCTTACATTCTTCAGCAATGTTAGCTCTCTCTATTCTCGTAACAACAATGCATCCAATAGATTCCGGAACATGCAAATAGACGATCCTGTTTCTCTGTAATCTCAGCATTACTGCTGTCAGCAATCAGCTTCTCCTACCTCCTCCTCTCTTTATTTTTTATCTCTACTAGATTGTGTGTTAGATTGATAAACTATTTGTACTTGCTTTTAGTGAATAACCTATGAAAGTTGTAGAATTACCGGCCTATCAGAATTAATTGCGATTACCTGTTAGAGACTGTCAAAAAATCAACCCGAGGCAACTAGGAAGATGGCTATATAGTTAAGTACCTGCTATTTGGATGGTATAGATGTAAATACAAGCTTCTCAAATATATAAGCACAAAAATACTAGCTATTTTCATGTTAACCACATAAAAATCTGTCTTTGTCCTCCTCAATGTCAATCTGCCAAGATCATGAGCAACAAATATATTAGGCTTCTTGAGCTTAAGTGGTTTTGCATGATGGTGTGCGTAACAACTGATGTTACTGTTTTTTAAATAGATCTCAGAAGCATCTGTCAACAGAAACCGGAGTACAATCATTGTTCCTGCAGGAAATTCTGGCGAAGAAGGATGGACAGCGTTTAGGAATGTTTTACAAGAGATACATGAAGAGGCCTCTCGACTGTTCATGGTACCCAATCAGGTAAAAGTTTGATGAACTGGTAAGATTTGGTGGGAGATAGTAACCTTAAGCATGTCAATAATTTTTTTCCTCGCTATGTTGGAATTCAAACAGCAACATATGGAACCTCCAGAACATCTTCCGGGACTTTCAGATGATGTTGGGGCTGGGTTCATATCTGGCCACAGTGCCCAATCAGCCTCTGGCACAGAATTGAATGCTGATAGAATGGTTGATATGCACACACATGATGATATGGGAGGCATGGGGATGTCTAAAGTAATTAGGGCAGATCAGAAGAGGTTTTTCTTTGATCTGGGAAGCAACAACAGGGGTCACTTCTTGAGGATATCGGAGGTACATGGAGTACACAAACTGTTATTAGTTTATTGTTAATCACTAAGTGCTTTCCAAATGCAGGTTGCCGGAGCTGATCGTTCATCAATCATCCTCCCCCTGTCTGGTCTGAAGCAGTTCCATGAGATGATTGGCCACTTTGTGGAGATAACCAAGGATAGGCTCGAAGGAATGGTTGGTGCAAACGTTCGGACACTGGAACCTGCACAAAGATAATCAGTTTGGTGTGTCATCATTCACGCCGTCTTTAGCTTTCGATTAGGTCCCCTCGCTGCGTGAATTCAGATCTTGCACTTCGCAGACGATGCTCTTTTTCTTATTCGTTTGTGGTGGACAATAATCTATGTTTGATATTCCATGGTGGAGGGTTAGATGTGCTTCAAATCCTTCTTTGGGTGAATAACAACATCGACATGATTGTAGCTTGAGCATCCAGTGGCAAAAACTGCTGCTTTGCATGTCTTTGAATTAATAAGTAAGTTCTTGGTATTGTGCTTGCCTTGCAGTTCTGAGATCTCTTCAGTGTTTGGTGTCTTGGAAGCCATGTAATGACTTGGGTGAAACTGATGCCTTTGTTAATTAGCAGGAATGCCTGCATCCCTATCAGCCAATCTTGCTCAGTAGTAGTATTTTGTCTTCTCGGATTTCAGATGTCTTAACGTCAATCAGCATTGGAAGTCTGGCTCATGCAGTCTATGAACAAGAGTATGCATGACAAATTGCTACATCTACAGTGCATGGTGACTGACTCTTCCTTTTGCCGTAATTTTATCTTTTTGATTACACTGCGGTTGTTCCACTACTGCTGCTGAGAGTTTGCTGCCTGTGCTGAGGAGAGAATCTTGCTGGCCAGATGTAAGAATAGATGTCGGATAAAGGTGTGTTCTTTGCTGCACAAAGTTATTAAAGAACAAAGAGTAGATGTAAGAATGGATGTCAGATATATGTGTGTTCTTTGTTGCACAAAGTTATTAAAGAACAAAGAGTAAATGTAAGAATGGATGTCAGATACAGGTGTGTTCTTTGTTGCACAAAGTTCTTGAAGAACAAAGAGTCGATGTAAGAATGGATGTCAGATACAGGTGTGTTCTTTATTGCACAAAGTTATTAAAGAACAAAGAGTAAATGTAAGAATGGATGTCAGATACAGGTGTGTTCTTTGTTGCACAAAGTTCTTGAAGAACAAAGAGTAGATGTAAGAATGGATGTCAGGTGTGTTCTTTGTTGCACAAAGTTCTTAGAGAACAAAGAGTAAATGTAAGAATGGATGTTGGATACAGTTGTGTTCTTTGTTGCACAAAGTTATTGAAGAACAAAGAATAGATGTAAGAATGGATGTCGGATACAGGTGTGTTCTTTGTTGCACAAAGTTCTTGAAGAACAAAGAGTAGATGTAAGAATGGATGTCAGATACAGGTGTGTTCTTTGTTGCACAAAGTTCTTAAAGAACAAAGAGTAAATGTAAGAATGGATGTCAGATACAGTTGTGTTCTTTGTTGCACAAAGTTCTTGAAGAACAAAGAGTAGATGTAAGAATGGATGTCAGATACAGGTGTGTTCTTTGTTGCACAAAGTTCTTAAAGAACAAAGAGTAGATGTAAGAATGGATGTCGGATACAGTTGTGTTCTTTGTTGCACAAAGTTCTTGAAGAACAAAGAATAGATGTAATAATGGATGTCGGATACAGGTGTGTTCTTTGTTGCACAAAGTTCTTAAAGAACAAAGAGTAAATGTAAGAATGGATGTCGGATACAGTTGTGTTCTTTGTTGCACAAAGTTCTTGAAGAACAAAGAATAGATGTAATAATGGATGTCGGATACAGGTGTGTTCTTTGTTGCACAAAGTTCTTAAAGAACAAAGAGTAAATGTAAGAATGGATGTCGGATACAGTTGTGTTCTTTGTTGCACAAAGTTCTTAAAGAACAAAGAGTAGATGTAAGAATGGATGTCGGATACAGGTAGTCAATTTTCCATTGCAAATTTGTTCGTTCCATTACTACAGAAACGTCGGAGTCAGATGATGCATTCCATGCAAAACATCTCCTGACATTGATCATATTAGTCTCACTTGGCACCAAAACATAATAAATCGTGCAATGATTCCATCAATAAACCAACTGGTCACCTCTGTCTACGAAACTCTACTATAGGAAAGCCATTCTTCTCTTTCTTCTACCAGGATAAAGCAAATCTAAGATCATCTCCTCTCAAGACCATTGGAGAGAGCCTACTAAGAATCTCCCAAATCGAATCGACTCGACTCCGAGAAGGCGGTGGACATGAAAAACCTTCAATTCTATTTTTACCACAAATCTAGCTCTTTCTTTTTATCCGTAGCTCATGTTGCACAGCGATATCCTTCAACTTAGATCAGAAGAGGATTGCACATCAACCCCCAACACCTCTTCTCTACTGTATTGTGGACAAACATCATGTTTGTGTAGAAGCGATTGGAGATCCGAACCCCTCATTGTCGAGGCGGCTGTGGATTGATCAACAGAATCCCGGAACATCAGAACAGCCGTGGCGGCTTCGTCCATAACATGGACAGACAACAGAACACATCCCTGACAAACTCTCAACATCCATCCATCAAATATGTAATGCAATAATTTGCTGCTGATCCGCACAAGTTCAACAAATTAATATGAAAACAGCACGGAGTCGGTGAATTGCCACATGAAAGGAGTTGTCGCGAAGAAAACAATCGACGCAGATTATTGGGAGAATTATCCTGCAAAAACAGTCAAAACAGAAGACATTAAATAGGCTGTTATGGACACTCTG
Organism: Ensete glaucum; assembly: GCA_021527575.1. Taxonomy (NCBI): domain Eukaryota; kingdom Viridiplantae; phylum Streptophyta; class Magnoliopsida; order Zingiberales; family Musaceae; genus Ensete; species Ensete glaucum. The sequence goes on from CM038554.1 coordinate 33,254,900, forward strand.
CTGTATCATCCTTCAGATGACCAAATCTTTGCAGACTCTACAGTAGATGATGGTAAAAGACCTTCCCAGGTTTGCAAGTAGACCGTGGCAGCCAACCAACTGCACAATTAGAGATGTTGTTTCTTGATCAGCATTGTAAAAGTTTTAAGATACATGTGATGTGGTTCACCAACAACTGTTGCTTCACACCAGCATTGTAATATATTACCGACAAAGATCTTTTCTATTCTGCTATAATAGGCAGAACAATGTATCATACTGACAGTTCCCTTAGCTGAGATATAGAAGACGAAGAGAAAAGAAAAACAAGCAAAATTTGGCTAGATAATTATAACAAAAACTATTAATGATGGCATACAATCAACCAAGGCAGTAGAGCACTCCCTTTAGAGAAAACACTGCAACTTAAAACCTCTGAATGATGACAACTATCACAGAACCAAAGGGATATTAAATGAATGGAATTTCAATATAGATAGAATATAATGAAGTAGAGCCACTTTTTGGCTTACTATAATCATCAAAGTGTTGTTTCTTAGGCATTCCATCTTCTGAAACCAACACTCTTTTGCTTTCAGGCACTATTTCCACACCTAGTTAGCACGGATGATGATATCAACACAAATACTAACGACACACAACCCTAACTGTCAACTGCCAAATGGTCGAAATTGTAGGTGGTATTAGCAAATTTAAGGAACTCAGATGTAGCATCAAAGGATAAAACATCATATCGGGTTACTTTTTTATCTGTATACAAGAATCTTTCCAAGTAGAGGGAAAAGGTCAAGGGAAATGAATGGCATGTATATTTTGTTTGCCTTCCCAACCATCTCCTATTCATTTATTTTCAGGTCTCGATTAACAAAAACATGCAAGTAAAACTGTGTGCTGCAAAGCGTGGAATGAGTGCTTACATAACTACTATCTGACACCTCCACTATTTTACACTAGCCGAGTACATGTCCCTTACCACAAACAAAGTACAGTTAACAGTAACAGCAGATTGACAAGTTAAATATGTGTAGGGAAATTCAAATAGGAGACAGGTAACACATGAAGGTCATCAAAACAATTAATTATTAGGCACTGTAATAATATTTCTAAAACAGAACATACCTTTGCATCGACTCCATCTGGAATGATTCTGCCCTCACTCTTCCACTTCACATGGTCATTACGGCTAAACTTGGTAAAGCCCCCGAAATCAGTTTGTTGTGTCAGGACCCATAGAAGCAAATAGGATATAGGTCTCTAGTGACCACATATCATAGCCCAAATGTTATGCTCGTTGGGATCAATAAACTCAAGATGAGAAAGAGTAATTTCTAGTTAGGGAAATAAGACCTAGAGTAAGGTTGAATTTGGTAATAATAATGTTATGTAATGCATTCGGGTGCACAGGCAAATCGAACTGTTAGACAATTTCCTTTTCTGGTGCTTAACATTTTCCACTAACAATAATTTTTTGGCGGCCGGGGAACTTGGATTTGGCTCGTCGTAAGGCTTCTTGGGCTTGATTGCTATTGCTACCTTTGCAGGAAACTGACGGAAGGACCTGACCAATGCTTATCCTGCCACAAGTCCCTTGAGGCTTTCCAAAGGCCCCCCTCATCCCAGTCTGGAGCCTATCAGTTCCAGCACAAGAAAGCATCTTGTTGATACGTAAAACATGGAATGGGTGCACTCTCACTCGTAGGTGGAAAACATCCTTTCCAGCATACTTTGTCATGTACTTGTTGCAAGCTATATGAGCAGCCTCAAGAGCCTCACTGGAAACATTCTCCTTCTCTCAGCTAACCAGATGAACACAGAAGGGAAATTCATCCACTCATATTTTCTTCATTCCAACATCATAGATCCTAATCTTGGGATCACGAACACCACAGCAGTAACGTGATTTCGGATATGGCTTGTTCTTAATCTGACGATGACATCTTGCAGGTCCTGCAGGAGGCATAGCCAGATCAAAATTCATCCAAAGCCTAATGAAATAATTTTGAAAAATGCATAAATGAATTGTTAAAGAAAATCAGCAGAAGTATGATCATAAGATAACCATGCTCTACGATCCAAAATTCTTTGTCCAGATACAAAGTACATTGTATTTGCCTTTCTCAGAAAATGCACTTATTACGTGCAACGCCAAAGAATTAGAATAATGGTCTATGACCAACAAGAAATTCCATTTGAAGGTAATTATATAGTATTTCATTTGAGAAGTTATCCCAAGACACTTATCATAAACATACATTAAGATTTATCACAAACAAGACTCTCAAATCGGGGACTGGTTGAAAGCGCCCTGCTCCCTAAAATGGGTTAACTAGACCCTAACCCATATTAGATGAAAATCAACAATGACGGGGCTCGTGATACAGTATCATGTTGGAGAAGAATGTTTGGCCACTCAATAATGGTTAGCTTTTCATTGCTAGGGCCTTAACCATATAAGCTCTATCATTTCCTTTGGTAAGAGCCCAGTTGGTGGGAAAGGAAAGTTGAGTAGGAGCTACCAACCTCAAACCAAGAGTGAGATGTTGGTCATCATCAGCCTTATGAACAAGAATATTTTTAATTCCAATTTCAATGTCCTGTGAATTTCTTTTCTTTTGCTAATGCATGTACATAAGCAAATCTAGTTGTAGACCGCTCGACCAAGTGGTGATCATAAGCCTTCTCTTCTCTTCATCATTTGAAGACCAGCTGGTTGAGGTTCTTGATCTCTGTAACAGGGACTTCTGCAAGCCAGTTCATTAAAAAAGAGTTGGGTGATCAGCCTCCACGCTACCTTTTATACCTGATAGGGAATAAGGTGATGTCAGCTTAGACCTGCTGACTCACCCAGCAACCTGCTACCACCTAGGCAGTGACGAGGGCAGAGAGGACCACACGCTTCCCCTTCCCTGAAGCGAGCGACAAGGAACCGACCTTTCAACCCCCTGCCAACCACGATTTCGGGAAAGACCATACGCTCGACCACAAGGAGCATTAATCCCTGATAATGGAATCCAGCTCCCCCTTTTCCGATCGCATGCCCGCAGGGAGCATTAATCCCTGACGGCGAGGCCCATCTCCCCCTTACCCAGTCACCTGACACAAGCGACCGCCATCCGCTTGTCCTGCAGACGCCAGCCCAAACAAACAGCACCCCTGCGATCGTCCTTTGTTGACGGCATGTCACAGGAAAATGTATCAGCCAACCTCGACATAAATGAGCCTTTGCAAGACCATGGATCGAGGAAAGACCCATTAGCCTTCCGCTGTCAGCCACCCAGGTACAAAAGCTAACCCCTAGACCTGAGGGGGGGACCAGAAAGAACCTCTACAATCCCCATTCCATTACTAACGTTACCATTGGAGGAGTCGGATCGGGAATTCCCCTGACGCTAGCCGCTTGAGCAAGGATCTTGATGAAACCAAGGCACGCCCTGGTCTGTCTCTAGAACCTCAAGGAATCTCAGACCACCCCGATCCGATGCAGAGTCCACCAAGCACGAACAAGTGGAACCTCAGGATTGCATCAGCTAGACTTCTCCCCACTCCAACCACCTCTTGTGACTTCCAGGTTGGCCTCCAGGACAAGCTTACACCTTCGGAATAGAATCAAGCTACTACCCAGTCAACAGCATCAAGGCAACAACAATACTCCTAAAGTATCTGGTTGATAGCCAAAAACAACATAAATCACAACAAACTTTTACCATCCCGAAACTTCATCATTTGAAATGGAACTCCAAAACGTGTTACCGCATCCAAAGAAGACTTTTGGGGGCATAAAGTGCTTGACACTAGCATACCCGATTAATACAATTGTGTTTGCAGCATGCACACACGCACGCATGCACACAACACTTTTGGGGGCATCAAATGTTTGACTCAAGCATACCCCATCAAAAAAAGTTGTGTTTGCAGCAAGCAAGCATGCATGCACGCACACGCATGCGCACACACACAGATGCAAACACACATGTGCAAAACATCTATTATCTTCCAAAGGCCCAGTGTCTGATCTTCTCATCATTTCACGAAACGTCTAATCTGTTCCAAAGGCTAAGTGTCTGATCTTCTTCTCATTTCCAGCAAAGCATGACATGAAACAAATGTGGTCAATCAAAAAAGAAAAAGAAAAAAAAAAGAGGGGGCAACATTACTCGACTGGGTTTGTCAATCACGACAAACTAACTTATTCCAACCCCAAAACACCAGTTAGCTTATGCCACTATTTAATCAAAAACACTAATTTCAATTTCGACTTATTTTTGAGTTATCACAATCAAATACATATCCATAACATGTAAATAAGAAAAAGAACAACTTGCACAAGGAATGCAGAGTACAAACAGAAACAACCCCAAGGAACCAACGCAAACCTTGGCTCATACGAATCCACCAAGTGGAAAGCGAAGAATCATCCAGATACATCTGATCTCACTCTAAGCAGGCTAAAAAAGATATCTTTATGCCAATTAAGTCTCATCAAATCCAACCAGATTCGGAACAGAGAAGTCCTAGATCGTGTTAGCTTGTAATAGGTGGCCAATCACAAAGATATTATCACCTCGATCGAACAAGAGAACGGCGATCAAAGAACGAAAATACTACGATAATGATGCAGAAATGGGGCAACTTACGCCTCCCCATCGCTGAAACGAGGGCAGCGGACGAGATCATCGCTGCCAACCCGAGAGAAGCGACCCCCGACGTCGCCTCATGTGTGTTGTATAGGAAAGAAACCCCATCAACGAAAGGAAGCCCTCGTGCCAAATTGGGCCGCTCTCTGTGGCCCAAAAACCCTGGAATGCAGCGAGTTGGACAAATCATTATTTGGATTATTTTATTGTATGCACAAAAAAGTTGCATGGGGCTCGAGATCGAGATTGAATAAATTATCTAACGACTTCTTAAAGCTCTAATTAGTTCCAAGATGTAAGCGAAAATTTTGAATATAATAATACTATTTGTAATAGTAGCCTGATGGAATTTTTATAATAGATTCGGACTTAGGAAAAATATTTTATGGTATAGATGAAATATTTTTCAAATGAATAATATGCCAATACTCATGCGTCTGTTAATTTTTTTAATTATAAGAAATCAATCTTGTTTAGCTCAAATCTTATTCGATTTCATGACATCAAATATCATCAAAGAAATTACATTAAAAATATTTTTTAGTTCAAATATTTGATTTAAAAATTTTACATTAAAATCTTCATCCCGAGCCTTAGATTTAAAAAATTTATATTAAAATCTTATAATCACTAAATTAAAACATTTAATTCTATTTATCCTAGAGTCATCGGTTTTATCGATCAAGATATAACGTGTGATAACACGTGTATGAATGTCACGAAAATGATAAGTAAAAAAATAATTTCAACATTAGTGGTGGACGATGGTGTTTGCGGGTGATTGTTGTGATGATGGTTAACGAGAACAACGCGATGATCAACCGTAGCAAAGAGATTTAAAGACTAAGATGTTAAAGAAGTTTGACTATAATAATTTCAATATAAATTTTTTAAATTTAAAAATTAAAAGATTAAGAAGATATAAGTATAAAGATTTTAATATATATTTTTTTTAAGTCTAAGAATATAAATACTAAGAAAATCTAACTATAACAAAAAAAAAATCTATAATTAACCCTTAAATATTTTAACCGGCATTGATGAGTTTGACTTGCCACCCTGACGGGTGACGGGCTGACTTTGCTGATACCAAAATACCACACAGTCAAAAGTATTCTCTACCTATCCAAACAAGTAGGCAGAAAGAACACCAAAATCCATGTATTTTATAGCATTTGATGTATATAAAAGATGTATTCCAATCCATTTACCAGAAAGAAATCAGCAGGTGTATGTACATGTTTATAATCCCAAAGCATGAAGTACACACTTCAAAATCAAACAGAAAACCTATCGATCTCTCGTCTTCTGATGTCTACATCTCTGAACTCTTCATCTGTATGCATGTATGTATGAAAACTGCATCAAGAAATGCCAATCAAACAAAAGAATACATATGTTTGTTCTTTCTTCCACTTAATTCTTGTTGCTGTTGATGCCGTCGCTCGGACCGGATGGCGGCGCATGTCCTCTTGGAAGCATGACGAAGACCAGCTTCTGCGTTGTCCTCGGGACAGCGACGGTCGCCGTCGTCTCCATCGACCGAACGACGGAGCTTTCCCTCGAAGACCCGAACTTAAGACCCCGCGCTGCAGCAGATTGGTGGAAGGAGAGGAGGAGGAGGACGGAAAGAAGCATCATGACAGGTTTTGTGTTGACAGCCATGGCGGAGGAGGAGGAGGAGGCGGCAGTAACTCCCTGAAGGAAGAGAAGAGAAGAGAAGAGAAGAGAAGCTTTGGGTAGGAGAGAAGAGCCGTGCGCTGGTTATATCGAGCACCGAGGCAGCCATGGTTGATGGATTCAACGGGGGGGTTGCGCACGAGAAAGATACGTGGAATGTTCCCCCTCGTTTTGACTTCCGCGTTGAATTGGTAGTGCAGTACGTATCATCTATTGGATTCAGAGTTGACTGAGAGATCTGTAAACCTTGAAGAGTTCAACGGATGATGGAGAAAGTCCAAAGTTATGTGGTGATTTAGACTCTCATGTAGTCGGTTCATGGGAACACATTGACGCAAAGTATTAATGCATAAACAACATAAATATAGTACAAGTCACTTGTAATCTCATCTAATAAATTTACGCTTAAAACAGTTATATTGATGTACATGATTCACTTATCTTAATTTATGAAATCTCATTCATGCACTAGTACAGGACAATCATAATACAATTTAACAATCTCCCATCTCAGTTTTCAAACATCAAAATTAGGAGGGTGTAGAACACGACAAACAACAATTGACACTGGGGTGGTGATGAGACACGTCTTTACGGTCAAAACTCAAGAAATGAGTGTTAGATTTGCACTTGCAAATATAATATTGATGGAGTTGGTAGGTCAACATCAACCTAAAGAAAGTAGCACATCAACCCCCATGATAAATTTAAGACTTCCTAGTGCTGTGACTCTTTGTGGGAATGCAAAGACTCAAAGGTTGGCAAAGGTCGACTTGCGTTAAGCAGCCCCTTTGACAAGTTAAAAGACTTCTTGGGGTGGCAAAAAGGTTGACTTGCTTTAAGCAGCCACTTTGACAAGTTACAAGCCCATGGCTACATAACTAACCAAAGTACTACTACATTGTGGATCTGCAAATTGAGATGGTTCCTCTCTTATGTGAAGGGGACACAGATGATTAGATTTGAGAGTTGGATTTGGTCATAGATGATTAGATCACTGCCTTTCCATATGCCATGTAATTGGTCAAACTCCATGTTTTGGGGAAGACTAATATGTTGGCTGTGTAGCATGACAAATCTGCATTAGGTGCAAGTTATTGTCAACAAAAAATATTTATTATCTCATGGAAGATAGTGCACAATTTGGTCTGCATCTTAAAGACTTCCTTGGCTTTCCAGAGTTGCTGCATTATGACAGATGTGGTGTGTAATCACCACATCAAATGAAACAACACAAAAGATTTGACAATGTATACTGGTCTCCCTCTCTCTTTCAAAAGCTTCTTCTGTGTTTGATTCCCAGTCCAGCTCATGTTCATGACATGGATGTTGAAGAACATGAGGGGGGAGACACTTAATGTTCTTTGAAGTCCCAAACGATTGTTGATTCAGAAATGAAACCAAGTATCAAGACTGTGTTCCTTCTTTGAAAGGCAAGTCATTTGGTTATTTTAATTACTTTTCGACTGCCAAAATCATGTTTTTGCTTCTTTTTTCCATCTTCCAAGCTCTCTCTCTCTCTCTCTCTCTATCTTTTAATCATGTAAAGATTGAGGGTAGTCAGTAACAGTTTCATTCTAGAGAAGAAGCATTCACAGGTTGGATTCATCTAATAGCCTCATAACATACTGTAAGAGATGATGTGTTCTTCAGCTGTTTCTTTGAAAAAGAAGTATTTGTTCCTAAAATATCTGAACCATTGAGACCATAATCTGCTAAAACTTTTGAACTTTATCACAGAATTAGATCTACTTCTTTTTGTGCACATGAATCATATATGATCTTTGAATTAATAGTTAATGGAGTTTGGGGCATTACTGATACTGCATCTGCTTCCAGCTTTTTCTGTGCTGGAAGCTCAATGGTTCTATATTTCTTGGTTGATAATTCTGACGCAAATTATACTCTTTTATTTATTTTTTTCCAGATGAATGCACCCAAATTAATCTATATAATCAATCAACCTGCTTTATATGACAACAACAATTATAATTTATATATGGAACATATCACAGTCTTGAATCTATGAATGCAAGTTTCAGCTGCTGCAGACAACTAGGCTTTCTATCTTATCAGCTGAATGCTCAACACAAATATATTTCATCTCCAGAATTTAAAATGAGATTTAGTCAAATAAAAAATATTAATCTTGAAAAAAAAAGTAACATAGAGCCTAAATTCAAATTTATCTAAATTTAAAAAATAAATGAAAGTCATGTCTCATGTGATGATATTGATTAATAAATAAATAAAATGAACGAAAAATTCGTGATTAATCCTGTAACAATTTGATTGTGGAGTGAAAAAAAAAGTAGACAAATTGGTGAAATAAATTAAGAGGATTATGTTTTACGTCCAAGAAGAAAGGAGGTGATAACAACATTTGGAGATTTTTGCATTAAAATTGAAAAGGAAAATTTTTGTCAAATGTTGTGAGTGGACGACATTATCCGCAACAGTATCCTCTCGGATCTAATTGGTCGTTGGGAGGACGAGTTAGATAGAGCGATAACAAATTACCTATAATACCCTCATTTACAGATGGAATTTTCCGATCCTATGCGATCTCATTAATACTTCTTCGCCGCCGCGCGGGAGGGTATTTTAGGTATTTAATAAATAAATATAAATGGTCGTTAATATCGTCTATTTATCCTCGCCGTCGTCGGCTATTTTTCGTAGCAGGCGAAGAGGTAAATGCGAGCGCGGGGGAGAGCAGCGGCTCCCAAATCTTCTAGAGAAGAGACTTGAATCTTGGTTTTGGGTAATTTTAGTCTCCGGAAGATGTCGTGCATTAGTTGCCCGATTTCCCTTTACTCGCCATCCTCTGTTGCTCGGAATTCGGACATTAGTTCTCGGTCCAAATCGAAGGCCCTCGCGATCCGATGCACAGTCGGAGGTACCAAATTGTTCCTTCTTCCCTAATTCCATCTTTTTCTGTCTTCCTTTTTACGTTAATTATCACGAGCTTAGTCAACCGATTGAGCTAGGGCTTCAAATTCCTTTGTCGTATTGTTATTAGCGTTAGCTTTTCTGGAAAAAAGGAAGCTTTTTAGATTCTCATCTTGATGACCCCTAGAAATCGAGAAGACTATAGGGATTAAAAGGACTTGAAATTTTGGGGTTGTTTTCCTTGGTGGTAATCCCATGCCCATATTGCTGGTGCCTAGTAGATTCATATGTATTTGTCAATGTTAGTTCTTCAAACAATTATTTTGTTGATGTTGGGATTTCTTTTCTTTTTCGAAGAATTCAGCATCTGCGAATTGAGTGTATTATCAAGCATATTGTAGATCTCGGCAATGTTAAAGAGGCAGAGGATTTGTACAGATGGCTAGACATCCGTTGACACAATGCTGTTAACAGTTAGCAGCTAGCAGAAGGATGTCAAAAGAGAAACATGGTGAGATTAAATAGAGAGTCAGTGATGGTGCTCACAACAGGTAGATGGCTATCCACGAAGATTATATATATTATGACAAATAGTGGCAACTAACTCGTCCATTGAGTCGAGGATCGAATCTAGGCAACTGGTTGTACCTCGTCACAGTAAATTTACAATAGAATGTGATTCTTTAGAATTCAAAATTCTAGTCGCAAAAGGATTAAACAGAAAGATCCAAGATAATATGCTGATCTAAATTTATGTTGTTGCTTGTTTGTCTTTCACGTTTGAGCTTTTCAGTTTTTATACTATGTTTCAGAGTATATAGAAGCTCCAAAAGTTGCTAGTGTAGCTGAGCCACTCCTATTGAATGCTGTTCGTGGTGAAAAAGTTGAAAGACCCCCAGTTTGGCTTATGAGGCAAGCCGGGAGGTACATGAAGGCAGGTCTAATGCATTCTTTGTTTCCAGCTGTGGCCTGCAGAGCTTGTGTTTAGTTCTCTCATAGCCATTGAATTTATTTGTACATCTCAAACTCTAGATATCACGGTTTAATTTCATGTACACTTACAAATCTTCAATACAAATAAATTTTGATACACATAAATTATGGAATTAAAATGTAGCAGAATGTTTAATATTTACAGGTTCTTGAATTACTATTCAGTCAAACGTCAATATGCTTTTCTTTTTTGCTACAACTAAGATGCTAGCACATAGATAGTCTAGATTGTGAGATATTTCATTACTTTATTCACCTGTTATGAATTAATTGATACGGCAACTGCATGACATGCGTTTGGATAAAATCATTTACTGATTGGGTATGGCCTCAACCATGCTGCACACTTTTTTTACTAACTTATATGGAATCATGAGTCAACATCCTCTGCTATGTTATAGTCTCAGTCTCCTCTAGGTCTTTGTTGGGTGAGACATCACATAATGACTCGTTAAACTTGCAATTAGTTTGGTAATTAATTGCTCATCCGAGTTCATTTCAATGTTTTCAAAGGTGCTCACAAATCCTCCGGGCGAGGCATTTCGATGAAGCACCGCTTGGGCACTCGCTTGAGCTAGGCGCTGGACACCTTGGGCGAGTGCCCAAGTGAAGTTGGGTTGGGCCCCTACTTAGTGAGACAAACCCAAAGTGAAACCCTACGTCCATCGTTGTCGCCTTCGTCCGTCGTTGCAGCTTCATTCGCCACCTTTGTCCGTAGCTTCATTCGCCTCTTCTGCTTTCGTCCGACACTGGTGCCTTCATCTGTAACTTTGTCCACCACCAACACCTTCGTCCATAACTTTGTTCACTATCCTCTCCTTCCCTCACCTTCATCCATAGCCGTCGGTTATAAATGGTTAGAACCATTTACCACCATATTGATCCACTCTTTAAAACTGCTTAGCACCATATTGGTCCACTCTTTAGAACTATTTAGCACTAGTTAGAAACGTATTTAACATAAGTCTCCATTAGTATAAACCAAAGATTGAAAAAGCTCGGTACGATATGGTATATGGCATATCGAGTGGTACACCAGTGCGTACCGAGCAATATGCCTAAAAAAATATAAAAATCAAATTTAGTACCAAGAGGTACTAAATATATAAAAAATATAAAATATATAAATATATAAATTAATATATAAAAAAGATATAAAATATATATATTTTTATATAAAAAAGATATAAAAATAAAAAATATAAAGATATAAAAAGATATAAAGAAGATACATGGCGTACTGATCGATAGCCTCATTGTCCTCGCCTTGTCCTTTTTCTCATCCTTCTCCTCGTTGCCTCATCTGCGACCTTCGACGTCAAGGAGGTGGGAAGAAGAAAGATGACATCGAAAGGTTCTCTGTGTAGCGACAGTGGACGAAGGAGACCGTTCGAAGATGAAGAAGGCTGGGGTCTTCACCACCTTCCTCGCGGTCGCCTCTTCCGTTGCTCTCGTCGTCGCCTCCCCTAATCCCCGCGCCTCCAATACGACTCTCCTTGCTATTACCTCCTGGATTAGGATCGTCGAGGGTGGGTGGCGCTAGATCGGGATCAAGAAAGGGCGTGGAAGACAAGTTCGCGTCGAGGTTCGAAGGGCTCAGGTTCATTGAGACACTAGTGACAATGCATCGGTGACTCCACAGTCCTCTTTCTCGATGCTTCTCCCTCTTCTTCGATGCTTCTCCCTCTTCTACCTCGCCTCGCCTCGTCGTAGCCAGGCTGTTACCGCTCGATAGCGGGTGGTCCGCATGTTGGTCAACTGGCGGTATACAGGGTGGTATGGAACGGTATTAAAAACCTTGGTAGAAACCATATTGTATCCTTTTATTTTTATGATCATATTTATCAATTGTAATATATATATATTAAATTTTAATATTTTGTAGCTTGGGTGGGCACCTTGGCGAGCGCCTAGTGCTTTGGGCATTTTGGGACCTTGGCACCTAGCACTTTTAAAAACACTAGTTCATTTCAAAGTTAGAGTTGGTGCATGAGATTGACCAAGAACTTGATTGTGCAGAAAGCTTACATTTATGCTTTGCAACTTGTTATCTTGAGGTTCGCTTAATTAGTTTAATGTATAACTGAAAATGGATATCTGTGGCATAAGTTATATTTACTTGTACTTGTTTAGCATCTATTACAGACTCAAGATCACGCCATAGTTGTTCAAGTGTGTCTAACGTGAATTCAACATATATGAAGCTGTTCGTCTACATATTAAATGTGAAATGAGGTACTTAAACAATCTTTGTTGGATGTGGCAAAACATTCAAATAAACATCCTGATGTTTAAATTCTAGCCTTGCGTATTAGTTTGTTTCAGTGAGAATATTTAATATTGCGGATCATTTTAAATATAATGTTAGACTTTCTTTCTCTTTCTTTGACAATAATGTACTATAAGGATCCAATTCTAGCTGTTAACGTACTTCATAAACTTAATATATTTTTTTAATCTTCTTGATGTGCTGCCCTTAATACTTTCCTGTCACCAGTAAAGCACCAAAATTCATTACTTCAGATATCAAGCTAATTGCTGTTCATGCAGATCATATTGAAGTATCATGACTATAAATTGAGAGTGTTTGCAATATTACGTATTTCTTTACCTTTTCTCTTTCAAACAGAGTTATCAGCTGCTCTGTCAAAAATATCCTTCTTTTCGTGAAAGGTCAGAAAACGTTGATCTTGTGGTTGAAATCTCTCTACAACCTTGGAAGGTTTTCAGGCCTGATGGGGTAAGAAACTTTATGTGGAAAACTTTATTTTTCCTTTCTGCCCTTCTATTTGTAAGACCATATTAGATCTGTCTTATGACTGCTGGTTGAAATCTGCAGTGAAATCCTTAATTTATTTTCTATGTGGGTTCTGATTTTCTGTTCTACTTGCCTAATATATTTGTTGTACATTTATTCAACCATGGTATATATGCTAAGATGAACCATGGTCATTAAATGGTAAATTAATTGCATATTTTAGGCCAAAGTTAGAAGCCTTATGTTACTCATGAAATAGGATAAGAGCTTGTTGAACAATGCTGTTATAATAATTATTTTGTCATTTAACCATTACAAATTTGTAACTGACTTTTCTTTACTGAATGCATGATGGGGTAAAATAACATTTCCACATACTTTCTGATTTCAGTTATTGCATTTGTTTTCTGGCAGGTTATATTGTTTTCAGATATCCTTACCCCACTTCCTGGGATGAATATACCATTTGACATTGTTAAAGGAAAAGGCCCAGTAATATACAGTCCTATTAGAACAGCTGATGATGTAGCTCAAGTCAGAGAGTTTGTTCCTGAGGAGTCAGTTCCATATGTTGGTGAAGCATTGACAATACTCCGGGAAGAGGTCAGTTTGCTATCTTTTCTAATTTTCTTCATGGTGTCATCAGGCCATGCTCGTAAACTGTTAATACTTTAGCATTTTGCATTATCAAATGTTTTGTTGCTTTTGCAGGTTAAAAGTGATGCAGCTGTTCTGGGTTTTGTTGGAGCTCCATTCACCCTGGCATCTTATGTCGTTGAAGGTGGTTCATCTAAGCATTTCACGAAGATAAAGAGGCTGGCTTTTTCGCAACCACAGGTATCTACAATCAAGTGATATAATTTGAAGCAAACAACAAGAGAAGTCTTTTGATAAATTTAATTAGATTAGTACTACTTGACTAGTCTATCGCTTTTCAATAGGTTGATATGCAGCCTGTCCATGGAAATAGTGGTATTCTTATATGCATTATAAACCAGAAGAAGCTTCTGACACGTTGATCTTATATTTCTTTTTAAGGTGTACATTTTATTAGCAGAAAATATGTTTGAATTTTGTGCATCTAAGCACATTTTTTATTGGATATATTCTCGGAAAATAGTTTCTGTGACATTATTCTGAAGATTGTTTCTTGAAAGTAGTAGTCTTATTTGGATAGTTGTTTTCACGATGGGAGACAGGATATAATTAGAGAGGAAATAATATCATTATACTGTAATATAAAATTTATTATTTTTCATAGTTTATGGTTACCATATATTAATTTTCTTTTGCTACTGTATTTATATTCTAAAATTATTGTTATTATATTGATGATATTATATCCCATGACATATTTGATGAGGTACTGTTAAATCATTTTGTATTTATGCACATAATATGCTAATATATAATATGGTTGGAGAAAAGCTTTCTTAAAAATGAGAATCCCCCTAAGTTATTCTCCACTTATTTTCTAGCTTCAATGTTTAAGAACAATTTTTAAGATGTGAGAACAAAGCACTGTCACCAAACAAATATATTTCCCTTTTGGTTGTGTAAGGCTGGAAACTGTATTCTGAGAGCATATCCAGACAGGGTTTTAAGTTTATTTTCAGGGATGTTGTTTAAGTCATCCATTTTATAAAACTCTATTTGTCAGGGTTTACTATGACAGTGATGGGCTTTCATCAGCTCTTAAGTGACTCGACTTCCAGATGATGCCTTAGCACAAGGATTAATTCCATAAGACAGAATTTGTCAAGTTACTGGGGTTCAGCGCTGGATATGCTGTGAAAACTTGTAGCTCTTAGCCTAATATTCTTAAACTGCATCCTACTTAAGTAATTGGCCTTCACTAGGTGACTGACTTCTTTCAGCAAGCCATCACTGGAAACCTTTTCCGGAACATCGAGAGATAGTGTTGAATCTCACTAAGTAGTAAATACTATCGTTGCCATTTCGGGAATTATTATTTTAAATGCTCAACATGTTGAAGGAAATAAGTGCTAACAATTTTAGGAGTAACTTGTACCTGAATGCTCATTAGAGTCTTAGACAAAAGTCAAGTTACATGAAGTTGGGCTATCAGACATTTGGAGGCTCCATAGAGGTCATGAAATAAAATAGTCTTCAACTTAATTGACATTATGCCGTGTGATGTGGGTAGCAAAATATTGGATCACTAGAAACAAATTCGCTGGTCCTTTGTTAATCATAACAGCCTAACATAATTTGTCAGCATTGTTGCATCTATCAAATACATTGGAAAATGAGTTGAAGGTGCTGTATATTTGCTTGCAAACTAAACAGTTGAGATAATTTTACCTTGTTAGTTCTTTATAAAAGATACTCGAAAACATGTTGAATATCTGCCTCTTGATCCATTAGTTCTTCGTTTCAGATGTGAGCTCCATAAGCATGTCTTTAATTAGTGGTCCTTATTGAACAATTAATTGGACACCATGTTTCTTTTGTAGGTTCTACATTCACTGTTACAGAAATTTACAAATTCTATGGCCCAGTACATCAAGTATCAAGCTGACAATGGGGCACAAGCTGTCCAGATTTTTGATTCTTGGGCGACCGAACTAAGTCCTGTGGATTTTGAAGAATTTAGTTTGCCTTATTTGAAACAAATTGTGGATTCAGTTAAGAAGACACACCCTGATCTACCATTGATTCTTTATGCAAGTGGTTCAGGCGGCTTGCTTGAGAGACTTCCATCGACAGGCGTCGATGTTGTCAGCTTGGACTGGACAGTAGACATGGCTGAAGGGAGGAGAAGACTGGGATCCGATATCGCAGTCCAGGGAAATGTCGACCCTGGTGTTCTTTTTGGATCAAAGGAGTTTATAACCGAGCGAATTAATGATACAGTAAGAAAGGCAGGTAACAGCAAGCATATATTGAACCTTGGTCATGGCATTGTAGTGGGAACCCCGGAGGAAAATGTTGCACACTTCTTTGAAGTGGCAAAAGGGATCAGATACTAACATTTTTCTTCAATTAAATTCTCTCTTTGTACTGGTCGACCGAAGCTTACCAGTTGTACCTTTGAGCTTAGATTTTAAGGAACAATATGTCTTGATCTTAGATTCTTGGTTATAGAATTGAGATCATTTATCTTTTCTTCTACATTGGTAGTCTTCTTCTTCTTCTTTTTTTTTTTTTTGTTGTTTATTTGTTGGTGAGGTGTGATTTGATTACAAAGACTCATGTAAACCAAGGGAAAAGAATAATTGAGCAGAAACCCTTATTTTTAAGGTTAGCATGTACTTGAGACTTCACAAAATTGGTGCTTTGTATCGAGCTCATATAAAACAAAGCATGAGCAATGTTACAAGTGTTTATTCCTCCTAGCCCTATTTAAGCCAAATAATGACCTATTATTAGAAATATTGAAGTGTATATTGAACGTCTTCAGCTTCTGAATTTTTTTGGTTAATCAATTAAATATTTGAATGTTATCAAAGCATATCATGAATTTGAATCTTGTATGTCTCTATCTTTGGATGTTTAATTAAAATATGTATACAATATCTGTTCTTCATTTGGAGTTATGTCATATATATTGATTTCCGTGAAAGTGGTGATTTTGAAAATAAACGAGTCGAAGAAAGAATAAGAGAAGTGATTGGATGTGATATTAATCTAAATGTTATTTCAAAAACTGTTTATGAGTGACTTGTTTTCATCGAATATTTTGTAAAGAATATAATACAACTGTAAACCATAGAAGACTTACAATGATGAAATGTTTTATGATTGATCGATAGCTAAAGAACAAAGCCACGACTTCTCACTGTTTTCGACTTGATATCAAAAGATTCAAAGACCATATTTGGGCAAACTTTTAACCTAAATATCCTGAGAGATCAAAAATCCATCTTCCCACAGAATCGAAGAAAACCAGGAGTCCTGATGCATGAAATTTTTAGGTTTCCTTGAGATGGTAAATTAGATTGCTAATCCGATGTTGTCGTCATGTCTTCTTTGGACCTTAACTTTGTTTTTGTATGTCATTATACACATAATGACAAGGCAACATGTGATCGTTTTTTTGTCTCATTATACAAATTTTTCTTGCTATGATAAGAGGGAAAAAGAAAAGAAAACTATCGTTCTTGATTCGATTAATTATTGGAGAAAACAAACAGACCGAACGAAACCATTACAGACACAATTCTCAATTTAAAAACTCAAAATTTACTCTCATAGTAAAACATTGGATTTCTATTCACAACATGTTAGTTGGAACAAATTCATTCTTCCATTATGTATGTTCTTCAAGAACTTTGAACCCACTTGGATCACAGCTACACAAATAGAAGCGAGATGAGATCCTACGGCGCGACCAAATGGTTGTCCTCTTAAGAGTGTTGTCTCATGTTGGATTCTGAAATCACAAAAACAAATAAGTCAAATGTATCACATGCCTGGGAAACAAAGTAACATCATCTGTTAGCTCGACAAACAAGAGCATGACTTGGATTAGAGTCTGCAGACAGATACAAAAATGCACGCTTCTCGCAAACATGCTTTCTCAACAAATTTAAGCCCTTCCTATTTGGCACAAGTTTATGAGATCATAAAATGATGATCCATATCGTCTCCCCCCACCTTGAAATGTGATTTGCGCTTATTTTTAACAGCAAGAAAATTTGTGCTGAAACAATTTTCAAACACAAGTGGGAACAAATCCACATTGATAGCAACAGCCACTGTAGTGCGCTTTATGGATGACTGCTTTTATCAGGTGACGATGCATTTCTCTGTAGTAAGGCATAGGACTATCTGGAAGAAAAATTAAGAAGAGGAAAAAAATAAAACCCTCTACGAGATCTTCAGATGATTTGATCACTTTTGGTCATTCCGCTTTTGAAAAAATGACTTTGTTGCTTCATATGTAGACCAACAAATGGCTGCTGCCGGTGCATGAAATAGCATTCTAGGTTTCCAACCCCTCATCAGGCCAACATATCCATCGCGCCTTATTATAGACCGTATAACCTCACTTGTAGAGCTGCTTGCGAATCGATCACAACCGCAAACACCCTGCTCAAGGAAAACAAAGGAACCAACTAGAACTTTAAATAACCAAAAACAATGCTGAATATGTGAATGCATCATGCACTACTTGCACAAAAATATCATAGAGCACTCAATATAGTTGAAAAGAAGCACATAAAGGCAGTATCAGATGAGTCCAGAAAACCAGGCCTTGAAACACTAGTCCAAAGGTACAGTAAGCAAGAAAAGGACTGCTAATATCCTGACAACTTCTCTTGTAAAAGAGCAAATGCAAGACATATATCGCATCAGAAAGAATGGGGAATATCATTCGATAAAATCCCAAAGTGAAGTTTTGCCAATTTTCCTTTTTCCATTAATGAAGCTTCTTGTAATATATCTTTTGATATCATAGCAATCTAGCTAACAATAATCATCAGCTATGTCAGGAACAGATACTCTTCAACCTTTAGGAGCTACAGAGCTTTGCATATGATGCATAACCATAGATTGACCTAGTTTCAGATACAGATAAAAGTTATCCTCGAAATCAAGCCTAGGACAGAAGGATGATGCTACAGTTGTGCTTTGTGGCCTTCTTTAATCATATGCAATTAGTTATGAACATTAGGCAATTAGAAAAGTGCCGAGCTGATTTAACAAGAAAAGTGTGATGAAATTTAACAAAGAAGAATTTGGTGGTTTCTGCAGGATGAGAAAATTTGTAAGGATGTTTGGTTGAAGAGCTGAAGGGAAATAAGGAAAAGTGTGGTCAACATGTTGTTTGGTCAAAAGCTGTATCACATATACCATATATTGAGGCAATATGCAGGTATCACATATACCATATATGGAGGCAATATGGATCAGGTGGCATTAACTAAAAACAAAAACAAAACAAAAAGTCACACCATGAAGTACAAGAACTACTCAAAGTGTCAATAGGACGCTAGTTGGATACAATAAGCCCAATATAAAGTAGTTATATTGAAGCAAAATACTACAAATTTTTTCAGGGAACAAATTTGAAGCAAAATACAAGCCAAAACCCTAAATTTTACAACTCCCTAGATGGCATCGCCAAGGTTCTAAGAAAACATATCAATAAAGCAAAAGATAAGCTAGTGGATACACATAAGTTGGAATTACTTAAGTCGTGAGGCACCCTTGCGTTATCCGTCCGCAAAGGGTCAGCTTAGTTGCAGCCTCGCTTAGGTCCCGATGGAACTATAAAAGAGCAAATTTATTTGTTCCAAAAACGAGCGGCAGGTAAGTCTCGATATCTTGCAAAGGGGGCAGCTTTACAAGTATTTCAGCAAACAGTTGGTGTCCAAGAGAGAAAAGAGAGAAAGGAGAAAGAACAAGGACTTTAGAAGGCAAACAAACAGTCGCAAGTCCATAAACGACTGCTCATCGAGTGTCAGGCGTGTTGGCGTGTCCTTATAGACTTTACGTGCAAACTTGTAAATTCTATCAACGCCCAACACTACCCGAAAACCCCATCCAGCCTTGTCCACTCGGGTGATTCTAGGGTGCTGAGATGGTTAACATTTCATATCTACACTGTAACCTATAGAAAACAAGCCAAGGCATCCAAAAAGTAGGCCATTCTGCGGTAGTTTGGCCCATTCTGGTGAGCTATTGCTCTACAGCCTTGCCAACTATTCTTGTTCACAATTTTCTAGTAAAAATACACAAAACCAAAGCAAAACATGCTGCCAAACATATGTACAAGCAAACAAAAGCGGCAAACGGTCTGTTAAAGAAGGTGTTGCGGGTGTACAACAATTGCCCGTGACATTCTCCCCCACTTAAACTGTTGACACCCTCGTCGACGCTTGCTGGTCGATTTTGGTGACTACTTCATGTCGCAAAGCGTCTTCAGGTTCCCAACTGACTACTATCAAGGGAAGTTTTGGCCACTTCACCAAGTACTCGCTCTGCTTTGCTCCATTGAATAGCTTTGTCTTGTGATCCACTAAAATGGCTTCAACTCGCTTTCATAGAAAGCTCTAGTAGGGATAGCCTAGTTAGAATACTTCGGGAAGCATCCTACGGATCTGAGTGGCAGACTTTCGAGTTGCTAACGTGAAAGACATTATGGATTTTGAGCCATATTAGCAGCTGCAACTTGTAAAAGACATTACTTACCCTGCTGATAATCGGGAAGAGCCCTTAATATTTGTGCACGAGTTCCTTGTCCACTTTATGCCTAAAAAACTAAAGTGATGTTGGTTGGAGCTTCACCAGCACCAAGTCGCTAACTTTAAACTCATGTAGTCGCCTTACTAGATCTGCTCATTTCTTTATCTTTTTGACCACCTTCTCCAAATATACCCGGACAATATCTATGTTTCAATGTCATTTCTTTGTAAAGTGAAACGTTGACGGGCTACTCCCAGCATAACCAATCACCAAGGGGTGAGAATTTGATGGCTACTATCCAGTATCTCGAATGAGCTCTTGTTGGATGAAGAGCTTAATTGCAAGTTGTACAAGAATTGGATTATGTCCAATAACTTCAGCCAATCCTGTTGGTTGGCACTCATATAGTGCCAAAGATTTTGTTCAATAAGTAAATATATTATTTTAGTCTAGCCATCTGTCTAGGGGTGGAGGCTTAAGGAGAAGGATAACTTAGACCCCAACACTTTAAATAGCTCGGTTCTGAACCATCCCAGGAACCACGCGTCTCGATCGCTGATGATATTATGTAAAACTCCCTGATATTTCACATTCTTCATTATCAACTTGAACGCCTCTTCTATTAAGCAGTGTAAGGGTGCAACAATAATTGTTGCAAACTTCGAAAACCGATCGACCACTATAAGTATTGATCCAAGACCAAGCCCCCTAACACTAGCAACCTTGATATGAAATCCAAAAAATGCTCTCACACAACCTTTCTGGTACGAGCAACGACTTTAAAAGTCTCACTGGCTTCCATTGTCCTTGTCTTGTTGGCAAGTAAGACACATCCGAACATATTCCTTCACATCAATCCCCATCTTCAGCCAATAGAAGGACCTCTCCACAAGAGCCAATGATCGGTGAACACCTGGATGTCCTGCCAAAAGGGAATTGTGACACTCTCTCAAGAGTTCATGCCTCAAATTGTCCACTCGGGGAATATAAACTCTATTCCCTTTAGTGTAGACGAATCCCTCTCGGACCCAAAAATCGTCATGTCTTGCCTTCTTTGATTAGTTGCACCAAGGTTATTACTTGGGGATCACTATAGTGCATCCCTGATTCTGGAAAGAAAGTTAGAGTGCAACTGAGTTGCTCGGCCACGGCATCTGCTCTTTCGGGCTTGTACTCTATTGCCATATCAAATTCAGTCAGGAAGTCCTACCACCGTGCTTGCTTTGGGAAGAGCTTCAATTGAGTTTAGAAGTAACTTAACACGATATCATCTGTCCTTGGCACAAATTGCGTTTCGAGAAGGCAATGTCGGCTTCACATTTGTGTATTAAATATCACGAAGCTACCAGTGACCCTCTTGCATAAAAAACTCCAATAGCAAAGTTTGAAGCTTCCCATAGTCGGAGTATAAATTCTTCTAATTTAGGTCTTGGAATAATAGTTGAAACCAATAAAGGATCTTAGCTCTAGTCAAGGTTTGCAATTTTGACTGCATCACTTGGTCATATACCAATCTAGGTTGCCGATACGGGACCGCTGCTATCAGTTCCAAAAAAATCGATCGGTGGCGATTGAGGGAGAAATCGACCATCGGCGGTCGATTGAGGGAGAAAAAGGGAGGAAGAAGAAGAGGGAAAAAAGAAAAAAAAAAGAAAATAGTACCTATTTCCCCGCGCCATCCTCGTCAGCGTGCCGTCGCCGCCCACGGGTTGCAGGCGCTTTTTCTCCCATGCAAGGAGAAAGGTCAAGGCGACGTCGCCCCTTTTTTTTTATTAATATTTTAATATATTTAATATTATATTATATAATATTATATTTATAAAAAATTATATTATATTTTAATATATCGGTGATACGCCGTGTCTGCTTGGATACGATCTGATGTCGATGCGAGATAATCTCGATACACACGATCGAAGTCAAACCTTGACTCCAGTACCTTCTTTGTTGTCCACCTGCTCGCCACAACTTGCACCTTTAATTTGTCTATCGGAATGGATCCTCCATCAACTCGATGCCGTAAGAATAAAATATTTGTCTGCGCAAAGCACTTCTCCCTTTTCATGAATAAAATATCCTCCTTAAGAATATTAAAAATCGTTTGAAGGTGTTTGACATGCTCCTCGAGCGTTTGGTTGTAGACAACAATATCATCCAAGTAGACAATCACAAACTTACCCAGATACGTGAACAATTGATTCATTAGAGTGTAAAATGTGGCCTACGAGTTGGTTGAGCCAAAAGGCATCACCAAGAACTCAAACTCTCCATACTTGATCACACAGGTAATCTTTGCTTCGTCGTCCTCAGTTATGTGCACGTGCCAGTACACCGACCAAAGGTCGAGTTTAGAGAAATACTTTGCCTTGCCCAATTGATTGAACAAGTCCACAATGAGTAAGATGGGATACTTGTCACCTTATTTAGAGCCTGATAGTCGACACATAATCAGAGGCCCTCATCTTGTTTCTTTTGGAAGAAAATTGGAGCTTTGAATGATGCTTTAGAACTGCGGATAAGACCACCGGTTAGCAATTTACCTAATGACTTCATGAGCTTTGCCAACTCTGGAGAAGCCACATGGTATAATGGTCTCATTAGAGGTTTCACTCCGACTCCAGCTTAATATGGTGATCCATGCCTTCACATGGTGATAAAATTTTCGACAAGCTTGGTGGCATAACGTTTGCAAACCCTTTCAAAACGTTTGCTACTACAGTAGGTTCATTAGTGAGCTCCACATCAAGTGGCTCCAGCTTTACTACGACTACGAAAGTTAATTAGCCTTTTCACACCCCTCTCTTTAATTAGCCTCCGAGTTCACAATCTTCATCCGACTTGGGCTCTTCTCTAGGTTAAGCCCAAGTCGCCTTGCTTCTTATTCAGCAATGAAATTATGTGTAGAGTTGGTATCGACCATCACATAGTTTGTTCGGCCATTTAGCTTGATATCCATGCATATCAGCTCGATGCCCCTTACTTTCTTTTGCTTCATCATCACATTCTCCCCCACTTGACCCTGCAACGCATTCAACAAATGCCCTGCTCCCATCCGGGGTCTTTGCGACTCCTCATCGTCATTGCTAGATTCCGAACTACTCAAACTAAGGGTTACGACCTTGCCCTTGTTCGATCTGGAGTGCTTGCTTTTGTAAGCACTCCCTCACCATGTGCAGTCCTTCACACAAAAAACATAGATTAGGTGTTGGGGCCTCGCCCTTTGAACTCGACCCTTTATGGGAACTTCTTTTTCTTTGCTCGATTGCAGACTCCTTCCCTCGGGAATACTTAGATAAACGATTTTTTGAAAACTATTTCTTCCCCGAGTCCTCTGAGGAAACAAAGTCGGTGAGCCTTTTTGCAACTATAATTGCCCCAACCAAATCAGTGGCATTTCTTCGATGAAATTCCTGTTATGCCCATGGCTTCAAGCTATCGAGGAAGCTGAACAACTTATCCTTCTTGAACATGTCTTATATGTCCAGCATCAAAGCTGAAAACTACTTTATACACACTAGAATAGAAGTGCTTTGGTGGAGTTGTCTCAACTTCCTTCTTGCGATGAACTCAGTATTCTCGGGTAGGAACTGAGTTCTCAACTCCAGCTTCAAGTCCTCCCATGTGTCCATTCGACACCAACCTTATTGGATCTCATCCCAACGTGTTCGCCACCAAAGCTTTGCATCCCCATTCAGATACATGATTGCTATCAAAACTTTGATTTCTTTAAAATCAAGTCTTGTAGCTCGGAAGTACTATCCAATGTCAAACAAAAAAAAATTGATCTCCCTCATATCCTTGGTAACCCCATAGCAATGCAGCTCGGGTGCCCTCAAGTTTTGTGGCAAAGCAACACGAGTATTGTTCCCTCATGCATTAAGAGCCCTCGTGAGCAACGTAATCTTGGACGTAAGTGCCGCCACAACTTCGTGTAGGTGTTGCATGGAGTCTTTGGTGTCTTCTATCAATCGATCTACTCGGGACTCGACCTTATCGATCCAAGATTCTACCTCCTCTTGTGAGTTCTCTACCCCAAGAAACTTTCATTGGCCTAAGTAGTTCCTCTAAACTCACTTCGAGAACATCAAAGTGGGTTTTTGTAGTTGTAAGCCACTTCTTATGGCTTCTCTTTCCAGTTGGCGCTCTGGATTGTGCTTCCTCCGCTTATGGAGAGCAGCAAATTGCTCGCTCGCCATTTTTGCTATCGTGCTCCTCTTGAGTGGCTCCAATAGCTTGAGAGAGTTTGCACCTATAGCCCATCTACGACTACCTGGGGCAATGGTCCAACTTGCTCCATCTTGCTCGATTCACCACGGTGCTTTGCAATAGCGAAATTATGAACCTTGCTTAGGTCTCGAAGGGCTTGTAAAATAGCAAATTAAGTAATTCTTAAAATAAACGATGAACAAGTCTCGACATCTCGTAAAGAGAGAAACTTTACACGCAATTTAGCGAACAATTAGTGTGCAAGATAGAAAAAAGAGGAAAGAATAAGCAAGGACTTTAGAAAACAAACGAACAGTCGTAAGTCTACAAACAATTGCTCACTGGGTGTCGGGTGTGTTGGCAAGTCCTCATATGCCTTACATGCGAACTTGTGAATTCAATCAATAACTAATACTACCCCAAACCCTCATCCAACCTTGTGCAACACGATGGGTTTTAGGGTGCTAAGATGGCTGATGTTTTGAACTACACTATAGCCTATAAAAAAAAGGCCATGGCACGTGAAAACTGTGTCATTCCGGGGTAGTTTTGTCCATTCTAGTGAGCGATTTCTCTACAGCCCTGTAAACTATTTCTACATATAGTTTTCAAGCAAAAACACACAAAAACAAGGTAAAACACGTTGCCAAACATATGTACAAGAAAACAAAAGCGACAAACGATCCGTTGACGAAGGTATTGCAAGTGCACGACGACCGTTTGTGGCCGAAGGGACAAATACCTTTACATGACTATATTCTACTAATGATACTAGTGGAGCAACAAAATCTTGCCTTGTATTTTTTTTTTTTCTACGGGACACCAGAAATTTTAATATGATTGAGGATAAAAAAAATCGAGGCTTGGCATCTCATTGATCCACACTAGGAAACCCTTTAATCTCTTTATCATAGACAAAATTATTGATCTAGATTATCAAATTGTACACAAAGACAAGATGTCAATCAACTCTTGCATTTGCATGTAATGATCCTATTAAAAGAACAAGGACCTAAAAAAACCTAATGGCCGAGAGTGTTATGTTGAAACCAAAACACTCCAGCATTATTTAACACTCACGCTTGTCCCAAAATCTCGATATATTTTTCTTTTAAAAGATATATTTTTTTTTTGCAAAAAATGATATACAAGGAATTACAATTTATATCTACTGGCTGCCGGCTGGCATACATTTCTTAGTCTGAACACCATTTAACTCCCTTTCTTTTCTTTTGGGAGGTATTGCCAGTTAAACCTGCAGGGAAAGGGAAAGTTGACATGAAATTAACTGTAGTGATTAATGGCATAGCTTTCTCATGTCAGAAAGTGGCTAGTAAAGATTGGAGTAGTTACGCTGTGTGTGCTTTTTTCTGTTGACTTCCCCTATACTGCATACTTTGTTGATGTTGTCTTTCCTACCAACATCCTCTTTTAACACATAATGCAACCATCACTTCATATCAGCTGACACAAAAAGTCAGTTATTCCTGTTTTAATTCAGAATTCTCCGTTGGTGGCTCCAAGAAAGCATATTTGCTTTCAGGCTGAATAAGAATCTACTGATCTTGTTTGCTTCCATCTATCTAAATATCCATGAGAAGGATGTCTTTACAATGACATATGGCATGGAAGGCATAACGGAAGCTTGTACTGAGATATTGTTTGCAACAATTATCTCCGCATAATGTGTATCCTAAAGGCAGACGAAAATTTATGTAACACACTACATGACCCTTGAAGAGCCTATGATGCAACCAAATCTAAGAAAAATCTTTCACGAGCTAACATTGTTTTAAATAACTTTTTTTAAACCATAATCGCAGGCAAAGACTTGTACAAGTCATAGACAATAGTGCCTCCTTTTAGTGGCTGTCTCTGCAAGGAATCTTAAACTTTCATTAGTAATGATACAACACTTCTGCCCCTTATGTCTAATTCGTCACCTTATATGAAGATATAGCAAGTCTAAATGATTCCCACAGCATTCTCATCTGATTATCTGCATGATCTAATGCATCAGGTGAGGTACAAGCAAAGACAATGATATCAACTACTTTGTTGGAAAAATCAAGTGCCTCCATATTGGGGACACAACAGTGGTTCAGAGATTAAGCACAACTAGATGAAACAAGCAATCAAGATGAGAACTGCATATACTTAGAACCAAAATGCGACCTTTAAGATACTAATTACATAGATTGGCTTAGACGCTTTACCTGACACTGCAACTGTGTCTTGACCACATCAAGAGGTGTGGTGACAGCAGCTGCCAAGGCACCTGCTGCAGCGCCAGCAGTGGCATGCACCACCAGACGCTCGTCACTCGCACTTTCTGGCGAGATCTCCATCAGCGCCCTCTTTGCCGCCTCATAAGTTGCAAAATGCACCGCAGTGTAGGGGGCGTTCATGATCACGGTGGTCTTATACGACGCGTAGAATGCCCTGAACCCCTCCTCCCTCAGAACCCTGGAGACGCAGTCCATGACCCCTTTGTACGGGCTACCCTTCAGCTGCAGCCGTTGCTTCACGGTGTCCATGGGCGTGAATACGGCATCGCTTGCGACGGTAGCGAGAACCCCGGAGGCGGCGTGGACGGCCGGATTGTTGGGGTTCTCTCTGGACAGGGACTCCTTGAATAGCTCGTAGACGGAGAAGTAAACGGCGTGGGCGGGGCCGGCGCCAAGGCTCATGGCGCCGACGCCGCGGTAGAGACCGAGGGGACCCTCGGCGCTAACGACGGCGCGGAGTGTCTGGCGGAGGCCGACCAGCGGCTGGCAGGGGGGCGACCCCGCCTGCATCCGGGTCTTGAGTGTGTCGACGGGGAACATGGCGGTGTGCTCGACGAGGCCGGCGACGGATCCGGCGACCATGAACTGCCAGAAGCGGAGGCCGTCGTGCTGCACGACGCCGAGGTCGCCGGCCGCAGGGAGGAGGTCCGACGAACGGAACTTAGCGGGGGCCTCGGCGGCCATGGCGGGGAACGCGAGGGCAAACAAAGATCAAATTTTGAGGGCTAGGGTTGATTGAACGAGGAGGGAATCAAGATCACAAGGAGTTAGGGTTCGGGCAGGAGGAATCGTCACATCGAATCTAAAGGGGAGGAAGGGAAGAGGTCTTTGGACGGCGCTGGAGCTGGCGCTGGCGCTGTCTTCGCCTCACTTGATGGAGATTTCGATTCGCCTTGGTTGTCCTCTCTCTCTCGATCGTATACGGTTTCCCTTTCCGTGTGTCGATTTTTCCTGTCTGTGCTTATGGTTTCTCTTCCGCCGTGCGCTCCAAGTCGTCGTCGTCGTCTTCAAAGGAAAGGGACAGGGAAACGGAGGAGAAAGGGGATGTGCCGTCAGTTGCGGTTGGAAGCTCAACCAAAAAAAAAGACAGCAGCCGTCTTTTCAGTGGTCAAACAGCTTGTATCCTGTCCGGCAAGAGACAGCCCGGACTCGCAGTCGCGCCTCCCGGACTCCTTTGGTCAGGACATCTCTCTTGCATCTTACACCGTCCATCCTTCCGCTCCTAACTTTCTAACCGTCCATTGAGACCCGCGAGGAACCAAAGGAGGTTGAGGCTCCTGGCAATGGACGGTTGTGATGTAAAGGTCAGGCGATAGACGGTTGTGATGTGAGAGTTGAACTCCATACTTCCCGTGACAGCCACAGAATAATAAATAAGAGTTGGTGGTTAACAGCTCGGAATCATGGAGTCAGAGTCAAACTTGTATTTAATGACGAATGGTTTTATAAGATGGCACATTTCAATTTCATTTTGTCCATCCAAGGAAACAATTAATATATATATATATAATCATAAAAATACAAATATCGATAATATTAAATAGAAGAAGAAGGTTCATATCAAAATTGTACCGATATAATATAGTTACCAATGTTGGGAATCATATGATGAAAAAATATGAGCTTACCTATGGCTATTAATTTAACACATATAACCTCACATCAACACAAAATGATATATTGGTGATTGTATACACTGTTCTCCAAGATCACCCTTGTTGAAGCTCTTTTCACCTTTTCTTTTTGCATTTATATATTTTTATGTCAAATCTACACATTAAAATATGAGCATGTGTGATTATTCAAAAATTAATCCTTTGTGTAAAATTTCTATAAAAAAGTACATAGATAACCCAAGACATAAACAAATATTTATATTTATGTCCCACAAACATTGGAATATTATATATGTATAGATAACAGATAAGCAAAGTTAGACATTTGTATCCATTTTGAGTGATTTGGAAAATCATTATCTCAATGAAATGTTCTGTACATATGTTGTTTCTGCATTTTTTTTTTTTTCTTCTTTGTTAATGATAAATATTTCTCATGCAGTGTGAATCAAACCCATATTTAAATTGAATATTCAGTATAATCTAACTCAAGTACAGGAAAAATATACAGATTGTGTAACAAGCTTTGGTTAAATAATACTAAAGAATACTAATATAAAAGTTTAACAAACAGTTAACTGACCATCATGATAAATTTCTAAAAGGAACTAATATAAACTAAACTTCTAACATTCAATTAACTTATGGTAACTGAAATAGAATAATCATACATACTGTATAGTGAAAATTTTAGATTCATAAGGGATATATATACACTAAACTTTAATTTAGATTAAAAAAATACTAAAATCAATGGTTTTGTTGGCATAAAATGCAAATTTGCCAAAATATTTCTTGTTTAATTGTCAATAAACAAATACACCAAGAAGTCAGCCTCATACCCAAGGAATGACCATTTGGTGGATGGATCACAAGTGCTTAGCATCTGCCTGACCAGATAAAGGTAAAGGAAACAGGCATTAACAACAAGAAACTTTGGTATACATGATGCATCAACAACAAGAAAGACCATAAAAGGATTGACACCAAGTAACCAAAAGGATTGACACCAAGTAACCAAGGTTAACTTAAGCTACATTAGCTCAAATGAAATCCAGTTGAGTAGGCATGGAAAGAACTAAAAGGATTGACACCAAGTAACCAAGGTTAACTTCTATGGCAAAAGACCATAGAGGAACTTACAGATTGGTGGTTTATCATCGATTGTTTGACGATCATGGGGAAGCAATCTCCCACGGTTATTATACCTCCTCAAATGCTTCCTTCTCTTTGCGGCATGAGCCAAACTCATTGGTGAGGAACCCTTTCAGCCTCCAAGAAATGGATCTTTAGTTGACTGGTAAATTTAATTACCAGCCAACTGATTGAAGAAAGTTGATGAAGAACAAGTTACAAGTTACTGGTTAGAGAGATAAAAGAACTTGTGGGAACTTCATTTGACCACTTGTACACTCCTAATCTATAAATGACTAAATAGTAATGGAAAAGACAATATTCAACTCATGAAGATATTTGATGCTAAATGATAGAGAGCTAAAGTTTTCACAACACATCTACAGTAGTTCATGTAAGCCAATTGTAGTCAGCCAAAAAAATGAAGCAGACCAAATTGCAAATAAAATTGCACAAGTGACTACAGTCTTCTAATATAAATGGAAGCATGCTACCAACTTTGTGGAACATTTAGATCAATGAGGCTGACAGAACAACATTCGCTTTCAGCTAGTAGTTACAGAAGTCAGAAGTCCTCTGTTTGGATAACAAAAAAGATGACAAAATTTTTCCTAGTACTAGCTCCCGACTCCTTGGATGGTGGGTCCATAGGATACACAAACCATGTTTCTCATGACTCTCTTCACCTCTTACATGGCTGTCTCCCTTCTTTTCTCTGTCTAACATCATGTTAAGATCAGTTTTCAGAGAGTTTGTTGAAATTTTATAAAACTGTAAAAGAAAATATATTTGTAGATAAGTTAATCACCCATATATCTTTCAAAAACAGAAAATAGAAAGTCTTTTGGTTTTTTTCTTTTTTCTTTATCTTCTTTCTTACTCTTTCTTTTTATTTTTCTTTCCCAAATTTTTCATTTTTGCCTTTTCCTTTTTCACCTTCCACTTTACTCTTCAGTTTTTTCTTGTTCTTCTCTCTAATTTCCTTCTTTTCTGTGGTGATGGTGGGCCTAGGTGGGGCATCTATCAACACAGTCGCATTAACAGTATGATATCCATCCTTCCTCCTCCTCTCCCCATCTATTTTTCTATGTCAGCTTCCATTTGTTCTCCTTTTTCGATAGTGGGCAAAGCACCAATAACAGTATGATCAAAGTGGGGACTCACGATTGACAGTATTAGAGACTAGAGAAGATGATCACCAAGGGAATTGGCCACTCCGGTTTGCATGGTTAAACAATAGACAACTCAGGTGATTTCATCCTGTCTGGTTTGGTTGCATATGCAATTGAAAACAAGTACTGAATTAGTTAGTGGCCTGGTTCCCGGTTTTTCCTATCAAACAAGACCAGTTTGATACTAGTGGCCATGTTTGTGAATATTTGTAACTATGATCCACATGCCCAAAGGCAGTCAGTTGTTTCCAGACATGAGTTAATGCACATCACTTGACCATCCAAACGACTTCATCACCCATTCAATAATTATTTCATATAGGTTGAGTGAGATCTAAGGTAACAATTTACATTCACGAGTTTGTCACACATGTACAAAAAACAATAGCAAGTAAAACTCCCAAAAGTGAAGAATAGACCAGTCACAAGTGTATCAAAAAATTCACAAGGACTTCTGATTAATATATGCATGACTACTCTTCTTTAAAGCATCATCCAAAGCTAACATTGTAACAGCATGACAAGATACTGAAACCCCTTTACTTAAAAGAAAGGGCATTTGCCTAAGGAACACTGTTAGCTTGCAAAGTATCTCATATACTGCTCCAGAATTGCAAATATCCCATATACACCTCTAGAATTTTAAAGTCCATGGAAGTAACCCAATCATGATCAATATAGGAGTTAATTGCTGTCTCCAACATCCATTTATTGATGATTGTGTCCAAGATTAGTTTTTCTATGAATAGCTGAAAAGTAAAACAAGATGTCAAAATGACAACATCTGTACAAGATTAATCACTCATTTTTTTCCAATTTTATGCATTGGAGTGATCTGTATTTTAGAATGTGGAGAGTGTATAAACACTTGAAGATTATTAAATCGTATTGAGGTAGAATGAAGTTGGCAATTGTAACCTAATTTTTTCTTATACATGCATCAAAACCCCCTTTTTTTTCTGCATCTGACTCCCACAAATTAGTCCTCCGAGAGAGAACACAAATGCAGATAGACTGACAAATAAAAAATGTGCTAGAAAGGCAGATTATTGTCCTTAACGCATGGAATCCTTACAGGCTTAGGACGAAGCTCGTAATCAGGCGGCCCTTATCGAGGCATTTCCCCGGGAACGGGTCCTCCTTGCACCTGATGAAAGCAACTTTCTCGGCCCGGCAGCGCACGGCGATGTGCTTGGCGGCCGCCATAAGGACGGCCGACGTCGGGATCGGCTCGACATGCCGCCGATTACCGCCCAATCGACCTCCGAACCACCCGAGGATCGAGCCGGACGACGAGATCGAGCTCCGAATCGTAGCTCTCGCTGCGGGTCAACTTCGTTCGATCCCAAAAAAGAAGTCTTCCATCTTGGATCATAGAAATAGATTGAAGGCCCTAATCACCGTTCATTTTTCCCTTTTTTTTATTTTCCTCCTCCTTTTTACAATACAAAATTAGATGTCACTTTATTTTGTGTCCAATTGGAATCAGAACAATTGGCATGACACACAAATTAATATTATTTAAAATCAAATTTTGGCTGAAAATTTTAATTATTTAACATGCAATAGTTACTTAAATTTAATATTTTTAATTTATAAATGAATTTTATTAATTCTTATATTCTCCATGCAATACTAGTCATTAAAAGCTTATGATTAGCTTTAAAAGTATAACATGTATATGTATATATATATATATAAAGAAATTGATTCAACTTAGCTATGATGAACATTAATTAGAGATAATAAATCATCCAAAATATATTATATAAATTATCTAATTCCTAAAATGGATTATGGTTTAGATGCCATTGGAAGAAGAGCCTATGGATCCAACTAAAATTAGCAGCCCTCTCATTCCTACACATATAACCTAAACTCCAACCTTCTAAACTTAACCATCTTTTTATATAACTTTAATAAGCTTGCTTCGCATCTCCCCCTTCTCCATCTTTTCCTCCGCTTCCCTCGTTTCCCAACTCTCCCAATTAAATGCCATGACTTCTTCCACCTCCTCCTCCTCCCATTCCTCCTCTTCTTCCTCTTTCTCCATCGTTCTCCTCGGTCTATCGCCACCCTCGCTTCATGTGGTCTCCATGGAGAAAGCTCCGCCTCCCTCGTGGCGGAGCCGCCTCCCCCACGCCCCCGCCCCCGCTGCAGCCGCCGCCCTCATCCTCCTTCTTGCGCCCCTCCTCCTCCTTCAAGGACGTCCGCTCCCTCCTCGGCGATGAAGAAACTGACGACCCGTCCACGACACCCTACTGGGCGTCCCTGTCCCCATCCCCGTCCCCATCCCCATCACCGTCTCCGATGGTGTCGCCAGCGCCGGTATTTCACCGCGTGCGGTCCGCCTCCTCCGCCTTCCGCACGTGGTGCACCCCGCCGGAAGACCTCTTCGGCCTGCCCCCCGGCGAGGAGAAGCGGATCGTCCTCTACTTCACCTCCCTCCGAGTCGTCCGCCAGACCTTTGACGACTGCGCCGACGTCCGGACCATCCTCCGCGGACTCCGCGTCGCCGTCGACGAGCGCGACGTCTCCCTCGACGCCGGGTTCATGCGGGAGCTGAAGGGCATCCTTGGCGGCCGCCGCAGGCCGCTCAGCCTCCCTCAGGTGTTCATCGGGGGGCGCCACTTCGGCGGTGCCGAAGAGATCCGGCGGCTTTACGAGAACGGGGAGCTGAAGCGGTATGTGGAGGGGGCGGCGCCGGCGGTCGTAGCGGTATGCGAGGGCTGCGGCGACTTCCGCTTCGTACTATGCCGGATCTGCAGCGGATCCCGCCGGTGCTACTCCGAGAAGGGCGGCGGGGGATTCCGGACATGCACCGCCTGCAATGAGAACGGCCTCGTGAGGTGCCCACTCTGCTGCGCCCACACTGCCGTTTGATCACGATCGGAGGGTCCAGAAGAAGAGTGCTTGGTTCTTTGCCATGCATCGTTAGTAAACATAGCTTTTCCTTTTTCTTTTTTTTTTGTGTCAAACAAATTCCTTACATTTTCTTATATATAAATATATAAAAAAGGAAAATGGGGAATAGAGAGAGAGAGAGAGAGAGAGAGGTGGGAAAGGGATTTCCGATTCCTATTTCTCTTATTCCCATGATGGAGTGAGAGGAATCCTCAAAATTTTTATTTTGGTGCTGTTAATTGTAATGATACATGGAGGAGGAATAATGTTTTAGGTAAAATACGAATAAAGATTAATTGTGATTATATTTTCGACTTTTCATGAATGATTTCCATATTTCATATATACCTCAAATTCATTTCACTGGTCAATATTATGTGTATTTGGACATGAGGGATTCTAATTGTGGATAAAAATTAGCTCTATTTGAGCCACAAATGTCAAAAATTGGAAAAGGAACACTAATAAAAGCCAATACAAATAAATTTGACCAAAATGTATTTATCACCGGTCAATATTATGTATATTTAGACAAGATGGATTCTAATTGTGGATAAAAAATTAGCTCTATTTTTGTCAAAATATCAAAGGAACACTAATAAAAGCCAATACAAGTAATATATTATGTGTATTTTGACATGATGGATTCGAATTGTGGATAAAAATTAGTTCTATTTTAGCCAAAATGTTACATTTTGGAAAAGGAACACTAATAAAAATCAATACAACTAAATTTGACCAAAATGTATTTATCAAATTTGTGGCTGCTGGGATTCGAGCCCAGGTCTCTACGGCCACAACGTAGAATTCTAACCACTAAACTACAGCCACTGTGTTGATTAGTTTGTCCATTATTAATTATTTATTGGTGACACCATTGTATCTGTTATCTTTTCGTCCAACGTCAATTCACCTCACTAAGCAATAAAATAATGATGAATTCAGCTTTGGCTTTGTTTGATTCCGAATATTAATGAACAATTCTCACACTGTCAAAGATGATAATTGATAATCCATATGTGAAGTTGGCAATATTTGACTTCTCCATTGTAGTTGTTGACTGCCCACCATGATCGATGCTCAACGTCCTAATAAGTGTGATGCATGAGGAACTTTGCTCAAACAATCTTAGTGACTTGAGCCTAATCCAGTCCTAGTTGAATGATTAGGGTTGATCAAGCTCGAGGATAACAGGTCAACGCTCGCATATTATTTACATACTTGTCAACAATTAAAGATTCAAAATCTCATCTGCAATTTTCGGATATGTCAACAAATTTTGACTAATAATAACAAAATCTTAAATCTCCTCCTCATCATTTATTCTTTGAAAAATAATATTAATTTGAGATCAGCTCAGATCATAGTCTCACAAAAGGCACAGTATATCGCCAATGAGAATGTAATCATTGCACCAACTAAGTTAATAAAAGTTTTTGGAGTATTGATAACAAAGTCCTCGGATGAAATCTGGTCCTCATCCTTTATTCACTGAAAAGTGAATATTTATTTGAGACCAGCTCAAATTATAATCTCACATAAAGCACAGTATATTCACTAATAAAAATATAATAATTGCACCGAGGATTAGAAAAGTCATGATCTTAATGGAATCTATAATGGTGTTCCACCATTCACCATGCAAAGTCCAGGACCAAAGTAGACGATCTGCTATTTATCAACACCTGAGCCAGGCTAGATTCTCTTGTAGCAATATTTCAAATTTGTTTCACAACCAAAAAAACAAACTTAAAACTATCCAATCATAAAGCTTTCTGATCCTGGACAACAAGCACAATACTTGGCATAAAAGAATTAAAGAGAGTATTTTGTGACAATTAAAACCTGTTCCGGCATAAAAACCATAATGCTTGATATTTTTAGCAATGTCTTCCATGATAAGCTTAATTTCAAGAAATCCCATGTTTCATGTTACACAAACAAACAATGGTAAACTCGGTCTGGCAACAAACATGACAAAAAGGCCTAACCATATCGGTCTGGCAAAAGCAATGAAATCGAACTCAGTACTGCAATGGCGAAAGGATGTCAAGCTGAGAACCAAGCTTCTCCTCCGCAGCCTTTTCTGCCTTCAACCTAAGCTTTGTGAGCTGCTTTCTCCTCTCATAAGCAACCTTGGCCCTCTCTTTCCTCTTTACCTCCAGCTCCTGAAAAGGTAGCATTTGCATGTTTCATCAGTTAAAAGCACCTTATCCTATCTAGTTTTAGTGCATTAATAAAACAAATAATAGCTCAGCACATGACAAGTTTAAACTCGAAAGTGAATCACTTGACAAACTGAAAAAAAAAAAGAAGAAGAAACAGATCACAGAAGATTATGAATAGGAATGGAGAAGGCTTGTGATACTCTTCAGTTCACTATTGGAAGCAACAACTTCTTGATTAGTCTTGCCATACAGAGACAAAAGTTTAATGTTTGCTATAGTACACAGGAAAACGGAAAAATCAGCTCATGCTCTATCTATGACACCATTCAATTGCTGACCTTGAAAAAAGACATAAATCATAAAAGAATATGTTAAGAGATAGAGAAGACATGTAATACAGTAATCAGTGTCAACAAAACAATACAAATGTTATGGAGATGAAAATACATAAAAACACAATAATGTGGATAACAATGAACTAGAGATTGTTCAACTATGTTATTTGTTGGCAATGCGCTAGCAAAATAAACAAACTAAGTATGCCTAATGAAACAAATTAAAGTATGCCTAATGAAACAAATTAAAGTATGCCTAATGAAACAAATTCAGTTTGCAAATATTTGTACCCAAGAAGTAGTACAAATTATTCAAAGCAATAATATACTCTCAATTATTTCTTCTCTTGCTTTGAGTTGACAGAGAATATGTTTTAAGTATGCAAAAGATCCAGGAAAGAAGAAAATGCAGCCGAAACTCCATCTATGAGAAACTTCAATGTTGACATTGAAAAAGGGCACACATTGATGTGTGTAATTGGTGACAGAGAGAAGGAATGTGATACTGTACTTGATGTCTAGAAAACAGTGCAAGCCATGAGCAGATTAAAATGCAAAAGAACACAATAATATGGATAACAATGAACCAGAAAAACTGTTCAACTGTGTTAATTGTAAGCGTTGAACCAGCAAAGTAAGTAAATCCAATATGCCTAACAAGCAAATTCAGTACGCAGGTAATTATTACAGAAGAACTAGTATAAATGATTCAAAGTAACTAAGAGACTATATACATCATACGTTTGAAATTGGAGGAGTAAAAACAGAGCTACCGTGATCTCACCTTAACAGTGTCATAGTGATTCCATCCGACCTCCGATGACAACCGACCCAGCAAGCAGTATCTATGCCCGGGCTGAAGCCTCAATACCCTAAAAACACACGTCCACCAGCTCATCAAACAAACTAGACAACATTTAACACAATTGTAGCTGAAATCATTTGGGCAAGAACCCCATACTTGAGTGCGTCAGGAATAACCATCCTCTTCGTCTTATCATAAGGTGGTGGCACGCCCTCGTACGCCTTAAGCCTTGCCAGCGCCGCAGATCCACGTTTCGTCTTGTGAGGTATCATCCTTGAGGAGGAAAAAAAATCAAGAAAATAGATGCATTTCTTAACTACCGAGGCCGTCAAACCAAATGCCTTTGCAAGATTGGATTTTTATCATACAACTATCATAACCAAGATTTGATCTTTGGCATGGCATGGCAATGTGGAGCTACGGTGACAGATTGATTACCCACGGATGGTGCGCCAGAGGATCTTGGCGGGGGCACGGAAGTGGATGGGGCCGTGGGAAGGCTTGGTGTTCATGCGCTTGCGGAGGAAGCGGAGGTACTTCATCTTCTGGCGGACGAGCCCGCCGGAGAGGCAGATCTCCTCGCACCGGACGACCACCACGCGCTGCCCGTTGAGGAGCTCCTTAGCCAGGATGGACGCCAGCCGGCCCAGCATGTGGTGGCGCGCGTCCACCACCACACACCTCGCGCACAGCCCCGACCCCGACACCATGGCTGCACTCCTCGATCGATCCTTCGTCCGTGCTTCGGCGAGTGGAGGGGGTTCCCTTATATAGGGATTGGCGGCTAGGGTTTTCCTCCGCTTCTCACCGCATTCGGGTCGGGTCGGACCGGATCGAATCCGCGTCGGTTCGTTCGGTTGTGACCGAACAAAATTAACTCCCATAAGACTCAAATCGTATAACAATTGACCCAATATGACTCTTATCGGATCGGATTCCATTGTGAAATAATTAACCCAATACGACTCGTCTTGGTTTGGTCAAGCGAGTTTAAATACGAGTGTGGAGAGAAGGCAAAGCACTACGGGAAGATCCAAAGTTGCTCTCCATTTGGTTCACCGTCGTCTCCTCGTGGAACTATTTCGTCGCTTCCTTGCTCGATATTGTCCTCCGGAGATCAGATTCGAGTCCGGTGAGTGCAGATCTTCTTTGTTACCCCTTTTTCCGATCGGATTAGGGCTTCCTTTCTGTGGAATTCATACGAATTGTTGCATCCAGGGAACGGAACCAGGCGCCTTCTGGTAGGATCGATCGCCATGGACGAACAGTTTCCGGATGCAGCTGTAAGGCTCCGTTTGCTTCTTCTCTCTTTCACTTCTACTTCCAAATTGGGGCGCAGATTTCATCGGGCTGTAATTTCATGTATAATTAATCACCAGATCTGACATGAGGCATTTGGGAGAATGGCCTTTTTTTCCTTGTAACATCTCGTTAGGGTGAATGATCAGACCAATATGATCGATTCGAGATGTGATTCAACGTTTGATTTCGTTGGATCGCTAACCGGACTTGTGTCTCGCGCCTATGTCAGCGATATCAAACCATCGTACTCCCAGTTGTGCACGATGGTTGGATGTTATCCTTGGTTGCAGTGCAGAAACTGCTACTGTGTACCCCTCTGCATTTGATATGTTTGCCAGGAGGATTGCTTTTTCTCCTCTTGTTTGATCAGATGATATGGTGGGCAGTTGTTTCCATCTGTGCACATTTACTACCTGTGCTTCTTCCTGCATAGATGTAATGGACAACCAAACATATTAAGATGTCTGTATTAATATTTGGACGGTAACATTAAGATGATTGTATGTAAGATTATTGGGTTATGATGAACCATGCTAGAACCTCAAAAGACGCATTCGGTCTATATATTATTTTTCTCCGTCGTGGGTTTTTTCATATTATTAGGGTTAGTTGTAGGTGGGATTTTCTTGTAATTCTATTGTAATTCTAATCGTAATTTGATTGTGTTGCTGTAGTATTTTTGCTGAAGAACTGAAGCTAGTGTATTAAGAAAAAAACACCTGCCACTGCCAGCTCTCTTAATTTATTGACCAAGTCTATGGCATCAAACTGCAACATTCTCGATCACTCCACAATGTATAATATATTGGTGGTTTGTTAATTTATTGATCAAGTCTATGGCATCAAACTGCAACATTCTTGATCATTCCACAATGACAATATATTGTTAGTTTGGAACACCCTTTGTACTTCTGCTAAACTCTATTGTTGTTCAAACCAAGGTTTGCAATTTCAACATTTATCGCTCGGTATGGGCAATACATACTGGTCCGCCAGGTTCTTTGGGTACGCCAACTGCCCGCTACTGGGCGGTTCCGCCAAAA
Organism: Ensete glaucum; assembly: GCA_021527575.1. Classification (NCBI taxonomy): domain Eukaryota; kingdom Viridiplantae; phylum Streptophyta; class Magnoliopsida; order Zingiberales; family Musaceae; genus Ensete; species Ensete glaucum. The sequence goes on from CM038554.1 coordinate 33,293,985, forward strand.
GTCGATCGTCGGTGATCGATTGAGCGAGAAAAATGGAAGAATAAGAAGAAGAGGAAAAAGAAGAAAAAAAAAGAAAAGAGGAGAAAAAAAATACCTAGACAGCGCGCCGTCACCGCCCGTGGGTCGCGACGCTTTTCCTCCCACGTAGGGAGAAAGATTGAGGTGACATCGCCCCTTTTTCTCTTTTTTATATTTTAATATATTAATATTATATTATATTATATTATAAAAAATTATATTATATTTTAATATATTGGGTGGTACGCACAGGTATCAGTACCGTACCAGTACCGAGATGAACTCGGTACACCGGTACGGACCGGTAAGTCAAACCTTGGTTCAAACCATTATGATTCCCTGTTTTGTACTAACCGGATATCATTGCATAATGATGACTAGTTCTGTTTTATTACTCCAACGAATAACATAGGTGTCCCTATTTTTTTTTTGTCTTTAATGACTACCGTAAATGTGAGAGTGAGATTGTATTGGCTTCGTTGGAGTTATCTATGTAAAATTTCATCAAGGTCATTTCCTTCTTTAACGTATACTCTGCATCCGTAACTAACAAAAGAGCTGGTAAGTTTCACTAAAGCACTCTGAGAAGTTTGCAACAAACTTGAATGCAACAACAGCAACGTAATCTGAAAAGTTCATCTTCTTCATATGGTTTATGAGCCTGATGGGTACGATTCTCTTGTAGCAAGAAAACCTTGTGAAGATTGTGTTTGGTTTCACTGAATATTTTTCTACTAAGAACCACTATTTATGTGTAGATGTTATGTAAAAGAGGGTGAACACATGTTGACTTGCTAACAAAGTTTACAAGGATCTAATGACATGAAGGTTTAGGATCGTAAAGTTGCCAAAACATGTCATCAGGCAAATTTCTGTTAACTGATTGTCTCAGTAGAAATGCCCATTCACCAGTCTTATGGATGTGTATGATTATAAGGTCTTGTTGTCGCTAGAGCTGAATCGAAGAGCAGAAAAAGAGACCGATTATTAAGTTATTTTGATTAAGAACATTTCACCAACTTCTGATGCTGCATCCTAGAACTTTCTATTTGAACAGCAGAACTACAGTTACAGTTTGAATTATTAAATATTGCGTCAATGGTGTAGAACGTCAAAAGTTTCTATGCTTCTGTTTCACATTCGCACCCAAAGTGGTGCTGGATGTGTTCCGTGAATCGGATATGTCGTCGAGATGCTCTAAAGATTTTCCATTTGAATTGGGTTTGTACTGATTCAACAATAGCACCGACCTACCATAATGATGTTTGAATATGGCTTAATACTTGATTCCTTTTTCATTTAACTCCTCAATATTCCCTCTATTTGATGTGGGCTAACTTTTGATATCAACAGCGAAACGTGATTAAGGAGGAGACACCTAAAGGATTCAACCCAGGTTTGGTGGTTTTGATTGTTGTGGGGGGACTCTTACTGCTCTTCCTTGTCGGAAACTATGCTCTCTACATGTATGCACAAAAGACCCTTCCACCGAAAAAGAAGAAGCCAGTCTCCAAAAAGAAGATGAAAAGGGAAAGGCTCAAGCAAGGGATTTCTGCACCGGGGGAGTAAACACGGAGCCCTACCATAACAAATAAAAGAATCTTGATGGTAACTTTGCTTCTTATATATTTTCTATCTCAGGATGACAACAAATATTGGTTAATACGGTATTTGTCTTTTGGTATGCAGAAGACTGAGAGTTAGGAAGTCGAGGAGGGTCAGAAGTTGCCAAAAAGAACTAATTGGATGATGTGCAGTGGTATCCATGGATTTGGGTGATCAAATCAACAACCTCAATACACCTGTCGTGTTGCTTCAGGCTACTGAACATCACATTTTTAGGTCAGGCTTTGCTAGTTCTTCAGCTAAATTTCGTAGATTGATGGTGACCTTGGTCTTGGTTTTTTTTTTTTTTTTATAATGTTTTCTGGATGTGTGAAGGAACTTTGTAAGAACCCTCGCTCCGTCTTAATCTGGTTCTTGTTATTATCTATCCTTTTCGCGTTTTACTTTGTGTTTTTTTGCTGAATGTGCTCGCTCGGTCAATGCTGTTTTGCGTGTGTGCATGTTTTACGTATTGATTTTTTCCGATATATTGTTAGTCTCCGAGGGTTGAGGTGTTGAGGAGGATCTGATCCAAACTGGAAGAGGGTTGTCGATACGAAAATGAAGCGATTATAAGGATCGAAAGAGTGAGGAGAAGTAGTCGAGAATTTCTACGGCTAGAATGACTGTTGATACCTTTGTCGATCCGATAGGTTGGAAGATGTATGAATTGGATTTGAAGAAACTATCCATAGCTAGCACTTGATAGGCCTCTGATTTAGCATCACCTAAGAGAGAGAGAGAGAGAGAGTAGCTGTGTGAAGCCAGTGGGCAAATTTATTTATCAAACTCTACCCAAACATTGATGAGATTGATGCGAGCAAAGCATTAGACTATCCACCAGCGAAACAACAACAAAGAAACGAGTAATGCAGACGTAAAAAGAAAGAGAGGTTGTAGTGCAGTAACAATAAAGACAACACTGTTCATCGAGATACATAATCCAAACCCCCTCAGGTTTTGTCCTTCATTTTAACTTGAAAGATTTACCACATGCAGTTGGAAGATGTTCGAGGAAGCAACAATTCACCACGGCAATTGCTTCACTCCGACATTAACTGTAAAGATTTCAAGCACAAAAAAAAAAAAAAAGACAAATACAACAAGGAGACAAAGGGGTGTGGTAAGTGGTACCCTCTTTCTCTCACCTTTGTGATCTTTGATCAGTAGCTTTTTTTGAGAGAGGGAACGATCAAAGTTTAGGAAGCTTGTCATGAATCTTCCTTTGATGGAGTTACCTGCAGGGCAGCAACAGCCACAGGATCCGAGGCGGCCTTAACCAAGTTGTGTTTTCTCTCCGCCTGCAGCGATCGGCATAGAGATTCAAGTTTTTCTTTTTGATTCTTCACCTTTTCTAGCTGTTTCTTCATCGCCTCGCGCTTTCGTAACGGTCGGAAAAAGGAAACAATAAGAATAATATGTGCATAAACACAAGAGTTGGATAAAAGAACTTTTGGTGAACACATTGCAGTGTTTGGAGGTGATGATGGGGCATCAAACTAAATTAACATCACTTTTGATTGACGAAAAGGTAGATATGATTCATATATGTTGATGACTGGCTCGAACAATAGTCACCAAAGGATAAAATTAGTAGTTTCCTTAAAACTGCAACAAAATAACCTCCTAATAAACAATAAAATTTTTGAAATTTACAAAATCTGTATTGTAAAAGACTAGTGATAATTTTCAGAATAGGTATTCTGCAATAATATGCTGCATTTTTTTTTAATAATCATATCTTGATTAACCTGTGTCATTGGACTTAACCATGGTTTCTTGAGCCTGACAATTTGTCTCATTATTCAAGATAAACATTTTCATGATTGAAAGCTGTCAAAACATAAAGGTCTTCCTTTGGAAAGCTTGTCATAAATTGCAAATCATAACCGGAGTTGTTTTCCTAAATGACCAAAACTATCTTTATCTGCCAGTACCATTGACTTCAAAATAATTCCATCCCTCATTGTTGTCACCAAAGCTTGAGAATATTACATCTGACCTTCGTCAAATATGCAAGAAGTTTATTATGGTTTAAAATCCTAACAAAAAGAACAGAAATATTGAGGTGTGTCGTAACTCATGAGAATAAGTTATCTCGAACAAGGTTTGATTTATCGGTCCATACCGGTGTACCAAGTTCATCTCGGTACCGGTATGATACCAGTACCAGGCGATACACAAAGTGTGTACTACCTAGTATATTAAAAATATAATATTAATATTTTATAATATAATATTAATCTATTAAAATATTTAAAAAAAAAGAGAAAAGGGGCGACGTCGCCTCGATCTTTCTCCCTGCACGGGAGAAAAAGCGCCGCGACCCACAGGCGGCGACGGCATGCGAGTGAGGGCGTACTGGCGCTATGTATTCTTCTTCTCCTCTTTTCTTTTTTTCTTCTTTTCCTCTTCTTCTTCTTCCCTTTTTCTCGCTCAATCGACTGCCAACGGTCGATTTCCCCCTCAATTGACACCGACGGTCGATTTTTCCCTCAATCGACGTTGGTGGTCGATTCTCCCTTTAATCGGCTGCCGATAGCCGAAATCGATCGTCGATAGTCGATTTTTGGCGGAACCACCCGGTAGCGAGCGGTCCGCGTACCGGCAACCTAATGGACCAATATGTATCACCCGTAACGGGCGATACAGGTCGAAATTGCAAACCTTGGTCTCGAGAATCATTAAAATCCTATTGTTGAGGTACCAAATACTATTCACCAAGGTTTACCGTACCAGTGTACCAAGCTCAGCTCAACATAGTATGGTGTGTCACTACCAAGTGGTACGCACAAGTATACCACTCGGTATATAATATAATATAATATAATATAATATAATATAATATAATATAATATAATATAATATAAAGTTCAAAAATAAAAAAAAGGCATTGTCGCCTCGTTCCTTCTCCCCACGCAGGGAGAAGAAATCGCTTGCAAACGATGGATTGCGCAAGCGAAGAGCAGCGCCAAACTCTAGGTTTTTCTTCTCCCTCTTCTTCTTTCTCCCTCCCTCGGTTCTCCCGCCCGAAATCGATCGCCGGCAATCGAAATCAACTATTACCGTCCGAAATTGACTATCGACGGTCGTAATCGACCATTACCGCCTGACAACGGTCGGCAACGGTCGAAATCGACCGTTACTGCCCGGCAGCAGTCGATGATGGTTGAAATCGAACGTTACCAATCAATTTCGGGTGGTAACGGGCGAAAACAACACCAATCAACGGTACTGCCTGGTAGAGGGCGGTGCGAGTATCGGTCAGCTGGCGATCGGTATGTACCGCTCGGCACGGGCGGTATCGATCGGTATTGCATACCTTGCAATTCACTACAGATAAGTAAACTTTTGAACATGTTTTGGCTAGTAAAGGAGACATGCCAAACCACATGCTAGCAACATGCCAAAGCCCATTGTCATCAATATTTATGACCTTGCTCATATCAACTGACTTCAAATGGTAGATAGAACCAAGGATAATTACAACAGCAAAACAAGCCAATTAAGTTCAGCCAATCCTACAGTTCTACTACACTATCTATTGCATCAATTTGCTCAATAGTAAAACCTGTAGATAATGTACTAGAAGAGACCAGCATATAAACACAAGCCTGTGAGACACCATGAGTTAAATACTGAGATACTTTTAGTAAAATGATCTATAATATCTGCCCCAAGTAAGAAACTTAAAATTGAGAAAATCAAATTCAGATTTCTATCAAACGGGCATTGTTGTTTAGAGCAAGGTTCGCAATCTCATACCGTAGTGACATATCCATCAGCTATTGGTACGGTACATACCGAACTGTACCAAGCATATCAACACATGGCACACTAAGGTACCGAGCTATACCGAACGTACCAGTCCTCTATTGAACCGGTACATACCGAGCGGTACAAATACGGTATTGCAAACCTTGGTTTGGAGTACTTTACATGATTAAAACATCTAATAAATGGAAGGTTGTTCTCATCTAAAAGAGTTTGATGAAAAAATAACAATAAAGCAGCATTTGTTAAGCAATAATAAGGTATGGAAATGGTAACAGTCAAGATGACTCGAATAGAGTTGAGGTTTTTGCTTATGATCTTACAATCAGGAAAAACTAGTATGACCAAAAGAATGGCTTCATTTCAAGGCATGCTATCAACAAGAATAAAAAAGAACTTTTAGCAGTTTGTTAACTTGGAACGTATGATACTGATCAACAAAACAATATGACCTTTTAAAGAACATGAGTGAAAGTCTAGCGAAATGTTGATATAATTTGCCTGCTCAGCTTACCTCCTCAATGAGCTTCACGATTGCAATATCAGACTTCTCACACTTGCTCTTCAAAAATTCATTTTCTTTCTTAAGTTCCTTTACCAATTTTGCCATCTGATTAAAATTCCAGTCACAAAGAGTAAATTATAATGGATTTACTTAATTCATATATGAAGATAACAAGCATAGATATAATGTAAAATCAAATATTCAGAAAAGCAGAGGGTTCATGTTCCATATCAACATGCAATATGTACCAAGTTATTCTTACCTTTTCCATCTCCTGCTTAAATGCTTCAAAGACCTCGTTACTTTTCGACAATGCATCCTGAGGCAGCATTAAGTAACTTATTACTGTTTGATGATCATCGACATAAAATTTATATTAAGTGGACAAGAAACTAGAATTGAAAGATAAAGGCCTTAGATATGAAAATAAACCTGAGCTCGAAGAAAATTCAATCTGTCGACTCAATCTGTCGACTAACAAAGGAAGAGCAAGAGCTACAATAATCCCTTGTCCCATAAAAAGTCCGATAAGAATAAGCTGTCATTCTTTAACACTCATTCAGTTTCTGCCTCTCATGGTGAGGACATAATTTATCACACCACCGAACTTTATAAATCCTACCTTTCTCAGATAAAATCTTAACAACAAAAAATTTTAGGTCCATAACATAAGCAACAGGCAGTTGAGAATGCTAGGTGATAGATACTACAAGTACTAGGCAACTCAGATGTGAAGGTAAGCAACCTACATTTTAACAGAATATCAAAAATGAATATCTAGTTGAGGTGTTTTGCCATTGCATTGTCGAAAGAAATAAAGCTGTGAGGTTCTGGTTGGAACATGGATATAGCATGTCTTGTGCTGTAAACAATGCACCATTATACCAATGGGAAAGGCATCTACCAAATGTCTTATGGAGGCAGAGGTAATTAGTTCAAGTCACTAATCATGTAAATTATGACATTCACCATCACAGTGGGAAACATCCCATGATTATGACCACATGAAGCTGATCAAATCTATTGGTATCCAATTCCACATGCTGCACAAAGTGTACATCAACATCTACAACTATTGTTCTGAAAAGAAAGAAAAGAAGAATTATTATCCACTTAAACAAAACAAATATGTAAACAGTTTATTCAACTCCCAATGATAGATGAAAAGGTGGATAACAGGCATAAAAAGAAAAACAGAAGCAAGAGAAACATATCTGGATGAGAGGGAGAGGTTACATGTTGAAACCAAGGTTCTGAATACTATACTGCACCGGTGTATTGATTAAATTGTCGGTATGGTATGTACCGAACTATACCGAGCATACCAACACATGATACACTAAGGTACCGAGTTACACCGAGCGTACGGACCTCTATCGGACCAATACATACCGCCCGTACCGAGCAGTACGGTATGGTATTGCAAACCCTGGCTAAAACAAAATTTGATGTTGTAATTTTGAAAAGCTATAAAAGGTTTGACATTCCATAAATGATAGTCTTGAGTTTTGGTGAGTTTCACACTTACAATTATGACATCAACATGAAAATAGAAACATCAGCCCTTGTCATGCCAAGGATGTGCCAAAACACCTTTTTACATGTCAATGGCTTATGTCATGTACCATGTATTGTATACAGCTCATCACCATCATAACTCATGAGATGCTGGACAAAGTTGAATCCATTCTACTAATATGGATTATTCAGTTAAGCCTGATTATTAATGTCTCAGCTTCTCTTGCAGTATCCATGGTGACCAGATGTACAGTTACACCATACACAGAAGAACAATAAGAGGATTAGGATTTTAAAATTGGTCAGAATAATGACAGATCTGATAGAAAGCAGTAAGGTTTGATGGTGGGTTAAGAGAAAACCACCAGTTTAATGCTTTATTCTGGAAATGACATCATAAAATCAAGTTGCTATAAACACACAGAGAAAGAAAATGATGTACTAAAAATAGAGAAAAACAGAGAAAGTAAAGAGATGTACACTGATAGCACAAACCTAACAGAATACATAGTAGAAACAGAAGAATATGACAAACAAGATCACAGAAGGGACAGAGAGAGAGAAACCGAGAGAAAGAGAGAGATGTCTGCTCATCAATAAAAATACATGTATTTATCAATCATGTATTACAACACCAATCACAAATAGTTGCATGGCCCATTATGTATAAACTTTCACGAACTCTCTAAACATAGAAAAAAAAGTTGACAAAGCAAAAATCCACACAAAAATATTCAAAAGCCTCTGTTGAGACCTCCTGATTGGTTGCTGTAATATTACACAAGTGATAGATCTCTGGTTCTAATCCAAGTACGGGCATCATGTATGTTATTTGATGTAATGAAAATTTCTCCTGTTTTTGCATGAAAAATAAAATAAAACTCAGACTAGGCTCAACTAAGATAGTACGCAAAATCCTATATTAAAAAACATGGCATGAGTATGTCACTTGCTATTTCGAGACATTATTTATGATCTCTAAGACATTATACCAGTTCAGGTACTAATACTGCCATTTAGATTTTTCTTGGACAGTGTCCTTTGCCAAAGTCGAAACTAAGTTTGACCTTAATAATGATAATTAACAATTGATCTATGCCTAACACATTATTTAAACACTTTCTATATGAACTTCAAATTTAATTCATATACTTGGAATTGCTGAAATCTCTCTTCATCAGCTGCCAGCTGTAGACGCAAACTCTTCTCAGTGGCCATAAGCTGTGAAACCTGTTCAGCATACAATTGCATCTGGGTTTGTTCCTTAGCAGACTTCTGTTCCTGTTGCTGAAGTTTTAGATCAGCAAGCTGAAGTTCTAGCGTCTTCTGCTGTAACTATAGACATAGTTTATATGGAAATGGCAAAACACTAGTGAGCCTCAAAGTCAGTCATGATTTATCTAAAATCAGAACTTGCATCACAGAAATTCAGAAGATACAAAATCCTTGAAGACCTTACCTTTTGGGCAAAATGTTGTTCAGAGAGAGAGTATTGGTCAGCAAGGAATTTTATCTTATTTCTCAACCTAAAAGAAGCAAGTAATTTGTCTGTAAAGCATAGTAGCTCAATAATATAAAAGAGAAAGGGCCATCATCTGACCTCAGGAAAGAATAAGCAAAATAATGCTATGTAAGTTGAATACAACATATCATTATTACATTACCTAGGAACACTTGTTATGTGCATAACCAAAAACTTAGCAGCTGTAACATACTCATGCTTATTTGGAACATAATATTTGTCACATAAATTAATGAAAATTAATGAAAACTAAGTGATCATCAGCGATTAAATAAACATCAGGAAGAACAACAGATTAACGAACACACAGATGAAGAACATGTAAGTTGCAATATCATCAAAAAATTCCATTTAAGAAAGATAATAACCTAAATAAAGGGTGAGCTAACAAATATCTTTTGCACATAACAGTAAGAAAATTTCTAAAAAACAGATGCGATGACATGAACAATGGACATCGAGACTTTCGTCTGATAAGTAAGATATTTGTAATGGTAGACATCTCATACCAGCCACCCCAACTTTGGAGGTTATTCTTACTGCTGGGGGCAGACAATGCATGTGTGCATGTAAGCACAAACGTCATCATCATGTTTAATAGAAAGGCAAACGAAAGGTAAGGGAAGTTACAATGTTTCATGTATTTCACATGCACAACTTGGAAAAACATGTAATCTTGAAAAAGTTTGGCTCCAGACTTCCAGATATGCACTCGAATGTTTTAATTAAAGAAGAACTTATGAATAAAGAAACCAATTGTCATCTCTCTTTCCACAAAAAGAAAAAAGAGTTGGTAAAATAATATTCATGCTCAAATATCTTGTTCCAGTGAAAATCTACACTATCTAGGTTACCATAAGACATGCAAAACAGTAGATGAGGGACAATGAATTCATCACTCATAGAGTCATTACAGCATGTGCCCACACCTGCCAACAAAGAGCAGGCTGTGGTTATTGGTACAGCTCTATATAAACCAGTAAACCTGCATTTAATGGCTAGCATTGCTTGGCATGTGATTCAATATGTGATTGGCAACTGATTTAGAAAAGACAAGGCCAAAAATGAAGTCATAACAAATGCAAGTACAAGGACAAGCTATAAAGGCAATATCACTGCTTACAAAAGAATATTCATGACCTATGCCATCCCTGTAACTTGCTCTTAAATGTATTTAACATATTGTAAGAAAGTATTATATGGCAGTTTGACACTTTGACTGATATCTTTGCTGCATAATTACTATGCCTTCATATTGTGCTTTATCTACAACTGCCTAATGGAGTGTTACCTATCGTGTCGTTCTTAATTCCTCTTTAACTTGATATAAGTATCAGTTTAATCAAGAAATTTATTAATATCGCACTCACACTTCGCGGAAATTAAATGATATGTATATAATCCAAAAAGATAAACCAATTTTAAAGTTTCTTCGTGTAAAGATATCCTTGTTGCAATCAATCTAAAAAGAACTCCAGGAACCTTACATCTCATTTTCATTGAGCTGAGAAAGGCATTCATCTTTTTGCACCTCAAGTTTATTGGTGATATCCTACAACACAAAAGCCATTGATTAACAAATTTTTGTAATGGAAACAGAAAAAGGGACAGACCCCACTACAAAACCAATAACCATAAGACATGTAAAAGGAACAATTCTAGAAACAAATTTTGGGATACAGTAAGATAAATTGTGGAAGGAATATGATGTATTTAATATGTCAACACATAAACTAGTACCTGTCTCATGATATGGCAACACAGACAAGTAGATTCCCATGCCTCACTGTCCTATGTAATGCAGTTTTATGACTAATCCTAGCCTTAATATAATTTACTTATTGTACAGCCCATCCATCATATCTCCAACTTGTCAAAGAATCTTTCAATTCTCAGTTTCTGGAAACACATGCACTCTGTTGCAAGGTTTTCCAACAGTTCCTTTTTGCTGCTTTATAATTCATATCCAGTAAATTCAGTGCTGTACGTTGCTCTTCATCAGAACACTAGGCAAATTCACTGTTTCAGGGCACTAAAAACAAAATCAAGCAAAAAAGTGTGAAGAGATGTAGAAACATCAAAGAAAATCCATATACTAAACTTTATTTCATCGTGGATTTCTCAATACATTCTCATCATTTAAGTCTTATTCTTGGAGTGTGGCATAGATCATCAGTATAAATCTCTAGTAAGAACAGAAATTAGTTACTTCACAAGCAGATGTTTGATAGCAGGTATGTTCTTAATGTCTTAACTTTAAGAAAACAACTTGATTTTAAAAATATAAAAAAAATGTTCTGAGACAAGTCCTTGAAAACTGCACATGTATTAGAGGACAAGAAAAAAAAACCAAACACTTAACATATATTGTCATAGTTCTTACCTTAATTACATCATTAAACTTTGTAGACAAATCGAGTCTCATATTTTGTCCTTCTGTAGATACTCTTTGACATTCATCCTGCACAAGTCATATGAAGCAGAAGCAAAGTTGAATATGCCAACATAGCAATAAAAATATATTCAACCTCTCAATTTGGAAAATGTACCATAAGCATTTTATTCTGACGTTGCAGCTCCCTGCAAAGTGACTCAAGTTTCTCACGAACAGCAACAGCTTCACAGAGCAAGGAAATTCACAGGATAAGCAACATGAATAGGAGAATCAGAAAAAAAAAATTGCTATTTATAAGTATGAACAATGAGGTCATAAAAATATTCTACTACTTCAAAGACCTACTCAATGTCTGTTTTATTGGCCATCCCTAATATATGATTAACCTTTAAAATTCAAAACTAAAATTGGCTAGAAGGAGAAGAAAATTGTTTTAAGTTTGCTGATGAATGTGATGTTACAAAACACAGTTGCAGATTATACTCGCTCCTCCCTTTCATAAAAATAAATTACACGGCCAATGAGCGCAGAAGTGGATGTAAATGCAAGAGCAAGCTACCATCACGCAAGCAAATAAACAACTGGATCTCACATAAATCAGGAAAGATTGATAAAGCAGCATAGGTGAACATCTCCAAGCTTAGATCTGATTTATGTGAGACATTAACTTATTCACCAACCTATCCAGAATGGATAAATATTTTTTGTTACCATCTATTTATGATTAAATTTTTCTATGAGATGCTGTCTTTAAAGTGGAAAATTTTACCACATAAGTCGCTCCTATTTACCAGCTTAACATATGAAATTAATGTGCTAGCCTACTATTTAGGTTCATTTACAACTTAAATCAATTTTATAAATTTCATTTTAGCCATCCACCTAGATGAGAACCCTAGTTAGTTCAAGAATCCATTATGTTTCAGTAATTTTCAGTGCTCTATTCAATCATAAAGCATCTTATTTGTAATTTTGTATTGCTTCTAATAAATGCAATTTTCAAAAATTTTCATGTCCTCAATTTTTTCCCTTAACCAAGTCCAACATTCATCCATATCACAGTAAAATAATCTCTCAAGTTGTTTATTTTCACATTCCTGGAAATTAATTCTATACAAGAAATATATAGATGACTCATACAAATTGGTATAAAACAGCTTATAGCTAGTAAAAGTTTTGAACTTTTGATGTGCATTAAAAGACAAAACAAACATAACATCAAAGTGCATTCTAGTTTAAAAATTGACAGCCAACCTTTTCATGGCAGTTTCAAAGTGGCGAACAACCACAATGCACATTGTATGAATCTAAACATTCCATTGTATATAATTAATTTTTATTACTAACCTGCATCTCTCTCTAACATAACTTTTTGATATTTCAAAGTATATTCTAGCAGCTCCTCCGACTTTGTGTTGCGCTTTGTAACTTTTTGTTTCGCTTCACCTCTTTCCTGAAAGACCATTAAATAATAGAAACTATTTAATGAATTACACGATCAAAGAAGTGTTTAAGATGCTTAGAAAAATCCATTTAAATTATCAAAAGCAAAAAATAATCTTTCTTATAGTTCTGCACGCTAAATTATGCAAGATACATGTTGCAAGTAATGAAGTGCAGCTGATTTTTGTAATTCAATACACTCTTGTTTGCAAGCTACAGATATCTATGGAATTTGCTCAAATCACAAGATGACATAATGAACCAACTAAAGAAATATGTTTGATCATCATACCTACATAACTAGAAGCATGTGGGAACATAGAATAGTGAACTATTAGACAAACTACAAGAAGTATAAGACTACATATTCTCACAGAAACAGAAATGAACTCTAAAAGTAATTAAATTTAATTTAAAAATATATTTTCTAGATGATCTCAAATTATAATGTCATTCCATACAATGTTACAGAACACCATAGAGCAAAACTTTGATAAGGAAGACTTGATAGAACAACAATTGACTTTTAAGTCCTTTTGACCATTGATAAATAGAAGTTACAGGAATATATATATATATATATATATATATATATTACAGGAATATATATATATATATATATATATATATATATATAATTTAAACAAGTTGGACTGACAGATTATTTACAAAGCTGCAAAACATTTGATCGGAAGACTAACAAAGCAACTTAAGATCCATCTATAGATTGACCATATTAATATATGTTTCATTCCTGTTCCCCATAAGGATTATTGTTACTCTTTAAAGAAACAATTGAACGGAGCAACACAGTAGGATGGTAGAGGACCCTACCAACTTCATTGTGACAAGAGAAATCACATGCACATAAAAATGGTTCTAGTGAAAAGGACACAAACAAATTTTCCAATGATAAAGAAAGCCTTACAAAAGTAGGACATCTGAAAACTAAAAATAATTAAAAGAACTGTGTTTATCATACATACATCCCTGAACAAAAGGTAAATTATCTGTGAGATCAACCTGAACAATCTGAAGATATGGAGAACTGATGTGCAGGTCGTTAACATGATAATTGACTTAATGCATCAAGCTTTTTGTAATCCACAAATCACTTTGAACATTCAGCACACCCTGCGATACATCTTACCTTTAGATTGATGGCATTTAATTCCGACTGGCCTTTTGTTTCTGCAAAACCCATGGGGAAAATTAATTCATCGTCATTTTCTTTATATTGCCAGGATTACTTGCTTTCAGAATATTAAAGACAACAAGTGTATGTGGCATGCATGACCAGCAGCAGAGACAACAAGTAAATTCACAAAGCCATTCTTGTGGACATCACTACTGCAGTTTAATATGGAGCTTGCTGCTTCTCCAAATATTGTCACTAAAGATTTTAGGGTGGTCCTTTTCTTACAAAACATCCTTAAAAGTTGTACTAGTGGCTATAATTGAAGCAGGTACAGCAAAAACTTTCGTGAATAACCATATCTATGAGATCTTCCTTAATAATAATGTTCACAGATACCATCAAAATGAACTAAGCATTAACACAATTTCTTTCACTTTACTAATATATGTGTGTTTCACGGTACTTGGATGTCTTCACGCAAGGTCCCAGTCTCTAGTTCTCTTTTGAAACCATGTTAAAGCACCTTCTTCAGGCCTTCTCATGCTTAGGTTGTGCTTTAGTCAGACTCTGTTGACATCAGGAAAAAGCTTAAATGATAATATAGATGAACAGTATCTGGCTCACCAGTTGGTTTCCAATAATAAAAATCTCTTATCATATTGAAGGCCTGTTTAAGCAATCTTTATCATCATTATAATATGATATATTTGTATCCTAATTGATTGCTTTTGCATCATTATATACATGTGGTGACTTATAAAATTTCTTGGTATCAAAAAGATTTACTATCACAATTTTTTAATGCACATTACATGGCAGTCAAGATGCCATTTTAATTACAATTAGTTTATGCATATTTATTTTTCATTCACTGATTCAATTCATTTGTGACCACCTCCAAAGATGAAACAGTTACTAAAATTAGTAGATTAAAGTGGTAACTAGGCAGGCTGGTCCAATCCACCCAACAACCTGGCCCCTCACAAAAAGGAGCATAAAATAAATTAAGTACATTAAAAAATCATCTCGTTTCACTAAATTAAGCTGAACATCAAGATTCACCTGAAAATTCCCATCACTTCTTGCAGGCTATATTCACAATTGTAAATCCTTAAAAACACAACAAATGCCTGAAGAACAATCCTATAACAGGGAATGACTAGGATAGACCTCACTCATATCCACTTAAGATACTTACTGTTTTCAGAACTAAAATTACGGTAAAAAATTTATCAGAAGTCACAATGGTTTATTTTGCACCCAACTTACATCATAATGCGGACATGACATATGTCGGTGCTGCTATAATTTTCCTTAAGCTACTTTTCTTAAATAAGGATTGTCTCTTTTCTTTTTCGTTGTGCACTCCCGTTACTAGCTTTCTTCTTCTTAAAGGCAGAGGTAAGACTGAATTGGTTGGCCCTCCTTAAACCCACTGATGCTCCATCAGATGAACACTGGAGTCAAACGAACAAAATGATGATAACAATCTCCTCTTTGACATCTTACCCCTAAATATTTCATCCATGTCACTGCAGCTTGATCAGTAGAATCCTTCTTGCATGGTTCAAGCAATGATCTCCTCGTCCGAAAATATTATGTAATTGACTATGATGTGCTCTTTTCCATCAACTGTTGCCCCTGAATGGGATATTCTTTTAGCTACCACTGATTACTACAAGTTTCTAATGTAACCTGACTAGATTTCTTTCAGCTGCAATAGTAATATGTTTTGATCCCGACATCGCAAACATTATTTCTCATATTTGCATGAAACGTGATAACAAGAAAAACTAGCAAGCCAACCTAACGTAAACAGGAGGATAGATAACGTAGACAGATGACAAGGGGAAAAAAAAGAAAGATGTTTAACCTGTTTCGGAACTCTGGCAGTCTCCTTGGCTACTTCGTCCCGCAGATGAACCTATCAAGACCTCATTCGGGATTCTACGCATCTCCGTCGAGGCATCATCACCAGGCTTGGACTCCAAGATTCCATCTCGCACCACCGAGTCGGAGCAATCGCCGACGCCATCCCCTCTCGTCGAGAAGTCGGTCGAGAAAACAAACTTCTCCGTCCCATCCACCAGACAATCCGGCGTCAGGGTCGCCTCCACTGCTTCCATGGGCGGGGGCGACGGGTCGACGAGACGTTGGCCCGAGAAATGAAGATCAAGCAAGGCGTCCTTGTAGTCGGACGACGCCGGCCGCGGCGGGGGGTCGGCAGACACCTCGACGAACCCATCGGGCAAGGAGTCGGCCTCCGGGAGACAGTTCGCCGGGGAAGTCGCCATTGGTAAAGCGAAGAGGAGAAGGTGGGGGTGGGGGGAAGGGCGAGTCGTATGCTGTAACGGAGAGCGAGGAAGGGTTGGGCGTTTAATGGACAGACGCTCACACTGCCAACTTTTATACTGTTTTAGGGATTCCTTATTATTAAATCAAAGATAAATAAATAAGAACAAAAGTAATTGTTAATCATTTTAAATGCTCAATAATTAAAAGTAATTTTGCATTTAATAATCTCCTGACACTTTTTTCAAGGGCGAGCAATTTAGAATCTTTTAGGCATTAATAGTAGTAAAGTATGGGAATAGATATTAAAAAAAAAGAAAAAAATAATTTGCATACAAACAAAAGTATCACATCTTATAATAAATACGAGAGATATTTTTAAAAGAAAAATACGTAGTTTATGAAATTTTACAACGACTTCAATTTTATTAGTGTAACATTAACTAAGTACCAT
This sequence comes from Ensete glaucum, assembly GCA_021527575.1. Classification (NCBI taxonomy): domain Eukaryota; kingdom Viridiplantae; phylum Streptophyta; class Magnoliopsida; order Zingiberales; family Musaceae; genus Ensete; species Ensete glaucum. Next base: position 33,310,649 of record CM038554.1, read on the forward strand.
CTTAGCTTTCTAAAATCAAATGATGATTTATTTTCCAAATAATATCAATTGATATGCCTTTGTAACCTCTTAATGATATAAATAGTTGCATTGGTATTTTAAATGGCGGTGATCTAATTGGAACTTAGATAGATTGTTGTGATACTCACGTAACTAAGTATACATATATATATATATTATTTATCAAGTTATCATAATTACATTAAGTATGTAGTCCTTAGATTACAACACAACTGTTTACAACATATTATCAAAATTAAATAATTTAATTGACATAAGATCATAAGAAATTAATTCAAATTTAACGATATTTTAGTAATAGTACTAAAGTTAAATCATATATAATACACGAACACCTATTGAAAAGGGTGCTATAGCAAAGCACATACTTAGATAACATCATTCCAACAATAATAAGTAGTCAGCAAATAACATATTTCTATTGGAAACAAGAAAAATGAAAACAAATTAAGGTTTTCTAATTGATTTCCCGTAAACAAGGCACTTGGAACTTGATACTAGTAGTAGGATCTAGACAAAAAGAAAAGCTACTATAATTTAGCATAAGTCTTGCATCATGGACGAGCTGGATTTCCAGGTCCAACCGGACGAGGTCCTTGGCCAGGCCTCGGCAGATCATCCTGCATCACAAGTTATAATGAAATCAATCCATCAATCAGAAGCAGGTAAATAAAATTCAAAACAATGAAACATGGTGTTGCTACTAAATGGCAATACAAACAAATGCAAACTATCTGAAACATTTGCAGCAACAAACTATACATGCCTAGAACACCTACTACTACAATGCTTCATCACTCTATTCCTGTCTAGTTGATGGTTACTGTTAATATTCCTTCCAACATTTTCCCAAAGCCAAAACCCATAAAGGAGATGGATGCAATCAATTTAACACAAACTCTTAATCTTGTTAACATGTCTTGCTTGGTAAATTAAGATTAAATCTTCCAGCTTAGTAAATTTTCATCACATCGAATAACACTTACCACTAGAACGGTAAACAGAATTGTAGAATCTTCTGCTACACTAATCCTCCTTGAGATCCCTATTGATAGGAGCCTTCTGAGACACCCACTTCATCCTTTTCTTTCTTTTTTTTTTTAATCAGGGGCTTGTGAATCCTTTTTTCCCCCTCCCCCCAAAACAATCCATCCCATTTGTAGAATTCTCAGGCTATAGTAACACTCCACAGAATGCCATCTAGGTGATCTAATTAAACAGCTAACTAAAATCATCATTGGACTTTACTTCTTCTGACATTACAAGAATAAGGCATCATCAAAACCTCAATTTAGATGACATGAATGATATATAACCCCAGTTTCTGATGCAATTCAATCCACTGACCGAAGAAAAATGGACAAAAAATTGATTTAACAAGTAAACCATGATACCTTACTAGTAGGTCCATCCCTTTGTTACCACCAAAACATAAATTACAAATATCAAGTATTATGAGAAATTGATATTTCAAAACCGCTTCATTCCTTGGATATCTGCTTTTGCCTAATACAAATCATACCATTATGACTTGTAATCACAAAATATGATAGTAAAAAGTTCACTTTACTTTAATCTGATAATTCTAAAGAAAAATACTGTTGCTGCAAAAGATTCAACAGTTGAAGCAGTATCAAGAGTATGACCAAGCAAGCCAAGTTAACAATAAAATGTTTGACAGCCATAAGCTCCACATGGAAAATTTTTGTACTTTTTAGTCATAATAAATACTAACTTGTTATAGAACAGATGTCCTAAAGTTGTCACCTACGCTGTGGAACATCCTTTCTTAACACCCATGGTGACAATTAATGAGATTGTTCAAAAAATATCATTTGCAAAAAAAAAAAGGTCACAGATTACATCTGCAACATGGTCCCATAAACAACCAAAACAACTAGCAGTCCTGACAATTAAAGAAGCTCCCCAGCTTCAAAAGTTTTTTTTTACACTGAGATTATCAACTTCAAGTGTTAATAACATCATTGAAAACATCACCAAAATATCAAGTTGATCCAACTTCTTTTTTGTCCTTCCAAATTTCAAATTTTAACATACTAGCATTTCACGAATTAACTATCTGCAATCTCTTGTTCTAAGCAGGAACTAAGCCATTCACATATACAAGAAACACAAAAGTGGGAAAAATAGCAAAACAGAAAGAATAGCATTACAAACACATTCACCAAGGTACACTAGACAAGACTTGAAGATAAGTGTAAAATCTGGGAAAAGTACCCGGCGTCTGAAGCGCTGTGGTGGCTCACGGTTTCTCCTGTCAGTGCGAGACCTCACCCTCACAACCTTGGAGTGGATTGCACAAGAGACACAGTACTGCATCTTGATATACAGCTTTGGTAGAGTGTACCCTTAAAGTATTTGAAAGTTTTGAGTATATTCCAACAAACAACCAAGTTTCAATTAAGACAACAATTAGCAACAAGTTTGGCGCTCACCATCAAAGACACAGGCCTCCTGGACATCCCTCACGGCAGCCTGCTCCACTATATTCCTCACAAGAAACTTCTTGACGGCCTTGTCCTTCAAGATAAAATTAATATAGGTAAATTGCATTATTGACCGTAAGAATACGTGGAAAGAGATCGAACTAGAGATATAAATAGGGGAAAAAAAGAAAAAAGATCAATCTCAAAAACTCCCAATGTAACAGAATGTGATTTAGAAACTGCAATCGGGCCAAGACCAAGACATAAATCCAAGTTCCAAATATTTTAGCACAAAAACTCTCAAGCAAAATGCTAAAATCAAATAGAATTAATCGTTCAATCTCAAAAGGCGATACCTTGGGGCAGCACTTGCCGCAGTTGGAGCAGCGGATGAAGTTAACGTGGCCGCGGCCATGCTTGTTGCGTCCGCCATTCCTGCGCTTGAAAGTCTGCAACGCAGATGAACAAATCGAGGTCAGACCTGTGGAAGAGAAGAAAGAAAGAAGATTGAAGAAAGGGAAGGAGGAGAGATAGAATTCGATCGCCACCATCTTCGCCGGCCAATCGGACCTCGTTAGGGTTTGGGAGACTGCGCGGCGCGGAAGGTCGCAGGGAGGAGAAAATATATAGTTCTGATGCGTTGGCATATCCACCGTCCATCATACATCGGACGAAAGATAGATAGCACAATACTCGAGGTTATTAGCTACGTCATGTTCGAAGATCCTGTCCAATTTTAATTTTAATCTGAACATCCAATTCTCGCATCAGAACCGTCTATTACGCGAACCAGCGGAAATAAATGGGTCTTGTAATACAACAATAGAACATGTTCTAACTATTTAGAGTCGGGTAAATAGATCTTTTGCTAAGTTATAATATATATATATATATATATATATATATCTTAAATCAAATCAAAAACATTTAAATTTATATTTGTAGTTTTGAATAATTTGATAAGATCTATCTCTACCTTTTTTTAATCACAAATATTAATAATTTTGCATTATCCAATTACACCATAAGTCTCCTTAAGTAATAAAAAAGGTATATTTGGTATTAAAAAAAATTCTTCTTCTAAACTTGGAGCTTGTTGATCTTGTCACTTTAGATGACAAGAAGTCGATGAATGAATATACCAAGTGAATCACGATTGAAATAAAAAATTATGAAAGAAATATTTTTTATTACAAGGAATATTTCCCTAATCATTGATGATGAAGGAGTTATTTTGATTATAAAAGTAAACACAGATACAATTTTAAAGATCAAACTCTCTCATTCTACCTTCCCCTACTCACTTCGACATCCATTTGTAGCTGTATGATTTATAAGGTTAACTTGCATAGAAATATACTTCACTTGATGCAATTATTCTTATCTCGAAACGAATGCAGGACAAGAAGAAAGGAAAAAATATATGTGAACAACTGCACTTCATTCTTATTCGCTATGAACTTTAATAGAGTAGTTGTTTTCCTATTCTTTCCTTCTTAACCACTTGGTATATATATAAATTTGATATATATATATATATATATATCGCATCATCGTGCGATGATGATTCGGAGTAAAAAATATAAAAAACTGAAAATTACATATGATATGTAAGATGTTCTCACATAAGGAAAATTATATATCCTCTAGGATCGTATATACAAGTCCGTGGATGAAGGAGATCTCGTAATCACCTCTCTAGCAGTGATCCACATGATGGATAAAGTTGCTAGTTATAAGTGTCCATCAAGCTAATCAAGTGAGCGATAACACGTGTGATACATTACAAAATTATTTTTATTATTAATTATATGATATTTTTTTAATTTTATAATATGTAATAAATATATTATGATGTTCTTGGATTTGTGTTATGAGAATTAGATCATAGATCCTGATAATGAGACTAATTTAATTTTAAATACGAATCTTAAATAAATATTTTTGATCATAGGTTATTCGAATAGTACATCGAGATAACCGGATAGACCAATATGCTATATACTCATCAATATGACGAAGACAATTGGTTTTAAAAATATTTATCATATATAGAAATATAATATATGTGCTCATTAAACCTCCGTACGATAGATCCATCGGCGCCGGCCGGTCGTCTCCTCCGAGTTGGCCATAGGAAAGAGACGATGGGAGGCGGTTTTAATCGGAACAGATACCGATATAATAACCGTTCCATGGAAGACAAGCCGACATTGATTCTTGTAGGAGGCGTCAACTATGCATCATGAGCGATGATCAACTGTTACCGCGGATTTCAAAGAGGAATACCAACATGATTTATTTATTTCAAAAACTATTAAGGAAATAAATGTTTTTCATATTTATTTTATTCATTATCAATTTAAGATATAAGCATCCTTTCAAACTATAATGATTAATCTAACAATATTAAAAAAAATTTCCGGTATTGCAGAGAGAATTTTGAAGAATTGCTGCAACCCACACATTCTTATGGTCTTGCAATTTCTACAATCTTAAATATGTTTTTTCAAACAATTTTCTGGTATTCCAGGAAGAGTGAAAACATAAACACTTCCCAGGCAGCAGCATATATCGGACTCATTTAAAGCCAGTAAAAACCCATCCATGAGTTACACAACCATTAAGCACCCAAAACCTATAGCAGATGAGATAAACACCACTAAGGTCTCAAGTTTGCTGCAGATATCAACTTGCTCACTTCTTCTTGGCAGCAGCCTTGGTGATCTTAGCACCGGTAGGATCCTTCTTCTCGACACTCTTGATGACTCCTACAGCCACGGTCTGGCGCATGTCCCTCACCGCGAAACGTCCGAGGGGAGGATACTCCGAGAATGCTTCAACAACCATGGGCTTGGAAGGAATCATCTTCACGAAGCCTGCATCACCATTCTTGAGGAACTTAGGCTCCTTCTCAAGCTCCTTTCCAGATCGCCTATCAATTTTGGTGAGCAGCTCGGCGAACTTGACAGCAATGTGGGATGTGTGGCAGTCGAGCACGGGGGCATAACCGTTGCCAATCTGGCCAGGGTGGTTCATGATGATGACCTGAGAAGTGAAGCTAGCAGCCTCCTTTGCAGGATCATCCTTGGAATTAGATGCTACAAAACCTCTCTTTAGATCCTTAACGGCAACGTTCTTCACGTTAAAGCCCACATTATCACCAGGGAGAGCTTCCTGGAGTGCTTCATGATGCATCTCGACGGACTTTACTTCAGTAGTCAGACCTGTCGGACCAAATGTAACAACCATACCAGGCTTGAGTACTCCGGTCTCGACACGTCCAACAGGAACAGTACCAATGCCTCCAATCTTGTACACATCCTGAAGAGGAAGGCGAAGGGGCTTGTCCGTGGGCCTCTTTGGCTCCTGGATCAAGTCGAGGGCTTCAAGAAGAGTTGGGCCCTTGTACCAGTCCAGGTTGGTAGACCTCTCGATCATGTTGTCACCCTCGAATCCAGAGATCGGAACAAAAGGAATCTTCTCAGGGTTGTAACCGACCTTCTTGAGGTAAGAAGAAACCTCCTTCACAATTTCATCATACCTGGCCTTGGAATATTTGGGGGTCGTTGCATCCATCTGCAATGAGATGGCCATGGCAACTCCATTAGAAAAAGGAGAAAAATTATACAAATCACAGATGATCAGACATTAAGATGGCATTATGAAGAAAACTATTATGATGGATCATCCAAGACAAAAAAAAAAGACCTATGCAAGAGTTAAATAAAAAAAAAGAAGAGTTTTAACTATTTTGAATTTGCAAGAAGTTCATAGAAAAAAATATGCCGCCCAGATAATTCTTTTCTTAAGGAATTGAACAATATTTACCTTGTTGCAACAGCAAATCATCTGTCTAACTCCAAGAGTAAAAGAAAGCAAAGCATGCTCCCGTGTCTGTCCATCCTTTGAGATACCAGCTTCAAAACCACCAGTGGTTGAGTCGATGATAAGAACAGCACAGTCCGCCTGGGAGGTTCCAGTGATCATATTCTTGATGAAGTCACGATGTCCAGGAGCATCAATGACCGTACAGTAGTATTTGGTGGTCTCAAACTTCCAAAGGGCAATATCAATGGTAATCCCTCTCTCACGCTCTGCCTTAAGCTTGTCAAGAACCCAGGCATACTTGAACGACCTCTTGTTCATTTCTGCAGCCTCCTTTTCAAACCTCTCGATCACACGCTTGTCAATGCCTCCCAACTTGTAGATGAGATGACCAGTGGTGGTCGACTTACCAGAGTCAACGTGACCAATGACCACAATGTTAATGTGAACCTTCTCCTTCCCCATGATAACGGTAACTTAAAGAAAAAGAAACTACCAATAAAAAAAACTTCAGAAATAATATCAGACATCAAGCTTGTAATAGTATGTTCAAAGAAGATAGAACCAAAACAGTACAGTGGAAGTATCAGAGATATATTATTTCATATAAATTATGACTGACTGATAGATCACAGAAGTTCCCAGATGACAAACACAGCTCCAGATTTCATCAAAATACTAAAATGTAAGATGGGAAAGGCCACATAAATGGTCAAATTACATTACTCAAAACATGGGCCTGTTACAACAAATTTCATTGAAACCATAGAAGGGAAAATTTGAAGTCAAGAATATGGGCCGATGATACAAATAAAAGAAAAATGATCACACAATATGTACATGGAACCATCCTCAATGTTGTAACTTAGGTGGGAACTGCACAATTGAAACAGCAAAACAAAATCTATGCAGTGCTCAAAGGGAGATGTCTCTACCAATTTGGATACTGAAATGAGACAAATTGCATGCAGCCTACAGAAATGAAATGCATTGAAATAATAATGAACACATCAACTTCAGTACCAAATGACTAACCAAAAGTAACACTTCCATACTTGAAATATTAAGACATGGTTCACAGAATTATTATATTAACACCACCTCAAGTTGGTTCCAATTAAATCAGAAGTTTTGTGGTACAAAGCAACATCAAGGTATTCCAACTCACTTATGGACTAATCAAGTCTGAGTCTATATTAAATAAGCATCAAGAAGAAAAAAATCATTCAAATGAATGCATGTTGGTTTAAGGATCGTAGCAATCAATTTTTGAGCAAAAAAAAAAAAATCAAATTTTGGCTGAATTTGATACCAAAAATACGATGCCATATTAAGAAATAAGAACAGCAAACTCTCCATTCACATGCCACCAGAGTTGCTAATTATGCAAGCTTCAAATAGTCCATCCAACACATTAACCTTTCAGCAAGCACAAAATCTTATTTAATTACTGCAAAGTATCTGTCATGAATTGGAGATAACATAAATCACTAGCCTAATACTTGGCAAATGTAACAATTAACAATTCATGAACAGATAAAGGCAGGATCATGCCAGCAAGAGTGCACAATGAGATATGCCCGTTAAGACAATTAGCCCTTTAAAATACATCTTCATCAGGCATATCAGCATATATATCTATAATATATGTCAATCGCACTCGCATTAGAACCAAATCTGGGGGATGCAATAAACTTAATAGCGTCCAATAGGATTCGAACCTATACCGAAGGTCCACAGAACCTTCGTCCTTTCCATTAGACAATAGACGCTTTTTTTCAACCCCATTGACTTAAGAACACAATTCAAATTTTCATGTTCTACAACAAACATATACACGATCGATTGAAAAATCAAATCAAGATCTCACATGAGCAGAACAATATCCAACAAAATCAAAATTTAAATCTAGGACAATAATTAAGAAGCCAAAAACCCAAGAACAAAAAGATTTTCACTCGACAGCAACATCTAAGTCGCAGAGAACATATAAAAAGAGAGCCTTTTAATAAGACCAACACAGAAGAATTGAAGTACATCATTCGCATGATCTCCAATATAAAATACACAGACTAAAAACGATTAATACTGCAAATGAACATTAATCAACACATATTCCAATAGAGACCCAAATCGCTTACTTTTACTCGATGAAAAAGAACGAGATCAAGTAAAACCACGTATCAAAGGCAAGGTACAAGAGCCATCATACACACTCGATCTAAAAACTAGAATTTAAATTAAAAAAATAACCATGTTAACACTCATTTACTACACGACCGAAGATCTAGGGATTGGATCGCACCTAAAGGGCCGCTCCCACGAGAGAAAGCGGAGAGAGACGGCCGAGATAAGTGTTCTGCTACTGCACATCAGCCGGCGTCATTATATAGAGGTCACTTAGGGTTTCTTTCTCCGCCGCACGATTTTTCGATCTGACCGTCACAAATGTACCATTTCTTCTCCGCCCATTTCGAATCCAACGGCCAGCGAGGCTTCCTTGAGGGGCACGATATATCCGGTCCAAAGACCTCTTTAAGATTGTTGGATCGAGAACATCGGACGGTCGATATTGTCAGCTGTTGGTTAATTATCTCAATTGAGTTAAAAAAAACCCACCTTTTAATTTTCAGCGACCCTTTTTCATATTTTTCCAATAGGTATATTCTTTTAATTATATTATTCAATCCTGCGTTTTTTGTCGAGTAGATGTGAATCTATCCCATTTTTCAATTATAATATTTTTTAAAATGTCATAAATCTATTCCAGGTCTCTATATTAGCTCTTTTTATTGTTAAACAAAAAAAATACTTATCTAAAACCATATATCTGTACATGGACCCATTTTCATTAAGTTTTTAGTTAATTTATTTTAGTTAGAATATTTTTAATAAGCTTATAATAAAAATGCTAAATTTATAATATTTTAGTTATGATATTAAAAATATTATAAATCTACTTAAAAAAATTTATAATTGATGATGTAAATCATATATATATATATATATATATATATATATAAGGAGGTTGGATCATTTTACCTTATTCATAATTTCAACTATTTTGCCAACTAAATATTTAAGGATTATCCTAAATAGATAATACTCTTTGAGAAATATCTAAAAAAATAACCTTAAATTGAAGCACAAGAATGAGTCAATTTAAAAACTAAGAGAGTCATATTATGCTATTTTTAGAAAATAGCATACACGATAATTTTAAAGATTTTTTAGGAACTCGGTATCACTTTAAGAGGTCTATAGACAATATCGAATTATTTTTCAAAAATTTTAATATATAATTAGAATATATATATATAAATTCAAACGTATGACACCACAAAGCGCAGCATGGCGTGGATGCGGCGGTGCGAGCCGGCTCACAGGCGAGCCGGTGGCTCAGCTCAGTGACCCCGTGTAGCCTGTGCACGCGGCTCGGCCAGAAACGATTCGACAGCTCGACGCAAGCCAGCGCTCGTGGGTCGGGCCAGAGCTTGAGGGCCCAGCGGGTCCCAGCATAGCAACCCACTTAAACCACAAACAAGATAGCCCGTAGTTGGGCCATATCGTGGCCCAATTAGACTAACATCGTGCAACCGGTGATCGAGCCCATAAAAGGCCCATGACGGTTGATGCCCGGTCTTAGTGGAGAGATTGGACACGTCTTTCTCTTGTTCATCCTAATTTTAAAATTGATATAACTATTCTTTTAAATAAATAATAAATAATAAAAATTATATTTAAGTTAAAAAGACATTTAAGCAATCTTAATAAAAATAACGGGAAAAAAAAAGTTCTTGAAGATATCAATATAAATTATAATTTGAATTAAAAATAAATTCACGGTACCTAAGCAAAGATTATATGTAGTAATAATAATAGAATTAAATTGGTCATTTTATTTTGGGTAGGTAATGAGGTAGACATGGATGAGAGAAGACCATTAGTTGGACATCGTTCACCCATCGGCATTATACCATTATGTCAAACCTAAAAATTTTTGATGCCAAATTCCAATAGAATATTTTGCTCCGCGACTTCACCTTTATCACGAAGTAGGCCAAATCGTGTTTGATCCATCCGATCATCGACGGACGGTCCTGATGCCCTTGGGGGAGCTCCATCCATGTGCCTGATGGGAAGCCCAAAAGCTGATGCCGGAGAACAGATAGGGGGTGGTGGCGGTGGTGAAAGGTTGCGGTTTTGCTTCAGAGAAGAGAAGAGCTGCTTCGGCAAAGCAGAGTATTAGCTTCGTCGTCAAACATGGTTCAGATCAGAGAATTGTATCCTTCGATGACAGATTCATGTTCGAGTGGATAGTTGTTGCATGAATGAATGCACTAAAGAGACGGAGGAGGTTTGATCTCCGAGTAATTTAATGCCCAGGGAAGCAGCAGATGAAGAAATATTCGATCTTTTGCTATCGTTTGATCTTTCTTCCTTAACCTGGTTTTCTTCAGCAGAATTGTCATGCCCATCTCGTTGGAAGAGGTAGGAGGAGTAGATTTGCTTGCAAACATGTTTTTACGGGGTCGAATTCATGTGCTGGAGTTCATGCGGTGCAGTATGAGATCGGTTTGATGTACACCATCGTGAAGATGAAGCAACAGAACACCACCAGCGGACAAGGGGTAGAGACACTGCAGAGCATACCTTTTGAGGAGGAAGAGCTTGGGAAGGGGCAGCGCCTGACGAAGATTTATCATTTTGAGAGGTAGGGGTTATAACTTCGTCGGTCGGAGATCGAATGCATTCATTCGTTCATTCTTCATCGATCGATCTATCTGCAGCGTGGTTCCTCCCTGGCTCAAAACCTTCACACCGGCTCAAGTCCTGACCTTGGAAGAAGAATCCTGGAATGCGTACCCAAAAAGCAAAACAGGTTCATTCTTCATCCTCAACCCAATATATATTTGAGCTCGATTTAAGCCATCAAACTTGCACTAAACTCCCTTTTTTTTTTCCTTTGTGCTGTTATGAATATGAACGTCATGCATGCAATCCAGTGATAAAGGTAAGTAATTGTATTGCTTTATTATCTATGTGTGACAGAGAGATCCATATCTTGAAACTTTATTAAATTGCTCCGTCTGCAGTGCCCATACCTGAAGCAGTGCTGCTTGACGATCGAAACCATCAACAAGGATGACAACGGCTGTTCTGAGAACGTAAGAAGACCTCCATCAGATATATTTTTCCATCATAAAGTTTTCCTTACCCAAGAAACATGTCGAAAGCAATACAAATAAACTGCGTATGTGACGACTAAGGTTCATGGATTGAGCGAAGAATTGCTAGCTAAAAGAAAAGTGGAGATCATCGACATAGCTTCTGTTTCGAGAGACTACTGGAGCAAGGTCGCCGGTACCGCGAAGCTGGACTTGTCTGAGTTCAGGTCACACAAGAGTGGTCGAGGTCCACTTCTGAGAGGATGGCAGGTAAAAAAAAAATATATATCCATCTCATATTTGTGATGATTTCTGTATTGGTTTATAAATCTTAAGGAAGAGTTTTGAGAACTGCAGTTTCACCATCTCATCATCATGCACACACAAACCTACACGGCAGGAGGAATATGAAGTTGAGCTTCTTTGTTTTTGTACATTAGAAAAGAGGAGTTTGGGGTAGCTCTAATTATATCAAGATATCATCAGCAAATATAAAATATAGCTTTTAATGTTCTTAATAAGAAAAAGGCTTAACTCAACCTTTTAACTCTTTTCATTCCTTTTCCTCACTGAAAAAATCTTATCATGTACATAAGAATCACCTGAGCATAGGATTCATTTCTTTTATGACATTGAATGCATCGACTCCAGAAGAACCCATATTTACACTTCAAGTATGTGTCAACGAGTTGCCATGAGAGGATTGGATGAAGCCATGAAGGAATCCAGATATCATAAACTCACATTGTTTCTTCTATTCATACTGTCTAAATTATGATCAGCATAGCATTTAACTCATATTTCTGTGATTCTTTTTTTTTCTGTAGGCTTCATGTCAACCAGTCATGACAGCATACAAATTATTGACCATGGATGCTCCTATTTGGGGCCTTGGCTTTTGTTTGGAAGAAGCCATAATTGCGGTATATTCTGATTCACTTCCTTCTATCACAAACATAAGATATAGATAACAAGTCATCCATCTCAGTTATATTAACAATTGGAATGCTTTGCTCAAACATCATTTTGCTTAGAAGCTTATCTTTCTATAATTGAACATTCATCAATTTACTTGAATAAAAGAAACATGTAATTGCTATATATTATCTTCTAGTATGCAAGTTAAAAGAGGGAGAAGACACACTAATCAGTCTGACTTAGAATCTAAGCACTCAAATTCTAGTTTCTGTAATCAAATATCCCAAACCTGAAAATTTTGCTTACCACTCACTAGAAGAACAACTATAACAAGATTTAAGCATTATGTTCAATGCAGTCTACTTTGTTTCTAGCATATGTAGATAACCATGTTATTGAACTCACAGATTAGTCTTGAAACATCATTTTTCATAATGTTGAGATGAGAAGATTGAATATGTCTTCATGATAAGTGAAAAAACTGTACTGAACCACGGCACACTTATAGCTGAGAAAGCCTAAAACTAAATACACTAAAAATATTTGATTCCATTGCCGAGTCAGGTTTTTGTTTCTTCTTGCCAGATCAATTACTTCCATCTCTTCCTTTAGAATATCATTGATGTAAACCTTTTACCTGACAGAGTCAGAAGGCAGTTCTTTTGGAATTTCACAAGCTTTGTTTTGCTTGGATTGATGAGTGGTTTGGGATGACTCTGGAACAAATCACTGAAATGGAGAAACAAAATGAATTGTTACTCAACAAGGTAAGCAGTTTGTAACTTCCACAAAACAAAATGGTCAGATCTTTTAGATCTGCAACAGTTTGAGTAGAGGCACCATTATGGATGTGTTTATCATATACATTACTAGTAACTGTTGTCTTTATGTTTCATTTCAGAGGTTCCAAATTTCATCTTTCGGTTCAAGCAAGCAAGATGTCAAAAGGAAAAACAAGCATGGCAGTAAAAAGATTGTTGAAGTTTCAAACAATCCATCAAGCTGTAAACAATGATTGCAAGATACAAAGTCCCTGCAACGACAGAAACCCAAACACGATACTGCAATTTGCAAGCATTATTTGATATGATGAAAAAAAAATTGGAATAAGACATTTTGATGAAATGGCCATGAAGGCTGTTTGGCTCAATTCATCTACATGACGTAAATATTTGGTATTTGCTTAACTGCTATTGCAATTATTTCCTCTTTATATTTCAAATATACTACAGCAAATGCATTAACATGATTCATCCAAGCATACTGTAAAGTTTTTCACCTATCAAATGATTACAGTACCTACTAAACACCAATTAGTTTTCTGTGAAAACATGGTAAAAGCATAGCCAACTAGTTGCACAAGTTACAAAATACAATTTTCAACAAATATGTGATAATTTATAACACTAATTGAGATGGAAACAGGAGGAAAAGAATGCTTCAGAAAGGTTGCGACTAATCCACATTTTGTAAGTACTCAGGCAATAAAGTTTGCAGAAGACAAACTAAGGGCATAACCATGTTTTACTTTTAACAGGATCTACAAGGAACCATTAGAGGTATATACTACATTACTCCATAGAAAACAATGGAAAAATGGAAAAGAACAGATGCTTACTAGCGTACTAGAAACTGATACACACACCACAGAAAACAATAGCTGGTAGATTAAGATGTTCTTTTCTTTGAACCACAACTACTGCCTACTTATTACATAGGATGGCTAGTCAGAGATGCAGATATATTTGCCAACAGGGACTTTGTTGAGCTTGCAAATGCCCACTGTGTATCGATGTGGTTCATATATCATGGTCAAAATTAAGCGAAAAATTCTGATTGAATTAGAAGCTAGCTAACCACAATGCTTACCAACAGGAGGCAGATGAGCATGGAACTTGGTTACTGTTTCCACCATAGATGACTGAGAGATTTGCTAAGCACCACCATGTCTGATACATCAGTAAAGTTTTGTAGTTCCAGTGTTAGGGGCTTAATGACTAATGTCCATCATCACTGAAGCATAATCTAAAGCAACAAATACGCATAAAGGAGCAAATGCAATAGTGACAATGCAATGCCAACGCAAATATACACTGGCAGTCATGGTTCAAGATATACAATGCTCGTCTTTCAGAAAAAAAAATGTCACTGGTACAGTAAAGATGAAAATAATTATCTATTAATGGATCCGAGAAAAATAATTTTCAAGAAAATGAGCATCAAATAGACAGGCAAGATGATTTGGTAAGAACGACATAATTCACACATAAAACCAATAAGAGCACTTGTAGGATAGCTCAAATGTGACTTGTGTACCTGATCCTGTGAGATGCCTGCCTCTGACTGATTCAGCTAAAAAGTACGAATTGGCAAGATAATCTTCAAGTTAAAAGCTTAAGGGAGTACGATGTTCTGCTGCTTGTGATCATCACAATGTGATGTCTTTCCTTTCGCGGTTCAAATGCTGAATCATCCCACATTCAAGAAGCTGTAGCCACTTGGTACCAACTCATACGGAAGGACCACCAACAAACAACCAGGAAGGATAAATACAATGTTGACATTTAGAAGAAAAACATCAATATTAGTTTATGCAAACTTCACTGGCTTCTTAGAGAAGTCAGATATGCAGATCATACACAGGTGAGATATTGTCCATGTAAACAAAGTCCGATAAAAGCAACACAGGGACAATGCATTCTACATGTATACGAAGTTCGATACAAGCAACAGAAGAAATCCTACTTTCTGGTAAAACAAAACACCATTTGGACTAAGGTACAACTAGGATCAGCCAGTGTCTTTTGTGCGACTGTGTTAAACACAAAAGAAAACTGAGACACACACAACTATTATATGAACAAAGCAAGCCAAATGGAATTTGATGAAGCCTTTTTCTCTTCCTTAGGCCCTTAAGGCCAAACAACCAATTTCCATGAACTAGATTCCTCAAATTCCAATATGTTTGTATTGTACAGAACAGTTCTATTCTACATAACTTACTAAAACTGGAACCTGCTAGGTCTTGCTTTAGTAATTCTGTTCTCTCCAAATGGTTCATCATTGTCGATCCTTTTCGCATTTCTGAATGCTGCACAACCAATGACATAGACAATGACGAGGATTACGAGCACAACAATGTTAATCACTGAGACCTTCCTCCAGCTATGCCTGATGCTTGCGAGAACCCCAGCCTTACATGAGTCACACTGGTAGCACAGCAACTGCTGATCATCGCTCCACCTGGTGCAGTCCATGTCATTAACCATCATCCCTGCCCCCGTGGTCCAGAATGTCTCATTTACATATGTATAGCCACATGAAGTTGGAGGCTTACAGCACCCAGACTGCATTGTTTGAGAAACAAAACAATTAACCAAATAAATGTTAGCATAAAAAAGCCAGTTAACTGTTAAAGTAAAAAACAATATGGACATTTTACCAGAAAAAATCTCTACTATTGGCTTGTTAGTTGTTACCAGATGGTGCCTCCCATATTCAATTTAACCAGAGGATGCCTATTTGTCCTATTTGGAAGAAAATATACTAAGCTTTTACTAACATCATCTAGCACATATGTTATTCAAAAAAATTCCTAATTTTGATAATTAATTATCATAAAATTTTAAAAATATATAAAAAATGATACTGATCATCTTAAAATTACTAAGACATGATTATGAGATTATTAGTATCATTTTATATATTTTTTATTTTTTGATAATTTTATGATAATTAATTATCAAAATCAGAGATTTTTGAAAAACATAAATGCTCAAGTTATTTAGCCAAAACCTGAAGGTATTTTGGTCCAAATAGAAAAACAAGGGCACTCCTAGGTGAAAATGAATATGGGAGGCATCTTTTGGTAAAAAGCCAATAGTAGGAGCTTTTTCCGGTAAAATGCCCAAACAATATTGATGTATCTGGTAGATATAAAGATTTCTCAGATAACAGTTAAGGCAGCTCATATACAAATATCACATCACATACTTGATGCATAATTTTGACAGCTGCAATAGTTCACTACTACAATTGTTGGTTAAAGGGACAGATAAATCCTTAGAAAGAAAAGATTATTAATGTATCTGGTAAACAGAAATTTCCACATAATTAGGGTGTAGAGATTCTCTACAACCTCAAACGTAAAGGAACTCTACTTTGTTTTTTTTGACACAAGCAAAAACAAAGAGAAGGTTCCAGTTGAAGCTTTTAGAGAAGGAGAAATATTCATAAATAAAAAGAACACCAACACCTCCTCTCCATATACCTCATACTTGCACTAGTAAGTAATCGATAGTGAGAGGACATGCTTGTAGAGAAGAACTAATAAACAATAACATTAAAAAGCAGATGAAGATACAAATAAGAATCACTTGACTAAAAATATTGTTTAAATTCACATGAAAGCCCGAGATCTAATCTTCCAAGATCAAATATCACCAAATCCGCAATCATAGATATCCCACTAGGAAAAATTAACACTGCTCTAATTATTTCGCCAAAAGATGGCGTCTTTTAGCTTCACTACTCCTAAAAATCCAATCATGCACCCAGAGACGCCCTTTTCTTGGAGACCTCCTTGAAGAATTCTAATAACGCCAACAAACAGAGCAAAATGAAGATGGATCCAAGAACCAACCTCGATAGGGGAGAGATTTCTCCGGTAGAACATATCCGGGGGCTCAGGAACAAGCACTCCTGTGGTTGGATCTCGGGCGTATCTTGCCATTTTGGAGCACGCATGACCTTGGCGGAGGCAGGCGCTGATCTTGGCCCAGTAGCCGGGGTCGGAGACACGGTCCTTGAGCCAACCGGAGTAGTCCGAGAGCTGGTACTCGAGGAAGGCGCGGTTCATGACGACCTGGCCGTGCCCGCGGTCGGTGACGGCGAAGGCGAAGACAACGAAGCCAAGGAGCGCCGCGACGACGAAGAACATGGCGAAGAGGTAGAGGCGGAGCAGCCACGCAAGGCGGTAGCAGGCTCCGGCGAAGCCCATGAGGGAGATGACCATGATGGCAACGCCGATGATGATGAGCGGCCACTGGAGGAAGCGGAGGCAATCGGTGGAGTTGGCCTTGGCGCTCAGCCATATGCCACCGCCGAGGATGGGGATCGATATCAAAAACGTTACAAAGTTCACAGCCCCTATCAGGCTGTTGGTACCTCGTACCATCTGTGTCGTTTACTGCTGATGGCACTCTGTTTCGTTGATTTCTCTGTTCCTTCTCTGCAGAAGGGGGCTCTGTTAGCATTGGGATGAAGAGAGCTCCGGAGATGGCAGGTGAGTTATAATAGATAGATTAGTGGAAGTAGGTATCAGTAGAGTGACGACGGCAGTACACGTGCAGTGAGATTAAAGAAGCGTGAGGGGGGGGGGGGGGGGCTGACGTTGCTTGGACTGTGGAGCAGTTTGCAGTTACCTCAGTGGAAATCGCCGGGCAGCGGGAGTTAACAGTCCTCAAATCTCTGAAAGCACGAACGCCAGTAAGAAGACACACAGCAGCTTACTATTGGGTGGATGAGAGAGCACCTGCGTTGCTTGACCTAAGAGAGAATAACATGTAAGCTATAGAAATAACCTGATAGTAGACAGGAACCTTATGAAATATAAAAGATATTATCATCACCTAATGTCTGATTACATGTCCTCGAAGGAAAAGCTTTGCATGCAGAAAAAAATGTGTCAAAAACAGTTATCAAGATGACGGCGTGTTTTAGGGTTCTCAGGTGAAGAAAGACTTGGATTTTGATATTATTTCATGACAATAGAGATGAGTGAGATGCATAGAGATTCAAGCGTTGAGCATACAACAGTCAACTTACAGGTGGCCGCCTTCTTTTGTCGATCTTTTTCCCGTCGCTCTCAGTAACGAATCATCTGACAAAAAAAGCACACAGATCCATAAGAATCCAGATCAGGATGAATCATAAAACAAAAGTGGTCGGTCAGTGTTTGAGAAGGGAGAGATGCCGTAGCCGATGTTTTCACGTTGAAACCGAGTGCGCTTGGCCGTGGGTGGGGTATGAGTCCCCCGAATAAAGAAAGCGCGCCAGCCCATTCGACGGCGGGGGCGGCGACACGCGGGCAGCCCTAAACGTCGGCGAAAACGCCGGGTCACAAGCACTGGGGTCGGACCCACCTGATTGCCCATATCAGAGAGAGAGAGAGAGAGAGAGAGAGAGAGAGAGAGGGGGCTCGAAGCATACCAGAGAGTATCCCAAATGGGTCTTTTCCATGTACCATACAAGTAGATTTGTCCTATTTCATGCAGCTTTACCCAGCTTCCATCGTCACATGGGCTTCTGCACCAGGAAAACGAATGATATTACAGTAGCATTTATGTTCAGCAAGGAAAACAAGAAAAATAGGAAGATGTGCTGAGCACTTACCAGATAGCTTGAATCAGAGATCCGCTGAGTATATGGATCATGGATGTCCAAAAATATTACATTCTCCAGGAGTGGGAGTGAACATTAAGATCAAGTCAAAGTACACCAAAAACTCTCAAAGGACCAGCCAAATGGTGAGTGATGATGCTTATTAATGCTAAAAATTGAACAATAATGCTCATGCCTAGTCAAGAATACACAAATAATGCAATCGGCTATGGACTTGCTGACATGAAATTGTTTCAGATCACTGCCACAGGAACTAATAAAGGGAGAACACCAGGTACACACAACCACTTAACAAAGACCTCTCACCTGTGCTATATCACCAGTAGAACAGGAAAACAGAGACAAATGTTATGCAGAAGCTTCATATCTTTAAAACGGCAGACCAATTTGCAATTCTTCATTGGCAAGTATTTCTGGATAGGACTTCAAGTTGCAGCTGAAGCTCAAACTGTGATCCAAGCTTTGAGACTTGAATCTAGGAGTAAAATTCTTGGAAATGACTAAACCATCAGCAATTCCTCATTTGTCTGATTAGTATTTCTTGGTAGCACTTGAGTTGCAGCTGAAGCTCCAGGTTCTGGACTTCAGCATTACTGTTGACTGCAAACGAAACGCTGCTTCTGATCATTTCATCAAAGACAACATGAGAAACAATTTTATCCAGAGAAATGATCTTACAGAATGTATCAACTTTACAAAATGATCTGAGGAAGATAAGCAAAAATTAAAGACTCTATCGGCTATAGTAGAATCCATATCCACAAATTTAGCCATTACAGTCGACAGATCCTTCTTGAGTCATTTTTGGGTTGCTTGTTTTTTGTTGGATAACTACTGGTGTTGGATGAAAAAAGATGTTATAAAGAGAGATGAGGATCTCCACAGCAATCAAAACAATGATTAGCCATTCCAGGAAAACAGACTTCCTATTCTGAAGAATTTCCTGGAGGAAGCGAATATTGTGCTGCACAAGAGAAATATTGGAAATTTAAATTTCGGCGTGAGAAAGAACAAAATAAATTTTGGAACAGTCTAGGCATTGCTTCACCTCAACAAACTTTAACTTAAAATCAAGATTTCCAAATCTCTGCGTTAGCTCATATTCATCCCTGAGATACTCCCATATCTGTGCATATTTAGCATTCTTCCAAGCAATATCTGACCTGTAGGTTATTGTACAGAGCATGAATCAGGAACATCAGCAGTAAAGGTTGTACAAAAAGCTTTCATGGGAAATGTTGAATGAACATGAAATTACAAGATTCTAAATTACAACAAATCAGCTCCTATAAATCAAAAGTAACAAGACTCTCTTTTCAAACCACAGCTGACAATACTATATTTGTTTTATCTTAATAAACCTAATTATTTGATAGCTCATAAGCTAGTTCTATAAAAATATTTTAATTATCATTATATTCCACTTGTAACAAAGTAAAATATCGCTGAGATTGCACCTGTTTCATTTGATATGAGATCAAGTAAAAACGTAGTATACAATCTAGTCTAACATCTTCAAAAAAACAACAAAGCAAGAACAAGCTCTTCGTCCCAACTTCATTGATGAATATTCAGATCCTCTCCTACCAATTCAGCTCATTACGTGCAACATCCTCCTAAGGATCTAGAGCCATTATATCCTCCATCTCTGCACAGACCTGTGTGTTGTTTTATTCCCTATCATTATACCAGCAATTTAAATTTATTCACCAATCATTACAACTGGAGTTGATGAAATTGCTTGGACATGTTAAGAAAACATAACTTCCTCTCAACTTCCACTAAATGAAAACTACAACAAGAACACCCACATATAGCTTACCATAGCAGTTATGCATTCGTCTCAAATATCATGTTCATCTATCTCAACCGACTCGTCTTGTCAACGTGAATGCACACACATATATCTTCTCGAATTTCTAATACTAACCCATAAGACAGATAACCTATATAATAGTGATAACTTCAAGTGATAATGTCCCAAATATTTGGGGTATGCTACATTTGACAAATGAATAACCTATATTATACATTTTGATATTATAAAAGGTAATTATTTGTTGATAATGCACACACATATATCTTCTCGAATTTGGCAAGTACCTCGGCATAACAATCTTATCTACTAAAAGATATTTAAGCATTAAGCTCGGCCACAAATTGGAAGAATTTATTTGAGACAAATAATAGACGAGTAAATACTTTCAGTGATTCTTTAACCATATGAAGAATTACATTAGCTGAGAAAGGAAAAACACATTCAGCTTACAGTATTGTATAATGGAAGACCTTAGGCATAACTTTAAGAGAAACATATTATTGTACAAAGAAAGATAGGCCAAAAAGGACATCCACTAGCTGCAAAAATTCAGCACAAAATGGCAAGAAACTGACATGGTTAAGGTGTATATACAGAGCGAGTCATGTTGTAGCTTCTGTTGAGCATAACCAAGATTTTATCTTCACAATTCATTTACATGCATATTGTCCACATAGCCCCCCCCAGGCATCCACCAAAGTGCCTGGTCAGCCGAAATCCATCCAACACACCAGGACTATGAATCTATAAACCTGTGTTTTAGGTCACTCTAGGTCCACCTCCAACCCTTTTCTGGCTGACTGAACTTGGAAGGATTTGATCAGGCATTAACTGATTATGCAATAATGCTCGAACACTTGTAATAACACTATTACAAGTAATAAGGATGACTGGTCAATAATAACATCAAAAGTCAGTACAGTGTTTTAAGATAATATTTGATGGTCATAGAGCAACCATTTAAGTGATATCTGACCCTCCTTTCATATTCACCTATACAAGTAAATAATTAATGGGCACATAAGAAACTAAATTGTCCTCATATGATAATAGCAAAACAGTAATTATCAAGATACTACTAGGATACCTTTTTCTAGTACCAGTTTGATCCACAATTAAACTAGTTTTGAAACTATTTTACAATTTACATGTTATAAGCATTAATTATTGCAACATCAAGACTACCTCTCAAAAAGACCAAGTTTGAGAATGACATCAGCCAAATTCGAATTTGCTTTCCCCACTAACTGAAAAAGTTTTTTTCTTTTCATGGTAAAGGTTCCAGTTTTCTCCAAACCCCGGTTGATACCTGTGAACTCAGCTACCATTCCATCAACCTAAACAGAAGCAAGCATATGTTTTCCATCAGTGCTCACGATTAACACATTTCATAGTTGATAAACATCTTAAAACATACTTGCCGGATGTAGTAATCCAAAGCAATGCTTTGACCAAGAACACTTCCAATGGTCCGAATAGCATCTATGTTTAAAGTTTTAAGCACTATGTAGTCAAGTCCACCTTCCATCCAAGTCTCCAGAGTTGGTTTTTCAACTACAGCATAATCTAGAGTTCCAATAATTCAAACCACTGTCAGGAAAAGTTTCAGAAAGTATTACTTGCATTCATCAAAATTAGCAAAATTGAGATCAAATGAAATTATGAAAGAACAGGTTTTTAAAGCACCGGTCCATGAAACAAAAACATGAACTACAAGTTTTTATTTTCCAATCACATATATTTGTATATACATATAACTAGATATTTCAGAACAATAATAAATACCAATACCACAGAGCTATAAAATAGTTCAGCTAGATATTTTCCAATCACATATATATGTATACATTTATTATTAATGTACCAAGCATATCATTATATTCTATAGGTACATACCATAAGAGTGCATCTCACAGGTAAATGAGCTATTAGGAAGAAGAAGGGAAATACATATGTAAACATGGATGGAAAGAGTAGTCGAGTTACTGGTATAACTGTCAAACTCAGTAGTGCGTGGACCTGTGTCAAGTATCATAACAATAGGTTCCTGAATCTAGATATTGCAGAAGCTAAAATGTACTTGTTTATCGTCATTCAAGTTCTGGATTGTTGTAGATCATCATCAAAATGAATCAAATGTAACATGCATGAGAACATAGAGTTCATTTTGTCCAGAACCTCTATATCATACCAATACTGAATGATTCCACTTAAGAAAAAACAGCTTGCATTTATTTTACTTCATGAGAGACATGAAAAGTTTGTATCTTCAGTTATTGAAAATAAAGATTATATCTTCTGACAGAGTAATTATGAATTTGGATGAAGGTTGTTATGCACAGCACAACGCTCTCCTTCTGTGAGTTGAGTAGAATTTTTCTACCAATCAAGACTCTCCCCTGACCGCCCCATAGGAATGGTCTCCAGAGTTCATAACTGCTCTTACTATAGGACAGTTAACTAGCCAGATCTGGTTCTACCTACAACAATATTTCAACATAAAAACAAGCAGTAGGATCCATGTTGAAAAATAAAAATCTAACGAGCTGTTGTGTACTGTACAACTGAAAGAAAACATAAGGTTAAAAAATAGACAATTAGAAGTAAACAAAAGGCTTGAGGGCTAAATGACATCTCCATTTGTTAGAAGAAGAACAGTATACAAACTGATTTGTCCAAGATCATAGTCCTAACTTCTAAATAACATAAACAGCTTGTTCAAAATAAGATGACTTAATCATCAGTCATCCAACAAAGAGGAGGTGACTAAATGCTTTTTCTTTTTTCAGCCAACAGCACCTAATCTCCACCTATAACAACCCAACTGGCTAAGTATCTTCTACAGTTCAACTTCATATAAAAATGTTACTATTTTCTCTGATTTGCACAAATAAGCATGCAAAATAGGTGGTTATTGGCATCTGGAAAAAAAACACAAGCAAAGTTAAATTATACAACTCATGAACCAGGTTATACTCAATCCAGAGATCTGCTGCAAACTAACATACTAACCAAATTCAACTTGAAATTAAGACTATTCTTGGAGGATTTTGATTAAGTTACATGACCTTGTTGCCATCCAAAACAACAACTTCTGCTTGAATTTGAAGGATCCCAAACTTGGAAAGAACCAATTCACAGTCGCTGCATATGAACTCAGCCCTGAAGTAGATGTCTTTAATGAACCAACTTCCAACCACACCAGAACTTTAAATTACACCTGTACAGAGCTTTCTATGAATCTTAGTTCCAACATTTTTCTTATATCTTTTTTCTATGTTTAATGTGTGGTAGATCCAAAGTACATATTAGAGTTCAGCAACTTGACCTAGTTTCTCAGAGCTTCTTTGCTTTCCAATTGCCAATATCCCACACTAAAATCACAAGTGTGAAACTTTCTTCAAATAGTCACACCTAAAACATATTGACTTTGATCTTTGTATTTAGTCTACTTCTATCTTAATCAGATTCAAAGCATATCAGGATTAAAACTTGTTGAGAAATCAAGAAGATTCTGACAGACTCAATGGAACATCTAGAATGAAACTTAGTCATTTGTTCATTCTGTTGTCATTATTTAATCCATTGTATCCCTATCACATACTGAAATCCATCATAAATGGCATTGTGAATAATAAAAGGTTAATCACATTAACCATTCTGAGTCACATCCAACATATATGCATGTATCTAAGAAGTTCTTATTAATTCAAGCATTGACACATGAACGCAAAAGTTACTTCTACAATGCTTCCTTACATTTAAATTCTTCCAAATGTATTGATGTACATGACAATCATTTTAGAAACATATATATATATATATATATAATGTAAACTGTAAAGTATATTTCTTTCAGGCAACTTTGACATACTTACCATCCTTTCTCATCTCAGGTAGCAAACCTGATGCATGTTTTTCAACAATCTTCAGGTATCCATCAGCTTCATGGTCAGTAACATTGAACAAAACAACAGAACCATAGTGAAAAACTACCATATAGTGACAAACACTCTCATTTGGAAAACCAGACTCCATAACCTGAAATGTGAAAGGCATTATGTTACTTTACATGTCTTATATTTGTAATTAATTAGCATTAAGATGCCCATGAACTGTAAAGAAAACATATGAACTCTGGCACAAAGATCACAGCAACAGAATAAAATAAAACTAGTGGGCAGACAAACTAATTGTTTAACTAGTCCGATCACAGTTAATAACATTGGCGCATAGATGATGGGATGGGATCACTCTACAACCTTGCCACAGTGATCCAGGTTCCTCTTACAATATATGTACGTCTCGTACCATATAACTGCAATGTGAGATTCAGAATGCCAAAGATGAGGATTCAATCTCACCAGCATCGTTCAAATTTAGACATCAATCAATTAAAGATAAACAAAATCCTCACCTGTTCCCACCCTACAAGTCTTCAATGAAACTCAAAACAACAAAAACAAAATATAAACACGAAAAATAACCAATTATGTTATTGTTATCAAGTCTTCTACTACTATTGTTGTGCATCAATTAGTTATAGTTAACTACTTAGAGAAAATATCTTAACTAATATAATAATCATGTAAATGATTTAACATTTAACAATAGCAAAAACCTCAACGAACTACTTAGTAATTATGCAACTATAAAGGAAAGAGAAACAGTAACTTACATGAGGGTCGTTCTTAACATCATAGTATCGAAGGACAACGTAATTGGTGGCGCGGGAGGTAGGCGGAATAACGTTGAACGCATTCTGAGCCTGCAAGCTCCTCAAATCAATACTGCGATACATCCCACAACCATGAAGATCACGATCATCGACGAACTAGCCAAATGCAAACCACAATGATAAGCACATAAACGGGAGGAGAATGAGGGCACCTGGTGCACAAGAAGTAGGCCTTAACGGGGACGAACCGGCTCTGCTTCTCCTGCTGGACCTGCAAGAGGTGGTCCTGGTACCCGCCGTCCGCAGAGCAGGACGATGTGGGCTGCTGCTGCCGCTCCTCCCGTCGCTCGAACACCGGGTCGGAAGAGATGGAGGAGAAGGGTCGGGGGAAGCGATCGACGGTCGGGTGGCAGCGGAAGCCAGGGAGGGGGAGGGGGATCTGGTGGTGGGTCCGGCGGGGGAGGAGGAAGGCGGCGGCGGCGCCGGAGAGACGGTGGCGGCCGGAGAGAAGGAGAGGGATTAGGGTTCGGGAAGGGCCACGGTGGAGGGCCTTATAGGTAGAGAAGAGAGAAGAAGGAGGCGAGGGATAAGAGGAGGTGGAGGAGAGCATGGTCCTGAGGTGCTTCGCCGCAGAGCGGAGTCCCGAGATCTCCATGGCTGTTACATGGGCTGCCGATATAAAGGGAAGAGGGAGCGGAGGGGGGGGGGGGGCAACGATGAGAAGACGACTGCGGAGGAATACAAGAAATGAGAAGATAAAGCGGAGGGAGAAAGGGAGGATGTTAGTGTTTGGGGAAACAAGCGGTGGGCGAAATCGAATCGAATTGGTTCGTAGCCCTCAATTTCTTGCCACTTTGGTGAGCTCAATGAACTCAAATTGACAACCGAGACTCGATTTCTCACCCTTTCATAGGTTAAATAGATCGATTGAATCGAATTGATTCGTAGCCCTCAATTTTGTTGTCATTTCTCACTCCTTCATTGGTTAAATAGAGCATCAAAAGGCATATCACATGAAGCAATGTTTTTTTTTTTTTTGACTCACCCAATGTTTTAATACAACCAAAGAAAATTTATATGATTTCTCGGGTGTTAATGCACGAGAGACTAGAGGAGCCCACCATCAAGATATGTAGGGTTGAGCCACCATGGAACCTATAGACCTAATTACTCTATGTAGGCATCACATTCATGCTCGACCATTAACGTAATGGATTTAATACATCAACATATACTCATATTGTTTTAAATTTTCAAGTGGACATGATATATATCATATTAATATTTTAGGTGTAAAAAAAATTAATGGATGAGACTTTTTGGACTTCTACCTTTCTAATAAAATATTTAGATTTTAAAATTGATTTACATACAGCACTCCAACCTTAAAAAATTATTATTTAATGCTCTTAACTATTTGAAAATATCATTTTGCCTCTATTTTTCTCAAACTTCCGTCATCTCTGTCCTACACCATCACTTGCAATACTCACCATAAAAATTGACATTACCTCCATTAACCCCATCTTTGCACGTCTCACCCATGACCCTCGCATAAGGAAGAAGGAGATATAAGAGTCGTCACTCGTAACCCTCATGTGAGGACTCACTATACACAACTCCCGCGTATTGCTCTCACACGAGGGCCCACTATGCACAATTCTCACCATTGTCACCCATAATCATAAACCTCGAGCCTAACTAACCTTAGTCCGATGTAAGGCCACTACCCTCTATCTTATACCTAGTCACCTCCCTCTGCCTCACAGTTGGTTGCCCCCTTTGCCCCACTCATTGAATCATGTCTTTCTCACCCACGATCTTTGTACGAGGAAGGAGAGGATGCATGGATCATTGCTACCTCCACAGACCCTATTGGCCCTAACCAAACTACTCATCTCCTCTGCATCTAAAAAGGTGGGTTCAATCGGGTCTCCGAAAGAAGAGATAGCCCTTTTCACAAGAGTGGCAAGTGAGCACAATAAGGGTGGTGCAAGGTGAGGAGTATAACGAAGGCCAAGAGCAAAATAATTATTTATGAAAAAAAAGTTTACCAACATTTTTTAAAGTTGAGGTACTACAGTTACTTCTGAAACTTAAAAACCTTTTTTTTCCAATAATTCACCTATTTTAAAAAAAATATTTAAATATTTAATTAAAAATGAGAAAATAATTATGACATATGTAAAGGTGTGAAGTGACTATGAAAATAATTTTAGATGTATGAACTACTCAGATAATATAGCATTGATTGTGCCTTCATGTCAATTTCCTTCATTACTATCTATCTTTGTTATTTGTCAGCTCATCTCTTCAACTTATACCAAGGGATAAGATGGACGAATTATATCACTTGTAGACTCATTTCATCTCATTGATTGAGAAGAAAAAAGATAACGTGAGCAACTCGGATAGACATTAGTGGGGGAGAAAGAAGATAAGAGGTTGCTATCTATTATGAAAATATATTATTGACATTATGGTCAACCTAATACAATTCTCTGATGTGCACAAGGATATTCAAAGTGTGGAAAGGAAAACATTGAGTGCCTAAGATACTGTTTGCACAAAGCCGAAGTCAAGAGAATTTTTCTCACCCGATCCCTACGACGTCCAAGTCAGTAATTAAGGTAGCTAACTATAGACATGAATGATAAAAGTGATCCTTTTATGGTAACTGTACTAAAAAATAAGTTTTTAAACCTGGTCATAAAGGGATGTTAGAGTTAGGCCTTTTTATTGCTCCCCTTCATTTCTAAAATTTTAGAATTTTATCTTTAAGACTATGCTTATGGATTTAGGGTTTCATAGATACTAATTTACTTAAGAGGAATAATCATTACAATTCTTTCGGGATTTTTTCTCATCATGATAGGGCTTTTGACAATCTCCCTTAGCTTATTTTATTTAACCATATCTTGCTTCACCATCTTGCCTTACTGATATGAGTACCATGAAGTCAACAATATTATCTCCATCTCCTTGAGGGACTATTAGATTTGGTGAATCCTTCATCGATCTTTATCGTAGACGTAATCGAACCAATCTATCTCCTCACATGTTGGCATCGCAAACATGATACAAACATTGTCATTGTTGACACTAGCAAGAAGATTGTTACTCTTGAAACTAAGGATTACCATAATTTTCTTACCCCTATGGAGCAAGAAATAATCTCTTCTTCCCAAATCAAATTAAATATGATTAAGTTTGATAGTGGGGGAAGTTAGTTCAGAATGATGAAGAAATTATACCTTATTTCTCCATCTGGTATTCTTCCTTGTGGGCTTGCTCAGACCCCTCTTCCATGGAAAGATGGAACTGAATCTTTTCTCTTCTTATCTTTACCAACTCTAGCAGTAGGTTTTTTGGAACTCGAAGTTACTAAAGCCTTGAAGCAAATGGGATGGAGGAAAAGCCATGGATTTAACATAGAATTGATTCTTTACTACCTACAAGGATGATTTCAGAAATTGTTCTTAAAACCTTTCAGAAATCCCACTCCCTTCCCTCAAGCCAGGGAAAGAAAGATCTTTCTTTCTTGGCTTCATTTCTAAGAAATATAACTTGGAGAGAATTGAAAACTTCATACTCATTGCCTTATACATTTATGTGATCAATAAATTACTATCAAAGATGCTTGCTAACAGAGTAGAAGCAATCTGCCTTTGTGGCAGAGTGCTCCATTCATGATAACATCCTCAGTGCCAACCATCTATCTGTTCATCTCCCTCTTATCTTTTTCATGCCAAACCCAACCCCACTATTTACTATAGTTCATGAGAAAAGAATACTACTTGAACGAGTAAAATACCCAAATGCCCCTATTAGCTAGTTCTTGGGCTACTATTCTTCAAATCTATTGTTGTCTTAATTAATTATATATATATATATATATATTATACTATACATATGGAGAATTCCCATAACAATCCATTGGTTTTAACTTTTATTGTCAAAAAATGATAATTTTTATTAGATCAATCCTATATTTAAAATTTTAAAGATAACCCCTCTTTATTTTCACTTTAATCTCTTTAGAATCGATTTTTTTTTTAGTCTGATCCAATGCATCAAGAGTTGATCGAATAAATTAAACTGAAACATATTAATATTAAAAATATAATAATATATATAAGAATATGTAAAAATTATAAAAATACATAATCAAACTCATTATTTTAAGCTAATGTTTAATATATAATATTTTTATTTTCGGTTAGAAATTATATATATCATAAAATTGTAATAAATCATTATTTAAATATATCATACTATTTTAAAAATATTTTTATTTAAAAATTTTAATATATTTCTTAATTTTATCTTTGTAAATGATTAAATTTTTTGAGGATGGTTATAATTTATTTAATATACCATCAATGTGACATAGCTGGCATCTTATAATGGAAAGATGCCCCTCACCTTTTCGAGGGATACAATTAAAAAAGTTAAAAGAGGAAAATA
The DNA here is from genome assembly GCA_021527575.1 of Ensete glaucum. NCBI lineage: Eukaryota > Viridiplantae > Streptophyta > Magnoliopsida > Zingiberales > Musaceae > Ensete > Ensete glaucum. The sequence goes on from CM038554.1 coordinate 33,340,397, forward strand.
TTAAAAATGAGATGCTTTTTGAGAAAAAGCCAAAACCAAAATCTCGTTTCCAAAATTCGCCCTATAGATTTTATAAGTGGAAACAAAAAAAAATAATCAACTTAAAATGAATTTTCTGCGTCGTATTTAATGTGTGTGAGTGTTTGTATATTAGACGGTAAATAAATAAATTAAGAATTAAACGAGAATAAACATGTAATTTTAAGATAAGCAATAGGATAATGACGTTTGGCAACAGCATTTAGTTACTGCCTTCGACCGCCAACAGCTTAAAGGAAATAAAAGCGGAGCATAAATAAATAGTCGTCTTCGTGGCGTCGGCTTAATCGACACCAAACCAAAACCCCCGCCGCGGATTCCAACGCGCGTTCGCGGAAATCCAACCTCGCCGTCTTCATCTTACCTTTCCCCTGCGAAACGCTGCCCGTTTAGATTCCACTACCGTCAAGATTGGGCGATCGAAGAACGAAGCGTGCGATCGTGGTGTTCCGAATGACTGGCGGATGGTCCGATCATTGTCTCTGTTGAAGATCGTGAGGCCTTGCTGGAAGTGGGCGAAGTTTTGTCATGGCTCCGCCGCTCGAGCCGAAGGCCTCCTCTGGTACAAGGACCTCGGCAGCCACGCGGTCGGGGAGTTCTCCATGGCGGTGGTCCAGGCGAATAACCTCCTGGAGGACCGGAGCCAGATCGAGTCCGGGCCGCTGGGCTGGAACGAGACGGCGGCGGATGCCCCCCACAGCACGTTCGTAGGGGTCTACGACGGTCATGGCGGCCCGGAGGTGTCGCGGTACATCGCGGAGCATCTGTTCCCTAACCTCAAAAGTACACATTTTTTTTCCCTCTATATGTTGAGTTGTATTATGTTTAATGTGTTCTTCATCGGATTGCGGTTTAAACATAGATTTGATTAAGTTGGGTGTTCCCTTCATGGATAGGCGTTCTGCATTGGTCCAATTTGTTATCGTCTCTGAATTGTGTTTCTGTATATGTTCTATCCTATCATACCATCAGTGCGACACAGTTGACAGCCTATGGATCCCATTGCACATCTCATCTTCTGAATGTTACCCGAAGATTTGCTTTATCATCTTTTAATTCGTGATATTTAGTGACCTGAATTGATTTCTTTTGGTAACGATAAGTTCATAACTGCTTATTGACACCTATTCTGCAGCCTATGTTTTGCTCGTTGTAACACAAAGATTCACGTCTTTTATGAAAAATCAGTGGTCTGAAAGCTACTTTTAATTAGCATGTAATTTTTGTGGTAACAGTGGACATGATGTGCAGAATTCGCATCAGAAGAACCGGACATGTCAGCAGATGTAATAAGGAAAGCATTTTCAGCCACCGAAGAGGACTTCATCTCTCTTGTGAGAAAGCAGTGGCTCATCAAGCCTCAGATCGCCTCTGTTGGTTCCTGTTGTTTGGTCGGTGTCATATCTGGTGGGATGCTTTATGTGGCAAATGTTGGAGATTCTCGAGCTGTGCTAGGGAGATTTGAGGAAGGTATCGGAGAGGTTACAGCAGTACAAATGTGCACCGAGCACAATGCAAGCTTTGAGTCCGTGAGGAACGAGCTGCGGTCGTTGCATCCTGATGATTCAAATATTGTGGTTTTGAAGAGCAAGGTTTGGCGTGTCAAAGGCCTTATACAGGTAATCTATCTTCCGAAACTGTTTGCCCCATTATTGAGTTGAAATAGATTTCATGCATATTCATTGCTTGCTTTTGAACACCTGTTTTCGTATAATGTTGGTACATCAACATACACTTTAAATTTTTTGTGTATTGCATCATGATCAATTCCTCTGTGTTTATTATGCTTTTGCATCAAATGACGACGTCCTTAGGGTGAAAGAAGGGTTTTTGGAGATTGAATAATTTCTTTCGTGTGACGCTTGAGGATATTAAATTTTTGGGGCTATAATCAGAACATTATCTTTACCGTTATATACCTTCCTAGACAATTCTAATGGCTTGTTTTCTCTAGAAACCTTTTTTTTTTTGTCTCAAATTAAACTCGGATAGTTGGCTATATCGCTTTCTATTTTAGTGTTTCATCATAACCAAAATTGAACCTAAAATTATTTTTAAATTAATTAAACTTGGTTAAAATACAAAATACGAATTTCAGTTGAACTGCCACTTGGAGTCTGCAACAGTTTCTTGTATATATTATAACAACAGTTTCTTTGCACATGACCCTAAAGGTGTGTAGTTTGTAACATGTTGGCCGTTGACCAATATTTCTAGATAACCATTCATGTGGATGGCAGTGGTTCCTTATGGCTTTTGTGCATACAAGAAAATTTTAGGGTTAGAAAATTGGACCATGAATATCTTCTAAACATCTTCTACCTCTTGACTTCTTTCGTTTTTGCAGGTTTCAAGGTCTATTGGAGATGCTTATCTGAAAAATGCAGAGTTCAACCGTGAACCTCTATTGTCAAGGTTTCGGCTGCCTGAACCCTTCGAAAAACCAATCCTTAGTGCTGAGCCATCAATAGTGACGCATAAACTCTGTCCTGAAGATCAATTTTTGATATTCGCATCAGATGGTTTATGGGAGCATTTGACGAATGAAGATGCTGTGGATATGATCCATAACACACCTCGTAGTGTAAGATCTTCTTCTCTCTTGTTCTTCTTTAGGTTTTATCTTTTGAACAGTACCAAGTCACGTGTTTCCGTTTGTTGTGAACTTGTTACCTTTAGCAGATGTATGATCGCGTCATGGCTCTAATACGATGCTCACTGTGTATTACCAAGATTTTTACTGATACATCAATCACTTTTGTTTTTAAGTGGTGACTTTTACTAATACATAAATCACTTTTTTTTTTAAAGATGGTAAATTGGATTTTCTCCTTATTCATGAGTAATCTTGTGCATTTCTGTAAAAATTCATGGAATTCTTTTCTCATTTGAAAACCAGTCAAAATGCTTATGCATGATAGATCATAATTTAAGTTTGAGTTTATATAGTGGACTTGTTTTCGAGTCACACTTCACTAATAAATTTACAATTTCTATATTAGTGCTATCAGCCCAAAGTAACAAATCCTACTACTTGAGGATTCTTAGTTTCATCTCTGCAATTAATTCAGCAGCTTATTTAGTTTATTATGATTCTGAGCAGCTTCATATCGTCTTTTGCTTTTTGCTACTGAATTTGTTTTCTGATGCTTAAGGTTCAGCTTTCCATCTGCTATTAAATATCCAAATTTCACGACAGTTAACATATATAGTACTTAATCATGCAGGGCATAGCAAGGAGACTTGTCAAAGCTGCACTTCAACAAGTAGCAAGGAAAAGAGAGATGAGGTACTCTGAACTGGAAAAGATGGATCGTGGCACCAGGAGACATTTCCATGACGACATAACTGTCATTGTTCTATTTCTAGACTCTGCCCTGATAAATAAGAACTTCTGCCAACGTCCGATACTTTCGCTTAAAGGAGCTGGTGTTCCTACCTAAGCAGCAGAATCTGATCCGGGACGTGAGTCAGAATCTTAACTTACTCGGCGACCTTGGATCTAGATATTGGTATCAGACCGTGAGCAAAATACAAGAATCTGGTGTTTGAAGAGGTGTATAGCATCATAGGAAGAAGTTTTTTTTTATCTAACATGACGATATGAAAATTTGCACCAAAGTTAGATACAATTAGCAATTATGAAACTTTTCTTTGCTTTGTTTGACAGTGGAGGGCTAGGACTTCGTTTGTGACAAAACCTTTGTTCAAGTATCAGCCTATATGATGCACAGGTACAGGGATCTAAGTGATGTTGTGAATTAGCTTGTGAAATAATTAATACTTGTGCTTATTATCGAGCAACAGGACAATATTTGACTGGTGAGTCATTTAATGTTGCTCTTTGGTTTGGCAGTGAGACTGAGGCTGTTTCCAGCTTCCACAGCCTTACTTCTCTTGTGGGAAGTAGCGTTGGTTGCAAGGAGATGAATCTGGATGCAGTTCCACTTGTCTCCGTTGAAGCATGAAATTTGAGTTTGATGGGTGAAATTATAATCTTTGAAATTTATTTCGATGGTCAAAACCATTATGAACTTGAATGATTTCAAGAGGAAGTCAGGAACTTGTGTGAAAGAAATCCCATTATGAAGACTAGTCTCGTTTGTATCCTCAGTAGTGTGTGAGACCTCACTAATTGGTCATCAAATTGTCAAGCCCCTTGTGGTTTCAATTATAGAACACTCAAGTTCGAATTTAAAATATTTTTTATATTTTTAAAAATATAGTATAGAAGTCTTTTTCTAAAAGATTCATTTTAGTTCTTATCGTCTTAGTTATGCACCACTTAAGTCTTTATAGTTTTATTTATATATAAAATAATCCTTATATTTTTAAAAATATAGTATATAAGTTTTTTTCATTAAATCTAAGTTATTAAGTTAATAACTTAGTAAATAATATAATAATATATATAATTTAATTTTTTTTAAAAAATATTTTGTCAAGGAAGAGAAAATGACGATGGTCATAGAACTAGGAGAAGGTGAATAAACGAGGAATAAGAGGTCGGAGACGAAGGTGACGGAGAGCTAGATCACCACCTCATAGGTGCGGTAAGTAGAGGCATGGGAGAGGACGAAATGAGAGGCGATATGAATCCAAAAGGAATAAGAGTGATTGAGGGATCATTGTGTGTCGAGCGTCAAATTGATTGACGCATAACTACCTAATGTAGGATCAAAAGCTCGTATCATCATCAGTATGGGAGAGACTGTATGCGTACAACATCCTACTAGGCAATAGTTGCTCGGTGTTACTATTAGTAGTCATTTCCACGATGACACATTATCTCGCTAGTGATGGTGGTCTCAATTATTTTAATTTGAATTATATATAATTATATTAATGATTTATTGTGAGTCAATATATCACATAAATAAACTTTAATATCTATTAATTCATACTTGACCAAAGAGGTTTATATGCTACGTTTTTCAAAATATAATTATTATTTTAAACGCGAACAAAATCATATAGGCTAAAATAGATTTTTTTAATATTTAAATTATATTTATCATTATATTAATAGTTAATTATGAGTTAAGCATTTTTTTAATATTTAAATTATATTTATCATTATATTAATAGTTAATTATGAGTTAAACATGTTATGTAAGCGGACTATGATATTTGTTAATTAAGATTTGACTAGATGTGCTTATATACTATGTTTTAAAAATATAAAAATTATTTTAAATACAAGTAAATCATAAGAACTCGTAACATTTAAATTTATTGATGTTGAATCATTAACTCAAAAAGTCTAATAGGTAATAATGTATTTATTTTGTCGTTGTAAACCAATGCTGTCCATTCTATATGTTGACTAGTTATGTAAACAAAATTGACCATTATGAGGCCCAACACCCATGATTAATTTTCCATTATTTTAATTGCCCCTACACATTGTAAAATTAATTTATCGAATAAATACACAAATAATAGCAAGAACTATATCAGATTTATATCGATCGATATTGATGTAGCAAGATATGGTATATTAATAATATGTACTAATGTTTCAAAGATGAAAGAAAAAAGAAAGGAGGAGAAAGACATGGAAAGGAAGACGATCTGCATATTAATCTACGTCTGCATCGAAAAATATCACCTGACAATACCTACATTACAGGATATTAGAAGCTCAAATTTTATTATTATATTAATGTCTTTTTAAATCACTATAAATAAAAGACACCACAATGTACTATTCAAAATATCTTATTATTGAAAATTGTGTACTTTGATTGATTTAAGTTAGTCACTTAAAAGGTTTGTGGAATTTAGTTAACTTGCCTAATTTATCGCTTGGATATGGAGCCTCAATATTTATCTAAACTTCAATAAACTTAGTGGACTAGAGATGGGTCCTCCTTCTTACCTACACGCAGTAATGCAATCGGATAACACCGCTGTATAAATGATTAGAGCAGCACTAAGATAATTTGGATAATGTGCGCATGATTGCAGAAACTAACATGCATCCACAACAATCTAACAGTATTAAGAATTCATCTCAGAAGAGTGCATCAGTTTTAACCTTCTTGTCAAGCAACTTAAAAAGACTAATATTATTCATGAACTTGCAGCATATAAATCAGTAGGTTTTTGGAATCTGAAATATGTAATGATGCATTTAGGAGTACCAAACTCAGACCCAAAGCTTGTAGCCTTTGGTTGTCAGTGTGTGTAGGTGGTCACTGCAAATATGTAGCAGATTTGAGTGAACCAACCAGCTAAATGCAACAAAGATTCTGTACTCCCACCAACCAATCCATACCATGCAGTTTTAATGGAGAGAGCACATCCATCTATTGGAGAACTCGCATCGTGATAGGATTGTTGAGACAGAAACTCCTGTTTTTCCAACAGAAGGCGTTCATTGCATCAATTCGCGTAGGGAAGTGGACAAGCGAAACCCTTATAGCTTCTGGGAAACCTGGCCTGCAATGAGGAAATAATATAAGGTACCTAATGTTAAATGACACAAACCTCGATAAATGCAAATAACGGAGGAGTACGACACCTGAAAATGGTCTGAAATCTCGAAAGATTGAAGTTGCAACCGCTCAAAAAGCGCTCTATGTCTTCTTGAAAGGCATTACCAGGAATACCTTGCAGCAGAACCTGTCAAGCATTTTAACACAAATATTCTATCCGTTTAACCACAAGTTTTAAGACAGAAATAAAGAATATAATCACAGAATAGTTTTTACAGTATAATATATGACACTGCAATGAGTCATCTGACTTATGGGTGAATAATATAATCCAAAATAGTTGTTCAATATTTCAGCCAAAATAAAAGGCAATTGTGACAATACAACCGCATGATGAAGACAGTGCAAACCAAGAATTAAACTCAGCATGCATTGGCCATGGTTACTTAAATGATATACTAATGACGATTAAGGATGTATAGGATTAGTCATTTGCCTTGGCAGAAATAGAAGATTATAGGCTTCGATAAGTTAGCTACCATTGGATAACCAAAACTTCGCAAAATTTTACTGGTCTTGACACATCTGCATGTATACATTAGTTGACAATAGAATATAGATACTTCATATATCCTGTCTAGGTTTGAAAAAAGTAATCAAATCCTGTGCCTACTGTCTTTAAATAAGTCTCAAGTGGTGTCCAACTTTCTTTTTTCCTAATCAAAAATCAATTTTGGAGACAAGTTCACCTATAACCTCTCTGGAGTCCTCTCTTGGTCTCACCATGTGCTCTTCATTTCTAAAATATCTTTACTCCATTGTTATTGCCTGCTAACAATTTTTATTTAATATGCAATCATCACTATGGTTTTTAATTTATCTAATCTTAGATAAGATTGCAGATCTGATTGTTTAGTTCGTTGATTTATTCATCCAACAGTAGGAAAACTTTCAGTTTGACATTTTATGAAAATCACGTAATTGTCTATATTGGATCTGTTGGAACAGGAAATCAATGTGACCGTTGCATAGTAATGGAAAATCATTAAGGTTTGTGCGTGATCATCAAAGGCACAGCTCTGCTAGTTGAAACCTAAGCAATCATCAGTGGATTATGCTAATGTTCAACAGTCACTTCACTTTGTCTTCAGAAGACATCAAGAAATTCATCTTGATCTACACCCAAAAATCCCCTTCCAAACTGCAAGTAACCTTACCTTACCTTTATGCTTAATCATCTTCTTTAAGCAATCTATCAGAATCGTGTGCAAATTCTCTACAAATATGGAACAAAGTAACAGCATGGGTGTATGTACATGATATCCCCAACAAATAGAATTCGCTAAATTAGACTCTTGAAAATTTCTCACTCTTAAGGACTAACAATTAAATAATGCACATAAATATTAGATAACCAAATATTTTGACTTCAATAAAAAAAAATATAATAGATTACTCACTGTTTTCCCATCATACGAGGTTGTAAGGTCCCAACGGGAGCGATCCATCTGTCAGATAATAATTATGATCATTCAGCTGAGAAGTTAATCAAATAAATAAACTAAACTTTGGAGAACAAGTTTAGCTGCTCTTACTTTCTCTAACTTGTACAGGCGGCTTTTTCTAAGAGTTTGCCTCATTGCCATGTCAAATGAAGATCGGGAAGAGAACTGCAACAACCTATTTTCACAAGTAACGTTTTGGCTTTCAGATTGTCAATATTTTACATATAAAGTGTGTAGTATAATGTCAATAGAACTAATACCAATGTATGAAATAGGAAACAAAAAAGCCAAGAAGTATATGATGAAGAAACTTAATATCTGAATGTACCACTAAAGGAAACAAACATAAAAAAATATGTTCTGCTTGTCCGAATTTACAAAATTAAATAATGCTGAATATGTTATCAGGTTCTTCATGCATCGCACATAAAGAGATTAGATGAAAGTAAAATTAATTCTGTGCATATCATGTCACAAAAAATTTATAGAACAATCAAAGAGCTAAAAAAAAAAAATCAGATTTTTCACTAAATATATATTTTCCTCGTAAGGCATGATCTTCTCCAGAACAAACGTTAAACTCTGCTAAATGTTTGGTTTCTAATAGTTCTCTGGAAGAAGTTTAGAAGGCATGAAGACAGAAGACTACGGTAATGGGCATGATTTCTTACACAACAAACATTAAACTCTTCGAACCTTAAGGTTTATAATAGTTCTCTGGAAGAAGGTCAGAAGCATACAGACAGAAGATCACGATGACTGTTAGTCGATTGGCCGAGTCAAATCCTCTTATATACCAAATTCACTAAATGGCAACAGTGCAAAAAACAGTTCTCTGCCAAGTATATGATTCCTTTTCCCAGTCAAAAGGTTAGCTTAGCATTCACCATGTGCATTAAAAAAGAACAAAGGACATGTGACTATATTAAATTAAATGGACCCCTAGCAAACAATCAGGCAACAGGATGAAAATCCATGCAAACAATATCCAGCTTGTGACGAATTTGCTAATATATTATCCATGAAAACTCAAAGGAACTAAATCAATGAAACAGGAGAGTAAAAGAAAGACATACATGCCGAGTGGATTATATGCCTTGTTGTACTCAACTTTTATATCAGTAGTTGACAAATTACATCCCTCGAAGAAATGAATAACGTCAGTCTTCAGTGCATTCCTCCCAGTGCCTGTCAATTTGCCAAAGACCAAGCCTGAATATAGAAGGGAACTGTTGGTGAGGTATATCGTGTGTTATAATCAATCGTAACAGGAAAGTCAGCATTTTGACAAGAAATGAACTTGAGATATGAACCCGTAATGCAATCCCAGTGCCAGACTACGAGAATGATGTACTATTAATAAAATGCTTGCAAAAACGATCGATATTACAAAACCTAAAGCACGAACTTAGGATGAGGCATGTGACTCGAAATGAGAACCCCGAGAATGCAGGATTGCGACCCTACCTTCCTCGGAAGACCGAAGGAATGGAACCTCGGAAGCATCCTGCGGCTGTTCGCCCTCGGTGGAAAGGCGTCTCAGCTGAACCATTCGAATGATGGGATCGTTCTGAGGCGAAATCCTCGATCTCAGGGCACTCTTGAGGAAGAACAGCTTCGAAGCCGCCATATTTCTTCCCCCCTTCGAATTGGTGCCCCCTTCCTCACTCACTCTCTCTCTCTCTGCCCCGATCCCTCCCTCTATGACCTAAATCGATGATCCCGTGTTCGTATTCAAGCCTTGGGCCGGTGATGGGTGTGGGCTTTTATACCGGAACAAGTCAAACCCGACCCATCTAGACTAATTATTTATTTATTCATTTATACGGGTCTCGACTTATATGTTTGATCGGTGAGGTAACTTTAGTTATTCATTTATATTCAATCGAGATGACTTTGGGGATGAGATTGATTGCGATTGATCTTATTTTAGTTTTTTACGTAACTTCTCGTATTTATTCAAGATCATTATCTCAATGGTAATATATTAATTGGCTCTTTGAAGTGCCTCGGGTATAATCCTCGATGGTCTTTTTATCAATGATTAAAAAGATAAGAAAACCTGAGCTCAATCATGAATGTTTGTATTATAAATGATGGATGAGTATTTGTTATGCCTCAAATCTTATGTGTAAACTGAGTGATAAAGTGTACGAGTGTGAGGAGTATTTGTCAATGAAGACCGAAGGTATATGTTCTTGAGGAAGTAAAGTTTTAACTAACTCACTAGTTCGACAAAAAAGGATATGAAAAATGATTTTAAGAGAATGTATCATTCTTGTGTTAGGCATATTAACATAATAGAAAATGGATAATACATTAGGATATTTGAGATGCCAAAATAGTAATATTTAGGTATAAAAAAACTACAATGTGCTCAATCTCATACGCATAATCGTCAATTGCTCCAAGGACGAAAGAGAATCTCACTAGAATCGATTTCTCTTTGATTTTTAGGTTGAACGATGCTCGACTCGAGATGCGATCAATCGATACTCTCGCTTTTAATAATTGGAGCTCTCGCTACATCTTCTTCAAATATTGATTCATTTGTCGTAATTGGATTTGTAGGAAGTATTTGTTGAATTCCACAGTATAGTCTATTTAATTCCACAGTCAACAAAAAAATTATTTTATTTTATCTCAAATCAAAGATGATGTGCAATTGTCTTAACATCACATACATGACTAATATATATATATATATATATATATATATATATATATATATATATATATATATATGCTATAATTGTCATTATTCAATTCGGACTCATATAGATATTGATTTCTCGTAATCTATAAAGTCGATTTCGGATATCGAATAGTGAGTGTTGATGTCGAATGCAGTGAATTAGGTCTCTCTCTCTCTCTATCTCTCTCTTTCCCTCGCTGACACAGTAAAACGCCACCATCTTCACAACATCAACTATAACATTTGTTACCATCACATTAACACCTGCGATATTATAAATAACCAAATAATTTCACAACCCGAATCTGATCGTACACATTCGATAAGCTTGATTTGGATTGACTTCTTGCATTGATCTTTACGTCAATTGTATGGTCCATCTGGCACCATACAATTGCCTTCTTCTTCCCTCCCATCATCTATCATGTTGTACCAAATGTTGGATATCGATAGGGCTAATAATGGGTTGACTCATTTTTGATCGATCTAACACAATTTCAACCAACTTGACGCAAGTAAGATCAACCTGATGTAGCAATAGCGTGAATACCGCACATAACATCATCAAGTGCAAGTGTGGGCGACACATTCGAGGATTGGAATCATATACATGAGGAGATTACAACAAAGGATGTTGATGACATTAAGGGACTGGTACAATCGATCTCCAAGTATAAAAGCCACCCTTGAGATTGTGAAAGAGGATCTTTTTCTTTTTTTTTTTTTCTCTCTCTCTCCTCTCTCTCTCTCTACACACACAATAACATATGAGACCATCTGGGTGGGGGATGATCATTCATCATCGAAGGGGTCGAGCACCCCCCCCCCTTTGTTTGTTTTTTTACTTTTTTCGACTCAAAATGATCTTTAGAGCACCATCACCAACCCAAAACAAGGAGCAAGCCCACCACACCAACCTCCTCCTTCCTCCCTTTTTTTTCGATTCGAATAAACTTACAGGCGAAACCTAGCCGTCACAACCTGACCACACACACAACACAACAAATACACAACACACATAATCATAAAAAAACTAGGTCTATAGATATCAACCACATGAATGATCGTAGTTCTTCAATTTATATAGTCCAACTCATAATTAGATTCATCGTAATATAATGGGAGGTTCATATTATATGTTTTAGTTCTGTCAATTTTTCAGTATTTGACATAATCACTGCATATGATAGAGAAAATTCATTATATTTGTTATCGTTGTCATTATTTCTCATAAGTTGACCTTAATTATTACTTGTAGACTGAAGAGAGGATGAAGCTATATATGAATGACATTGACCTTCGATGTTACTTGTGCGGCGATGAGATAATAATGTTATATATTTTTATTCTTGGCATGCCTTCCATAATTTGATTTTAGTCTGCAGAAAGTATTATTCTTTTGATATATATAAAAAAATAATGGATAATTATGCACGCATTCATGCATGCTGAATACATGTAATGAATTCATGTGGGGATGCACATATCCGAGCATGCATAAACAAACATAGTGATTAAAATGGAAATTAATTATTCATGCAAGGATGGCATGGACATGTATTGATATGCGGGCATACATACATATAAACACGAACATTCCAAGAAATTGATTTTTTTGTAATTTACAAAGATGCACACAATAATGATTAAGAAGAATTCTCGATATATTGATGTCATGTGATCAATATGTTAACATGATATGATTGATAGCTCAATATCACGTATCATCATCTCGCTATCATGTAATAGATACATAATGTCACTTGACTGACATAACTTCCTCCAAATATTATAATCCCCATACACAATCATATTATATCCTTCGGATTAGATATGATATTGTTACACTTAACATTGAGGGAGACTATAATTCTTCTAAATGTTTTAATGAACTAAAGTGCGATGATTAAAAATCTCAGTATATATATATATATATATATATATATATATATATATATATATATATATATATATATATATATTCACTGATAACCTCGTCCTCAATTTAGTTAAAAAAAATTACAATATCAATTTTTAATTAAAATATTATTTGTTTAGCTGTATTATTTTGGACATGCCATTAATTTATTAGATCTTGTTTGAGCTATTATTCTGGATTTGAAATGTAGTTGATTCCCTCGTTAACTTTCTTTTATATCTTTAGAAACATTAGATTATTTCTTGAAACAGTCGATTCCAACCCAATCTAATTTTGGTACGATCAATATGGAAAGTCGCATAATTAATTACACGGAAGATGGACAATTTGGTCTTAAAGCTCAAGCTGGTTTGACTTCCATGGTGGGCCCAAATGTTGACGCGGCCCAAGTCACCGTTCGCCCGCGGGCAGTCCACGAGACGACGCCCAGTCAAACTACCCAACCGGTCAAACACGGCCCCTCTTACGCCAGCTGTACCGTGATCGTCGCCTCATTGCGCAATCGCGCCCGTGATCGATCCATCCGACGGCTCCGACGTGACTTCAGGTGTCGAATGGTTCGATTTCGCGGCCGAGCTTGTTTCGCAACGCGAAGCACTCGATCCGACCTCTCTCTCTCTCTCTCGCGTAGGGTTAAGTCCCATCTCTGGGTCTCTCCATCCATCGATTCGATGCCAAGAGTTGTGGATCCACGCTAGTATGTTAAAGTTACTTCCTGGCTTCCTTTGGCTCCTTCTCAAGCTCCATTATTTTCTGAATCCAGTGCGTCCTGCTGGCGAAAAGCTAAAATTCGACTCGTTCCCTATTTTTCGAGCCTAAATTTGGGGGGTTTGATGCATTTTGGCTCATTTTGGCTTTATTTCGAGTAAAAGTTTCATCTTGCTTGTTGTTTAGGTTTGAGAAGATGTCGATCTGGTTCTGATTGGAGTCGAGGAGTACGATTCAGGGTTTCTTTCAGGCGCTGATTGAGAGGACGAGTGCGGCGATGGGAGGTGAAGAAGATTCCGCAACCGGGCCTCTCCCCGGTGGCCGGAGGACTTTCTGGAGATCGGCGTCGTGGTCTGCTTCCCGGACCTCCGCCCTGGACCACCCCAGGGACTGTGCCTCCGAGGAGAAGAGCGCGAGCAATGGGCAGTTCAAGCACCGCATGGTACCTCCTCTTACCCCTAGATCCCAGACCCAGAAGGCTAGGTCTTGCCTCCCGCCCCTCCAGCCGCTCGCGATCTCCCGCCGGAGCATGGATGAGTGGCCGAAGGCGGGCTCTGACGACATCGGAGAGTGGCCACACCCCCCGACCCCAGGTGCAAAGCCTGGCGCCCTCAAGCTAGGTGATAGCTTAAAGCTGGATCTTTCCTCACTGAGATCCCAAGGAAAGAGGGATCAGATCGCGTTCTTTGACAAGGAGTGTTCCAAGGTTGCAGATCATATATACCTCGGTGGAGATTACGTGGCTAGGAACCGTGAAATCCTCCGGCAGCATGGGATCACCCATGTCCTAAATTGTGTTGGCTTCGTCTGCCCGGAGTACTTCAAGTCCGATCTTGTTTACAAGACCCTTTGGTTGCAAGATAGCCCGACAGAGGATATCACGAGCATCTTGTATGATGTGTTTGATTACTTTGAGGATGTTCGACAGCAGGGAGGGAGAGTGTTTGTCCACTGCTGCCAGGGTGTTTCACGGTCCACCTCGCTGGTTATAGCTTACCTGATGTGGAGGGAAGGGCAGAGCTTTGATGATGCCTTTCAGTTTGTAAAGGCAGCAAGAGGGATTGCCAACCCTAACATGGGTTTTGCTTGTCAGCTGCTGCAGTGCCAGAAGAGGGTGCATGCTATCCCGCTGAGCCCCAATTCAGTGCTGAGGATGTACCGAATGGCACCTCACTCACCTTATGATTCTTTGCACCTTGTCCCGAAGATGTTAAATGATCCTTCTCCAGCTGCACTAGATTCGAGGGGTGCATTCATAATTCATGTCCTCTCATCAATTTATGTGTGGACTGGTAAGATTTGTGAGTCCATTATGGAGAAGGATGCAAAAGCTGCAGCGTTTCAGGTGGTAAGGTATGAACGTGTACAGGGGCCAATCGTGATGATTGAAGAAGGGAAGGAGCCCTTGGACTTTTGGGAGAAGTTCTTGAGTGCTATACCTTCAGATGATGGCACAAAGATTAAGAAGGTACAAATTGAGTCAGCAACCAAGACTGGCATAGGGAAAAAGAGAGTGGAGTCCTATGATGTAGATTTTGAGCTTTTCTACAAGGCTCTTACTGGAGGTATCGTGCCACCATTTTCCTCTTCGGGACATGAGTATGAGATGCACCTTCCAACAAGAGAAAGCAACTGGAGTGTGTTAAGGCGAAAGTTTATACCTGGAAACATTAGTCGAGTTTTTTCAGATACTTCATCATCGAAAGATATGGATACCCACTCTGATATGATGCGGTCACTGAATGCAGAGACATTGATTTCTCCTCCCTATTCATCTGCCAGCTCTCTCTCCTCTGATTCAAGCACTTGCTCAAAGTCTAGTTCAGACTCACCTTCAGTTTCTCCTTCCGCATGCTCTTCTCCTTCTCTTGTGCTGTCACCTGCATCACATGACATGTGTGACACTTTGCTGTCATCAACTGGGCTTTCCCTACAAATCCCGAGCACCATCAAGTCATCAAAGCAATCTTTCAGAGCAATATGTTCCTCTAAAGGTCTAGCACAGTCTATTGCTGAAAGAAGGGGAGGCTTTTCACCCTTGAAACTGCCAACACTCTGCAAAGGTGCTTCACTAATATCCAAGAAGGTGTTAAACACATCTTCTGCCTGTGATAGTACACAAGAAGTCATAGATAAAAGTAATATCTGTGAATCCGCAGGCAACGATGTTATAAACTGTACAAGTAGTGTAAGACTAGAGTCAGATGTCAAATGCTTAGGTGAATCTACAATTAGTAGTTCGGAAAACTATGCAGACAATAAGGGAAATCATCGACAACAAGACAATCAATTTTTACAAGGCTCAACTAGACTTGTTGATGTTAGATCAGAGAACCCAAGTCCAAAACTGCCACTAGTGTACCGCTGGCCTAGTATGGAAAAGCTAGCAACATTTTCTATGGAGGGTCTCGATTCAAAAGCAGTGTTTCTTTTTTTGATTCCTAGTACCAGAAGTGGAGACACAGGTAGTAGTGTTCATTTGTGGATAGGGAGTGAATTTGAACAGGCAAATGGGCAAACTCAACCAAGGAGTAGTAGGGACAATCTTAGTATTTCAATTGATTGGCACGAAGTTGGACGTGATTTTCTTAATTCAGTTGGTCTTCCAAAGGATCTCCCAATTAAGGTAATCCTTTTTTAAATAACTGGTCATTGTATCGATATGTTTGATAGTTCCACTATCAATTTCATAGTATCAGTAAGTTATTGATTTTCTTGGTGCTAGATTTATGAATATTCGGTATATCTTATTTGCTTGCATCCCATGCTTACTTGATGGCTGTTCTTTAATGCTTACTTTTTGAGTGGCATATTAAATGCTAAAACATTTATTTGTAAATTTAGGGATCTGATCATTGACAGACTCAGGAGACCTCAAAATAAATTTTCGCATCTGATGATTCTCATTATCAGTGTAAAAGTTCCTTCTGATTCGCGTAGGAAGGTGAATTTTTTTTTTTTCACATAGTGTTTGAACCTTTATGTAGTGTCTCGAGAGTCGGTATGACTTGGTCCTGTCCGAATGTGCAAGGGCGTTCACGTAGCTCCTTAGGGGCAGGGGGCCGGGGAGCAAGGTCGGGTCGAGGGCTGGCTCCTGTGCTCTCGTTGCATCTTTGTGGCTGACCTGATGCGGGGCTCGAGTGGTTTCGCTGCGTCGCGTTTCTGCACGACAGGTCGGGAGGGGGAATTCCCGACTCGACCGCTCCGATGCTTAAGTTAGCAAGTGATTTTTTTTGGTGTAAAAGATCCGATCCCCTTCCCTAGGTTAGGGGGTCGACATTTATACCTGCGGAGCTGGCCCGTAGTTACGTGAGTCGTTAATTCCCCCTTTCGGTGTAGCTAACGGCCGACGCATGCCTCGACGCGGTGCGGGTCGGCTGGGACCTCACCGATTCCGGCGATGTGAGCGATCGTGCATCGTCTGCTAGGACAGTCTCTCTCCCCATTGGATACGTGTGGGGTCATTCCATGCCAGCTCCTTGGTGGCTACTAGATGTCGCTCTGCAGTTGGTGTGGGGATATTCCCTATCACATAGGAAGGTTTATGGATGTAAAGAATATCATGTTTTTAGAATGAATTACAGTTGCATGCCCCGGAGAGAAAAAAAACATCTGCATGCGAGTTCCATCTTGCTTCTAACAACCGGTTTCGGCCACTTTCATCGAGTGATACTATGCCTGCATTTGAAAAGAAGTTCCAGAGGCATCTTTCTAATCTAATCATGCATGTAGATAGAGGTTTTGTCTCACAGTTGCATGCCCCGGAGAGAAAAAAACATCTGCATGCGAGTTCCATCTTGCTTCTAACAACCAGTTTCGGCCACCTTCATCAAGTGATACTATGCCTGCACTTGAAAAGAAGTTCCAGAAGCATCTCTCTGATCTAATCATGCATGTAGATAGAGGTTTTGTCTCTCTTAAAATAGAATTATTAATTTTACATAAAAGAGAGATAACATTGTGATTGTTGCATAGTCATCATAATGCATTTGTATTGCATTATTCCCCTGAAGTATATATATATATATATCATTCATGTTCTTGTTGGTTTGTGCTTATTTTACCTTTTCTAAAATATACAGCAACTGATTTTTTTTCAAATGATTTATCCTGTAAAAAAATTGTTTCATTTTTATTGTTGGCACCTAGTGTGATGCATTATTACCATCACCTTCATTATGGAGGAGGTATTATTGTAATTTCATTTGCTATGTCATCGTCCCACAGCTTGTAACTTTTTGCATGTGTGGTTGGGTTTTAATGTTCACAAGGTATAAGTGATATTACAATCTGTGTAGATAATGATGTATGGTAACACAAAATTAGTGGGATTCTGTAGATGGGAAAAAAGACGGTTGGAATGGATGGCAGTATCATATCCATCTTTTGCATAAGTTGAACTTTGTATTCAAGTAAACAAAATTTCTAGTAAGCAAACATGCCCTAGGAATTTTAAAGAGGAACCTAAGGAATGACTTGTAAGGTATTTACTGCAACTATAGATCCATTGACAGAAATAGAGGAGCATAAAGAATTACTTTGCGGCAGACAACTTAATTTTTCATTCATTTAAATATTACTTTTCCTTTTTAAATAAGAATTGTATTAATAAGAAGGCCTTTGGTTGCCTACAACTGCTATATACCTGCAAGTAGTAGTTGTGTACAAAAGTCAAAACAAATGCTACAAGTAGTGGTTGTACAGTTGTTTGGATGGTTGCATGGATAGTAACTACTTGCATTTGCGACTAAGGTTGCTGTGGATGCAAGCGGTGCCTGGAGAGGAAGGAGGTAGTGATCATAGACTAAAATAGAGGAGGAACAGAGGACACTGTGATTAGACAATGTGTGAGAGGATGAAGTAAGTTTTAAAATCGAATTTGACTTGCAGCATATGCTTTCTTGCAAAGTTGCCTGTTTATACGCTGCAAGTGGTTTACTCGCAAGTTGTCCAATACATTCCAATACATTCAAGTTGGCTACTTGCTGCAAAATTTCTTGCAGGCAGGCCACTTGAGAGCAACAAAATGCCTCCTAAGTTGTCGATTCTGTAAATGTTGAATTTTTCCATAGGAGATTTTCATCATCATTTTTCTATAGATACTATTTGGTCTTTTTAAGTTTCATGTATATTGCTTTGGGCTGGATCAAGGAAAAAAAGGTCAAGGTTAAATTTGTTTCCATGGACTGCAAATGATGTCAGTGATAGGCATTGTTAATAGAGAAAAAGCAAACTGCAAATACAGCAATCACATGGTCTATCATTCCGAATCGAAATTTTCAAGTGTCATCAATGTCAGGAGACTTTTTTTGTATCTTAAATTCTTTATTTGGAATCTGATGCCTTAGAATAATAAAAATCACAATTTTGGTGAATTACTGCATAACGGTCATCCTAAGTACATTTATTTTTCTGATATTCTCAAACTTTAGTTGTTTCTTGTCCTCTATCTATCTGACATGGACCATTCATTTTTAAATTTGAACGGTGATAGGTTGTCAAAGAAGAAGAGACAGTGAGGCTGTTGGAACTTCTGAACTCTACTTAAGGTTGTCTCTGCCATAAAATGTTTTAGCGCCTGACAATTCGGTCATTCTATGGTACTTTCCCTGGCAATTTCACACAATGGAGTTTCCTATAGCATATTGCTTGGATGGTATTGCACTGGAAGCTATTAATTAGGTACCAACAGACTCTAGTTCTTTTAATGGAGTGCAAGCAGTTCTTATAATATGATGTTTGAAAGGGGAGGAAGTAATTAATTTTGTTGTCTTCTCTTAAGTTTCTATTCTTGATGACAGGAGATTGCCAGAAGGTTGTCTATCCAGACTGGGGATTTGGCAAGCATGGATGCACACGTTATGCTCCCCGGTAAACTCAAGCAGTATGGCAAAAGAAAAAAGCAAAAGAGCGAATTCTGATTATTAGGACCCATTGTGCAGGTCAAACTGAATTACTCATCCTAAGGAATCGACTTTATCTTTTTTGTAACTTTTACTAATGTCTTTCTACTGGAGTCGAGAGAAGGGGCCTTCATTGTGTTCCGTAGCCAATGGAATCAAAGTTATGAAATGAAACGGTGCTCGGACTTTTAGTATCATCCCTGAAGATGAAGATTCTCAACATTTCATACGACCATATTGTGGTGTTGCTGTTGTCTAGCATTCTATTAGTTCTTTTAAGGTTTATTAGCAGTCTCACAAGATCTTGCCAGTAAATTAAGGAACTGTTAGCAACTTTTTCTGCTGTAATTTTGGACATAGTTGAATTTTGGACATGGTTGAACTTTCACTGACAACTCATCATACGACCATATTGTTCTGTTGCTGTTGCCTAGCATTCTATTAGTTCTTTTAAGGTTTATTAGCAGTCTCACAAGATCTTGCCAGTAAATTTAAGGAACTCTTAGAAATGGTTTCTGCTGCAATTTTGGACATGGTTGAACTTTCATTGACAACGCATCAAGGTGTTGCTTCTTTGGCATTATGATACTGCCTTGCCGTTGCTTGTGAGTTGGATCATTTAAGTGGCAATCACCATTATATCATTGGATCAATTTGAATGGGTATTTAACTTTATTCCTTCCCCCTCCTTCATTCGTAATCAATTTGACACTGTAGCTCCCAACATCTATATGTATCAACCCTCAAAAGTTGGTTCTTGGTACTAACATAGTCAAACCTCTTGAAAAGGTGTCTCCCAACACCAATATGATTGAGCTCATGAAGAGGTGTTTTCCTCCACCAACATAGAAACCCCCCAAGAGGTTGTTCTCAACACCATTATGGTTGAACATCAAAAAAATATTTCTTAACACCATCATGGCTAAATCCAAAGATGTAGCTCCCAATACCAATATGATAGAATCCTCAAAAAGTTAGTTCCTGATACTAACATGGCATAACCCTCAAAGAGATGGTTCTCAAAACAATCATGACTAAAACAATTAGAAGTATTACCTTCAACGATAGCATGGTCAAAATATTCCGAAGTACTCCCTTCAACGATAATACGATCTAAATACTCATACTGTTTTCTTTCGTGACAATATGACTAAAATAGCCCAAAGCACTCCAATCAATGATAATACGATCAAAACAGCCCAAAACACTACATTCAATAACATCACAGCCAAAACAGCTCATAATGTTCCCTTCCATGATAAAACTATTGAAACATCTTGAATTGCTTTAATCAATGATAATGCAACTAACATCTTTCGTATAACTCCCTTCAATAATATCATGATAGAGACGGTCTAAAGTGTTTCCTTTGACAATGGTATAACTAAAATGGTCCAAAACACTCTCTTTGATGATAACGCGAACGAAAATGCCCAAAGCACTCTGTACAATTGACATCTTTAACATGAAGACAAGTGCAACCAAGGCAGGCAAGTGCAAAAATTTATGATGAGCTTCAATATTGATAAATTAATGTAGGTCAATTCCTAACTCAATCTCACTGTACTCGATAAGTTAAGAAGGGAGGGGGGGAGGGGGGGTAAGTGATATGAAAATAATGACATAATTTACAATTAAGTATCATATGATTAAAATCTCAATACTATATCGTCGATATCTCAGTGTCACATAACCGACATATAATCACTACATGACTGATACATCATCAATCGCTCCCCGTAATTAGTGTTAATTATAAGAATAATGGTCTAGAGCCTACTATAAAAGGACTTCGTATATATATATTTTTCGTTTTAACTCAAAACTAGAAAGAACGTTTATCAAGAATGCCCCGACATACTTTTGCATAGTTCAATATCTCTAGAGCAAGATAAATACAATATCAATGAACCATGACGGACATTAAAAAACCCTTTATTGACTTTTATTAATAAAAATAAAAAAAATCATAATATATATATATATTATTTTTTACTATATTTTTTTGTCTAATATTTATAATACTATATATATATATATATATATATAATTTTCTTAGTGTCTTTTTGTCTAATATTTATAATACTCTGTTTATCACTTTTTGTATTGAATAGGCTATAAGGTAAACTAGTCGAATTAATGTATTTTTTTACACTGTGGTTTCCACGATACTAGAAAAACACTTAGTGTGGTTAAAAAAATATTATGTTTTAATATAAATTTTATAAAAATAGAATGTTTATAATGTTTTATACTATATTAATGAATTTTTTAATAATACTAGGATACCACGATAATATAATTTTTTTATACTACCCTAAAGTGTTTTTCGAGTGTTGCTGAAAACACTATACTACTATGTAAACAAATACTATAAGTAGACCAATTCATCTTATGAATCAGTCCATATAAAAAAAAAAAAAGAAGAGAGAAAAAGATGATAGGTGGCTGAGTATATTTTAAGTATTAGGCAAGAAAAGCAACAAGGTTAGAGAATTATGAAAATGGAGGTATTTAAAAAAAAAAGAGCTTTTTTTGTAGAATTCATCCAAAATTATTTCAATATATACTTATAAATTATAAAAAATATATTCCACATATATATATAATATTCCAAAATTATAAAATATAAAAAATTTATTGTTTTGCATAACTATGGATCTTAACTTATATAAAAAATACGTACTACATGAACCCAAAATTATTTCAATATATATTTATAAATTATAAAAAATATATTCCACATATATATATATATATAATATTCCAAAATTATAAAATATAAAAAATTTATTGTTTTGCATAACTATGGATCTTAACTTATATAAAAAATACGTACTACATGAACCCAAAATTATTTCAATATATATTTATAAATTATAAAAAATATATTCCACATATATATATATATATATATATATAATATTCCAAAATTATAAAATATAAAAAATTTATTGTTTTGCATAACTATGGATCTTAACTTATATTAAAAATACGTACTACATGTTACTGGCGTCGCCCGGACTCGAACCGGAGACCTTCAGTGTGTTAGACTGACGTGATAACCAACTACACCACGACACCTTTGATATTATAAAATTGTCTTAGAATATTTAAATGAATAATATAATAGCTTCTCTCCTTTCCAAATTTCTCCGAAACCCTTACCACCCCCCCCTCCTCGATCACATCTCGCTACCTCTCCCGTCCCCCACCCACTTTCTTCGATTTCCTCAGCCGCCGCCCCGTAGTCGATCGATCGGAGATGTCGAGCGCCCTGGACATGTCCCTCGACGACATCATCAAGAACAACAAGAAGTCCACCCCCGGGGGCCGCGGGCGCGGCCGTGGTTCTGGCTCCGGACCTGCCCGACGCGTTCCCAATCGGTCGGCGAACCGATCCGCCCCCTATTCCGTCGCTAAGGTACGCTTTAGGATTCCCTAGACCCGGCGATCTTTGACCTTCGCCGGTCCGGCCGAAACGTGTCCTCTGATCTTAGGGTTTCCCGCTTTGGATCTTCGATTTAGGCTCCCGATTCGGCGTGGCAGCATGACAAGTTCGCCGCTCAGACGGGTGCGCTCCCTGCACCTGCTGGTAGGGCTTCCTCCATAGAGACCGGCACCAAGCTCTATATTTCCAACTTGGAATATGGGGTTTCGAATGAAGATATCAAGGTGATGCTCGTTTGCTTGTTGTTTGCCCTTTCTGATCTGATACTTTTGTTGGTGGATCTGAATCTTGATATCTTGTCTGTAGATTGTCAAAGTTGTTTTGTCGAATGCCTGACGGGCTTCATGTTTTTGCCGATGATTCGTTTTTGTGCACTCTTTCTTTTCTAGCAAAGATATGTGGATCTGTTGTTCTATCACATGAATTACCTGGATTGGATTTTCTGGTGCCATGATCCGGACATTTTTCAGAGCAGCTCAAACATTTATATGTGTATTAAGAGAATACCTTCTCAGAACCCAACATATGGTAGTGTGTAGGGTTAGACAGAACAAGCGACGAAGATTATGAAAAATGGTCATAGCATCTGAATACCCAGAAAAAGAAAAGAAAAGTTCTTTTTATTATCTCAGGGTGCTTGAATTATTGAGTCACTGTTTGGTAGCCTAGATTCTGTTTTCTGAATTTTGTGAACCATTATCCATTGAAAAACTGCTAGTTAAGTTTCTTGATCTTTACTTGAAATTTCAGGCTACACATTTTTATGAAACAAGTAGGCTTCTCGAATTTGTAAAGAAGAGTTCTTTTTGTAAAGTAAGAATTATGGCAGAAAAATGATAATCAAGAAATGGTAGTAAAACACTGGATGTGTTTGTTTGTATAAAATGTTTTGTGTCTTTCACTGGAATTTTAACATCTTTCTTGTAGGTGAATGTACGTTTGTTTGTGTGTATCATGTTTATTTAAGGTTTCATTTTGTGGAAAGAAAATATTGGTGCAATTTTTAATATGCACACATGTGTGAGTTTGGATACTTGTTGAAATTTCATATAGGAAGAGGATTCATTCCTCTACTTTTTCCTATATTCCAATTTTTTGGTTTTCTGCATATGCTCATGTTGTTTTTACATTTGTTTAAGATGTTATGTTTTATTTGTTCCAGGAGCTTTTTTCAGAGGTTGGTGATCTGAAGCGCTATTCAATAAATTATGACCGAAGTGGAAGATCTAAGGTATTTCTTCAGCTTGACTGAGGTTTTTTGGTTTCAACGTAGTTGTCTTCATCTCATTCTTGGGGAAAAAAATCAAGGGAACGGCTGAAGTTGTCTTTTCGAGGCGGGCCGATGCTTTAGCGGCTGTTAAGAGATACAACAATGTGCTGCTTGATGGAAAACCAATGAAAATAGAAGTTATTGGAACAAATATTTCGACACCAGCTGCTGTCCCTCCATCTGTCTTTGGAAACTTTAATGGCTCTTCCAAAAGGTCTGTTTTCTTGCTTTATGAGATGCCAGATTTAGTCTGCCTATTGTTTGAATTTGCTGTTTGAAAGATGACCATGTTTGTTATTGTTCATATTTTTACATATATTTTCTTGGACTATAAGATTGATCAAGGTAAAAAAAAAAACGGATTGATCAAGGCATTTGAGATGTGTGCATGCTTGACTGCATCTGCCTATTATCATCTTCCTTTTTCCCAGAATTTTATGATTATGGCTAAAGATAATCATTATATCCAGTTTTTCCAAAGTTCAACATTTTGGACATATATGTTCTGTAAAGTAGAGTTATTCTTAGAAAGGGTTCTGAGTCTTGTCTCAGATGTAATATTGCCTTCATGTACATTAGTTAAGATCAACACTTGATGCTGAAGATTCTTTTGAAGAATGGGAAAAATATAAGATAGTCCTCATACAGGTCAAGTCCAATCCTCAAGAAATGGTGAGGTTTGACTAAGTTCCACTTGAATTGCATATTTTGGGGTTGGATATCAATTAGCACTTCTTGCGTGAACTATGGTCCTGTGTGAACTATGGTGGTCACAATGGAGGAAGCACAAAAGAGAAGCCTCCATAACCTAGGTATTCGTGGGGGTGGCAGCATAAACAGCACATGGAAAATTTGGTAAAGGTTTCAGGAGAAATGTAGGGGATAGAAGGGTGCTTATGAAGAACTTTAGGGAAGAAGTTGGAAGATACTTGGAGAGAAATAATAAGATAACAGAGAGATATTGATTCAGCAAAGAAATTCTTTCATTAGGTCCATTTTACAGTTGGATGTTAGTTGTTGCCAAGTGCTATAGAATTAAATAACAATATTTTCCATTTACTTTGGACTATTGACCAATTGAGTAAAATGTGCTTTTACATTTCAGGCTGAAATCATATCCTTTAGAAACTTCAAGCTAACATATTAGGGGCAATTGTGTAGTGATAATGATATACTTCTATCTATCTTATTCATAGTCAAAATCATTGTTGAAATCATATCCTGTAAGAATATTATTTTCATACTCGAAACCATTCTGAACATAGAACACCATTTTTGAAATAACCAATCATGTTTATATCAACTACTAACAGTGACAAAAAAGGTCCGTTCTCCAGAAAAAAAAGCAAGTTTTTGTTTTTTATTTCTCTGCATGTATATTAGATAATGTTTATTATACCTAACTGTATATTTTGTGTAGTCTTCAATGAATCCAACACCTAGTTGATATGTTGTAGTTTGACTTATTTATATCACAATGCTTTACTAACAGAATCTAATTATCATTTTAGAGATCATGTGCTTGTTTCTTAGTTTTTTATTTTTTCACACACCTAGCTGCTCCATTCAATTCTTAAATGAAATAACACTCAAACAACTTAGTTACCTTAACATTTCTGCCATCTCTGTTTCAGTTAACATGAGTTTTCTTAACTTGCTTTTGAATTGCAGCACTGGACCAGGAAGGGGTTCTGCAGGGCCACAAGGTGGTGGCCGTGGAAGAGGGAGAGGCCGTGGTCGAGGCAAAGGCCGTGGTGAACCAGTTTCTGCTGACGCACTTGATGCTGATTTGGATAAATACCATGCGGAAGCAATGCAAACCAACTGAACACTTCTAGCTGGCTTCTTTGGTTTACATCGCTTGCTTGATGCTGCTCAGTACTTTTACTGTTCTGCAAGCATGCATATTGTAGGAATTGAAGATGATACTGTTAAAGCACGTACTCGGTTTTGGGGCTTTCATTTTCATATTGTTATTGCTTTATGACTTCTACTTGCTACTGGGGTTAAAGACATAAAGTGAACATCTGGTGTCTGTTCTTAGCAGTCATTCATTTGGTTGGTCAAGCTTCTTTCTCTTTACTTTATATTTGCGGCTCAATGTCGTTGTTATACAAACTGGTAGAGCTGGACTTTCCATGGAGAACCTGCATGATAAGTATTTTTGCAGCCATAAGCTGGGCAGCCTGCGTCACATGAAGGTATGTAATCTGATTAAATTTGCAATTTGATTTTGTAGATGCTGAATAAACTGATCGTTTGTTTTTTTTCTGAACATACTGAATGTTGTTACATTGATTCTTTTTATAGGTTGGCCCTGTGAATCCTCCATTTGTTAGAAAGCTTTCCCCTTCAACGTATTTGGAGTTCATTTTAAGCTATCTGGTCATTTGTGGTGTGTGGTTTCTTTGTTCAACCAAAGATCATGTGCTGCACTTATATTTCAATTTGGTAGTCCTCTAGTCCGTGTTAGTACTATGATGATGCATGGTACTGATCAGGTTATTTGGAAGTATCGGTTAAGAGAAGCCGGCTGCTTGTGGAATTGCATCAGTTTGGGATGCCACAGAAACATGTTTTCATGACTGACTGTATTCTTCTAGGTGTCTAGTGTCGATGTAAGTATCGGCTCCAAAATTTTTTTGATGGAAATATAGGTGATGCTAATGGATGGTTAGTTTTTGGGTGCCCCTGGATTCGGGATGGAGTGAGTTGTTGGTCACATAATTGGTGTGTTTCTCATGGATGTTCATCGATTCACTACCATGCTGGAAAAAGGGGAGTGAAGGGAGTATTCATGGCTGATGTTCTTCCAAATGGAAATCCATGATGGCCTGGTAAAATGGTCAACCCTGCTCAAAGTAGATATCATTTTTCTGGTTGGAATTTTTTGCAGCTTAAAGTGTTATGGAATACAAAGTATTCCTTGTAATTTTATGTCTTAGTAACTTGAAAGGATTATCAAAGTGTGGTTTTATTTTATAGCCAAACTTGGAAATGGAGAATCTAGAAAAAGACCTTGACCGTGTGGAGATGTCTATACGTCATCAGATTTAGCTGCAGAAGGTTCTAATGGATTGCAGACCTGCTACCTGGGCCTTCCATCATGCCTAATAATTCTTTTTGCACGTGAACTGGTCTAACTCGGCACCTCAGTGCTTCTACTTGCATCACACTGCAGAAGTTCTGCACAACTACACTTCCCAGATGATGTGTAGTTTTTGTTAGCAGTGTTACATTTTTCTATTTAGTTAGGCAATTGGTCGGCAAGAAGACGGGCTTTTGTTGAAGCTGCGGTTTTTTTAAGGCAGATGACATTATTCTCTATGATGCTTGGCAATTTTGCAGAATCAGCTTGTCTGGTAAGTTATTTGCAGAATAAAGGGGTTTTTGTGAAAGGTCATCCTATTTCGATCTTGCATGTTGTCGACATTCTATCTTGGCAATTCTTCCTATTTCTGAGTGGGGTTGTGGCATGTTGTCGACATTCTATCTTGAGTGCATGCTGTTGAGCTGCATCATGGATTGATTTTGATATGTTGAACATAAAGATGTCGGTTTTCATAACAGGTGCAGCCTTTTGTTTTGCAATTTTTTTTTGTTTTTGTGGTCTGGGGGTTTGCATACACATTCACTTGTGCATTCTGGTCATGTCACTCGTCTGCGTTAGAATTGGTTGGTGCTGATCTGGTTTTCTTTTTAACCATATAGCTTGCATGATGTTTGTAATGTGTCTGTTGATGGTTTTATTAGCATTAGATGATCGTCATTGTATGGGAACTTAGTTCGGACCCACATATGATGCATGTAACTTGGAAGGTGGAGGTGGGAGGTATAGTATATGTGGATTTGCGTGAATTATATATATGATACGAAAACCCATGCTGGATCCTGTGGGCAAATCTTTTCGGGGGTTCAACTAATGAATTGGTTTGCATTTTAACTTGGTAAGTCTGCGCTCAGCCTCTGCATCTTAAATTATCTGTCGCTTGGGAGGAGGTGGCGTTGATGTGCTCGGTTGGTTGGGGAAGGGAATTTGAGACACGAGGAGATCGGTGACAATAATCGAGTGTTGACTCGAAATCATCTCTCTGAAGGGGGAGAGAGTATTATTATTATAAGCGCTGAGGATAAAATCATAGATCTGGACCGTTTATAATTTCAGGCTTTTTTTCTGTTTCGATCTATACCTTCTGGTATGAGCACTATATATTGGTCCGATAGAAAGTTGGTACGTGGGGTGGTACTATCAAAATCAGTCATCGGCGATCGATTTCAGTTATCGATAGTTGATTTCAATCGTCGGTGGTTGATTAAGGAGAAAGAAGAAAAGGAAGAAAATAAGAAATACCTCATCTCTTCATTTTTATTTTTTAATATATAATATATTATATTATATAAATATAATATAATATTATAATATATCGAATGGTAGTCATTGTGTATCACTTGGTATAGATATCATATTGTACGGATCGATAAGACAAATTTTCGTTTATATTATAAATATAGATCATCTCATTACAAAGTTTTGTGGAAAAGATTAAAAAACCGATCACATATAGCGAAGCATCATTAGTAGATGGTTATAACCCTGTCCAGCACACAACTTTGTGGTTTATACGGACAACAACAATTGAATGATAAGATTTCAATTACTTGGAGTCAACATATGCATCTGTTGTTGCCGTCAATGACATCTATAAAAGGCTCGTATCTCTAGTTAAATTGTCCAACATTTTTATTTATTATTATTTATTTCAATTACATCTTCCCATCATGACCATGCTATTATTGTGCAAATAGATCTAAAAAAAACAGCTTAATATTGATAATAATAAATCGCCCTAGCTTGTTACTGGTCTGTGATAATATTTAACCATGCAGTTAACCCTAAATGCTATCTTTAATCGTTATTTAAGACGCACTAAATGGGAGCGTTTGAGGGGAGGGAGAGAGAGAGAAAAGGCATTGCAACTTAAAATTCCATCCGCTATAGTGCCGCCGGACTTCCGTCTTTACGAGGATCGCTGACGGCAATTAGTCGGCCGTGGAAGACACCGCCGCGATTCTTCGTTTTCCTATGTGTTTTCCGCTGCATGCTCGGCACCCGCTCATGAAGGTTGTGTACGATAAGCTGGGAGACAGAACTCAATGATAGACTGCGGAGGACGTGACCCCTCTGCTCCAGAAACAGCTTCGCGTCGTTTGCAAACTCGATGTGCTCCCCGGCGATCGCCGTGAAGTTCTCGTAGAGCACCTCGTTAGGAATGAGCTGCAGTTGTAGATAGAGATCATTAGCCTCCAAACATTTCAGGAAAAGTTCCAACCACGAGCTAATGTACAGATTATTAAGATAATATTCATGTGACTGATAAGAGTCAGATGACTTGAACAATCTCTAGGCTTTTGAGTTGTATTGTTGTTTGATTTCATATATGTTACTATATTGATTAGCTTAACTCAAGTTTGTCATCATCCATTTGAAAACTTTATAAACATAGAACAAAAACAAAAAAAAGTTGGTGTTAAGCATTAAAGTAATAAAAGAATCAAGATGACACTCATATCTTTGTGTTTTTAACATATAACATGCCTAAACCACTCATGTCTATACTTTGATCAACCCATAGGTCAATCACGAACAATTCTGAAATTGATGGTTTATAAATGTGATTCAGGTTAGATGCATATTCTATCTATGTCAGCAAGGTAATAAATAAAAAAAAAAAAAACTCTTATGGTGAGGCTCATGTAATAAATAATGCTTTGCTTGGTCTATGGAACTGTTCCAAGGAGCAGAAAGAATAACCTTGTGGAAGACCCTTGGATGCTGAACAGCTTGTAGTGGCTTCATTCCCAGTATGAAGTGGTTCAGGAAAACCTGCACGACTGCCGGAATTATATGAAGTCCACCACTGGCCCCAACAACTCCAGCAAGCTGGCCGTCCTGAACACAAAAAGAGCCACACATTTGATTTCAGTAAATCTCATAGTGCAATCTAACTTTGCACAATATTTCATCAAGATAATAATGTATGTAAGAGTGACTGATAGCATCGTATATTTTAGCCAAGGATTACTGCTTAATCCACAAAACCTTGCTCAGTATCAATCTAAGCAGTAGAACCAAAGGTTGCCACGGCAGAATCCTCACCTTTAGGATAATGAGGGGTGTCATAGAAGACAATGGTCTCTTCCTGGGCTCGATAAAATTTGCTGGTGCTGGTGGAAGGTGATCAGGAGTAGCTTCCGTCGGTGCAGAGAAGTCATCCATCTCATTGTTCAGCACGATGCCTGTTGATGGCGACAACACCCGAGCCCCAAAATACCAATTCACTGTGGTTGTCAGAGACACTGCGTTCCGATCAGCATCCACTATGCACAAATGGCTTGTTCCATGGTCTCTTAACTGGCTCCATCTGAAAACATGCATTAAACTGAGCCAAAGCAGTTTGTTTCTTGCTAACACAAACCATGTTTAAATATACTGAGATTATAAGGAGAGGACATGAGGTTGGCTTTGCAGGATGTGGTGATGACATGTTTAGACCTGCATAGGATTTATTTCAGATAACTCCAAATATTTCAATGACTCGAAAACGTGTATCGAAGACATTATCCTATTCAGCTGAATCATCGGCGTATCATTCTCAAGCCTAAATTAATGTAGTACACACCAACCAAGTCCTGATTCAAATCTTTATCATTTATTTCAATGTAGGAGTAAATAGGGATAAGATGCTTGCCGCTATTATGTCTTTCAACGATTTTGGTGAAGCTCTCCTCCGTGCACAGAGACACACGGAGAACAACAAAAGCAGCTAACTTTAGGTTCAAGTCAACACAAGGACAGTAAAACTGTTTTAACTTTACTCCTACATTGAAATTAAAGATTTGAATCGTCTTATGAATGACTTGATCGATGCACATAGAGGAGAGCCTCTCGCTGCACAAGGAGAACAGCAAAGATGGTTACTATTAGGTTCAAGACAAGGACGATAATAATAAAAAAAAAAAAAATTCTGAAACTTTGGCCATGCTCGTTACGGCTTAACCTACTAACCTCTTCGAGTTTTTTTAGCACTAACTCAAAATGCTTAAATCCGTGATATCGATAGCACATTCATCAAATCTTTGCAAGTAAATTTGAATCCTTATCAATTTCGTATATGAATCTAAATCGTTCTATCATAATACTAGCCACGGTCGCCGCTGTGTTACCTCTTTAAAAAAAATTTCGTCAACTCCGATCCAAAAAAATAACACAAAGAAAAGCATTAACAGCAAAAAAAAAACAAAAAGAAAAAAAAGTTGGTTCAAGACAGAATTCACCTTGCCAGATAGTAGGATGGCTCAAATGTGGTAGTGTCGTCAATCTTCTGTTGAAGTGTATGAGCAAAACTTGAGGAAAGCATGTCGGAGACGTATTCGTCGACATGAACAAAATCAGGATCGCCAAGATTCATCCTCAAGCCAAACATGTGCTTCAGTGCTTCGATAAGCCGGTGGACACCCAGCAAGCCTTCCACAGCATCTGATGACTTGTAGCTCCCTAAAATGTTGAGAACCTAATCATCATCATCATCATCATCATCATAAAAGAGTCACCAAATAGGGATCAGTAAAGGGACTCTGATCACAGGGAACCAACACCACCTGCTAGATTTCAACTTTAGAACTCAAAATGAAGGGGTTTGCTCACCAAAGACATCCCCACCGTGCCACTGGAAGGTGGGGGCATACCCAGTATGGTATACCCCATGGCATTGGCTACCATGGCTTTTGTGACCTTGACTGTGTACTGCTTCAAATCCTCCATTGTTGCAACTCCACCAGCATCTCTCACATCCTCGATGAACCTTTCACCGATGCTCCCGTTGTAGAATGCCTGCGGTCCCTCGGTCGATATCACCTCCAATGCATTGGCGAGTGCAGGATTGTAGCAAGTGTCGTTCGTCTGCAGCAATCTCCCATTGGGCGCTAGCACTGCCCGCAACCCAGGGTCTGCCAGTACATCCTCCTGCTTTCTCCTGATGGCATTTGCAAGATACGGCCCGACAAGGAATCCATCTCTTGCTAGACTTATGGATGGTTGCAAGAGATCCTTCCAGGGAAGCCTTCCGTACTTGGACCAAGCTGTGTGGAGGCCTGCAAGCTCTCCTGGGATTCCCATCGAGAGCGCACCCTTGGACTTGGATGATGGATCATTCTCGTACATGTTCTGTTCAAATTGCAAACCAAGTGAGATGACTCCTTCGAACCACACAAACTGGCAGCTTGAGGCGGGCGGTGCTTATCCACTTCCCTGCTGATCGCGATGCACGCTGTGCCTACTTGATGGTCCGTGACCGCTTGTTGGCATAGATTGTCAAAAGCATTTGTACATAAAACTATGCAGAGAAGGTGTTTGATGAAATGTCAATACAGAATTTACCGGACCTATCGACCAGCCGAAGTCGGATATGAGATCAGATGCATGATGAATACAAGACAACACAAAGTTGCTACCTAAAGAAATGTCCCGATATAAACTGGGAAATTAATTTGCACATTATTTTCCGGGGAACTTTTACTGTGACACTAAGGCTGCTTCCGAGCACCGCATGCATCATGGTTTGCTTTAACCGCTGGGCTCAGTTGCTTTCTCTCATTTTTTACGAGTTGAAGTGCACGTCAACTCGCACCGCACAAAGAAAAGAGAAGCCAATAAAGGGAGCAGAGGGAAGGTGAGGCTCGTCTGTGTGGGCCAAGGTGGGGCCGGGTCTCCATCAATTCCTCTACTACGGACCAATGGCATCCACCATCATCGTTATCACGCACTTACGGCCAATGAAACCTTAACAGGTACGTAATAGCGTGAAAGCCAACCTCTACGATGCGTGTTGTCCGTCTCATACGTATAATTTTACGAAACAAATGTGACTAATAATAAGTCGATGATAACGAGTGCAAGACGCACAAAAGTGCTACTTCCAAACACAAAAAAACACCAGCAATTTAATATTGGCCGTAGGATGGACGGCAAAAATGGATGGGAGAGGAAAACAAGAGAGAGAGGAGAGGCCTAACCTCCGACGCCGCCATAGGGGCGGTCTCGCGGGAATCAATGGCCACGGCCTCGCCGGAATCTGCCGATCGGACCACAATGAATGCACCGCCACCGATCCCGCTCGACACCGGATGCACCACCCCGAGGCACAGCGTGGTCGCCACGGCCGCATCGACCGCGTGTCCACCTGACCTCAATAAGGCCGCCCCGACCTCCGAGCATCGCCAGTCGTCGGCCGCCACCACCCCCACCTCCGACTCCACTTCCTCCGGGCCCCCCGTTCCACCCCACCGTTCCTGCCCAATCTTCTCCACCCGGTCGCTGCCCCCGGGGCAGACGACCACCACTACCAGGAAGATAACCAAGACTGCAAGAAACGAAAAAAAACCACTGGCTTCAAGTAACACAACAATAGAGAGAGTAAAAGAAACAAAGTGAGTTGGAGCCATTACCGATAAGGACTCCAGCACTGGCAGCATAACACCGCCGCCGCCTAGAAGCGGCGGCAGGTCGATGACCAATAAGGGAGAACCCGAGGTCTTCGGAAATCGTCATTAACGAGAGCGCTTGGCGGATGAAGTTGGCCGAGGGGGAGAAGATTCTATCTTGTGAGAATTCCTCTCCCCGTTCAATCTTATACCATGAAGGAGATCGCCTCGCGGATGAAGTTGGTTGCGAGAGATAGAGGTTGGTTGATATTTTCACTAATTAGTTAGTTTGTATCTTATCTGATTGGATTGGATAGAATTATATATATACATATATATATATATATATCCTAGATGAAATAGGTTGATCAAGAATAATAATTGGTTTAGATCCAATCTGATTAGATTGGATATAATTATATATATATATATATATATATTTATTTATTTATTTATCACTTGAGACACGTAATAGTTACTTCTAAGCTTTAAGATGTTATGGGTGAGGGCAAGCAATTGCGGGTTTCCTTTTGTGGTGAGATATGAGAAATATGGAACCTTCGTGCCTGTTGAGCTGAGTAGAGATACATAGCTTTTTGGGTTTAATCGATTAGATTGGATACAATTCGATTAATTTATATATATATATATATATATATATATATATATATATATTTCTCGGAAATA
The DNA here is from genome assembly GCA_021527575.1 of Ensete glaucum. Classification (NCBI taxonomy): domain Eukaryota; kingdom Viridiplantae; phylum Streptophyta; class Magnoliopsida; order Zingiberales; family Musaceae; genus Ensete; species Ensete glaucum. The sequence continues at coordinate 33,374,514 of CM038554.1, forward strand.
TGGAAACTCCATGCCCGATTGAGCTAAGTAGGGATACATAGTTTGTTTGGATCCGATTGATTAAACTAGATACAATTCGATCAAATTTTATTAAAAAATATATAAATATAAATAAATAAATAAATAAATAAACTTAAAAATATGATCAAAATAATATTTTTTAATTATAATCTTGAATTCAAGTTTAGATAAATTAGATCTTGCTACTATTATCATAGCAAGTCCAAATATTCAATCAAAATTTAATATTTTAAAAATAAGTAATAAAAGTAGCCAGTACTACTAATAAAAATTTATAAAAGTTCTTGTTCAACACATAATATTTTTTAATTATAATCTTGAAATTGATTTTCTTTGTTTCGAGCCCACATTCGTGATGATTTTCTCCGTACTCTTCCTGATATCATGAGACACATAATAGGGTAGGTGAGCCCACCGTTCCCGCCTAATCTTCTTCGCCCGGTCGTTGCTGCCGGGGCCAATGACCACCACTACGAGGAAGATACCCAAGGGTGCAAGAAACGAGAAAAGACTAACTCACTTCAACTAACACGACAATAGAGAGTAAGAGGTATAGAGTCAGAGCCACTACCGATGAGGGCTCCGCCACTGGCAGCGTAACACCAGATCCGTCGTCGGGAAGTGGCACGATAACAAAGGAGGGAGGACCCGAGGTCTTCAGGAGTCGCCATGGAACAAGAGTGCCTGGCGGAGAGGGGAGCAAGATTCTATATACATGGGATTCCTCTCCCCTTGCAATATGATACCGGGAAGGCACGTTTGGAGTAGGGTTACTTAAGAAGCCTCGTGTCCAACTCAGATTTACGAAAAAGCCGAAAGAAGTTGGTTGCGAGAGATAAGGAGGTTGGTTGATATTTTCATTAGACAATGCAACAGAGTGGGCGAGGCCGATAAGTGCCTAGTTGAGCTAGGCTGATCAAGAATAATTAGTTTGTTTGGATCTTATCTGATTGGATTGGATAGAAATATATATATATATATATATATATATATATATATATATATATATATATATATATATATATATATATATATATCCTAGTTGAGCTAGACTGATCATAAATAATTAGTTCGTTTGGATACAATTTGATTACATTGGATAGAATTATATATATATATATATATATATATATATATATATATATATATATATATATCCCACTTGATATAGACACGTAATAGTTACTTTTACGCTTTGCGATGTTGTGATCTGATTATAGTTTTTTGGATTTGATCTGATTATATTTGATATAATTTGATTAATTTTTAATAAAGAACTCATTCAAAAATAAACAAAATCACTTTCAAGGGATTCAAAATGATATTGATAGTCTTATCAATCTCTTGAAATGTTAATTTTTTTTTTCTACTTTGTGTGAGCAAAAAATTAGAATCAAGGTAGAGAAATGAAAAATATCATATTACAAAAATACTAAAATTTAAAGATATAAATTTTATACCGAAATCTAAAAAGTCAAGAGCTACTCATGTATTTCAATCTATCTTATGCAAATTTCAAGCAAGGTAGCAAATTAAGCAAATTATTGATTTAGCATGTAAATTTTGATAAAAATTCCAATTTATAAAGTCCAAAAATCCAAAGAAAACTAGTAAATCAAGCTCTCATTTCGTATGTATTTAGAAAATTTACTATTCTATATTTTCATATAAGTAAATTGATTTTCATTTAATGTTATCATATCTAATTTGCTTGTAGATATATTGATAATTTTATCTCCCACTTTTTGTTATTGTAAAGAAAGAAATATCATTGCATAACTTCTTTACATCCATGTTCTACGCTACAATAGGGGCCGTCTCGCGGGAATCAATGGCCATGGCCTCACTGAAATCAACCGATCGGACCACAATGAATGCATTGCCACCGATCCTACTCGACACCATGTGCACCACCCCAAGGCATAGCGCAGCCACCACAACCGCGTCGACCGCGTGGCTATCGGCCCGCAATGTGGTCGCCTCGACCTCCGAGCATCGCCAGTCATCCACCGCCACCACCCCCACCTCCGGCTCCACTTCCTCCAGTCCCCCCGTCCCCCCCACCGTTCCTGCCCAATCTGCTTCGCTCGATCGCTGCCGTCGAGGCCGACGACCACCACTACGAGGAAGATACCCAAGGCTGCAAGAAACGAGAAAATGCAAACTCGCTTCAAGTAACACAACGATAGAGAGTAAGAGGAACAGAGTCGAAGCCGTTACCGATGAGGGCTTTGGCATTGACAGCGTAACACCAGATCTGCCACCAGGAAGCGGCACGATGACAAAGGAGGGAGGACCCGAGGTCTTTGGGAGTCGGCATATAACGAGAGTGCCTGGTGGAGAGGGGAGAAAGATTCTATCTGCATGAGATTCCTCTCCCCATTTAATCTAATACCGGTAAGGCGCGTTCAGAGTAGAGTTACTTAAGAAGCCTCGTGTCTAACTCAAATTTATGGAAAAGCCGAAAGAAGTTGGTTGCGAGAGATAGGGAGGTTGGTTGATATTTTCACTACACAATGTAACAGGGTGGGCAAGGCGGATAAGTGCTAGTTCCCCATCACAGTGGGACAGTAAAAATGTGGAACCTTCATGCCTAGTTGAGCTAGACTGATCAGGAATAATTAGTATGTTTGGATCTGATCTGATTGGATTGGATAGAATTATATATATATATATATATATATATATCCTAGTTGAGCTAAGCTGATCAGAAATAATTAGTTCATTTTGATACAATTTGATTGGATTGGATAGAGTTATATATATATCCCACTTAATATAGACAAGTAATAGTTACTCTTACGCTTTGCGATGTTGTAGGCGAGGGCAAGCAAGTTCGGGTTCCCTCTTCGTGCCTTGTTGAGCTGAGTAGGGATACATAGTTTTTTGGATTTGATCTGATTAGATTGGATATAATTTGATTAATTTTTAATAAAGAATATATATATATATATATATATATATATATATATATATATATATATATATATATATATCCCACTTGAGACACGTAACAATTAATAATTTTATGAGATATGAAGGCTTAGTAATTTAGTAAATTTTTAATCAATTTAGAACATACAAGCTAGTGAATTCCTTCTTCTCTTTTTGGGAAGTGCAAATTAGCAAATTTTTACTTCCTTTAAATTTTAAAGCTAGCAATTTTACAAGCTAATAAGTTTTGCTCCCCCTTTGTCATTGTCAAAAAGAGAGGATTATTACAATAATGCAAAACTTTTCTCATTACATCATTTTTCAATAAATATATCAAGAAATAAACCAATCATCACATGAAATATATAAAGAATAATTAATATGGTGATGAGATATTCAATTTGTGAAAACAAATTATGAATATCAAGAAACAAATCATAGAATATCTTGATTCATACATAATAATTCTCAAGTTGTTAAGATTATGATTTATACAAAAATATCATTTTAAATAATATGAGAAGACATAAGAGATTTGATTTATAAAAGATTTTAAATTATAATTTCAATAAATCAAAATCACGATATAGGTAAAGAACTCATTCAAAATCATCAAAATCAATTTCAAGAGATTCAAAATGATATTGATAGTCTTATCGATCTCTTGAAATGCTGATAATTTTCTTTCTCTATTTTGTATGAACAAAAAGGTAGAATCAAGGTAGAGAAATGAAAAATATCATATTACAAAAATACTTAATTTTAAAAATATAAATTTGATATCAAAATCTAAAAAGTCAAGAGCTACTCATGTATTTTAATCCGTCTTATGCAAATTTCATGCAAGGTAGCAAATTAAGCAAATTATTAATTTAGCATGCAAATTTTGATAAGAATTCCAATTTATAAAGTCAAAAAATCTAAAGAAAACTAGTAAATCAAGCTCTCATTTCGCATGTATTTAGAAAATTTACTATTCTACATTTTATTATAAGCAAATTGATTTTTATTTAATGTTATCATATCTAATTTACTTTTAGATATATTGATAATTTTATCTTCCACTTTTTGTTATTGTAAAGAAAGAAATATAATTGTATAACTTCTTTACATCCATGTTCGACGCTACGATAGTGGCCGTCTCGCGGGAATCAATGACCACGGCCTCATCGAAATCTACCGATCGGACCACAATGAATGCATTGCCACCGATCCCGCTCGACACCGTGTGCACCACCCCAAGGCATAGCGCAGCCACCACGGCCGCGTCGACCGCGTGGCCATCGGCCTGCAATGCGGTCACCTCGACCTCTGAGCATCGCCAGTCTTCTACCGCCACCACCCCCACCTCCGACTCCACTTCTTCCAGTCCCCCCGTCCCCCCCATCGTTCCTACCCAATCTTCTTCTCTCGGTCGCTGTCGTCGGGGCCGACGATCACCACTACGAGGAAGATACCCAAGGCTGTAAGAAATGAAAAAAGGACAACTTGCTTCAAGTAACATAATGATAGAGAGCAAGAGGAACAGAGTCGAAGCCGTTACCGTTGAGGGCTTCGGCACTGGCAGCGTAACACCAGATCCACCGCCAAGAAGCGGCACGATGATAAAGGAGGGAGGACCCGAGTTCTTCAGGAGTCGCCATATAACGAGAGTGCTTGGTGGAGAGGGGAGCAAGATTCTATCTGCATGGGATTCCTCTTCCCATGCAATCTGATACCGGGAAGGCGCGTTTGGAGTAGGGTTACTCAGATTTATGGAGTAGGGTTCCCCATCACAGTGGGACAGTAAAAATGTGGAACCTTCATGCCTAGTTGAGCTAGGCTGATCAGGAATAATTAGTTCACTTGGATCTAACCTGATTGGATTGGATAGACTTATATATATATATATATATATATATATATATATATCCTAGTTGAGCTAGGCTGATCAGAAATAATTAGTTCGTTTGGATACAATTTGATTGGATTGGATAGAATTATATATATATCCTACTTGATATAGACACGTAATAATTACTCTTAGGCTTTGCGATGTTATGAGTGAGGGCAAGCAAGTGTCGGTTCCCTCTTCTTGCCTTGTTGAGCTGAGTAGGGATACATAGTTTTTTGGATTTGATCTAATTAGATTGGATATAATTTGATTAATTTTCATTAAAGAATATATATATATATCTCACTTGAGACACGTAACAATTAATAATTTTATAAGATATGAAGGGTTAGTAATTTAGTAAATTTTTAATCAATTTAGAACATGCAAGCTAGTGAGTTCCTTCTTCTCTTTTTGGGAAGTGCAAACTAGTAAATTTTTTCTTCCTTTGCATTGTTAAAGCTAGCAATTTTACAAGCTAATAAGTTTTGCTCCCCCTTTATCATTGTCAAAAAGATGGGATGGTTACAATAGTGCAAAACTTTTCTCATTATATCATTTTTTAATAAATATATCAAGAAATAAACCAATCATCACATGAAATATATCAAGAAAAATTAACATGGTGATGAGATATTCAATTTATGAAAACAAATTATGAATATCAAGAAATAAATCATAGAATATCTTGATTCATGCATAATAATTCTCAAGTTGTTAAGATTATGATTTGTGCAAAAATATCCTTTTAAATAATATGAGAAGACATAAGAGATTTGATTTATAATAGATTTCAGGTTATAATCTCAATAAATCAAAATCACCATATAGGTAAAGAACTCATTCACAATAATCAAAATCACTTTCAAGAGATTCAAAATGATATTGATAGTCTTATCGATCTCTTGAAATGCTAATAATTTTCTTTCTCTACTTTGTGTGAGCAAAAAGGTAGAATTAAGGTAGAGAAATAAAAAATATTATATTACAAAAATACTCAATCTTAAAGATATAAATTTTATACCGAAATCTAAAAAGTCAAGAGCTACTCATGTATTTTAATCTGTCTTATGCAAATTCCAAGCAAGGTAGCAAATTAAGTAAATTATTAATTTAGCATGCAAATTTTGATAAGAATTCCAATTTATAAAGTCCAAAAATCCAAAGAAAACTAGTAAATCAAGCTCTCATTTCGCATGTATTTAGAAAATTTATTATTCTATATTTTCATATAAGAAAATTGATTTTCATTTAATGTTATCATATATAATTTGTTTCTAGATATGTTGATAATTTTATCTCTCACTTTTTGTTATTGTAAAGAAAGAAATATTATTGCATAACTTCTTTACATCCATGTTCGACACTATGATAGGAGTCGTCACGCGGGAATCAATGGTCACGGCCTCACCGAAATCTATCGATCGGACCACAATGAATGCACTGCCACCGATCCTGCTCGAATGCAAAAAAAAAATTTTAAATAATACAAGAAGACATAAGAGATTTGATTTATAAAAAATTTCAAGTTATAATTTTAATAAATTAAAATCATGATATAGGTAAAGAAATCATTCAAAATCATCAAAATTAATTTCAAGAGATTCAAAATGATATTGATAGTATTATCGATCTCTTATAATGCTAATATTTCTCTACTTTGTGGGAGTAAGAAGTTAGTTATCAAGGTAGAGAAATGAAAAATATCATATTATAAAAATACTCAATTTTATACCAAAATCTAAAAAATCAAGAGCTACTCATCGATTTTAATTTGTCTTATACAAATTTCAACAATGTAGTAAATCAAGCAAATTATTGATTTAGCATGCAAATTTTGATAAGAAGTCCAATTTATAGAGTCTAAGAAATCCAAAGGAAAATAGTAAATTAAGCTCATATTTGGCATGTATTTAGAAAATTTACTATCCTACATTTACTTTTAGGAAAATTGATTTCATTCAATGTTATCATATCCAATTTGATTTTAGACATATTGATAATTCCATCTCTCACTTTTTATTATTGTAAAGAAAGAAATATGATTGCATAACTTCTTTGCATCCATGTTCAAAATACTCCCAAAAGTATAAGGAGATCATATCATTAAAGATAAAATCAAAATTTTGAATATCAAAAAACATGATTCTATTTAATAAGTTTCTTTCCCTTTTTTGTAAATAATGAAAATGAGTTTTAGAGGATAATCTCAATTCATCCAAAAATAAAAAAAGAAGAATGATCTTGATAAAAATTTTAATTATTATTGTTAAGATCATAAATCTCATTTTTATTAAAAAGAAAAAATCATAGAAATCAATAATGTGATTCTCATAACATAAAATTAAATTCAAGAATTAAGAGAATATTTATGATAATACAAATCTCTTTCAATTTTTCAAATTATCACAAATTTAAGAAATACTAATCTTGGTGATAAGTTATGTCATTCATGAGTCTTAAAATAAATTATGTAAAGATAGATATTGATATCAAAAGATATTCATGAATATTGAAGATATTATTTAATTTAATAAATCTCCTCTTAGATGATAAAATAGAACTATAAGAGAATAAAGAAGAGTCTTAATCTCAAATTATAAATATCAAGATCATGAGTTAATTTTAAGGAAGAAAAATTAGAAGATCTTGATTTATATATATGAAACTTCAAGTTTTCAAGAATATGATTCATCAAGAAAATTTTCAAGTTTTATTTTCTAAACTTACCAAAATTATGATAATAATTTATTCAGGTTCATCAAATCATCAAGCATGGTTTAATTGAAAATAAAACTTCTTCAATCAAAATCAAAATATTAATAAGGTTAGATAGATTCAAATGTATCCATTCTTTAATCATTCAAAATCATCATCAAAAATTATTTTTTTAAAAAAATTCGATGAAGGCATCATAGATTATTTTTTAATACCTAAAGTTCACTAATCCATTTTTGTAGTTCAAGAGATTTAACAATAATAACATTATTTTATCTCTTGTTAAATAATTAATAGGATAATTTTTTTTCAAGAATAATTATCCTTATTTTAAAATTTATTTCAAGAATGCATTGTCATTTAAAGTCAAAAATAAAATTTCATTATAATTATTGAAATAAAATATTTTTAAACAAAAGCTTGTATTTATTTTACAACCAATGATTTTGTTTGTTGGAGGATTTGTTATCAAGAAGTTTTTTTAAAAAAAGATGATTTAATATATTATTTTTAGGTTCAAAAACAACACAAATCATCAACACAAGATAACACACATCAATCAAAATCTTTCTTTCATACATATGACTCTTATTTAACTTAACTAAACTTTCTTCTTTCTAATTCTAGCATGCTCTAGCTATGTAAAGATTATGCATCTTTGAGAGTAATTAAGATTAATTATAACAAAGAATCATACTTAAGATTCATTACTAATAATTTTATTTTTAATATCTTTTTTATTATTTACTTAGGCTAGTGAGCTTTGAAAGAGTATTACATCTCAAGTTATGTGTCTTGAACATCTACTTTCAAAATATTATATATATATATATATACACACCACACCTGAGATACGTAACAATTACTCATACAGACGTTGCGGGCAAGAGCAAGCTAAGTGTAGGTTCCCCCTTGTGATGGAACACGGGAAATATGGAACCTCCGTACTTGATTGAGCTGAGTAGGGATACATAGTTTGTCTGGATCCGATCTAATTATATTGTATACAATTTGATCAAATATTATTAAATAATCTATAAATATAAATAAATAAAATAAAATAAACTTAAAAATATGATCAAAATAATATTTTTTTAATTATAATCTTTAATTCAAGTTGAGATAAATTTGATCATTGAGATAAAATTTTAAAATTTTAAAAATAAGTAATAAAAGTTAGGCATTAAAAGGTTATAAAATTATCATAAGTCTTCTTGTTCAATATATAATATTTTTTAATTATAATATTCAAATCGATCTTATTTTTTTCTTTTGCTGGATATGAGATGCTCTTTCATAATTTTCTAGCTGTATTATCATTGAAAACGTCAAAAAATCACAAATATTATTTTTAGATTCGATTTAACTTTCTAATAGTCCCAATATAATCGTATTTCACACCAATATATTTCTTTGATATTTTTTTTGTCTCCGCATTTGCTTTACAATGATTGTAATTACCTACCACGTTCATTCCATCGATCATATTCATTTTATATTTGAGATTAGTAATGCTGACGGTTAGGATTTGAGATTTATATTTACCTACTGTTCTCATTATTAGACGAATATTACATAGAAATAAAAACATAAAAATCTTAAAAAAAGTATTATTGTGGCCCCTCTATTTCGTGTCCGTTGGATTCGGTGAGAACTCTGGCGCCCACGGCAAGTGAGGCCGGAAGGCTCCAAAACGGAAGATGATGCCGCCACGTTCCGTTTCTGGTGGTAAAGCCGTGGAAGAAAGCTGCGAGGCGACACGAGCGGCTGCCGCCACACAGTATTAAACGACTTCGTCACTCCACGGGACCGCCAAAGCGGCCTGATGCCCCCGCCTTCCTCCTCGTCCTCGTTCACCGCAGCGGTGGCGGCTCCCGCCCTATATGCCCGCCGCCAAGTGCGCCGCTTCTTCTCCTCGGACTCTCGGCTCCGTCCACGAGCCGATCGACGCCGGGGCTGGTGGCCTCTCGCCCTCGCCTTCACGGCGCAGGGCCCCTGCTGCCTCTACATAGGCCCCGTCGAGACGGCCAGTAAGGAGATGCTCGAAGCCCTCTATCAGCAGGTGCTATTTCCGTTCTATCTTAATTTGTTTATAGCCCCTTTTTGTGAGTTGGAAGTAGCACAATTATATCACATCTCCTTGGTTATTGTTCGTGTTCCTAATTTGTTTGTAATTGCTTCACTACACCTTCAACAATTTATCATGGTATTCTTTTTTTTGGTATTTATTGTTGCTTTCTTTTCACAGAATTAAAAGGAACGTCATTTTTTTTAGTATTAAAATGTTGCTATTGGAGGGAATATGGTTTCAATTTTTGGAAGCACTGTTTTACATTGTGAAACCCATAACGTAAGCACGTCTTATTCTACTTCAGCTTAAATTTATTCTGAACATCGAACTAATTAATTTGAATATTATATGTCACTAGATGTATAAGGGACTGTATATTTTTGTTGAGATTTAAAGTCTATCTTTTGGAAGGTTTTAGATCTTTATCTTTTATCTTTTAAATAAATTGATTAAATAGAGTTTTAGAGATAAGGACTCTTGTTTTAAATTGTTATTGACATCTCCTTGTGTAGATCCATTCAAGTCTAAGTGTTTAGGTCTATAGGGCTTAAGTCAAAGAGTGGTTTAAGATTTTATAATTTTTTTTTGACAAGTTCAATATAGCTTTTCTTCTTTACTTTCATCTTGATTTCCTTTTCTATTTGGTTTGATCTTGGGATAGTAGTACCTTGTTGCTACTATTTGAGAAAGGGCTGTACTTGCATGTGATCTCTCCTTTTCTTCACACTGTATCAGAGCCACAAGAGTAGTAATCTGTATTTTAAGATCTCATTGGTGAAGAAGATATCATTTTTCGACAATAGTTGAGTTGGTGGGTTTGGTATTGAACTTTTCAATCAGTCTTTAACTGTAAGATCTGGAAGACTTGTTTGAATTCCTATCTCATAGGGGAAGATCTATGGGATGTGGTTGGTGGCAATGCAACAACATCAAATGCTATAGATAGAGACATCATGAAGAGATGAGGACATTAAATATAAAAGTTAAAATTGTGTTAAAGAGATCTATTTTTCATGATCCCTTTGAACACATTGTTGGTTGCAAATCAGCTTTAGAGATTTGAATAAATTATATATGCATTGCTTAACAAAAAGAATATGGTTCGGCTTTAGTATTTGGAGAATGATTTGGTAAACACTATCCAAAGTGGTCTCTTAATTTCTCAGTATTTTTTAAAGATTAAAAATTTATGTTCAGAGATATCACTCTTATATCCATATGAGCCTATTTCTGATGCACGGATGAAATGTTATATTATTTATGGTCTTCGAAAAGAATAATCTTTTTTATGTTATATCTATTTAAGGATAGCCTCAACAACTACCTGTAGTAGCGTTGAAAAATCTTCTTACTTCTCAGGAATCCGTAACTCGTTAAATGATAGGAGTTTCTACTTCAAGGGGAGATGAAGATGCCCTTTTTACAAATAAAAAAAGGATAATGATAAAGATAAAGAGAAGAAGGATGATGTTAACAACAAACCAGTATTTTCTTCGAACAATGGTATATATCGAAAGAATATTAAGTGTTATAGGTGTGGCAAGTTAGGCCATATCAAGAAAAATTATCGTGTTAAGATTAAAAGAGAAAATATTACAAATAACGAAGATTGTTCTATGATAGAATGAGTACCAAATTCACCAATCTTCTTCAATATGAAGGTAATGATGTAATTATCACAACAGACAACACTGTTCATCAAGTGGAGAAGGAAGGCACCGTCATAATCTCAGATAAATATAATGATCCTATTACATTGAAGAGTGCGTACCATATTTCAGGTATGAAGAAAAATCTCTTTTCTGTTGCCAATATAGTTGATGCTAGAAATTATGTTCTTTTTAATCCTAATAAAATCAAGTTTCTTCATAATATAAACAATTTAAATGTAGACATAATACATACTAGTAAAAGGATCAAAGATTTATATATTTTGTCAGCATCTAACTCTTATTTTGATAGAATGAGTATAAATGATGTTGCATCAATCTAGCATTGCTAGTCTTTGTCATATAAATTTTCTCAAATTAAAGATTATAATACAGAAAAGTATAATTAATAGTCTTTCCAATCTTACTACTTTTAATAGTAATGAAGTTTGTGAAGGTTATTAATACGTCAAAGCACACAAGCAACCTTTCGATATATCACTTTCAAGGTTCAAATTGTCCTTAGACGGCGATCTAATGGGCTCTATTTTGACTCCATCTTATTCAAGTTCTTGCTATATGCTTCTCTTTATTGATGATTTTATATGGTTCACTTTGTGAAGGAAAAATTAGAAGTTTTTCAAAATTTTAAGAGTTCAAATTAACAATTGAAAGTGTTCTTGAAAGGAAAATTAAAAGGTTATGCACCGATAATAGCTAGGAGGTCACTTCTAATAGATTCTTCTCCTTTTGTAAATAATGGCATCAAAAGGTGACTCACATGTGTAAATACCCCACAATAAAATGCTGTGATAGAATGGAAGATTCAATATCTCGTGGACACTTATAAGTGTTGGCTTCATGTAAAGAATTTACCCAAAGCCCTACGGGCAAAATGTATGACATACACAACTTGTGTTATTAATCAAACTCCTTTTAGTTCGATCAATCTGAAGTATCCATATGAGCTCATGTTTGGTGAGAAATCAAATGTTAAACATTTTAGAGTATCTGGTTCTTTGTGCTCTGTTCAAATACTAGATTCAAAAAGAAGTAAGCTTGATGCTATGGCCAAAAAATGCATCTTTATTAGCTATGATGAAAGGAAGAAAGGTTGAAAATGTATAAATCCACAAACATATAGGTATATGGTATCTCAAGATGTTGTGTTTGATGATATCTCTTCTTTTATCCTCCACGAGTAGTTTCTTTTGAAAATATCAATCACAGCAGTGAAAGTGATATATATTTAAGACCGATGGTTGAGTTTTCTTTGTCATCTAGTATTCCTATGGATTTTGGCTCTTCTTCTTCCTCATTTGTATTCATTCCTATTATTTCTTCATCACCAATGGTGGATCAAAGTGATAAAAGGGCAGTAAGGATGCTTGTGAAGAAGAAAATCCAATATTAAGAAGATAAAGAAAAATAATTGTCAAACCAACACATTACAAAGATAGAAACAATTTTAGCATATGTCACTGTTTCTTTTCTGAATCAATTGTTGATCTTGAGCCTACTTGTTTTGATAAAGCGAAAGGTGTTAAGGAGTGGGAGGATGCCATGAATGAAGAAATGAAGGCTCTTCATAAAAATGAAACTTGGGATCTTATGCTAAGGCTTGTAACTGTAGATCTGATTACTTGTAAATGAGTTTACAAGGTTAGACATAACTTAGTCGGAAGTATAGATTGCTATAAGGCAAGACTTGTTGCAAGGGGGTTTTCTGAAAAATATGGAGAAAATTATAAGGAAACCTTTAGTCCTATGGCCAAGATGATATCTGTCAGAATGGTGATTGCTATGGCAGCTAACCTTAGATGAAAGCTTTGACAACTTAATCTGAAGAATGCCTATTTATATGGTGAAATTGATAAGATATTTATATGGAACAACCACTGGAGTATACATCTATTTTTAAACCAAATTATGTTTGCAAGCTCAAGAAGACCCTCTATGGGTTAAAGCAATCTCCCAGAGCGTGGTATGGAAAAATTGCTTAATACTTATATTTCTGTGGTTATTTTTCTTCTTATTTAGATCCTAATATACTTATTAAAAAGCAAGAAAGCCTCAATATTATTGTTCTTCTATATGTGGATGATATGATCATCACTAGTAATGATGAAATAGAGATTTCAAACTGTCGTGGTGATCTTTCTCTCCGGTTATAAATGAAAGTTTTGAGGGAGCTTAATATTTTTCTTGGTTTAAAGGTAATGAATACAAAAGAAGATATATTTATCTCTCAAATAAGCTATCCAAAGAAATTTTTTGAAAGGTTTGGAATTAACAAAAATAAGAAGGTTTTTTTTTCACTTGATGCAAATATAGAGCTAAATTGTAATGATGGCAAGCTTCTTTTTGATCCTAAATCTTTTCATGCTCTTATTGGTAGTCTCATCTACTTAACAATTACAAGACCTGATTTTGCATTTTCAATTGGTCTTGTAAATCATTTTATGCAATCTCCAAGGAAGTCACATCTTGATCCAGCAAAGAGAATTTTAAAATATGTGAATTCTACCCTTGATTTGGGATTATTCTATAAGGACATACAACTTGAATTGCATGGCTAAGCATATGCTGATCTGAGAGGTGATTTGGATAATCGTAGATCCAATTTGGATTGTCTTTTTATGTGATTCTTCTTGTATCTCATGGTGTAGTAAGAAACAACAATATGTTTCTCTTTCTATAACCGTAGCAAAATACAAGGCTTCCTCATTTGTTGCTCAAGAATGTATATGGTTAAAGGTGTCTAATCAAGGACGTTTGTTATCAAATTAACAAACTAATTATTTTGTAGTGTGACAATCAAAGTGCCTTATAATTGGCTACAAATCCAAATTTTCATATAAGCAAGGTTTGCAATTTCGACCTGTACCGCCCGGTATGGGTGGTACATACCGATCTGTCAGTTGAGATGGACCGCCCTACCGGGCGGTTCCACCAAAATCGACCGTCGACAGTTGATTTCGGTCGTCGGCGGCCGATTGAGGGAGAAATCAATTGTCGGTGGTCGATTTCGACCGTCGATTGATTGAGAGAGAAATCGATCGTTGGCGGTCAACCGAGGTAGAAAAAGGGGAAGAAGAAGAAGAGGAAAAAAAAGAAAAGAGGAGTACCTATTTCCCCGCGCCATCCTCGCCGGCACGCCATCGCCGCCTGGTCGTGCGCTTTCCGCCGAGGAGACGCCTCCCGCTGGAGGTCAAGCGACGTTGCATCACGCCGCCTTTTCTTTTTAATTAATATTTTAATATATTTAATATTATATTATATGATATTATATTATAAAATATTTATATTATATTTTAATATATCGGGCGGAATGAACTATGCATACCGCCCGGTACCCAGTACTGAGATAAACTTGGCACACCGGTACGGACCGGTAAGTATATGCATATTGAAATTGAACATCAATTTATATGAGAAAATGTGCTTTAAGGTGTCATTAAGGTCATGGAGATCAAGAGCAAGGGTAATGTCACATATATCTTTACCAAATTTCTCTCTAAATGACTGAAGATTTTCGAAGCAAGTTGAGGCTTGTCTTCGTAAGTATATACTTTAAGGGGGAGTATTAAGATTTAAAGTATGTCTTTTGCAAGATTTTATATTGTTATCTTTTATCTTTTAAATAAGTTGATTAAATAAAGTTTTAGAGATAAGGGTCTCTTGATTTAAATTATTATTCTACACCTATAAATATATGGCATTTACATGTGTAGATCCATCCAAATCAAAGTACTTAGGCCTATGGGGCTTAAGTCAAAGAGTGTTCAAGATCCTATAAATGTTCTTTTTTAGAAGCTCAATATAATTTTTTTTTTACTTCCACCTTGATTTTTTCTTCTTCTATTTGGTTTGATCATGGGATAGTAGTACAGTGTTACTACTATTTGAGAAGGATTGCACTTGCATATGATCTCTCCCTTCTCACATTTTCATCTAAAGTCACTTCTACATATTTTTTTGACAATACACATGAGAGGATGGTGTTAAGATCAAGGTTTGAAATTTTGACTGTCGCCGACACGGCAGACACCTCTGTCAGGTTGTCGGTACACGGACCGCTTGCTATTAGGCGGTTCCGCCAAAAATCGACCGTCGGTGGTCGATTTTGGCCGTCGACGACCGATTGAGGGAGAAATCGACCGTCAGCGGTCGATTGAGCGAGAAAAAGGAATAAGAAGAAGAAGAGGAAAAGAAGAAAAAAAGAAAAGAGGAGAAGAAGAAAAATACCTAGCACCGCTCCTCGCCTGCACCGTCTGCCGCCGCCGCCTTACTGCGTCACGCCGCCGCTCGCCGTCAGCCCGCGGTCGGCGCTTTTCTCCCGAGCGGGGAGAAAGATCTAGGCGACATTGCCGAGCTTTTCTCCTTTTTTTATTATTTAATATATTAATATTATATTATATTATATTATAAAATATTTATATTATATTTTAATATACCAAGCGCTATGCACTGGTATGGTACTGTATCAGTGACCGAGATGAATTCGGCACACCGGTGCGGTAAGTCAAACCTTGGTTAAGATTGTGTCTGTTAATTTACATAATATATTCGGTCCACCTGAAATGATGCATATACTATTCATGAGTTAGAATATAACTAAGTTTGAGTATTTTAGTAGTCATCTGGTGGTACTTTGTCAATTGATCATGTGGAACATCACACGAATGACTTGATTATGGTTTCCAAGGCCATTTAATTATTTATCCTTTTTTGAAATACCCTCAATATCTTCAATTTAGGATATCTAATGCATTTGTATGTTTCATGTTTGTTTGTTTATCGTAGGCGAGGGATTCATATTATAGTGGTAATCCTTTGATTGTTGATGACATGTTTGATAAAGTTGAGGTATGATGAAAGAAACCTTCCTTCCTACATGCCCTTTTTTTTGTCATAGATGTTATCCTCATTATGTTTTACAGTTGAAGCTGCGGTTGTATGGATCAAAGTCTGTTGTTAAGTATCCTCGGTGCAGCCTCAGACAACATTCAACCTATTCAGATGCTGAGGTAACTTCGTTTGAAGTTTTTCCTTACATATACAAATGGATTATTTTTATTTTTACTCTTCTGGCACTGTCATTCTACCTGTTTGAGGTTTTGATATGACCTGGGTGTAGACAGGAAGATCCTTCACAAGTTTTTGCCCTAGCAAGTGTATGGATGTTTCTACTTGCAATTGGGACATCTGCAATTCTTGTGCCTACCATCTATAGCCTCAGTCTGGCTCTCAGTGATATTTTCAACTTGAGATATATCTTTTATGGTGGTAGATCACCATTTGAATTGTTTATGATGGTCAATGGCTTGCTGATCATGGGACTCGGTTGCTTGATTGGTTATCCTATTGCATCTGCTTCTGGTAAGTTATTATGCACCTACTGTACTATGTTGGTGGTTGTCAGAGTTCAGACTCATATTGCATACTTGTTAGAACCTTTGTGACTGCTTACAAGTAGGGATGTTGATGTAGCTCGATAACCTGATAATCAGTTCTGAACTTTGAGTATTAATCCTTCAATTTTGGATCTAGTGACCTATCAGGTGGATATAGATTCCTGGATCTATACAAAATAAAAAGATGATATAAATCTGATATCCAGCCTGCATATGAAAGTTTTAGATTTACATTCAATTTTGAATACTACAATCCTTTTATCAGATTCCAATTTTAGATGCAACAACTTGGTACACCCTCATTTATTCAATTTTCAGAATATATATATATTTTAAATTGTCTGAGCAATATTCTCTTTCTTTGCTTCCATCGTGTTCAATTTTCAGGAGTAAAATCTGTTTCAATTGTTTAATTGATGTGATAACTTCAGTTTTTTATTTGTGATTTTCTAGTTTTATAGCGAATATATAAGAAAGGGAGGAACTTGATCCGAAAAACACGTCCAGTAGTTAATGCCAAGGTTTCAGCAAACTTCTTTTCATGACTTGATATCTCTGAGATTTTTCATCATGTTACATTACTGGCATAGATAAGTAACTGCTCCAGTATACAAGTTTCCATCAAAATTTAGCTAATATATGGAACTCTACTAGCTGATTATTGTTTTCTACTTTCAGTCCATGCACTGCAAGGCCTTTGGAGGAAAGAATTGGTAGCCCTGAAAGGTTCATGCCCAAACTGTGGGGAGGAGGTTGACTACTCTGGATATATCTTTAATGAAATTATTTACAATAAATATTTTCTGCCAATACATAAACCTATGGTGATGATATATCAAAATTGTCATCTTGCAGGTCTTTGCTTTTGTCAAATCCAAAACTTCATATAGACATCCTCATCGTGCAGAGTGCCACGTGTGCGAGTGCACCTTGGAGTTTAGAACAAAGGTGGAGGTATAATAATTACATATATGTATATTTCATGTGTCAAACACCATGTAGTATGTAATTGAGAATAAATATATATATATATCCTTTGACTGCATATAATTATTGATATGAATAAATATGATAAAATAAAATTTATAAACTGTATTTGTCAACAAAGATAAAAGTGGAAAAAAATATTAGGTGAGCAACCATTAGGAGAAAGACCTGAGTATGTAAGTCCCTAGGATGGAGATTTTCAGAAGACAGTAATAAATTACCTGACATTGGAAGAAAATTTAAAATATGATAAAGCACCTAAGAGCATACATAGGATGGCATCATGAAGCACTAAAGAAAGAGAGGGGCAGAGAGAAGAGTAAAGAAAAGCTAAATGTTATAAGTGTAAACTGATGTTGATGCAGGTCGTAAACAAAACAAGCACAAGAGGATGGTTAACTTGAGAACTACTCTAAGCTGAACTGTTTGCTTGGCAAGAAATGAATACTGTGTAGCTGATATCAATCTAATTTATGTTTCCTAAATGTTTAATCCATTCTTATCCTCGATATGAAAGTGAAAGATGCTACGAGATGCTATCTTCTGGATTGTGCATTTCCTAAGATTTGCAGTACTGATCGATATCGCTCGTATCGGGTGGTACGTATTGGTCGGTACGTATGGTCCCCCAGTAGATCGGTACGCGAACTGTCTGCTACCTGGCGGTATCGTTGATTGGGGCAGTTTCTGTCCCGTTACCACTCGAAATAGGCCAGTAACGATCGATTTCGACCATCAGTGATCAATTTTGGACGGTATCAGAGGAAGAGGGAGAAGGTAAGGAAGAACCTGGAGTTTGGTGCTACTCTCCCAATCCAGATTCGTCGCCCATGGGCGATTTCTTCGTCGTGCAATTTGTCGCACGTGCGATCCGCTGCCCCCGAGCAATTTCTTCTCCCCGCATGAGGAGAAGTAACGAGGCGACGTCACCTTATATATATATATATATATATATATATATATATATATACGTATCGAGCGGTACACCTTGGTGTACCATACCATATCGACCTGAGCTCGGTATATCGGTACGATACGATTTGGCAAACCTTGGCATTTCCTATCAAATTGATATATATTTTTCTTAGATCATCGCATTTTCTTTTCTTCCCCAGTAAGATAATAAGTATCAGTTGCTGAATCTGATGGTAAATTTGCTCTGCCATGTTGATGCATTGTCATTGTATCATGATGAATCAAAATTGTACCATTTGACTTTGCTAACTAGTTCTTGTCATTCTAATATAGGAAACCTTCTCGACACCGGGCAGACGTTGGGTTTATGGCCGTGTTTATCTGGTTCAATAGACATGAAAAGAGGGTTATAGACAAATGCAAATTGTAGTCATGGGTTCCCTTCAATGTAATTAAGATGTGATGATACACGGAAAAGCTGGTCACAGTTAATAGATATTTTGTTGCTGCAGTTGATAAGTGTATGAAGGGGTAAAATTACTTTGTCTCATGTTTTTTACCTAGTAATGAAGGTGAAGGTAGCAAATTACTTTTTCTCATGTTTTTTGCCTAGTAATGAAGCTGAAGGTAGCCCGGAAAAATCTCCCGGCTGTGATATCGCTTTGGTACATTTCTAGATTTTGTAATGAGAACCTTTGTTCTCAAGTTCAATCGAAATTATTGACTATTTACCAGGTATTGGTGCTGGTGTAAATTCTGGATGCCGGTGTTGACTAACTTGGATGGTTGGGTTGAGATCATCAATTAAAATATTCCCTTGTTGCGTATAGTGTCTGTTTTCTCTCATCCTAATAAATCATCCAAAAGATAATAAATAACAATAATATTTTCTTGTCAGTTATATGATCTGTGGATGTTTAGATTGTGGAGTGAATCATTGGATCATTGTGTAGGCTTAATAAAGCAGTGAATGGAGTTATGCACAAATATGTTTAAGCTCTTCATTTATGATAGAAAGTGGTGTGTGTGAAACACTAAATGTTTATATTTTATGAAGATCAAATCTCATGTAAATAGTTAACATTTATTTTAGCAAATTTTTATTTTTCTGCTTATGGGCAAGCATCGATGTCATCATTGACTCGCACGCACTGCTCCTATCAGCCCATTCTTTCATAATCCAACGGCTACCATTGTCTCCACTTATCGAACTATAATATCACTTCGTTCAGCACAAAAATTGATAATATCAGTCCTTTCGTCATATTCTATTTTAAGTAAATTAAATAAAGTATACTAAACATCATTGATATACATTTTAATTATACTTGCAGTATAATTGATGAAATTAATTATACTAAATTATACGGACACTTCTTATGATAGCAATAAGTGATACATTAAATTTAATATTTCTAAAAATCATTGACAACTATTGTTAACGGTGACTAGTTTAAGTTTCTTTGACCGATGCTAATGAGATTAATATATGAAGGATTTAAATGGTTTAAAGGATATATATATATATATACTCGTTATTGTCATCACATTATTACTGGAATCTTCCCCCTTAGTATCCCCTCCCAACGACCAGTAGTCGATCGATCTCTCCAAACCAGACCAAGCCCTAGAAATCTTGCAATCCCTCGAGATCCAAGCGGGGCTGCAACGAGACCTCAGCAAGAAGCGCTCGTAATCGAACATGAAGAAGACCAAATCAAATCAATGAAGGCGCGATCGCTGCAGCAGCAGCAACAGAACGGCCACGCTCTTACCTCTAAACTCGCCTACTTGCTGGATCCCGAGGCCTCTTGGGATAAGGTCTGCCTTGAATCTCTGGATATTGTACCCTTGCCTTCACGAAGCTGTTCGATCTTGTGTACTTGTCCTTGCTTCTTTTTCGGCAAGGCATATAGGTTCGATCCGTTCTAGGCGTTAATCGAGGATGTTTTCATGTGATGTATTTGTTGGTGTAGGATCAATTGGGGGACGTTCTGCACTGGATGCGGCAAGCGTTGGGCCTCGCGTGTGGTTTGCTTTGGGGTGCCATTCCCTTAGGTGGTGCTATCTGGATTGTTGTGTAAGTTCTTCGAATCACCACTCGTAATAGTAGTTTTGTGTTCAATGGATCATTTTGGTAGCTTACAATCATGGTGAATCATATTAGATATAATACTTTGATGCTCATCTAAATTCCACGAAAACTTCAGTTGATGTGCAGAAGGGAGTGTGTAATCTATACAAGAGAGACTGTTTCTACATTGGATGGACCGTCGAGTAGCTAGTTGATTAATTGAAAGTATGTCTGCGAATCAAGTTATTGAAATCAAAACAAAAGGAAGCTTTCACTCAATCTTGCATGTCAAAATGCCTGAACTATAGTATCTGATTTGACATAATTTTTGGTACTTGCACTTGTTAATAAGATATTAGCAGGTACAACAGATCATTTATTTCCAATATTAAGGTGCCATTTTGTGGATGCTCTGCAAGATTCATCACCACTTTAGTATTGTCCATCAAGTTCTCCATAGAGTTCATATTAGCTCAAACTTTCCAGATTCCATGCGTATTAGCACACCTTTAGTTTTTACTGTATACAGTTGAAATCAAGGATTTTTGCATTGGTCATACAAAGACAGGTTCACACATTTGGTAATATGATTGGCATACATCAGCTAATGTGGGGCTTATGCAGTATCATGCTAAACGGGGGATCCTAGTCTGTTCAAAGACTGATACAGTAACTGACATAACAGAAAATAGAGGATAACCTTCTCATAAGTTATCCATTATAATTTGATGTTTCAGCTGGTTCTAACATCCTTCAAAATTTCTCTCTCTTAACAATTACTAATTGGACACAAGAATCTGCAATAGGTTTACTGTTATGGGGCTACTTATCCCTGGACCAGCCCTAGGAATCACCAAAGCCTAATGGGCCCTAGATGAACCTGTTTGACCATCATGAGAGCCCAAATATAGGTCCATTCAGCTTAGTTAAATTTGGGATGGTGGCGCATGAGAATACAATCCAAGGTGGTACAAGTTCTATGCAACTTGCAGCAATGTACTAACAAAAGTACCACATCTTGGGCTTTCACCAAAGTGGTATGGCCTCTCGTTTTCATGCTCTTGTTTCCTAGTACTTTCTGATGGCTGGTACTGTTATTCCATGGAAGATGGTGAAGACACTATAATTCTAGAAGCCAAAAGATGATATTAAATTATAATATTCCAAATAGTGACCCATATTGATCGATAAGGTTGCAGAGGAGCCAACACAACCAATATCCTTACCATCATAAGGAAGCTTAGATTCAATAGATTTGACAGTTGACTTGTGGCTTTTTCTTCTTTATGGCCATCTTGAGATTTGATATTTATTTTATACAAGTCTGCAACTTCTATACTGAAGTTTGCAGAACAAAACAACCATAACAGCTAAATGATTATGCCATCTGTGCCATTTTTCCCTTCACAGGATCTCATGTATCAACTATCATCTAAACATGGTGACTAGCTTCGTTGTAAGAGTAGAATTTCAGAAGAGTGTTGACAGATATGAAATGAGTAACACAAAGATATATTTATCCTGCCCATCTTAAATTCTAGTTTCTTACATTGCATTCTGGATGTGAGGTAGTATCAACACATTGGTATCAAGTGAACCAATTTTGAGAACTTGTGCTGTTCTATGGAATTTCAAATGCTCAAGTTGTTTTACCTTTTATGTCGTGAATTATTTACATCATGATTTTGTCCAAATGGTTGATTGTAACTATGAAACTGAAGCCACTGTTCTAACAATAAGAGATAATTTGTTGGAACTGCATTAAAAAGATACTTTCTTTTCTTACATATTCTTGTGGATGTTAATAAGGTGCTTATTCTTTATAAATAGATTACTGCAATTTATGCATGTTTGAGAATTGTGGGTTAAATATTAACAAATTATTTGTTCTGTTGGTTCAAGTTCCTCATAAAGTATGTTCTAATTTGAAAGGCAGTAGTTATTGGGTTTAAAATATAGAAGAAAAAAGCACTCTGGAAAGAACCAAAATATATTAATGAACAGCAATTTTATCATATTATGACAAATTGTGTTTTCGTGATTTTACAGTTCTTTTCTCCTATGCACATGTTGCAGAGAAGCACATGGAACTAATGAGCAACAATAGGCAGATGTAACATGTGATATAACCTGGAAGTTCATTTCTCTATGATTCCCATAGAGCTGCAACTGGCTGTTCTCTTCATCTCACATTCTCAGAGCAACTCTCATACTATCTGCAGATTTTTGGTTCTATCTTCCAGTATTATATACGGGTATTATTCATGTGTGCTGAAGATTGATGAAGAAGATTTTGGAGGTCATGGAGCATTAGTTCATGAGGGGATTTTTGTTTCATTCAGCCTGTTTTTGGTATAATTTCTTGACCTCGTATTTGTCATTACTATTCAGGAATCACTATTGCACCCATTTTCCTGAAATTCATGTTATTACTGAACATGGTCTTATGAGATCTTCCTTGATTGCATTGGATATCCATACTTTTCATTAGTCTCTTGCATCATAATTGACTTGCTCATGAAAAAGATCTTGTTGGCTGCAGCTTGCTTGGATTCTTGTATATAGTTTGGCACACTTTTGAGCAGCTGTTATCCGCTGAACCACATGGAGCCCCATCTTTTGATCCCATGAAATGAGAACTAGCAGTGGCTTTGTTAATTAGAGATATTTTTGGTATAGATTTCTACCATATGGGTCTAATAGTGCAAAGGGATTCCTCTTTGCATTATTTCTCACCATCCGTAGTGTTTGACATTGCTATACTTGTTGCAGTTGTGAAGGGCACAATTCCATGGAAAATCCCTATGCTCATCAAGGAGGATTATTCGTGAACAAAGTTTAATCAGTGTGGTATAGTCCTTAACAAAGTATTTGTTCTCCTGTGCTGAAATAATTGCAGCAATCAATCATACACCAGATTAAACAGAAGAAAAGCCTCCTAAAAGGTTAGAGATCCTAGCTTAATTATACCTTCAAGCATTGTATTTCTTACCGCTAGTATATGTAGTCTGCCTTCTGCACCAATGTTTGGAAATCACAAACAACAATACCCCAAACACAAGAAGATAAAAAAAGAACTGCATCACGAACATCCAAGTTCAGATGCCTACAGCATGTAAGCCAATGTCAGAACCTCATGCTTCCACTGAACTAGTTGGAACATATTTGGTCACAGCTAGAAAGTATATTAACACCTCATTTATAGAACAAAGAACGAAATCTCAAGGAGGAAAACATCAACAATGAAGCATAGATGTGTAGTACAAAAATATGACTTAATACTGTGCTAAACCTTGTTAATAGACATCAGTGATGGTCCTAGAACATTCCAGTCCAGTTTCTGCCACTTGGGAGAACTTTTTCCCTTGTTATTGAGGATGATTATCCACCATCATCAACTGTAATTTTCAGTAATTTTTGTGGCGTTGTTTCATTAGTCTTGGTTTCCAGTTACTTCCTCTTAAGGTCTAAGTCAGATCTCTGTTATCGAACCCCTGGATCCTGTTGCAGAGTGCTCATCTGCTCTCCATCAACATCAGATAAGAATTTAGTCATATAGACAAAGTAATAAGAAGATATGTTGCAGTGTAGCATGAAGGACATATGGAACCTCATCTATGAGAGCTCACAGTCGAATGTATATTCATGAAAATCATACTACATGCACTCATTAAACATATATTAACAATCAGTTGGTAATGTTTTGGACCATTCAAGCTTTTAAAAATCAACTTAAATGCAAAGACATGTCAACTCTTTTTTTCTTTTTTGGTTGCTCTGTTTCTTCACTCTCTTTATGTTGTATCAAGGTTCACCTAGGTTGTGTTTGCCACCAAGTTTTATGGAACAGAAACCTTGATTTGAAATACTCTATAATACTACTAATCAATAAATAATACTCGAGCTTTTGCAAATCAATATAAAGATGATAGAAAAAAGCATGAACATGGTATGGTGGAAGTCAAATATCATGCCTTTTTCTCCTTAATTATTTGTTGCTCTTGCTTGTTTTATTCTTGTTGGTAGATCAAGGTAATATCCTGGCTACAGAAGTTCCTGGTGCATAATACTTTTTATGTTGTGAATATCTATATACTCTCTGTAATTAAATATATAAATGATAGATGCAGGTTGCTTGGTATTTGTAGGAAAAGGAAAGGAAAACTACTTTTCTTCTCTTCTTGCCTTTGAAATGCAGGTGAGTGCATAATTTACTGCAGAAAGAAGCACTTGAAAGTTATTTTTGTTACATTGGGACAAAAACAACTTTCCAGAATATTTTTCCTTTCTTCTAAGATAAACAAAAAGATTATTTTCCAAAGAAAGATAACCCTTAATAGTGCATGGAATGCAGAATTCAGACGTGCTAAAGAGAAAGGACAATTAGGAGTTTGCAACATCATTCCAGGTATGAACTGTACTTTGATGGTTATATGCAGCCTCTTCATTTAGTTTCTACATGACAAGCTCTTTCAGTAGGGAATGAAAAATAATACAACTTTATAAACAACCCAATCCTTATGTCTCACATCACTAAAGGATTAAACTTTTTAAAAGAGATGTGGATGGGGACTCCCTTCCAAGATAATGATTCTTTAAAGAATTTTTTATTATATCAAATGATGTGCATAATGTTTATATATGGATTTGAATCTAAAACACATTACTCTTATGATAATGCATTAACCAACCTAGATGTCACAATAGAGACTACAAAATAACAATTCGAACATTTTTTATTGAATGAAAAATAATTTAGAAAATACTTCACTAATCTCTCACAGTTAGGGTTCTCAAGTTATAAATAGAAATTTAATTTGCGAGGACCCTTTTTTCAATAGTGTCGGGAGTTGTAACGATAGAACCATCAGTTGAAAATTTTTTGAATTCAAATAACTATAGATGGTAATTAAGTCAATTGGGGTCTTTTCATGATATGGTAGCTGATTTGGCTAAACGTGATGATCTGCATTGAGTTATCCCAAATGATGCATCGTGGTATCCATCGAGTTATCGTGATGTTGTGATCACCGAGTTATCGGAATGATGGTGTCTCGGTGCAACTAAGCCAAATTGCCACTGGATGATTTGCCTGTCGAGCCAACCCAAGTTAGAACGGTGTCCATAATTCGGATTTGGTGACCTACGTGTCAACTGAATCGAGTCAGGTTGGATCTTACACAGGTATCCACTAAGCTATTGTCCCACCGAACGTGATCCATCGTTCCACATGTTAGCTTTCCATTGGCGAAGGTTTCTTTTCTCCGCATCAAACCAAAAGCACATACGTAGAGAGAGAGAGAGATGACGGGGGCTGAGGGCAGCAGCAATACGATCGACCTCGGGCTCCGCTTGCTTCTTGTCTCACCCTCGCCAATGGCGTGGTTTGCTGCCATCTTGTGATGATGGCTGGTCGGACCAAATGACCCTAAAAGCATTACAGTCATGCAAAAGAGTCCACCACCACGCCTTTGACAACCCTTCGATGGATTGATGGATTGAATGATGAGATAGAGATGGATAGGTTGGGGGATGAATGGATTATTCCAAAAGCCCACCCAGTCTCCACCTTACTTCGAGAAGCAATACTAATCCTTCAACTTGTTGCATCTTAATGGACTCTTCAGTGTCAAAATGGACCAGCGATATATAAATCTTATATAAATCACCCCCAATTATTTAGTATTACCCCCGGTTAGTGTTCTGGATCCAACCTCTGGTCCAGGGTTTTGAATGTTTGCAAGAATTCACATGCCCAACCGAGCACCACTCTCGAATTAGCATGCACACCCTACAAATATTTTAGAAGTGATGAAATTTAATTTTATTTTACAAACAAGAGTTTTGACATTGAACTGGTTTGTCGATGAACAAACCGCACTCGATGGTGGCGCAGCCGACTCGAGGGCAGGTTGACTTCGACACAGAAGCTGACGCGAGAGCGTGCTCGGGTATCAACATGGGATTCCCTGGGTCTTGCGTGGACAGTGACGTGTTTGGGATGTCCACATCAACCACCAAGTGGCTCCTTGTTAGCATTTCTTTTTTGCATTGTTGCTATCTTTTTTGCTTTGAGAACTCAATGAAAGCAATCCATTTTGCCAAAGGTTCTTTGACTTGTTTGCTAATTGCTTCAGTGCATGTCCAGAATAAAGTCGATAATAAGATAAAGATATGTATATACGTAAATATATAGAAAGGCACCATTGGTCCAACAATCCAATGCTACTTTCTCATCCATCTTTCTCTATATAGTCTCCAAGTGGTAAACATTTCAGCTTCCGGTTTGACGAAATCCATTAAACTCCTCCAATAAATGAAAGCAATATACAGTTGGATGCTGTGGACACTGTGAACGCTCTTGTACAGTGAGCACAAGCGGTGGCGCCCAAAGATGCATTAGAGGGGAAGTACCTACCAACCCAAGCACCGGTAAACCAAAGTGTAAATTCCCAAAAAGACTAAGGTGGAACCACTCAACAACATAATGGATGAATTGGTCTGGTTCGGATGGAAAGACATCCACGTAAAGCCACGCAGATTATGTGATTGCATGGCCCATTCTATTTCTATTAGACCGCTACTTCCATTAACCTACTTGTTTGGTAGCTACCCATGAGAGAGAGAGAGAGAGAGAGAGGATGGAAGGTGATGCTGCTTTGTTTTGGGGGGGGAGGGGATTGGGGGGAGGGGGGGTCAGTTCCTCCCACGTTAGGGATGCTTGTGGGAAACGCAACAGATCCTGCAAACCAAAGTGCAACCATTACAAGGGAGGTGAGAGATGGGGTTGGGGGTTGAGTCCTTTCCAGTTGCCACTTTCTTTGGCACTCCTTGGACTGTGGTGTTTCCCTGAAGGGGAAGGTTCTCTCGTACCTCTCTCTCACTCTCTTGCTTGCTTTAGTGTTTTGCCGCTTTGCAGGTGGTGGTGAGGTGATCCATGGATGTGTTTTGGCAAGTGGCCGAGGTCAGGTGGGAGTAAAAGTCTTTAGGTTTTTGGGTCTCCTGGATTGCGATGTATAACTGTTGCTCTTCTTCCACTTCAAACGCTGACATCTCTCTCTCTCTCTCTCTCTCTCTCTCTCTCTCACACACACACATCGACACCCTCATCCTGCTCCTATATTTATGCCCTTATCCCTCAGCTTCTCTCAAGCTTCTCCTCCTCCATGGCGTCATAAACTCCCTCCCTCTTCATGCCTTCCATGAGCTACAGTTTCATCATTTCTTCGTGGATCTATTCCTTCATATTATCTAAGTTTAGGATCAGCTCATGGAGAGAAAGTGTTGTGGAACACAGGAAGCTGCAGTTATTGTTTGCTGGTGTGGCATCATCAAGATTCACAAACTCACACTAAAGAAGAAGCTCCAGGAAAGTTTCTTTTGAATTCTGAGAATCTTGATGATGCTGCATTGGCAATCAAATGACTCCTACTTTTGATGAAGCTGAAGCTGAAAGAACACTGGGCGTGTGCAGGTATACACCTCCAAAACCCTAACTTCCTCTCTCTCTCTCTCTCTCTCTCTCTCTCTCTCTCTCTCTGAACTTTCACCTTGAGAAGAACAAGAACACATGGAAAGAACTCATGAACAGTTGCATCAACAGTTGAACTGTATGTACGCGGTGATGGAATGCGGGAGCAAAAGGTTATCAATTGCACGATGAGTTATGAGGTTATGCATGGACAAGGGACCTGTGTCCTTCCTTTCTCTTCTCTGTTGATTATTCTCTATGGGCATGCATAGCAGCTTTTTTTTTTTTTTCTTTCTGTTTTCTTGGTTGCAGGTGCATTAAAATAAAAGTAATACGTACCCCTAAAATAATGGGCTGTCGTTTGTCCACTAGATGGTGTTTTGGCTTGTTATAGGGTTCAGTCAAGAGTTTATTCACCTCACCATGTCCTTACTGCATTGCATGAGAGTTACCACATTGCATCTCTCTTCATGTCACTGCATCCTCCATGAATCACCTCACACATGCTTTTTCTAATGATAATGGAAAATGCAGGAAGAAATTAAGTAATTATCAAGTTTCTAGGCTTTTTTTTTTTTTTCTCTTTTGTAGTGAGTAGTAACACATCATCCAGGAATCCCCTCACACTTGCATTTTCTAATAAAAAATAGATATTGCAGGAAGAAATAAGTAATTATCAAGTTTTCAGGCTTTTTTTTTTCCTTTTTGTGGTGAGTAGTAGTACATCATCCAGGAATCCCCTCACTAATGAATTTTCTAATGATAATGGAAAATGCAGGAAGAAATTAGGTAATTATCAAGTTTTTAAGCGTTTTTTTTTCTCTTTTGATGTGAGTAATACATCATCCATGAACCCCCTCACTCATCCAGAAATAGATTTCCATGAAAATAGAAAATGCAGGAAAAATTAAATAATTATCAAGTTTATTTTTTTTTCCGTGAATCCCATCACACATGCTTTTCTAACTTTAAAATTGGCTTTCATGAAAATAAAAATGCGGGAAGAAATTAAGTAAACGTCAAGTTTTTAGCCTTTTTTTTTTCTTTTGATGTGAGTAATGCATCATCCATGAATCCCCTCACTCATTCATTTTCTAACTTTAGAAATATATTTCCATAAAAATGGAAAATGCAGGAAAAATTAAATAATTATCAAGTTTTTTAGGTTTTTTTTCCATGAATCCCATGACACATGCATTTTCTAATTTTAAACTTGGATTTTCATGAAAATAAAAAGTGCAAGAAGAAATTAAGTAATCATCAAGTTTTTAGGCTTGTCTTTTTTCTTTTGATGTGAGTAATACATCATCCATGAATCCCCTCACTCATTCATTTTCTAACTTTAGAATTGGATTTCCATGAAAATAGAAAATGCATGAGGAAATCAAGTAATTATCAATTTTTTTAAAGATAATTAAGTCTTGATATTTCTATTTAGGCTACTAATGAGCTCTTATATTAGCATAAAACAATAATAAAACCATAAAGCCCTAACCATTTTGTGATGGTGCTGTTTTATATTATGAGTTTCTACTCCTATGTTTTTTTTTTCTTTTTCCTCAGCCAACAAACTATGTTTTTTACATCTACTAAGAAGATGGTGGTGTGTTTGATTTACTCCGTGATTAGGTCTGCATGATTCATCTAATCAACCATTTGATCCTTCTTTCATGCATTAGATGACAAGAAGTTCCTAAGGGAGCTCGGCGTGATCTATTGTTATGATGTGTATGATGTATTGGTGTGTGTAATTCTTATACTTATTATAATAACTATTTTTTCAGAAGCTTTTCATGATCTTTCATTGATATATTATATGTTTAATTCAGTTTGTGGTTGAGTTGAATTATTGTATTTAGTCTTTTAGTTCTTAGTGAATGGTGTTTAAAATTTAAATCATACCTTCGAAATTTGTATCAATTAATGTTAGTAAAGCTCTATCAGTTTTGCTATAAAATAGTAATATTTATACTGAGTATTATCAGTCACTAATGAAGATTAAAATTAATAATAATAATATATAATAATAATAATAATATATAATAATAAAAAAATGGCAAGTCAAAGGAACTTGTGGGTCATAATCCAATGTACACAAGCAGTTTGGAATCACATATCTTGGCTTGCCTTGCATTGACACTGACTACCTTCACCTGTTGAAGAAAAATAACATGCAATTTTCCAAACCACACCAAAGGATTGGTTTATGGATCACAATTAGCTAAGATTATGACATCTTGAACATGAGAAGAATGCATGCATTTCTGTTGTCTCTGTTAGTGCTTTTTTCATTGCAACAATTATTTTCTCAGAGTACCATTATAGCTTGTTACTACTGTCGAATTGGCTTTCCTTTAATGTCATTTGGGGTTTTGACAATGCATTGCATGTACTCTTATTGTCCAAAAGAAAGTCTCAACTACATGCCAATAAGAGTCATAGATTGGCATCAAATTTTTGTTTACCTGAAGATTAATGAAAGAACATCCCAAAGGCATGCATTGTTACAGACTACAATCCATGAAATTATTCTATCACAAGATTGGAAGGTCAGTAGGCATATGTGAATTCAATCTGACCTGAGTTTACCAGTTACTAAAATATAACAGATGATCTCAAAATATGTTCCCATTATGATGAATTTAGGACCTGAGGTTTACTAAAACAAATGGAGATGATGTCAAGCTACTTGAGCAGGAACTCAAAGAAGAGAAGAAATGGACAGAATGTAATGTACCAAAGCACAACACAAAAAAATTCTAGTCTTACTCCTGGGAAGTTTCACCGGTTTTGTTATGATGTTAATGCATCACAATGGCGTTTAGCACACTAGAACATAAGAATAGTTATGAAGGAATCTAAAATCCAAGAAGAACTTTGTTTTCGGAAACAAGAGGATGACATATGTATCGCAGTCGATAAGTATTTAAACTTCGATGGAAGAAGAGATAAAGACAGAGATCTCGAAAACCAACAGAGGAAGCACCAACCTTTTCACGATTCAACTCCGATCAACTTAACTTCATCTCTTGATATGACCATAAAAATGATCTGAACCTTTGATTAGAAAATGTGCTTATACATCTAATGCAAGTATTAATTATGACAAAGGTTAAAGTGAATAGCAGTATAGTCTCAAGTAACAATGGATCATAGTCGTGCAAAGCTGTAAATTCCGCAACTATTTATACTTCAAATTACTAAGAAAAAAACAAACAACTCATTTATAAAGTATGTACAATCAATTAAAGAACTTGTCAATGACTGAAAACTAAAGAATTGAACGATAAACAAAATGGACAAGAATACATCTTATACAGCTTATGATCTTGATGAGTGGGGATAATTCAAGCTTTTCTACATAAAGGAATGACATAACCAAAAGACCATAGAGCATATAGAACGATACTGAAAAAAATAATGATTTCTTAAATATGAAATAAGCACACTACAAGATGGCAGCATATACCTTCCTAATATCATCATAGCCACCTCAAAAATTCCAGCCTTTTCTGTGTGGAACAAGAATCAAGACAATGTTAGTGAAGCCAGAGGAAGATACAACCGATGTAGAACCAAGAAGAAACTAGTCTTTTAGCTCTTCTTTAATCACAGAAAAAGAAAGGATCTAAAGTTCTTCAGAGGAATTGAAATCAAGCAGACAACAAAGTTGAGCTTTAGGTGGTTCCTTCTTCTAATTACGATCTTGCAATTGTATTGGCATCACCAGCCTCCAATCCCCAGTTGGTGTTGCGCCTCCGCAAACTCCTTCTGCGTGTAAGTAAAGATGCATAGGTAGGAAGAGGTTCGGAGCTCAGCCTCGATGAAGAGGAAGGAGATCCCAAATGCCTGAAAAATGAGAAAACACTGCCAAATGTATTATGATTAATTCCTCCATCCTCTCTTGATCGACTCCCTCGCGAGGGCGACGGCATTCTCCTTGGAACCATCCTGGAGTTGAGTTCACCATCCATCTCGGTGTAAACAGCCGGCAGCTCCCCTTCTGCTATCCTGCCTCCTGTATACCTGCCTACAGCGAAACCACCGCCCGGAAGCCTCCATATGGTTAGCCCCACCATCTCCTCACCATTGTCGTCCTCTTCTGGTACATCCATAGGCATCTCATGGCGGCAAACAGGGCACGAATTCCTGAGCGAGAGCCACGGCAAGATGCAATCTTGATGGTAGATGTGCTTGCAGGGCATCTCACAGGCCTCGGTTCCGAACACAAAGGGCTCCTTGCACACGGCGCAATGGGACTCCATTATGATGTGGCCGTCGTCTATCTCAATGGTGGGCATTGACTCGATGGCAGCCTTCGAAGCCGGCAGGTGCGCCAAGACGCGACTGCCACCGGTTCCATTGATCTCTATGTGGGCGAGCTGGTCCAGTAGCCGCTCAAACCCTGAGTCCATCAAGAAATCCGACATGCTTTCCGGCAGGGGGCGGAGGCCGGATCCGGCGCCGTCATCATAGTAGAGTTCAAAGTTGTCGATGGTGGCCCCGTCTGCATCGCCTCGTACGTCAGGCGGACTGCGCAGGACAATGACGGGGTTGAAGGGAGAACGGTTGCCGGTGGGCGCGCGGCGGTCACGACGGACCCTGAGCTCAGAGGGCTGGTGAGGCGGTTCAAAGGTGGCGCTGTCTGTGGCCGGGGAGGGGAAGCGGCGGCGCTGAGGCTGTGGAACAGCCGCGTAGAGGGGAGGAGCCCGAGAAGGCCCGTCCTCCTCCTCGAGGAAGCCGCCGCCGCAGTCAGGGCAGACAACGGCGGCCCGGGGCCAAAGCCTGACGAATCGACCGCAGCGGTAGCACCAGTACGACGGCGCCGTCTCCATAAAGGGCATCAACAACAAAAAGCAAGCGACAGCGGCAGTGATGACGGAGCTCCGGAGGAGGCGAGGAACCTCTTAAAGATCCAAGCTTTGAACTGGAAAACTAATGGATACGTAACGAAAGCCCTAAAAATCCGATTTTTCGAGAAACTACCGCAAAAACACCAGCATCGCTTTGTTGGCGGAACGAATCTGATTCCAGATCGAAATCCCAAAAGAAATCAAACTAAATAATGGAGAAAAAGAATCCAAATTCCAAAATCCCTTACTTAATTTGCACCCAAATCCCGCAAAGACTTGGGATTTGGGATTTGGGCGGAGGGGATGGGAGGGAGTCCGGAAGAGAAGACAAGGGGCTTGTTGACTTACTGACAAGGGCTCTTACCAGCGTGCGGTACGGCGTGCTTCGGACACGCAGACGGCGTCATAACGCGTCGTCGACGTGGCGAGTTCCCGTTACCTATATGAGTTCGATAAGAGACAGTGACCCGGTTCAGGCCGAGTCCGTGTTGGGCAGGGTAGTAACTCGGGCGACGCGCTGATGAGATCGTTCCTGTCTCCGCCTACTTCGCATAGCCCCGAGTCAAATTACCTAAGTAACCCTGATGGGAAAGAGAGTGACCCGCTCCGAGCCGAGTCCGTGTCGAGCAGCGTGATCACTCGGGCGATGCGTTGATGAGATCGGACCGGTCTCCGCCTAATTCGAATAGATTCCGAGTCACAGTACCCAAATAACCCCCATGGAAAAGAGAAAGTGACCCGGTTAGGACCGAGTCCGTGTTGGGCAGGGTGATAACTCGGACGACGCGTTGATGAGATCGGTTCGGTCTCCGCTTACTTCCAACATTCCAGAGCCAAATTACCCAAATAACCCTGACGGTAATCCTCCAGCCCAGCCCACAACAGGGGCCCATTTGGTGATTCTTGGACAACATCATTATTCTCTTATTACCATATTTTCTGATCAAAATTTATCATTTCTAGTCAATGGTAAATGTTATTTATCATTTAAATTTTTGAGCCTTAAATTATTGTTGAGCGTCCTACTATGTCTCAAAATTAAAATCACTCATTGTACTTTAATTCCTATAAATGACCTCCCGTACAATGATTTTACATTAAAGTTGTCTCTTATATTAGAAATAAGTTTCCGTCATTAAGTAAAATAATTTTTTAAGATTATTTATTATTTATAAATTAAAATTAAACAATCCCTAAGATCTAACTCATCCTTCCCTTTTTATCTTTTTCTCCAATCTCCATTATCCACACTTTGTGGTAATTCAATTAATTTGTTATATCTTGTTGTTCTTGACAGTTTTTTGTAATTGGTTATACATGAGATATGTTCCAATTTTAGGGGAGGTACTATCGAATTTAGTCATACTTAAAAAATATAAACAATCATTGCAATATTATACATTAAGATTTTTAGAAGATTGATTTCTTAATTATTTAAAATAAACTAAGTGTATAATAAATAAAAATTATTATCAATTAAGCTTAATGTGTAAAATAAATTCAAACAATACTGGAAGTTAAGATAAATTTTTTTCATGACTTTTCTATCACTTAATATCATTTCAAGGGATAAATTTGATGAGTAATGATAGTATCTAGAGTGTATTTGATTAATATATTATAATATATTAGATGTCTTTTATTTTTTAAATTTTCTTCGACAATATTGAAAATCAACTAGACTCACTCCCTCCCCTCCCCTCTAATTTTAAAAATAAATATCATTATCTTTTCTACTAACAGAATAGATTTGTCTAATGTCTATAGAATAATACGAGAGACCATTTTGATGCGAAATAGTATTACAAGGGATCACTGAGAGTTTTCAAGCAGGAGGAGTGAT
This sequence comes from Ensete glaucum, assembly GCA_021527575.1. NCBI lineage: Eukaryota > Viridiplantae > Streptophyta > Magnoliopsida > Zingiberales > Musaceae > Ensete > Ensete glaucum. Next base: position 33,409,340 of record CM038554.1, read on the forward strand.
TTTACTTTTGGGACATAGTAGAAGGGTCAAAAAGAATTTAATTTTTTCAAAAAAATAAAGATATTATTACCGTTTTACCCTCTTTATTTATCAATGGTTAGGATGAGCCGATGATATGGTGAGAGTCATTGAATATTTGCGAGAAGATGTTCACACTAAACTCCGCCACAAAACACGTATTACGCGTTTCGAGCGATTAAGAGCGGTTGGCAACCCTCTCTTTCAAAATCCACCCCCCCCCCCCCGCCCCGCGCCCCTCCTTGGAGTCGGGGGCGAGCCGCGGCAGACGAAACCTCGCATCCTCGCGGCGGCCCCAGTTTGGAATCCGAGCACATCCCTTCCGCTTTCACTGCAAACCCTAACATGAAGATGCCAAGCCGCATATTGCGGGTGAGTTCATCGATCTCGCCCCCTTTTCTGTCTTCGATCCACCTGCAGCGGCCCCTATTCCAACACATCGATTAGGGTTTCTTGGTCTTCCGGCATCGGCTTCGTCCTACCTCCGCGGATTCAATCTGAAGTCCACCATAATAATTAGATTTACTCAGTTCACTACGTTTTAGAATCAAACATGTCGTCTTTTACGGGTTTTTGGTATGGATCTTGGCGATTTGTATTCCTGATCCTTCTTGGTTGTCAGGACAAAGTGAACATGGAGGAGATCAAGCCGTGGATTGCGACAGCTGGGCATGCTACACTGTATCTGTGTACCATGTTGCGTCGTCCGAGAGATGCATCCTGATGGTCGGAGCCAAATTACCGTGCAATACCAGGTACTGAAACCTTTCTCCGATTTCATATCTTTGAACTGAAACGGACTGAAGTCATAGCAAAAGGTTTAATGATTACTGGAAGTTAGCAATGCATTTTAAGATTTAGTTAGCATGTCGGTGCTGCATATGAGGATTCAAAGTCCCATTTCCTATAACACCATGTTCTCATTATGTTACATGCCATTTCACCTAATTATTATTGTATCCTTGGTTAAGCTCCTATAGGTTTCAAATTTTTTATTGTCATTTGTAGATTATAGAATTCCAGGAATCAGTATGATTGCTTGTCTTTACCTGTTACATATAGGAACAGACTACTCATTACCGTACGGCTATTAGTAAACCAACACATCCAATGTTCGTATTTTATTGTTCCCTTTTCACCCTTTTTTAAGCTGGTTGTAGCCATATGAATCTTGGAGTTTCACTTCTTTGTGGTAGTAGCTATTTTGTGGTTCTGTTCTGAAATGAAAAATCTTTTCTAACACTGTTTGTCTTTGGGTTCTAGTTTGAACTCTCGTAATTTGATTTTGATAGCTAGACGAGGAAAACAAAATTGGATTTGTGCATCTATATTGCTAAAACTTGAAACTTATTAGGGTAAACATGTTCCTGACAGTTCAGCAACCACATACATGGTTATTTTTTCAGCTAATGTATATTAAAAAATAGCCTCTTATACTACGTAAGGTTGCTTATATTGAACCTCCCCGGATCATGCATTGACGGAAGCCTTGTGCAATAGGTATGCTCTTTTAATCTATATTAAAAAATATATAATGTTTTATAGCTTATATTACTAGTTAAGAGAAATAATTCATCACAAACAAATTTATGTTATTTTATGAGGTTACTGCAATCTTCAATAGATCTCAGTACATGAGACTCTCACCAATATGACTCAAGAGTCATTCATTATATGCTGTTTTACAATTGGAATAAAAAATCTAGTTCTATGACTTACACACACACACACACACACACACATATATATCATTGTATACTTTAAATCTGACACTAAAACAGCATAATTGACATGTTTTTCTTTTTGTTATCGTCAATTTGAGGAAAGCTAGTATATTTGATATTGAGGTTGTCTCAAGTATAAGCATATGCAATCTGTAGTTAGTTGTATCCTTTTTCTTTATGATCTCATATAACTATCATAGATTGCTAGCTTTAGTGGCAGAATAACATGGGGATCTGTTGTATAGAGGCACTCTTTGCCTTCCTATTTCAGCATGCCCTCCTCATATAGCAGGACTATTAAGTTTCATGCTAATTTCATTTCTAAAACATTCACTGGAAGATTTAGCTTGGAAGTGCTCGTGACTTGTATTCTTTTTGTTGTGTGCCTTGCCAAGAGCTAAGTGCATCTAAGAATATAGGGACTGTCAAATTAACACTATAATTTGTCTTAGTCAAGTGGTAGCTAATAAGAGTTTTGAACCTGAGTGATGTTGATTATGGTTATCTGAATGTGTGCTTGATATCTCTGCCTGTATCCCTTTTTTGCTACTATGATTAAATGATAGACATATATGTTAATTCTATCTGTATACAGATCTTACTTTCCAAATGTATATAAAGAGTTTTTAAAAAATCAGTAAATATAATATGTTTTAACCTAAGCCAAAAAAAAAAAAGAAAAGGTCTGGTAGCTTCACGTGTCCTCTTTTCTTCTCATTTTATCTGACAAATCATCTTATTTAAAAAGGTTGGTTTGGACTCGTTAGCTTCATTAATTGAACTTGTACGCCAGTCTTGCAATATATCTGTAATAAAGTTTGATTGGCATCTGTGTTTGTTGCTGTATGATTGGTGTCATATCCTCCAATTAATGTGCTGGTTGTTCACCTTCCGGGCTGCAAGTTACTAAAAAGTCACTGGTTGTAGAAACATATAAGACATTGTTGCAGAAGATCCACTGTTAATAGTCTGGTCTCCGGAAGTAAACAAAATTAGACAGTTGAGGTGAAATTATGTTTGGCACATGTATAGGCAGTAGATGCTTTGAGCGTATATGACTTAGCTTTGTTAAGTTTTTGATTTGATGTAAAACTTTGGTTGGTAATCCAGGATTTGAATATTTTCGATGTACAACAGGTTTTTCCGGAGGAGATCAAACATTTCAAGGCAGACTCTTGAAAACCGTTCAGGTTAGCATTCTTTACACTATTGCTATTTATTTCACTGTGTTCGTAAAAAGCTTTAAATAATCAGCTAGTTTTCTTTTTTAATTAGAAAAATTAAAAAATATATATATACACTTCTAGTGATGCCATATAAGTAAGTTCCACATCAGAATCGGAGATATGAAGAATCACGGTATGACATCAAAATCTATCTCATAATTTTTTTTCTCTTCAGTTTTTTGGTTTGAAGTACAAATAACTTAGATCGGATTACATTAGAACTCATTGCCACCTCTGACAATTTCGCTTGGAACAAAAATGACATAAATATATGTACAGCAAAAACGTGCTGCGGTATCCTGTGCATATAAGCAGAAATTGTGCATCGATTTACCTGAGCTGCTGCTGCTGCACCGCCGGCGGCGGCGGCAGCGGCAGCGGTCTACACCTGCGGCGGGGACGTGATGTCACCCGGGCGACAGTTTCTTATTCGTACTTCCAAGGTACGGCCCCACCATGACCGACGCGTTCGGCAGCACTGCCGCCTCGGTGCCTGACACACATAACATCGGCCTTAGTCGCCCTCAGCGATTACTAATCACCATTCGGGAAGAGGAAGAGGTACGTACTCGCCTCCATGCCGCGGGGTCCATCTTGGGCGCGAACACCTTGATGGTTTCCACCTTCAAGGCCGCACCATAACCAGGAAACCCTTTGCACCGCCCCTCCTCCTCCTCCTCTCGGTATCGGGAGTACTCCGACATCGTGCTGCCCTGCCCGTTCTTCTTCGCGCTGCTGAGGAAGTAGAGCAGCGGGCGATCGCAGGGCCGGTCCGGCGCCACCTGCCGGCTGTTGAACGTGAATGGCCCATCGCGGAAGCTCTTCCATGTCTTGAAGGTGCGGAGCGGGACCTCCATGTCACTGGCCGCCAGGACCCGCGGGTACAGCTGCACGATGTATCCCCAGGAAACGGAGACGGACCATGCGAATCCTCTCTGGGCCTCGTAGCAGAAGCACTGCTGCAGGGTGCGTGCGGGGTCGAGGCGGGCCGCGTCCATGAGCGTGCGCAGGGCGCCGAGCCGGTCGCCCCCGCGCGGCGTGATGGGCGCCAGGTAGTCCAGGTGGTGCAGCGACACCAGCGGCGCCACCGGGTGCGCCGCCAGCAACCCGTACGCGTCGCCTCGTAGGTCCAGCTGCAGTCACGCGACATCGGCCGACCATGCTTTTGTTGTTATCGCACCACACGATACATAGTATAGCATCCAAATAAACAAGTTTACAATAGTAGGAATCATGCTAGAGGACCACCACACCTGTTTTATGGACTCATCTGAGACTGACTGCCTGTGATTTCGTACCAAACACGTGGTTTAGATTAGACTTCTAGTGTTGGATGTGTAAAGGTAAACATATGTGGGCCAAATGGTACTCCGATCCATAAATCTACGGAAGCTTCTCTCTTCCACTGGTGGGATCGTCACAACTGGAATTCCACAATAATTGAAGAGGACCATGACTAAGACTCCTTTGCGGTTAAGGCATTTCCAAACCAATTGCTTAGACATTCTCTGACATCAGCATCACCTTGTTTTTCTCCAATATACTAATAAATCTTTTTTAAAAATATATTTAGAACAAATTTTCTGCATTGGTTGTTTTATTTTTTCCGTTTTCTTGCGAACACAAGAACAGTAGAATACAAGTGTGTGTGTGTGTGTGTGTGTGTATATATATATATATATATATATATATATATAATGAGGAAGTAGTTTTAATGGCGAGCGGAAGAAGAGGAAGAAGCTTACTTGGTGGAATCCGAGCTCGCGAGTGAGCGGGACGCCGAGCTCGCTAAAGCAGGAGTGTACCCGCTCATCGCTGCCGTAGAATCGGGCATAGCGGTCGAGACACCCGTCGAGGGCTCGGGCTAGCTCGGCAGCTGCTGGGGCGCTCACCGCGAACCCCCCGCCGCCGAACGCCATGCCGTACGAGTGCATCACGTCCTGCTCCACGCTCTCCGACGGCGCGCCCACGTAGTACATCTCCTCGTGGTCGTACTTCCCCAGCGTGGCCACCAGGTTGTCCACGAAGAAGACGGTGTCGTCGTCCCCCATCACGAACCACCGAACCCCAGCGTCCCCGGCGTGCAGCCGCTGCGACTCCGCCACGATCCGCGCTATCCGCGACGCCGACGCCCGCTCCCGGAACCGGGACGCGTTCGCGGACACTCGGTACGGTGGGCTCGTTGCCGGCCACGCCCCTCGGGCGGCGCCTTGTCGAGCCACACGTGGCCCCGGGTTTGTCCCGGCCGCCACCACAGCTCGCTGTACCCCCGCCGCCGGCTCCACGTGCGCGCCGACCCCCCGATGCCGAAGACGATGTGGGAGAGATTGGTCGGCGAGGGGTCGGCAACAGCTGCCGGGGCTTGAGCGGCGGGGTCGAGTCCGACGTTGGCGGTAGCGGCCGACCAGCCGTAGTATCCGGAATAGACGGCGGAGAAGCAAACGAAGGCCAAGGAGAAGAGGACGAGGAAGCAAACGGAAGCGCTGATCCTGCCCCACCGCACTCCCCCTCCACCGCCATCGCCACCCTCCTTGGAGTGAAACAGGTACTTTTTCCATCCCTGTAGCATCTCTCCACCCGTGATTTCAGAACCCTAATGCAATTCGGGACGGCAATGGCGAAGACGAAGGATCTTGTTTGGCTCACGCTGACCGGCTCGGTTATGCAAAATCCGAAACCAGCGTCTCTTCCTTCTTTAGCCTCGAACAGCGGTGGTCGGAGTGGAATCTGCGGTTCTATGCTCTCTAAAGATAACATGAATTGGGAGGAACTTGTACAGCATGTGGTGGCGCAGTTCTGTTTTGTTTGGGTCTGATGGGTAGTGGGGGACGTGCGTTTTGTGCGTGCCTCACAAGTGGCGGTTGGTCGACTCACTTACACCAAGTGTTCGTAGATATGGGTGAGTGAACGAACTCACCTATGAATGAGACGCCCCACTAAGACATATCAATCTCGAGCAGCGGTCAGAACACGAAACTTACTGATGCCGCGTTATCTTCACCGGTGTGGAAAAACTCTCCTACTTCCACCGCGCATTAATTCGCTTAGGTTGTGGACGAGCGACGCATCCACCGAGCTAGAAAAGGAAGGAGGTGAAAGGGAAAGGGGGGAAAGGGTTGGTGGCCGTCTAGAGAAGGCCGCGTGTGCCATCTCGGTAGCTTCCATGCGGAGTCGCGTTAGAAGAATCCTACCTGGTTAGGTTGGCCTCGGCAATCAAGGTTGAGATAAACACCAACGAGAAGGTATCTGACTCATTTATCGTTAATTTTTTTATATTTAAAATATTAATCTAATGATAAAAATTCAAGATTCGCTGAATTTGAAAGTTCAAATTGTAGCAGTAAAGTTTCAATTGTAACATTTTTATTGGTTCCATATCAGAGTGAGGTAAGATTAAGATGAATTTATAGTTAAGATTAAAAAAAAATTATAAGAATCCAATGAGTGCATTATTATTAATTTTAATTTAAGTATTTTGAGTTAGTTATTTAGATTTAACTAAGTTAATAGGTCAATCATCCTATTAGTCAAATAGTAACAAATGGTGTTAGAGTCGAATTAGTATTAGAATATATTGAGTGGCTTGAATAAAACAGAGTTATTAGTCCTTTGCAATCATAATATTTTACACTTCTACAATTTTAATCTGTAGGTGATTTATCATACGCATCATGGGTTGAGGATTTAAAGTATCATTTGATAAATTTTTAAGTTGATAGCTAGCTGAGTTGGTTAAGATTCAAGCATTGTATCTCATCCTCACTATTTACCATTTGATAAAAAGATTCAATGTGACTAAAAACGAAATTTGAGTATTTTGGATAGCTAAATTCGAAACATAAATAAAAAAATGGTCTGCATGCTTGCAATCAGGTTTGCTATGTAATTCGTTATAAATATTGTTAGAGATGATTCAAATGATTATAATCGTAATTATTTAAAACAATTAAATGATTATCTGAGTGTCAAAATCTAAGTCAGGAGTTAATTTTTTATGACTATATTCTTTCTTTTGTGTGATTTGGTCTCTTTCTATAGATAATAATAATATTATTATAGTTTTGCTTTCATGTCAAACTACCACCGACATTATATTCCGATTTTGTTTATGATTTCAATGCATTCCACCAGTAGTGCAAAGTTAGCATCCTTCTCCAATTGTACGTTCACAGTCATCAATTAAAACATTTAACAGTCATGTCTTTTAGGCCAAGCAAGTAGAAGTAAAGATTGGCTTAAATAGCTTTAACCTCTTCTCTTGGGTATAAAACACGTAACATTTAGGCCCATTTTTTGCATCATAAAGCGGCCAAATGGTTGCGTAATGTGTACCCCACTTGCTGAAGTTTGCCATAAAAAGTAGTTTATTTAAATATGTAAATATAGCTTCAATTTGTCTATTTGGGTTAAAATTCTTCGAAAAAAATCTAAACATATCAAAATCTAAACATATTTTAATTTATCTGTTTCCAAATTTCCTTTTACTTAACACATTTACTTTAAGTAAATATAAAAGTATTGATTTATTATATTGATCATTTGTTCATGTTGTCTCGTATTTAAACAAGTTATACTGATTTTACTATATTCATTCACTCATAGGGTGGAGATGGCGTTGCTTTTCACGATAACATGCCTTTACACCATGAAGATGACACGCCAACATCATTTTAAAATGAACCTTTGAGATGGAGTTAGACTGCTAGCTATCCTAGCCAGGGTTGGTTTAGTAAAAAATAATTAACCTTTTTTTATAAAATGAAACTGATAAAAAAATTAAAAATGGTATATATATATATATATATATATATATATATATATGAGTTAGAATTATTATGGATCACTTGGGCCCTTATAGTGTAATGGTGTCTAAAATAATCTTTATATCTTTAGTAGCAACTCTAAATTAACAAACTTTAGAGTATAATTGTATGACATGCTAATTAATAATAAATTGTTAATATAATTATATGTATAATTTAAATTTTAAAAAAAAATTAATTTTAGTGTATGTGGTTTTGATTATGGATCATTTAGGACGTTATTGTTTTGCTCGTGTATAAAATATTTTTATATTTTTAAAAATATAGTATATAAGCTTCTCTGGTCAAGTTTAAGTTAACAGAGGTTAGAGTCTGCTTACGTAGCTTACTGACTCATAATAAATAATTAATATAATAATATATTTTTAATTAAAAATAAAAATCACTATCAATGGTGATATGATGCATAGTCATGGAAGCGACCATCAGTAATAACACCGAGCTATTGTTGTCTAGTAGGGCGTCGAATATATGTAGCCTCTCATGTGCGGTGATAAGTTCAGGATCTTTCAGTCCTACCTCAGGTGGATATGCGTCGATCAGTTCGACACTATGCATGCAATGGTCTCTTGGTCCCTCTTCCTCTTAGGGCTGTTTGTCCCTATTATCTCTCACTTCGTCCTTTTCTACGTTCACACCCATCGTGCTTACGACGTGGTGGTTTTTCTCTCCCTCACCTCTATCATCGACTTATCTTACATCTGCCTCTTCGTCTTCGTCTATCGCTACGGCCTTCATCGCTTCTTCCTTGACAAAATAGACTTTTAAAAAAAATTATATTAAATATGTCATTATATTAATAATTTATTATGAGTCATCAAGTCATATAAATAAACATACTTAATGAGATGGGCTTATATACTATGTTTTTAAATATATATGGGCTATTTTGGATACAAGCAAACCTACAAAGATTTATATGGTTCATGATCAAAATCACAGGGAGTAAAATAAATTTTTTAACTTAAATTACATGTGTCATTATATTAATAATTTATTATGAGTCAGCAATAGACTGGCCGAGACGTAGTCGGCAATGGACTAGCCGAGATATGCTCGACAAAGGATTGATCTAGAAGTGCTCGACAAAGGACTAGCCGAGATGTGCTTGGTAATGGACTGGTCGATTCATAATCAATAATGAACTAGACAAGATATGCTCGACAAAGGCTTGGCCGAGATGTGCTCGGCAAAGGTTTGGCCTATATGTGCTCGGTAAAGACTAACCAAGACGTAGACGATAATGGACTAGCCGAGATTTGCACGACAAAGGACTAGCTGAGATGTGCTCGACAAGGATTGGCCGAGGAGTAGCGTACCAGCCCTGAGAGAGCTCGGATGATGATCACCCAATACAAGGAGGCACCCAACTTTTGACTTGTCTTACAGAAGATGGGTCAGGTGTCATACGAGTACGAGTATCAGATTGCCTTGGCTCGCTTCCAGGTGCAGTATCCCAAGTTGGGGATTGAAGAGGACCCTTATGCAACTCTGCCCAAGGACGACAACAGTGATCCTCCAATTGCTTAAGGGGGAGAACCGACTTTCACTTTTGCTTTCTTCCATTTTCTTTTGTAAATGATCTGGTTAAGCTTCATACCATATGAGTATGCTTTCGATCGACGGCCTCGGGGTAACACAAACACACACACATATATATAGGATTTTGGCCATGGATCACTTAAGCCATTATGGTTTATTCATGTCAAAAATAATTTCTATACTTTCAAAAACATAACATATAAGTCCCTCAAATCAAGTCTGATTTAGAGTCTTTTGTCGAGCGTATCTCGGCTGGTCCATTGTTGACTATGTCTTGGCCAGTACATTGTCGAGCACATCTCGACCAATCCTTTGTCAAGTGCATCTCGGCTAGTCTTTGTCGAGAGCATTTCGACTAGTCTTTATCGGGCGCATCTCAACCAGTCCATTATTGAATACATCTCGTCCAGTTCTTGCTGAGCACATCTCATCCAGCCTTTGTCGAGCGCTTCTCGATCATCTATTGTCAAGCGTATCTTGACTAGTCCATTAACAACTACATCTCGGAGAGTCCTTATCGAGCACATCTCGGCCAGTCCTTTGTCAAGCGCATCTCGACCAATCCATTATCGACTATGCCTCCGCCAGTCTTACTGAGCGCATCTCGTCCAGTCCTTTGTCGAGCATCTCTTGGCCAGTCCTTTGTCGAGCACATCTCAACCAATCCGTTATCGACTACGTCTTGGCCAGTCCTTGTCGAGCACATCTCGGTCAGTCTTTTGTCGAGCACATCTCGGCCAGTCCATTGCCGACTACATCTCGGTCAGTCTATTGTCGAGCATATCTTGACCAATCCATTATCAAGCACACCTTCGCCAATTTATGTCGAGGTATGTCTCGACCAGAGCAATATAGATGTACTCCCAGCCTAGTCTGATGCTCGAGCTATGTCTTGTGATCGATTTATCGTCTGATGCACACCTCGAACCCCAATTGTATCCTAGCTAGTACATAGCCAAGCCAATGACGAGGTAATCCACCCGGCCAATAAGACTGAGGACCGGACCAGCAAAGGCCCCAAGTTGTGCCTCAGGATCCTCCAAAGGCATGACTCCTTTTGGGGGAGAGAGAATTATATAGCATATTTTGACATCCACTCCACGGGACACCTTGGTTGCCACAATGGACTCGGTGCGATGTTCCGAAGTCAACGTGGCACACCAAGCCACCTTAGTGCCCTAAATCTGAGATAAGATAGCCGCCTGTAACCCACACCAGTAGCCCTCTGTAGAAACTTTGCTCGAGGCTGTACGGGCAAACATAGTCTCGTATCAAGCTCCTTGCGAAGCAATGAGCAACGCCGAACGAAACAAGATCAAGCAGGTCAAACGACGTCTACACCCAGTGTATGGGCTGACCGCCTAAGGTGCTAGTGGGCATTAAACACCTACTTGCGGTGAAACCGACGATCATTAAATAGCTACGTAAGTTAACACAAGACATGTATTAAACACCTACTTGCGGTGAAACTGACGATCATTAAATAGCTACGTAAGTTAACACAAGACATGTATAAAATCCAACCCCATGAATAGTATCAGGGGGTCAGACCTCTCGCACTCATATACTACAACTCTCCTAACTCGAGTTCTTACTAACTTAAGCATTGGAGGGGTCGAGTCGAGCGACCCTCCTCTCGCCCGACTTAGACATGTAGGAACCCAACATCCTGAAGGAAGGAGCAACCTAACCTAGGGAATCCGATCAGACGACATTCCAATCAAATCTCGAGTTAACCTATTCAAACTCAGAAACTACGTTGACGATCTTATATACTCAGATCAAATTGAGCTATGTTGACAATTCATCACGACATAAAGGATCATAATAAAAAGTAAAATTAAATTCAAATATACGTAAATCCTAATATTTTTATTCGAACATGGCAATACATTTGGAAAAAATAAATTATTAACAGAAGATTTAGTATATTTTCATTCGTCTTTTGATTGCGTATAATGCTTCATTTATGTAGCAGCTTCTATAGTAGCTTCTCCCGTGGCCAAGCAACTATTGCGTCCAAGTCGCTCCGATGCCGATTGCTTAACTCACTTGCAGCAGCTGGCATCCACTGGTCACTTAAATCCCCCTACCTCCTTTTAACACCCTACCCTCTCCCTATCCCGGTCTCAAACCAGGAACCAGCACCTACTAAAGCTTCCTCTCATCCTTCCCTCACCGAGCCGGCACATTCTCCTACCAAGCAAGCAATGGAAGGCCTCATTCCATTCCTCTATAGGGCCATAGTGAGTTACACCGACGGCGTACGGCCACGTTCGGCATGGTACACACGATTACCCGACGAATCCGGTAGACTCTTGTCATCGGACACGTTGTACTCATCTTCGTCGGCTGCCTCAACGCAGCCTTCCTCGGCACCACAGTCTCCTTACCGGCGACACCCACCTCCTGGTGCTGCTTTACCTGAAGATTATAGAGGAGATCGAGGCCGACGCCCGGGACTTCCTTGATGCATGTGGGAAGGAAGGAAGGTGACGGTGGTGGTGATCATTGATCCAAGCGTTCCGTACCCTGTAAATGAATCCTCACTGGAATTCGATTAGGCATCGGTTTGTCATGACAAATCATAAGAGAAACCGCATAATGTCTGATAAGTGTATAGGTCTACAGTGTGCATTGCAAAGCAATACAGACTTAAAAGAAGTCTCCTCCAGTTCAGGCTATTGCATCAACCCATTTTATTCCGGCTTCATTATTATCCCATTAATCGTTCTGAAGCAAAGCAGACCGATTAATTCTTGACGACGGTAACAGGGCATGTTGCGTTTGTCAATACATAGTTCGTCACGCTGCCCAACAAAATCCTGCATACGCAATGACACATGAATGCATTAGGATAAGGCAAAGTATGAACTAACGTATGGTATAGTGGCAGCCTTTCCTTTGGAATTGCTTAGACGAGTTATAAATACAACCCATAGTGGTCTTCAAAATGTGCCATCTATCGACTTAAAAATGTGTGCAACAGTGTTATTACCCATTTTGATTCATCTTGGTCAAAGATGTCGCTGATGAATAATGCATTTCATGGTTATCAACCATACCAATTTGCGCTATGGATCATTTCCCATGTGGTAGATCAACAGTAGCATTTCAAAGGTTGATAGGGACCAAGCATGGAATTTTAAGTAAATCTGCAATTTTTTCATTATAGTCATTCTTCGAAGCACATTTGAACTCTCCATGCAAGTACTTTTGGGTGTGAAGGAGGGAATTATCACACACACAAGTGCAATGCCTTCTCAAATAAAATGTTCTACTAGCTGTCCAAAATCTTTATTAAAAAAATGCTTAAGCTAAGAAAAAAAAAACCATGTTAAACTTTTCAAAATACTTGGAAGATCTTTAGCTTCAAATCCAAACGAGTTCTCTAGACTTTGATCATGAATCTACACAACCACGAATCAGGAATCATGCATATTTATAGGTGTAAAATAACAATCTAACTGGTAGATTTATCTAAATGTTTTTATCTTATTTGATTCCTCCTTTTACTTAAAGATATCACTTTAAACTTTCACACATTATCTTGAGAAGTTGACCGGCTTCCCTAAAATCCATGGTTGAAGGTGCTGTAGGGAAAGGATAAGCTCCTACCTACCTTTTGCCAAGGTGCTCTAATGGAACCGATTAAGAACCTTCTTACTCCAAATCTAGCTCTGCTTGGCTGTTGGGGAGACCTTTCTCATCACTTGTACCTACTGGCCTTCCTTGGTCGCAAGCTGCCAAGGGAGGTTCCATTTTGGGATAGTGGGACTCCAATGTTGTCTTCTGGATGGATTTATGGTGGATAAAAGTTACTCTCCACTGGGGTTATTTCTCTATTTATCTTCACTTAGTTCAATACTTTCCACCTATATCTATGAAAAAAATTAATTTTTTTCTCATATAGATAAATCCCAATTTAGTAGTCTTGTCATGCTTTATCTTGAAACAACAAAGATCATCCTCTCTAGAATCTAAAGAGAAACTCAGAAGCACCCAAATTTAGAGATGATACTCTTCCCTCACAAAAATTTAGAGATACATAAGATATTTATAAGAAAAACAAACCTTTTTTTTTTGTCTTCGTGAGGATTTTTTTTGTACTAAAATTCATTATCCTCTTATGACACAAATTCTATAAATCTTAAAATACTTATCAATCCCAACTCTCTTAATTCTTTATGCAATCGGAAGTAAGAAAATGCCAACGAGCTAGTCTTTTCCTTATCCTGCCGGTCTTCCTTAGCTAGGTTTTCAAGCATGCCCCTACCCCTTTTCTGGCTAACTTATTATTCATCTCTTGACTGCTCTAATTGATCTGCTCTTTGTGGTTTTGTGCTGACACCAGGAAAAGTTACATAATTATCATTGAGGGAACCAACTTTTTAGATAATACCTTCTTTCCCATACTAGGCCAGCCGTAGTCCGTTGTTTTCGATTTCACTGCATTTTTGTCTAACCTTGCGAGTGTCGCTTGCACCTTTATAAATTTTTTTTATTTTGTATATTTTGTGTCCCTCATGTATTAAGTAACAAATTTTAAAGTAGTGACCTACCATATTTAACCCTAAAACAGCAATCTGGATCTTAGAAAAGAAAAGACAGACATATTTAGTACTGTAACACCAAAACGATTCATAGTGCATATGCTACCCAATAGAGACAGCATAAATATAGTTCAAACACCAACTATTTAGATTTTTTTAATTATATATATATATATCATATTAAATAGTTTATAAGACGCTCATGGATTTAAAACTGAGACCTATCACTTATTCAATAATATATTAATTAATTTGATACCTCAAGAGAGATGTACTTGTGTTTAGCGAGGCTTCACTATGTTTTGAAGAGACGATGCAAAGCATCTCAACAGTAGGGTTCTATTGGAATATGCCTGAGATATTAGTAATGGCATGCTGCAGAATGAAAGAAACATGATACAGATATCGATATGACACAGAGATCATTACTGTGAATAACCGAAATGAAACCATCACTATGCAGAATGAATTTGAAGAGATAATGTAATCCTCTATCGGAAATTATTGGGCAACGTCAACATATACCTAAATCCATACAATGGCTACTGATCATAGATGTTATTTGAATTTGAACACCAAATAGGGTCTTGGTACTAACCATCCAAGTCAAATCAGTATTATTTGTTAGAACAGTGATATTAAAATAATCTTCAATTAAATTAAAATAGATTAAATGTGTAAAAATTAAAATTAAAAATTTAGAAAAAAAAATTTGAAGGCATGTAAGCTCTATCCTAAGCATATTGCTCGACATCGTACAAGCATTTACCCAAGATACAACTAAGATGATTCTTCTGTAAGTATGATCATGAAAAATCTGAAGATGTTATATACCAACGTTTGAAAAGAAAATAAAATAACAAGGAAAAGGGGTGAAAATGAAAAAAACGTTCTCTCCTTTCTTTCTCTACTTTCTCAGAGTTGTAGAGTATGGTTTTTTTTCCTCACATAATATTGGTTGGAAAGTGGTTTGTTTATAGCTAATCCTAACCAATAAGCAAATGCTACGTGGCACTGTGCTAACGCAGCAGCGAGCAGCGCAAGAGCATCATGCTCTCCCACATGCTCAGCCATGGCGCACACGTGCGCGGCGTGTGGCCACGTGTGAATATCATGCTCGTGCATGGTGCAAACCTGTGCAGTGCATGGGCACGTGTGAATGCCACACTCGCGCATGCCACACACCTATGCGGCGCGAGTGCCGCGATGATCTGTAACTAAGATAAATATATAATTTTATAATTATCCAATGCATTATAAATAAATCAATTATGTGTCATTCCTAAACTTGCACCTAAATTTGACTCATCAAACCAGTGTGCGTATGCTAATGTTACTTATTAATCTTTTTTTTGACACCTTAAACAGTGAAGAGAAATTTGAATTTTTTTTCCCCTTCAAGTTCCAACAATCCCTCATACAAAACTCATTTTTAAAAATAAATAGCTTAAATAAATTAATAAAATAAAAATATTAATATTAATATTAAAAAGTGAATATTGTTTGTGCATGTCTGTGTGATCAATGAAGTGTCTTTTCATAGACTTAACCTTATTAGTAAAGTAAGCATTCATCTAAAGAAAACAATGTACATTAGGTCTTGAACTATATTTGCTTAACTCAGACTTCAACCAACTCGCACATATTATGGAATATATTTTCGTGAGTAATGCATTAATAGTCATATGAGACCATTTTTATAATTCATGAGAAATTCTAAAAATTGGTAAGATCCCTAATCATGATCATCTATGAATTCTCTAATATATGAGAGCCCTTACTAGAGATGTATATAAAGTCACATCTTATGAAAAATATCACCTCGGGTCTCTTTATATGTCTACTCATTTTAGTATTTATAAATTTCTTAATACAAAAATCAATTGCAGCTTTACAAGACTAGGGCTTAAGATCATAGAAAATGTAAAAATTAGATTCTTAAATCATTCTATTTTGGTACAAGTGATGTCAAGTATTACAAGCTCAACTTCCATAGTACTTCTAGTTATAATAGCTTGTTTAGCTAATTGCTCTGGTACAACGCTTCCACTAAGAAAAAATATATATCCATATATAAATTGGCTAGAGCTAAGTTAGGGTTAGAATTTCAAATAAGATTTGAGAACCTTAGTTTAAACCCTTTACCCTTAGGTTTGAAGTTATGACATTGGTTGTTGTTAGAGTTTATATGATTTTAAAAATGACTTTAAGATTAAATCATATTGACCTTAGCTCATTTTCTTAAACATTTAGTTGTTGATATTGATCTTCTATCCTAATAACTTGGATAACAAACAAAAGAGTTTGAGTAATTTTAGTCTAATCTTTTGATCAAATTTAGAATAATTAGAAAGTCTATCTAATAGACGAGATTTCATGGATCAAGTTATGAAATATATATATTTGATCGATAATGATTCATCATTTTAAAATTGCTAAAAATCAAAAGCAATGAAACAATAAATGCAATGTCTAAGATATGTATGTTTTGTAAGGCTTTATCAAATTTCCTTAGTGGTTCCATATTTTCTATAAGTTTCATAAAAATCATTTGAAAGACGGCTAAGGATTCTAAAAATATTTAATTTTTTTATGAGATTTTTTAGGATCAATAGATTTAAAATGATTAATAAAGGATGATAATTTTCCTATAATAGAAATCAGTCCTAAAATTAACAACTAGGTTTATTGTTCAAGCCATCTGACAAACATACTCTCATTAAAATTTTAAGTTTAGGGGATATAGAGTCGTCATTATAAGATTAGATTATGTTTAAAGAAATAAGACAGATATATAATATCTGTGATATAAAATTAAAAATTATTATGCTATAAGTCTTGTTTTAATGGAACAGATATACAAGTTGAACAGGTTTTTTGTTTCACCCTTTAAAATATTTGTTATGATGTTTGTTTAGGGCAAACAGATTTCACAAACACTTTTAGTAATAATCTAAAAATAAATGCAAATATAATTGCGTCACAATTAACAAGGTCTATTTATTGAATTATATATTTTTAATAAATAAAATTGATATGTACAGAATAAAGAAATCTTGTTAAAGCTATTTTCCCTTTAATATAAATCCGAAAATACAAACTGAACGTATAACTCAAGTTATCAATTTTTACAGCTAAATAAATGACGAAATAATCATGCAACCACTATAACAATAATGATATCTCCTTTGTCTTATATTGGTTAATACAGATTAATAAGTTGATGAAATAATTATTAAACAACTATGATTAAATAACTACAACAGTAATGAGAATAACACATAAAATATTTATTTCACAATGCTAATCTGATAATTAATTGAAATTATTTAACAAGTAATCAAACACTTACACAAGGATTATCATGAATAAATATGACCTTTTTTGGGTTAGCACCCTGTTTAGTTTTAATCGAAGAAGTAATATGCTTATAAAATAACCACTGATTAAATTAAAATAGGTTAAATGCATAGAAATTAAAAATTAGAAGAGGAACCCAAGGCCAAGCACTGTCTCTCCCTTTCTCTATTTTCTCAGAGTTTTAGTGTCAATATCAACCATTAACCAAGTGTCATTTTCAAATTTGCACCCAGATGCAGATCAATCTTGTTTTTTAATCTTTCAAACTATCGATGTGGAACTAAAGTCCTGAATAGTGAAGAAATTTTTTTAAAAAAAATTTCCTCAAGTTCCAACACTATTTTGTTCATCAATCTATTTTCATGATTATTTTCGTATCATTCTTCTGTTCAGTGGCAGTAGCAATAGCAAGGACAGGGAACGGAAATTAAGACAGTTGATAGAAAGAGCGAGGAAGTAACCACAGAAAGCCTTACCTCCGGATCGGGCTAAGACCTCTGCTACCCATGACCAGGGAGTCAAGCCCCAAATCCCCCACGGCTTGCAATAGCTTCTCCCTCGCGTCTCCCCAGTACAGCTTGGCAACGATGATCGCCTGAAACCGTTGGTTCTAATTTTAGGAAGCAGGGAAGAAAACGGGCAGAGGAAGAGACGGTACCCCCTTCTGCCTTGAAGCGGTGTCGAGCTCATCAAGGACGTCCATGTTTTTGACATCGAGCTCGTAGTGCTTCATCACATCCGGCTGCCGGAACTCCGTCAGAGGAATCAGAGCTACACAAATCACGGCATAAAAGAGAGCGTAAGCGAGCAAAGAGATGCCGGATGGCGGATGGCGAGGGCGCGCGTACGGGAGCCGGACTGGATCCAGAGTGGGTGCTTGGCCTCATCGCCCTTGTCGGGCATGATGTGGAGGAGGAGGATGGTGTCGCCCTTGCGGATGAGGTTGTCGGTGGCCCACCTCAGCGCCGCCTTGCTACTCTTCGAGAAGTCGAGCGCCAACCCGATCTTCTTCCCACCACACCCTGCCATCTCCGAGATCTCTCGAGCACACCAAAGACCAACAATGGCGATGGGAAGTAAGCACGGAAGGGAGGAATGAGACGATCGATTCCAACGGCCTCTTTCTCTCTATATATACGGAAGTGAGGAATGACACGATCTGTTACAACGGCCTCTCTCTCTCTCTCTCTCTCTCTCTCTCTCTATATATATATATATATATATATATATAGTTTTCTATGAGTGTAGTATTGTACTCCTCCGTAGTACACGTGGCACTCTTACCGTCTGACACGTTTGTCTATTAGCGTCGAAATCGATGGATCGACTTTTGAGATACTACCCTCTCCCAATGCACAGGGATATCATCATTTAATGTATTAAATATGTATGTCTCTATTTGATATTAAGAGATTAAAAAAATCGTTTTTTTTTAAGCTTCGGAGGTCGTCGTCAACTTAAATCTCACTTTCGTCTCTTCTATCTTGTTAAAAATAAAAAAAATATATTCAAATTTTTTTAAAAAAGACCACCTTCAAAAAAAATGAATTGTTTTGAATTATAGAACGATCTGGAATTATCTAATTTCTTAATTTTTAGAAATATATTTTTTTCTTAAAAGACCACCTTCGAAAAATAAGAATTGTTTTGAATAATAGACCACCTTCAAAACCATCGATTGAATTGAGGGTGATAAAGCTAAGACGCATCCCAATCCTGCCATTTGTACGCGCATCAAACATATATAATTATCCGTCGCAGTCTGTTACAATTAATACTTTCAACTTAGAAAGGTCTAATTGAGTCATTTTTGTTGAGGTATAGTTTCTTACTCTTAGTTATATACGTAATCCTTATTTTATTTATTTCTATAAGCATAAATAAATTTTGGTATAACATATTCCTCTCATTAATATTTAAAAAACATGTTAATTTTAACTAGCTACAAATAGCTAATTTGAGTTTAATATGAAAGTATTTAGAATATTTTTTTCTAATGAATGTTGATATAATATGTTTCTTAAATATTATTTTATTTATATGTGTTAGTATAAATTTTGATTGTCTGATTAATTGAGATGCAATTGGAGCTAATCGAGATTCTATTCCATGTGTCTTTAATTGGTGTCAAAAAATATTAAAAAAAATTTATTCTTAAATACTATAAAACTACATCACGATATATGTCGCAAGACCCTATGATGCTTAAGTTAGATTTGCTAATGAGATATCAATTAAGTGCTAAGTCTTTCAAAATCAAATGTATTATGTGAATTCTACTATATCAATGATCACGATGAAGGATCATTGTATAATGTGATTTCAAGATCATTACACTTAGAGATATGCATTGATGTGGGTGATTTCAAGATCATTGTGAAATCGTGATATATGAATTTAAGAAAAAACATAAAATAGTCATAATATGGGTTATAATATTTGAGGATAACCTCATGTTAATCACATTGTGTTGAAGTATCAATCATATTAACCATAGTATCAACCACATAACGTTACAGTATTAACTAGGTTGCTTAAAAGTGTTGACTATATGACAAGTGTAAACAACATATATATATATATATATATATATATATATATATATATATATATATATACTCAACACATCTACATTAATATTCATAAGAACATGCAAACTATAATAGCTAGCTTGCGTTGATATATTATGTTATGATCATAGTAAATTTTGAAATATTAATAATTAATAGTCGCAGCACAGTCAACGAATGAAAATTAATTATAATGATATGCTTTTTTAGATTTTATAAGGGTGCATGTTAGACTTAAATTTAGAGGAATAAAGACTAAAATAATATATTTTAACATCTGTACATGTAATTTTGCCAAACTTTATTGGGGTAATTTAAAAAATTGAAGACAAAAAAATCATAAAGATAAATTTGAGCCTAAATGGATTAAGATCGAAGTTCAAAGAGTCCCAAGTGCAAAAATAGGAAGAAAAAAAACGTGAACAAATATAAAAACAAATTTATCTGATTTCTCGAAAATGGCGAAAGTGTTGGATTTTTCTCTTATAACACCCCTCATCTCCAACCGCTATAATGTTTGTGAATATATTTATGTTATTTTTGGTTCAATCGAACTTGTTGTTGTAATATTTTTAAATATGTTTATTTTTATTTTTTTGTTAGTGAACTGTTTATAATACATTTTCAATTAACTCAAATTCTCATAAACATTAACTATCAACTTTATTATGCTTATTAACGTTTAATGAAATACTTTAGAATTTCAAATGCGCAATCTTATTGATCTTGGAACAAAAATATGAAAAAAAAAAATCTTTTATGTTATTAATAATATTTTTTATAGGGCTATAATGTTTTTCATGCACATATATATATAAAAAGTATAAACATATATAAAAAACATTGTAAACCTATAAAAAATACTATAATAAAGAATAATATCTCATACAAATCTAGACAAGAAGAAGAGAGCTCTAAATCTCGCCCTTCGAATGGCAAGGAGCAAGTCGAGCCTGTTGGGAGGAGGATGTGGGTTATTACACGTTACGGATGATTGACCTGCTGCTGAGCGTAGGCCCTTGCCGACCATCTAAAGATCGAGCCTAGGGGGGCAGATCAGCGTCAGGCATTGCTGGAGACGAAGAGAGAGAATTATTATCTTGATCTGGCTGACTCACAGGAGCAACTGAAAGAAGTCTGAACTGAGCGTCAGGCTTTGGAGGATGAGTTGCTAAAGTTGATGAGTGCCTTGCAAAAACTGAGGGTTGAGCTTCCTATGGAGACCATCGTCGAGTACAAGAAGTCGACGGGCTTCGAGATGGGTCTAGAGCGAACAGGCCAAGTCTCTTACAAGTATGACTATCGGGTCGCCCTAGCTTGGTTCAAGGCCCAATACCCCAACCTTGAAATCGAGGAGGATCCCTTTGTGCTCCTGCCCGAGGACAAGAACATGTCGATGGAGGCCGAGCAACCCTTCGATGACTCCCTTCCACCGCCCAAAGAATAGGAATGTTGTAATTTTTTGGTTTTTGTTGTCGGGGTCCCTTTTTGGTATGTCGAGTCTCCATGTGTCGTTTGGACCCTCGGCCCAAGCATGTACTTAAATTTTCATAAATGAAAACAACTATCTTATGCTCAATTGTTTGCATCTATATATAGAACTTTTGTAAGTTCGATATATATCACGTCCTCAGTAACTATTTTTCCTCCATCATGGCCAAGGCATAAGTTCCTTCTCAAATTGTGCTTTCTACTCGGTAGGGGTCTTCTCAGTTCGGGGCCAGCTTGCCCCGAGACTGAGTAAGATCATTGACCTCAGCCTTCAGGAGCACCAGGTCATTTACTTCAATTCGATGAGGACGTACCCTTCAGTCGTAGAGTCTTACTATGCTTTTTTGTACGCGAGGGTTCACAGGTGTGCCTCACCTCAGCTGGTCGGATGAGGAGGATTCCCAATATGACTCGACTCGAAGAGTTAGGTAGACCACCTTGGGAGGAAGGACTTCTTCTGTCCTGAAAGCTAGGCTGAATAGAGATTCTCCTGTCAGGGTCTTTGGAGTTGTTCGAGACATTCATAGGATGCTCAAGAGCTCGTCCACACATGTCCCGTGCACCCCGGTGACCCTTCTCGTTTGTCCTTTAAGGATGGCCCCATTGGTAACTTCAGCAAGTCGTTGGCTTGGGGGTGCACAACCGAGCTGAATCTTAGCCGGATCTCATAGCTTTAGCAGAATGTTCTGAATTTGGAGTTATTGAATTGGGTCCCGTTATCAGTGACGATGACTCTCGAGATGTCAAACCTTGTGATTATGTTTTTCCAAATGAACCCTTCGACTTATTTCTCGGTTATAAATGTGAGAGACTCAACATCGACCCATTTGGTGAAATAGTGGACCCCGACTATCAAAAATATTTGATATCCCAAAGCTGGGGAAAAGGGTCGAGTGGGTCCATTCCCCATTAAGCGAACGACTAGGCGAGGTGGACAATGGCATCGCTGATTGATGTTAGATTTTGACGTGTTTCTAGCATTGCTCACATTTTTGTAGATAAGCTTGGGCATCTCGGTGCATAGTCGACCAGTAATACTCTTGCCTGAGTATCTTATGGGCCAAGGTTCGAGCTCCAATGTGCTCATCGCATATTGCTTTGTGTGCTTCGGCCAGTGTGATTTGTGCCTCGATCGAGTGCAAACGTCAGAGTAGCGGTTGGCCGAACCCTCGACGGTATAGCTGACCATTGAGCATGTAGTACCATGGGCCTATTCTCCTCACCCGTCGGGCTGCTCTTCGGTCTTCAGGCATCTAGCCATCATATTTAAGTTTGAGCATCTCCTCGACCCAATCGTGCTCCACTTCGGTCATACCTCAGTCAAATCTATATAAAGTTTTAGGATTTTGGGCATCCAAGTCAGGTATTCATCCAACCCGTGCACGGAGGCTAGTCTTGCTAGTGCATTGGCTTATGTGTTGTCTGACTGAGGTATCTTCGTGATGATGAAGTGGCTAAACCGACTAATGTGACATCATACCTCGGCAAGGTACTTGGCCATCGACTCCCCCCGAGCCTCGACTTCCACATATAACTCGTCGACAAGCTTTAGGCCGACCAGCAATACCTCTTGTACTCAATTTCATTATTGGTGGCCTTGAACTCAAGCCGCAAGGTATGCTCATAAACTCGGTCAGTAGGACCCTGAGGATGAGCCAGGCTCCCCCACGCTCCATGTTGGTTGATCCGTCTATATATAGTGTCCATCTCGGGCTTTATCATGAATGCTCAGGGCTTGATGCTTTTAATATGAAATCGGTTAGGGCTTGAGTTTTTATCACTGTCTTCGGTATGTATTTCAGGTCGAACTCCCTAAGCTCAATCGACCATTTGAGCATCTGACCTGCAATATCGAAGTTTGAAAGTGTTTGACATAAGAGTTGGTTGGTGATCAACTGAATGAGACGAATTTGGAAGTATGGTCTCAACTTCCTTGACGCTAGGACCAGTGCCAAGGCAAGCCTTTCGATCGATGGGTATCGCTCCTTGGGACCACTTAGGACATGGCTGCAGTAGTACACCAGCTTCTATCCATCTTTGGCGAGCTTTACCAGGACTGAGCTGATTGTAGCCTTCAAGGCCGCCAAATAGATCCCGAGGGGCCCTTCGGAAGTAGTTGATATGAGTCGAGGCAGCCGAGCGAGGGTGTGCTTTCATTTGTTGGAATGCTTCGCACTAAGGTGTCTATTGGAAGTCTTTTGCTTGCCTCAAGGCCCGGAAGAAGAGGAAGCTCTTATCACTGGCTTAAGAAATAAATTAACTCATTGCTGTTAATCTCCAGTGAGTCACCGAATGTCTTTCACTGTTTTGGGGGATTGCATCTGTAGAATGGTTTCCACCTTGTCGAGATTTGTGTTGATCCCTCTCTCGTGGATGACGAATTCGAGAAACTTCCCGGACCCGACACCGAAGACGCACTTGATTAGGTTAAGGTGCATCTTGTACTACCTTAATGTTTGGAACATCTCAACTAGGTTCGTGAGATGAGTGATAGCTTTTCAGTTTTTGACTATCATGTCATCGACGTAGACTTCCATGCTTTTCCCGATCTGGTTTACAAACAACTGATTAACCATCCTATGGTAAGTTGCTCTGACATTCTTCAGTCCGAATGACATGACCTTGAAACAGTATGTGTTGTGGTGAGTGATGAAGGTCGTGCTTTCTCGATCTTTTGGTATCATTTGAATTTGATTGCAACATGAGATGACATCCATGAACGAGAGTAGCTCATGAACGAGAGTAGCTCGTATCTTGATGTTATGTCAACTAGCTAGTCGATTCTCGGGAAAGGGTAACAATCCTTCGGGTAGACCCGATTGAGGTCAGTATAATCAATGCACATTTGCTATCTTCCATTGGATTTTTTGACTAATACACCAATAGATACTCAAGTCAAATATTTGACTTCCGTGATGAACTATGCGTCCAACAAACAGGCGACCTCATCTTCGATGGCTCTTTGCCTATCGAGAGCGAACTTCCTTGGTTGCTTTTTCACTGGTCAGGTGTCGGGCTCTACATTGAGACGATGTTGGGCCACTTTGGGGTTGATGTCGGGCATGTCTTTCGGGGACCAAGCAAAGATGTTGGCATTTTTGCAGAGGAATTCCACCAGCTGGACTCGTTGCTCCTCCGAGAGTGTCGAGCCGACCTTGACGGTCCTCTCGGGGCTCTTGGGGTTGATGGGGGCTTCGATCACTTTCTCCGTCGATTGAGGCTTCGGCACTATCTTGTCTGTGTCTCGAGGGTCGATGATGGGAGCCAAGGTTTTAAGTTTTTTGGGCAACGTCGTCGCCATCAAGTAACATTACCTTGACTCTTAAGGATCACTTTTTGCTTCTCCGACTCTAGCTCTGATCGGGAACTTCATGGCTCGGTGGTATGTTGAGACAATCGCCCTGAGCTTATTGAGCTTTGGTTGACCGATGATGACGTTATAAGTCGAGGGGAGTCCAACCATGATGAATGACATTATCAATGTCTTCAACCTTGGCTCCTCTCCGATGGTGACCGGGAGTGTCATCATCTGGATAGGGGAGATAATCCCAGGTCATAGAGGGCTATCTGGGCCCGAAAAGCTACAACATGCTCTGACGGAACCGAGCTGCTATCGTAAGACTCCAGCGATGGTAGTCAGAAATTGGCTGGGATGAGTTTGCCTTATATTTCGGGGACCAATGGAGATCCACCCTTGGAACTCTTACTGACTTCTCCCTTTGACTTGACAAACTCTCTTTAGACTTCGTCGAGCCTTTGGTTAACTTGGCGTAGTTATTCCCTTACAAAGTTGGTTGAATCTTAAGAAATGACATCCAGCTCGGAGGGCACATGCACAATGTCTCGAGAATAGCTCTCCGGTCGAGCCACCCAAATGTTCGGGTTTTCCGACATAACCTCTATCGGGGGACGATGTGGTCCGTCATTATCAGGTTGCTCCCTCTGAGCTGGTGGCGACTAGGGCCTCCCTTATTGTGGTGCTTGTCGATGGGCAGCCGACTATTAAGATGCTAGTGCCTGCATCAATTAGGGAATGTGTAGGACGATGGTTTACATCATCCCGACCAACGTCTGGACTTGGTGGGTGAGGTTTAGAAACGCCTCATCGGGTGGCCTTGGTTTCGCTATTAGGGGAGATAATCCCGGGTCGTTGAGTAGTCTCCAGTAGCGGTTTGGCGTAGGCCCCGACACGATTGTTTCCTCCATCGGGAGGAGCGGGTTCGGTCCCCTAGTCTTCAAAGTTGGCAGGTGGATATGGGCTTGACAACCAAGGTGCTCCAGGCTCGGATCGCTTGATGGGCATTCTTGCGTCATCGACTCTTCTTCTAGTATAAAAAATATTGGGGATTTGTCGTCGTAGCCAAGGAGTCAGCACAGCCTGGTCCCTGCTGGGTGCACAAGCTCGTCCAAGTCAGTCAAGGGCGGAGGCATCCGGTTCAAATCAGCTTAGCATCTCGAGAGTCTACACCTCGGGTTGGCTCCTTTGAGCTTCGCTCGAGTCAGTGTCTGCTGAAAGGGACCTGCACCAATGCCTCGTCGGGATAGGGGTACCCGACATGACCCCTCCGACATTCCAGTCAGTGTCTTGAACCCCTTCTGGAGGATATCAGTGTGTATTTTTAAGATTAAGAGTGAGAGAAAAGAACTCCCCTACTGGCATCACCAGGAGAGGACTTATACTCGATAGATGGAGGGTCAACCGTATACTCGGTCTTACCTCCGTCGACACCCTGGGTGAAGTCGTCATGTACGGTGAGTCAGTCGACGCAAAGGTATGGTACGAAGGTGTGATGCGCCATGCGACATTAATGGCGCGGTGGAGGTTTGGCTAACGTGTCGTTCAATCGACTCCACCTTGGATGTTGACGTGGTCGCGGGAGTGGCGTGGATCTGACTCCAGCTTAAATGCTGACATAATCATGGAGTTGGCGCTAACCCAGATTGAACTAGCCCATTACCTATTCTATCACAAACTAACTTTACCATGGTTAGTTGGCGTCAAATAGTTATTTCCATTGGTTTAGAAATAAAAAATATAAAATTTTAACTATTTTTTAATAGGATTAGTGTTTTTTACACCTGTATAAAAAATTATAAAGTTATAAAAAAAAATATTGGAACTGACCTTGTTCACCCTGTACACGAACCAGTTTAGATTATAGATTGGTACAGTACAAAGGCAATGAGCCTGCCTTTAGATATTTTATCAGAGATATTTTCTAGATGAAGGGAAAAGAGATTAATATTGAAGAAAAATAAAAATAGTGGCATTCCAGGGTTTTTTTTTTCATGTTGTCTCTCGATTTCGTTTATGTTTCCTTTCTGAAGTGGAATTAATACCCCCATATTAGAGCAGATCCAAAACGATTTCAAATCAAAAAGGGAAATGCTTCGGAAACTTTTGAAGGGCTACATCAAATAAAAAAATAAAAATTCAAATTTCCGACTTCTTAAAACACATTGTTCATCAATTATTATTATTATTATTATTATTATTATTATTATTATTATTATTATTATTCTTCTTCTTCTTCTTCTTCTTCTTCTTCTTCTTCTTCTTCTTCTTCTTCTTCTTCTTCTTCAATATCTAGCTCAATATCTGTGTTTAAATTCCGATAAGAACTCGGCTTCGGCTCGTTGCTTTTGACTTAAGACAACATTTGATCAAATTAATAAAGATGGCTTAAATGACAATACTCGTCGTGTTCTCAAGTTACCCCAGAAATCAAATTTAATATATATTTGCTCTCCATTTTTCACGTAACCAAAGTTTATATATATAACAATTTTGTTAGCTCACTTCCCACCATAATTATCAATCAGTTCGAAATAAAATTATTAATATAAAATGTCTAATTGCCCCTTATTGCTTTTACAATTGTTTTACTTTCACCAACTGTAAAATATTATTCAACGTATATTAATGTCAAATGAAAGATATTAATTATAGAAATATCTATATTAATTTATGAGGTATATATATATATATATATATATACACACACACTTAAGCTTAAATTTAGATAGGCAAATAAGGGAGTCACTAATTTTGAAGGAAAACTAATAATTTAAAAAAATTAGGTATCTAATTACCCCTGATTGCTTTAACTATTAGTTTACTTTCAGAGTTACAATTGTAAATACAATCTATTTTTAAAATATTAATTTTTAGAAGATATTAATGTCAATAGAATTTTTAAGGTATTCCATCAATATGGAGCTATAACAATATATATTTTAGTTTACGAGTTTACATTATATGTATAAAGCTTAAATTTAGAGAGGGAGATATTAGAATCACTAATTTTGAAGGAATATGATATATATATATATATATATATATATATATATATATATATATATATATATATATATATATATATATATATATATATACGTAAAGAAAAAAGTATTATTATTATTGTTGTTTTTATCGTCAATATTAATTTGAGCTAAAAATAAAAGAAAAGTGGGAGTTGCGGTGAGGTCTCTCTCTCTCTCTCTCTCTCTTTCTCGCTCTCTCGTTTCCGTTCTATTTAGTTCGTGACCGTGCGGGAAGTTCCATTCTCGTCGCCCCCTTTTTCTCCTCACTCCTCCTTCTCCTCCTCCCCCCTTCGTCCCCTTCCTTTGGTTGGGTTTGTGTCTCCGTCGTCTTCCTCTTGGGTCGTCCCCGCCTCAGTAAACCGCCGAACCTTCGAAGGCGGAGATCCGTTAGTAGACAGCGTTCTCTGAGGAAGCCGAGAGGAGGAGGAGGAGGAAGACGAGCCCAACTGACCGTCTGACGTCCACAATCTGATTCCTGATCTTTATCTCTCTCTTCTTAATTATAAGAAAAGAAGGATCTTTTTTACCTTCTTCTCCTATCGGTGAAACAACGCGGAAACCAGGGGATTTTGGTTTACGCCGTTTGGTGGATCAACTCTGAAGGAAGGCAAGGAAAAGGAGGAGGAAAGACCAGGGATCATGTGCAGGACGACGCAGGTCGGATGCTGACAGAGTATGGGAGTGGTTGGACCTTTGGTTGATCGCCATGACGCTTTACATTGGTCGCGAGGTTCCCAAGGTACCCTTTTTCCCTCCAAAAATTCAACTTTGCTCCCTCTTTCATGTAACGAGAAGAATATCTCGCGTGGTTTGATGTCATCACAATTTTGTTTGCAGCTATGGAGGAAGATTTGCATGGAAACATTTGTGGAGCTTCAACTTTTTATGGAAAAGTGGAAGCTACTGCTGGCAGGACTCATATTTCAGGTATGACTTTGTGTTTTTCGAATGATCTTAAGGGATTACTAAACAAGCACCCGAGATGGAAAATTTGCAATCCGGATGTTGGCGTGGATTCTTCTTGATAGGAATCATTAGTTTGGATTTCTGCGATATATTGATTTGTGATAGGAATTTAGACTCGTGTATAGGTACACAGAAAACATCTCTGTCGACGGAGCTGATGTTTTGCTGTTGATGGCTTGATATTGCAAGCTGAGTTCTTCTACACAGATGTAGTGTTTTTTTCAGTGGAATAGCATAAGTTGCAACGAATGCATTGCGCTTTTGTTTTTCCACAGTAATTAGCACAACCGTTACGAGACTTGTGACATAATGTTTTCAAGATCATGGGATTCTTTGTTCAATAGATTTTCGACCAACCATTTCTTTTAGAGAGTTCAGTAGTAATCTGCTTCCGGTGTACTTTGTTGGTGGCATTCATTACGAGTTCTTATATTTAGTTGTTGTTAGTTAATTTAATCGTCGCAGAACATCCTATTCAAGAGCTATAATTCAATGATGTTGGAAGTTACTGCATTTAAGACGAAGAATATTCTTCCAAAGACTTCAGCTTATGTGCTATTACTGTTTCTTTAGTTGGATCCTTCATCCAACAACTGTTTCTATAAGTTCATTGTGATGGTAAAGCATCATAATTTTATTCTTTTGTGAGTATAGGACCCAAACTATATTATAGTTTGGATTCAGCCTTCTAATGAGTGAGTATATCAGTTTACTTGTTTAACATATCTGAGAATCATGAGTCATGCCATTATAATAAATATAATCTTAAAATGTTCAAATTATTATTATTTTTTAAGTGCATATGATAGTACTTTCTGTGGACATATGTGACTGCCTGCGCGAAATGTGACTGCATTGTTAATATGTTGGCCTTTCATTTAATAATATTTGGTTTTAGTTGATCAGGTTGACTTAAATCACACATGGCACTTTAAAGCGATTCCTATATTTTATCCTTAAAAAAGGCAATTTCTATATTGAACTTTCTTGTCTTCTAAATTATTACACCAAGTATGTTAGTATTATCTTTTTTCTATAATCTTTTGTTTGTTATTTTTTTCCTTTTTTAATTTAATTGTTGCATTTATTATAGATCTGTGATATTGTTTTCCATGAAGGTCCATATGGACTAGTATGATAGAACTTTCTACTGCTGCTCCTATGATAATCTTATGCTTTCATCTATCTGATTTTGTAATTAGTCATGGGTTAATGTGATTATTTACTGAAAAAAAAAATTTTCATTTTTTTTTTGTCATTCATGGTGAACATATAAAGATCTCTTCAACTAAATATACATGAATTAGATTTGAGAATAATTCACTGCATTTGTCGTTCTCTAGTACATTCATGGGCTGGCTGCACGAGGAGTTCATTATCTACATCGACCTGGACCAACTCTTCAAGATGCTGGCTATATGATCCTTCCGGTGCATGCTAGTGCTTTGTCTGAGTTACCTGCGATGCTGAATGAAATGATTGTCGGTTCTGTATTGAAATAACATTAATGTTTTATTAATGCTTTTGCGATTTTAGGAACTTGGAAAAGAAAGAGGTTACGTCAGTGAAAGCCTATTCACCTTCATCTTTTTGTCATTTATACTGGTATGCATTTCTCTATATGTTATTTGCTGATGCTTCTCTTATAAGTCTCTGCATGCAAATTTCCTTGTGAATAAAAGTAATCAGACTTTCGACGTAACTTTACTTTTTTAAAGCAATGCCAAAATCAGATTCAACTTTATCATGAAACATGTTGGAAAGTATATGTCAAAATAGTTTGCAATAACACAAAAAATTCCAGCTCAATTTAGTCTGAGGGTTCCATCTCTTTATATGGCTATATGTCCCCTTCTATTCTTGTCCTTTTGTCATGCAACCATTTTAGCTTTTCTCTTACCCTTTTGTTTAACTTGTTTGTGCCATTACCTTTGATAATTAATTCACATTTATTTATATAAGCTTGGTTCTTCTTTTAAGGCATCATCATTTCACTTGGTACCCAGATGCAGTGATTTCATTTCTTTTACATGCCTGACTTTTTATCTTTTCCTTTGCTCTCTCCTTTCGCTTGCGTATATAAGATGCACATGCAATCTGTTTCTTGTTGTGCATTCCCAGCAATCATGTCTGCTTTCTGAGCTCTTACATTATATTGCTTGCGTTTGTTGTAGGTGCATGTCCATATTCAGTGTTTGATGGTTATGACATGGTGTTCTTATTTTTGCAGTGGACATTTCATCCTTTTGTTTATCATAGCAAGCGCTTCTACACTGTTCTGCTCTGGCGGAGAATTTTGTCATTTCTAGTTGTAAGTAGTTGTATTCACCTGTTATTTCCTTCCTCTGGTCGTCCTGTTACTTAACAATGAAGGGTCATTTCAGGCTTCTCAAGCATTGCGGATCATCACTTTCTATTCCACACAGCTTCCTGGACCTAACTATCACTGCCGCGAGGTATTATCTGCATGAAATGGCTTGTCAATTTTAACTTTCTTTTGCCAGTAAAACAATTGTGATCTGTAATACCAATGATTTCTTTTTTGTTTTTTCATTTAGGGAGGGGAGCTTGCCATACTGCCTCCACCAGAGAGTGTAACTGAAGTGCTTCTGATTAACTGTATGTTACTTTTCAGACATTCTATCCTCGCAGTTAAATTGCATCATTGTCATTGTAGGTGTTTATTTATTTATTTATTTATTCTTCTTGCTTTCAGTTCCTCATGGAGTCATATATGGTTGTGGTGATCTGATATTTTCATCCCACATGATATTTACACTAGTTTTTGTCCTTACGTACCATAAATATGGCACTAAAAGGTACACTTTTGGCATTTGTGCAACTCTAGTTGCTTATGATTTCAAAGTTGATCCAATCTGGACTGTTGCAGGTTCATCAAGCTTCTTGCTTGGGTTTTAGCTATTATTCAGAGTTTGCTTATAGTAGCTTCCCGCAAGCATTACACGGTAGATGTAGTCGTTGCATGGTGGGTCGTATGTGTGATTATATTTTCTTATATGCTTTTTTTTCTTAAAAGTAGTCCTGGTGGCAACTGCATTATGTTTTCATTTGTATGCTTGCAGGTATACTGTAAATTTAGTGGTATTCTTTGTTGACAAGAAACTACCAGGTGTTTATATGTTTTTGACTTGGTTGACTTTTTTATTCTATCTCACTTTGTATCATAGATCGATTGGCTGAAAAACTCTTTGTATTGTTTACGACAGAAATGCCTGATCGTTCTAATGGATCCCAACCACTGTTACCATATGTTAAAGATAAAGATGAAAAATCTAGAGAAGATCACCACATGTTATTGAATGGAAATTCAGTGGATACTGCTGATTGGGTATGACACTTTGATTAATATAGTTTATTAAATTGATCATATATTGCTTCCTCCTCCTTATTGGTAATATATACTATTGGCAAAGGTTATAGTTATGATCTACTTATGCATTTGTTTTAGTATATGTAAACAGAAGATTAAGTCTGCTTTCTGTTGCTGTGGCTATCAGAATTAAAATTATTAGGGACCACCATTGCCTGACACAAATGTATTATTTACATTTAACCTGCTGTAATGGAAATAGATAATTATACACCATACGCATTGATCAACTTCATTCAAATATTGTCTCCCCACTGCTGCTTGATTAGTTCAAAAGTGTCCTATATTGAAGGAAGAATGTGTTATGTGCCATTAGCTATCTCTTCCTGTCATCGGCTTTCTGCACTGATCGTATGGTCTAAGATCAATCATTTATAATTAGCATGCATTTCTGGAGATATGTTGTATGTTCTTTTTTCCTTTTTTTTCGTTGATCCAGTATTCTTGATTGAATGCAAACATCTATGGTTATTTTCAACCAGAGGCAGAGATCGCAAGTGAATGGCAAGCATGGAGAAGACGGGAACCACATCCATTCTGAATCTGCGGCAAATGGTGCGTAGATCAGTTCGGACATCTTGGTTACTGATTTACAGTATGCACGGCGATACCATCTTTGAGTTAAGTGGGAAGCACTGCATTCGACTGAACCGAGTGTTGATGCTTATCCTTGCGAAGCAAGGAACTGAAATCTAACTGGGGCATGCCAACCATCTTGCTCCCTTGCATCATGACATGCTCGTTTGTACTCTCTTTTTGTTTTCATGCCCAACAATTCTTTGTTGTGCATTCAATGGAAATCTTAACTTCATGTGGCAAGTGTAGTGGTTTTGTTGTGTCACAGCTTTGTGCAACTAAAAGGAACATTTATTTCTCAAAAAAGGGGGAAAGATTGGAAGCGATTGCTTTCAAGTGATTACCATATTGTTCTTTATAGTTCTCGTTTTGCATTGAAGAAATGCTACTACTATCATCATGTTATTAGTGCGTTCGCGCTACACCATCATGTGATTGAACAAATTTTTTCAAGATCTTGTTGTAGGGGTGGAGCTTTGGTTGTTCTCCTTTTTATTATGAACCCACCCCACAAGCATTTTTAGGAGCCAAAATAAACACTTCTTGGATGAAGATGAGGTCTAAATCCCAATCCATGTCCTGATCTGATCTGTAAAGAAAACAGCAGAAGACCACTTTTTTGCTTTGTCATATCATTTATCATAGTTATTTGTTTGTTACTTTCTTCTCCCCATGTAAGATCACACCGTTTGGCTACTTAGAACTTTAGAGATTGTTCTTATATCATTTGTATGAGATCCTAATTTTGTCCCCTTATATTGGATATGAAAAGGAAAACAAAATTCATTGATAGGGCTAGAGGGAGTCTACAACTATTAACTTGAAATTAAATATTTTGAGTTATGCCTATCAAATTAATTGGCTAATTATTCTATATCGTGGGCATGCGCATTAAATGAGGCTGATTGTAATATCTCAATTTATTCTTTGACATCACCTCTTACAATAAGATCACATTTAGTCTCTCTTTTAACATTACCATTTATCAACAATAAAAATATTTTCTAAGCACAGTTGTGTTCTGGTTGATACATCAAAGGTCAACCTATGGTCTTTAAAGATGTGGCAGCTTTAGAGCCCTATCAAGATTGCAGTAAGCACACATTTGAGTGTGGAAGATGGAGAATACATAATTAAATGTACATGTAAAGGCACTCACTGATGTTTTGTTCTTGCAACAATCTAAGTAATAGTAAGCACGCAACTGTGTGTGTGTGTGTGTGTGTGTGGAAGAAAGAAGACAACACACACAGATGTACATGTAAAAGAAGAAGACAGGTATGGGTGTGCAACAACACACGCAGCAAAACTCACAGATCAGAGATAGATCATTCAACTCCTGATAGGTTGGATGTCTCTCACTGCAAGAACTCCTGCTGTCTGGTGAAAACTTTTGTATCAACTTTCAGCCTGGAACATTGAAGTGAAATAGCCAGGAGATGACAAAGGCAAACACCAGGCATGCAAGCAGCGAGTTGAGAAACCGGTGGCCCTGCCAAAAGCTGTGTGTTTCTGATGAAGAAGAAGGTGGCGGAGATGCGGTAGCAGCTTCGTTCCAGTGCTCGGTGGGTTCGGTCTCGCCTGAACCGACCACATTCTTGGCGATCGAGCCGCAAACCTCACATGTCCTGGAAACAGAAACCCAAAAAGGAAGAACAAGATCTCCATGGTGGAAGTATAGTGACCAGCTTCAAGGCTGGCTTTGAGACCAAACACGAAAGCCACTTTGGGATGCAACAACCAACCTTGTAATTTGTCATGCAAGCATCACGGGATTCTAATAGTTTGTGAAGTCAGCTTTCAAGAAGTGAAGTCAAGAAAGAAAACAAAATAAGTTCCTCCTATGTGACACAAAAAAAAAGTATTACTAAATGCAAAGGCACAATGGCACTTTCCATAAGATTGTCATTTTGAGACGAGGAAACCAGGATTCATGTCACCAAACAGTATCTATTTATCTAACATCTTTGTTTGATGTAATGGGACAGTTGTTGTGATCCTATGTCTAAGGCTTGGAATATGAGGAGGAACAAACTTATGAAACCCAACATGAGCTGAAGCAATAATAAATCGAAACCCAAACAGGATTGATAGTTTGTTGTATAGGTGACACATTTAACTTTTACCGTGTCCAAACTACTGCTGGTTTACGATGCTCGCTTACTACATTCATCGTTAGAGACTCTTATAATTAATTCAAGTCTACCCCTGTATGTAACATGAGACGTAACTGGAGTGTTACGGTGTGTCATTTGATTGAATACCTTCAGCAATTTGTTCCCCGCAACATCGGTTTACCGCTAGTAATAAACGATAGGTAGTTGTGTTATGTTATGCTCTTCTCCCTCTGTTCCAAACAAGAACTCCTTTCTTGCATTCTGTGGACGATTCAGAATATACGGAGAAAAAGAAGAAGAAAATGGTTGAGATTAAGCTTTGCTTACTTGTTTCCCCTGATGTTAAACCAGGTCTCAGCGCATTGCTTGTGGGCAGCAGCCAGGTCGTCCTTGCAAGAACACCCCAACTCGATCGGCGCACCCGAATCCGGAGATGCCTTCTCCAAGCTGAGATGACAAATCCGGCAATCCCTCCCACCACTCTCCGGACTCGCCGGCTTGCTCTCGGAAGCCCCGCTTTCTAGGTCGCCCACCTGCGAGCCGTCCGAGACCGAGACGCAGGATTTCCTGCAAGGCTCTGGAGACGCGCTTATTTCGCAGCTGGGATGGGGGGGCGAGTGCCCGGCCTCGTCGTCGCTGTCATGGTCGCTCTCATCCGAAGGGGGCAGGTGATGCCCTCCTTCGATGTCCGAAGGGGATATGCCTCCCCTGTCAGCCATTTGCCGATGAGTTCAGGAAACAGACCTTGTGGGGTGTAGCATCAAACATGAGCACCGCGAATCCTTTGGAGATGGGAGAAGACTCTGCGGCTGCTATTTATTTATTGGCAGGGAAGGGAGGGAGGGAGGGAGAGGTCGGTCCGGCATTGAAGTGGGTTGGGCTATTTGTCCGTGAAGCGAAGTAATTGTGTCGAGGGAGTCGAAGAGTAAGAGAGCCTGCTGCTGCTGCTGCTGCTGCTGCTGCTGCAGTGCAGCACAGCAGCATACAACAGCAGCGATGCCGTGAGTTCGTCTGCTTTCACCGTCGTCGCGGCTTTCACTCCGCCTCACTTATTTTGGGTTCAGTTCAGGTCACGCCGATCGACTGACTCCTTCCGCCGCTGCTGTCCGTCTCCTTTCAACGCGCTTTGCCTCCCCTTGCTCTGTTCCCGATCCGGCATTGAAGCGACGACGCGATGGCGGATCGCACGATCTTTCCCCTTCGTCTCTCGATCCAGGGAAGGCGAAGGAGAAGATGGCGACGAAGCAAGAGGAGGAGGAGGCGGAGGATAATTAGAACGAGAGGTAGGTACTAGGAAATAAAAGGAAACGATGATCGAGAACGGCGTCACCGCCGCCGCCGTCAGGGAGGACAAGGCTCCTGTTGTCTTCATCGCTAGTATCCCCACCCAACACCAAACATTTTTCATGGCAAGCGAATCGAATAGAACAAAGAGTCAGACGGCTTAAACTTGCAACACAGACTGACCTCTCAAACTGATAAATCAAACGAACCACCACCAATCTCGTTGTAGCTAGATGTTGTTGTTGGCTGTTGTCTTCTCATCCTCTACTGTCTTCTTGTAGGTGTAGCACTTGGCGATCAAAAGGTACACGCCAAAGTTTAGGAGGCTGAGAACGGCCAGCAGCCAGAAGAAGTAGTCGAGGTGGCCGCGATTGAGGTTGTCCGGAATCCATCCCAGATTCCCGTTCCTCGTCGTAATGGACGTGACGATCGTGACAAGCAAGGTGCTCAAGTAGTTCCCCAGCGCCACCGTGGTAAGCGAGAGCGCGGAGCACATGCTCCTCATGGCGTCCGGTGCCTGGTCGTAGAAGAACTCCAGTTGGCCGATGAAGGTGAAGATTTCGGCGGCCCCCACGATGAAGTACTGCGGCACCTGCCAGAATATGGACATGGGAACATAGCCACTGGTGTCGTCGTATAGGCCGTGCCGTGCCACGGTCCGCAGCCTCGCGACCTCCAGAATGCCAGCCGCCAACATGGAGAAGATGGAGACGACCAGGCCGATGCCCATGCGCGTCAGCTGCGTGAAACCCCGCTCCCGGCCGGTGGACCTTCGGACCGCCGGAACGATGATGCGGTCGTAGATCGGAACCCACACGATGACGCTGATGGTGTCGAAGATGGAGAGCGAGGCCGACGGTATCTGGAAGTGGGGGCCCATGTGGCGGTCCAAGGTGTTGCCTTGCAGAACGAACATGGTGCTCATCTGGCTGTAGACGGTGGCGAAGACGATCCCACTTGCCCACACTGGAAGAATTCGCAGAATGCTCTTCAGCTCCTCCACTTGGGTGACGGTGCAGAGCCTCCATGGATTCGCTGGACTCCTGGCCTTGTCTTCTTCAGTCTCTACGGCAGCCTTGTCAAGGAACCTGAGCAACACGCAGGAATACAGTGCGAGTACAAACCATTACGATTGGCACAAATTCTGGGGATCCAAAACGAATGAAGCCAACATGATAAGCTAGAAACGGGGTTGCAGATTGCAGACGGTGTCGCAGCAACCATAGCAATTGCATGGCTAACAACAAACAGGAGAGCGATACAAAGAGCTTCAGTGAACTTACTTGAATTGGTCTGTGTGGTCAAGCTTACGGCTGCCTTGAATGGCCGATTCCTTTTGTGTGATCTCGTAGAGCAGGGACTTGTCAGCAGGCACCTTCACCCCAGCCTTCCTCAGGGATGCCACCATAACCTGGGCAATGCGTGTGAGGGGGCTTCCTCCAGGTTTCTGGTGCCTGTACAGGCGTGTGCCCATGAAAAAGCTGACGACTGCAATGG
This sequence comes from Ensete glaucum, assembly GCA_021527575.1. Lineage (NCBI taxonomy): Eukaryota > Viridiplantae > Streptophyta > Magnoliopsida > Zingiberales > Musaceae > Ensete > Ensete glaucum. The sequence goes on from CM038554.1 coordinate 33,446,802, forward strand.
CCATGACGACCGCTGGGATTCCGAACCCCCATCCCCATCCGACGTTTGTCTGTATCCAAACGAGCACAGACGAAGCAATCAGGCCGCCTATGTTGATGGAGAAGTAGAACCAATTGAAGAACGAGCTCTTCCTCTTCTTCTCCGATTCGTCAGATTCGTCGAATTGATCAGCACCGAAGGAAGAGACGCATGGCTTGATTCCTCCCGTTCCCAGCGCAATAAGATAGAGCGCTGTGAAGACTGATGCAGTCTGCGCTCTCGTTGGATCACACACACCATTTTGGCATGAAGGTTTCATACCTTTGACTGATGCGGTCATTGTCAGTAGTGTCAAACCCTGTGGGGGCAAGCAGAAGATATTAGTGTCCAGCATCTGAATTCTCCAAGACAATAATTCTTTGCTTCCTTACCAAAATGTAAACGATCATGAAGCTGGCAATTGTCCAGTATCTTCCTATGTAGGCATCAGCTATGAACGCCCCAAGCAGTGGCATTATATAGCATGTTCCTGACCAGTTGGTGACATTATTTGCTGCCGTGGTATTCCCTTGGTGGAGGCGATCCTTCATGTAGTTCACCAGGTTGGTGCTCATCCCATAGTAAGCCAGCCTTTCGCAGCACTCGTTTGCTGAGGAAGTTTTGCGTAAGTCAGTCAAAAAGATCGAACAATGCGTATGCTAATTGTACAATGAATGGCTACAGGAACCTGAGAACCGCACCAAGAATGTAGGGACAAGTCCTCCAATTTCCAGTGTTCTTCTTGATAGCTGGGTTCCCATGGATATCGGTTGTCCCATCCTGGGTGTACTCATCTTTGATGTCCTCCATGAGCTCAAGGAAGCAAGGGAATTGCTTAAAGCGATTGTTGTGAGAAGCTCACCTAAGTAAGAGCATTCAAAATATCTTCCACCCTGTTAATAAATTACCAAGAAAGTCTCGAATCATCAGAATAGTGACTGGAGGAGAGAACAGAGTGTCCTACTCTGGTGTTGTCTGGTGTTGGATTTTAGTGTAATGCATCGTAAACTAGTGTTCTGGTACCAGGTCGAGGCATACTTTTATATCAGTTCTTTATAAAAAGTAGTTTACGAAGAACTTGTCCACCGTGTATAAACTCAGCAAAATTAAGCATATTAAAAGATAAAATACTAGGAATGCTTTCCTTCAACTTCATATATCAGATTTTTCTGTCAGAAATATGGTGAATTTTTTTATCTACAACAGTTTCCTTCTCTGCCTATTTATATGTTCATGCAATGAGTCGCAATTTCTACGTTGTAAAGTATCAATAACAGCATACTGACAGTCAAAGAGACTAATAAGATGTAAACTACAAAAATGAACAAGGGATAACAGTGTGAATTTAGCCTTATCCCCCACTTAATGGGACGCCAAGTTTGCGTCAAATGCGAACCACTGGAAACAAGTAAACTTTACAAATCGAAGGTACTTTCTCAAGTAACGATTAACTTGGACTAATCAATCATATCTTTCTTCGCTAGCAAAGAGGAATGGCGTATTCTTCCAGAGTAGAAACGATATCTTTAATTTAGAGTAAAAAGATCATCAAGACAATGACTAGGCCCTCATCTTACCTAGTCCTGAAATCGAACTCAGAACTGGATATATCATATGGAAGAATGAATTCTTACAGATGATCTAGCGGGAACTACACAGACTCACCAGATCCAGACGTTCTCTTCCTCCTTCTTCTCTAGAGTACTAAGAGATGAGCGGATTCAGAATCCGAGACGCCACCGCACCTTTCCCACCCTAAGCGAGAGAGGAGAGAGGGCAAGGAGAGGGTTACAGAGATAAGATGAAGTGGCAATCAGATGCGGGAGTTCTGCACCGCAACAATAGCACTTATTGTGAAGCCTTCGTCGACGGCTTTTGATGGATCTTTCAGAACCCCCCCCCCCTTCCGCGTTCCCGTGTGGGAGCGGAATTTAAGGATGCTGTTGGGTAGCGTTCGCGCGAACCCGTGTAGAATCCGAATCCGTTTACTTCCGTTAATCTGAATCTCTATCATCCTATCCTGTGTAGGATTAAATATTATTATCCGATATTGAATCAAGATACTCGAGATCAAACATTATTATCCAATATTGAGTCAAGATTCACAGTCAACACAATAAGCTCGTCGGACCTGAAAAAGTGGATCCATCAAATAATTTGATCACCACATCAACACGATATGATCTCAATCCACTCATTTACCACGTCATACCAGCAAATCAAAATAAAATAATTTTTATAAATATTATGACACTCTTATTTCTCCACTTCATCCTATCATCTCAAACTTATCCGACTCGGTTTTATTTATTTTGATAAGAACTGCCTCGATCTTCTTGGAAATTAATGATGTATCGTATGAAAGAAATGGATCAAACCAGATGTAACTCATCTACTTGGACGAAAGATCTAAATCTACCCTAGTCAATGCCCCATCCTCGATCGGATCTAAAAATATCAAGCGAGCGGATGGCCGTACTGGGCGATGGATGCGGAGGATAAATCCGAATCCGAATCCGAATATTATCGGATGTGTGTTGGGCGGGCTAAAGCCAATATCAGATTGATTACCTCAAACATTGCGAGCGAAAAGGAGAGACGAACAAAAGATTCAAACTCCAGCCGATGGAGTGTGAACGGGGCCGAGTGCTGGTCCCGGATCAGCAGCTCTTTACATTATTTTTTCTCTGGTGTTGACTGCTAGATCAATACCCATCTCAAGGTTCGGTCCACTCGAAAGAGACCCCCACGGGTTCACTTCTCTTTCACTACTTAACTCACAGTGAGACCTAATGGATACACAACTACATGAATGTGTATCATATATATGTACACATATATGCATCACGATCAGATAGAATCGTGATGATGGAAGAAAAATTAACACAAGAGATAACGGAGAAGCGACGAAATCGGAGAGGCAAGCGAAAAGTAAGATAGTGGACGAGGTTTTTGCTGGAAAGCGGCTTACCTAAACAAGAAGGGGGCGGCGACGGCGAAGAAGAGTCACAGGCCTGTCGGTTTCGATCTCCAGGAGCGTCAGCCTGTACATTTATTTAGATGGAACTAAGTTGGCCCAGATCGACTACCGTAAAGAGAAGGGAAGAGTCGAAAGCGAAAGATGAAGAAAGAGATGAGGGGAAGAAAATTGAGACGATAATTTACTCCGTACCTCGACCGGAATCAGGCAATAGGCTGTCGATCCCCGACCGAGAGCATCCGGAAAGAGAGAGACGTAGAAAGAGAGAACTCCTGCCTTCGAACTGCTACTGAATCCACTTCGCAGCGACGCCGGATCGGGATGAGAGAAGCGGATTCTCGCACGCTTATGTGATTCTTCTACGGCGCCAGTAGAAACGGAAGGAGGTGGGCAATTCACCAGTAGAAGCAAAACTGACTTCAGGTGCAAACAAACAGCAACAATGACATCAGTAGGGCAAGATTCCCGAGGAAAGTTGCGAAAGAAGAACGCCATCGCTGTCAGGGAAGAAAACCAAGACGAGAAATTACTCCGCACCTCGACCGAGAAGAGGGAGAGAGAACTCCTGCCTTCGAATTGCTACTGAACCCACTTCATAGCGACGCCGGGTAGGGATGAGAGAAGGCGAATCTTGCACGCTTCTGTGATTCCTCTGAGGCGCCAATGGACAAGGGAGGTGGGCGGTTCGCATTAGTAGAAGCAAGCAAAACTGACCGAACAAAACACTAATAGGAGAAGGCGATGTCGTTGTCGACGATCGCAGTCGATGATGACGCGTGGCGTAAATCGCACGCAGATGTTGATTCGATTGGTTAAGCTCAACGGTTCGGTCAACTCGTTCCCATGTGCATGTGTGGCGTTATTTTTATAGCGTTTATTATTATTTTATTAACAATAATCGATATCTAGATATCATATAGTCGTATTAACTAAATTATATATACATAAGAGGTACACGCCAAATGATCAAAAAATCAAGCATTTTAGTCATATTAACTAAATTGTATATATAATATAATATGATATAATCGATATCTCCATATCATGTAGTCGACACCACAAAACCAAATGATTGATCCTTAGATGCCATGAGATTAGCAACAAATTGGTTTCGATCGGCTCCAAATCAGTGTCAAACTCATAAAACTAATACCTGACTTAACACGTTGGCATTAGAAGGACACTATTCACTGCTTAAACCTTCTAAGGATTTGAGCATTCTTGGCTTAGCTATTGAGCCCATCAACTATTTCTGGATTCAACAACTAATATAACATATTTTTATCTATTATTATGTATTCTATATTTAAATATTTTAAATAGCATTGAAAGACATGTATTTTAAAAATATGACGATATATGTTTGGGTAAATATTATAATCTATATTTATATTTATATAATTAAAGTTATTATTTTGTTATCATGTTCAAATTTATGTATATACATATTATAGTTAGATGTAAAAAAAAATATTATCTAGATAAAACAAATTATAGGGGTTACTATGAATTATATTAGAAATAACTAACAATGTTATGATATATTGAAGTAAATATGACATTGATGACTGTTGGGGTCATTCCGCAACGTGGATTGATGAGTCAGCAAGGGGAGGTTGTTCGTGTGTGCAAACTCGCCTCCATAGATTGGCAGTATGGTAGTTCGGTCCCGCCCTCAGGTCGACTCCTTTGAAGGCAAGTCGGTCTTGTCTTCAGATCGCTTCCCTTGGAGGTAGGTCGGCTCATTTTGCTTGCAAAAAGATCCTGATTGAGTTGTTGGTGCTCGGTGGAGTCCCTAAGACGATCAAATCAGGGTTGGATTGAGTAAGCGAGAATGAGTTTTCTGAGTTATTGATTCCCCATATCAGTGGTGGTCTGAGTATTTATACCTACAGAAGAAGTGGTTTTCTTACGTAGCCATTGTCGTTGCCACAGTACATGATGATGCTGAGGATGAACTTTTTTAGGGTCCTTTGACGGTGCTGCATTCGTTGTGCCGCATCACCAGTCGCTCACTGTCAGCTGTACTGTAGGTCGATTAGCGTGTCGAAACTTTTGATTGTCATTGCTGAGTCTAGGTCAGCGTTCGATATGTATCCGACGTATATTGGTATTGGTGGGTCGACCATTATTGGTCCTATCAATGATATATAAAAACTACATGTCACATTCATAGTCAAACTTAATATAATTATTTATTGTATTTATTAGTCTATTTTAAAATTCATGATTATGAGTAATTTTTTTAAATTATTAAAATTAATTTTTGTATATTTTTTAAAAAATTATTTTAATTTAAATTTCCTTCTATATATTACCAATTAATGGATAAAGTAAAAATATATTATATTATAATATCCTATTTAATTACATAAAAACAGTTATAGATTTTGATTATAGTTATCATTGAAGTCTAATTATAGTAAGATTCTTTATAAGATGATATAGTTACTTATCTTATATCATTTGCTCTTCCACGAAAATTAAAAGAGATATTACATATACTTTTATCTCTTCTAAGATCTTATTCCATTACTTATTGTGATGTCATGAATTATATAAAAAGTAGAATACATGAATATAGTTCTATTTGTAGATCTGTATTGTTATTTTATTAGAGTCTGACAATGGCATGTTTGCATATCAAAAGAAAAATATTTAGTATTAAAAGGCATGCATCTTAAATTTAATATATTATTATTTGATTTTAAATTTTAATAATTAAAATATTTATTTTATATTTACAAGTGAAGAAAATAAATCTTCAACTTTTTCGGATAAAAAAAACTTGATTGACTTCAAATTAGCATATAATCAAAAATTAATTTAATAATAATAATAATAATAAAAGTTCATGCAGGTGTGATCGAAACTGAAGCCCTCTTATTTTGATTAGATTATTTCTATTTGATTATTCAAAATAGTGTAAGCATGTATGACTTACCGTATGTAAATTTATAGCTAGTTTTTTTACATATATTTAAAATTAGAAAAACAAAATGAGACGATGGTGGTGATCGACAAGGGAGAAGAGTTAGTAAAATATATAAACAAATTATATAAACGAGTTGATAGATACGTGGGTTTGTTTGACAATCACATTGCAGATATAAAACATAATTATAAATTAATTTAAGTTTCATAGCCGCGAAGTTAGCTAAATATATAAAAGACTATTGTTACAATGCAAATTTCCCATATTAATTTGCCCCATTCCTTTAGTTAATTTACTTCTTAATACAGTAGAGGGAACCGATAACAACGATATCAAATTAATAATTGGGTAAATGCATAAAAGTTGTTGATTACAGATGTTTAACTTATAATATGGTAATACATTTTTTAATATTGAAGTTATATATCAACAAATGGATGAAAACCTTAATATTTAAAATTTTACCATAAATTATCTCATATTGAGACTATATTTACTGAAACAATGAAAAATCTAATCTTGCCTCAGCATATTTATCTTAGATGTTGAGAGATGAAGAGATTTAATAAGTTAACTAATAAAAACTTTGACTATTGATATTAAATTAATAATATCGAATTTTTATCATATATATATTTTTAAAATATAAAACTTATAATGTATAAATATTATATTCATACTATCGAATCAAAATTTTTATAAATATTATATTTTTGTTCAAAATTATAGTTTGTTTATTTTAATTATTTTAAATTATGTATCAGATGTTTAAAACATGAAATCTATTAATAATGAGCAGTTCTAATAATACTGTACAAAATAAACTACTAAAGATAGAATTCCGATAATGCCCTTTGATCTTTCCCGCCATAAATATCTCTTTCGCGCCCGCACGCCCTCCCCCCCTTACTTGGGTTAGGGTTTGGCGATGGGGATGGAATTGGAGATGGAGATGGAGATGGAAATGGACATCCCAGCACCCGAAGAACTCGAGTGGCTCGAGTCCGTCGCTCTCCTCCCCGATGAAGGCGAAGAGGAAGAGGGGTTTTCCATGGAACACGATGGAGATGCCGCCATCGCTTTCGGCGACCATGAAGCCGACGGGGATGAACAGAATCGCCTACAAAGTAAAGTAACAGGCATCGCTCACGCATTCATCTCACTCGATGAGATCCCGAGGCGCTGTCCCTTATCCCATTATCGATGGACAAGTCTTTCTTCTTAATGTTGTTGCTTAATCCGATATGCAGGGCGATCGGCAGCCGAGGCCATTCAGCTTCAGACCACCAAGAAGCGGCTCTGGTCCGTGGAGAACGAAGACTTCTTGGGAGGCAGTCAAAAGCATATTCTTGATGAGGGGAGAGGGGCGAAGAGGTTCGCCTTGCAAGACGAGGCTGGCGAGGATCGGCTCCGCTATTTCCCCCAAAAGGACTCTGACACTGTCGGAGTCACATCAGTTCCGGATGTTTCGCTGCCTGATGTTGTTGCCGAGGAAACGATCCTGTCCCGATTCGCTACAGACATTGATGGGGAGTGCATGCCAGTGACCTCGCCCTCTGGAGCCAGGGTTTACGCTAAAATGAGCATTGCTGAGATTGGTGGAGACCGTGGGAAGGTGATGGCTTCGAGGCCAGAAAGAGGTCCGTGTAAAAGCATTCAAGAATTCTTTCTTATCCCTTGTTACATTGGTCATTTTACTGCTCTATGCATCTGCCATGACATAATTGATCTTGGTATGTATTATATGCAAGTGGGAACCAAGGCTGGATCATCTATTCGGTACCAAGTTAAACTAAAGCACACTTGCAGGATTGCTGATAATTTCCAAATGAAACTCCATCACATGGTTAACTCTCAGTAGTACCATGGTGAAACTTAGCAACTAGTCATTATTTCCTTCTCCACCATAGCACTCACAATATGCTTGTCGGATTAGTGGCAAATCTACTTAAAATTTAGTTAGTATTGTATCATGCTCTTCTGGGCATCTGTATGCTTGCTTGCTTGAGCTCTAACAGTATCATTGACTCCTTTAAATTAATCTTTTTGCAGGCCTACTTTTGGAATCTATAAGTATATTAAGCAAAAAGGCAGAGGAAGAAGCTTTAGAAAAGGTATAGATGTTTTGACAATCCTACCATTGATAATAAATCTATGAATTTGCTACGGTTATTCTTTTTCACAAGAGTAACATTGTAGATATATGGTTTATGGTAGATATAGTCATTGCAAGTTTGTTAAGTTTTTACAAGATACTTGACAACTGCTACTTTATCAACAAAATATAAATGAATTACTATAATCATAACGGGATTTTTTTTCTGGCCACTATTAATTTTAAAGTAGGCGGATAACAAATAAAAAATTGAAGCACACTGATAAATAATTATAATTTCTCGTGAGTGTAAACAGATAAGCAATTTATATTTTTTTGTTGAGACAGCAAATTGTTCTCTAGAGTGCTACCTCAAGGAATATCTTTCTACAAAGGAAAATGCTGTTTTAAAGTCTCACTCTCCTATCTCTCTCTCTCATCCAACTTGTGTGCATATTATCTCACTTGAGCAACCTTTAATCCTAAATCCTACCTTTATTATTTATAGTCGAAAACATTTGTTCATTTTCATGATCTTCACTTTACAGAAATCATGCTTGATACCTAATACCTTTTTGAATTGCTGACTTGTTGTTATAAAGAATAATGATCATGTATCATAAACAAAGATGGATTTTGTTAATGCTAGGCAGGAATTGGTTGCATGCTGATGCTAAAATCTAGTTTAATTTCCTCTATGTGATGTTTGTTGTACAACCCAAGTCAGTATGGTATGGCCAGTTCGGATCAGTCCGACTAGCAACTGAGTTGACATGCCCTAGTATACCGTGTATTTGTATACCAGTAGACCGGTATGTACTGACCCTACAAATCTTCGTGATGGGTCCGGTACCCGAAATGGCGAACCCTGCCTCTATGTTCCTTTTATTATACCCTTTTCTACCTTTATAATCGAAAACATTTGTTCATTTTCACGATCTTCACTTCACAAAAATCATGCTTGATACCTAATGCTCTTCTGGAATCCCTGACTTGCTGTCATACAGAATAATTATCCTGTACCATAAACAAAGATGGATTATGTTAGTGCTAGGCAGGAATTGATTGCATGCTGATGCTAAAATCTATTTTAATGTTCCTCTATGTACCTTTTATTATACACTTTTCTATTAAGATTTGACTACATATTTTTTCAAACTTCTTATAATCATCATGAAGGCTTTGCAAGACAGTCTTGGATCACGGGATCAGCCAACTCAGGCAATACCTCACATGGTTGATGAACAACTTTGGGTAGAGAAATATGCACCTAGTTCCTTTAAGGAGCTTCTTAGTGATGAACGGACAAATCGTGAGGTAAAACATAAATAGATTAGTGACGTTCAGTTACCTTGTTTTGAACAGACCAGAGTTTTTCTGCTTCATATTGAGCTTAGTTGGGACTTATTTTGGACTGTTCCTACTTTTAACAGGTACTTCTATGGTTGAAGCAATGGGATTCCTCTGTATTTGGATCTCAGATTAGGGCTACTGAGGATGAAGTTTTATCTGCTTTAAGGCTTCATTCTTCAGTTGCTCAACATCGGAGGTTCGTTGGCCATAGAAGTTTCTCTCACAAAAATAAGGGTCCTCCTTTGAGCAATCAATACCTTAAGACTTCAAATTTCCTAGATGGAGAAGATAAGAAGTTTAAAGGCATGCCTGAATCATGGAGCAGAAAGTCAATATTCAATCGCCCACCAGAGCAGAAGGTTGGTCAAAGTTTTTTATCTAGATGATTAAAAATATATATTTAATTTTCTCTTAGCCTTAGGCTCATGTTTAGAAATTTACATTTTTGTAACTGTAGATTTACATTATTGTATCATATCCCAAGCTATTCTTCACAGCACTCTGATAGGAGATATGTTAGAAATCTAGAAGAATTGAATTGAATTCAAGAGAACAAAATCTGAGAATATCTACTATATAGGATTAATGTGTTACTGTTATCCTAGATCTGAGGTGGCAAGCATAGGATTTTCTTACCTGGTGTGTTACTTTTCCATCTAAAATCTGTTTGCATCATGGACTTGCTAGAAGAATCATACTACAGTGAGATGATCAATTTGTTAATAATGATTATTTACATGCATGGATCAATCATAACACTAACCAAACATTTTGGTCATTGTATCTTTGTTAATTATCGGAGGATTTAACAATATTTTGGAGTTCTTGCCTCTTTGATGCACAAGATTTGTTATATAAGATCCAATGAAGTTCCAGCATTTGGCTACAGATTGATTAAGAAGAATAAAGTGTTAGGACTTTTTTATCTTCTCTAATATGAAACCTGGATGCACTTTTGTAGAAGCTTATTTAGCAATATTCATTTTAGATAATACAACTTTTATCCAAAATGAATATTCTAAACATTTATTGGTGATTCCTAATTTCTTATTGATTGTGAGGTTTCATCTTCATAGATTAATTACCATGCTGAACAACATGTCTTATGTGGGCCTAGTGTGCCTTGAAGCACTGACACGTGCTTTTGGTGGACGTATCCATGTCTGACATGATACGTCATTGACACGGCAAGAAACATGTCCATGTTGTGTCCCATGTCCGTGCCCGACACTTGTCCGTGTTTGACACGTGTCTATGTCCGACACTTGCCCATGCCATGTCTCGTGTCGGTGTTCGTGTCATGTTGTGGCTGAACACATGTCTGTGTCCTGTGTCCCTCTCCGTGCTTCTTAGGTGTCATCATCTGAATATCCACAATTTGATGACAAAATGTCACATGTCAACTTAAATTTTTGTCTCTTTCCTTAAGCCTCTTTCTATTTGTCTTTTTTACTTTCAATAGTGCCTTAGTCTTCTTTGTGAAAAGTACCAAATATATTAGCCAACAAGTGGCATAAGGCCTGCTATGGCATTTAAAAAACTGCTTATCAGAAATATTAATATGAAGTTTGAATACCTTATTAAAATGTGGAGGTTCACTAGAATTAAAGTGGTTTCAATACTCAATTCAAGAGCCAACAGGCTTAATTGTATCTGTAAAACTTGTAGTGATGCATCGAGAAATATACATTACTAAATCAAAGGCTGCTAAAAAAATACTTTTGAACAGTTTCTGATGAATTGTGATAAACTTCATCTGCTGAAAATAGATATCTGATATTCATATTGATTGAAAGTGTATTGAAACATTTAAGAAGAAAAATTTTCATTTTTCAAGATGTTTGTCTGAAACTATGAACAAGATAACCAAACCTGAAACATGAAATGAATTGTTCTACAAATAATTTCTTTATGCTTGTCCTTTGCTGATTACTGTTTTAAAATCCTTTTGTTCCACACACACTGAGTACTGCATAAAGACTATGTGCTACATTAAACACCTTTATAGGTTTTCAATGCTCATTTGGTTTCTGACATCATTGTGGATGACCATGTTTGAACAATTAGGTGCTTCTGCTATGTGGTCCTCCAGGCCTTGGGAAGACTACACTTGCACATATAGCTGCTAAGCATTGTGGATATTGTGTTCTTGAGGTACGGGCTCTTATCCATTTCCCTTTAACTATATAAAGGTATGTAGATCTTCTTGCAAACAAGCGCCAAATTTATTCTGTATATTTCTCAATAAAGATATTGAGAAATTCACCAGTTTAATTGGATTTGTCATTTGGTACCATAAGTTATTTCATTTTGTGACATACTGAGCCATCTAAACTTCAAGACATACAATTTTGTTTCACATATAAGAATGAACAGGTACGGGCCTGAGACCATGGTAGGATATATAGGCTGTTCAGTTGCATTCAGTATTACCTTTGTATGAACAGTGACTGTAACAATTAGGTAGGCCATGATGCTTTAGTTGTAATGAAGTTACCTTGCTGCTGAACAAATTCTGCCTTTTTCTTTTCGGAAATCACATTTTTGGACTCCTTTGTGGGCTCCATAACAGGAAATGAGAAATGGAATATATATTGAGATTCTATTAAGATTCTTTTGAAGTCAAGGAGCAGTATCTACAACACCTTTGTGGGCTCCATTACAGGCAATTCAATATATATTGAGATTCTCTAAAGTAATGAAAAGAAAGTGCTTTACTACAATTGCTTTGCATGGGTAAATCAATAATGTGTCATTGGGGGATCCTACATAAATCCTTTCAGACCGTATTATTGGTGTTTCTGAGATGTCTACCAATACTGTATTGGGCAGGGCTTGGACCAATAATCTACTGGTCTACTGACACTCAGTACACCTGTACATACAGAGTTTTGAAAAAAAATTATAAAAGATTGAAAAAAACCAAAAAGAAGAAACTGCCTGGGACAAAGCTTATACCATGATGCACCAGACAACAACTGGTTTGTCTTTTGGTCCATGTACCGGTAACTTGTTGGATCGGTAAATACCTTTTATACTGAACTGTACCAGGTAGTATTGCAAACCTTACACAGTAATCAAATTAATATTGTGGATGGTTGGTCAAAGCAGTCAAATCAGTAACGTGGATGGTTAATCTCATGAATCTTTCTCTAGAGTCCTAATAGCTTAATGTTGGTGGTGTAATTACCATCTCAATACCCAATCTTGTTGTAGCTTCTGCCTGTGGACTTATTGACTATAGTTGAAGTTATGGGACCTCTCTGTTTATTATATATGGTTTGTAGATTGACCTTCCTTAGAACCCACATTGGTGAAAATCTTATGCACTGAGCCATCTCATTTTTACTTGTGGGCTCGGTGATGAATATTTCTTCTTTGGCTTGGTGACCTCTCATCTTCAGGGATGGTCCAAGAGAACTAATCATACTTTGTTGGGTCAAGATGTGCTGGACGAACCCAGCCTGAAATGCTAGCATGTCATTAAGCCTCAATCATTCCTGATTTGCAATTTAAATATGTTGGGTTGACCAAACAGGTTTGTGCGAGGATTGATAGGTCATCACATGTTTCATATGGGAACACATGTAAACTTAGAGGTGGATGTTGGCCTAGAAAAGACAATTAAATTCATCTCTTTATCTACTATAATGCTTACTTGTTTTAGGAATTATGATAAATTATTGTCAGGGTCATTTGTATTTTTACATCTTTTTTACCACTATTTCCAAGCCTATAAGGGGAAGTGATTGCATTGGACAACTGATAATCAGCACAAAACTTTGTTATATCTTATGAACATGAATCTAAACATGGATAGTTCTTTTATTAGGCTTCTTGCAAAGAAGCACATGTCAAACAAGTAGTGTTTTGCAGATTATGATGACCATTTTGCTTCTTCTTGCAAGATGCATGGCACTAATAAATCTAATACATACTGCTTTGCAGATTAATGCTAGTGATGATCGTTCTGCTTCTATGATCGAGTCAAAAATTCTTGATGTAGTACAGATGAACTCTGTCATGCCTGATTCAAAGCCTAAGTGTCTGGTAAGTCTAACCTTACCTTGTCATAAACTGCTTCTTCCAAGGTAATTTTTGTTGTTTATTTGCAGATCATTGACGAAATTGATGGGGCACTAGGTGAAGGAAAAGGTGCAGTCGATGTCATTCTGAAAATGGTATGTATTTTCTTGGTATTAAATCTTTGCTTCTAAATTCTTATATATGATCAATACTGAAGTATGGAGTAGCAATGATGTGCCGTGACCAACTTTATGAGATAGTACTGGGTTATAAAGAGGAAGAAGACCCATAAATGAATTGAGAACCACAAGGTAGACAATAAGCAGAACAGTATGAGGAGAATGGAAGAACATAGGTAAATCAGGAATTAGTCATACATCAATCAAACTTAAATTAATTGAAGCTCTGTATCAGATATGAATTTTCATGTCCAATTCCTGCAGATTACAATTCATTCAGGATTCTAAGAACTTTCTGTTGCAGATATGATAGAGTAATTCTTTCTTATTCTTATAGATATCTGCTGAAAAGAAATCCAGTGTTGATAAGGAAAATGCTGTTAGCGAAGCTAGACCAGGAAAGAATTCGTCAAGAAAAGGACACAAGACAACCATGCTGTGTAGACCTGTGAGATTAGGAATTTGATTTATGCTTTCATTTTCATTTGGTCCTTCATGATTTAATATTGGATACCTCGTTAGGTAATTTGCATATGCAATGATGTTTATGCACCAGCGTTGAGAGCACTACGTCAAGTGGCCAAGTGAGTCTGTCTTTGTATCAGCATGGATGCTAATCTTGAACATGGAACAATAATATTTGTATTTATGTGCTATTGAGACAAAAGATGTTGACGTATTTTGACAAGGAACATATATTTTTTTTGCTTTACAGGGTGCACATGTTCATGCAACCAACAGTTAGCCGGGTTGTGAATAGGTTGGTGAACTTGGAAATATTCTTGAATGATGTTAGCACTCTGTTTTGTCTTTAATATAATTTATATGCCATTAATTCTTGAGTATTGCTTTTTTTTCTTTTGATCCTTTGACAAACATACTGCACATCTAAGAGTTTACTCATGATAGGCTTAAATTTATATGTGAAAGAGAAGGTTTAAGGACAAATAGAAGTACCCTTTCTGCACTTGCTGAATATACTGGTAAGCTTTCTTTCTTTTTCTTTTTGGTTTACGGAAGCTTGTGTTTATTTGTATACATCATCAACTTTTTGCTTGGTAGCAGTACTTATGAGTTGTCTTCTATTTAAATGTAAATAAATTGATAATGACAACCAATTTACAAATGAGGATTTTGCTTATGAAGACAGCCTATCCACACTACACGTTGACCGAGCTTCCCTATGGAAGCTAGACAAAATTGAGAATATATGATTTGTCATGATTATATGCCTTTGTAGTTGTTTTTTCTTTGCTGATTTGCTAGTCGATTAATCATTTACTTAGGTTTTTGTCAATTTCTTCCAGGTAACTATCATTTTCTCTACATGCTATTAGATCATCATTCTAAGTTCTTTCACTTTGTTTGCAAGCATCTTTGCAGATAATGCCATAGATTCGTGGCTGTTGTATAATTCATAATCTACAGTATTTGATCACAGAATGCTATCATGTTATTTCATGTATTGAAGTGTCATTTATCAAGGAATGCTTAATGTTTTTCCATGTCATATTGCTCTGACCTGACTACAAAGCATTTTTTTTTTAATGAGCTTGCAAGAACTCCTAGTTTCTTACATGGGTACTTGTTTTGCACTGACCACAACACAGAAAAGAACATACATCATCATAGTTTTTTAATTGATGATGAGGATGTGGTATTTTACAATTTAAAATTTTTGACCCAAAAAGGTAAACTGGGAACTTTCTACTAGTTATAAATTTTGACTCCCCTCGTACCTAATTCCTTAAATATTCCCTCTTTACTCTCTTGCAAGTTTAGGATTCTAGGGTACATTCAGTGAGTTCCTAATTCAACTGTTGTTAAAAGATGCAATGTATAAACATCAGCCAAAGTCATCCTATCGTGCATTTACTTAACCAGTACAATAGATTGGATATGGCAACTGTGCATGAATCAAATCTTACAAACAAACAATGAACTAGATGGATAAAAACGAGTATGGTGTCAGAATATTTGTCTGCTCTTGAGTTGCCATTCAATCCAAAGCTTTGCTCATTTGACAGGGAAGTGGAACTTCGGATAGAACACTTGTTTATTTGTATGTTTTTGTCTGCAGATTGTGATATAAGATCTTGCTTAAACACACTTCAATTTCTGAACAAGAAGAAAGAGGCGCTCAACATTGTAAGTCAAAATGTACCTTCTTTTTTTTTGTCCGGAACAAACTTTCTTGGTGATAAATAGCTCATATCACTGAAGTATTGTTTTAGCCAGTTGGAGCTTGGTTCTCAAGTTGTTGGCCGGAAGGACATAACAAGAAGTGTTACTGATGTATGGAAAGAGGTAAATTGTCTCTTATTTTCACTGTAATTGTTGACATGTTTATATTACTCATGGGTTTTTTCTTTGAGCTGTTGCTGATGAGTTTCTTTTAAATGTAGGTTTTTCAGAAGAGAAGATCAAAGGGTGAAAGAAAACTCATCAATGGCTGCAGTGCGTGTGGTGCTTTTGATTTTACATACTCCCTGATTTCTAACCGGTAAAATAATGGGTCCTTAAATATTTTGGCAGTTTTGTATATTTTATTTTGAGATCTAACAATGATAACTTCACTAGTGGTGAATATGAACTGACTATGGATGGTATCCATGAAAATTTTCTGCGGCTCTCTTACCATGATCCAATGATGAGAAAAACTGTGAGTTCATCTCAGCTGTCATTTTCATTTGGAATTTTGACATTTATGTACACTTGAATTACAGAAGTACAGAACTTACTCTTATTTTTACAATATGAAGGTCAAATGTCTTAACCTACTTGGTGTTTCTGATTCGGTGATTCATTATGTTTTGAGAACGCAACAGATGTCTCTCCATGGTCAGATTGCTCTTGAACTTCAAGTTAGCTTTGACAATTGTGTAATTGAATTGATGGGTTGTGTTATTCTGTCACAGCTTACCAACCTCCCATTGCCATAGCTATGAGCCACCTGATTGCACAAGTCGAGAAGCCACACATTGAATGGCCAAGGACTTACCATAGGTGCTTCCTCTAAACTCAGCTGTTTCTTCACATTGCGGTTTATAGCTATTGAATAATTTCAAACATTCCAGATTTCGAGCACTTCTTGTGGAGAAAAAAGAATCACTGAGAACATGGATAAGCAAGATATCACCATTGATTTCTAGGCATCTATCGACTAAGTCTTTTGTGGAAGATGTTGTTTCTCCACTGTTACATATTCTATCACCACCAACTCTGAGACCAGTAAGTTCCCTATTTTCTTTACCCAACCTATGATTGCTGCTTTTGCTAAAAAGGATGGAGACCAAGAAAAAGGCATCCTAAAAATAAAAATTTACCCAGTAGTTGTCATAATATGACTTCAATTTATTTGCTTGGATTAGTGTATTACTTTGGATTACTGGTAGAAGTCAATAAATTATGGAAGTAATGCAAGCATATATCTTTTTTGTATTATCATCTACAAACAGATGTCATCTGTTCAATGCCTTGGCGGATGGAAGAAAGCTTTTAGGATGACTGATGAATCTGAATGTACCAGGCAAAATGCATCTTCAGAATATTACTAATGGAGTTTTTTAACATATGAAGATAATAAATTTAACATATTCCACATATGCAATCTAAAAATATTCAGTCACCAGATTACCTTTTTGTTTCTTCCACAGATTGAACTATGATTGGATTTAATATATAATCTGACAACCGAAATGACCATTGACCTAACAAATTCTCATGTCACTGAGTCATTGGTGAAATAACATGCCATGGACTGAACCATCGTTTAGAATGTCTAGATCAGCCAAATAAGTTAAAAGTATCATTTCTCTAAATTGACCAGGATCAGGTGAAATTCTATCAGAATCATTTGAATCAACTGGTATTAGGATGGTTATTTGTCCTGGTTAATGCTATCAACTTAAGTAAACCTGATCAGCTTCTAATTGGTAGGACCTCTATTAATGACTAGAGGCTCAGCCGCAATGGGATAGGCCAACCTGCTTAAGATAGCCCAACATGTTGCTGGTTCTGGCCGAGCTTAGGCCATGTGATGCAGACCTCTATCTCAGAACAGGCATGGGCCAACTTTGGTTCAGTTCATGGCGTGTTCCTATAACATGTCAGCCATGCTGGCCTTCTGTGGTCCATTGTCGAGTGGGCAGTTTGAGTAGTTTAGAGCCCATGCAAAAGTGTGTGCTCATGTTCAGTTCGCTTAATGTGTGTGTTTGTGCTTCAAAAAACAAGAATTTTCAAACTTGCAGCTAGAGGTATTATAGCAGCTTTTATACTGGCATGCATTTTGCATCAAGATCTGGAAACTATTGCTAGTACAGTTTACTTTGGACTCAGCAACATAACTATCAGGATCTTTCACTGCATGTCTTTTATCAATTAGATTAGATTAGTTTCATCCTTTTTCATGTTTTTCATAATTTTTTCATTTTTTTTGCCAGGTGGCATCGCATCTATTGTCAGAAAGAGAAAAAGATGATCTATGCCAACTTGTGGATACAATGGTTTGTTTCTCCATAACATATAGAAATTCAAAACCTGAGCTTCCAGAAAAGACTCAAAGATATGGAGCAACTGCTAATGCTGTACCATTATCTCTTGACCCCCCGCTTCATGATTATGTGAACTTTAAGGTTTGTTTTGATTCTGTTGTAGTTTATGCATTATGATTAGAAGTTAGATCCCCATATTTAATGTTGAGTGATACCAACAGGATTACCAGTCTCAGCATTTTGGACTATCTGGAGCTATGAAGCAGATTTTGGTGCATGAGGTGGGCCTCAATCACATCAGTATGAGATTAATCATCCTATTGAGTGTTCGTATTTCCAAAATTGCTGGCAAATAGCAGAAATAGTATATCCAATTCTTGAAACTTTGTGGAAATGGATTTGATCCTGTTAGATTATGTTTGCAAAAATGGGAAAGTAACCTGATGTTTTATTCATAGACTTTTCCATAACCTGATTTTTGTCATATCAGATAGATTATGTTTGCATTAATCTGGATATTCATATATTTTTCATAACCTGATTTCTTTTTTCCTTATACCCACTTAATTTTTCACTTGGTGTTCTTGAATCTACTAGTGCTGATACATGACATTACAGGCTGATAAACATCGAATTCTACGAGACAGCACTACCAAAAACGTCAATCTATATGATCAATGCAACAATGGCAACCTGACCCTTGCCAATGTAAGTGCAGAAGCTACACGTGTTATGAATGCTACTTCAGTTACATCTAATAGGGGGGACCACAAATCGAAAGTGCTTTTAGGTGAGAGGCAAAATGTAGCCATCTGTAGCTCAGTTTCAGTTTCAGAAGGCAAGAAATTTCTTTCTTGTGGCTTGAATTTAAAAGCTCCGGGAGCTTCAAAGAAGTCTTCAAAGGATTCATCTAATTTCTTTGATAGGTAATTTTCTAGTTTACTTGTATACATATAGGAAATGAATTCTATGCAAAGAGGTTACTTTTTTAAAGTAAGAATGGGTATGCTGTTCATTTCAGAGTTCGATGGACTAAACTAATCAGGAAACAGACACACATATTAAGCTAAAGAAGTTTACTTAAGCTAAAATTAAGTAGATTACTATGGAATGATAAACTTGCATCCTCGTACTAATTGTTATGTATTACAACTGCAGGTTTAGAAAAGGAAGCAACACAAACTGCAATGTTCCTGGAGAGGCTTTACAAGAGGTAGCAACTATTGAAAGAGATTCACGTCCATTAATCTTCAAATACAATGAGGTATACAGTGATTCTTATATCTCATTGAATATGGAACTTTGTTCTTATAAGTTTTTTAGCATAAATGATCAAGTAAAGAAGTCCTTTGGTGAACTTAGATTCTAGTCTTCTGCATCTTCAGATATCAATCCATATCTAGAAGTGAATAGGATGAGAAATCTATCCTTGAGCAATTTTTGGTTCCACACTCACCTAAGAATTTATTTCCAAACCTTCATATGTTCAAGTGATCCTGCAAAGTGTTTATACCTATTCCAATAATTTACTAGTCAACACAGTTTGTTGTGGCTGTTCTCTGATTTTTGCAGAGAGCAGTTTAAATGGTAGTTGATCCTCAGGGTTGAATGGTCCCATGTGTTAAATCTGTAAAGTGGGGAACAATGGCTTGCATAATAATGTCATAATCTTAAAAGGTAGAATAGGAAGAATGTCAAGTTAATATTTTTGGAGATGTAGAAAGAATCTGGAAATGGAAATGCATAGAATGATATTGAGTCTGAATAAGGTTAATGGCAATATACACTGAAATAGGGGGCGATGAAAATTGATGTATTTCTTAGGTGCATTATCTGTCATGTAAATGTTTTGCTTGGGACTGTGAAATGCCAAAACTATGGGGGAGTCTTTATTCACAAAACCTCTTGAGGGGGCTTCATTTTGTTGTTTTCTTACATTATTGAGGGAAGTCTTTGTTCACAAACTTGTAACTCTCTTTATTCTTACAATGAAGTAGCACCCAGAACCATGGCATGGCAGCACTCACCTACTTTAGTCTAGATGCAACTTGAAGAAAAATCTAATCTTTTGATTTGTTTGTGGATCTTTTCTAATGCGATTGATTATTGCAGGGTTTCACAAACGCAGTCAAAAGACCTGTCAGGATACGCGACCTGCTGTTATGACAAGGTTTGCAATTACTAACACTCTTAACCCGTTCTGTATTGGTATAATATGGGGTTTTTTGGCAAATATTTCTATCCAAATCATAATACATTTTCCTTTTTATTTTTTTTTCAGATTCCCGAACGCATGTACTTGTTTACTAGAGATGTAACTATTATTTTTGGCTTTGTTATTTCTAGAATTGAACACACCCCAACATGGTTCCTACGAATGTTACCGACCAGATGTCATGCCACTGCTGTTTAAGAGAGTTGGCATGTTACAAAAACTTGTTACCTGCTCTTCCTCTCAAAGAACAGGCTACTAATTAAGGAATTATGCTCTTCTTCTCGGTCCCTAGAGATTTCCTCTTATTCGTTTCTTTGACCGTTTATTTTTCCCTCAAGAAATTAGTTATCTAATGCATCACACACCCTTTCTCATCATAGCCTAAGTATGAAGGAATCCCTATTTCCCGGCTCGTCACGATGGGTCCAATCTAGACCGATACATTGGGTTCGATATCGACACGGGTTGGGAACGGACGGATGCTGGTCGGATATGATCGGATCGCTTTGTTATCAATTTCCCAACCGGATTGTCGGGTCGGATTTGCCGGATCCGAAATGATACATACCCGACCCAAGCCGATTAGCATCTGACGGCCCAAAAAATCTTTTTCCCTCCCCCCCCTCGTCCCCTGCGAACAGGATAAGATTCCTTCTCTCTCGCTTCCGTGTCCGGTGTACTCACTCCGCTCCGTCTTCTTCCTTCCGGCGATCTCGTAAGTTCTCCTACCTACAAGGGCAGGCTGCGGTTGCCATCTGTCGTCTCGCTCGATATGAGCTGCGGGGTGGATCTTTTCCGCGGCTCGCAATGCTTCCATTGCTGCTCTCTCCGCGCCGGGCCTTACCTCTGCACTCCTGTGTTCGCATCGAGGAGTGTGTTCTTCTGGAGGAGCTCCCCCTCGACCTCGAGACCTCCATGCCTTCTCGGGTGTGCTATCCTGTCAATTTCATTCTTTTACTTCTTCTTTTCTCTTCCCCATTCAATTAATTTCGCTTCCTTTTGGTTCAGTTTAAAGTTGAGGAGGCATCAGATTGCGTGCCAGGCCATGACGGAAACAGAACCGGACAGCAACGACGAAAAGGTGCGCCTTATGTGGTAGTCTCCCTTTTGCTTGTCTACTGCCTCTCCAATCTTGCGGTGGGGGTAATGTCGTAAGCTTTTATCTTCTGCTAGTCTCTACTTCAGTCCTCAATCTTGGCTCCACAAACTGCCTACAAAGAAGAAAGCACTGAAAGATTCAACTCTGGTGGCATTCAATATGGAATGATTAGATCCCAACTCTTGCTGTTCTTTCCAGTTTCCTAGTTGTGCTCCGTAGTTTGGCCATTTTACAATCGGTCCAAGAGGTCTTAACCTGGTCAAGAAACAAATTCACCATCCATCTAAGATTTTACATGTTATACTTTCAATTATTTCTTGGTTTGATCCTGGTACTGGCATAGGATTCTCTTGAGACAAGCTTCAGCAAATTGTGAAACCTTTTTTGATTTGGATCAGTCGAGTGTTGTGACTTTCCGTTGAATCTGGTGATTTCATCTTTCAATACCGAATGCATTTCTGCAGAAGGTGGCACCTGCGGAAGATACTCCCACACCATCAACCGCCGATATTATCCAAAATAATGGCCATGCGGATTCCATCATTGACCAGGTAACCATGGACCTTTATCTCAGAAGCTTATAGTAAAGTTAAAACTTATATATTTTGCAGTGTCTTTTACATTGACATTTTTCAGTTTTATTGAGAATTTATAGTTGAATTTTCATGTTCATGTTATTTGATAATATGCAAAAATAATATTTCTGCTTGAATAGATAAGACTGTCTACATTGACTTTTGCCATCCCCACATTAGCAAGAGCTTGTGCACTTGACCATCTTTTTTTATGTTATTTGCCAGTAATCTACTTGTCTATAGGTTTCATTTTTTTTGAGAATGTTTGTCCAACATGTACAAGAAGTGATTATTGTTACATTACAAGGAAAGAAAAAAGGTTCGTGCGATGCACTAGGAGAAAAAGTTAAATAAGTTTTGGATCAAAAAGGAAAAAAATAAATGATAAAATATCTTAACCCAAGTTTTCAATAAAAATAATTGAATATGAATTACTAGCAAAAAATAACAACTAATTTTTTAAATTCATTAATAATGTACTTTTTTGAATTCAAATAATTCATTCAGCTTTGACCAGTTCATAACATTTTCTTGAGATCAACATATATTCAGAATTGCAAAATCTTTTGATAGCCCTTTATATATGCTATATAGTTCACTAAATATTAATTAGTACTCGAAAGTTCACAAAACTATAATTATTTAAAGGTGTAGAAGGATCCATAAGAAATGTTTTAAAGTCCAATTTGTATGTATATGATTGATTTGTATCCTTCATGCCAAAAAGGTTTCATGGCTGTTATATATTTCGCCAGGATAAAGATGAGCCTCGTAACAACGAACTGTTGGATCAGGATGTTACATTACAGAAGAACAAGGATGATCTTGTGGCTGACAATAATAACCAGGTACTTAAGAGTCTAGTCTGCATGACATTGTATGTATTGCAAGTTTGAAACTATGATTATGTATTTAGTTTGTGTCTGAATTGAATGCCTGTTGTAGGAGAAGGATGATAATTTGGAGGTTGCAAGTGGATCACCTTTGCCAGGAATGAAGGTTAAATTTTCATAGCATGTATGCCATTCTGATTACTCCTTTTATTAAGCATATATCTTAAATGCTTTTATTTACAGCAACAACTCGATGAAACAATGAAGATCCCTAAGGCAACTATTGACATTCTTAAAGATCAAGTTTTTGGTTTCGACACATTTTTTGTCACCAGCCAGGAACCTTATGAGGTGACACGCTTTATTGTAATTTAGAGGGCTTCACTTTAAGTAAATTACAGTTTACCAACGTGTGGTTTATTCTGATTTTGCTTTGTCAACATGTTCAAAAAGCATTCCTTATTCTACCTAGATTTGGCTCTGTGATCCAAAAAAGGCTTGTGTTACCTCAATTGGAAAACTATGTTGTGATTTTAATGTCATCAACATTTGCATCTTATGCTACATCAGGAGAGGGGTGATATAAGCATCCCATGTAAATATGATTTGGATTCATTGACATGTTTTTGCTCCTGTATAACATTAATGCAGTGCTGAGATGGAATACAGAATGAATGCCACATCGATGCTATGTTCATACTAGGTTAAAATGGACTACCACATAGTCATGCATCTGGTGCTGTGTTGCTGGCACAAAATAGTTTCGGCCCCTGTGAAGCACATAAATTCCAGTAAGTTGCACATGAATGCAATGCCATCATGATGTGAGCACCATAGTTGATCAAGCGCACAATTTTCAAAATGAAATGTGTAATGAGACTACATTTGGAGTGATGGGAAATTGAGATTGTTAATTATGAATTGTCCCAATCATACTTGACAAAGCTTGGCCTGATAATAGGTGGGCATAATGTGCATGTGTGTATGTGTGTGTGTTTTGTTTTTCTGCTGTAGATTATCCTATTTGATAATGTTTCTACATCCTCAGATAATTTTGTTCAATATTCATGAGCCAAATGAGGTTATAAGTTATTTTTCTTTAGCATAAACCACATGATCATGCTGACAAGCACACCTGTTTAAGATGCAAAAGCAACACAGCTTTTATGGTTGTCGCATTTATGATTCGCTTTCTCCAGTACAACTTGGTACTGTTGTTTAATTTGTTTTAGTATAGGAACATAAAATCTACATGACCTTGTTGATGAAACAACTTTTTTAACATGCGAAAGCTATTCAGTCTTGCATTGTCTGATTTGCTGTCTTTCAGCTATACTACTCAATGGGTGTGTGCAGTCTCTGATATTTGCAGATCCTAACAGAAGTGCTTTCCATAATTTTCAATCTACTGCAAAGTTTTCTTGTTGGGCTATCCCAACATAATTGCTATAATGTATCTGAAGAAATCATCTTTGTTTACTCTAATTCTATAAGTAAGGCTGGTAATATTTACATGAGAAGGAAAAAAAGGTTCCATTCAACTCATATGCTATCATTGCATTCCTGATAGGGTGGGGTGTTATTTAAGGGTAACCTTCGAGGAAAGCCAGCTAAAAGTTATGAGAAGATTACAAATCGGATGCAAGTGAGTCATGCTTTTGTTCTTCCATTTAATTGTCAATGCAATCTACTAACTTTCCCGCACATATGGTTCACAGGGTAAGTTTGGTGATCAATATAAGTTATTCCTTCTTATCAATCCAGAGGATGATAAACCAGTTGCTGTAGTAGTGCCTAAACGAACCTTGCAGCCAGAAACCACTGGTAATAATAGTTTCTTCTTGCTTTCCCATAAAGAGCCTTGAAGTTGGAATTCTATGAAATTGTCTCTTTGTATTAAACTTCACTCCATCATTGTTTTTGCTGATGCAACTTTATCTGCTCAGACTAGGCATGTCATAGCAAGCTACCATGTGTGAGAGGTTGTATACTTCTGATATTGATGTGCTTTGGATGTATTCTGATTTGCAGCTGTTCCAGAATGGTTTGCTGCTGGTGCATTTGGCTTGGTTACGATCTTCACGTTGCTTCTTCGGAATGTACCTGCTCTGCAGTCCAACTTGCTGTATGAGGTTTCCTGCACATGCTTACTATTTATTTATTACTTACTGTCCTCATCTTTGTTTTTCTTATTTTGTTTGTTCTAGATGTTGCAAATGGTGTGCAGAAATTCCTTATGAACTTTATTTAAAAGATTTATCATCTTGTACCCTTTTTTGAAAATGTAGCTCAGTAACATGGATTTGTTTTGAGTTTCGTTCTGTGCTTCAAGATATCAGTTACTTATGATAGAAAATATGTTCTTTCAGATCAACATTTGATAATCTTGCACTGCTGAATGACGGTCTTCCAGGAGCCATTGTAACTGCTCTAATTGTAGGGTTCCATGAAATAGGTCACATTTTAGTTGCCAGAGATGCTGGAATCAAGTTGGGAGTGCCATATTTTGTCCCTAGTTGGCAGGTAGGGTCTGTGCTCTACTTTTGATCTTTCAGTCATGTCTTGCATGATAGTCACACTAAATTTCGTAAGTAATAAAAGGATTTATATTGAGTCACATTTCATTGATGGACTTCTTATAATAAAGGTGAAGATGTGTGTTTTGATATATATATATATTTTTTTGCTAATTTGGATATGTATTTAATCTATTTGAAAGGAACTATCTGAAAAACATGGAAAATATTTTGTAGTTAATTGGACATGATTTCATGTTGAGTTGTATTTTTGTAAGTAAAAAAATTCCTTGCAGTTTAGACAGCCAATTTGGCAATAAAAAGTTTTTCTGCTTGCTTCTTCTTCTTTGCTATCTGAAGGTATTTATAGATTATAGAGCACTATGAACAGAAGGAATGCAGTTTAAGAGTCAAATTTCTGTCATCTTATATTGGATGTTGATGCATAATTAACTTTTATACAGATAGGATCTTTTGGTGCTATTACAAGGATCTTAAGTATTGTAGCCAACCGTGAGGATCTTCTCAAGCTATCAGCTGCTGGGCCTTTAGCTGGATTTACAGTGGGACTCATTCTTTTGCTATTAGGGTTTGTCTTACCTCCTGTTGATGGCACCAGTATTGTGATTGATCCGGCAGTCTTTCATGAGTCATTACTTGCTGGTGGTATTGGTGAGTTCTTTGTCCTACATCATTAATGGATTTATCTCATATGTTCAGCATCTATGGGGATGTTGGCCATGTGTGAGAATGTTCTTGTTTGTGCTAGTGCATGTGATTTCTGTGCACCTCTGTGCACAGGCTTGCATAATTTGTATGCTTGTGTTGATTCCCCTACTTCAGTGTGTCTTAAAGAGACCATACGACAATGCCATTTTAAAGCTGCACGTTGTCCACGCTCAATTTCTTTTTGGAGTAATATATTGAGACTGATGAATATGCTCTGTTACGTCTTATGAAGTCATCAAAACATAGCCAAGAATATACTGCAAATTAGGACCTTGCATTTCTATCATCACACAGGTAGGGTGAAATGTTCTTAAGTATGCACAACATTACAATGACAAAAGGCACATGTACTGTCTTATTCCAGCAAAACTTGCAATTGATCTCAATCGGCTGAAGCATTCATATGCATATTTATTCATGTTCGATCTGATTTTAGTTGTCCCCATATTGTGCTTCATATATATTTTATTCCAACACCAAGACAATTAGTTATAACAGATGCATTGTCTCCCAAACTTGGACTCACTAACTGGGTAATTTTCCATTCACTATCTTGCATGTCCTGCAGCAAAACTTTTCCTTGGTAATGCTCTGAAAGAAGGCACTCCACTGTCTATCAATCCACTTGTCTTATGGGCTTGGACTGGGCTTCTTGTTAATGCTCTCAACAGTATACCTGCAGGAGAGCTTGATGGCGGTCGTATATCATTTGCCATTTGGGGAAGAAAGGTAAACTTTTTAGTTTTTATAAATCCATCCTTGTTTGCTCATGCATGCTATCGAGCACCAAAACGAGACTTTACTAGTAAGTTTGTTGAAAATTTAAGATAGTACATTGCTGGAAAATTTTCACAAGCATGTGAATCTGTTTGAAAATTAATTATGTTGTCAACTTAATACTTTGTTAACCTACTTTAAATGTACCAAGGCATGCTCAAAGATAGCTTATTATGATGCATAAAAGCAAGTGCATGTACGTTAAGAAATCCTCGTCCTAATTCATGTTTGCTTCTAATTTTCTTAATGTTCATCATGACAAAATAATTTTTCTGCATTTTTTGACTTAAATTATTATCTTTGAACCTTTGAACCAGATTGTATTTTGCAATCTGTTCTATCAGTTTCATAACTTCCAGTGGTGAAATTTTTCTTGATCATACAACAGGCATCTACTCGATTGAGTAGCGTCACCCTTGCCCTACTTGGGATATCATCGCTCTTCAATGATGTGGCATTCTATTGGACAATTTTAATATTTTTCTTACAGAGGGGGCCTATTGCTCCTCTTTCGGAGGAGATAACTGAACCAGAGAACAGATACGTCGGCCTTGGCATCGCAGTGTTGCTGTTGGGATTGCTTGTATGCTTACCGTACCCCTTTCCCTTTAACACAGAAGTAACAAATTTTGATTTTTGAGTGGTGTTTCTTGTACATGTATGTATCACATATGAAGTTTCAATTTTGACATAGTGCTGACTAAATTCAATCATTAATTAGTTGATTACATGTAATAAAAGGCAGTTGTTGCTGATGAATCCCAACGTATGCTTCTATTGTTTTCGCTCCTATCTTCCCTCTGTGGCTTATTCGTATTAGACTATTCTCTTTCCAATGTAATTGGACACTGAAATGAGACATGACTAATGTGAAGAATCAAATCCTTACAGTTGCTTGTCATCATTGATTAGCTGCTCATTCTGCAGTCAGCTAATGTTTCAGCAAGCAAAACAATTTGGCTAACTCATGGTGAGGTCTTTTAAGATAAGGTGACTAATGTTTCAGGTGTAAAAATATTGAAGGATGAGACTGAATTGTACACATGATGCATGGGGAAGGGTGTAAGTTTGGCTGTTAATGATAAAACAAATCCATCCAAATTTGTTTTATCACTTACTCTTTGCAAAAAAAATGAAAGAAAGAAAAAGAAAAAAACCCTTCTTGTGACACTTGAGTTTAGTCCGCATTTAAATTGAGGGATGGTTTGACTTGATTTGTATGGTTTAACAATTCGAGTCAACTTATATGAGTGGTTCAGGATCATCTAATTAACGAACCAATTGTCACTTTATGACAGACGATATCAAATCTAACTTACTAGTGCACATAATGATGGATACAAGCATGCATTATTGGGTTAATTTTCTTTTTCCCTTTTTTTAAGAATAAACCGTGAAGATGATATTCTAAAGAATTATTAAACTAGGATGAAATTTTTAATAGTATCGATTCATCAAATTAATAAGTCATTATTTCGCGTTTAGATTGATCAAAGTAATAAATGTCGGTTTTCCATCGGGTTGGATCGAATAAGGAGCATATCGTATCGACAACATCATTTCATAAACACAGGATAAAAAAATATATATATATCACCGGAATTATAGTTCATATTATATATAACTTTTATACGGTTCACCCTCACGCGAAACATGTTAACGGGCGTGTGTGCCTTTCCCTTACCTGGCGACGGCACCGTATTTTTATGCTTTACGTTTTCCTTCAATTTTCTGCATCAGCTTATCATCGTTTATAAATAATTGCCCACGTAATATTTATGTTAAATTAATACATTGGGTCAAAATTAATTTAAATATCCCTTTTCATTCTCTTGTTATGTTGTTCGATTATAATAATTCTTTTTTTCTTTTTCCCTTTAATCCAATTTACATATTTGTACTGCGTTTACATGATACGTTCATGCAAGCACTTGTCTTCATCGTATTTACAGGTGCGGAAAGGCCCACTGAGAGACGCCAGGTGGCAGCGGGAGAGCGCCCCGGTCCGGTCCGGTTCGGCCCCCGGCTCCGTAACGGCAGGGAAGGACGGCCTAAATAACCCCTACTCGGCCCTTGCGGTTGCGTTTCCCGAAGTGGTGACACCCGCGGCTCGCTCGGAGAGCCACGTGTCCGGTATCCGGGTCAGAGGCGCACGCGCCACGCAGATCCATCCTTCCATCTCAGCCGTCGATTTGGTCGCGCGCGCCCTCGTGATGCGCCGGTCCCACCTCTACTTAAGGCCGTTCCTCTGGGCCACTCACTCCATCGCCTCGACGCGAGCTCGGGAGCCATTAGCGTACACACGCACACACACCCCATCGTGTGAAGAAAGAAAGGACTTTGGAAGCTGCTACACATTTGGAGTAGAGAGAGAGAGAGAGCGAGAGAGAGAGAGAGATCCATGGAGGCAGTCGCGGGCAAGTGCATCAGAGATTTCGTCAGGGACGGCAGCAAATTAGCTCCCTCCGCCGCCTATTCCGCTTCTTCTCACCTGAGGTGGAGCACCATTTGGGCTCCGTTCCCGGCCAAAAAGTTGGGCTCCGGCCATGCCGTCCTTTTCAGAGGGCAGCGGTCTTCCTCTTCCTCCCTCGTAGCAGCGTCGTCGGAGGTACGGCGTTTATCATCGTTTCTCTTCTCACTCTTTTGGGGCGATTCTTTAGGGCTTCGAGATTGGCCCTTTTTTACTTCTGCTTTACCGGAGCTTTTGGCCCCGTTTGAATGCGCCTTTTTTTTTTTTTTTTTGAGGTTGTTTCCTTTCTGCGGTGTCTCAGTGACTGCTTTCTGTAAGATTTTGGAGATAAAAAGGCGAGCTTGTCATCTGTGTCCTCGATTCTTGTTCTGGGAATTATGGCTTCTCTTTTGGGGTTACTTTTCCCTTTCCAACTAGTCTTTTCAGGGTTATTGTTCTCCTTTGTGTTAGCATCTAAGAGCACAAGCAACGCTCTTTAGATCGACGCTTGTCTATCGTTCGTGCAGAAGCTACAGTGTCTCCGGTAGCACAAGCAACATTTTTTGAGTCATTGATTCTGTAGCTTACATGGTTTCAACAAAATCTCATGACGCAGGTAGATAAGCTCACTCGTGATCCTTATGTCGAGAAGGCAGGTGAGACTTCGCTGTCGCCGTCTCGGATCACCTGCTTTGTTTAGTTTCTGAAGATAACATCATGCTCTAATTGCTCCTACTCAGATCGCTCCAAGACCGTGCATGTAAGATTTGTTCTGCAGAAGAAGTGCTCGTTTGGCCAGCAATTCCTCCTGGTTGGAGATGATCCAATGTTTGGTATGTGGGATCCAGAAAAGGCTGTTCCTTTGGAATGGTCTTCGGGCCATGAATGGACAGCTGAGCTGGTGAGACAAGGAAATGCTACAGTTGCATTTGGAACCAAACGATAATTCTGGTTTTGATCAAACTCTATGACATGTTTAATGTAGGATTTACCTGTGGGAAAACAAATCCAGTTCAAGTTTATACTCAAAAGTTTCTCTGGGGAAGTCAAGTGGCAGCCTGGCCCTGATAGATGCTTGCAGGCATGGGAAACCTCCAATACCATTGTGGTTTCAGAAGACTGGGAGAATGCCGACTCTCAGAAGATTGCAGAGGAGGAACCATCATTTCTTATTCTGGTCCAGGAAACACGGTCGTCGGATAGCAAGATCGGCAGCAATGTGGGAGCTGTAATGGATCTGACCCACATTGGTGAGGCTCAGGGCAAACTCATAGGCGTAGCTGATACCACTTTAGAAAGCAGGAATCATGATAAGAACCTGGCCAGCTATGAAGGTCTGCTTTTAGTCCCCGGCTTAGCGCCAATTCCTGCTTTGGGGAGCGCTTCGGGTTCCCCACAAGGAATACTGCCTGCAAAGGCTGCTGTTGATGCTTCTCATGAATCTAATGAAGCTGCTGCTGAACACTACTACTCATCGGCGCAGGTAAATGTTTGATGGGATGTAGCTCTTCACTTTGGTTTGGTAACAGGCAAGCAATTCCTGCCTTGTGTCGATCACAATTTTGGAAAGCTGCAGAGATTCTTTCTTTTGCAATTGGATTTCCTTATAGTCCACAGATCTATGTACTGCTTATGCTACTAATAATAAGTCTCCTTAGGCATATATATATATTTTTTTTATTTTTATTTTTACCATGAGTCAGGTCTACTTGTACTTCTGCCGCTACCATTAATAAGACGAGGCTGATATCTGCAATGTGAAAGCTCTGTTCAAATATACTTTAGGTTTAACCTATCTAGTCTCAGTATAAGAACAATTTATGGTGATATGCTTCAATGCATCAATGTAATAAGACACTAAGAAGCGGCATTCATCATTTGTGTAATCAATATCTTTTATTTCTGAAGAGTGTGGAGTTAAGTACTTTGCGTGTATTTTGGAACATCTGTTTCCATGTGTTTAACATAACACATCTAGTCTTAGTACAAGAACATTTTGTAATGATGTATCTCTATCATATGCATCTGTTTCCATGTGTTTAACATAACACATCTAGTCTTAGTACAAGAACATTTTGTAATGATGTATCTCTATCATATGCATCTGTTTCCATGTGTTTAACATAACACATCTAGTCTTAGTACAAGAACATTTTGTAATGATGTATCTCTATCATATGCATCTGTTTCCATGTGTTTAACATAACACATCTAGTCTTAGTACAAGAACATTTTGTAATGATGTATCTCTATCGTATGCATCTGTTTCCATGTGTTTAACATAACACATCTAGTCTTAGTACAAGAACATTTTGTAATGATGTATCTCTATCATATGCATCTGTTTCCATGTGTTTAACATAACACATCTAGTCTTAGTACAAGAACATTTTGTAATGATGTATCTCTATCATATGCATCTGTTTCCATGTGTTTAACATAACACATCTAGTCTTAGTACAAGAACATTTTGTAATGATGTATCTCTATCTTCATCTGTTTCCATGTGTTTAACATAACACATCTAGTCTTAGTACAAGAACATTTTGTAATGATGTATCTCTATCGTATGCATCTGTTTCCATGTGTTTAACATAACACATCTAGTCTTAGTACAAGAACATTTTGTAATGATGTATCTCTATCATATGCATCTGTTTCCATGTGTTTAACATAACACATCTAGTCTTAGTACAAGAACATTTTGTAATGATGTATCTCTATCGTATGCATCTGTTTCCATGTGTTTAACATAACACATCTAGTCTTAGTACAAGAACATTTTGTAATGATGTATCTCTATCATATGCATCTGTTTCCATGTGTTTAACATAACACATCTAGTCTTAGTACAAGAACATTTTGTAATGATGTATCTCTATCATATGCATCTGTTTCCATGTGTTTAACATAACACATCTAGTCTTAGTACAAGAACATTTTGTAATGATGTATCTCTATCGTATGCATCTGTTTCCATGTGTTTAACATAACACATCTAGTCTTAGTACAAGAACATTTTGTAATGATGTATCTCTATCGTATGCATCTGTTTCCATGTGTTTAACATAACACATCTAGTCTTAGTACAAGAACATTTTGTAATGATGTATCTCTATCGTATGCATCTGTTTCCATGTGTTTAACATAACACATCTAGTCTTAGTACAAGAACA
The DNA here is from genome assembly GCA_021527575.1 of Ensete glaucum. Classification (NCBI taxonomy): domain Eukaryota; kingdom Viridiplantae; phylum Streptophyta; class Magnoliopsida; order Zingiberales; family Musaceae; genus Ensete; species Ensete glaucum. The sequence continues at coordinate 33,479,250 of CM038554.1, forward strand.
TTTTGTAATGATGTATCTCTATCATATGCATCTGTTTCCATGTGTTTAACATAACACATCTAGTCTTAGTACAAGAACATTTTGTAATGATGTATCTCTATCGTATGCATCTGTTTCCATGTGTTTAACATAACACATCTAGTCTTAGTACAAGAACATTTTGTAATGATGTATCTCTATCGTATGCATCTGTTTCCATGTGTTTAACATAACACATCTAGTCTTAGTACAAGAACATTTTGTAATGATGTATCTCTATCGTATGCATCTGTTTCCATGTGTTTAACATAACACATCTAGTCTTAGTACAAGAACATTTTGTAATGATGTATCTCTATCATATGCATCTGTTTCCATGTGTTTAACATAACACATCTAGTCTTAGTACAAGAACATTTTGTAATGATGTATCTCTATCATATGCATCTGTTTCCATGTGTTTAACATAACACATCTAGTCTTAGTACAAGAACATTTTGTAATGATGTATCTCTATCGTATGCATCTGTTTCCATGTGTTTAACATAACACATCTAGTCTTAGTACAAGAACATTTTGTAATGATGTATCTCTATCATATGCATCACACCAAGTAGTAGCATCCATGCTTCGTGTAAACAAAATCTTTTATTTCTGAATACCATAGTCTGGAAATAAGTTGTGTGTGTTTATCTTGAAACATATGTTTCCATGTGCTTAAACCTAACCTATCTAGTCTTATTACAAGAAAAAATTATGGTGATATATCATATTGCATCAAAATAATAAGGTACGAAGTAAGTCAATATCTTTTATTTCCGAATACCAATAATTGTGGAGATAAGTATTTTGTGTTTAACTTGAAACATCTGTTTCATGTGTTGCATGGCTATGGATCAGTTATCATCATCTGTAAAGGAAGAAAAACCAGAGGGATCACACAAAAACTTGCTTGAAGAAGAAGAAGAAACTGAAGAAACCACCAAACTGTCACAACCACCACACAGCCATGAACATGAAGAAATGGCAGTGGAGCAGAGTAACGGCAGCATGTTGGTTGAAGATAAAACTCCCCCGAAAGAACCTAATTCTGAAGAAATAGTTATTGGGAACGACATGCAATGGGGCCGCAGAACACTGAAGCAGCTTCTTTTAAATCTGGGTTTTGATTAATGTCACTCCAACAGAAACTTCATGAGAACCCAGTGTTGTTTGTTGCTTGTTCCTGTGGCCTTTCTTAATGGCTGTGAAGAATTATACTTGTAACCTTATTTTCTTCATTACTAGTTTGTGGAGGATGTAGTTTTGTGTTGTACACTGGAATGTGAATGACTGTGTTTCCGATTCTGTATAATAAGAATGGCCATGATGGCAGCAGATATTTAGATAGAGAACAAAGCATTATACATTATGATTCTAACTCAGATCAAACACCCAAGTTTTACTTTGTGGCCCCAATTACACAGGTGGAATGGAGATTTTTGTGCTATGTGGAGGAGGAGGCACCTTCACCTTTTTTTCTAACTCAGATCAAACCCCCAAGATTGTTACTTGACACTTTTGTTGTTTATCCACCATACACATGCAGTTTTCGAATTTAAATATTCAGATAAAAAAAAATGATATATGATTGTCTTCTTAATAATAAAGTTGTATATGTACTGACATAGGATCAACAGCAATCATATGTAACTTGAAAAAGTAGTACAGTAGGAGAGGTCTCAGACATGAAGATTAGTGTACTCACTGCTTGAGATATGGTTCTCTTCCTGAGAGCTAAACCTCTTTCTCTTGAAAATTTCTGCCACTTGCAATAACTGATCTTTTGTACTCTTACATTAAGGCATTTCCTACAAATAAATCAATGTGCATCAAGAAAACTATAAGAAAATGATGGGAGTTGAAGTTTGAGATATAACTTGCAGAATCTTTCTGAAACAGGGGATAGGCCTGACAGAAGAAATAATAATATGCAACAAATAATATATAACAAATTCAATAAAGCTTATTCAGACAAGTTTGGAAAGTAGAACTGTTGTTGTTATCAAAAGCAACAGATGGATTTTCTCATGAATTCCTTTAACAGGTCCATGATTCCAAGAAGGTGGATGGAGAATGTTGCCCCAAAGCAAAGCAAAAATGGAAGAGAACAGTGGCACCTGAAACAGTTTCTGGTTATCTTGCTTTCCTATTTTTCATATGCATCAACCATCAAGAACATGCCAAATTATGATGCTCCTAACAAAGCGAAAAGAATATTTCGAAAGCCAACTTATGCTTCATTGTACAGTAATAATAACTGACTAATTGAACCCTGAAACTATAATATAATATTTTGTCTTAAAACTATAGAATGCTCCGAAGATCTTAGAATATACAGAGAAACATCATAATCATGATCAATATATCTTAGAAAGTAGCCTCTTTTGAATGGACCATCTCGACGCAACCTTTGTCCCTAACACATAGGAAGCCTCTGCCACGTTTTGTCTCAGAACCAACTCAGTTTATAAGTTCATAGGATCGGGATTACATCCATAGCATGCACATGTATTAATCTTTGATTTCTTCTTATTATAAATTTTTTTTATACAAGTCCCCTTGTACTATAATTTCTACTTAACTTCCAGCTCCATAAAATTGTACCCTCTTAAAGCTGATCATAGTAATAAGGAACGCATCTTCTGATCGATGATAACCTTGCCAGTATGTATTGCATTGTTCTCTATTTTGTTCAGGCTCCTGCACTAAGAGGCCATCATTCAGATTGCAAGGTTGCCGGTTGCATCTGTAACTCCAAATTCTATTTACTACAGTATTTTTAAGAGCTTAGACTTCAAGAAGCATGATCATATTAAGCACCATGCGATGGTTGATATGATCACCAACAATGTAGAATTGCATGATGAAGGAGATGACACTAGTTAGTAAGTAACAAATAGCAAAACTTATGGGAAGTGTGTTTTATGACTGACCACAAAGTTTATGTAGGAGGGAATCCAACACGAACAGCAAACTCAGTAGCTCCTTCAGTATAATCAACTCCAGTCCGATTGCAGAACCTCGAAAAATTATCAACGGTCAATCTTCTACAGAACATATTGGACAGGCAAGAAACTATTGAATAACCTGCAGTTTAGAAAGCGCTTCATTAGAACTACTAATAAGAACATATTCTAGCAAAATGTAACTAATAGATGGAAGCGTTTAGAGAAACAAGCAGGATTAAACCATATAAGAGTGCATTAAAAATTGCAGATAGATAACTTTTTGAGTGTTGATATTTCTTGAGAAAAACTTCAGTCCTTGAGCACATATAAACAAGATTTTGGAACTTAAAGATCTTCCAGGTCCTTCTAAGCTTAAATTATCACATACCAGAGTAGTTCAGCGACAAGTAACCGGATACACCTTCAGAGAGAAGGAACACATTTACAGTCAAACAAATTCTATATGTCTTCTTTGCCTGCTGTGCTCACTATGTACCACACACATTCATCGATCGATATGTGCAGATTGGAACGGCAGAACAACTTTGCAGAAAGCCATAAAAGCAAATCCCCTAAATGGAAATCCTCCTCCAAATAAACTGAAGAAACTAAGGAACAGCAATGCAAGTAATATGAACTCAGCTGGTCACCATATTGAGCAACACAAGTTCAAAGAAGTTTGCAACTTCAAAGAGATACTCAACAAACTTCACCTTAATTTGCACGCTCCGAGAGATTCACAAGCTCGTCGGTGTGAGTAGCATTCCGGTAGCTCTGTGAGCTCAACAATGAGGTTGTAACCTTATTGGCAATGAGAGCCACCTTGTCGGAGCTGAAACTGCATCAATTCATTAAGAGAAAGAATTAACAGCCACAAGATGATCTATCCAACACAACAAGTATCATAAGACTTTACTTGAGATGCTACAAGAGCAGAGTGCATCAAGTTGGTTTCATCTTAAAAATGCAGAGAAGATAATATCCTTATCATCATTCTATAGTTAATAGAAACTCCATCATTGATCCCTCCCTTGGAAAAAAACCAATAAACAACTTGGAGATCATGATTGTATAGCATATGGAACAACTTAGATTGCTTGCTTAAACAGAATAAAAAAAAAAAATTTACAGAATGGATGGGAGCTAACAATAAAATTAGCAACCTTTATGCTAAAGCCATAAATTATAAGAAGGCAATCGTCAAGTTCATGTCCATCAACAATCTAATTTTGGTCAAAAAAGGACGTATTTGTCATGAAGGCCAAGAGAGCTTCCCCGGAATGATCTTTGACAGAGAAGTGATCAATGATCGCGGAAGGTACTACACATTGTAGGCACGCCTATTCGAATCAAAGGGGAGTACATCAAAAGACCTTGTTCGTCGATTCGGATAAGAGTGTACGAGGTGGCTGTCATCGGAGGCGTCCGCGCCGGAAACAGATTTGTATCCTCCGGCCGCCGCCGTAGAGAGCGGAGAAGCCTAGGCGAGGGGAACGCGAAGGTGGAGATCGGGGGGTTACCTCATATCTTGGACATTAATAACAGGAATGCCATCAAGGTTCACCTTTGACGCCACAGAGGGATCTTTATTTGGCGGATTTGGTCTTGGACTATCGGAGCTCCACTTTCGGATGTGGGACCTTATACTTAAAAATGTGTTGAATCGTCGGTGTGCGGATCTGGGTTTTCTGGATCTGAATCCGTTTCGTGAGATGAATAAGTTGGGCCGTTGGTGTAGCCCTTCAGAATTGTGCCTTTAAACGTCGTCATGGGTTAGAGAGAGGTGTCGCGAGGTCTCGGTGGTCGGGTCCGCCGAGGTGGCGTCGACGGTCCTCCTCCCGATCTCGTGTAAGGCCGGCCGGAGGTTCGGCGGCGAAGCTGGCAGTCGGAGCCACCGTTCTTGATGGGAGAGTTACGGCCTCCGCCGTCGCGGCTTCCGACGATCCCTGAACCCCCTTCAAGATTCGCACCGTCGTCTCTCTTCGCCTCCTTACCGGTATATATATATATATATATATATATATATCTTTCTTTCTACCGCTACCGCTACCTCTTCTACCTCTACTTGTTTCTTGATTCTGTCTGTTTCTTGATTTGAGGCATATGCCGGCCGGGGAATTGCGAGAAGCGAGAGATGCCCTTGTCTCCCAAGCCCAAGAATCACGGACGATTCATCATTATTTTGTGCCAATCTGGGTTTTGCATATTTAGGTAAGATCGATTCCTCATCTTATCCGTAGCCCTAGAATCAGATGATTTCTTGTAGCCAATCTACGAGGAAGCTCAACTGGTTGAAATATGTGGTCGGTGGGATCTTTGGGCACGTAGTTTACTTCTCGATATCATTGACTATGAGAGCGAATTCTTTCTTGGAATCAGTTTACTTGTTCCTGGAATCTGTACATTGTATTCTTATGATTTGTTGCAAATTAATTTGTAGGTATTTGTTCCATCAATTTTCTATTGCAAAGACTAAGAATAAAATTAGAGCACAGATTTGGGGTTACCACTTCTGTCTGTTTTGCATCAGTTGATTAAAGCAAGCATGGAAGTACTGTCCTATTTCTTTATACCTTAAAATTCATTCTAGCTTTTCTACCTATTAGTCCTTTTTTCTCTGGTCCTATTTCAATGTTAGAAGTTCTAAGGGACAAAGATATTGTGCATCTGTATTCAAACAAACACAGAAATTTTATAGTGTTTTGGTTAAATTGATATTATTATTATTATTTTTATTAATGTTTCATAGATTTCAAACTGGTTCTTCTGGTCCTATTTCAATGTTAGAAGTTCTAAAGGACAAAGATATTGTGCATCTGTATTCAAACAAACACAGAAATTTTATTGTGTTTTGTTTAAATTGATATTATTATTATTATTATTATTAATGTTTCATAGATTTCAAACTGGTTCTTCTGGTCCTATTTCAATGTTAGAAGTTCTAAAGGACAAATATATTGTGCATCTGTATTCAAACAAACACAGAAATTTTATTGTGTTTTGGTTAAATTGATAATATTATTATTAATGTTTCATAGATTTCAAACTGGTTCTTCTGGTCCTATTTCAATGTTAGAAGTTCTAAAGGACAAAGATATTGTGCATCTGTATTCAAACAAACACAGAAATTTTATTGTGTTTTGGTTAAATTGATAATATTATTATTAATGTTTCATAGATTTCAAACTGGTTCTTCTGGTCCTATTTCAATGTTAGAAGTTCTAAAGGACAAAGATATTGTGCATCTGTATTCAAACAAACACAGAAATTTTATTGTGTTTTGGTTAAATTGATAATATTATTATTAATGTTTCATAGATTTCAAACTGGTTCTTCTGGTCCTATTTCAATGTTAGAAGTTCTAAAGGACAAATATATTGTGCATCTGTATTCAAACAAACACATAAATTTTATTGTGTTTTGGTTAAATTGATAATATTATTATTAATGTTTCATAGATTTCAAACTGGTTCTTCTGGTCCTATTTCAATGTTAGAAGTTCTAAAGGACAAAGATATTGTGCATCTGTATTCAAACAAACACAGAAATTTTATTGTGTTTTGGTTAAATTGATAATATTATTATTAATGTTTCATAGATTTCAAACTGGTTCTTCTGGTCCTATTTCAATGTTAGAAGTTCTAAAGGACAAATATATTGTGCATCTGTATTCAAACAAACACATAAATTTTATTGTGTTTTGGTTAAATTGATAATATTATTATTAATGTTTCATAGATTTCAAACTGGTTCTTCTGGTCCTATTTCAATGTTAGAAGTTCTAAAGGACAAAGATATTGTGCATCTGTATTCAAACAAACACAGAAATTTTATTGTGTTTTGGTTAAATTGATAATATTATTATTAATGTTTCATAGATTTCAAACTGGTTCTTCTGGTCCTATTTCAATGTTAGAAGTTCTAAAGGACAAATATATTGTGCATCTGTATTCAAACAAACACAGAAATTTTATTGTGTTTTGGTTAAATTGATATTATTATTATTAATGTTTCATAGATTTCAAACTGGTTCTTCTGTCATTTACCTATTTCTAGCTATGTTTTGTGTTGTTTATCCTTGCTTCGATCTTCTCGTTTACTTAGTTAACAAATAAGCTGACAAATTTGAGAGCTTTCTAAGTTGCTGAGTTCTTTAAATCACAAGAAGATTCGAGTCCTTATCTTACATGCATTCCTAGAAGTTCATTGAGAGGGTTGGTTTTAGGTTGGTTTTGATTTTTTTTTTTTTTTCTCAGTTTAGGATAAACCAAGATGAGTCCATGTCGAACCAAAAACTGACCAAACTTAGAGAAATTGTAGATTAGAATTAGGTTCTGTTTCCTTTTTTTTTTCTAATTTAATCAAACCACTCTAGGGAGTCGAGTGGTTTGGTGTTTTGTGTTATCCTGGAAGGTCAACAGGGAAAGCAAGAAGAAGAGCCAGCAGGACAAAATTAGATTCTATATTGACTTTTGTGCTTCCATGGACTTATAAGCAATTATAATTTTTTAAAAGACTAAAACATAAAAGTTACCAAATTTTTTGATATTGTTCCAATAGCTGTCTTACCTCCTCAATCACATCCAGAGACTTAATTTGTAATCAACAATCTTTCACTCACTAGAATATAAAATCATACTTTTTAAGCTGCTTCAGTCTTGTCTTTTTTTTTTCTCCTTATAAAGAGGTTATTGCCTCAAATTACATGCAAAAATCAAGTAGAAGTAGGAAAGAAAAAAGAAGATAAAGAGGAAGGGAAGAAGGAAGAGGGAGAAACCCAAGTAGGTTTTCCATTCCTTATTTGGGTTTTTGTCATGTTAATTATTATTTTGGATCACTTATAAATTTGTTAATAAATTTATAAGTGATCTAAAATATAAATTTATTTTGTTTAAGAGGAAAAATGAGTATTATGTTATTGTTGAGGTTTTTGAACCTAAAAAAGTGATAGGTGCCAAAAAGCGCCAAGGTATTAAAAATATAAATATTTTATAATATAATTAATAAATATAATTATTTAAATAAAAATATGATATTAAATTAAATATTAAATATGATATTTTTTTTTTGGGTATTGCTCCTTCCTACCCTTTGCTAAAAAATCAGTATAATCTGTTATTGCAGTATATCAAATTGGCATGGTTGAATGTGAGAAGGATTTTCTCTAGGCTAACTGCAATAACAGAAGTTTGTTTTATTGAACTAACAGTAATTGTTTTACGGGAAGGGATTGTTGAAATTAATGCTATTTAGATGAGCACAGTAAAAACATTGAAGGAACACTTTGCACCAAAAGAAAGAGATTACAGTAGATAGAACTGTAAATGTCTACTTAATTGGGGAGCAAAAAGAATGAAAAGAGCTTATTGTTTTGTCAACGCTCGCTCTGAGTCTTTGTGAGCTCTCTCAGTCGATTAGTTATTCTTTATTGTTTCAGCTGCTTTCCTCATGATGCCGGCCAATAAAACTGTCCGCCTATTTGATTCCTTCTCAACGACTGAACCGAACCTTTTAGGGTTTTGACTTTCCCATTTATTGTGACCAGATTCCTTCTTTTTAACTTTACCGACGTTAAAGGCTGATGTCACTACACTAACAAAAGAATGTAGTAATTAGCTGCAATACTGACTATCGGCTTTAGTAGCCTGAGCTGATACAACTGTAAATGTCTATCTACTTAATTGGGGAGCAAAAGAATGTTGTGAGTGACGGACTCACTTCTGTGTTGAAGTAAACTGCCTATTAGTGCAATTCTACCTTTGGAGTCAAGGCCCTGTCGACACTGGTCTCATTCCTCCTATACTAGTGAGTTCAATTCTTAAATGGATGCAACAAACACTTTTATCTCCCCCCCCCCCCCCCCCTGTGGGGTTGTCAAGAAATCTCATTGTAGGGTTGGCAATGGGGACATATAAGGGCTTTTACTCCTGCAGCTAGGTTTAGGTTGGTAGCTAAGAAAGTCAGCCTATATATAGGGAGTGGGGGAGACCTCTAGTTATCGTGCGAGGAAAGAAAGTAAAGTAGACCAGAGAATGAATGAATCAGCAACGAGATAAGATAGCTGTAGAAAAAAAAATTAAGGCGAGGAAGCTGTATCCGGAGATAGAGTTGAAGTTGCTTGTTCCGTAGATGAAAAGTAAGTCTACAAGAGAACAAAGTAAGTCCACAAAGTTGGTTTATCACTAACTGATCCAAACATCGGAACTCTTTTCTGTCTTCTCTTCTTCTTCTAGTCGCGGCGGGTGATGCAATATACGCGAGACCCCAGATCGCGTACGGTAAGACCAGCATCCTTGCAACCCGTGAAAAAGATCGTCTCCTCTCCCCCGAGCCTGCGCCGCCAACTCATGACCAAACCCGGCCGCGTCACTTGCACCTTTTCTTCTTCTATTCCTTTTTGACAAATCAAACAACAAACCAAGTAAAGCAGCAGCAGCTGAAAAAGGGGAGGTTCTTCTTCTTCTTATTCTTCTTACTGTCGTACCTGATGATACGGAGATGTCTTTATTCCTTCCGGACGAGTTCGTAAGGAGGAGGAAGCAGAGGGTTTTTATCAGCCTTGGATACTGTTTCACATCTGTGGGTGGTGTATGCATGCCCATTTTGTCAGGTCAAATCTACCCCCAAAAAGCAAATAAACTGTCATACATACATACATACATACATAATAGGATGTCACTGGCGATGACCAAGTCCCAGTCCGGTTCAGAAATCGGAAAGGTGTCTCCCCATGTATCTGAACCATCCATTCCATTCCATGCCATTCCATTCCATGCCATGCCATTCCATTCCATTCCATTCCATGCCATGCCATGCCATGGGGAGGAAAAAAAAAAAAAAAAGAGTCGAAACCCAACAAAATAATAACAACAACAACAACAATAATAATAATAAAGTGACGACTGACTTACGCTTGATGTGAGGCAGCACAGGTAGGCCATTAGCTCTGCAATTGTAAGCTATATTTTCTTCTATTTCCGTGTCATCGAAATCAGAGGTTGTGATGTCCACCCCCAACGATTTTCTCAAGAAAATGGCTAAACCTCCGGTTCCACTACAACGTACGTACGTACGTGATATATGTGTGTACGTGTGTATATTACATACATACAATGATAGGAAACAAACAACTAGTAGTTCTCATATATAATGAATCAACAACGGTCGCTGGCTGCAATACACAAGACTGGATACTACAAAAAAATTTTAACATGGTGGAGGTGCATTGATGTGATTTAATCACATCAAATGCTAATTAATCCTCTCTCTCTCTTGTCTCCAAGAAAAAATAAAAAATAATTATATAAAAAAAAAAGCTCATCTTTTAAGATTTGACTCCACAGGTATCGAGTGAGTGACATGTAGACAACATTTAACACTCTTTTGGCTTTCGATCCAACCGAGAGCGTAGAAATTCCTATTTGGCCACACGAGAAATTCAAATGATGAATTTTCACTTTGAGTGTGAGCCTCTCCTCTTAAAAAGGATTATCATACATGCATGCATCACTACCCCCTCCCCCCCTCCTTTGGGGTTGGTTCATGGACTCCCCTTCTTTTTTTTTTCTTTCTTTTTTCCTTTTTTTTTTTTTTTTTTTGTTGACAGCGGGAAAGAAAAACTTAATCTAATAAAACAAAAAGGAGCCAATACATACATACACCACCAACCTGTCAGCTTCCAAAGGCAACTCCTCTTGTACTCTCCCTACTTCCCCACGCCCTTCCTATTCTCTGGCTCTTCTCTTCTTCTTCTTCTTCTTCTTCTTCTCCTCCTCATCCTCCTAAGCCTAATCCCCATCCTCCCCCCCCCACACCAAATCAACCAACCCTCATAAGCCTAAGTCATCCCCGGAATGTTCCACCATATCTTTTCATTTCTTTCAAAGGATCTGCAAAGCTTATCCTACATTTTGGATCCCTTCAATTTTTTCTTCTTTTTTTTTAAAATAAAACAAAAAAAATCAATGGCAATCATCTGTACAGTTTTTTGCATCATCCCCTTGTACTTAAAAACTGGAAAAAAAAAATGGAACAAGTAAATCCAGATTCCATACAACAAATATATACATATATATATAATGGATAATCTACATGTTCTGAAACCCAAGTATCAATGAGTTTCAAATAGACAAGCTTTAGACTCAGAATAGTAATTAACATGTTATTAACATAGTCAATAACATGTTAATTAATAAAATCTTAATATACTGTCCTGTAGTGAGTGGCAATTTTGCCACCACAAGTATTAATTATTCCTTCATTAAAAGCAACCTAGATTGATCATACTATTAATTCCCATCTGTATTACCATAAGAATTGAATGCAAACAAGTTAATTCCTCAAACAATAACAATAAAGCATAAACAAACAAAAACAGGATGTTGTTGCATACCTTCCTAACTCCAAGATGCGCGCTCCATGTAAAACAGATTGATTCTGAACTAACCAATTGCTAAATGCAAATGTCCCGGGCCACAACAAATTGGCATTTAGCTGGTGAAATGAAAATTCTCTAATGTTCAACTCCTGCATGTCAATGATACAAGCAACAAAGCATAATTCATTATACCCCAAAAAATGCATGTCACCTATACCTTTTTGCTTAGGCTAAAATCTAAGCAACAGATCAAATTTATTGTATCTTTTTTATTTAACTCTCATCTTAAATTCCTAGTCCAATGTTTTATTGCAGCTTGTCAAAAAAAAAAAAATCCAAGTAAAAAAAAAAAAAAAAAGGCTCTACAAGAATCTTCATTTTGCGAAAAAATAGCAGTCTATGAAGTACAACCGCAAGACCTCGTTCCCAATCATCAGGGACCATACACATAGCTCCTTCTATGGCACATAGCCTTTTTAGGATATCTTTATCTACGATTCAACGGCCATCATATTCTTCGCACATGCCATTTTTCTCTTGTTTCTTGCACTTGCATGCTATCCACAAGGCCATGTCATAAACCCAGCTGTGCTTCCTTAAATAATCAACGGCATGAACACTGTCTATCGATGACATCAAACTCAGAATCCTAGCAAGAAATGGCCCATTGCAGATATCTGAAAGTTGTTAAGGATCCCCTCATCTGATGTGACGATTCAATCAGAATGCAAGGGCATTACCATAATGTGTCATTAGGCAGCAATAGATGATAACTGAGTTCAGGAGACGAAACAGATATCTTTTTTAAATACATAGGAAACTAGTAAAGGCTGTTGTTTATGATTCTTACTAATCATATTTTGTCGGGAGATCTTTTCCTTCCCTGAGCCCATAATCTCCATCACATCAATAAAAAAAAGATAATTGTAAATTTTACTTTGGGGTAACTTGCTTCCTAATTATCCAGAATTATGCCAACATAGCATGCTTAGAAGCATAGTTGTCTCATCAATCTTCCTCCCAGTTTAAATAACTTCTTAATATCACCCTGCTCATATTGTACGAGAAAATATTCTGTTTAGAACCCACAGCTATGTTGACATTTTAATTCGAGACACGGTTCTTTAGTCAAACATTAAGGCAGACCTGATACATTGAAAACCCAAACAAACGCCTCCCAAAATGAACCAGAAGAAAGCAAAACCCCCCATCTGGTAGCCGAGCATTCAACCATGTCGAGGCATGAGATAGTGGATTTGCAGGTCCCAACACACAGTAGCATGAAATTGAAACAGCATTCTGATTGTGCGGATGGAGGAACAGTATGAAAGTAATGAGTGGAGAGCAAAGAACATATACCGAGAATTATGCAAGTAATTAAACATTTGACATGGAACTTCCTACATATCGCATTGGATCTGGTCAGACAAGTTATGAAAGCATTGTCTGATCAAGAGGAACACACCAGTTTATTTATCGTGTTATCAAATGTGTAGAATGTACTTAAGGCTAGACATGGTGATGCAAACTAAAAGAACAAAACATAAATAAATGATAGCCAATTTTTATTTTAGATTTCAATAAACAAATTGGACTTCTCAGAACTAGGTAGAGAGAGATCCAAAATTAGAAGAGAGACACACAAGTGTTCTTTTAGTCATAAAATTCAACAGATTAGTGCTTTTCAGTATAGCATAAATTTGTTCCCATGATTCTATCTCATTGTCAGTTACAGAAATAGGCAATCGACAAGATTTTGGTTTAATAGTTTACAAGAACCCCACTTTTTTTTTTTTTTTTGTTCTCATTAACGTGACAAGAAACTATTAACTCGGGATCCTGAAAAAAAAAATAGTACATGTCGCCCACCACACTTGATCATATTTGTGCTTTTTGCAGCTTATCAAGCAGGAGACTGCATAAGCAGGTTGAGTATAACCAGGGTAAACACTTCTTGCCCAGTATCAGCACGGGCATTATTTCCTTCCTCTAGTTCAAACTAAGAAACTCCTCAGTCACCAACATCAACCTGTGGTATTTTATCTAAAATTAGGGCATTCACTCACAATCCGATGTATAACCTGAACCCGAACCCTAATGGTTCAATCTATTGAAGGTTTCTTGCGCTCTGTTGATTCTTTCATTGATCTTTAGGGCATTCACTTACATAACCTGTGGTTTTTTATCTGGAGTAAGGGCATTCGCTTAACCCAAACCCTAATGAGTCAATCTACCGAAGGATTCTTGCGCTCCGTTGATCCTTTGATTGATTGATCTCTAGGGCATTCGGTTACATCAACCTGTGGTGTGAATTAGGGCAGTCACTCACAATCCTATGGATACGTGAACCGAAACCCTAACGATTCAATCTATTGAAGGTTTCTTGCACTCCGTTGATCATTTCATTGATCTCTAAGGGAAGAGAATAGGAGAACCGTCGTACCATTCCAGGAAAAGCATGGGTTCTCTCCACATGAAGCTGCCGCTCCGCCGCGCTCTCGTTCCCCTCAGCGGCCGCTGCCAAAAACAAGGACAAGTGAAGAAAATAAAAAGAATAAATTCTTGCAATAAACAGTAAAGCAAGGAAAAATAGTAGGGTAACGTGAAAGAGCAAAGGATCGAGAAAGAAGACAAGGGATTCCAAGAAAACAAATGTTCTTAAGAAGGGGAAAAAGACCCACGAAGAAAACGGAATCATTCCAAGAAAAGATGAGATGAAGACCGACGAAGAAGACGAGGGATTCGAGGGGAACATATAGGGTCTCGAGAAAGGGGAACGAAAGATCGGCGACGAAGACGAGAAGATTCCAAGAAAACACGGAATCTTGCTTACCCGAGCATTCTCCGCCGATCTCGTCGTCGTGGAAGAGAGACGCCGGAGAGAAGAGCGCTACGTCCATCGATACCACCGCCTTGTGCCCGCGTGTGGGAGAGAGATCGGATCCTCCTGTTTTACAACAACAACTACAACAGATTGCGCTTTCGGGTGTTGGGTTAATAAGATCCGTTTAAGTCGGATCCGGGTAGTAATCCAATTCTCCACAAACTTAATCCACTGGCCATATTCCTATAGATAATTAATGAAAAAACAAGGAAATGGATAACGAACGCTATTGATCCAATGTTCTAATTCACATTAAAATGTTCCAAAACATGATGTTTAGTCCAAATAGAAGGGAATCGGGTCACTTTGGATCGAATCAGGATTGATTTGGACAATCTTCTGATCTGGTTAGGTCGGACCGGTTTAGCATTGGGGCCAACCATAAAATGGCATCTATTAGCAATGTCTACTCCACTCGGTGATGACGTGGAGACTTGTTGAGACTAAGCGGGTTGGGAAAATGACATCAGTGACTTCGAAGAAGACGGCTAACGGAAAGGCAATATTATTATTTTAGTCCATTTAAATTAAATGCACAGCTAAAGCTTGTGTAGTTTTATTAGGTGATGCCATGAATTATATATATATATATCTACCAATCGGATAACGACACGTGTCAAATATTTTTAAAATAAAGAATCGAGAAAAAGATTTTGACACGAAGGTTGACGTGATTCGATAACGAACAAACAATGTTGAGTTGGGCGTGGAGATGAATGAGACCGAAGCTATGGCGTTGTCATCACCATGGATTCGTGCGGCAATGGCGCCATTACGCCCACCAAGTGGTCGCTATAAGACCGAGCAGGTGAGAGCCGACTGGTAGAGCGACCGGTCAAAACCAAACCCAACGCGGTGTTTCCCCGTCACCACCCGAGGCAAGTCACTTCCACTTCCCTTTCTTCCCCTTCCTCAAACCCACCACCAAACAGTCCGCCTCCCCTCCGCCTGCACCTCTCAACCACCACCACCACCACCACCACTTCTCTCTCTGTGTCTCTCTCTCTCTCTCTCACTCATCCTCTCTTATTTTAATCCCCCTCCTTGTCGCAAGCAAGCGGTCCCTTACGCCGGAGGACGCCATGGTCGCCCAACCGAGCACCGGCCTTCAGCAAGCGCTGCAGGCGGCGGTGCAAAGCGTTCACTGGACCTACAGCCTCTTCTGGCAGGTCTGCCCGCAACAAGGGTGAGAACACAGTATGGCTAACTCATCCCATCACCGTCACTCTTACTCCCCTTCGCCCTCTCACTTCGCATCTTCTTCTGGTGGTGATCCGGAAAGAACCCTGGTGTGGGGAGATGGGTACTACAATGGCGGTATAAAGACGAGGAAGACGGTGCAGCCGGTGGAGGTGAGCACGGAGGAAGCTTCCCTTCAGAGGAGCCAGCAGCTGAGGGAGCTCTTCGAGTCGTTGTCGTCTGGTGAGGCCAACCTACCGGCACGGCGACCTTGCGCAGCCCTCTCACCGGAGGATCTCACCGAGGCGGAATGGTTCTACCTCATGTGCATTTCCTTCTCCTTCCCTCCCGGTGTTGGGTATGTTGCTCTCTCCGTCTCCTCCTCTTCGATGCAACTGCGCTGTTACTGAGATGATAGTTATTATATCAAGCACGTAAAAATACATAAATTCTTAGAGGCTTTTCCAAAAACGAGAAGGCAATAGAAACTACTAAGATAGATTATGTGAAATCCTACATCATGTACATTATGATCATGATCATAATTGGAGGTTAGTTCAATGATTTAGGTTACCAGGGAAGGCCTTTGCGAGGCAACGACATGTTTGGCTCACGAGAGCAAACGAGGTTGATAGCAAAGTATTCTCAAGGGCCATTCTCGCCAAGGTAATTGTTTTCTACGTAGAGCTGAACTAACAACTCTTTTCCTTCATCATCAATTGTCCGTGATATAGAGTTCTATTTTCTCATCAACTCAATCATCGTTCACATCTTCTTTTACAACATATTGATTTGATCTCATAAACGGAACCTCCTCCCGATAGCATATTGTTAGCATCAACTCGAAAGAGATTCTTTAGCAAACAGGAGTTCAGTTCAAAAAGTATTTGAATGCTATGATCATCATAACAGTTGCAGCAGGAAACGTTCTTATTTTTATGATCTCGTCTTCTTTTGTTGTTAAAATTGTCACCGAGTACAACTGATGCTGACCTTTTCATCTTCTTCCTGTGGATGCTATATGTTCCTAAACTGTTGGGATGTGTGACGCAACAGAGTGCTCACATCCAGGTATCCTTTATTTCTTATCCTCATTCTTTATTCCCCATAGAAATTGTTGAATATAGCATGATAAAAGATGAGTGAATTCACTATATATATGTTACAGACAGTTGTGTGCATCCCTCTCATGGATGGAGTTCTTGAGTTAGGTTATACAGAAAAGGTCAGTGCATTCTCGTACTAAAAGCTATTAACTTCTGTGAGTGATGTTATTTGATGATGGTTAGAGTGCTTCGACAGGTTGAGGAAGACATGGCATTGATACAACATGCAAAGAGATTCTTCACGGACTTCTTTGATGTACACACAAAGCCTGCCCTCTCCGAGCAATCTGCTTCGAATCAATTCGCCAGCGCAGACCATACACTGTATCATCAGCAAGCACCGATGATGCATCAGATGAACGTGGACACGCATGCTTCCAACCAGGAAGAAGATGACGCTCATGATCATAACGAAGATTACAACGACGACGACGATGACGACGACGAAGACGACGGTGACGGCAGTTCTCGATCGGAGCTTAAAGGGATGAGATACGGTGTTGATGTATCGATGCATCATCATCATCATCATCCAGCGGTAGCAGCAGCAGCAGCAGCAGAAGAAGAAGAAGAAGCAAGTGAGTTGATGCAGCTTGAGATGTCGGAAGATATCAGGGTAGGCTCCGTCAGTGATTGTTCCAATAACTTGGACGTAGAACACATGCCCGATGGAGAGTCTAAAAAACAAAGACAAGATCATGACTTCTCTAAAAACTGGCATTTCCTACTTGAAGATCTTGGTAATGGATTTGGATTCCAACAGTCATTAGGTATCCCTTTGAATCATAGACCAATTTTGACATGTGTAGAACATACATGCATGCATCATCCTCTCACTCTCGCCAACTCTGTTAGCCTTTAATCAGATATATGTAGCGCAAGTTTGATGGAAGATGAGCTCTAAACTTGCATGGCAATTTGCAGGGACTCAAGTTCAAGACTTCTCTTCGGAAGATGCACACTATTCTGAGACGGTTTCCAGCATTCTTCGGCACAACATGAATCGGTGGGTGGATGCGAGCTCCTTCAGCTACTTGGTTCGGTCTCACAACTCGGCCTTCTCTATGTGGAGCTGTAAAAGGGATCACACGGGGTCATCGCAAGGGGGTTCGCAGTGGCTACTGAAGAGCGTTCTGTTGAACATCCGAGATCGACACTGCAAGCTTGGCGATGGTAGAGATGGAGAGGGTGGAAACAAGCTTCACAAGTGTGCAGCGCAGGAAGAAGTGAGTGCTAACCATGTGCTTGCCGAGCGCCGTAGAAGAGAGAAGCTCAATGAGAGGTTTATGGTCCTTCGATCATTGGTTCCATTTGTGACCAAGGTCTGCCTTCTTCTTCTTCTTCTTCTTCTTCTTCTTCTTCTTCTTCTTCTAGTTTGGACTGGTACAAGAATTGCTGCTTGCAGATGGACAAGGCATCAATATTGGGTGATACGATTGAGTACATCGAGCAACTACGAAGGCGCATTCAAGATCTGGAGGGAAGAAACAGGCAGCAGTCATCAAAGAGACAATGTGGCTCCCAAGTGGACGCACAAAGAAGGGGTGGTGTGTCGGCTGACAAGAGGAAGCTGCAGGCGGTCGAAGGAAGCAATGGGATGGCCACCACGAGCGTGCATGTCTCCATGGCAGAAGCTGATGCTCTCCTGGAGCTGCACTGCCCTTGCAGAGATGGGTTGCTGCTGGACATCATGCAGACGCTTCATGAGCTGGGGTTGGAGGTCTCCTCCCTGCAGTGTTCCTCCATTAATGGCGTGTTTGGTGCGGAGATTCGTTCCAAGGTAAACACGGTAGTCAAAACTCCATTCATCATTTTATGGTCAATCATCATTTGACATGGGTTCCTCACGAAGTCAACGGATGGGCCCCACCCGATTTTGTTAGTGGAGGTAACCTTTAACGCTGACAAAACGTAGGTTTCTCTGACTCTGTGAGACTAAAAACATATTTACTCTCTTTTTTTTTTTTTGGCCACAGATGAAAGAGGCATACGGAAGGAGAGTTGACATTGTGGAGCTGAAGAAGGCGATTCACCAAATAATCTCTGACCATTAACCCCGATGAGGGGGTATCAATTAAGTTGACATGAATGAGCTGCAACGGCCCGCTAATACTTGATTACAAACATAGAGTATATATACAGCATTACTATTATACTATACTGATATAGTGCACTCATATATATTAGGATTACTTTGTGAGAATAATTACATGGATATGATATAGGACACAAATGATGTGTTGTGTGTTCATTAATGATTGCTGAGTCAGCACAAATATCAAGTTAAGAACTAACTTCAGACTGGCCATATCATTGTATTTCACATGTATTGTTAATTATTATACGTATATTTTCTTTACTCTTTGACTTATGATGATATTTGAATATTTGTTTTTTTTTTTTATACATAACAACCATAATTATGCTATTGTTATATGAAAAAAAATGTCAAAATTAAAATTAAATAATGATATATCAAATCTATAATGAGTACATTTTCGATGCCATTTAAAAAATAATTATCTGATTAGCAGGTGTATCGTTATAGAATCTGAGAGTTACAACTATGTCGATCTAAAAAAAGAACTAGATCCTTTTTTCTTTTAATTTGTAGTCTTATTTTTTATTTCTAGGAGGTTTTATCTTTTTATAGATCAGAGCAGAGAATCTATCATGGTAATTAGGATAATTTTTTCCATCAAAATTATCTCCTAAAGAATCATACTTAATTGCACCTCCCTTCTATTGATAAATAATTATAATCAAATCTATAATATATCTTAGATAATTAGATAGGATCATATAATTTAATATTCTCTCACTTAGATAATTGATAATCTATATAAATAAAATAAAATAATTTAAATTTAAACAAATAATAGTATTTAATTAGATTATAATATTTTAAACAAATATTTTATACATGCGTGTGAACTTTATAAAATGGGTCAACAAATCCAATAAACATAATATCTTTGGCTACCAATATTATAATATCATAATATCATATTTGATTATATATCATCAATATTATACTTTCTTCTATGTACCACAATACTATTAGTCTTTCCTAATATATTTCAAATTAACTTCTATAATTTATCTTATCAAGATAATCTTATTATACATATACTAACCATAATATACATGAATAGGATAATAGAAATAAATAATTGTAATTATGTAAACAAAAATATTAATTATAATGTCCATTAAACATGTATGACTGTATTTTTTTATGGGTACTCACAAACCTAATTATACTAATATATTATTTCAAATAATTTTGGTTGTAAGTCCTAAGTGAACTGATTAACAATCAATTTTTTTAATTTATATTATTTATTTTTAGACTCATTTTTTCTAACAATCAAATACTTTATACCATAATACATAGAACTACTATAGTACTTATCAGTACTATGGAAGAAAACAACTGTGATGTCATAACGTATTTTTAGTGGCTCGATAACTGAGTCTGACTACATGTCTTTAGATAAAAATTTATAATTATAAAACTTTATTATAATTTTATTTTTTTGTAAATTACTCTTCAACTAATAAATATAAAATATAAAATGAACTTATGACAATCAAGGTAATTCACATAATCAACATATGAGAATACTATTATTTCAAATAAATCTAATTTGATGTATGTGAGCATATAATCTTTCATCTCTTCTATATATCTTATTATTATTTTTATTTTTTAGTATTTCATTCATGGTTAATTATAATATATACCCAATATATTAAATATAAAATTGATATATTATCTAATATAGACTTGAGTATATAATAAACTTTTAACTATATATATATATAATTTTTTAAATTATTTAAAAAATATTTTGTCTAAAAATTTTGCTCTTGTTGTTTGTTTAACTAAGTTGTATGCTAAATCTCTTCAAAAATCAATAAGTATATCTTTTGTGAGATAGTCATAGTAATCATTTCAAATCTATTTATAATAATATAAGTCTCCTTCGTATTAATCATTCTAAAATTTTTAGTTAGAAATTTCTTGGTTATTTTTAGTTAGAAATTTCTTGGTTAGGTACAATAAACCAAGATCACTATCGGTAAACAAAATATTATCTACATATAAGATAATATAATAAACTTTTTTCTATTAATCTTTATATATTAATATTAAAAAATAGCATTTAAAAAATATGAAAAAAATCATAAATAAATTTCCTAAATTTGTATATCAAAATTTATAATTTTATTTTCTCTGTAAATTGAATATAGTATATCCATATAAATCTAGATCTTCATTTAGAAACTTATTTTCTCATCCATACGAGCTCATAACCTAACTTAACTCATTATAAATCAGTAATATCATGATTGATTCTTGATAAGCTCATTTAAAAATCTTAGAAAAATATCTCATTATGATCGATATATTTTTTAAGTTAAATATTTAATCATAAGTCTGATTACTATATTATTCAATATTACTTTTTCAGTTACGTTTTACTTTAAAGGTTAATTTACAATTAATTCTTTTATAGTTATTTGATATTTCTATGGGTTCTAAGATATCATTTTGGTCTATTTATTTTTAACTCTCTATTAGGATCTAATCTAAATACAATTCAGATGTTACTTTAAAAATAAAAAATAAAAAAAAATATTTTTAACAATACTGAGTAAGAACCCTTATGAGTCATAACACAAATACATATTCAAGAGTTAATTATCTCACTAACATTGTACAAAAACTGAAAGGAAGACTCTCACCTAGCTTAATTAGTTAAATTAAACTCGATTTAACTACAATTTAATCAAACTGGAACCAACTTAGACTAGAATAATTTGGATAAGATTGAGTTTTACTTTAGGTGAAATGAAATTGAATAAGACAAATAGGTTTAAAATACCCTAAATAGATTTAAACGGATCAAATATGATTTGGTTCAATCAATGTTGAATCCAAATCAAATAAAGTAAAAGTAATGAGGTAGATTTTTATAGAAATGGGTTAGGTTGGGTAAGCCAATGGTTTAGACATTTGCACCGCACATGTACCATAGTAGGATAGATCAACCCATCATAGCCTATTAACTGGTCATGTGCAATGCATAAGACTGTCCATGTCGGGCTAAGTCTAGTTAGTCCACCTACCTATGGTTTAGGCATGGTCATGTGCTCTGGCTGGGCTTACTCTGCAATCCATGACTTACCTGTAGATTGATTTCAACCCAAATATTAACCCCTTTTTTTAATTCTAAATTATAATATCATGGAATTATGATCCAAACATCATCATCATGATGCTAATAATCAGAGTAAATTCTCTCCTTAAATTCGAGGTTAGCCCTCCACCTAAGGTTAATATTTTAGATTTATTTAATCTTTTATTTTTATTTAACTTATTGATTAAAAACAATCTCACTATATTTGGAATGTCGAAAATTTATTTTTTTAAATTTTAAGAAGGAGGGGATGAAAAAAAGAAAAAGAAGAGAAGGATTGGAGTCCACGAGCAGAGTAATCTAAGTTTATAGAGCTATTTAACTAGCGATTTAGACTATCATTTCGAATTAATTTGACTTCCGCTGAACTCGAAATTGTATTATTGGATTTGAACATTGAGACGAATGATTTGTGATCAATTTACCTGATTTGGGTGGTGGGAAACATATGGGTGAGACAGAAGTATAATCTTCTTTACAGGTTAATCTATGTCGTCTTATGCATATGTCTCAGAGATAAATAAATGAATGGAGACAAATTTTGTCCCGATTTATTCGACAATTTAATCGGAGTCCTCTCTTTTCATTTGATTTCGATATATTTCTTGTGCTATGAAATAAGAAAAATATGTTAATTCTCCCATCTCTCACAGAGACGAGTCAAACATGAAATAGTTACAACAATGGAGTCAGCCATCCCCGTAGAGAAGTAGCTAAGCGAGCCCCGTAGAGAAGTAGCTAAGCGAGCACCGATTCCTCTTCCCCATCTTCTTAAACCAGAAGCGGACGCAGGAATTGCTCGTCCGGATCGCCACGCCGACTTCCTCGACGAGCCCTCCGCATGCCTGACTCAGTTCGCCGTGGACACGCGGCCGCCGAGTTCCACCGGACTGGGTAGAACGCACTCAAAGAGCTGGACGAAGCCATTGCCAGCTTCTCTCTCTCTCTCTCTCTCTCTCTCTCTCTCTCTCTCTCTCGAACGCCTCCGGTGTATAACGAGTCCTCTTCGGTTGTGGCGTACATATTATATATATATATATATATAGAGAGAGAGAGAGAGAGAGAGATCATGATGCCGTGGAATGGCGAGAAATTGCTGCACCGAGCTTAATCTCTGTGGAGGGCGTGAAGCAGAAGAAAGAGCGAGAGTCGAGAGTTAACGGTGGGGTTCAATGGGAGAAGCTTGACAAGGTCTTGATGAGTCCACATCGAGTGAGAGAGAGAGAGAGTGAGAAAGAGAATTCACTTCAGTGGCGGGCATGAAGAAGAAGGAACAATGACGGCCAAGGTTATCGTGGCGTGCAAAGGGAGAAGCTTGACAAGTTCTCAGAGAGAGAGAGAGAGAGAGAGAGAGAGAGAGAGAGAGCGGAACATCTATGGCGAGAAGAGGTTGGTGCACAGAGATTGACATTTGTAGAGAACACTACTAAGCCGAAGGAACAGCGGAACAGTTGGCCTCAGCTCCATTGCATGCTTAACTCTGCGATGCATCCGAAGCATGTCACTTCACTCGTCCTGTCGTAGACTCCATCAGTCATGATCGTCGACAACTCACGCAGGACCGCCACACTTAGATTAGTCAAACTATCAAAAGACGGTGTGCCAAAAAAAAAAAAAAAAAGCAAGCTGGAGAAATGGAATTTTATTCTTTTTATTACCGTGCCAAGGCAAGGCACGATGATGGGAAGTAGGACCAGTTTCAATCCTTCTTTTTCTTCTTTGGCAGAACGGTGGTGGGGTGGGGGACGAGGAAAAAAAGGACACGATGGCGCACTGCACTGGTGAAAGCAGTGAGACAGAGAGCTCTTTGCTTTTGCTGGCTTTGGCACCAGGAATATGTGTTACTCCTTAGGCTTCAGGCAAAAAAAAAAAAAAAGAAAAAAAAAAGCAGCAGAAAGCAGGATTGGACTCTGCTTTCTTCCGATTCAAACGCCTTTGGACTCGGGATGTGATGATGATTTCCATGCAATCCAATCAAGCTTTTATCTATCACCAGTTCTCTTCTTTTTCAGATCGCGGGGCCCCGCCGGTGAACCAGCCAGCAGCAGTGGCAGCGCAAGCATCTCCTTGGAATGTCGGAGATCCCCCGAGAAGGTTTAGCTTACGACGAGCTGTGCTGCTGCTCTCTTCTGCTTCCATGGATGTATGTTATGTCCTTTTAGGGTTGTGAAACTAATGCTCTACGAGGCAGAGGATGATGATGAGCTCATCGGCCTTTTGTCTTTGTTGACCGCAAAAAAGAAAAAAGAAAACAAAAAATCTGTAAGATTAGCGATCGCATCGACATCAAATTTTTCGTGAATCCCGAGGCTCTTTTTTAGAGATTATTATTGTTATTATTATTATTATTAGCTTTTATGTAATATTTACGTCTAAAAAGAAATACAAAAGTGATTAAAAACACTAATATTTTGTGAAAAAATTCAAAAACTATTAGCTCGATCAACACTATCATGATTTGGATTTAAATTTTTTTATTAATAATTAAATCATTGCAACTTTGGTACTATAATTATAGAATATCTCACCATAAATTTTGAACACGTTATAATCATCAACTCGTACATCATTCAACTTGAGTATAAAAAATAATAATAATCATTAAATAGCATCGGGGATCTCTCTAGATTAATGTAAATTTAAAATAATAAGAAGATGGAAAGGGCAACCCCAATGGGCTTTAATGCAGCAGCTTAATCATTCTAAACCATTAGCTTCATAAATGGAAAGAAAAAAAGGAGTCCATTCAAATTAATGTTATGAAGATGGATGAGAGGGCTATGAAGAAATGGGAAACAGAAGGAAGGAAGGAAACAAAAAGAAACAAAAGTGAGAGGAGGAGGAGGAGGAGGAGGAGGAGGGGAGCGTGATTGCTTTTACTTTTTGTCTTTTGGAATCCGATTTCTATCGATTCTTTCCCCCTTCTCTCCCTCCCTTTGTTTCTTTTCTGTCGGCTTTACTGTCTTCTTTGAACAGTATCAAATCCTTCCTCCACTATTTTCTCTGCTCTCCTTCCCTTATCCCTCCCCCCCACTGTCACACTGTCCCTCACAGTGGTCTCCTACTATTACGATCACAACCAGATTATATTAATTGGTAAGCAGCAGCAGCAGCAGCAGCAGCATCAGAGGAAGAAGCAAAGCTTTAAGAGAGAGAGAGAGAGAGAGAGAGAGAGAGAGAGAGAGAGAGTTGAGTCGTTCGTTGCTTAGAGGGGAGGGGAGGGGAGGGGAGAGGGGGGCTTCCATGACGGTCGAGATCGAGAGCCATCGACACCACCACCAACTCTTGCCGCCTCTGCAACCTCAAAGACGCCTCCCTTCGTCCACGTGCGACCTGCACCCGGGCGAGACGGTCACCGGCTTCTGCGCCTGCTGCCTCCGCGAGCGCCTCGCGGGGCTCGAGGCACCTGCCGCAGCCTCCGGCCGTAGGTCCACCTCTGCCCTCCGATCCGTCTTCTCCAAGGTCACCGTCGGCGCGGGCCCTGCCGCCGGGCCGTCCTCCCTCCGCCGCTCCAAGTCCTTCTCGTTCGGCCGTGGCGGCGACGTCTTCTCGGCGCAGCGGCCCCGGGCATCCGCCTTGGAGCCCCAGCGTCCTGCGACGTCCGCGGCCGCAGCACCCTTTGGTCCCTCTTCCATCAGGACGACCGGGACAGGGTGGGTCAGAACCCTTCCGTCCCACCCTTCTCCTCCTCCTCTTCCTCCACCTCAACCTCCTCCTCCACGGCGGCGGCGGCGGCGGCGCCGTCCACGAGCGGAGCGATCGAGGTGGACTGCCGGAACCAAGGGCTTCCGGGCCCCTCCCTCGCTCCTCCAGTTCCAGGAACATGCGAAGAGTATGAGATCGGCGATGAGATCAGGCCCATCGGAACCTCGGGGGAGATAAATGAGGAAGGAAAGGAAGCGGCGGAGGAGGAGATGGAGCTGAAGTCGATGAAGGACCACATAAATCTCGACTCCGAGCAGCAGCAGACGAAGAAGCCACCGCAAAAGGACTTCAAGGAGATCGCCAGCAGCGTCTGGCTCGCTGCCTCCGTTTTCAGCAAAAAGCTCCAGAAATGGCGGAGAAGACAGAAGCCAAAGAAGCAAGGTGGCGAAGCCACAATGCCGGCGGAGGAACCCCACAAAACGTCGCGCCGGTTCCACGACACGCAGTCGGAAGTCGCTGTGGACTGCTCCGGCCGAAGATCCTGCGACACCGACCCCCGCTTCTCTCTGGACGCCGCCCGGATGTCCATCGACGACCCCAGATTCTCCTGGGACGAGCCGAGGGCCTCCTGGGACGGCTACCTGATCGGAGGCCGATCAGTGTTCCCTCGTCTCCCTCCCATTCTCTCCGTCGTGGAGGACGCCCCTGCGCCGGCGGTCCAGCGGTCGGACTACCTTATCCCCGTCGAGGCAGATGCCGCCATCCCAGGTGGGTCGGCACAGACCCGGGACTACTACTTGGATTCATCCAGCCAGCGCCGGCGAAGCCTTGACCGATCGTGCTCCATCAGGGAGCAGCCTGTCGAGATCGGTGAGCCAAAGCCGGTCTCCAACAGCAGAGTATCCCCTGCAGGCGGCATGGAGTTCTTCCCCTTCCACTATGGTGCCTCACTTGAGCGGGAGGTAAAAGATTGGAGCTCAAATTCCCTGAGAGATGATTACTCCGGCAGTTTTGAGTCAGCTTTCAGGAACCTTAACAAAGGTGCTTCCGCGAAGAAGTCAAGTAGTAAGTGGAGCAAAGCATGGAACATTTGGGGGCTTCTTCAGCGAAGAAATAGTAGCAGAGGAGAAGCCAATATGGTGGACAGATCCTTGTCGGAGTCATGGCCGGAGCTGCGGTGCAAGAGCACCAATGGCAGGATTCTAAGGAGTAACAGCAGTGTAAGCTCGAGGGTCTCTTCTCATGCCAATGCTGGGTATGGGGTGATGAGGACGAGCAGCATGAGGTCCAGTGGGAATGATAAGAAGAAGAGTAGAGATGAACCCGTTCTGGAGAGGAATAGAAGTGCTAGATACTCTCCAAACCATGTCGAGAACGGTATGCTGCGGTTTTACTTGACACCAAACCGAAATGCACGGAGGAATGGAGTTTCAGCTAGCCGAAGGCAGATGATACCTTCGCCTTACCTTGCGAGAAGCATGCTAGGACTGTATTGATCCCACTGTCGAACTCTATCTGTCAGGTTCCTAATTCTGTTTTCTTTCACTTCACTAAGAATTGCCATATTTTTATTAGGAAAGTTTGCAGATTGCTGAAAAATAGCATGCCTTATTACTAATCTACTTCCTTGCATCTCCCTTATCTTATACCTTAGTTTTCTATAATGCATCTCCTCGATATGATCGATAAGTTTACATGCCTTAATTTTGAACCTGAACATGTTGTTTCCCATATTTTTATTAGGAAAGTTTGCAGAATAGCATGCCTTATTACTAACTCTACTTCCTTGCATCTCCCTTATCTTATACCTTAGTTTTCTATAAGGCATCTCCTCGATATGATCGATAAGTTTACATGCCTTAATTTTGAACCTGAACATGTTGTTTGCCATCTCTATAACCACTTTGCTATCTGTTTATCCAAGACCGCTGTTATGATACTATATATATATATATATATATTGCTACTATGTAGGTCATGTCTGCATCATGTTTTTCACCTTGTTTCCCCTAATTTTTGGTAAGACTGCTTTGGATCCTCGAACGCAGTTTAACTCATACTTTAAAGAACTTTTGCAACTATGTGTTAATACATTAGCTCGGTTGAAAAATTCTCTAGAGTTGAACGTTTGGTAGAGCTTAGCTTTTGCTATTTCAATCATAAGTTCTAAAGAAACTTATGAATGTTGGTTAATCCTCTGACCGTCTAGATCTTGTCTTCAGGGGCTCAACTTTTCACCTTTGATCAAGAGACTTCCTACAATTCAGCAAAATCTTTATGTGCACTTAGTTGTTGGCATAAATGTTGTTGTCCTTGTTGACATGCTGCTGCATGCTCTTTTATTGTCCCCACAGACAAGATTATGCACTAAAGGAAGAAGATTATGTTTGACATGTGAGCATTCAGCAAAATCTTCATGTGCACTAAAGGAAGATTATGCACTTACTTTATTGTCCCCATCATGCTTAGGGCTTTCAGGGCATGAACATGTACTACAACATTTGAAGCAAAAGCCTCTCCTGGATGTTATGCTGCCCCCATCATTTTATCTAGTTTAAATCAATTTTCATGTCCAGCAGTCATCTTTCTCAAGCATGGAACTCACTTTGCTCATTGTCTTGGATGCCCCCACCCCCACCTTTACACTGGTCCACCCCCAAAAGATATCACAAACAGCTGGAAAGGAGCCAATTTGAAGATTGAAGACTGCAGCACACTTCAGAAGGTCGATCCTACCAAAAGGGATCGAAGTATGTGATTGTTAGGCTGCCTGCGATGCTAATCTTGCCCGAGATTTTCAACTATCTACTGAATTCACAGTCAGGCTTCGTTTGTTACTTTGCTATACACATACAGATAGAAAGCTTCATATCCACATCTATCTATTTTTACTAATGAGAGATCACACCATTGGTATTAGCTGCAGATGCCTAACTCTTCATTTTTCTGCTTCCCTGTTTTTGTTTTTGCAGGTGGGATGATATCTAAAGAAGATAGGATTCATCAGCTGGGTTTGTACTCGTGCCTTGTTTGTTCATGAACCTCCACCGCCAAGTTATCAGGTTTTGTTTGGGACAAATTTGAAGTCAGCTTGATGATGAACCAACACTAGTAACATATGCATGACCAGGGATTGGGAGTGTCTTAAGAGCTGAAGCTGGTTTGTGACGAAGTGTCAAATGGTGATGTGCACTCTACTAGAAGACCACTATGGGCATCAATTGGTTGATTGGATAAGAGGTTTTAGAATGACAGCATTCCTTGTAGTCTGTGGACATGAGTGTCAAGGTTTTTTTAGTTTCTAGTGGAGTTAAAAAGTTTCTACCAAGTGCAATTTAGCAATCGGATTTTAAATAAAAGAAACAGGGAGATGCACAAATATCCATGCATGGAGGGCATGTATTAACTGCGCATGAGCGTTAATAAAATATATATATATATATGTAGAAAGAATAGAACAGAATAGAATAGATTTTTTTTTTTACTATAAGAGCAAATAATTTAATTAAAATGACATGTATTTTAATTTTCCTAGTTTTTATCAGTAACAAATAATTTAATGTATAGTATTTTTGTTGTACTAGGATTTTTGAGGATCACTATGTGTAATTATTATTTTCAAGAATGTTTTGACAAAAAAAAAATCAAGAAAGAACCCAATTCTATATGAAAATTATGCTGGTGTAAAAATGATTTTTTTTTTTAATCAAAATGTGGGAGCATCTCTCTCTGTGTGTGCCAAGAGCGAGTGTGATGCCCATATAGAGCTTTAATGGGCCGACCCAATTGAGAAGAGAACCACACGGAACGGTTATAAATAGTGATCCTAAAACGGCCGTTTCCACGAGCCAATGCCGTTCCCTCGTATGGTCTGTTGCTGCCTCCCCGGTCTCGTCTCCATCTCACCCTCGAACGCGTCTTGTTCTCCGGCCTCCGTTCTCGCCTCCCTCGCCCTTTCCCCCGATCTCTATTTCTCCGTCAATTTCCCCTTCATTCCGATTCTGTGTGATTTGTTTCGGCTCGATGGATTGACCTCAGAGAGGAGTTGTTGAGGAGGAGGAATGGCTCACCGGCTAGCTAGATCACGAATGTGGCTATCTGTTCAAGATCGTGCTGATCGGCGATTCGGGGGAGGGGAAATCGAACAACCTCTACAGTTTCACGCGCAACAGAGTTCTGCGTCGAATTCGCCGCCAGGACCCTCCAGGTAATCCAATCCATCGTCTCTCGTCTTAACCGCTTCTTGCTTTGATCAATATGACCTGATATCCCCTTCAAACTCGATTTCCACGCTCAATTTCTTGGTATGTTTATGGACTTGCAGTAAGCAACCATGTATTATATGGTTGCAATTATGGGACAGACAGAACTGCATGCATGCATCATTGGTTGCTGATCTTTTGATTTGACTTCGAATTTGAGACCATGGATGTGTTTGTGGAAGTCGGCGTTTAGTCCAGATTGATTCTACTTCTTGTTGCTAGGAATGCTGCTCGAACCAATCGACGCCCCATTTCGATCCGGACATCTTGAACAAATGACATCTTTTAGCTCAGATTAAATGATCGACTCATTGGGTTTTATGTGGAGTTTCAACTGAAATGATTGGAAGATATTTTGTTCTCGATTGAACTGGGATATTTGTTTGGGCAACAAAGTATAGAAACGCCTGCCACATTGAGGGATAAAAGTAATGGCTTGAATAATCTTGCAATAAATGTAGCTTTATGGCCATTTCATACTCTTCTAACAGAGATTTATGACATAATTAGCAGTGTTGTCGTATTAGGACACCGAAGCAGATTGATCTCACATGATGATTAAAAGATTTATTACGAAATAGATTTATTTTATTCATTGAGATAATACATATTATTAGGAAAATAATAAAATCATTGATGTCTTCGTCAACTCAACGTGATTCAATCCCGAATGTATAGGATTGTCCGAAATGGAGATGACTAACTCCTAAAATGTTATATGCACAAAGATCAAGGTCAAAAGAGGTTTTTTCAATCTAATTTCTCCGATGCCCTAACCCGAGGTGTACGAGTGTTGCATTTCATTGTCACTTGGTCGAGGAGATAACAAAAATGTCATTTGTGGCATCAAGGGTATTGTTTCATTGGGCATTATAGAGTCAATTGGTGAAAAGGAAGATGGAGCATTTGCAAAGGGGATAAGGTGCTAATGAGTTGGAGTAACAAGAAAGTATAGGCTTAGATGAGAATTAATAGTTAATATGATGAGAGGTTTGATATGTATTTATATGAACCCAGTGATGCATGATTGTTATAATGGCTCGTATTGTTGAACGAGTAAAATTTTGAAAGAAAAAAATAGACTCAATAAAAATAACATGATGTGATACAAAGAATAACTCGCTATTAGTACTAAATATATAAACTATCATCTAGAGGTCGATCGTAGATCTAAGGCACTAATGAGTTTGGTATTTGACAAGAAGAGGATGCAGATGTTAGTGATCGAGAGCTAATAGTGTGGTCGAAATGATAATAGTAATGGACTATCGTCGACAGGTCGATCGTAGATTAGAGGTACTAGTGAGTTCGACAATTGACAAGAAGGGGATGAGGATGTTGGTGAAAATGGTTAGTAATAGGTAGGAGCAGAGGGAACACCCATCAAATAGAATTGCACAATGATGAATGATCATCAGAGAAGCTAGTAGATCACTAAAGGAGGCTGATTATATGAATAAAGTAGAGTAGATCTCTTGTAGAGCATATCACACGTGGGAGATTGGTAGGCTGATTATTATGAAAGGAATGATTTCATTCGTTAAGATAATACATATTTGTATAGGTTACGAGGGAACGATTTTTCTCAATCATGTACTTAAATCATGTACGTAAAATATATGATTTATCTTCATATTATAGATTGATTAATAATAAAAAAATAAGAAAAATATAATTTCATATTTACCTATATCATGATCTTTTATTAGTAGCATGTGAATTATTTATTTATTGATTTCTTTCATCTCATCTCCTGAAATTGAACAGTAACTTATTTATGCATTTCGGGTTTTTCGTCCTCTCATCTTAATCGCCGAAGCAAATATGCATGGATTAATAAGTTTATTGATGCTGCAGGAAGTGGACATGCAAGTGACAGCCCTTATACATTCTGAATCCATAACTTTGATGGTGGTTGCCTTTCACAGCGATGGAGAGCGAAATGATGAGAGGCAAAAGAGACGAGCAAATTAATGAATGGTTTCCACAAGATACAAATGTGTCACACAAAAGCTTATTTAGACAACGGTACGATTTCTAGGGATGTCCTCGATATTAGGTGGCTCC
The DNA here is from genome assembly GCA_021527575.1 of Ensete glaucum. Classification (NCBI taxonomy): domain Eukaryota; kingdom Viridiplantae; phylum Streptophyta; class Magnoliopsida; order Zingiberales; family Musaceae; genus Ensete; species Ensete glaucum. The sequence continues at coordinate 33,510,946 of CM038554.1, forward strand.
CTTCCGAATCCGGTGAGTTCTAATTTTTTGTACTTTCGCCAAGACTCCTTCGCAGCGTCGATCAAGTTCTGCACCTCCGGATCATCGAATCTTGTGTTCATCGACAGCAATTTCTCCGTTGCCAGCATCATGTCGATGACGGCCTGTTCCGAAACCACCCCCAGTGTCATGCCTAACTCGACCTCAGGTGGTGGTAGGGAGGTTGCGAAGGTGAGAGACACTGACCATGAGAAGGGGCGGCCTTGAATCCGTGAGATGGAGCGGCTCTGAATCCGAAGTAAGGTCACGGGAGATCAGCGTACAGACTTCTTTGGCCGTGCGGTAGTCTTTCTGCAATGAAACTGGAGATTTATTATGTTTGTTTCTACAAAGAAGAAAACTACTACTACTACTACTACTACTACTACAAGCACAGATGAAAGGATGAGAGAATGGGTTACCAGATCGATGTATACTTGTGTTAACGTGATTCCCACTTCGTGTTTCTCGTCTTCCGAAAGCCACGTTGTTGAGGAAAATATTTCCGATATTTTTTGTGCTTTCTTCGACGGGATAGATTGATCCTGCATAGCTCTCCATGTGAATTTTTCTTTTTAATGCAATAAACAAAACCAAAAAAGAAAAAGAAAAACAACAATTTATCTATCTTTATAATAATTAGTCTTTATTTTCATCAAATCCAATCAGTGCAATAATAAATAAATTATAAAAAATAAAATTTTATAACTCATTTGATTTCAAAAATCTGGAGCCGCCGCTTACTGTGGTGGTTATTTATGAGAGAGAGAGAGAGAGAGAGAGAGAGAGAGAGATTTGATCACTAGTTGATAGATGAGCTTCATCAGCTGGAGTCGCTTGCTGGGTCGAAGAACATCGGTGAAGGCATGATCGAGCAACGACACCCATGGCTTCTTGCAAGCAGTCCCAAACAAGATTTCCCGCACCATAATGGGTGTTCTCTGATCTCCCGTTCCCACGTCGTCGCCCTGCTGGTTCGCATCGCCCCGCGAGCTGCCTGCCGTCATCGTCACGCTCTTCCCGTCGCCTCCTGCGGTGCCCACAGCCATCGCCGAGCCAGCCCCCCCACCGACTGGTGCACCGCGCAACACGGTGACTGCGCCCAGGGCGCAGGCTACGGCCGCGACCACGGCCGCCCCAACCTTCACCCCTTTCCGCGCTCTCGCGAGCCCCGCTCTGCCTTTGTCCTCCTCCAGACGCGGCGGCGGTGGCGGAACGTGGGAGAAGGACACGACGGTGTGAGAGCGGGGTCTCGACCGGGGAAAGCTGATGCGGCCAAGGAGGGCATCGTTCCTGGTGTGCCGGTGGAGGAGGAGGCGGCCCGGCCCTTTGAATGGAGCGCTAAGGGCGGACGGAAGGCACAAGATGGCTTCCATGGATTTGCAACTTATCACCCTTCTCTCTCTCTCTCTCTCCACTATTTTTATAGGCTCTTTAGCGTGCGCCGACACAAAGAGAGGAATACTGGTTTCTTGCTGTTAGCCTCTCTTCTTTCACTTTCCCTCATTCTTTAGCAAGGGATCGAACACCTCGAGCTCAAGTAAGGTATGTATCCGTCACCACCACTTCACCCTGCATCCATGGGAACACCCGTGGTGGTGCTTTCTTGTTCGATCCGTTTGCCTGCCAAAACTGGTGCGCATGGAGTTCATTCACGAGTGCTGCAATTGATCTTACTCCGTTCACTGTCAAATTGCCTGCAATTATTGATCAGCGCAGTGCAGTGCTGTGCTGTCAGCAAATTATGAGATATGTTGCGTTAGGATGATGGATAGAAGAATTCCAAAACTAAAATATAATATTTAATATTATTTGTCAACGTTTGTGATCGACTAAATCAAATTATTTATATCAATTATAATGTCCTTACGAAAGTTATCTACGATCTTCGCTTGACAACATACTATCACAAGACAGTCTTCCTTTTTTTTTCATTAATTTCACTTAATATATTTATTCTCTTTGCATTCATAGCATAATATCATCCAAATAAATACCTAGTTATACCCTTACTAAAAAAAATTATTCTTGTTGACCTACACCTTAAGCAACTAATGTTTCACGATTCATGTTTTCAAAATCTATCGATTTTTCTTAACTCGTTCTAGAATTATTATCACCTAGTATCATTACCACAAAGGTCGCGACGTAAGAAGCAACACCGCCTTATCTTTTTCATCACCGTTGGTATCAACTTTCTTCAATCCATCCAATATTGTTTTGAATATGTTCATATGCTCTACACAATATTAGATAATTTTTTTTCTAAATTATCTCAAGTAATCATGATAGAGTTATCAATAATAACATTATTGATAATATTACCCACGATGCAAAGATGAATAGTACTTATACAAGCTCCTAATAATATTTATTTTGCTTATATTTTCTGGTTTTTCTGCTCATCCCATTAGTGTTCTTGTTAGGCCTACTGAATAAAAAGATCCTTCACCCTCATATGCCATGGGATGACATTATTTTTTCTATCAAATTTCTCTATAATAGAGTCAACAAAAACAACCAAAAACATCCTTAATGAACATCTGATCATAATACATTTCAGGCTCTCTGATATTGTTATTTGAGAAGGAGAGAAGAATTCCAAAACCAAAAGATAAATCATAAAGATCAACCATCAAGAATATATTAGAAAATTGACATAAAATTTAACCTGGTTTGATAATTCCTGCCTATGAGAAAAATCAAATGTAAGATTAATTACAAGATACTTGAATTATTACTTAACTCAGGTACAATTTCCTTGCACACCCTCTTACATAAACTTGTAAGAATTTATATTTTCTTTCTCATCCAGATAAACTCAGGAGCACACAAAGTATTATTATTCATCACATCTTACTTTCCTCCATCTAAATTTAAAAATAAATAAGATATTTATAGAATAATCAAACCTTACTTCTTCTTAGATCCCTTATCCGGTAGAACATTAATTTAAAAGATATTAAAATGTCTATTAATTCTTAAGTTAGAACATAAAGCCATCAATGGCCTTTGATGTTGTATGATGCGAAGGAGGAGCAGTGTGATTTTTCTTCTCAAGAATGTTTCCTGATCCTTTGATCCACCTTTATGTTGTTGGCCGAAGTAGAAGCGATGGAGGATTGTGTTATAATAAGGTGACAGATTGAGTTACTCTTTTTTTTTTTTTTTTTTTGTGGGTTTGGTGTAGGAGTTAAACTCTCGTTTAAGAAGAATTCTTTTCTCCATATCCTTCTTAAAGTATTATATATGCTGAATCATTTATTATATCGTTCATCTATCTTCATCTCACATGTGTATGTCTTTAATATGTTTTACTTTCATATATGGATTCATTATTTATTCTTTACTCGATTCAATCTTAGTCCATATCTTTTCAGATTCCTACGCAATGATTCATTCATTTCGTATCTATTCATCAATTGATCAAATAAATTTAATATTTTTTTATTCTTTTTATCCACTTGCCTCTGATATCATGTTAGAAAACGATCAAAAGTTTAAATCAAATTAGTCAAAATTAATATATATTAGATCATACATTATTCAACCAAAAAAAAAAAACTTGAGCTTTTAGATTATCATAACATGACTATCTTTCGTGATGTTGGACTGTATTTATATTATATGTATATATATATATATATTTCTCACACAGATAAATATTTTTATGACATTGGAAGCTATCATGTGGCTCCTTTGGATCGATCGAAGAAGTTATAAATAACACCTTCTATAACCTATCCATAGGGTCTAGAATGGCTAACCCTCCACTCTCAACTCATCCACGAGCTTCTTTTTACTTTTGACTTGTCGATAACTTTTGAATTTTTTATTTTCTTTTCATTAGTGTTCAATCTTTTGTCGTTTCCCTACGATCGATTCGATTGAATGAAAAATCTGATAGTTATTATCTATTTCATAGACAAATTGTATTTATATTGGTCTAGAAAAGAAGGTTAGACAAGATTTCCTTTGTCAAGATTAGTTAGATAGGTAGAATCATCTCTAGGTGGTTGGAGATAATTTTCGAGCAATTGAAGATTGGAGATCGTATCTTCAATTTTCTATCTATGTCTTCTATCATGCTAATGCATGATAAAACTTTTGTCAAAGATGTTGATTTTCAATTGATGTAAAGAAAATCTTTTGTGGGCGATAAGTTTTATGAGAGAGTCTACTGATTGATCAATAGTGTGCATGTGAGACATTTGTAGTTGATGTCTGACAACTTGATCTTTGATGAAATGAAAGTCTATGACAATGTGTTTCATGTGTAAGTGGAACACTGGATTAGCGTATAGGTAGGCGGCTTCGATATTATTACAATATATTGTTGGAGCTATAATGGAATTAATGTCTACTTCTTTTAGTAGGTTCATGACTTAATTTAGTTTTGTAGTAGTGGTGGCAATAGCTCTGGATTCAGCTTCAGTTGTAGACCTTACGTTCGTCTTCTGCTTCTTTGAATTCAAACTGATTGTATTTGCTCCAAAAAATATAATATATCTCGATGTAATGTTTATTGTCCAATTAGCATTGACAAAGGCTAGCCTAAGTCATATTGCAACATTGCATGTCCCTTCTCAAAGGTTAATCTATTCAAAATATGTTATAGTTCTTTAGGACCTAGAAAGGAAAAAAATAGTTAAAGAATGAGTTTCACACGGGATCAATAATAAACCATTTCGACAAACACTTTATAGCCAATGCCAATTATAAAAATGGACTTATAAGCTCTGAACAATCACACATAAAGGATCATGATGTATTACAAACCACAAGTGTCCACATGACACAACTCTCATTTACAAGCCAAAAATGACCATTAAAGCTAAATAAACTAGTGCTGTCAAGCTTACTGCTATACCGTTACTTATTGTACAAAGTATAAACCAAGATCGAAACATAAGTATTACATCGAGCATCTTGTTTATATTTTTGCCCGTGATATTCACCCTTAATCTCGTAGTGTATCCACCAATGCATTACCTCATGTGAGATCATACGATGACTCCTTTGCACTCGCTCAGTCTGCTAAACTTTGTGGACTTGTTGTCTTTAGGTACTCCTTAATATATGCGGTCTCTTATATATGATTCTCCCTCTAGAGAATTTCGACTTATCCCTCTTGGATATCTATCCTATTGGAGTAACTTCCCTCTTCACATTTTTCCCTCTGGAAGTTTCGGAGACCACCATCCCCTTGGACTATCTCATCTTGCTGAACAAACTATGCATTGTTTTGCGTCCCCCGATACACTTACTAGATTATGACTCTTTATCAATACAGCCCCTGTTACACCCTTCAAGGTCTAGCAACATACTGAACTTATTGCACACTTTAGCCTCCTACAGACATATCCTTCTTATGTCGAATAAAAAGTTATAATGCTCCATAGCGTCAAGTTTCGATCGCCTTAGGATGGCCACAAATACTCCATCGTCCACATACAAGCTCTTACCGCTATAAGCTTTGCATATTTTTTTTTTGGTCATTGTATGACCCATCTCACTTTGCTTGATCTCATCTTTTACCGAGTACCCCGCCTTGCCATAAACACCGTCAAATTTAATTGCCAATGTCGAGCAATAGCTCGAACTCAGCCATCCCGACCTTTGTGCGCTACACATTCTTCCTAACTTATTTATCCTCATGATACCTCTCGTGCAAAGGGTTGATCATTCCTTTGAGTGTCAATCTTGGATATATTCTTTCCATCCCCCAAACTATCGTGTGTGCTGACTACCCTCAACGCAAATTAGCTAATTCCCCTATGTTTGCATGCTAAATATTTTTACGTATGCTTGTCCCATCCTGAAACCATAATAGAATAGAAATTATGAATAATAGTATGACCTATTTATACAAGCTCTATTAATAGAGGTTCAAAGAAGAAGATCCGAGAAGTTGTTCATCAAGATAAGTTAGAAAATTATTTTTTTTATCCATATCTTTTATAAAATTCAGATATATTAGATATCTTCCTCAATAAACATAAACATATGGAGGAATAGACTTAAAAGAAGAACATTCAATTTTATCATTTGGTACCTGCTTAATGTGAATAGAGAATCAGATAGATAGATAGATAGATATATATATATATATATATATATATATATAAATCGGTCCTCGAGATGATGAGATAATAGACACTAAACAAAAGAAGAAAAGCTTATGTAGACATGCCCACAGGTGGTGGTAGCGAGTAACGAGGCTACGTCAATCCTGATCAGGTGGCGTTGATCCGTGGAGCATAACTTCTAAATATTTGTACGCTTCCCAATGCTCAGCAGCATCACTCATCAACTCCTTCATCGCCGGATCACCGAAGCCTTGGGTTGTCCACAGCAAGTTCTCCACCATCAACATCATGTTAATGATCGCCTGCCACCCAAAGACCACAGTCTGATGCATTAGGAGCTCCCCCTTCCTCGACTCTCGGCTCTTCTTCTCGGCATGCTCATCATTGCGCACACACGGGAACGAGCTTATGAAGGTCGAGAGAGACGACTCACCATGAGAAGCCGCGGTCTTGCATCATTTGGGCTCGCTGTCGCGAGAGCCACCTTGCAGACTTCTTTAGCCATGCCGTAGTTTTTCTGCAATGAATTCAGGAGGTCGTTTTGGTGAGGACCTCCCTGCCAGAATAGAACAACAACAGCAACTTCTTCAGACGTGAGAATTAATGATGATGGGATCCCAAGTTGGAGCGACCATGGGTGGGTTGCTCTCTCTCTCTCTCTCTCTCGTTTCCCACATGCAATGCAATGCAAGATGGAACAAGAATCGAGTACGTGTGACTACGACTGGGTGGAATGTGGAAGATAAATAAATGGTTACCAGAGCGATGTATATTTGTGTTAAGGAGAGTAGTATCATGTATAGGTCCTCTGATCCAAAGCCATTCTTGGTTGCTGCCTTGTCTTTCTTGGTAGGGTCGTCCTGTAATCCATCGCAAATCTTGGATAATGCAACCTTCATCCTTTGTGCCACCTCTTGCCCGGTCGAGTAATCCTGCACTCAGATACGGGCAAAACACTTTTGAGCTTGAGTAGGAGGTAATAATAGCCAATTGCTGCACTTAATCACTGTCAAATTCACTGACAGTAGCTATTAAGTTAACCAGCAGATGACTCGTGATAAAGTTGTAGCCAATGAGGAGTTTGATGATGCTAATGGTTAATGAACGACAGAGAGAGAGTAGGAGTAATGAGGAGCTTGCTACTAATGTTTAATGAATGAGCGAGGGAGACAGAGAGAGAGAGAGATAAAGTTGTAGTACTGAGGAGTTTGCCGCTCATGGTTAATGAATGTGCGAGAGAGAGAGAGAGAGAGAGAGAGAGAGAGAGAGAAGAAGGTCGAGGAAGGCACGATAAGGATCGACCTTGGGAGATAAGGTTGCTCGCAAGAAATCGAGGGTCCTCTCCATGACGGTAGGGTCTTGAGCCTCACCGTTCCCCGGGCTGCCTCCGCCGTTGGCCATCATCATCACCAGCACCCTTCGGCTGCTGCCTCTTGCAGTGGTGGCGGCGGCCCCGAAGTAGACGACGCCCCAAGCTCGGCCTCTGCGATCCTCCTCCAGCGGAACATGGGAGAGAGACAAGCCGAAGTGGCGGACCGTCGACCGCGCAAGGGGGAGGCGGACAAGGAGGGGGGCAAGGCAAAGGCTCCTGGTGGGGTGGCGGGGCCTAATGCATGGGAGGGCGGTCGGGAGGCAGCAGATGGCTTCCATGGAGGGTTTGAGGACGGAGGAGGAGACTTCTCACTTCTGCACTACTTATACATGAAGGGTGTGAGGAGGAGGATGATCGAGGTTTCGTGCTGGAATTGAATTCTTGCCGGAGAACGCCGCGCTCTCCTCGGGCGGAGTGATCTCTTCTTACCTCCCCTTTTTTTTGACCTTTTCCTTTTCCTTTTAGCAAGCAATTGGATTCATTGGCGTCGTTCGCCTCGGCTACCTCAAGTAAGGCATCAGCATCCTCACTTTATGCCCCCCCACCGCTACATCTACCTCTTCCTCCCATTTCAGCATCTATTGCCTCTTTGCAGTAGATAAAGAATAAGCATTTGAATTTTGACTTCCCCAAGGAATACAAGGATTGTGCTGGACTCGATCTTACATTAACTTTTTTTTTGGATTTAATGCAACGACGAAGGCCATTAGAGTTGAGTAAAAGCTTTTGAAGGAGAGCGAGTGATGACGGCCAACATTACGAAGCAGAGGAAGGAATATTAATTGCAGTTATTATTACTACTCAACGAGACGACGAATCACCCCACCATTCCACCAACTCCTAACCAAATGAGAGTTGAGCTGCTCTTTGGCTAAAAATAATGGAATTTGATTACGAAGAAAAGGATACATAGCTATCACATCGTGACTAAATTTCACAAACCTCAACTTTGGAGGCCGACAATCCAAGTGCAATAAAAAAAAAATTATTCCTATATGTGTTCGCTTAGTGGTTGCAGATAGAAAGATTAGCAACAAGCAAGAAAATAAATTTTTTTTAAAAAAAGGTTATAACTGCATCATAAAAATTGTGCTACAGCGCTATATATATATATACCTAACCTGAGCAGTGGAACTATAGAAAAAGAAAAAACTTATCTCTTTCTTTAGATATAGTGAAAAAAAAAAGAGAAGGAAGGACCTGTGCATCAAATTCCTATTTATCACTGTTTTAGATCAACCATTCAGGAACTCATTTTGTACGGTTAATGACTTGAGATAAGTTAACACAAGTGTTAAGATTTCATTAATTCACTAGTATTGCTAAGAAATCTTTCGAGAAATAAGAAAGAAATAACTGGTTTAAATTTTTATTAATAGTGGGTGAATTTATATACATAGAGAGAGAGAGAGAGAGAGATTATAAAATATGATAAATTATATATTTTTAATTAATAATAAATATAAAATATTTGATATAAGTTATTTTATATTATAGGACATCACGTTGAGGTCAGATTACTTGTTATTGATAGAATCATGGTAATATGTTATCATATTTTTATGATTTAGAATCATAGATATCATCGGAGACTTAGATGTCACGAAAAAGTTGACATGTCGATAAAATAGATATTATCACAAAGGAAACGGTGATGTGCTAAAGGTTTAAAGAAAGTATCCAAACATCGGATGACATGCTGAATAGTGTATAATATAGATTGATTTGAGTTGGTATTAGTCAAAATCATATCAACTTATCAAGAAAGTTATTAGGATTAAACTTGAGCTAAACCAAACTCATTCTAAGGTTAAACTAGTGGCCTAAATTGGGTTTGACAGGTTGTATTGGTCAGGACCAGGGAGTAGTATAGCTTGAGTTAGTTGACAAGTATTATTTGTGGTTTGTCAGCCTTTTCAACGGTGATATCATTTATATCGATGGTAGTATTACCTAAGTAGATAGTAATATTACTAGAGTCCATATTTACAGTGTAATTACGGTGATAATATCGTCCATAACTTAAAATTTTAGAAATTTAAATTTTTTATTTTATTCTTAAAATTTTTAAAGATCTATAAATATTTCAATCACCAGTGGAGCATCTATTCTAATCTGAGTTTAAACATAGTTGAAGTCTTCTAAAAAAAATATCACAGTTGTAGTTAAATTCAAATCAATTTTAATAAGGGGAATATAATGTCACAATTAACGAGGCAATTGAATGCGGTTTGAGCACAAGAATAGTTGACTGAAGGATTATAATTAACATAAATAATCTCAGAAAGAAAATTAGAGCATCTCCATTTTCCACATTCGTAATCCAAATAATATCATCTTTTTCTTATGCTTAATAATTAAATAAATAATTAAATTTGACCCAGATTTCCTCTACGGTATGTCTTCGTGCAGGAAAGGATTCCGTCGCCGTCGTCTTCCTCAGTTGGCCCTCCGGCAATTAAGTCTGATCTCCCCAGCTGACCCTGTCAAGGGGCCGATGTTGCCCATCTTCACCATGGCCGCCGCGAAGTCCCTGTTGAAGGCCCCGCCGTTGGAGCTGTAGAGCCGCACAAAGTTGTCCGTCGGCCCGCCGTTGAAGAGCTCCTGGTCGGAGTGCAGCAGCCCCCTTCGGGCCATCAGGTCCCGGTAGTAGCTGACGTCGAAGCGGCTGGGGCTCGTGGGGTCGAGTGGGGCGAGGTTGGAGTCGCCGCCTGACGCCGGGCAGATCCGCCGCCTGAACATCGCGAACCCGGGGTCGACGTTGGCGTCGCGGTAGACGTGGGGCCGGAAGCTGCTGCACCTCGCTGCACCGACGGTGTGCGCGCCGGAGAGCGCCGTCAGGTCCCGCAGGCTGAGGCCCTTGGTGGCGAACCTCGCGACGAGGTTGCCGATGCTGTCGGAGGCCGGCGGGAGGTTGGCGTTCGCCGCGGCCATGCTCGCGGTCCTCGCGTCTCGGCGGCCCAGCAGCACTGTCCACGACGGCCCTCCGAGCTGCATGGCGGCCAACGAGCGTCAGTGTTACGTGGCTGTCGATGGCGACGCATCAGAGGAGTAGAAGGTTACGGGCTCACCAGGGTGACTGCGTCGCGAGCAGCGAGAGCGAGGATGTCGGCGCAGGACACCGTCGACCGGCACGCCGCCTCCACGCGGGACTTGATAGCGTCGATGACGTCGTATCCGCGGAGGGAGTTCGCGTTTCCCAGGGCGTTCTTCTCGCCGATCATCGTCGGCGTGTCATCCAGAAGGACGGATGCATCGCAGCCCTGAGGAGGAGTAATAACAAGAAGAAGAATGGATTGAGATTACACGGTCAAAGTCAACCAAGGGTCAAAATTGATGGTGAAGAGGACTCAATTGGAGGATGGCACTTAAAACCAAGCTTCCCTGTTACTTGTTATGGCAACTAATAGTTAGATAGGGACAATATATTTATAAAGGTTGAGAAATAACGTGGAGTCCTAATCATGAGATGATAAGGTGATGTTATCCACCGAAAATAAGTATTTTAATATCATAATAATAATAACACTAATAATAATAATAATAATAAAACAATAACTGGTAATCTGCCAACTACTTGCATTCAATTACATGATTTCTATCATTATAATAAGAGCATATAAATTTATAGTAATATCGATTGTTTCACCTCCTTTAATTATGGTATTCATAGTTATGTTGTTAAATGATTTTTCTCATAGATATTATTCCAAGTTCTCATAAAAGAGATAACCATCACAATATTTTCTTAAAAGTTGGATATGAGAAGTTAAAAACCTAGTTATTATTAAGCAAATAATATTTGCTTTAGTAATATAATGTGATACCAGAGACTTCTTTTCTAGAACTCTCCCTCACTTTTTTCTTTTGGGGAGGCAAAGAAAGGCTTGAGGCCACAACAAAGAACCTTATCCATATAGTTACAATAACCAATGTAATTAAGACAAAATTGAGTGGTTTAATTATAATCCAATCAACTTTACAGATGTATAATAATTGATAATTATAGAGCTCTCATCGGATGGATTGCATGCCTTAAAAACAAATGCAGCATAGTTTTCTAATAAAAAAACTATAATTTCCATGTCATATAAAGACAGAAATCATTGCTTTCAAATTTAATTTATCATTAATATCCGCGGAAAATAGGGATGATAATTTATATGATTAAACACAGAAATCATATATGTAAAATTAAATTAATTAAATATTTCTCGAAAAATAATGCATGAAACTTTATTTGAAATCATGGTATAGTTACTTTTCTAATAAAAAAACTCTAATTCTCAGGTATTTTAAAGACAAAAATTGTAGATGCCAAGTAGAATTAATTCAATATTTCTTTATATGAAATAATGGCATAGTTATTTTTCTGATTAAAAAAACTTTTATTCAATCAAATTTAATTAATTCACAAACTCCTTGAAAAATAGCACAATTTATATTTTAATTTATATTCATGCACAATTCACTATTTCACCGTTGAATCCACAAAGTTATTTCTTTCTTTCTTTTTCTTTTTTTTTTGTCGTTTTGCAAGATTAAGTGGCAAAGTCCAAAATCGATCCCACCATCTTACTACCCACAGTCAAAATTCTTATCAATTAAGTTAATCTTGTATCCAATCATTCATATATATATATATATATATATATATGGGTTGGATAAAAGCTTGAGTTGTTACATCAAAGCCGCATGCAATTGAATGGTTTTATGCATGTGAAAAGTAATCGTAAGAGAAGACGGGAGATGGTGGCGGCTTACATTGACGAAGCAGTCATGGAAGAAGAGGCGGAGGATGGAGGCGCCCATGCGGGGTTCCCGGCCGACGGCCTGCGCCATGACCGACCTTATGACGCCCTGCAAGTTGGGGCACGTCGTCGCGTAGAACGCCGGCGACAGCTGGGCCTGCGCTCCGCCGCTGCACGCCACCACCCACACCACCGCCACCGCAAGGAGGAAGCCGTTGCAGATCGAGCCCATGGCGGAAGAGCTTAGAAAGGCAAGAATGGCCTCTAGCTTTCCTTCCACCAGCATATATATAGACTGGAGATGCTTCTACGGCTGCACATGGTTACAGCTAGCTCGACACTGGAAGGAGATGCGGCCATGGCGGTCTCCATCGTTCTCGTGTGCACTGGACACAGCAACGAGAGGAGTGTGGGGGACTGACGTGCCATCCGGCTGCATCCTTTGTGCGGCGGCGGGTGCTGCTGCTTTAGTACATGCGCTTTAAGATTCCAACTCTCGATCGTTGATGAGGAGTGTCCCCTTCCGGCTGCCTCAAGATTCGGGCCCACGATCGCTGGTGCTCGCTAGGATGTCCCTGCGGAACATGATGCGTGGGTTGGCGATTGGTACAGCGAGACGACCGTTGTCGCTTTCGGGTGCGGTAGGTGCGACGAAGCTGTCATCACAGCTTCCTTCGCGAAGTTTATCTTAAGCTGTTCCCCAAACAAACAAAAGGGTGGGGGACCCACTGGGCAGTCCCGTGATTGAAGATAAGGTCCGAATCGAATCGATTTTAATTTAATCGATTATTTTTATTGCAACGCTGCATCAATATTAGTGCCGTACTCCATTCACTAGAGTGATGGGATAAGTGATCATCTAATCAAAACTATATATGCTATATACAATATGAATCGGGATTAGATTAATTCATCTTATTGATCGATTCATAGAATATAATAAATAAAGATACTGTTTAAAAAATTATTAAAAAAACTAATTGAGTGATTTTTCTTGGAAATTACAAAACCCCAGAGGAATTAACCAAATGAGAAATAGTTTTAAGGTTAAGTGATGTTAGTTTAGGTTTATGAAATAAGTAACATGGCATGTCTGCCATTGGGCCACTTGGGTTCTAAATGGAACAATTTAGAGTGGGTGGAAGAGTCCAATTTATTGGGAAGGGACAAAATATTTTTCTTATTTATTTATTGCTTGATTGCATGTGCAAATCAAAGGGACAAATAACTTTATTACTTATTTGTTTTATTAATTGTTTGTTTGCATGTGTAAATTAAAAAAAAAACAAATACAACTAAAAAGCAAAATAATAGAAACCGTTGATTCTAATGGTTACAGTTGACCTACACAAACTCATTAGGTTAGCAAAGTGGTTTCATGGTGTGTGTGTGTGATGGTACCATCTAACTTTTTTTTTTTTTTTTGGTGAATATAAATCGGATCATGTCTCATATATTGATTAAGGTTGTAAATAAAATAATAATAATAATAATAATAATAATTTAAGATATCTAGAAAAGCTAAGGATCCTATATTTAAAATAGTATTAAGATACACCCCTAACATTTATAAGAGAAACTTGTGTTTACCATGCCCGATTACTTGTAAACACCTTTAAATTAGTATGATACGATCATACATAATTTTTCACTCAGTAGGTGTAGATTGTATCTCCTGCAATTGAGTCGAAGTATCTTAAATTTTCTACCAAATTGCATTTGCAAGCATCTATAGATCAAATATGATCCATATGTATTCTTAATACATATATTTTTTTATCTTTTAATGCGTAGTCTAACAGATCCCAAATATATTCTTAATATTCTCCTATAAAATGGCTGCTTCAAACCTAACATATGCAACTTAAATCTAACACATGCAACTTATTATATATATATATATATATATATATATATATATATATATATATATATATATATATATTCTTTTAATGCATAATCTAACCAATATTCAACTACAAAAGTTATCTTTAAATGGGTAACTATAGATTCTCTAGATTCGCACTCTTGTCCTTATACTTAAAAAGTTAATATTACTCTTATATTATGATCATTATGCCTAAAAAGTGAAATATTTAATCTCAATTTTTCTTATATCGTCCATGTTAATATGAATAATAAAGGTAAAAAAAATAATTTCATAGATAGTATATCACTGACAACGTTAGTGGCACGTAAGGTTAGTGACATTCGTGTGTGAGGTCGACACCGCATGAGGGTGCCTCATGCTCGAGCCTCGTCTTGTCTTCTTCCCATACCACATCATGCGTCACAACAAAAAGGCCCTAACTTGGCGTGCCTCCAATTGATTCTATTTCCAACCCCATCGATAAAATCTGCATTGCAAGGTAAAGAGTGGCCACCTCCACTACCTCCAACTCTCATGCTGCTAATGCTGTGGTCCATGTTGGTGATAGCAAGCATGAGGTAAAATCTACAATGTAGGGCAATATGCGACGAACTCCTACGTTTCCACATCCCTTATCACCAACGTTTAGGTCTAGGTCAACTGTAGCAAGCATGAATTCTACCACTTCCTTATGCAGTAGGACTCCAAGAGGAAATCTTGCGGCGAAGTGCAAGAGGCGCCTCACATCATCGCATATGTCTCCAATGCGCACAACATGGTCAATGAGATCCAAAACCACTTTGCATTCCTCCTTGTTGTAAGTCTCATTCCCCTTTTCCTCATTCATTGTTGGCCATATATGCCATTGGATTCATTGGCTTTGTGGATCATTGACGTCACCGATGGTCTATCGTCCGTTGAGAAGGAAAACAAAAAATTTTTATTAAATTACTATTTTACCCTTTTCATTGATAATAAAATCGATGACATGAGAAGAATTTAGACTATATATATGAATCATAATAATATTTTTTTAAAATATATGAACCGAAATACTAATCCTAATTAAGGGGATAATATGCAATTAAGTCTCATTTTAAAATTTTCTTCGTTACTATCATTTCACCGAAAAGTAGACTTCACTCAAATTGGGAAGGTGAGAAGCTCCAGGCCAACCAGATGAGCAAACGTAGATAATGACCGTCTCTTTTGGCCCAAACAAAGAGAGAGAGAGAGAGAGAGAGAGAAACCTCTGTCAAGAAGCCATTGGAGAGTGGGGAGCCACTGTAGAGCGAGAGAGAGAGAGAGAAGGAAACGCGGTCTTACACGCTGGGTTATTTCAGTAGGTTCGAGGTTGGGTACGAGAGAAGTAATGGAAAGCGAGTGCTTCCTTATGCATGCAAATGGAGTGGACAGCTTGCAACAGAAGCATCCCTCCCATCTCTCTCTCTCTCTCTCTCTATCTGCTTTCTTTGTCTTCTTCAGCTTCCGCGGACTTCTATCTTTGGCGACATCATCTCATCAATCACCTCCACCTCCCATGGCTTTTGCTTTGATCGCCTGGGTTAAGACAACTCGTTGTAGACGATGCTCCACTTTCCTCTTCAGTTGATCTTTGCGCGTGCCACCCGCTCTCTCTTTCTGGGTGTGTGTGTGTGTGTGTGTATGTAGACAACTGTGATGACCAAAGTTTGAAGTAGTGCAGTCTAACTCCATTCCAAGGTCGGAGCAGAGAGAGAATGCAAGCTGTCCGCTGCTCGGCTTCCCTGTTTTATTGCAAGTTTACTTCAATCAAATGTGCAAATGTCTTTGACTGGGAAGCACTCGACCACGGTTCAGTTCGGACCCGTAAGAACCGGTCAAAACCGAAATCGGAATGATTTCGTGATTTCGAGCCGAACACCACCACCTACTAAATTGATGAAAACGTGATTAGTCTACTAAATTGCACCTTTGTCCGTTAATTTTACTTCACGGAGGGGTGATATGAACTAAAAACGCAGCAGCAGCAGTAGTAGTAGTAGTTGAATCCAATCCAAGTTATGTTCATGTCTTCACTGTCGACACTGACAACGACGACGAACAAATCTAAACGCTGGAACAATTATTAGATCACAGTCAAGCATGGAGCTTTCCCTGACCAACCCAAGTATCATCTGTGCATGTGACGACGGGAATAGCTGTCTTCAGTTCGCCTCGCTGCAGTTCAATCGAACCTCGCCGCTCGATCCGGTGAGCGGCGACATGTTACCCATCTTCACCATTGCCGCGGCAAAATGCTCGTAGAAGAGCGTCTCGTTGAGAACGTAGTAGCTCACCAGTTCATCTTGTGAGCCTCCATTGAAGAGCTCCTGGTCCGAGTGGAGGAGGCCGCGGCCAGAGAGAAGGTTTTCGTAGTACTTGTTGTCAAAAAGGTCGGGAGTTTGGAGGTCCAGCGGAGCCGGGTTGTCGTCGCCACCTTTCGGCGGGCAGCTCTGCCTGAGGTGGGCCGCGAAGTCGGGGTCGATGTTGGCGGCATGGTAGATGCGGTCGCGGAAGCTGGTACACCGGGCGGTGCCGATGGTGTGCGCCCCGGAGAGAGCAGTCATGTCCTGCGCATCGAGACCCTTGTGATCGAACGACGAGGTGAGGTCGGAGAGGTCGACGAATGGCGACGGGAGGTCTCTGGTGGCCGTCTCGTTCGCCGTCCTCGCGTCCCTGCGGCCTAGCAACACCTGCCAGTTCGGTCCTCCGAGCTGCACCACACAGTTAGCATTCGTATCAGCACGGAGTCGGGGTACACGGCGTTCCTCGATCGATCGATACCCACCAGAGCCACCGCGTCTCGTGCTGCCAGGGCCAAGATGTCGGCGCAGGACACCGTCGCTCTGCACGCCGCTTCCACCTGGGATTTGATGGCAGCTATGACTTCGAATCCACGCACGGAGCCTTTGTTCGGCGGCGCGTTCCTCTCGCCACCAACGAGAAGAATCGACGCGTCGCAGCCCTGAGCACAACCAGCACACATAACGCAGGAGCCAAAATGAACGGAAGGATCGAAGAGATAGGAGTCACACGTACGTTGACGAAGCAGTCGTGGAAGAAGAGCCTGAGGATGGAAGCGCCCGTCCTCGGCTTGCTGCTCACGGCCTGGAACATGGCCGATCGAACGATGCTCTGCAAGCTCGGGCATGTGTCGTCGTAGAACGACGCCGACAGCTGCTCGGCGGCAGCGCAAGCAAGCAGAGAGAAGAGAGACAGGGCAAGGAAGCTCCTGGTGAGGAGGAAGGCCATGGCCGTGAGCTGGGATGGCAGGAGAGACCAGCCATGCCTTCTTATTTGTAGCTACTGTTTCCTCACCAACCTGCTTTGTGACACAGTTTTAGCCATTATAATCACCTGAGGAAGGACATTGCTCAGCATTAGATATGTAATCATAATTACATGAATAAAGTAAATAGATTTGGTAGCAATGTTATAATGTTTCCTTGATATGAAAGAAAAGAGAAAGGTAATGCAATGGCTCCATTTGGACTTTGGCCTGCCACACACTTGATCTCGTTTTCTTTTGTATTGTGTTCGACTCTTATTCTTCAGCTTGCAAGAAAGGGTTTGATCAGTCTAATTCATATTTTGACATCTTTTCTGACATCAAATCAACCTATTCATAATAGCACAATGGCTTTAAATTGGAGAATGTTGATACCCCAAACAAAGTTGATTAGGGCAACTGAGAAATTTTGTACCAATGCTGTGAGCCATTGAACAGAAGTTATGCTGCAATACAAAGTAATAGAGAGCTAAATTTACTTAGAACAGTGTTTTCAAGCTTGATGACCATACTGATCTCTTCCTAGCTTTTTCATATAAATAAAAAGATCTGGCACATCAGCAATCAAATGATGGCATGATAGCTAGCATTCATCAGCAATCAAATATGCGACAAACAATTTAGCTGTTCAGCAAAAACAATGCATAACAAAGGCAATCAATGGAGCGCAATTTGTCCTAAAATATATAATGATCACATAAAGTCTTCTGGATAAAGCAGAACTCTTAAAGCAATAGGAGTTTCTCTTCATACCTTGGTGTTTTTTGTTTGAGGCTCGCTTCTCTTTAGCCCTCTGGATCTTCGGAACTTTTTTTTCACAATATTCTGCTTTTCAACCAAAAAGGCCTGGATAATCTTCAAATCCACCAGAGAATATATCATGATGGATGAACAGCAGGCAAACCGATATCAGCTAAGAAGCTAAGCTTACGCAGCAAGCAACTACGAGTTGTTTAAGCTCTGTATCGAATGCCTTGTGTTTTATATAATCAAATTGTTTTGGTACATTCCTGCCACAATATAAGAAAAAGTACTTAATACCAGAGCTCAATCAGTCCCCACCATACGCTTCTAATTCTTTTAACTTCACTCAAGTCTCCTGAATATGCTTGATGATGCCTTGAGATATAAAGAAGAATTGAGTATTTTGGACTAGAGTGGATCTACCATCATTCATTTGGACTAGGTATTTTGGTCTAACGGCTCAAGGTCATCAATTCATTAGGTCATAATGTTATACATTTCTATTTCTTGTTCAACAATATATGACTGTGTTTATTATATCAAATCTCATCAGTCTTTACATCCTTTTCACCAGAGCTTCACATATAGGTCAAAATCCTCCCTAAGTTCTGTATGAGACTAATCCTAGATGGCTTTCAATCAAAGCACAACATATACCCATCCCGAGATAACATTGTCCAAAATGCTAAAGTCCACATTATTAGTAGGAAGCCGCTAAAGTGTTGCATACAAGTCCGTTATTGTTATTCTCTTATCGGGAAACATTGGGGGTATCACTCTCGGAGTATTTACCCTAAAATGTGCAAAACATATTATTCTATCTGTGGCGAGCGGACCTTCGCAGCTTGCTAGAGGTGTTTGGTAAACGAATCAAAACCTAGGTGTGCTTTCTTTGATCTAGTGCAATCATCATTCACATAATGTTCTAGCTCTAAGTCTTTAAATTTTCACAGACTTCAATTCCGTTGCACTCACAAAATAATGTAGAGAAAGGCTCTAATTAATCAGGTTCTCACAAGTATTAGGGATCAAAGATCCATAAAACCTGACATTATTGAATGAATGCAGAAACTTACATTTGTAATAACAAGTCAACACAGAAAGAAAGCTCCCAATAGCTCAGATTATGAGATCCATGATTATTCAAGTACTTGGAACATTTCTTCCTTTGATCTAACAAGCACAAGAGTCTTTGACAAAATGAACCTAATTAATGAATGTTCTTGAGCTATTTCTGGCTACTGAGGTAACATATCTTTTTCTCTTGATCACATATTGAACATCCAACCAGCAATTAGTTTCCCATATACAGGCACCTAACTCAGTCAAATGATAGCAACAATAGAGTGAAACTTCTCTATAACAATGTAGTCATATTCTCCAAGCAACAAAGCTCGAGCAGTTAAAGTAGGCATGCAGAACAAAAACTAGGATTGCAGAATCGACGAAGAAGATGAAGACTTAAAGATACCTTTAGCAGCTAACACCCTCCAGCTTCGTGCACTGCTTCAACGCCGAATCTCCAATATACATCTGAGTACGACGTCGTCGGCGCCGCGGCGGCTGCCTTCGCCTGGAAATACAGGAAATCAGAACACCTTATGGAGGTACCTGACCAATCAGAGACTTCCGGATGCCGGTGAAGGTGATGCGGCTGGAGGGCTCGGCCCACCACTTGCATATGATGAAATTGCAGGACTCCTTGTGGACCTTAGGGTTCCGGGAGGCGGAGGAGCCGCCGAGGAACTCCGGTACCCACCGCCGCTCGAAACCCTAATCGACGGGTCGATGCTTTCGGAGCTCGGTGGCATTATATTTGACCGCCCGCCGGGGGCGCGGGAAGGGGAGGGGAGAATCGAACGGATGGTGATGGGAGGATCCGACGGTGATGGAGCGTCTGATTTCTCCAGGAGAGCGATTCGAACGGCGGAGACTATTGGACTTTGTGGGCTTCTCTTATATGGGCCTCTTGGGTTGAGCCCAAACACGAGATGGCACGCGTAAGTCACGTGCTCAAACCCTGGTAAAGACTTGCACTGTGCCGTGCTATATAAAAGCCCGCGCCCGCCTCGCGCGACAGCGGTACCCCTGCGCCGTCTCCCGACTCGAAACCCTAATCGGAGGGAAGAAATGGTACGCTGAAAGCCATCTCATTTCGTCAATCTCCTTCGTGGAACTCGATCTGTATGGCCATCTAGGTCCACAGCCGTATCGTAGTTTTGTGGGATCGGATCGACAAGTAGCAAAAGCTTAGAGCTTCATCCTTTTCTAAGTGTATTTGTATTTTCTGCATGATTGAAGTCATTTATGAACTGTAGCGAGTGATTTTTCATCTTCCAGGCCCCCAAACGAGCTGGGAAGGCGCCCGTTCCTGCAAAGAAGAAACAGGTGAACTCTCTTTCTTCTTATCCTTCTACACATATAACTCTATTAAAGCTTCAAATTTGTTTCTAGGTTTTCGCTTTTTATTGCTGAATGCTAATGTTTGGATCTCAGGAGAAGGTTGTGAATCCTCTGTTTGAGAAGCGCCCGAAGCAGTTCGGAATCGGAGGGGCATTGCCGCCAAAGAGGGATCTGCACAGATTCGTGAAGTGGCCGAAGGTGGTCCGGATTCAGAGGCAGAAAAGGATACTGAAGCAGCGGCTGAAGGTTCCACCAGCTTTGAATCAGTTCACTCGGACATTGGACAAGAACCTTGGTGAGCGAAAATCTCTATTTTCTTCCCCTTTTATGCTGCCTCAAATTTAATTAGTTGTTTGAATTTGAAACTTATTATGCACATCAACTATTAGATGAAAGGAATCTATATGCATTCATTGCTTGCTAAATTTTTTTTTTTCTGTTATTTTGGCAACTTTGTAATTTGTAACTGACAAGCAATCATGTAATTTGGTTGTTTGATATTGAAAGCAATTCCTGCTTGTTATTAAAAATGATTTGGTTGTTTGCGCTGCGGACATATACTGTGGGTACAATTACTTAAACCACTGTAAGAATGTTTAAAGCAATATTATTTGGTTATCATTTCAGTCAGCTTGATGGTCATGGTGGTGAACATGCTGATCATATTGCTTGTAGTTGAGTGATTTTAATTGTTTATTACCCCTGTAACTGTTGCATAGGTTATTCTAATTCTACTCACATCTTCCGGTAGTCATCATTCATCAACAACTTTCTCCATAACTGCATTAAATCTAGTACATGGATCCGAGGTTTCTTGTTCCAGTTGAATATAAATATTTATATTGTGAGATTGACAAGTTACTATGAGATGTTGTTATTATTGACTAATTTAATCTGTGTATACAGAGCCCTCAGAGTGATCAATGAATAACAATTCCAGCTTATGTGGTTTTGTAACCTATGAAATAAATGGTTTCTTGATCCATGATGATTGCCTTTTGTTCTTTTTTTTTTTTGGTAGTCAGCTACCTTGTTGGCTGAGACCACTCAGGTGTTTATCGGTTCGTTGCTGCATGAAGCTTCCCATGCTTTTATGAAAACTGGTGTAATTGTGAGAAAAAAATCCAATTTGCTTCTATAATGATTTTAATTCTTTAAATTTGCAGAAATGATTTATCACTTCTATCATAAATGGTTATTAATTTAATTTTGATAATAAAAGAAATAAGATTGGACCATGGTATTAGTAATTTTTACTTCTTTTTCCTTATGCTAAATCTTTTGCTTTCAGAATTGTAGAATGAACTGTTTAGGTATCTACCTATCAACAAGTATATGAATTTGTATTGGTATTGATCTTTCATGATAATAAAAGATGTCCTTAAACTGCTAGGTTTTCCCTTTGCATGCACTGGATGCTTATGTTCAGAAATTACTGGTCATCTTTTCTAGTTTCTTGTATTTCTGATAATTCTTTCAGTTAGATCTATTTGAAATCATTTGATCTGAAGGATTCACTCTGAACGGAGTATGTCTTTTTTTTCTTCTGTAGCTACAAATCTCTTCAAGATGCTTCTGAAGTACAGGCCTGAAGACCGAGCTGCAAAGAAGGAAAGGCTTCTGAAGAGGGCACAAGCTGAAGCTGAAGGGAAGACTGTTGAACTGAAGAAGCCCATTGTTGTCAAGTATGGGCTCAACCATGTCACTTACCTTATCGAACAGGTCAGTAATTTTCTCCTCCTTTTAGATTTATGCTGTCAGATTGTATTATTGTCTTTTTCTCGCTTGATTCCATTACCGACAAAACTCTTTCGGAGAATGTTGTCATTGGCAACTTAACTTCTTGATGCACCTCATAGAACAAGGCACAGTTGGTAGTTATCGCACACGATGTGGATCCAATCGAGCTTGTCGTATGGCTACCCGCCTTGTGTAGGAAGATGGAGATCCCTTACTGTATCGTCAAAGGAAAAGCCCGTTTAGGAGCGGTTAGTAGCATCTCAGTATCATTGACATTTGATTTAGAGCAATGTATTCTCATGTGCTGCTGACTCATTTATTTTTCTTGTAAATTGAACTTGGATAGATCGTGCATAAGAAAACGGCATCAGTCTTGTGTTTGACCACTGTGAAGAATGAGGACAAACTAGAATTCAGCAAAATCCTCGAAGCGATCAAGGTGAATAGTAGAGAACTAGTAGTTATGTGACCGTCTTTGATTTATGCATGAAGAAATTTGCCTATACTGATTACAAGTCTTTTTCCAGGCCAACTTCAATGACAAGTTTGACGAGGTCAGGAGGAAGTGGGGCGGTGGAATCATGGGTTCCAAATCTCAGGCAAAAGCGAAGGCCAGAGAGAAGCTATTAGCAAAGGAAGCTGCCCAGAGAATGACTTAGGTCTTCTCATCTCGTTCATCGGTAGTGCTATAAGTGTCATCAAATGGGATTTTTGCTTGATTTCTGTAGCTGCGGGCGGAAGAGTATAATTGAACATTTTGTTGATGGCAAGCTTTTGTTCATTTTACGCTTTGTTCGACTACTCTTAAACTGCTTCTGTTGGATATATGTAAAACTTTTGATGGTGTTCTATCTAAACCCACACTATTTTGGTTGTGGGTAATTTGGAGGTTGTATTAATATAAGGTTAGGACATTACAGCTGCTTATTAGTTTCTTGATAGTTAATATGAAATCTAATCATCGATTAAGACAAATAAGTTGAAATATTGGAAATTAAATCGTGTGAATGTTGTTCCAAGTTAAATCGCGGAGAACCGTAGTGTGTGTTATCTTTTGGTATTGTTGTGGTTCATTGTAGTTGTTCTTCACACGTCAACGAGTGTATTGGGTTATATCGTGGGACTTATTTGGCCACGACGAATCGTCTAAAGCATTACGGTCGTTGCCATATATTATTACATTACCATATATTATTACATTACTGTCGTTGCCATATATTGATGCGGCGTGGATAATGTGTTTGGGGAGGGAGACTGATTTAATTATGTTTCGATCCATCTATATCGACCAATATTTATTTATCAATTTGAACATGAATCTAAGCACGAATGAGACTATATATTGCCCACTCTTAGCTCTTTGACTTGTCTCAACTTCGATGAATCTTATCCTACGTCGTCTCGTCTCTTCCTTCTTCCTCTTCAAATGCATCTCTTCACCTATTCCTTGTTTCTTTCCAAAATATCTCAATTTTATTACTTGCCTCTTTCCTCTTTTCAAAGGCGTTTCTCTTGGATGATGAGCACATTGAATTATCCATGTGGCTGAGAGCCCTCACAGCTCAAGCACAACGGTGCAATGCTCTACCACTGAGCTAATAGCCCATAGTGTGAGCCTCCAATTCGAGGCCTGCTATGCCAAACGCGAGAAAAACTCATCCCTTCCGTTTTGTTTTTTTTTATATCCCCGTATCGTCACACGAGAGATATAAGGACGTAAAAAAGGAGATCCTATCAACTAACTTGTTCCGACCTAGGATAATAAGCTCATGAGCTTGATCTTACTTCACAGTCGATCAATGGACGAAGACTTCCATATCCAAGCTTTTAGCTCAAACATAACTCGCTTCTTTGTGAAGCAGTGTCAAACCAAAATACCCAACAATCATAAGCATTATTAGCTCTCCCTTGAAAAGGAGGTGATCCAGTCGCACCTTCCAATACGACAATCTTGTTACGACTTCACTCCAGTCACTAGCCCCGCCTTTAACATCTCCCTACTTGCGGTTAAGGGAACAACTTCGCGCATGGCCAACTCCCATAGTGTGACAAGAGATGTGCACAAGACCCAAGAACGAATTCACCACCAAATTACTAACGATTCCGACTTCATGCAAGTGAGTTGCAACCTACAATTTGAACTGAGGACAAGTTTTTGGGTTCGCTCACCCTCGTAGGATCGCGACCTTTTGTCCTGACCATTGTAACACATGTCGTCTAAGGGAACAAGAGGCATAATGACTTAACAACATCCTCACCTTCCTTCGACCTATCGTCGACAATCTGTTCAGGGTTCAAAACTCGATGGTGGCAACTAAAGACGAGGTTTGCGCTCGTCTTCCTCCATCACCTCTTTTTTTCTTCCTCCAACGCCTCAGAATATATATATCAGAGCTGTACGCATTCAGGCAGGTCTAAAATTGAATTTCTTTTTAGCAATTGAAATTGCACTTCTTGGTTTTGGTGACTCTCAATCAAGCCGATAATTACTGACAACGCTAACGTACCAGTTTGAGATAGTAAGATTACAGACTTGAAGCAATTCCATTGATTACTGAACTAAAATGAAGTTTGCCAACTCCTTCAGGATCAAAATACTCTAGTAGAGATTGCAAATTGTAAAAGCAATTGAGTTCGATGGAACCACTAAAATCTGCTGGAAAAAACGAGATCAAATATAATGTTCTGGGTCATCATGAACCTTAACCAGTGGTTGTCTGGGACTTGTTGAGGATGACACCCTCATACTTGACCTGGAACCACTTCATTGCATCCTCCTTGGTAACCCTATGCTGAATTCCAACACGCGACTTGCATCGGCGGCGACGAGCTACACGGTAACCTGGGCGTTCCAAGACCACAAAAAAATCCATCCCGTAGATCCCGGTCGAGGGGTCATACCTGCAAGAGTAACATAGGGGATTTAGCAGAGCAACTACAACCAAGACTTTTGAGTCGTGAGAATGAAGAGCTAATTTCGTTTGTGGAAGTGCCACCACCAATGTCAAATGAGTGCTATCAATGAGGTAAAGTAGAAGCCTTCAAACAAGCAAAAAAGTTCGATGACTAACTAATCTAACTTCATAAATGGGAAAATAAGCCTACAGAGTTACTAGTTTTAAGGAACTCTTAATCGACCAAGGAATATAACTAAATCTAGAGCAATCTATAACATGAGCTGATGTTGACATAAATAACTAGCAAATTATAAATTGTTGTTGCCCTTTGATACACAACTGCTACCTTGCACTTTCAGATATGACTAAATTCCGATATTTGGTCTTCTCCTTGGGCCAGTATGCCAGTAAAAGCTCCTGACAATGGTTGAGTATTACTGTGAGGGAAAAAGGGCCAGTAAAACTGCATTAAGCAAACCAGGTGTTGGATGGCATGAAGGAGTTGCAGATGGCCCTGGTCGCTGGTTTGCAGATTGCTTTGTAACATACTTGGACTAAAATTGGTGAACATTAGGCCAGGCCTCAGTTAAAAAAATTCCATGACTCAGAATAAAATCAGGTCAGTTAACACATTCTTTATATACAAGAAAACATATGACTCACATGCTAGGTCTATTGATATACAAATATAATATGATTAGACATACTACCCTTCATTTGTGAATCTGATCTATTTCCCCTCGTCAAATTCTTCCATGCTTTGCTCCCACCCTCCTTCCTTTTCCTCCTTTATCATAACTCAGCCACTTTCACCTGAACTCGAGTATCAACTTCCACACCAACGCAATCCCCTCCTGCACCACCATCTATACGCCGCCCTACTTCCAATTATGGCGCCATCAATTTGTCTTCAACTGCCTGACCACCCTCCTAACTTGTCATCCACATTCCACCATCTTCGATGCCTACCATCCATCAGGCGTTGGAACAAGCCATTCATAAAGAAATCTTCGGCTGAGTCCAAAGTTGTGAGCCAGGTCGCTTAGGTTCTATGTTAAAGATAATGTCTTGACCTTATAGAGGTGTAGGCAATTAACAACATTAAAAACTTTGAGAAAACTAAACCAAGAAGACAAATAAAATTATAAAATTTAAAAATTAAGCCAACAGCACCACTACCAATATTAACTCTTCCCGATAAGAATAATGCAAGTCAAACCTAAAGCAACTTCATGCAGTATATGAATGAAAAACATGATCACAAATGTAAAGCCACCAAATTTATAAATTCCTTATGATGTAAATCAAATTAATACTGTAAAATCTTGATTATTAAATTGAAATAGCACATAAGTATCGAACATGGTCTAAAATGGATAAAATAACTGTCACAGCCACTCAAAAAGCAATATTTGAAACAAACTAATAGCTCATTTGGAAAAACAGAAATAATCCTATTTATTTAACATTTTTCACAGAAAAATATTCCTGCCTCTATTTATTTTAATCCTAAAAGAAAATTTAAAAAAAGTAATAAAAAAGCATCAGATATTAGATCTTTACCACATCGGCAATCAGAGATAATAAGCCAAAGCTCATCTTAAACACGCTAACACAGTATTAATACCACGAGACACACAATGTTATCCAACTCAATCCAAATCTTAGGACTTTCGACAAGCAAGCACTCAACTTCACAGCCTTTACAGCCTATTTTGGTTAAAAGAAACATCAAACTTACCCAAAAAAAATATAATAGAAATATATACTTAAAAAAGAAATCTCTTTCCAACACAATAAAACACAACCATATAAAATTGTCATTAACGGAATCATATAGTCCTAAACTATACCATTTCATCCCACGCAATTAGATATAAATCTATGAACCCTATCAACCAAGTTAGCAGAATAATGCATTTATTTGGGTAGACAAAGTGCTCCGTTACAAACATACAGAAAGCAAGTGAGCAGAAGCACCGGGTTCATTTGAGCTTACTTGATTCCAAGATCGATATGCTCCTGTATACCAAAACCAAAACAGCCAGTATCGCTGAAGTTTCTCCTCAGCAGCTCGTACTCCTTCACCTTCAGTCCACTTTCCAGGAGCTGCATCGCCTTGTCACCCCTGACCGTGACATAGCACGCAATCTTTTCGTTACGCCTGATCCCAAAGGACCTCACAGTGTATCGTGCTGCAGCGAAGTCAATAACGTCAAGATTCATTAACAAGACCGAAACTTGGAGCCATCTAGTGCTAGAAACTGGTAGAAAGAATATACTAACCCTTTGAAAACACCGGAGTCTGCCCGCTCAGCTGCTCCAGGACCTGCATACAAAAGGAACAGAGTTCATATATAGGACTTCCGATGCTAAATGCAAGTTAAACAGTATCGAAGTCGCCTCCTTTAGGCCGCTCCAAGAAATCTAGAATCGAGGAGGATGCATAATCTCTACATCAGTAATTGAACAGATCAAGGTACTCGGTGAACTAAACACTACGGTGGCAAACATCGAGGACGGCGGGGAAAAGATCGGACCAAAGATTCAAAACCTTAGCGGCCCTTGTGAGGCGGTCACCGCTCTCACCAACGGAGATGTTAAGGACGAGCTTCTGGACCTTGATCTCCCTCATCGGGTTCGAGAGCTTCTTCTCGGAAGCCTGCGAAGAAGGAAAGGGGCAGCGGCGCCATTAGCGAACGGATAAGGAGAAGGGAAGTGGGGGAAGATAGAACCGAAGGTATCAACCATGGCAGGAGATCGGCGAGCGTTCGACGGCAAGTTTGGCGTCTCACGAAGAGTCGCGATGGGGAGGGGAGGCAACCCTAAATGGACTCCCAACGGCCAATCCTGATCGTGAATTTTAGGGTTTCCGGTTGAAGTAAAAAGACTAGATTACCCCTTCAAGTAAAGAAAAACTAATAATAAACGAAAAAATATATTAAGCAATAATTGACATAAAAATTGGCTATAAATTGCGGTTCGTTGGCTTCCGCCCCCCGCCCCCCCCCCAATTTAGGCGGGAACTCGCGTTGCTTCGCCTCTTGCTTCGAGTTGAGGTCTCCATCAGTGGGCTTCTTTGCCCTAACAATCCTTGGAAACGAAAGAGTCGGAGCGTCTTCTGCGTCCCATCACCGTCAAAAACCCAACTTTGGCGCCCTAAATCATTGCCTTCAAGACCCATGAGAAGAGGCTCCACTTTGATGAACTGAGGAGAAGAGGATCGATTCTGGGACTGTGATCCTGTGGCTTTTCGATATGGGTAATTCTAAATGAGGCCATCGGGTTAATGCGTGAATCAAGAAGTTCCAGCTTTGATTGCCAAGTCCATTGCTCGTTGTCCAAATCAATGACTTTTCTGAGATCGAAGCTGGTATTCATATTGATTTGATATGGTAGAAGGTAGAAAGCTGTTTGTTGAGTTTGCTTCGGAAGGGAGACTGTTTCTGTGAAATCTATGGTTGATAGAAGGTAGGATAATCTCATTGTTGCCAATGCATTCGTGTAGATGTATGCAAAATGTGGGACTATGCCAGGAGCTTGGAAAGTGCTTGTCGAAATGGGAAGAAGGATATCATCTCATGCAATACATTGATTGGAGGTTGGTTATTTAGAAAGTGGTATGCCCAATGAAGCACACATGACGTTTGTTTAAATGCAGCTTTGACTGAGACCTGATTTGGTGGCCATTTTGTGCATCCTTTTTGCTGTGGCCGTGCCTAAGTATTATAGTCAGGTAAGTTAGTAAATGGTTATGTTAGTAGATACGTATGTGTTAGGTCGTGATATTGGTGTCTTCTCCTGTGTGGAAGGTGAGTTCATACCAGTCCATGGTCCAATTCTTGGCACAGCACGAGAACCGCTCCCTGGTTGGTCCTTCAAGGCTGAAGCCCCTCAAGGCTGAAGCACCTTCTTTCCTACAATAAGACCTTCGTTGGGAGTGCATCCCGACAAGGTTCCATGTTCAAGTTAGGAAATCCGAGTTTGTGTAGTTGTGAGATAAAGGAACCCATCCCTGACTTACGGTTGGGGAAAATATTCTCCCGATCATAAATTATATGAATGTTTCCATTCCGATTCTTGGTGTGGCGGATTTGATCCGTTATCATTTTCTTTTTCTACCAAGCTGATGTCCACGTATGAAGTTCTGACTGAGGACCAATGTTTCCTCTATCAGTATGTTCAATGCTGTCCATTATTGACTGCGGTGAATGTTGCATGATAGGATCAACAAAATTTTCTATTGCTTGCATGAAATCTATGTGACATGTAGCCCTGTTATTGCTTGCATGAGTGTTGTGTATTTGATGGGGTCAACAAAAGTATATATTGCTTGCATCACCTTAGTTCTGTATTCTGATCATTCCACACAGTTCTTTGGCTCAAAGCACGGCTATCAATCCCCTGACATGTGGGAAACCCCTCCATGGTAGCATCGTAATATGAAAGCTGTAATTTTTTGCTTGTGTTTTACAGCTCAAGCAATTTGGAATTGAATCTGAAGCAGGCCTTGATGTTGAAGCTTTTGATATTCTTTAAGAAATTAGTACTAGGCACTTGAGGAACTGGAAATAGACTTTTAAGGTGGCATTCTTCTACTTATCAAGCCCTCAGGATGTTATTGCTCAGAAATGCGTAGAGATTCTTTTGAACTGCCATCAGAGATGCAGATTGCCATATAGTGTCTGGATTTGCTGAAACCAAATCACAAAGAAGTGCTATGTAGAAGATTGGTGGCCCGAGAAATGGGTGGCATTCTTTCACTTATCAAGCTCTCGGGATGTTGTTGCTCAGAAATGCTTAAAGATTCTTTTGATACTGCCATCAGAGAGATGCAGATTGCCGTGATCCCTTATCGTCTCTGGATTTGCTGAATCCAAATCACAAAGAAGTGGTATGGAAAAGATTTGCTGGCCCGAGAAATGTATCAACACTTGTGAGGTAATGCACCTAGATGCTGTGTTCTGCTGGAATCGACAATCAGCTAATGTTTATTTTGCTTTTCTTTCAAGCAGGAATAATCCAATTGTGTTCCCTCATGATTGAAGGCTTAGTTAGATGGAAAGAATGGATCACCAAATCGGTGTTTTGGCCCATGCAACTGTCATCTTGTCTTGAAGAAAAAAAGGTTAATCTGCTACTTTGATGATGCTGGTAAATCTGGTGGAAGCTCCATCGAGCGCTGCAATAGGAAACATGAGACTAGATGTACGAAATCTGGACTTTTGATTTTCGAAGTTCCTATTTGTTTTCAAGAAAAAGAAGCTTGAGATTGTTTCCTAACAGATACACATGTAGAATTGAACACCTTTGTGGGTTTTTGTTTATCAAAGTGAACAATTCGTATCAACACTACTTTTTTCTTAAATCTATCCTGTGTTTTAGTGCCAATAAGTTGTTGGCTACTTTCTTGTTGCTACTTCACCTGAAACAAAGGACGTGCCGTAATACCGATAGCATAGATCAGTAGCAGCTGTTTGATTGTCTAACAGGTTATATAACAGAGAAGGAGAATGTATCACATTGGATATTGCAAAAGCTAGGAAGATATAACAGTGCAGCACAAGTGGCATGGTAATGAATTCAATTCAGCTACCTATATATATATATAGATTCATGTTCTTTCAACTTGTTTGGATAAGCTTTACAACCTATCATTGGTCAGGACAACTTGAGAATTATGACCCACTATGTTGCCTGACCTTCTACAGGATGCATGAAGGATCCCCTAGCCTCGATGGTGAGTCTTGGTAGTGTTCAAAGACTACAAGAAGCTGCTTCAACCAAGAGAAAACCATATAGCCAAGCAACTGGAAGTGGATGTCTTCTTCAGATGATGTGGTCCTCTAGGGTTTTGCATTAGTAGTGTTTCCTTGTCTTTCTCTGAATTCAGATCAAATTCTTCCATCTGAATTGAGGAATTATAGAGTCAAAGTCTTTAAGTTTTTTACTCTACCGCTTGTTTTGCTATCGGAAAATTTTACTTGGAGGCAAATAATCATATTATGTTTTTAGCAAATAAATTAAGCTAGAAACTATATCCTTGGACTTAGGTTGCATTATGATGTGCTTAGATGTGATCAAGAACAGGTGGTATCCATGTCCTTACTCTCCTTCCTTCACTCAGTTAATTGATTTAAAGTATTCAGGGATCTTATCCAATACCTTGCACCCTCAAAGTTGGTGAAATTGACAGGAGCTGAAACACCACAACTCCATTATTCCATGCATCTTTTGAGGTAGCTCTCAAATCTAGTCATTGTCCCCAAAAGTTGGTGAGTTTTGGATGGTTTATGCAACAATGTTCTTCCCCAATTATCTCCATTCAAACAAGTCAACTTGCCTTCCATACACCTCCTTGATTGAAATCTCAATATATACATACACACATGATTTTGACTCGAAACTCATGACCTGCTTTGATACTATAATAAAGATTTTAATCGAGTGATGTGTAATTCCTAAAACTTAGATATGGTTGCGGATGTGTATGTATAAAATTCTTAAATTATATGTTGTCTTTATAAACCTTCTTATATGCTATCGAGGAACAATTAATTCGAGAAGAATTATTATTTGTATAATTAATCATTATACTTGCGTGTAAAGATAAATCGTGTATCAGAATATGAAATCCTATCTAATTGGTAATACTCTCACTCATGATCTACCTCCCAACTCAAAGAGGCTTTCGAGCCGCCGGGGTTGTATTTTTAACTCTTTTGATAGTTTCAATCCAAATCTAAAGACTGTGAGATATGGAACGTCGAGAGGTGACGATCGATGACAGTACAACTTTATTTCCTTTCTTATATCATCATCTATCTTTACAGAGATAGAGATTCAATCCTGCACTTAAGAGAAAGTGAGAAAGAACCACTAATAATTGATTCCAGCATCTAATCATACTCTAGCAAACCAGCAACATATACCTTACAAGCAACAGAGATCAAGTCCTCACACTGGTTGGCACAAAGATAGATAGAGATGGAGAGAGAGAGAGCAGTAATAATTGGTGGTGTTCCTTCGTCCATCATATCCTGCAGCAAACCCAGAGCAGAGAACTCAAGCTCATTCACAGAGAACAAGGCAAGCAATTTGAAGCCATGGATGAAAAGAATGTGCTTTTTCCTACAACCTCTTCTTCTCTTTATGGGTTGGGAGTGTTCATTGTCAAATAGTAAGTGATCCAAAGTCATCTTCCACCTCTCTCTCTCTCTCTCTCTCTCTCAGTGGTTTGGTGCATCAGATTAGCATCACAGGGAAGAAATCCCATTTGCCCATAAAGTTGATAATTTTTTCTTTGGCAAGCCATTTCGTTGTCTGTTAATCATGTTGGAAAAAAAATATCAAAATATAGTAATCATTTTGATTTAGAAAATTAATAAATATTAAAATAACATAAAGGATAAAGCGCACATAAATAGTATCTTAAGTTATAATAAAAAGTTAATCAAAATTTTCATACTAAGATTCAATCCGGGCCTATCTATGACTTCTTCAATGAATTAAACAATAAAAAATTCAGCTATGTTTCTGTTTAGAACCTTTTTTATAGAGTTATCTTCTTTCCACGAATCGAGTACTAAATACTAAAAATATAAGAGGAAGGATTTTGATTCTTTATTCAACTGCAAAAAAAAGGTTCCTTCAAACCTTATTTATAAAACATAAAAATGCCCTTAAAAAGGTAGATTTAATTTCTAATGAGATTTATTCGCATCCAATCCTGTGGCAGATCTCGAATTTATATTTACGTGTTCTTTCTTGGAGAATTTAGTGTCAGTCCAAATTATTTCCTTCAGCTCATCAAACTCAATCTCCCTCCTCGTATTTAAATCTCCTCCACCTGCAATGTCTCTCTCTCTCTCTCTCTCTCTCAGGTTCCTCCTGTAGTCCATGACATGGCTCTCGACAGCAAGCTGGTGGTGGTGCTCGCCCTTCTCCTCCTCATGCTCCCGGCGGCGGTGGTCTCCTCAGCGAGGACAGCCGCAGCATTAACTGCGGCCATGAAGCGCGTCCCTCCCTCCGGGCCGAGCAACAAGGGGCACGGCGCGCCGAGGAGGTCCTCCTCCGCCCGCCATCTGCTGCGCCTGCACTCCCATGAACTCCACGTCGGCAATGGACTGGAAGTGAGAGAGCTGAGAGTTGCGTCAGCTGACGCTTAGTGCTCTGTTTCATGTGTGATAAGCTTAGAGTAGTCGTTGACGAAGAGTGAAGCATGCCGAGTTATAAGGGCTTCCTCGTAAGCCAAAGATGGTGAAGAAACTGGTGAGATCAACAAGTCTTGTTTGTTCTAATGCACCCAATTTTTTTTTAATTTTTTATTTTTAGTTTGTGAAGGTTTATCTGATCTTGATTTCGACGAAGACAAATAAAAAACTTTCTGTATTCTTTTCATGCCAAAAAAGACAACAACTATATTACTTCCAAATATATTCCTAACAAATATATTCCAAGTCGCTAACGTAGTTCTATCACTTTTTAACATCTACTTAGGCCTGCCTGAATTAATTAAATCTTTTGTTTCATAACAAAAATTATCTTAAGGTATTCCCTGAATCATCCACCCTTATTAGGAATTCTAATCAGGGATTAATAAATGCTTGCTATTTTAATATCCTAAGTGAGATATTATTATCTTAACATCCTTATTCTTAATCAGCTCTCACCTAATTAATTATTTTTTTAATCTTTTAAACAAAAAAATACATTTATTATTTTATAAACCATCAATTCTTGTTAAGAATCTTAATCAGTAATCAATAAATGTTTGTTATTCAACATATTGCTAATTACATTCTTAATTGTAAGCAATTGATATGAAGATGTTTTGCTTACAACCTACAAATAAAAGAGGTGCCATATTACCAAATCCATTTGTGTTAGACTAATGCTACCCAAGTTTTGGTGGATTTCATGTAAGATTAATATACCTCAATACTCCATGCATATATAACGATGAAAAATTAATTTTTTTCATGATGTGAGATCAATTATAAGTACTCGTGATTTAACCCAAACCCATAGATAAATCCTCTTATATATCTTATTTACATAAATCTCAAAAAAAAATATTTATCTTTTCTTTCATCCTCTCTGGATCCACTAGAGAGAAACTCCGATAACACACATTTGATTCCTCCACCAAAATCTAATGATACATGATATATGTTCATCCCAATAACTTTTAATTTGCTAAACACTCATATTTCTACCTAAATCCTTTGTCATAACTTACACCATAATTCACCAAGTAATTTAAATCATATGAGGGCTCTAAAAATGCCTATTACTTTCTAACGAGATAGTTAGAATCCTAAGAAAGAAACCGAAAAAGAATTATCTTGTTCAACTAGTTTTCAAGTTATTGTTGATCATCTCATCTACCATCCATGATTCAAACCTATGATTTATCAGAATTAGCAGCAAACATATATATATATATATATATATATATATATATATATATATATATATATATAAACTGAAACAACATATTGATAAGCAAATTAGACATGATATTTGCATATTGATATGCAGCAGCTCAAAGTGGTTAAGCTTTCAGGGATTCATCATCTCACAGAAACAGCTAACATACAAAGGAAAAGAGAGAGAGAGAGAGAGAGAGAGAGAGAGAGAGAGAGACATTGTTTTCCTCTTTTGCTTTATGATACAAAAGCATTGCTGTAAGTATCACAAAAAAAAAAAAGCCATGTTTTTTCCTTTTTTCTAATGTTAGATTATGATTGATGATGGACTGATACCTAAACAATGATACTGATTATTTATAAGCCATCTTTTGGGTTACTATCTTATCGTTTTTTTTTTTGTTGATGTTGCAATGGTATTATCATATGATTGGAGCTCCATTGTAGTCTCTCAAGTTTTTTTTTCATGAGAATATAAGGATAGATACAACAAGACATATTTGTTAACTAAAAATTTTGGCCAAAATGTGATTTATCCAATTAGTCATGATATTATAAAAATAAGAATGCATGAAGTTAGGCTTGATAATAAGAACCAAGCTACCTGAAAACAAAAAATCTTTAGAAGATAAGTAATCCAAGTATGGAAAGAATCCTTAGATATCCAAGTTTGATTGCTCAATAAATATCCTGTGTATTTCTATGTTTTAACAGAAGAGAATATGAGAAAATATAGTTTTTGTTTAGTAGAGTATAAATCTAGAAAGGATGAGAGAAAAAATTAAATAATTTTTTAGAAGCTTGGATTATGTCTAACACAATGAAATTTATAAATTAATCTTATGGTACGAAGAATTTGATTTTTCACTGTGAAGATAGATAAGAAGTTGTTCTTTTTTTTTCAAATTTTTTGTTGTTAACAGGAAAATTAAAGTAACAATCTGATTGATTGGAAGGTAGCCTTAACAATAAGAGTAACAATCTCCAAAAAGAGACCTCAAAACCTTTCCATAGTGTGTGATTGAGAGCTCCTACCCCATCAAAGTGGGTTTTCTTTTCATGCTCTATGTAGCTGCCTTCCAAAAGTGTGCTACTCAATATAAATGTATTTTAACTGGACATGTCATGTAGATAAAAATATATCAAGATTTAGAATTTAAGATTCCCTTTTTTCAATGAAGAAAAAAAAAAAAAGGGACAATGGAGAATCTCAAAAAGGTGTTATAAGGTAATATTCATTTAAAAGTGCAGGTTAATTTAGGTGAGAGGTGTTGTGTCTCAGCCTTAAATTATGTCTTCACCTTTTAATAAGGTGGTGTTCCAAATTAGAGTTCATAATAATTCTTTTGAATCTTGTGAATAAAAAGATGATTTTATGCCAAAATGATGGGAAGTTATTATGTATTCTTCTTCCCTTCTGATATAAATAACATTTCTGAATTTATATATATATATATATATAATGATACATAAATGATATTTATGGGATGGTATAAAAATTATGCATACTTATAATTGTTATAATCGATTAACTTTATAAATGATGTTATGTAAATAGCATTATCTCCATCCAAATTCTAACCTATGTCCTGAAAAATTAGACCATCACTTCCTTGGTCATAATTGATCAAACTCGATTGGATCGGATTCATAGGGCCATTGCATTTTAAAATTTTTATAATAAATATTCTAATCAATCAAAATTAGTAAAGTGAAGTTGAATATATAAAAAATACAATACAAGCCAACGACTTTTATATTATCATAAATCACTACGATCCCTTAGGGCTTTCACAAATACTTTAAACACTACTAACTTAGGAGAGGCTTTCAGGAGGAGAAAGAGCGTAAACTTTGAACATTCATCGAAATCACACAAAAATTTTATCTCAAAACTTAGATCATCAAACTCGAAAAAAGTTGTTGAATAATGAGATAAGTCTGATTAGGTTTTTCACATCCAATTGATGATAAAAGATTTTTTTCTCAGACATAAAAATTAAATTAAATTATATATCTAAATAAATAAATACATAAATAAATAAAATTACAAGTACAAACATTCTCGTTCCGATCGGATTCAGTTTGTGGAAAGAAACGAGTCGATCCGATTCATGTTAATGTCGAATCGGATCGAACTCGATCAGATTGGGCTCAATGAGATGGACGCATTGCTTCGTGGGGGAGCAAAACGAATGGGTCACAAACAGCACGCGGTTTCTTGGTTGCGGTCACCGCCTCCAGTCCACTACTTGAGTTCTGTCGTATCACCATCACCCGCCGTTCGTTCTCTCTCTCTTCCCTCGCCATTAATCGATCCTTATCGCCTGCGCGTCGCGATCGCCCCATTTAGAACCCTAAGCCCCCTTTCGCGCCATCGATCGATCGGATCTTCGAAGAAGAAGAAGAAGAAGAAGAGAAGGATTTGGAATCCGTAGCCGATGATGTCCGTGGAGAGATCCTTCGAGGCGTGGGAGGAGGTGCAGCGCCACGGCCTCGACCTCGCGGATCGACTCGCTCAGGGCTTCAACGGCCTCATCCAGTCCCACATAGCCCCTCCCCCCTTCCCCTGGCCTGCCCCACACAAGATCGACCCCATCCTCCCGGCCTCCGCTGCCGCCGACGGCGTATCCGCCATCCTCGGCATCGGAAACCGCCTCGGCCAGGCCGGCGCCGAGCTGGGCGCTTGCATCAACGGCGTGGTGCAGCAGTTCTTCCGGCAGCTTCCTGTGCCGTTCTGGCACGAAGAAGAGGATGAGAAGCTCGCGGCCCGGCTCGGAGTGGATCTGGACGGCAGTAGGAAGTGGGACGAAGCTGTGGAGATTCGCCGAGGCAGTGGCCATGCTGGCGGCTCGGAAGAGCATGGTTTGGTTGCGGATCAGTTCCGTGGTCGGGGTTCCTTGGATCCAGTGGCAGCGGTGGGAGGCTTGGATGGGTTAGAAGACGAGGAAGGATTTGAGCTTGATTTGAGATCACCAAGACGTTTCTGTAAGCCTCAGGTGGGGCTTCTTACACCTTTCCCTTCCGTCACAACTTATTTATGTTATTGTTTGTATTAATTAAATTGTTTAATATGAGGTTTGACAGTTAGGTGAATTAAATGATGGAGATTGTGTAACTATTAAGCAAGAAACGTAGATTTAGGAATGAAAGAATCATCTATCAGTTTGGTCCATTGACAAAGGCTTAAAGGATTTTAAAGAGCATTTATCAAAATCATGGTTTAGGTAATTACATGTTCTGTTTCACCTTGTATGCACAAAGAAAAAGCACTCTGAAATCATTCCATGACTGCTACATGCTTTGGTTGGTTCATCTTCATAAAATACATGTTAGTTTGACCAGGCATGTTAATGGGTGCTTGGGCAGCGCCTAGTCACCTGCTAAGGTTTCCAAACCTACCCTAATTTTTATCAATATAAGCCATGATTCTTATTATATTTTGTTTTGTTTGCTGCATATAACAAGTGGAGATGCTTAAAAGAGCATGCATGACTTAATTATTTTGAGATTTGGTTTACCTCGTTCCTATGGTGTCTACCTTAGGTAACCAACAATTCAAGATGTGTTAAGTCAGTGCTTGAATTATTTAGTAGATAGTAACTTACTTACCATAACATCCTTGCATCTTAGGCTGATAGCAACTCCTTGTTTAGTCATGTCAATACCTAGTAAGTAATTAGTATGTACGAAGTATTTGACTGTTTTGCAGTATCATGCTTTTGCTTTCTGGTATGCACTAAATATGAAGCTAATGAAGGAGCCAGATATTTCTAGTTACTATTCAATATCTTTTGGAAATTGTTTCTGACACCACCATGGTTCTTGCATTGTTCTCTCTTAACCGGGCGAATGCATCACGGTTCAGTTTCCTTGTGACAGTGTCTGTGCCACCAACATTGAATTGCACATAACGTTTGATTTTTAATTCTATTTTCTTTCCTTTTGTTTTATTTGGTATTGTAGCAATTATTTTTTGTCTATTAAGTCAAGTCTGATTTGTTATATGCTTTAAAGATTCAGCAGTTTTTAGTCCTACCATGAGAGCTGAAAGTAGTTTTTGTTTGTTATGCCATGCGCAATGCATTTATTAGAAACTAATATTGATGTGTAACACATTTCAGGGCATCATTAATATTACATCAACATATGATAGTAGGACCAATGACATTGAAAGTTCATTGGTTGCAAGGGGAGACCTATGGAGAGCAGAGGCATCACATGGTGGGTCCACATCAAGGAATGAGAGTTCACCACTTTTTCTTATCCAGCTTGGACCAGTGCTATTTGTTCGGGATACGACACTTCTTTTGCCTGTTCATTTATCAAAGCAACACTTGCTGTGGTATGGTTATGACCGGAAGGTGAGAAACTCCTTTTGATGTCAGTTGCAGCAGCTTGCTTAGCAGTTATTTATGCCCGGTCTATCCTTTTATGAACATCTTTCTCTTCAGTTGCATATCTGATATAGATCGAACAATTGTCATTTCAGGAATGTAACTTTCATCTTGATTGAGACAGATCAAATATTGCATGAAATGTCCTGTATGTAATGTTGTATAAATGCTTTTTTTTTTTTGTTTCTTTTTAACTTTGTTCTACCTAGTTATAACTGGTTAATTGCTGATTAGCCCATTAATAGAAGGTCAGTTGTTGCCCTTGTGGGGTGCCTAGGTTTGATCCCTTGATTGAACACTATTGGCCATGCCCTGCCTAGTTTGTCCTCAGCATATGGGCTTTACTGAAAAATCCACAAATTGTTTTTTTCTTTATATTGTTTACTATCACCTCCACTTGCTGTTCTGATTTACAGAGTCAAAAAAAAACTTCTGACTGATCAAAATTTTGTAAAATTTGATTTTTTGCAATGAGCCTTTGTCAAATTATTATATTTTTGCAGCTTAATCCTGTTCGTTGATTTTTTTTATTTCCTTTAATCTTTTCAGTTTATATATGCATGTCCTATTCTGTGTAATTGAGTCTACTATGAGTGCTATTTATTGTCTTCATGTGGCTCAAATTTCCTGTTCGACACAATCTCCCTGTAGGTATGTCGGGTTAAAAATGATGATGATTTTGAGGGTACATATATCCATGAAAATAGTATATTTTTTCTTTGTCAGTGATAGATATGTCACAATTTTTTTGCAGAATGGAATGCATTCCCTGTGTCCAGCTTTATGGTCAAAGCATAGACGATGGCTGTTGATGTCAATGATCTGTCTGAATCCATTTGCTTGTGTAAGTTCAGAAGTTTTTTGTGTGATTTATATTTGAAGATTTTAGCCTCTCCTAAAGCTTCTACTAATTTTTTTAATCGTTTTCCTGCTTTGCCTATTCGCTTAACCATCTTTTCATGATTTCTTTTGCAAATGAATAGCCATAAAAGCTTAAATAATGGAATTTGGACACAGATATGAGAATACGACATGGATAATTTTTTGTGAGTCCAATGTAACAACAAGGAGATAAACTGGGAGAGACAGAAGAGACATAGTTCTATTAGATGTTGGAATGGAAACTTTACAAAATGTGATCTAGGAAGCCTTATGATAAAAATAAGTTCAGCTATCTCAAATGATAGTTAAAGTTTATGCTCAAAGAGTTATAGAAGTGTTTGATTTACGTTCGTTT
The DNA here is from genome assembly GCA_021527575.1 of Ensete glaucum. Classification (NCBI taxonomy): domain Eukaryota; kingdom Viridiplantae; phylum Streptophyta; class Magnoliopsida; order Zingiberales; family Musaceae; genus Ensete; species Ensete glaucum. The sequence continues at coordinate 33,551,205 of CM038554.1, forward strand.
TCGACACATGGATATACAGCCATAAAATTCTCACAGGATAGACAACTCACAATTCATACAGGTTATATATCTGACATGATTCTTATGTGTACACAAGATATCAGACAACATGAATTTGTCGGGCATCCACTGTAATTAACCTTTCATGTACGAAAATCAGGTGAACTTATGCACTATCTTAAGATTTATCTTGAGTACTGTTATTAGCTATTTTAAGCACGTCTTATAAGAAAAGAAGTATGTTTCTGCTACGACTTCAAAGTATATGTTTTCAGAAGTTTGCAATAGTGTACACGACCTCACAATATACATGGATATCATTCAAAAGTTGTATTTTACACATTGAAAATGGCATGTCAGTTTGACTGTGTCTTAGTGAAGGATTTATATGCCCTTAAAAGATTTTCAAGTATAAATCTAAATGAGTTCATAGGTAATATTTATATAATTTTTCTTTACAAATAATGTTTTTACCATTATTTGATTCATGTTATACTTAGCAGTATGTTGTCAATCCATAAATTTTCATAGTAACAAATTGGAGGTTATATTTTAAGCTAGGAATTCATGTGTTTGATCCATATTGTCTCTTCCTTCATGTTTGTATGCCTTCTAGATTTTCCTTATGGTTTTGCTTTTGCCAGTAGCAGAAAGTCTATCATGCAAATTGTTGGAGCTGTAGGGCAATTTGAGTCTAATTTCTTCGATTGTTTTGGTTTTCAGACATTCCTGGATTTGCAGTTCCCAAATGGGCAACTCACCTATGTGGCTGGTGAGGGCCTGACCACTAGCGCTTTTCTTCCTTTATTTGGTGGGTTGCTTCAGGCCCAATGTCAATATCCAGGAGAATCAAGATTTAGCTTCTCTTGCAAGGTTACAAAAATAGTTTGAACTTTGTATACTATCTTGGTAAATTTTCTGTTAAGAATGCTTTTTTCACCTTAATTGCATTATGCTGCATAAAAAACAAGGTTGGAGAACTTGTTATCTTGTCTTGTCTGATTCGCCTATTGTGTGCCACAGAATCAGAAAATAAGATTCTTATAGTTAATGTATGGTAAGGTTTTCAAATCTAGCCGAGTTGATTCGTGCCATTACACAATGAGTAGGAGAAAACCTATCAATGTTGTTCTATTAGAATATATGACCTGAAATGAGCTTCTGGAGCTTCCAGACAATACCATTTAAGAATTTTGTTTTAAATAATTTAATTTGATCGAGTACCTTTACCCCCTGGAGTTGCAATCTAGGTTATTTGTCCTAAGTGTATTATACACTTTTATCTGGGATCATTTTGATAAACTATTTAAAGTGCAGAAATGAGGGATCCGGTTTCTTAAATGGCAGTTCTATGATTACAACCCAACTAAATATAAAGAATATATATTCCTACTCTATAATCTTTCAAGAAAAAAATCAATGGGAAAAAAATGCAATGAGTTCATAGCTTTTAGTTCTTCTATAGTTATTGTTATTGGCCTAGATGCATAATTGCTTCACAAGACCAATTGTTTTATATAATGTAGCAAGCAATCTAAGTGATTTACTGCATACCTTGAACCAAAATAATGAATCAACTAATTTTTCCAACGTGTACCACAAAACAAGCTAAATGTCTTGTCTTGCATCTGCATCCATATCAAGACCCTGAATACTCCACATCTCAGGTAATTGAGATCCAGGCGATGAGTTGATTAATAAGCCTTCTGTTATTTTCAGCAGTGGGTGAGTCACCATCAAATAGAGAAGTAGGTTTACCAATTTTGGTTTACAATAAGGTTATCTTTTCTTAATTATATGGTAAGATTGTTGTTTTGCTATTTAAATTATCATTTTTAGATAACGGAACTTGCTTCTCTGCTCGCATAGGCAAGACCTCCCAAATCTTACATTGGTGGAAACTTTGTATCATCCTTTATTATGTTGAATTCTCAATAAAATTTAGTGGATATCATTGTATATTTTTTCATAGCACAAAAGTCCAAACCTTGCAACTTGGTAAAAAAAAAACCTATTTTCAAAATATTCTCCATAATGTTTTTCATCATTTTAATGCAATTATAAGATTAAAAAGGAAAAAATGTCTGCATAAAATAATTATTAAAAAAATAATGCACCAAATAGCAATGGTGCATAAGTTTGGACCGGTCATTCAAAGAGAGGTGGAGAAAGGCCTAACAAAATCTTAGTTTCAATTAGTAAAAAGGGATTTGACGGCTTTTAAGTTGGTTAGTGGCATTTTCCTCAGGGTAGGTCTTGTAGTCATTGAGGCAAAGCATGATTAGATGCTGTAAGCTTGTTTTGTTAGATACTATCAAAGGCTTCCTAACTTATTTAGTGACCTTTCCATAGATACGACAAAAGGAAGGAACTAGAATCTTTATCTCAGCCTCGGGCATTCAAAAAATTTAGAGTAAATGAGAAGATGATATGGAAGATGCTTCATATGTGAAATACAGAAATAGTATATAGGGCTATGTAGTTGGTATGAAGACAAGAAAGACGGGAGATAAGATTAGCAATACAGCATAACACCCACCCATAAGTGTTGAACTAATGACATCATGATGCGTAGTTTGCTGTGTGCTATTTGTTTTGACTTGTTGAAACCACAGTTGATTCTGGATGATAAAATGTTTGAGATGGCCCAATATGATTTGGTTACAACCTTAATTTTCAAATGTCATTCAGGAGTACTTGTGAGCAAGGTTTGCAATACCATATTATCCCTCTCAGTATGCTTGGTACGTATCGGTCCGATAGAGGACCGATACATTTGGTATAGCTCGATACCTTAGTGTATCATGTGTCGGTACGCTCGGTATAGCTCGGTACATGCCATATCGATAGCTGACCAATACGCTGGTACTGTATGAGATTGCGAACCTTGCTTGTGAGTGCCGTGCAACAATTGGAAATAGTTAGGCAACATAACATTGTGTTCATGTTTCGTAGTTATGTATTTCAGGTAATTTTGTATCTATATTATGTGACATATTGCTTCTGTTTTGTTTCTTGATGTTCATTGTGCTTACTACCTGTTTCAATCTATAAAAAAGATGCCTCTTAAGCCTGACACTGTTGCCTATCATTAGGCTTCATAGCATTTTGTCTTTATTTTCTTGCAGAACAAAAGTGGCACTCGTATTACTCCAGTTGTGCAGTGGCCTGACAAGTCATTTTCACTTGGAGTCTTACAAGCTTTAGCTTGGAAGAGATCTGGCCTCATGTTACAACCAACCATCCAATTCAGGTTGGTGATAGCTGCACCTGCTATTATCTATTTTTATCATGTAATTATCACTTGGAAGTCATATATGTCTGGGTGTTGGCTAATCTTTCTGGTAAATTATGATAATGAATGTGATGGAATCCTAGTTTGTCTTTTTTTTTTCTTGATTTTTGAGGAGTTTATGTCAAACTTGAACACACTGTTGTTGCTTGATATATGGTAAACTGACCTTGACTTGTCATATGTTTAATTTATGTAATCTTGAGTGCTGAAGTGTAGTAAATTTTATAAGAATGGAGTATAACTATATTACTTGCCTGAGTATCTTGTAGCTTGACCTTAGCTGGCTATGTGCTAAATTTACAAGAATGGAGTATAATTATACATTGGTTGATTTTGCTTAGGTGGATATATCCATTGTTAGTCCTGTTCTTTTGTCGATACGGAGTTTGTTAAGTGATGAATGAGATAAGAGGTTCTGATCTTCCGGAGCGTGTTTATCTTGAACCTTCTTCTTCTAGCTGCTGATTGTTTTCGTCCTTTAGGAGTATAGTGTGAATGAACTTGTTGCATGGCTGAATTGACACCATTGTGGAAGATTATATTAGTGTTTAGGGACCAGTAAAGAGGTATCTTTAGTCTTGTTTTATATGTTTGATAAAAGGGTGGTTGTTTTATATATTGTCCAGATCGTATGGCAAACCAATCTGAAGGGAATTTTATTGCTTGCAGAAGATCCTGGTGATCTTTTATGAGTCAACTTCTTGTATGCTATACTTTTCTTCCCTCTCATCTGTGGGAATCTCTGTAGCATCATATTGTTTTCTTAGAAACCTCTGCAAATTATTTAGTAGCAATATTGGTCTCATAACGACTTTGTTTGTCTTTTTATGATCTGTTTGTTGTTCTTTCTAATTTGGTCTGACAGAAAGTTTTATTTTGTAAAATTTCATTGTATGTCTTTTTTGCCCTTTTGCAGGAAATTATTTTAGGGTTGCTGTAGATTTTAGTTTAGAAAGGTGGACAACCATGCTACAGTGCTAAATCTCCATATATATGCTGTTACTACTTGGAAATGAATTCATTTAAGGCTTTTGTCAGATTTTGGTTTAGGCTAGAACAGTGGAAAATTGTACTACCACAAACTTTCATGCATAAGCTGCTGCCACTTGGAAATGAATGGTTAATAGAATGATTGATAAATTCTTTTAGGGCTTGTGCTAGATTTTAGGTTAGAACAGTGGAAAATCGTGCTACAACAACAAACTCTTTTCAAGCATAAGCTGTCATCATTTGGAAATGAATGGTTAATGGAATGATTACTGAATACTTCTAGGACTTGTGCCAGATTTTAGTTTTAGGTTAGAACAATAGAAAATCATGCTACAGCAACAAATTCTATATTTTTTATATGCTGTTACCACTTGGAACTGAATGGTTAACAGAATGATTGTTAAATCACCGGATTAAATTTGTTGCTATTGTGCTTGCTCATTGAATGATTCCTAGGGAAGACGTGTCTAGTTTTTTCATTGTACTACACAGTCAAAGCAGCATGGTCTGAAATATTGGCATGCCCGAACTGGCATATATTCCTTTTTCATACTTGTATGCCATATGAACAGTCTCTTTGCATCTCTTTGTCCTAAGTGTGCAGCTAACTGTATGATTGTGAATATTGTGGTCTGGTGACTTAGCTAAATATTCGCATTGAAAATTTGCTTTACACTCATTTTCAATTATTTTGTTAATGCTAGTGTGTGCCCTACCTTTGGTGGAAGCAATCCTGGGTTGCAAGCAGAACTCGTACATTCTATGGATGAGAAACTTAGTTTAAGCTGCGGTTGTTCTGCGTCGACCCATCCGTCTGCCTTTGCTTCTCTAGCTGTAAGTTATTTGTTTGTGTTATGATTTTGAAAGTGGCTGGCATCTTATATGAAGTTGTTACATATAGCGCATGTTTATAGGTCCCTCTACTTGATGAGGAGTTAGATTATTTTTCTACTTATAATCTACCTTTGTACTTGCAAGTAACAGCTTGGGAGATCCAAGTGGAACGGCAACGCTGGGAAGTCTGGGATAGTCATTAGAGTGGAAGCTCCCCTCGACTCTATTGGCAGGCCTGCCTTCTCTGTTCAGTTGAACAGTGGAGTGGAGTTCTGATCCTCTCTCACAGTTCATTGTACAGATGATCTATGTACATATTTTAAGCTTCCAACCTACATACATCATGAAGATACACAAAAGATCCATCAGTAATTGTCGAGTAGACATCTAAAAGTTGCTTGGACAAGAAGATCATGTTCCTACCTCCAGTGGACGACACACAGAAGATCCATCAGCAATTCTCGAGAAGACATCTAATTTCCTGCCCCCACCATGCACCAAGCTGCTTTGGTAAGAAGATCATGTTCCAACTGCCGGTGGGCGATCCAATGCTATAAGGTTTAAGCCTTTCTTTTTTTTTGTGCTCTCACTCAGGTATTCTGTTTCATGGTTAGTCGACTGATAGCAATACCGAAAAACTACACCTACTGCAGCTATAGTGAGCTTGTAAATCCATGGGTAAGGAGGCATCTACCATGATCGATGCTCAAGTCAAAGTCAATATAATTTGTAAAATCACAGTGGCATTTTACATCGGTGAATATATAATACCTGTGCTTGGAATCTTCCTAATCACTTATATAGTGAGCTTGTATATAATAATACATCGGTTCAGGAGGCATCTACCATGTACAATTAATTATTTAGTTAGCATGTATCCTGCACTCTGTTTATTTTCAGTTCACTCTGAAGTCTACAAAACTTGCTCGCTGTTGTTGGCGTCTTCAACCGTATCAACTCAACTCTTCCACCTCCACTGCATTTTCTCTCTCATTGAACTCCAAAGTATTAATGAAATTTCATCTCTGAATTATGAATTTTTTATTCTGCAAACCTAGAAATTATATCATAGTATGTGTTGCTTTGAGTGTCTGTTACTAGTCCACACACAGATTTATCAGCCATCACAGGCAAATTCTCTTAGTGGCCAACAGCTTTTAACAGGTTGGTTGATCCATCTTTTATCCTTATGTTGAAAGATAGATAAATCTCTAATCTGCAGTAAATCTTATCTGCTTATGAAATAATTGTTATGATTCATTTCATCTGTTTTCCTTAAACTAATGCATACTCTGTAGAACACCAACTTCCATTAGGCAAAGACATGCAAAGCTTTTGCAGAACACACCAAAGTATGGTACAATACAGAAACAATTTAGAATACAAAATAAGATTTACTGTACCATAATATATAGCATATATAGCTCAGTACGGGTGATACTTATCAATCCAACAAGGAACTTAGATAATACAACGATATGCTTTCATCTATCATATTGTCACAGATTTAGTTTAATTTATCTAAGTCATGTGGTACTCTTGCGATAAAATTAAGAATTTAATTAAGATTATCTAAGTCGTGAAGTACTTTTGGACCAATGTCTTAGACTTAGTTGAGATTGTCTAAGTCATGAAACACCCATGTGTTATTCGTCTACAACGGCTCAGCGTAGATGCAACCTTATGCCGGTCCCGAATGACATGCAAAAGAAAAGGTTGATTAGTTTGAAAACGAACGGAGCATAAGTCTCGACGTCTCGCAAAGAGGGAAGCTTTACAAGCAATTCAATAAACACATTGAGTGCAAAAGAGTATGGAGTCAAAAGGACTTTAGAATGTTGAACGAATAATTACAAGTCCACAAATGACGGTTCACCATATGCGAAGATAAGCTCAACTTGTGAAGAATGTTCAACGTCTGACACTATACCGAAGCCCCATCCAGCGCTGTGCCACTTGGGGGCTCTAGGGGTCTGAGATGCCTGACGTTTCGCACCGCGTTGTGGTCTACAAAAATCAGACTACAACACGTGAAAACAGAGCTATTTTGAGCAATTTTGGCCCCGTGCGATAAACGATCGCATTGTAGCATTGCAAATTATTTTCGCTTACATTTCTGAAGTAAAACCACATAAAACTAACGCAAAACAGGATGCCAAACATTTGTACAAGTATACAAAAGCGACAAAGGTTTCGTTGAGCGAAGATGCTGCGAGTGTGCGACAACAGTTTGTGACATTCTCTCCCACTTAAACTGTCGGCGCCCTCGTTGACGCTTGTTGGTAGGCCTTGACGATGGCTTTTTCATGTCAAAGGGCATTTTCAGGCTCCCAATTGGCTTATGTTCGAGGAAGCTTTTGCTACTTCACCATGTATTCGGTTTGCTCTACTCCTTTAGGTGGCTTTGTCTTGTGATATGCCAGAATGGTTTTGACTCGTTTCTTATATGAGGCTCTTGTGAGGGGTAGTTGATTTGAAACACTTCGAGAAGCATTTTGTGAATCCAAGTGGTAGACTTTCAAGTTGCTTGCATGGAAGACGTTATGAATTTTAAACCATGTCGGTAATTGCAACTTGTACTGAATGTCCAACATTAGTGCAAAATTGCTTCACATAGTCCCAAATGGAAGTACTTTGGCGGAGTTGTCTCAGCTTCCTTCTTACGACAAACTTCGTGTTCTCAGGTAGAAAGTGAGTTCTCAACTCTCGCTTCAAGTCCTCCCAAGTGTCAACTCGACACTTACCTTGTCAGATCTCTTTCAAATGGGTTCGCCACCAAAGTTTTGTATCTCCATTTGATACATTATTGCTATCGAAACTTTGGTTTTTTTAGAGTCGGGCTTCGTAGCTCTATAGTATTGTTCCATGTAGAACAAGAAAATTTTGAACTCTTTGGCATCCTTAGCACCCCCGTAGTAATGCAACTCGGGTGCCCTCAAGCTTTGTGGCAATGCAATGTGGGTGCTGCTCCTTCCCGAATTAAGAGTCCTTGTGAGTAATATCACCTTGGACGTGAGTTCCGCCACAACTTCATGCAGATGTTGCACGGAGTCAACCTTGTCGATCTGAGATTAAACTTTTTCTTGCGAGCTCTCTATCCCAAAGAGCCTTCGTTGGTCTTAGTAGAGTTCCTTCAAACTTGCTTCAAGAACATCGAGGCGGGTTTCCACCATTGTAAGTTCTTCCTTGTGACTTCTTTTCTCAGTTGGCGCTCCAGATTGCGCCTCCCCTGCTCACGGAGAATACTCAACTTCTCACTCATCTTGCTTGCTGTTGCGCTCCACATGAGCGGCTCCAATAGCTCCAATAGCCCACCTGCGAGTGCTTAGGGAAAAGGTCAGGCTTACCCCATCTTGCTCGATTCACCATGGTGAGATTACAGAACTTCTTTGTTGTTTGTTCGAATTGCTTGGCGCGCTCTGATACTATATTGTCATGAACTTAGCTGAATTTTTCTAAGTTATGTGACACCCTTGTGCTAAAGTTACGGACTTAGCTGGAATTGCCTAAGTCGTGAAGCACCATTGCACCAAGGTCTCAAACTTAGTTGGGTTTGCCTAAGTCATGAAACACTCATGTGTTATTCGTCCGCAATGGGTCAGCCTAGATGCAACCTCGTGTTTGTCCCAAAGGACCTGCGAAACAGAAAGTTGATTAGTTTGAAAGCGAGCAACGGACAAGTCTCGATGTCTCGCAAAGAGAAAAGCTTTACAAGCAATTCAGCAAACACCTTGAGTGCAAGAGAGAAAAAAGAGAAAGAAGTGAAAAGTACTTTAGAATGTTGAACAAACAGTTAGAAGTCCACAAACGATTATTCACCGAGTATCACACGTGAAGACAAGCTCAACTTGTGAAGAATGTTTAACGCGACATTACGCGATCTACAAAAATCAGATCGTAGCACGCGAAATCGAAGCAATTTTGGATAATTTTGGCTCGGCATGACAAGCGATCACACTGCAACAGTACAAATTATTTTCGCTTATATTTCTCAAGCAAAACCACATAAAACTAACGCAAAACAAGTTGCCAAATATCTGTACAAGCATGCAAAAGTGACGAACGATTCGATAAGCGAAGATACTACAGGTATACGACGACTGTTCGTGACAACGTGTCAGTATGATAGATACAACTCGGTACATACCGTATCAATAATTGGCTGACACACCATCGTATCAATAACTGGTTGATATATCGATACAGACCGATAAGATGAACTAAAATAGAAAGCAATTGATGCCGGTTAATTACATGCTCTTCATTTAGCAAATCAATAAATAGGATAATTTTCTTGGTTGTAACATTGCCTTTATTTGTTCATCAAAGATTATTTCTGGCTGTAGATTGATGAAACCTTCAAAACTTTCAACATATACTTGGGCTGTCACAAGCTGTAATTCTCTCAGCATTAACCAAATAAGAACAATTTTCTTGGCTACAATTTGACATCAAAGATCATTTCCTGCTGTGGATTGGTGAAACCTGAAAAAATTCAATATATACTTGGCAGTGTTCTACAACCTAACATGATATCAAGAGCAAAACAGTCTTGAGAATAAGTATTGGTGACAACCTTGCACAACATCAAGCATAGGAGCAACCTGGCATGCTTCCTCAACAGGCCGGTCCATCCACTTCTTCATCGTCTCTTCAGCAACCGAGGCAAGTTGGTGTTGTAACACTGATGCCCCGAGAGGCCCGACCAAATTTAATCTCGTCGCAGCAGAAATAACATCTCTCATTGCCATGAACATATACATCCGCTGCGTGGTACTGCTATCAAATCCAAGAAATCCACATATGAGACCAAAAATAGGTGCATGGTGGAAATAAACAGATCCTGACCCCAAGAATTTGTCTCTCATTTCTTTGAGAGATGGAACCTCGAGATATACTGATGCCGCTACTCTTAGAAGTGCTGATCCTTGAGATGCTGATGCTTTTCTACTGACTTCATTTGTTAAGGTTGCTTCGAGCAACCTATCCAACTTAGACCAGGTAACAATGTCCGGAGACTTGCAGGCACAATATACAAAGGGAAGAAGTAGGCTGCCAGTATTCTCCAAGACTTGTACAATATAGGACTTAAGATCTATGGCGTTCATCACGAAAGTAGTTTGGATGGCAGCTTCAAGTCCATAAGAATGAGCAAAGCCACCGGTCGGAAGGATCGAATCCAATAGTTGCCACTGCCTCCATTGCAGAAGCTCACTTCCGGGTTGCTCATGCATTCCATCTGTAGCTCCATCATCGAAAGTCAACTTCAACATCTGATAGATAGCAAATGACACTACATAAATAACATTATGAAAAGAACTGCTGTAAAAATACCTTACCAAATGGCTCTGCTATTTTAAGTTCAATTGTAACAATTTTTTTTCCCACATTGCAATTGCTCCATTTTGTTCTAATTCAATATTAATATCATTGTACTCTGAAAAGTTAACTTCACCATGTAATAGATAGCGCATGACACTAGATAAATAACATTATGAAAAGAATGACTACAAAATACCTTTATAAATGGCTCCACTAATTTTAGTTCAATTGTACTTTCCCCATCTCCACCAAACCACCAACACCCCCACCCCACCCCAACACCGCCGCCCCCCCCCACCCACACACACACTGCTATTGCTCCATATTGTTCTAATGCAATCTTTGTAGTATGTACTAAGCCATTCTTTTATGGTCAATGCAACTAGGTGGAGAAATAATATAGAGAAAACAAAATATAGCATAAAGTTTCTAGCCTGATTTTATGATGTTCATGATAACCTTTAGAAGATGTGGTGTCTGATGGATATTGAGATTGCATCATAAAAAAACTTCTAAGTAACCATAGACATGATAGCATCAAGCCAAAAACCTGATAAGATCTTTACAAAGCTAAAAATCTACAAAGCTAGATTGACTGTAAAATAAATGTATTTATCTATTTTAAGTAGCAAAAGAGGAGAATCACTTGTGACTCAAAGTGCAATATAGGCAATAATATCATATTGCACCAAAGTGGTGCTGATTGGAACAAGACAAAAACTGCTGCACTATGGTAGTAAGTGATGCAATACCTACATGAGTGTCAAAACCCTAAAGCCACTTCTCACTCTCAACACATGAACGTCAAACTGCTAAGCTCTATGGATTAGCAGAGACTTTTGAGGTAACAAATTAGGAGAATCAATTAATGTTACTCCAACCGCAATACATGCATAATAAGATCCTATCGCAGTAAATTGGTGCAAATCATAATAAGGAGATAAAAAATGACTACAAAGTGATGTAATATCTACATAAATCTACAACAACAACAAATCCGTAAAGTCCGATTGAAACCTACAAAAAGCTAATATCTGCATGAACGTCAAAACCCTAAATCCACCTCTTACTCTAAAGCCTGCGCCGCCCGCGCTTCGGTTTATCTTTTAGTTCCAGTCACCCTCTCCCCGTCTCTCTATCACAAGCAATTGCTGGTACAAAGAACCTTTGTGTGTGGAGCTAAAGATACTGCCTTCCTTTCTATTCACAATTTGCAAAATATGTCACAAAATGTCAATTTGCTGAGAAAGGATGATACATAGCAGACTCAAAGATTGAAACTTTGAGAAGGAAACCGAATGTGTGAGGAATGATAATACTGTAATCAAAATCAAGCGCACCAATTGATGTAATTATTAGACTGTGATAAAAAATCTCTCTTCAGAAAACGCATCCAAACTGCATAATTCTGTCTCTACGAATAATAAATACATCAAGCGATAAAATGAATCAAATGCGAACAACTCGCGGTGCAGACCATGCTTGCGATTCGGAATCCAGAGATGCGACGGGAACACCATCGCATTCCCCTCCAGATTCAACACCAGAAGCCTTAAACCATCACAAATTCGAACCGGTCCGCGCAAAAGAAGGGAAATATCAAGAATTCCAGAGGATTACCTGCTTGCATCGACGACTAAGACGCGATCGACGGAGGACTCGGCACCAATCGATCGAAAAGCTTCTTCCCCATCAACACCGCCTCGCCTCCTCGGAGACCAAGAAAGAGGGCCGGCTGCTTTGTTTGATCTGCGTGCAAGTTTCCTTGCAACCCTAATTAAGGAATGATGGGCATCCTTCCCACGTCCCCATCGGTCAAACACTCACTATAGATAATAATAATTTATTTAGTATTTTACTTTTTACTATAAGTAAGATAAATTCTTGAAAAAAAAATAGTTTTAAAAAAATTCATAAAATATTTTATTTTTTTATAAAAGATAATTTTACCTTGTGCTCGCTTGTATCTTAATGCATAGACTCCTTATTGTTTCTATCATTGTGTCATGTAGGATAATAATAAAGACAATATGTAAATATGACAATTATGAGGGTGAAATAAATATATGAGAAGATAGAGGTATCAACATCTAAGCAAAGACAGAAGCAAAATAATCTTTTTTATATAAAAAATTATTTTATAGAAAATTTTGAAAAATAAGATTGCTCCATATAAGAATTTCTAAAAACTAGAAACTTATTTAAAAAATTTGCTCATATAAATATATAATTTTCTCTAAATAATAAAAATATCACAATCACTCCTTTTCAGCATCCTTTTAGAAAAATCAAATCAAATCAATCATCAAATGATTAACAATAAGTGGTTTACGTATTATATGGTGCTTGAATCGATATTTGAAGATATTAGTTTCAACTCAAGTTCATTTTAACTGTCAAATTATCATTAATCCACCAAAGATTAATTAAAAAAGAACACATATTGTAGAAGATTTAATGAACATTTATATTTAAATGAGGGAGTCAAATGGGCTCCAAGTCATACATGTTGTCACAAAGTACGACTCCTCGAATCCCATTTCTATCATATGAGGAAAGGATAAAAAAAAAAAGTTGAGCTTTGCGGGGTGTGCAGCTGTCTTAAAAAGATTAACCAAATATGCTAATAATATTGATAAACCCAAATGCATTATATAAGTATGCATGAGATCTGTCTACATCACCCTCCATTGTATAATATGAAAATTAGAACTTGTAAATATTATCTTATTATTATTATTTTGCTAAAATCCACTGGAGATGGTAGAAGATGTGAAGTCCTCAACCCCTACCAGCCTCTCCCTTTTGTTTTTCTTCTTTTCCCCTTTAATTTCAAATATACTAAAAACTAGCCACCTTTGCTTTCCCTCTTTTTCTTTTCTTTTTTTTTTATCTAAGTTACAGTGTGTTTTACTATAATTTATAATATTTTCTTGGTATTGTTGAAAACACTGAAGGCTAAAAAAAAAAAAAAAAAGGAGGGAAAGAGAGGGGAAAAGGGATATGTAGATGATCTCTATTGTTAGGTAAAGCAGGGGTGCTGCTGCTAGAGAAATCTTAAAAGGTAGACATCTTTTGATAAAAAAACTAAAAATAAGAGATTTTTTCATGAAATTTACCTTTTTTTTTTATCTTATGCCTAATTGAATTGCCTCGATCAACTGATGTTATAAGCAAATTGCATGCGTAGGTTTGTGTTTCTGCTTCTATATTAATTTATTTAATTATTTTAATTAAAAAAGAACATATATGAGACTCCCACCAATAGGATACCTAAAAAAAGGTTAAAAAAATATAAAAAATATTTTCATGGTTGACCGGAAACCTCGGTCTTTTGTTGTTTCAACAATCTTGCTTAGTTTGACCATATGATCAAAAGTGTCATAGGACATTTTTATGTCTTTTTGATTTGATGCAGTGCTAATACAAGAGAGTTAATTGAATCTGAACCATTTGATTCAGTAATCAAAACTGCAAGTTGATAAATAATGGTGCAGCCATGTAGTCTGTCTGACAGATCACACTGAAACAAACCCATGGCTTATTATCTATGATGATGCAGTGTACCTCAAAATATAGATAAAAGGATTCAGCAGTGAGCAAACAATTCACATCATCTTTGCTAACAAGCCTTGCATTAGCAAACTGGTTTTCAACCCATATCATCCCCAAGGTTTTCATTATCGACGGTGATGACACTGTGAACGAAACGACGAGGTCGCGTAATGAGCCGAAGAACAGAGGTCAGGCACAAAAGCAGCATCATCAGATACAGGATGAAGCAGGTTTCTTTGCCAGCCAAGCCCTGAAGCCGTGGGTGGGGATGGAATTTCCGGCACCGCCCAGTAGTGCTCTGGATGCTGGCCCAAGCATTCGTAGGCATCCAGATCGCCGTCAACAGAACGATAAAGTGGTGACGATCCATGGCTTCCGAGCTTTCCACTGTCAGCCTGTGGACCAAACAATGTTCATCAGTAGATGAAATGTGCATGTCTCAAGATATGATAAAAATTGAGAGCATCCAGCTACATTCTTTATCCCCTCTTGCAACATTGATGAGGAGTCATTATGCATCTTGACATATAACGAAAAGTGTTAAGCCTAAATGATGTAACAAGTGTAACATATCTGCAATCACGTTTAGGACATGCTCGTTAAGGAAGACGACACGAACTGCCACATGCTACATAGGAGATTGGGTTCATGATGTATTACAGGATGTAGTTTCTGATGTAAGTTTACCCTAAACCAGGAACTCACCATCCACATCAAATGCAACTGATGGAGAGCCTACCTTAGAGGCATTATGCTCTTCAAAACCATTTTGATTGATATCTGGGAAGCCAAAGAATTCATCAAAAGGCCAATCAGGTACACTTCCAGACATATTGAACCCTGACGCTGGGGCCATGCTTGCCACTGAACCTCCAACCCTGGCTATTTGGCTGGATGGAACTGCATTGGTCTCAGTGGATGACATAGGACGACGACTACTGGGCAATTGTTTAGATGGTGATAAGACAGCTTTTCCTGCAGCATGCAATTGCTGGTTAGCAACAGGCACTGATTCAGCAGACTCAAGTCCTACTCGCACCCCTGTTAGTAGAAATCTTTGGTGAGCAGACACATAAGAGTTTGCTGTGTGTATAGAAAGATCACATTTCCTGCAAAGTAAGGCACGGTCTTCCAAACAAAAGAAGTAGCCGGAAGCTTCCTGGAAAAACAAAGACTTAGTTCTGTATGTTCAAAGTATATATACGCATAGAAGTCCAATAAGGACACATCATTAAACACATACATACATATTGCCACATAAGAACATCATATATAAATGCAGGAAATTCAACAAATATGCATGTGAGAACCAACATTTAAAGATGCTTATCCTGTGGAAACATTAGCTGGTATAACGAAGTTCAACAATTTAAAGATGGGTACGATGATTGATCAGTCACAATTCGAAAAAACACAAATCATGACAAGCTAGCAAAAGCATCCGTCGCATCCAGATGGAAGCAAAGAATACATTCAAATAATTGCCAAAACAAAATGGAAAACAAAAAACACATTAGCACAATGCATTGAACTTAAGTTTCCAAGAATCCGTATAAGTTATACTTAAATCTTTTGCGCCCAGCATAAAAGGAAAACAAAAAAAAGAATCACTGTAATCATGCCTTTGTTTATCAAGAAAACAAGGAAAGAGTATCTTAAACCATTTCCTTGTTTATCTAGTACTGCTTTCTCCACAAAAATAATTATTTGAGTGGTACTTGTAACATGTTCATAATTGAAATTTTAACATTTATTGGAAGCCAGACTTTCTTAGATAGAAGATGACTGACAGTGTTAGTATAATTATCCAATTTGAGAGAACCGTGCGGATGGTGGAAAATGATAAGTATAACAATGAGAATGACAACAGAACAATGGATGTAAGATCTAAAAGGATTCTAAAAGCTTTAGATTCTTGAATGTATTGTGACAACTCAAGGAAATATTAAACAAGAAGCGACAATACCTAGAAATCACACGTAAGAATTAACATAACAAGAGAGCTAAGCCTATCATCTAATACTAGCCATACAACTAAAAGACAAAAGTAAGCTGGACTCAACCTCCACGTATACAAAAAGAAACAAAAAAGAAAGATGACTTGATTGAACTCTATTGCAACACCGATTTCATCCATTGCTTCTGCTAGGCATCCCTAGGGCTGTGCTGTTTATGAAGTGGGTAGTACTTCAAAAATGAATGAACTCAAATATACACCTTCCTTGTGATCAAATACCTAGACAGCTGCCAACTTCTTGCTGCAGCTTGTTTGATTGTCTCACAGATCCAGTTAACCCATTGGCTCTGAACATCTTCCAATTATGAAATTTGGCAAGAGAAGCTCCATATCATCAAGCTCGAACACTGGAGAAAAATGGAACTTTATTTTCCATGACTATATATGGGGAACAGCTTTTCTATAAGGCCAGCCACATAGAGATTGATGAGTCACAAAGTTAATCTACAAATGGTCTTTGTTGTGTTATCAATAGGCTGATTTAGGAACGCAAACTCTTAGTTTTTGCATCTTGATTACATTTTTTTTTCCTTTGAAAAGATCACTGACTTCCTATGTAATCCATAGTTCAAGTTGGAAGTGCATGTGAACTCTACCAGCTTGCCACCACCAAAAATTAAATTACCATGTTTTGCTTTTCACCATGTGATTCATAGGAGCCATTCAACTTTTAGATGCATTATCCATACACCATTCCAAATATATCCATCATCTCATGTCATTTACACGAAATATTATATTTCATTATGACTCGATTTTGCATGCCATGTGATACATCTGATATCCTAGGAGCCACCATCTACCATCCAATAGATGGTGACACCCCTTCAATTGCACCTTTAATGAAAACTGAGGCAACTGTCCAAAAGCAATAGTGGCGCACTAGCAGTAGATGTAGTCAGGGATTAACACCTTCTCCTCCTCCACATTCAATATCTTATCTCTTTCTCATCATCAAGATCTAGCGTAATTCCAACAATTACTCTACCGACAATGAAAAGGTTATCTATAGATGAAGTTGGAGTTAGGATAGGAAAATCCTGATCCTGACCAGTTGGATGAGATCAGAATTAGCTAAGTAAACGTTAAAAAAAAATCATCCTTTTCCAATTATTTTGCTATCTCCAGTGGTAAAAGTTCACAAATAAATCACTTCGAAAAACAATAGTCTTGAAATCAAGAAAGAGGGTTTATATTTCCCTCACTATATACGAAATAACCAGCCCTTATATCCCAATAAAACTAGCAAACAGGTAAACTATGAATATGATCTTTAATCACAATAAAAGCATATGTAACACCCCGATTAGTCTCGCATTAAAAGTGAACAAAGACTAAGATTGACTTATAAGAGTCTGATGAATGTACTACTATCAACCTTAGCTTAAGCATTCTGGCTAATGGATGAGCCAAATGAAATTGATAGGCTAGTTAACCCATCAGATGACATTAAGTCCTTGAATAGGAGAGATTGTAACACCCTGATTGGTCCCGCATTAGAAGTAGGCAAAGACTAAGATTGACTTACAAGGGTCTGATGACAGATTAACTACAAGAAATGTGTGCGAAGAATTTTCATATTAGCAGGTCATGATATGTATTGGATGACCATTAAAATATTTTCAGGCTGTTCTGATTCCCTTTCTTTAGCAGAGAACAATTAAAACAAAGTTCTCTGAGTTTATTCCTGCAAAGCCATATTTTGCTTTAGCTGCAATATATTAATATAAGCTATAGATTCCCCGTCCAAATTTAGAATACAAATATTGGTAATCTCTGTGCTCACTTTCCTAAGTGGATCAAAGCATTCATATTTTTGCATAGATTAACCAACTGTGTGAAGATGATGACACGGTTCCCTAAGTAACTTCATAAGTGATCCAATCTTATAACTCAAGTGATAACCAGATGCCTAGTTCATCAGCTATTTATCACCATACTATCAAAATTATATGCTGTTTACAGGCACTATGATGCATGTGCTGCCAAGAAATAAGTCCATATGCACAATGTTCTGAATCCCCTGTTCTTTCTTCAGTCATGCTATGTTCCTAAGTCCCTTGCATGAACTTGATTTGGCATACTATTTACCTGCTAACATAGTGAAGCTCCAATTCAGCTCCAGTTCCGGCATAAGTGAAGTCATCAGAGATTAAAGACCACAAAGTCTCTCTCTTGTATGATGTCATGGACGGTAAGTTGTTCCAAAAAAAAAAAAAAAAATCACATCTTCACACCAATTCATTCATAAATAGGAATATCTCCTCGAACAAAATCAGATTAGAACGATTGATCGGGAAAGAAGAGACGGAAAAAGAAGCAGCAAACCCAATCGCGACCAGGTCCACCTCGTCGTACCAGAAACGATCAAGGCGGCCCACATGAACGCGAGAGAGAGGCAGAAGGTGGAGCACCTGGCAGATATCGCACTTGGGGACGCCAGAGGCGGTGGAAGAGCTGCGGCCCGCGACAGCGCCGCCACCGTCGTCGGAGAGGAGCGGCACCCTCTGGTGCTTCCCGGCAAGCCTGTTGGCGGCATGAACCTTCTCGTCGCAGGCCCAGCAGAGCGCGGCCTCGTCGGCGCAGCAGAGCACCGCCGCCTCCGCCGCCTCGCACGCGTTGCACTGTATCTTCATCCCTCTTCCTCCGCCGAAGGAATCCTCTTCGAGATATTTCCAACAAGAAACGAAAGGAATGGGTCGAAACAAAAGAGAGCATAAAAAGAAAGCGAGATTTATATTACATTAATTTAGCCAAGTGGACGCTTTAAATGCTTGATTTTGGCTTTTATTAAAGCAATAATATCATCTTTTTTTTTCTTCCCTCTCATTAATTACTTTATATTTATTAATATATTATAACACAAGTAATGAATATTAATGCTACACGTCATTTAGTATAATATTTTTTAAAAAAATATATTTATTTTTTAGATTAATAAACTATTTGTGAACAAATCTAATATATATATAATCATCAGCAAATAATATTATGTTTTCAATAATTTGGGATCGATAGTACCATAATTAAGTTAAAAAAACACTTAAATTTTTATATTTTTTAAACTTTACGTAACTAATTAATAATAATTATTTCACATCTCAGCAAGTGTTCATATCAGATTAAATAATAAGTTCAAAGAGTCATATTATCCTAATAATCAACCAATGAATGTTTCGAATCAACATGAATATTAATAATAGTTTTGATTAATAATCAAATGTAAGCTACAGAAGATTGATTAGGAGAAAGTCTTATTTCTTATTAATCAAGAAAATACAATTTTTAAAAAAATTATAATTTTTCATTACTAACTATAAATCATATACCTACTTTTAGGAATCAGAGATATATACATCTAAACTATATTTCGATTGAAGTGTTCGACACAAGTGTATGTTGATAGTTCACTTTTTTTTTTTTCCTTACAACAAAAAAAGATAAAAAGAGAGAGAGATCCCTTGATAATTAATTTCTCGGTTCACAATAAAAATTTATCGAAAAGTGTGAGTGATGTCATGTTACATATTAATGCATAATATATATACATACATATATAAAATCTAGAATTGAGATGGAAAGATCTAGACACACATCAGCCTTTTATAGGTTCCTCTATATTTTAATTTACTTTCTGATATGAGATTAAATCGATATAGTATCATTTCTCTATTTTTTTTAATATATATATATATATATCAAATTTATCTCCAATAAATTATTTAAAATATTAGTTTAGTGATCGGTACCCTTATGCAGTTAAAGTGGTAAGGATAAAATTTTTACACTTGTGGGAACTCAAAAACTTTATAAATTTTCAAAGATGTCAAATAGAGATAGAGGTAATTGTTAGATTATGTAGTCTTATTTGATTAGATAAGATATCTTATAAATGTGATCTAATTTTGATTATAATTCCTTATGAGATGAAGTTGATGAAAACATACTCTTCTAGTTATCATTACTGCCTATAAAAGGATAATAACTCATAAGGATGAAACACTAGAAATTGAGATTAAATTTTCCCAAGCCTCTATTCATCGCGATCATGTGTAGTATAATAAGAAAGAAGAAGACGAGTTTATTTTTTTTTTTTTTTTTTTTATAGATTGACATTGTTGTATCTTTTAGATCTAATGATGATGCATTTGAAATCAGATATAATTTTTCTAAATGACATTAATATCCTTGATTTATCTTTATTTGATTTTGATTTTAATATTAATTTTTTTTCACATAATAGTGGTAAAATTATTGTTTCTATGCTTATAATTAATATCAAAGACAATTGATTTGAAATAAAATACTTTAGATAATAAAGGTATATCAAATCTATTTCGTATTTAGATTTATTTATTAATACCCTTAGCTTGCAGATAAGTATTGTTGGATTTTGATGGTTGTAGTAACGTGGCTATAATAGTTCCTAGCAAATGTACATTAGACACATGAAATCAATTACACATCACATTGACATAAGCACAATCGTATGATGAAATGTTGTGACGATGGATGGGGAGAAGAAAAAAATAAAAAGTTTCCACCTATTAAAATTATAATTTTGCCTTTATATTTTCTAAAATTACAATCGATATCAGGTACTTACACTATATATCCTGATACAATTATAATTTTCTTTTTAAAAATAAATATTTTGAACTTATGTTTTAACTATTAAATTATCTAATTTGATGTGCTTTAATCAAATATTTTGATCAGACTTGATTCTAAATATATTTTTGACTACTTGGTTAGATTAGATTGGATCAATTTCGTTTGAAAAGTTAACTCTTGATCAGGTTTTGACTTTGATCAATTTTAACTTTGACTGAACTAATTAGGCTGATACTTAGCTTAATTATCAGCCTACCCAATTAAATAAGGTTGATTGGTCTAATTTAGGATTTCATACAAAATAAAATAAATAAATAATTTATATGATTTTTATATGGCATATTCACAATTTTTTTACTTATGATAATTAAATTTTAATTATTATTGTTTTAGTAAATTTAGTACTCACATGAATATATTATTTTTATATAAAGTCATGATTTTTGTTTATCATGATTATAGCTATCGTATGAGTTTCTTTTTTATGCTAATTAATATTTAATATTTAATATTTTTATTATTTTTTTATTATTACATTATTTGTATATAAATTAGAATATAAAATATTTAGTGAAAACTATTTGTAACTTATCTCTCTAAAATTTTATTTGACTAACAGCTATCAAAGTGACATAGTAGCTTATGGGATATAAATTATAATCAATATTTTATCATTTATAAGATATTTTAAACTATATTTTATATTATTATATTAGTCTTGTAACCACTGAAGTGATCTAGACTAATGACTTATAAAATTATATTAAATATTAATTTTAAATAATGTTAAAAAATAAAATATTTATAATGATATATATAAATATGAGATTTAAATAATCTCCAAAGAGAATATATTTCGAATAATTATGTGATAGAGTATAATAATATTATTTTGTATATCCTTATAGTTTAGGATTGTAAACCCAAATATAACAATACTATTCCACAAAAATAGTATTGGGTTAAATATTAATTATAGTAATATTTCACCCAAATATAGATTATAGATGACATTTATTTAAACTCGAAGTATTAATATTATGTTATATGTTACAATGATAATTCCTTGTATATACTCTTATACTTTTAATGTTTGAAAGACTTGTAGACATAATTGATAAACGAATTGTGAAATAAATTAATGAGATGAATATTTGAGAAAGATCTAATAGACTCAATGTAATATTTATATGAATGATAGTAGAATTTATTATTGCCTACAACTAGCACATAGGAATATTTGAGGGTTGTAGAAGATATATTTAAATTTACTGATAATTTAATTGTAGAAGACATGTTGCAAAACTTAAAAGACATGGATGTGGATAATTTCTAATTCTCTTTTTCCTAAATTTGGTTCATTTTAGATTTTCTATATAAATGATAATAAGTGAGACTTAAATGATGTATACTAAAGAATAATGAAGATTAAAGTAACAAAGATGTTATGATAATTACATAGTGAATTAGTAATAAAAAAATAAAATTGAAGCATCAAAACAATTTATCGGGTCTGAGATGCCAAGCAAACTAATGAAAAGAAACCTTTCATACTAAATGATTCTTTTGTGATAGAAAAGAATATATGAAAAAATTATATTAAACACAAGACTTAATTTAAAAATAAAGATATAAATTTATCTTTTAGAATCAAACATTACAAAAAGGTTTCTTCTAATATTTAATGAATTAATTTTGATAATTCAATTTATGTTACCGGTACAAATTTCTTTTAACTCAAAAACTAAGTTTCTTTTAACTCAATAATACGGATGTTACAAACACATGTTATATTTCTATAATTTCTAAAAATTTTAGTTTCTTTATCTAGAATTAATAAGTTACGATATTATCTTTCTTTGGGTTAAGATTCATTTTAACCCTTACGATTTTAATCATAGATCACTTAAACCCTTATGGTTTATTTATATCTAAAATAACTCATATATTTTAAAAAAACATATCATATAAGTCTCTCCAGTCAAGTCAGAGTTAATAGACTTATGTGACATATTAACTCATAATAAATTATTAATATAATGATATATATAATTTAAATTTTAAAAAATAATTTATTTTTACCCTTGTGGTTTTGATCGTTGACTACTTAAACCCTTATAGTTTTACTTATATCTAAAATAATTTATATATTTTTAAAAATATGACATATAAGCATCTCTCATCAAATCTGAATCGAGACGTTAGTGATATGATGATTCAAAATAAATAAAAATATATTAGGGTATTTCTCTTTGATCTTTTTCGATGTATAAATGGTTGAATTAGTGAATCAAATCGATAGAGGATCCGTTCCCTAGTTTTTATGATCCGATCGACCGGTCTTATCTTTTACATGTTAGTTTTATTGCTCATAATCACCGAAGAAAAGCTTAACTTTTGTTCTGAGAGTGTTATGGAAAGAAGTGGATCGGCGTGGAGGATGCTTGTTGGTGACACGTCGCTCACGTCATGCAGCTCTCGGACGGAAGACTTCGGCTTCACGAGGGTTGACTTGAAGTTTAATGAAATCGCCATTTTTCATCGACGCAGTAGCGTTGACCTTGAGACTTGTGGAGTGGTCCTCCATGTATGATGATCCAATAAAATGGCATGATGTCTGCAGCTTGATGATGAGTTGTATCTGATTTAGAGCAGAATGCTCAATGCTTTTTAGGAGAACCGGTGGAAATCAAATCTGTGAGGAAGCTGTCGAGTTTGACTTCTCCACAATGTTGAATGGAATTCTCATACTTAAAACACAAAGAAATGTCTCCATTTGAACACCAGAATTCTTCACAAGAGAACCAACCCAAAACTAAATATTATTCCCTTTTTTTTATTTGTCCTAACTTGTATTCAAATAATGACAGGGCAACACTTCAAAAAAAAAAAAAAAAAAAAAGACGTAGAGTCACATTTTAAACTTTTTATTTGGACTTTGATCTCCAACTTCTTAATTAATACGAGACTAAAATATGATTTTATTAATGACTAGTTGGTGGGTCAATACTCACGTGTGTGTGAGAGTTATTTGAAATCCCCATATAAATTGGTGGAGAATTATTCAATTTACTTCTTGAGGTTATCATAACCCTCAATGTCATATCGATGATCCTGATAGAATATTAATTTGTCATTTTTTTAGTGAGGATCAAAGCTCTTAGCTATAGGTATTACCGGAACTAAGATCCAACTTTAGCGGACACGGATCGAATGTGACATTTCACTCATTAATTATCTTGATAAGAAAGTGGATTGCATGCATCTTTAAAAAAAAAAAAATTATGGTTCTTGAAGCCAATTTTAAGATTCTTAGTGCATAGCCACATGCAGTAAAAGGATGTTGATTACTTTGCAAAGTTCTATATAGTATGTAAAAAATTCTCAGTATATATAAATTAATTAATTGTATTATAAGGGTATCGTATCATTATTTAGGGTTCCTTTGGATTGGAAATCATATGTGTGTGTATATATATATATATATATAGATATAAATATATATCATCTTCTAAATCAGGATGCCAAACCTAGTTTTTACCCTACAATATGCCAAGCATATGCTGCTGTGCATTAGAAATCCCTACAACATTAACACCCAACAAGTGGTTGAGATTTCCTTTTCTTGTTGACGAGAAAAGAATGGGGGGCGGAGTCTGCAGTGGTGCGTCTCCGACGGAAGCTCGTCGACTCTCGAGGGCTGCTCTTCATGGATGTAGCTGGCCACCTCCCATCTGACTGCAGAATGAGAAGGCCATTAATGCGCAAGCAAACCGAGGAATCCTTAGCTCATCGATTCGTTCAGCACTCTCCCGGGAAGCGTGCCACTCGACGACCACGCAACCATTTGTTAATGGCGTCGGGAGCTACAGTAAACCTAACCACGCAAAGAATGCTTTTGAGAACAAAAACGAAGGGGAAAACAGAAGAAGCATAAAGAAAGGGAACTCGTGGAGATTGCAGAAAAGCATATGGGAGATGCCATGCAGCCACATGACACAAGCTAATTGCAAGACTTCCACCTTGTGGTGTGGTTGACGTGAAGCCATTGATTATTTTATGGCCGCCACATGTTCGAATGCACGCTGAATCCTAATGCAGCTAATAAGAAGAGACGGCGAGCGAGAGAGAGAGATAGAGAGAGGGAGAGAGAGTGAGCGAGCGAGCGAGAAGGTGCGGAGAAGGGAGGGGAATGGGCACCGCCGGCCTCCCGTTTCGGAGACGGCTCGTCTCCCTTCTCTCGATAGCGATCTGCTCGATCGCTCTGTGCTGCCACGTCGCATTGGCGGCGCAGGACGAGTACGCCGGCACGGTCACGAGGCACTTCATGGGGCTCAATCCGCGTGCAGGAAGCCGGTTCCTGGCGGCGGCGAAGGGGGACAGATGTCATCCCGGCAAAAACAACGCGTGCCTGGGGATCAAAGCCAAGAGTGGCAGCCAACTGCTGCAGTGCTGCAAGAACCACTGCCGCAACGTGCTGTCGGATCGGAACCACTGCGGCTACTGCGGCCGCAAGTGTGGGTTCGGGCAGCTGTGCTGCCGCGGCAAGTGCTCGGCGGTGGCCTACGACGTCAGGAACTGCGGCAAGTGCGGAACGGTGTGCTCGCCGGGGCTGCGGTGCGAGTACGGCAGCTGCGGGTACGCCTGAACCGGTCATCCCAACGTCGAGGACTGCAGGTAAGTTACGGTCTTGAGTGTGACGCATCATGCAAGCCGAGCAAGAATGAATAGATTCACGCATTGTAAACATGTTCTCTCTTCATCTACAGTGACAATAATAATAAGGGCAAAGGCATCGCTTATGCCCCGCCCTGTTCATTGTTCTACTTCTACTTCTCTCTCTCTCTCTCTCTCTCTTTATTTATTTCAACGAAAACTATTAGATCAAATTGGAATCGGTTTGGTGGAATCGAGAACAGCTCGATTCTTATTGATTGTCTGCATTATAATGAATGCAACTGGTAAGCTTTGTCTCTCTCAGAATGCATTGGAGAAAGAAGCATTACTCCCTCAACAATGACTATGAAGCACATAATGATGATGATGATGATGCAGGAAGTGAGGATTCATTTCTCCAACTTTGATGGATGCAGTGATCTCTAGCTCATTCTCTCCTGTTCCCTCATCTTAATCTTAATGGTCTTGAGTGAACTCATCTCTTGTTCTTAATGAATAGGAGAGGGGTGACGGCAAGCACTTGGATGATTACAATAATTTCTTGGTATTATTACTATTGTAGTTATTATCATTGCTGTGAGTCAAATTGTTATCAGATATTCTTATCTTTGCCAATTAATAAAAACAAAGTCTGAAAAAACTTGGACAAAAAAATTATGATATATTCAAGACAAACAAGCTAAATTAGTCAAGGTAAAAAAAAATACTTAAAAAATCACAAACTATTGCCACATTTCAATACCCCCTTATATACAATTGATATGATCATTATTTTCGATGAATCGGACCTTATATATATATATATATATCCCAATTAACACTCAATCGACATGTCATAAGAACTAATAGAGATGACGAAGAACCTCTTGGCATGCCAAGTCAATAGAATATATATTTTTATTAAAAAGGTGGGTACAAAAATAGCACTATATAAAACAACCTTATGTATATTTTCATTTGAAACTTACTAAATGAACATTAATGATATTTATGTACTTATCAATGCATACTAACTTGACCTTCAAATAGATTTTACTTTACTAGATAAAACTTCGATACAATTTTTTTTACATAAGAAGTGGGATATAAGATGAGCATCTTCCATACTTTGAATCAAAGTAGGACAAAGAACATGTGATACAACTATCTTTAAAAAAAATTTCTCGTGCATGTTCAAAATGTCTATGATAATACCTAAAAAAGGGTGTTAGATCACTAAGTCGATCCATATCATATTGGTAATCGAAAGAGGTCTCTCGAGACATCTATCATAGTAAAACCAAATATAAAAAGTCTAATATGAATGTATTAGCGAGAAGACCCCTCTCTCGACTTCCATGACAACATTGGGCAAGAGATCTCTACCTTCTCCTCCTTAGGGGCATATGGATTGATCCCGAAGACACACCGATAAGTCTCAGGCGATCATAATTTTATTTTTCCAATTGTTCAAGTCATCATCTTCATTAACCTTGCCCGATAAGTCCATGTCTTGATTGGAATGATGTACATCATCATCCATTTTCTCACACAATCAATGGATTTGGTAGCAACACAGAATCTAGTTGTTTATCAACTATTAGAAGTTACTTAAGTGGGGCTAATTCCAAGCTTTCTGTGTGAAACTCTAAATTGGTCATCCCACCAAGTGATCCAATATCACAATTGCTTCCTTAACATTATCAATCTGATTTAATCTCAACTACATTTACCTCAATCTAAAGTGTACTCCACAGACAATAATACAGTCCTGCCTTGCATGAACAAATTGCAAGAAATAGACAAATAACACAATTATATGAGACATAAAATCAAGTAAGTGAAAGAGATCAATCAAGTGGTACTCTTAAAAGTCAGTGTCAGTCATTTCATTCATCGAATTTAAGATGACCATATTCCTTTCAATTTTCTTCTACCCAATTGGGTACAAGAACATTGAAAGGAATGTATTTTTTTGCTGACACATTCTAAAACATTTTTTTTATTTATATATGATGTATCTGTATAGGATGAAAAGTATACGAAGTATCTGATACACTTTGGTGCATCCCAAAGTACCTCATTTGCATATGATACATTCGTCAAAGACAACAACAAAAAAAAAAAAAGCATCCACAACACCCGATGCATTGCACTGTCTCCCTTTATGTGTGATGTGTCCATTTAGGATAAACAAGCATCTTAAGTGACAAACACATTCTTAAACGTCTCATTTGCTCGCAACGCATTCACCCAAGACAAAGCATCTTAAGTTTCTAACGAATCCCAAAGTATCTTATTTGTGCAAAATGCATCCATCCAAAACAACAAAAGTAACTAAAGCTAAATTTATTCAATTCTTGAGTAGGTAGTAATGATGGAGGTCTCGAAAACGACGTCATACTTAGAAATGGACAAACCCTTACCTTAAAAGTATAATAGGAGACAAATGGCATGATTATTAGTCAACACTTAATTTGACATATTATGTCAACTACTAGAGATAATGAATAGGCATATCACATCAATAGGTCATATAAAGAAAATATTATATTCGATGTTCATAGTAACAATCTGACATTCTCAATTATATTTTAGTTTGAAACTAACCTAAACAAACACCTACAAGATTTATATGCTGGTGGATGAGTATTAACTTGACCATCATCATAGAGGTTTCATCTGACAAAACTCCCAGTGAGTCATTTGTTGGAAGCTTGGTGTAAGATACAAGTATCTTTCATCTTAGAATCAAGATAAGACATGTGAGATACGAATGTCTTACGCTTTCAAACAAATTTTTTATCATTCAAGTTTCAAAAAAACTCATGATAGTATTCGAGAAACAAGCCTTGTCAATTTTAGTTTTCGTCAAGTTGAACTGATGACTAAATTTGATCTTGTCATATGTTAAACAATGTTATTCCAACAAGTTCATTACATTCATTTTAATTGTATGTTTTGATTAAATTATTTTTTATTTAGAATAGTAATTGAGATGATCAAATGATAAGAATCCTTTCAAATTTTATTGTAATTCCTTGATCTCTATGGGATCATAGTGAATCATATCGACTTAAAGAGGGTTGATGTCATATATGATAATCTTTTATATATTGATCTTGTTAGGGTAAAAATGAAATGACCCACATATTAGCGCCACATGTCGACATGTCGACTCTACTTTGATCTACATGACTGGGCTACATGGTCGACGAGCTATCTCTACATAATTGACACGTCGGCTCCATATACTTGACACGACATCTCCAAAGGGTGACACATCAACTCCACGTAGTCGACCAATGAGCTCCACGTGGCAGACACATAGAGCAATTTGGTCGACCATTCATTACCACCTTAGATTCCCTTTAATGAAAAACTAGGTCGTACCTGATGAATGTCATGTGAAGGGCAGTTATAAAACCCTGGATTCAACACAAGTTGATGTCAATTATGGTCGAAATTCATTCTCCCATTACTGCACGAATCATGCAACGAGCGAGTTTAATGGTCTCAAACGTCTACGATAAAAGAGAATGCATAGGTACATCTTAATATATAAAATAATTTAAATCTAACCTATCTGACTAGACTACTAACTTAAGTTTTAGAAGAGATTGTCGGGAGTGCCATCAACATAGTTTTACTAGGTTCAGACACTTCTTGGAGCAGTTCATCTTAAGATCGACTTGAGAAAGGAACTAGGTTGGATCTGAATCAGCGCCCAACTCAGACAACCAAGTCTCCTTGGTATGCCTTCATTGGCTTGGGGGATGCAACGACAGAGGGGGCATTGAAAAGCACTTTTGCCTAATTTTAGGGTCTTGACAACCCCCTCCCTTAGACGACTAGTCAATAGTACTCCCTAGTGGACCAAACCGAGTTGATTGGCTACTTGTTTCTCGAATAGACAAAAATGAATCTCCTCTTCCAACCCTTACAGGAGGTTGGAGCCCCCTTAACCCGATATTCGAATCAGGTAAAGAGGAAATATGTCAGCACTGAAGTACATGCTATATTAGGCTAATAAGAGAGTCGTGTTGGGGTGATACAAAGCCTTTCGCATTCCTCAATAAATATCGTAAGAAAACACCATGAGTTCGACACCATCGGGGTAGGTGAAAATTTTTAAAAATTGAAAGCCTTAATAAAAAATGGATAGAGGGAAAACCAAAACCCTATCTCCAATACATCTATGCTTGTGTAAAAGAAATGACATGACACATAAGATCGGTCACTCGGCTGAGTAGGTACTGCTCGAACTTGATCGAACTTGTTGAAGCATCTCCAAGTCAGAGGCTGACACTAGGGAGTTCGAGTTGAAGGACTCTACCATATGTGGTGGGGCCATGTTGTAAGGTGGATTCGCTTTCGAGGATGAAACTTCTACTATCAACACTAAGGGTGGTGATGGGATCGATGACTTATCCGAGTTTAAGGAGCTAGAGGAAAATATTGAAGATGACAATGTAGACCTTTTGGTTGTCGAGTACAGCCGAAGCTATTGTTCGATAATGTCCAAGTTGCAAGTAGAAGTATGGAGCAACCATCACCTTAGACTACTATTTATTGGGGTTGAGGGTAAAGTTTCTATTGTTTGACTACATGTTTGGTTTCCGAACGTGCCAAAGAGGTAGAGCACATGATATTATCCAATGCTCTATTACATGTGGCACAATCTGAATGTTTCAAGTATCATTTGGATCGTTAAGGATATCGCGTCGAATCCGTCATAATCCACACAACATTCATATGATGAGTAATGATTTTGCTATGTCACCTTGCTACGACTAGGTGTGGCATATGATCAATTGTCATATCACGCCCAAATCCATCTAATTCTCTCACGCACCGAGTAAGGTAGTGTGTAGCATGTGCCCGCACCATTGTGTGCCACCGTGCTCGACCTCGTTGGCCCACTATGTATCATCACGCCGACTTCGTCAGACCATTGTATGTCATTGCCACCCCACCTTGTTGACCTATTATGCACCATCGCACCCGATGTCATTGGCCCATTGTGCACCATCATACCCGACTTTGTTAACCCATTGAGCGCTATCGTGCCTAGCCTTATCAGTCTATTGTGCACGATTGCACCTAACCTTATTGGGCCATCAAACGTTGCCATGACAACCATCGAGCGATGCAATGAGCAACTTAGTTTTTGGGGCCTTGAAGACCCTATAACATGTGGCGTCGATGATAAACATCAATCAAACACTACTACGTAGCTTGATTTCAGTACACTCCCTAGACCTAGAAGTGGATGGGCATTATTGGGCATAAAATAACATGACCGATATGTCAATGCTAATTGTTGACAAGTTTGCTCCACTTTGATCGACACCATTGGCTATATGGCCGATGACTCGACTTTATATGACCGACATATCAATTCCATGTGGAACACAGGCTCTACATGGTTAACACATTAGTTCCATATAGTCGACTAGTGTGCTCCACATGGCTAACACGATGAATTGACTTGATCAACCATTCCTTAGAGGCCCCTACGAGGAAAAGTCAACTAGTTATGCTTGATGAATGTGACACGAAGTGTAGTTATGTAATCTTTCATTTGACATAAATTGATGATAATTATGAGTAAACTTTATCCCCCATCGCTATACCAATCACACAATGAGCGAGTATAATGATTATGACACCGAATATAATTCAAGTCCTATCTTATTTTATATATTACTAACTTAACCCGGGCATTATAAAAGAATACCCCAATATAATTTTGCAGTTAGAACAATTTTTAGAGAAATTTATCTTGACACCGGCTCGAGAAAATAACTAGGTTAGATTCAAATCAATACTTAATACAGACAATCAAAATCTATTTTATGTCCCACGTATAAAAAAAAAATTGCAAGTTTTGGATATATTTTTTTAATGTAAAAAATACGTACCTTCCGTGCCCTGTCATAATATACTTTTCGTACTATTTACGTCAACCTCTTGCTTACCTGCCTCGAGTCTCACCGTCGGTCCCACACCCATCCAACCACAGTGCAGGTAGATTTATGAGTACAACGAAAACGAGTACAAAAGTATTGCTCTTTGCGACCTACCTCTATGGTGATCTGGCCAAGACCTGCAGCAATCGGATGCCACGTATCCAATACGTTGCTTTTGTCATCCCACGACACAGACCCAAACAAAATACCTCACTCGTCACACAGCGTGGCAGTACTCAGAAGAAATGTACCAAATCACGGTGGTGATAAATCCAATGAAATTTGACGGCCAAGATCGTTAGGGTTTCATTAATGGTCTTCCCTCTGTGGGTGCCAAAAAAACATTTCCTCACAGCAAAGGAAAAGCCGAGGGCTCCCGAGTGTTCACACACGTCTTCCATCTACCCTCGAAATTACTCGCGTTAAGTTCTGAGATACAAACTGTGGCTCTCGCCGGTCCCACATGATCGCTTCACGGTGCGTCACACAATTAGTTGGGTAAGAATGAGGAACGCGAACCCAAGTATCGCTTTTCTGTCCACGTCGCCGCCTCGTCGAAATTGGAATTACCAAATCTTTCAGTAAATATATGTATATGTCCAATCCACCAGACATTTCTCTCTCTCTCTCTCTCTCGCTCTCTCTCAATCGAGCTCGCCTTCTCCCACCCTTACATTGGCCGCTCGTAAGATTTCGTTGCTTAGGGCCTCTATATTGTTCTCCCAAAACAAGGCGATCCGATCGCAGAGGAAGGGGAGCCTGCCCGCCTTCGATCCGATCCGAGGTAAGGATATCGATCCCGTCGTCTGGATCTGTTGAATCTTTGGGATACGCAATTGTTCCGCTGATCATCTCGTAGATCGGGGCGGTGTTGTTGACCTTGAGGGCTCTGGTGATTTTCCGACTGTGATCCGATCGTTTCTTGATCTTGATCGTTCATTGTGTCGGTCTGGAATTTCGTGGTTTGGTTTTTGTTGAATGGAGATTTGTGGGGATCGAATTTTGGGTCGATCTTGAAGGGGAATGAGGGAGGTACGGTCTTCGTTCGGCAAATGGAAGAGAAAAATAAGAGAAATCGGATGGGATTTTGTGGAGTAGCGGTGGTGGTGTCTATTTAACTGATATTCTTCTTAGACTGGATTGTGTGGCATAATTGGATCATGTGTTATTCCAATAAAGCATTTTTTTCTCTTTAACAATTTTTTGTGGTTTGATTCTTGTTGAAATAAGACGAATATTCGATTGGTTGTGAAGAGTGTGCGAGGGATCCGTGACTGAAAGGTCCAAAGGAGAGAACTTGGATGTGATTTGCCGAGGAACAGTTGGCGCGCTGTTGATTTGGTGTATATTCTAAAACGTTTATCCCAGTAAGGTGTCTTTTTGTCTCATCTTGATATTGTTTTTAGAATTTGTGGTTTGATTCTTGTAGAAAGAAGCGTTATCGGGATCAAATTTTGGATTGATTGTGAACAGAATTAGGGGATTTAGTCTTCGATTGGCAAATGAAATGTGGAAAGGTGAGAACCTGGATTTGATCTGCTGAGGAACAGCAGGCACACTGCCCATTTAGCGGATATTATCCTTAGACTGGATCGAGTGGATTATAAAATTATGTGTTTGTTCCAATGAAGCTTTTTTTTTTTTCATTCTCTCTTGTTGATCATTTTTAATTTGTATTTTTGTTCTTGTTGACGGGGTTGGGATCTTTAATTGATTGTGAAGAATCTTGAATCGGTAAATAAAAGAGGAAAATGGAGAGAACTTGCTTGTGATTTGTCAGAGGAACAATTGGCGCACTGTCGATTCGGTGGGTATTCTCTTTGGAGTGGGGACATGTGTTTATTCTGATGAAGCAAATTTGTGCATCTCTTGATGATTTTCTTTTTAATTTTTTGGTTAGGTTCTTGTTGTAGGAGAGTTGTGGGGATCAAACTTTCACTTGATTTTGAAGAGAATAAGGGAGGTAGTGTCTTCATTTGGTAATGACTGTGTAATGGACAGAAACCATTTGTGATTTTCTGAGGGAACAATGATCATGCTGTTGATTAGTTGATGTTCTCTTTTGACCGAATCGAGTGGCATAATAGGATCATGTTCCAACAAAGCATTTTAATATCTTGCAATTTGGTTCTTGTTGAAAGAAACATTATAGAGATTGAGGCTGCATTTGGGGCCACATTTGCATTTTAATATGCAGTTGGAGAAAGGGGTTTGAGGGGATGTGAAGTTTTGGAATGCTTCGAGTGTTTTGTAAATAATAGATGAAAACTATATTTTAAATATTCATCGACGTAAATGTTGTTTGGTAAAATTATATTTCAAAAGTTTGAATATTTTATAACAAATATACCATTTTAATATTTTTAATATGTATTAAAAAGTAAATATATATTTTTATT
This sequence comes from Ensete glaucum, assembly GCA_021527575.1. Classification (NCBI taxonomy): domain Eukaryota; kingdom Viridiplantae; phylum Streptophyta; class Magnoliopsida; order Zingiberales; family Musaceae; genus Ensete; species Ensete glaucum. Next base: position 33,584,859 of record CM038554.1, read on the forward strand.
TACAGTAATAAGAAAAGAAATAAAATAAATGAATGTATGTAATCTCATAAAAAATTTCATATGGCTCAAATATATAATAAATAAAAATATAATTGTATAAATAAATATACAATAAACTTTAAAAGTAAATAATAAAATTTTACCTTATAGAAAATATAAATAATATTGGTTTTTCACTAAATTATTTTGGCAATCTTGTAATTTTAGGTAAAGTCATAGGGTATATTCAGAATTTGAAAAAATTACCTTAGCATCATGCAAATGTTGAAATGCGAATGCTATCCTGAGATAGCATCAGCATTTGAGTATTTCCAATACATCCTCCAAGACATGCGATTTGAAAAAAATTACCAAACATCAATTCACCTTCACAACGATGATAACGTTTATGACGGTAAAATTTTACAATAAGGAAATTTTGGAAAAACTTCTTCCATATATAAGATAGAGGAATAATAGTAGCAAGAGGCGTGGGCTTTAGAGTTTTCACTAGATCTTTGATGTTGACGCAGAGGAAGGCAGCAGATTGATAGATCTGCGGCTTGGTGGGGACTAAGTGTTTGATTGATTGTGAAGATAATGAGGGGATATGGTCTTCAATCTGTAAATAAAAGATTGTAAATGAGATGACTCGATGTGATTTGCCAGAGGTACATTGCGTGGATTATCAATTTAGTGAATATGCTCTTTAGACATGTTGGTGGCATAGAGGAATCACAATAAAGCATTTTGTTTCTTTTATTGCTTTTTGTTATCTGTTCTAATGTTCATTCCTTAAGAATATTTTGTATGTGGAGTTGATTCAATATGTAGTTCTTGATGCTTGTTTGGTTAGCTGAGAAATTTTGAAGACCGTGTGGCATGTGCATGAGCTGTAAATGCATGTAATCCACCACTTGGATGCTTGTTGATCGGCCTTTCCACATGACTGAATAATGAGATACATTGATTGAACTGTGATCATGCAGGGGCACATTTTCTGCTTTCTGCCTGATATGTCCCAACACATTCTTGAACCATGGATGGATGATACTTATGTCGTAAACTGTATTATTTAAGATCTTTCTTTCTAAGAATTCCTCTCCTGTAATGCGTTGGCATGAATCTTCCCAAAACCCATTTTTGTGGATATTGATTGTTTTTGGTTACAGCTAGCTAATAATGTCAATCCTAATGTTCTACAGTACCATAGGAAGATAAATTTGTTGTTCTACTGAATGTTGTGATAAACCCTGTTTTTTGATTTTGTATTCTTATAGCTGTTGCCATCTGCATCAGGCATGTGGTGATGGTCACGCCTTGTATTTTTGTTGCTGCTCTGTTGTTTCACTGACTTGGTCTCTATTGGAGAGGAGTGTCAGAATAGGAATACAATTTTAATCCTCCAATTAGAACTAAAACTGGTAAAATGTGAAATAATATAAATAGAAGTTAGAAATTAAAACTTGGAGGTGTAACAAATGTTGTCCTAAGCGTGTTCCGCCAGCCCTCGTGCTGGCGCTCGTCTGGGAATTGCCCAAGGTACTATTGGGTTTGATCATCTTGTGTGCACGTACGTGGAGAATCATTCGAACGGTCTGTGCACCAATAGCAGAAAATCAGAAGGACAGTCGGAAGTAGTTAGAAACTCGAAATCAAACCTGGTTATATCTTGGGCGAATCCCCGATGAGAACAGCACGAGGGTTGAGGGAATATGCATAGGATAACGTTTGTCATGTCGTCAAGTTCTAGTTTCTAATTTATGTCTATATTATTTCATATTTTTACCTGTTTTAATTCTAATCGAAGGATTAAACTGTATTCCTGTTTTGACAATCCAAGTATGCTAAAGCATACTAGGATGTCAATGATAAATTGACATCTTATATCTAAGATAACAGTTTTGTTAGTTCTTTTACTTATTTTTGGATGTTTGTTCCTCTCTTTTCCTCTGTCTCTCTCACATGCTGATCTTATACATGTTGTTCGGTAGTGCTGCTCATATTAAACTTTCACATCTTTTGACCATCATTAAGCCTTTAAGGTGTAAATTGCTTTGACATTTCCATGCAGTAAAAAAGTCTGCTTTGTGATTTTGTCTGAAAGCTTTTGAGTACCAAACCATGTTTTAGTCGGTTAAGCATGCAAATATATTGCAAAGGTTTCACTAAATTTACCAAGAGAACTAGATCTTTACACAAAATTATACTTTGCCATGCTAAGTAACTTCTGCTTTGTTAAAAGAATCTAAGCATTGCTATTTTAAATGGTAATATTATCTTGATTAGTTTGTACTTCTTGACATAAAAGACAGTTTTATCACATTGGGCTTGCTTGTTCTGCTTGCTGATATTCATTTAGATTCTGAGACCTACATAAGATTCTTTGGCAGAATCATGGTTGTGGAGACCCTAGAGCATGATACTACTCAAGACAATGTCAAAGGAACTGAAGGGGACACTAAACAGGGACAGGGGCCTGAGGAACCAGTGAGTTTTGGTTTGGTAGATAATTCAAATGGTGCAAATGGAGATGCCAAAGAAGGGGATCACCTGACCGATGCAAATCTTCCAAAGGATGCTGTGGATGAGTGGCCTGCTGCAAAAAAAATTCACACTTATTATTTTATCAGATACAGGACCATTGAAGACCCTAAACTTAAGGCAAAAATTGACAATGCTGACAAGGAGATCACAAAGAGTACCCAAACCAGGCTTCAGATAACTGAAGCATTGAAGGCAAAACGGGTATGCCATAATAAATTAATTTTGTAGTTGGTGTTTGCTTTTTTTTTTTTGAGCTTCATGCGTAGCTGTACTTATAAATCATTTGCATATGGTAAGCCAATCTTTATAGTCATGGACTAGCATTTTCTAATATGTGAAAAAAAACCAGAGTTGAGGCATCTTGTAATCATACAAATCTCACCTGTGTTTAATGATTTTGTTGTAGTCTGAAAGATCAAATGTGATTTCACAACTAAAGCCTCTGACTGCTGAGGACAAACAATACCGTATGATTATGGATGAAAAAAGAAAGTCAATGGAACCTCTTCAAGATGCTCTAGGAAAGCTGCGTAGTGCAAATATTGCTGTGAGGGAAAAAGGCGTGGGTTTGTGTTCTTCAGAGGAAGAGCTTAATGATCTTGTAAGATATAGCTGATCTGTTATTGGTTTGTCTTCCTGTTTTCTGTGTATATGACTCTTGTTCTTATTTTCATGAGACAGATCTATAGCTTGCACTACCGTATGCAGCATGAGACTCTTACCTTGGTTGAAGAAAAACAGTTGATTAAAGAAATAAAATTACTTGAAGGAACAAGAGAAAAAGTTATTGCTAATGCTACTGAGAAGGCTAAGATTCAAGATTCTTATGGTCATAGAGATGCTATTCAAGGCCAGGTCAAAGTATGTGGCAATTATTTTATCATACTATGTAGTCAATTAATAGAACTACAAAGATGTTTAATCCTTGTTGTAATGTGTTTCCTTCTAAGAAACATATGGAATATTATCAATTTTGGATTTCATGCTTGCAGCTAATAAATGATGACATTGGCGGAATAAAAAAGGAGAAACAGGCAGTTCGAATGAAAATCAAAGACCTCGAGGAAGAACTGAAGGCCATAGACGATGAAATTAGTTCCTTACAGGAAGAGTTGGATGTCATCAATAAGAAGAGGAATAAGGCATATGAAACTCTTATTGAGTTGAGAAAATCTCGTGATGAAGTGGTATGGTTTCTACATCCAACTTTCAACTTTATATTACTCCTCGTTTTTTAGTACTAAAATTAAAATTTAAATCTAGAATCATCTTGACACAATACCATGCCTATGGATTGTGGTCTAAATGACATATTTTCATCATGGTAACGAACATGGGCATGGTGAGATCCCTCCTCTTTGCGATATTTAGGTTACATTGGGGAGTTTTACCCAATTTTGTCAAATGGATATGTATCACTCCAACAAGCATCTAAATGTGGTGTAAAAGTTTCACACACTCTTTCGGTGAAGTAATAAAACAAAGTAATTCTCATCAATGATAAATTTTTTAAGCTGATATAAGGTGCAAAAGTATTACATACAAAAGAATCTTTTGAATAAAAAAATATCGGATGAATATGTTGTTTTCATAATCATGCTTGGTGCATTGGTTTTAATCATTCCTTGTTCTTATTATTTTGGTGATTGTTTGCCTTGTTCAACCCTTTTAAGTAGGATTAGTATGATTCTACATTCTCAATGGCTTAACTAAGCCCATACTGTTGCATCTGATATTATTTAATTATTAATATTTGACTATGAGCTAGTTGGCTTGCATTAACAATACTAGCTTATCTAGCTTTATTTGTTTATTCACATAGTTATTGATTTAGCAAGTTCGACTCTTATGAACCAAAGGTTTTAGATTAATGGCAAAACTAAATATATGATATCTAATCTTAGTAATAGCAAGACAAAATAAAAGAATATGTAGTGAAGATGGATGGATACAAAGTTCTTGAAAGTAAGAATTTTAGGTTTCTAAGGGATCAATGAAAATGTGATATATAGAGCAAACTAGTTAGCTATGTGGAGAGGGATTTTTGGGGCTTTGTGCGATCATTGGGTTCCGTTTAAATTAATGTATATAAGATAGTTGTTGGGCTAGTTTTACTTTATGAGTTTGATCTTTGGATGATAAATAAATAATTTGTATAAAAAGTTAGTATAGTTAAGATTAGATTATTGGATACATGAAGTAACTATGAAAGATATAATAAGAATACTTTTGTTCGTGAATGATTATGTGTAGCTGACCCCAAATAGTTGGGACCAAGGATAAAGGTTTTTAAAGCACTATATCAGGTCCTGGTTGGACTGGTACAGTTCCGATACATACCAGCACACCAAACATTGTACATTGCAATAAACCAAAGAGAAATAGGGATGGAAGAGGAGAGGAGGACGAGAATGAGGAGAGTCGGATGGAGAGGAGGTAGTGGAGGAGTAGTATCAAAGATGGCAAGGTGTAGGTGGTGGCATGAGGCAGAGAGATTCGAGAAAAAGAAAGAGTGCATGGAGAATCCGGATATATATGTGTGTGTGTGTGTGTGTGTGTGTGTGCAGGAAAAGTAAAAATATATAAAGGCAGTTGTCCCTATCAAAAAAAATATATAGTAAATCAAATTTGAATTGGACCAGGCATAATCTCTAGGTTTGGGTTGTAGTTCTTAATCACCCCGGCTAATACAATGCAGTTTGAACTGGTCCAACCAGTTTTTTAACATAATAGAGGATAAAATGAGGTAGAATCATCTAGGATGCTATGAAGAAGTTTAAAAGAGATCTATAGATGTTATGGATATGACTAGAGAAGGTGAGTCGATTAAGATTGTTGATTTAGGAGAGGGTGAGTGAGACGTAAGAAGATTTTGTTAGAATCAATAAAAAGAGATTGAATGCTTTTAAATAAATATAGAGATATTGTCGTACATAGAGCTCTATGATGGAAAAGGTAATCCATGTAGTGGGGCATTATAACTTTTTGTTGTTATTGTTGGTGGTGGTCTTTTCTGAGATTGACGCTAGTCACTTGTTCTTGGCCGTGGGATTCAACATATTGGCATGATACACATGTTTCTAATTTCTTAGCTGCAATGCAAAGGAGGTTGATGACTTGTTTCGTGCTAGGTTGTAAAATGTGGCTGATGGTATATTATGTTTGTTTTTTTTTATTGTCAGCCTAATGCTATTTCATGTATGTATCTCTTTGATATTTCAGAATGCTTTTTATTTCCAAAATCGTTCCTTGTTGAATCGTGCAAAGGATCTTGCTGCAAAGAAGGATATAACATCACTGGAAGACCTAATGCGTAACGAGGTTTGTGTCAAATGTCATTTTATTTGTCATCTGAACTGTTCTGATGTCATTGTACCTCCTTTCCAATCTTAGGTAGAGCAGTTTATGTCCAAGTGGAGTAGTAATAAAGCCTTCAGAGAAGATTATGAGAAGAGGATATTGTCATCACTTGACAGTAGGCAACTGAGTAGGGACGGTCGGATGAGGAACCCTGAGGAGAAGCCCATTATCTCTGAAGCACCGGCAACCAGAGATGTTGAGACCTTACCAGCAAAAGTGAATGCCAAACAAGCATCGAGTGCTAAAGAAGCAAAGGAAGATAAACATGTACCTCCACAGCAGGACGTTATTTCTAACAAAAAGGTACAAGACGCCAACATTAAGAAATCAGCTGAGGTAGAATCCAGAGGAAAGGTGGGAGATCCTGTGGGCACTGGGGATAGTTACGCCCCTGAGAAATCTCAGAAGGAGCCTCCAAAGCCAACCGAGATTGATGTTGCAAAACTCAAGGAGATCAAGAGAGAAGAGGAGATTGCAAAAGCTAAGTTGGCCTTGGAGAGGAAAAAGAAGCAAGCTGAAAAAGCAGCAGCGAAGGCAGTAGTAAGGGCTCAAAAGGAAGCTGAAAAGAAACTGAAGGCAAGTATCAGTCATCCATGTTTCTTTTTCTTCTCTGTACTTCATTCTATATCTGGCGCTACCACTCGAGTGTCATTTTCCGAACTCGCTCTGTAGGAAAAAGAGAAGAGAGCCAAGAAGAAGGCTGGGGCATCGGCGCCAGCTGCAAGCACGGAGGAGGCTGAGGCGGAAGAAAAGGTTTCAGAGCCAGAAGAAGCTACTGTGAATGCTGCCGATGCACCAGCTGCGGAGAAAACCAAAGAACAGAAAGAAACTGTCAGGTCCAGAAACCGACCGAGGGGTCGAGATCAGGTTCCAAAGGTCATCCTGAGGAGGAAAAAACAGCAATCGTATTGGATATGGGCTGCTCCTGCAGCAGCAGTGGCTGCCTTGTTGCTCGTGTCCCTGGGTTACTATTTCATTGTCGCCAGGAGGCAAGCATGAATCATTTGGTGAGGATGTGGACCAGTTTTGCAGTTGGGAGAACCAGGATGAAGAAACACACCCCCCCCCCCCCCTTCTCTTTTAGTGAGAACTTTTATGTTGTGAGCTCATGTGACATAATCTTCATTCATCTACATGCATCCCAATCCACTGTGCTTTTTTATTTTCTTCATCTCACCTGAACTGGCATCTGTTTTCCTTGTTTGCTAGACCTCATGTTTGTTTTGAATAAAATAAAGTTGCATGATGCTGTCACCTTGTTTTCACTCAATTTCCTGCTGATCAAAATAAAGTTGAATAAAATAAATTTTGTGAAACAGGATGCTCATATATTTTTCTTTTCCTGTCAGGTTTAGACAGACCTCAAGTAAGTGGATGTATTGAGTTGATCCATCTCGACTATAACTTTCTCAAGATTCCTACACTTCTGTGAAAGTACACATTCGCTACTAAAAGATAATATATCATTCTTTGATAATTAATTTAATTATATTTAGAATATAAAAAATTTAGAATTATTATTATTATTATTATTTTAATCTTTCTAGCTTTGTATTTGTCATCTCACAAAAAAAAAAAAAAAAAGGTTATCAACGTGGTGATGTATCAGATCTAAAAAAATATTTATTCTAACTTCTCTTTAAATGCCTTTTCTGAGGAATGCTCGATCATCAACGACGATAATTGCAACACATGACACAATTTGAGTGTGATTGCTGCTGCGAGTATCTCAACTCCCAAGTTCTACTAAGGTTCTCTATAGATTTGGTTATCCGACTCTTTGAACCCCCCCTTGGATCTTTTACATTTTTTCTTAATTTTAGATTCTAACTTAAAAACTTTATTTTTGCCTGATATCTTATGGAACCCAATCATCTTCCGACACGAACAGGTTCACTCCGTGAGTGATAGATACGTCATTCAATTAAAATAATCATTATTATGATAAGAAGGTTTCCTTTTTATATATAAAATAGTCATTACGATGACTTGTTCTTAATATGAAAAATAATTTTAACTTTTAAAAAATTTTCCAAACACATTTTAAAGAAAGGTTTTCTTTCCCACAGCGTCGATGGTCTTCTCGTTCTCTCTCTGTTAAGTCTTCTAGGGTTTTCGTTGGCTTCTTTGGGAGACCTCTCCGATCGCCCCGACCACCTCCGATGGAGGAGAGCCTTCGTCGAGACGCCGATGAAGCACCGGGGATCGGAGAGCGGGCGGCGGCGGGAGAGGAAGAATTGGAGGAGGAAGCGGAGCTGCAAGGACGCTGCCTCGACCTCACGAGCTTTCAGCTCCACGACTTGAGCGAGGTCGAGATCCCGGACGACCTCGTCGAGCTGGATCTCACCACCAACAGGCTCTCCCAATTGGACCCCCGGGTCGGCCTCCTCTCGCAGCTGCGGAAGCTCTCGCTGCGGCAGAACCTTTTCGACGATGATGGCGTCGAGCCGATCTCCCGGTGGAATGTCATCGCCGGCTTGCATGTAAAGCTTCCCCTTTTCTGATCATCCATTTCACTTCGCAACAGCCTTTTAAATAAGAAACAAATCTTAGAATTTCTTTGTTTACTTTTTGGAATACGTTGATATCTACATTTTGATTCTTGCACCATATGTTATATGTTGATCTCACTCTAACATGGGCTTGTAGAGCCATATCATAGAATCTACATTCTAGCTTTGCGTTCTGGCATCAGTTTGGTACGTTGACCTGTATCAAACCAGGATTGCGATAGTCATAGGTTGTCTGGTGTACCCATTCTCAACATCCTCATCCAAAAATGACTAATTTGTGGTGAATAAAGGTGCAAACTTAGGATGACTTTGTGACATAATCTACCTTACTTTGCATTTGTTACAACTGAAATGGAGAAAGAGACTTATATCACCAGTAAGGGTGAGATTTGGTACGATGGTAAGGTTGCCCCTTTGAAACTCGGGTGACACAGGTTGGAGTTGTGGAAACAATTTATCTACTCCATTCGGACAAGATTGCGCATATTGACCTTTCCTATATCTTGCACTGGGATCATCCCTTATATTGCGAGTCTAGTAAAGACTGCTCATAGTTAATCAATGGTTGCTTTTGTTTGGAGAGAGGGGATGCTCAACTGTTATAAGAAAGAAAAACCTGAACACCTTGTGAAACTGACAACTGGGAATCCTCTCTTTTTTCCTGCTTTTGTATATTTTTCTTTTTCTGCTCTTGTTTGGAGAGAGAAGTTAAAGAAATAAGAGGAAGCTAAGCATATAAGCAGTAACCAAAAGTATGTGGTCGCATATATTGCACATTTTTTGGTTAGAGCATGTTGGTTAGGCAGTACTTTCTTTAAGCACAACATGTAAATTTCTCAAGTAACAGATTGGACTCTTATTGTATGATATGCAATTGGCTTTTGCTAAATGGATGCAAACGGACAGCTACTTCATGCTGTAGAGTAATGTCTTTGCTTGTATTCCTGCTACCTTGCTTCTTCTGTTTAAAAGTCGATATATATACAATTGCGAGTTATAATTGCAAGCAAGGAAGAAGGTTATGCTTGTTTAGCTTTTCTTGGTTTGGAAAAGAGTAGACATATGTTGTCTGTAGTCAATTCCATAAAAGAGAAACTTTTTGCCATACACCTTATATTGGATTTTGTATATCTAATATATTCATAGGACATCATCATTTTACATCCTTCAAAATATAGCCTTCATATTTTACGATCATTCAGTAGGTTGTCTAATTAAAAAATTCATACTTTTTTTTCTGAAACCATTTGCTTGTGAATGTTCCCGATTTTGAGTTCTCCTTCTTTATTAGATGATATAGATGATGTTTTGTTGAGCTTTGTCATATTTTCTTCAAAATGAAGTCGAAAGCCCTTCATTTAGATGTAGAGAACAAAGGGTTGCACTCTCTTCAAGATAATAAACTGAAGATGTATTCTCAAACTATAGACTTGGTGTTCCACAAAAGTAACACCTGTCCACTTTTCAATTTCGAGCATTCTCTCTCTCCTCTCTGATCAGACTACATTAAAAAGGCACAAAGGAACAACTGAAGTGTAACATCCCTGATCACTATTCATGTTGAATTCTTGTAGCTCGTTTTACTAAGATGCACTGAAATAGCGAATAGCGAATGTTTTGGGTTTTATGCAAATAAATTTAAATCATCTTTATTTTATCGGATTATATGTTTACTGTGCAGGAGCTAGTGCTTCGGGATAACAAGCTCAGGAAAATACCTGATGTTAGCATTTTCAAGAACCTTCTTGTCTTTGATGTCTCTTTTAATGAGATATCTTCCTTAAATGGTTTGTCCAATGTATCAAACACGCTCAAAGAGCTTTATGTTTCAAAGAATGAAGTCAACAAGATGGAGGAACTTGAACACTTGCATTCATTGCAGATCCTTGAACTTGGTTCAAATAGATTAAGGGTGAGTATTATATATCAGTAGCTTCTACAAGAAGGTTTCAAAAAAAATGGAAAAACCAGTCCTGAAAACTGAACCTTTAAACTGGTTAAACTTAAAAATAGAAAAAAATTAATAGTGATCTTTGATATTTCTACATTAATCTGATGATGTAATTCAAGTTTTGACTATGCTTATGTTTGTTTTGAAGGTAATGGAGAACTTGGAAACATTGACAAATCTACAAGAGCTATGGCTTGGGCGAAATCGTATTCGGATGGTCAACTTGTGTGGGCTGAAATGCATCAGTAAAATAAGTCTGCAGAGTAACCGGTTGACATCCATGATGGGTTTTCAGGTAAGAACCCATTGGTTTGTGCTACTGTTATATTTATTTTACAGAGAAAGTGATTCATCTTAATCTTTTTCCAGGAATGCATCGCACTAGAGGAATTGTATCTGAGTCATAATGGTATTCAGAAGATGGAAGGACTATCCACCTTACAGAACCTTCGTGTATTGGACATCTCATCCAATAAACTTACTGCTATTAGTGATATCGAAAAGTTGACAAGGCATGGAGGACTTTCTTTTTATTATTATAGTTCAGCGGTCTTCTGTTTGCTTCATGCATTACGTAATATGCCTTGCAGATTAGAAGACCTATGGCTTAACGACAACCAAATACCTTCGCTAAAGGGAATAGATCTAGCTGTATCGGGTTCAAGGGAAAAGCTAACGACCATTTATCTTGAGCGCAATCCATGTGTATGTTCTCTGCAGTTTCGGTTGTTTAATTCTTCCTTCATTGACATCATTTAATTTTTTGTTTCATACTATTTTGGAAAAAGCTTATTTCCTCAAGATATAAATATGAGTTTCCTTTCTCAACTATGCTGTCTATTCCAGGTTATAGGTGTTTAAAATAGCTGGTTTCATGTTCATGTTAATTCTTCTTCGTTGCTTGACATAGCCCGCAGCCATCAAATGCTTAATGGTTTAGGATATAATGGAATTTAGTCCTGGCCTTTTATGATGTCATGCTTGGTTTTAAGTCTAAAACATGTTCACAGCGGTCTAAACCAAGTTTATTGAGAAAGGAGGATAAATATATCCAATATCAATCCAAAAGAATGATAACTGCAGCAATGCTATATGAATGGCAGACTGTGGTTCATCAAACTCAGTTTTATAATGATAATGCTAGCAGACTATGTTGCAAAAGAAGCCTTGCCAAGCATGTTACTTTCGTTATATTAGCAATATTACAAGAGTTTTAATGACCTCCGGGTGCTTATCATGGTTCTGTGGAACTTTGTTTCCTTTTTTGTTTTTGCATCGGTTCTTTGCTACATGATGTTTGTAGGCATGTCTTATTTGTGCATGTGAAGCCTCTTATGATGTGGACTTTGGATTATTTTTGGTCTTTTAAAATCATTTAGCGTGGGCACAAGAAACAACTAATCCCGGTCCATGCCATTTAGGGGAATGGATCATGCCCCTGAATACTGTCAGGGGTGGCGATGCCATGATGCTGCAGGTTTTCGATGTAGTAAAATTCTCGTCCTAGTTTGTGGAGTCAATTTCATTAACAAAAATATAATCCCGGTCCTTGCCATTTAGGAGAATGGATCACACTGTCACGGGTGGTGATGCCATGATGCAGCAGGTTTTCGATGATGTAAAATTTTCATCCTAGTTTGCAGAGTTAATTTCACGAACAAAATAGAGTCGATATTGATGTCAAGTTTAGATGATTAAGGTATTTTAATATATGAAATTGTAAAAAAGGAAGAGTAGTAGAACTGATAGATGAATCTTGAAGCAGCTACTCATTCGTTTCTCTTTGGGGAAAATTATTTTGCAGGCTACCTCATCAGAATATTCTAGCACACTGAGGCAGATATTTCCAAATCTTCAGCAGATTGATTCAGATATGTTTATGTGAGGGATTGGATTGTCTTGCATGTTGCTGAATACGAATCAATTTATCTGTGTGCTGGTACAATTTACTTAATTATTCCTGTATCTTTGCATTCCTTTGATCATAAATTGCAAACTTTCCATCTTCCCTTTTGTAATGTTACCTTTTTACATTCACACAGGTGGGGAATTCGAGTCCCAGACATTCCCTATGGTAAACATTTCTGGCATGCAAGTTTGTGATCTGCTTCTCAAAAATGTTTCTGCTGTTTAATATAATAATACTTACTAATTGGGTTGAGTTATATTCTATCAACTATCTATCTCATTCCATTGTATCTATGCATCTCAACCCCCAAGGTTGCTGCATTGACAACGAGGACTCGGTACTTGAAAAAATTTTGGATCGGATATATGATCAATTTTGGCAACCAATAACAAATATAACTATGAATAGATATTAACAATTTATTCAGAAAAGTTCTCACTAAATGGATTTTATTGGATGATGCTCTTCCTCTATTGAGATTTTTTTTTAATAAATAGATAAATATATTCTTGATCATTTAAGTTTATTATTTTGGTTTTATATGAGACCCGATGAGTTCGATTTTATTCTATTCTTTCTTTCTTTTTTTTTTTTTTTACCTCTCTTTCAAGAAATAGGAGAAAGGAAGAGTAGAGAAGAGAAGAGGGAGATTGACATGAATAAAAAAAAAAAAATTAGAATAGAGGACCGCATATGATTGAAAAGAAATAGTTTACCGATGCACATCGTTAGAAAAGGGTTTAATAATAAACAGAATTGGTAACGTCATTCCACTTCCGTGTGCATGGCATGGCATGGCATGTCCAACACATCAGACTTGTCCCACTCTATCCCCATCATCTCCTCAAACCCATTCCACTTCTTCCCCCAAAGAGAAGCTCACGAGGTCGGCGGCTTCCTCTTTTCTTATTGGAAGGAGAAAAATGTTGGAATGGGACTCCACAAGTGGGACCATAACCGACCCTAATGATCCCTCCTTCGATTCCCCTCTCTATCTATCTCTTCACGGATCCCTCGAGTTGCTCTCTCTCTCTCTCTCCCTCCCCTTTTGTGTGTATGGATGACGCTCACCGAGAAGGTCACTGCTCGCGTGGCCACTCGTTTGTCAGAATGAATCATTGCAATCAAAGTTTGTAGCTTTTGGTGTAACACTTATACCAGTGATCCTTTCAGCTTTTACGTTTCCTGCCTGACTCTTTGATTTGTTTATGGTGTTCATGACGCTCCTCGGCAACGTAAAAAGGATGCCACATTTGGTGGTGTCTCGGAAAGAGCTCTTCCAATCTCTTTTTGAGGCTCACTCACATATCTCAGCAAAAACCATAGACTTCAAATCTGTCTATCTATCCATACCAACTGTAATCTAATAATAATCAATCCCCATTACTTCCCAAGTCACTGTCCATATTCTTACAATGATCACCTTACGGTTCCTATTCACGAGATAGACGAGTAGACGAGAATAGTGGCAGCTGAGAGCATATATATATATATATAGATATAGATATAGATAGATAGATGTCCACGGTTTGCTTGTAGCTCGTGATGGATCACAAGCTCCAATCACAGGTCAACAATTCGATGCCATTTAAGAGTAAAGATTCAAAGAATGATGATAGCTATTATCTCACTGTAACCTTTCTCAGCCGCAAAGAAAGAACACTCTCCAACTGCAACCTGTGTTCTTCCCCTTTCTCCTTTTCCTTTTCAATGACAAGTTGCCTCCATCACCAAATCTAAGTATATCCCGGTGTGATGTTTACAGTTCCTCTATAAATTGGTACCTCTCTTCGACGTCTGAGCACGTCAATGAATCAAACAGCAGCTTAAGAGACCATGCAACGACACCACCACCACCACCACCCCGTCATGTCTTCTTCCAAGGTAACTATCATGTGGCACAACTTCATAGCTGCTGTTCTCTGATGCACGCTTACGGTTTGGTGTTGGACCAGAAGGATCAAGAGCTACGGAGGTCATACTCCGACGCGGTGGCGGAGGTCGAGAAGAGGCTGATGACGGATGCGGAGACGAGGAGCAATGAAGTGGAGAGCGTGAAGTGCGAGTGCTGTGGGATGGCGCAGGACTGCACCCGCATCTACATCGAGCGAATCAAGCAGTTCTTCTACGGCCACTGGGTGTGCGGCCTTTGCTCCGAGGCGGTGAAGGAGGAGAAGCGCCTGCGTCCTGCTCTTGCCATGGAAGAAGCTCTGCGGGCTCACATGGCCCTCTGCAAGAGATTCAACAGCAGCAGACTCAACCCGCAGCTGTCGTTGGCCAGTGCGATGCGGGACATCGCGAGGAAGAGCCTGCAGCACCGGACCTCCGATGAGTTCTTTGCGTCGGAGGCGACGAGAACCGCGAGCTGCAAATTCCGGCGGGCCTCCTTTCAGTGAGATCGGCTGCTGCTGCTGCAGGTCGTCTTGGGATCAGCTGTATCAGGGTAATATGTAGTAGTAGTAGTAATAATAGTAGTAGTAGTAGTAGTAGTAGACATCCTTGACTATTTGCATCAGTGATCATGAATCAAAAGCATCTGTCCTCAAGTCTTTAAACACTGGAATTTGGAATTCCACCATGTAATGAGTCAATGCTCGAGTCAAAACTAAACTTAGCCAAGCTTGAGGTAATGAGAAGATCCGCCGCCACCTGAGTAGATATATCGAACAGATGCGAATAGAGCTTTTCTAATGGTGGGAACCATCCATATGCTTCACCTCATCATTAGGGTTGGAAGTCCTCTTTCTCCGTCCTCCTCGTTTCCATTATTATTTAACACACACATTAATTTTGTAATTTTTTCTTATTTTCTTTTACCTAATTTACAAAACCTATTTATTTTCCTACTTTTAGGTTAATATCTAAAAATAAGGCTAATCTGCAAGAAATCTATCCACATTAATTCAGATTGCAACCCAGCTCATCGGATGCGGCCCAATAGGCCCATCAATGGTCCAATAGTCTTGGATTTATCCGTAGCCGTGGATGAGATGCATAACACCATAATTTATAATTATGTTTCGATTTAGAGTATGACTATAGTATTTTGAGACGAAGACAGTGTTTAGTCTGGTCATCGATTAATATTGATATTATATTCTCAATATAATATTGTTGAGAAGATGATGGATGATATATTTGTTTTGGTTGCGAAGAACACGTAGCCAAGTACTGCCAGGTGATTCCCCTCAACCAATCACGAATGATATTTTTCGTTCAATTTAATTTGTGCATGATAATTTTGTATCTTTGAAGACTAAGAAATGCATATATATATATATATATATATATATATATATATATGAGAATTATGATTTAACTGATATATAAATGTCTCAAAGGTCTCCGCCATCGTGGAGACAAACTATGAGTGCTCCACTGTTGTACAGCGCGCCTACGAGGTACTCGAGTTAATTCCCAAACGGGCGAATCGACTTGGCTATAAAAGACGAACTCCACTTTATGGCGATGGGTATAAAGAGGACACACGAAGCAGCGTTTGGATAAGATGATGCCCACCTTTCTGTCCACCACCATCGTACTCATCTTCGTCATCCTTCTTTACCTGTCTGTCGTCTTCATCAACTTCGTGCAAGGAGACAAAAGTCACAGGTAATGTGTGCCCTGCCCTACCTCTATCTACACACTCGCATTGGAAATTCCACGTCTATGTGTTGAGCGGGCCAATGAGATGACCTCCGCCCACCAAGTGTTTGATAATTTGCTAGT
The DNA here is from genome assembly GCA_021527575.1 of Ensete glaucum. Classification (NCBI taxonomy): domain Eukaryota; kingdom Viridiplantae; phylum Streptophyta; class Magnoliopsida; order Zingiberales; family Musaceae; genus Ensete; species Ensete glaucum. The sequence continues at coordinate 33,600,847 of CM038554.1, forward strand.
CGTAGAATATCCTGCTATCTGACGCTAAATTGTCGGCACATCTCTATGCTATATATATATATATATATATACGCATACATTGGAAGCTCCACATGTGTTTGTGTTGAACGGTCCATGAGCGTATGCTAGTAGAGGACCTCGTCCAGCCTGCTGCACGCCGACTGTTCGACGACTTGCCAATTGTAGAATATGCTGCTATCCGACGCGAAATTGCAGGCACATTGGAAGCTCTACATGTTTTATGCGTTCAACGGCTCATGAGCGCATCCTAGTAGAAGATCTCATCCCACCTACTCTGCACACCAAGTGTTTGATAATATATGCCAATCGCACAACATCCTACTATCTGACGCTAAATTGCGGGCACATCTCTACCCTATATGAATGCAGATACACTGGAAGCTCCTCATGTGTATGTGTTCAGCGGTCCGTGAGCGTATCCGAGTAGGTCTCCTCCCCACCTACTCCGCATACCAAGTGTTTGATAATTTGCTAGTTGCAGAGTATCTTTCAATTTTAGTGTCATCTCTGCAATGTCAAACATTGCGTTGCAAGCTGGAATAGATCAAAATTTTAGGTGCAATAATAAGCGTATTTTTTTTTCATATCAAGTGGAGCAACGCAATATGATACAGTAGTTGTGAGGATACGTGGAGTTGGTCTTCGTCAATGATGTTATTTTTCTATGTTAACGAGGAAAAGCATATGGTGGGTGGTGACACACGTAGCTACGGGGGGCTTTTTTTTTTTTTTTCAATGATAAAGAGATAAAAACAAAAGCAAAGAGATAATAGCAGAAAGATGATAGAAAAAAAAAACTTGGATAACTAATCTTGTACCTGTGCGAGTGAGTCTCTAATGAAATCATTTAATCGAAAAAGTAATTTATTATCTCATGTCACTCACACACAAAGTGACAGCAGAACTCAGTTATCCAAAAAAATAATAATCATATCATATTGAAGAAAATAATAATAATTCTGATTGAATTTGAATATTAATTTCTTTTTCTGATGGCATTCTTGATTGATTAATAAACTTTCATTTATATAGAGATGGACTTTTAGTCTTTTTTTTTTAAATTTTCAGTCAACAATGAGTCTGATTTATTTATTGACTTCTGACACTAAAAGGATATAATAAGTCATTTTTCCGTAATCCGATTGATACTAAAAGTAATCAATCATTCTTTGGATCAGATGTTGTTTCTGTATTACCAACCAATATTTCCAAAGAGTCAATTTATTCGCATCACAAACTACACACTTCTTGTCCAATGAATGCCATGTGTGTATATATCATCGATATCATTCTACATCCTTTGGTGGGACTCACTATCCCAACGGGAGACATCCCACCACTATTAGATGACATCCTAACCCCTACGTGAAGTCCTTTCCCAACCATAAGTTGTGTCAATGATCCTTGCACTTCCTCTTTTTGTGGATGATGAGCGATGGGTGATTGATAGATGGACGAAGGGTGACAATAGCTAGTAGACAACGGACGACAAGAAACAACAATAAAGGTGGATAATGATGGAGAATGATAATAGAAAAGGATAGTGTTGGTATTTTTTAGTTTAAAATTATGGTTTAAAAAATCTTTAAAAAATATAATTATTTTTAAATACTTAAAAAATTAAAAAAAAATTTGCTATGGTTCTAATTTCTCAATAGTTGATATGAAAAATCTCTTTAAAAGGAACTGCATGCTGCATTTCTTTTTAATTTCTATGAGTTTTTATATATTTCTACATTTTTTTTTTAAATCAAGTTACAAAACTTCTCACTTCTTTTCAGTTGATGTCCATTTTTCTGTTTTTTGTTTTTTTTTTTACGTCACTGCTCATATTTTTCTTGTATTCCCAAAATACTAGCTAGTAGTGCTTCTCGGGCAAAACCCAAATGAGAGGCTTCTCTCATGACTCGGCTACTATATTATTATTTTTGATATATTGAAAAACAAAATAGATAATTTTTTTTTTCTAGGAATGGATAATGATAACCCCAATATCAACAATTTCAATTTCAATTTCAATTATTAGTTTCATTTCATAACTATGAAAATATTCATTTTACAGTAATAAAAATACATGTCCTCTTAAAACAGAAATTATAACTTAGTGTTTGTGACAAAGATTTATCTATATCGAAGTCAAAGCACTCTCCTTAATGCCTACTAATACAGATTAAATAAAATTTATACTCGCAAAGTTTAGATGAATCTTTAAGACCGACAGAATAATTGGCCTCTCCAATATTTTTTTTTTATCTTTGTGCTATGATGGGATAGCTCGATCGTATGTGTTCCCCTTCACGTTAGGGTTCATAAAAGTCAAAGTTCTCGAAGGGGAGATTGGGTCAACTAAGTTACGTATAGATTCACACGATGCCGGCGGTCAAATTAGTCACAAAGCAACGATCTAACCAAAGTCAACAGATTCGTGACTTGTTCAAGTCTTTCAAAAAGAATGAGAACAACACTGTTTCAAATAGCATTTATTTTCCCTTAAATGGGAGAAATGGTCACTTAAAATAAATGTTCATTTCCCTTTTTATTCAAATAGACCCATTTATGGAAATCTAAATTCCTCGGAGGGTACCCAAAACAAGAAACTCAATTATTGCCTACCTATTTAGTCAAATTAATTTTATGATTTTTTAAAAAAATTAAACAAGCAATTTTGATGAGAAATAATATATATATATTCCTATACTCACATCCAAATCTCACATCTGGATAGATTCTAATGCAAGAAACGGATATTAAAAATAAGTACAATTACCGGATATAATTAAATTATACTAGAGTCACTGAAAACATATTTTTTATATAAAAAAACTATATTAAGGATATCAACTAATTTAGTTGTTAAAAAAACTCTAATCCTCGATAATAAGATGTTACGATCAACTTTAGTATCATTTAAATATCATATTCATGAGAATCCAATATCATTTTCATGTCAAATTTTTAAAAGATTATATATAACATTTGATTCGATAAATTATTTTTAGCATTCCTATACTCACATCCAGATCTCAGAGAGATGTCAATGTCAAAAAAAGAAAAAATCATGTGACATAATCAAATTGGACCAGAAACAAAAATAATATAAATCCTCGATAATAAGGGTACTGGGATCCAATCTCATCTTAATTATTTATATTTTATGAAAATAAAGACCTCTAAAACATGGAGAAAAATTCAAATCTCATAATAATCACAATAAAAATGTCATTTTCATGTGGCACTATTTTTTTTATTGGGGTGGGGGGAAGAAGATTGGATAAAATTCAACGTAATTGAAGAAGACCGCAATCCCACCGAAAGCAACGTACGAGTTTGCCGTGTGCCGACGTCCAACCACCGCCGCTGGCTGACTCATCTCCCTTCCGCCGTGTGTTTCCGCGGCGGTTGCTTTGGACTCCGGTCGTCATCGAAGACACCCAACCCACCGTGTCCTTCCGCTGTCTTCTCCGCGGCGAGTTCGTCGGGGACTTCCATCCTCACCTTTTTACATTTTAGTCCCTCTCTACGCCCAATTTAAGTCCGCGTATATATAGTAAGTCTTTTTTTAAAATTTGTGCGTCAAATAAAAAAAGAACATTTGTTTTTGAGCTTTTTATTTTAGAAGTGCACCTCAGTCAGCTTCAGAAAATGTTAATAATATTTATTTTTTACCGAATACCTGAAATATCTAAAAATCATCTTCTTATTTTTTTCTTTTTTTAATGGATCAATCGAATTGATTCATTTATAATGTTTTTAAAAATACTAGTTAAAATATTTTCAGTAATACAAAAAATAAAATAGTATAAAAATACCATGTTATAATATCTTTGTATTGCGTTAAAAAGGGGACGTTGTTTAATAAGGGGTGTATGCGTCAATATCTCCACCTTTCATGCTGATCACACCGTAAAAAGGCTTAATAAGGGGTGTATGCGTCAATATCGACTAATAAAAGGGGCTTATCGGCAAAACTGCTGCTGCTCCATAAATTACCGCCCTCTTCCTCGCCTTTTCGACCTCCATACCTCTTCCCCTTCCCGTAGTCTTCGCCCTGCAATGGCGCGAAGGGTCTCATTCCCTCCTTCCCTCCTCTTCATCTCTCTCTGCCTTCTCCCTCTCCTCCTCTTCGCCAGTCGCGGCGCCCACGGCCGTTTCATCTCGTCCCCGGCGGACGAGGCGCCCGCGGATCTGCTGCTCTCCGATGGAGTCTCCTCCCGCCCCGCCTCGGAGTCCCAAGTCCTCCTCCTCCCTAGCCTTCCGCGGCCGCGGAGCTCGCGGGTGTTTGCTGCGGAGCAGTGCGAGCAGACTTATGGGTTCCTCCCGTGCACCACCACCGTGGTCGGAAACATGTTCCTCGTCATCGCCTACGGGTTTCTGATGTACAAGGCGGCGACGTACCTCTCCTCGGGTAGCGAGCTCCTGCTGGAGATTATGGGCCCTGGGATCGTCGGTGGACTGTTTCTCCCCATCCTTGGGGCTCTTCCCGACGCCATGCTAATTCTTGGTACAAGTCACTCTTTCCCCGTTGAACATACGTTGTTTTCTCTTAATATCTGATCCTTGCGACCTTGTTTCTTATGTGAAGATGAAATTTACCAGTTCCGATCAGATCTAGTGGAATCTGTGATTCTGCCGCTGGTAGTGCTTGAAAGAATGGGTGGGGGGGGGAGGGGTGGTGTGATGTCGGGGATGGAAATGTTTTTGGTATTTGTATTGTGTTGCATTTGGATTTTATCACTTAGCTCTAATTTGGTAAGTCTTTTGCTTTCGTCCATTTGGTAGGCTATGAAGGACTGGGAAGTAGATGGATTTTTTCTTTTGTTTTTTTTTCTTAGAGTTGATTTTGTTCCGACAGAATCAAGGTTGGGTATTTATATTGTTGTTTCGTGGATGGGTGGACCATAGTTGGTATCAGCACAACTACTTGGGGGCCAGTACGCCAAACTAGTTTCAACGTTTGGCTGTGATTTGAAAATTTTCACGCTGCTTTCCATGATTTCCTATAGAACGATTTGCGAAGGTCGTTGTTAACCACACCTTCTGGGTTGGGAACAGGACCTTTGACATTACGAGTGTGGAAAATGTGGAAATTTGAACAGAGTTGTAGAGTTGCATTTGACATGTAGTGTGGAAAAAGTGGAATTTTTAATAGGATTTTGAATTAAATGTTTATTTTTCTTTTTGAAGTTCTTAAGTTACACCTTTATTTTGTAGCCAAAGCATGCCAGAAAAGCTTTTAGATACAGATGAGAATTTGTCATGTTATATGTGAAGTGTTCAAATAAAAAAAAGGAAAAAAGATTTAGGAGAAACAGAGGAAGAGAAAAGTCACAAACACGAAACAGAAGAAGGAATCAAACTGAGGAGAAAAACAATTCCCTTCTTTCTCTTTTTCTTCCTCTCTCTTTTCTTTCTTCTCTTTTTCCTCTCATACCACAAGAGATGTCTTATTTTTCCTTGTATTAGAGAGACGGTTGTATTCTCATTTATTTATCAAGTTGTAGCTTATTTGAGTTATCGTGTGGAATTAATCTAATTGAGGTTTCATGAATTGGTGACCAGACTTCAGAAATAATCACCTTTGATGCACTTGTATTAGTTAGCTGAAGTTTCCATCTAACCACACACAACTTTTTTGTAGTGTCTGGTCTTTCTGGGAGCAGAGAAACAGCTCAAAATCAAGTCCTAATTGGAATGGGTCTACTTGCTGGATCAACTGTGATGCTGCTGACAGTCCTCTGGGGTTCTTGTATTATCATTGGCAAATGTGACCTTTCAGATAATTCAACTTCAATTGATTCACAAGATACAAAAGTCTTCAGCCTATTTGGTAAGTGATAGCTCAGTTTTTGGGCTTTTGTTCTCTGAGTCAGCTGTTGCTTTTCTCATCTTCTAGCAAAGATTTTAGCTTCTTATACCTGCTCATTTATTTATTGGGGTTTCCTAGTAACCTATCTGGAGGAATTACATCACTTGGGCTTCGTATGGATCAATCATTTAACCTATGAACATGGTCAACCAGATTATTATCAGTCATTGGCCAATCTGGGCCGTCCTGCCAACAGATAGAATTCAGACAAGGAAGAATATATATAAGCGCAATTGTGAAATTTAAAATTATGGATGTAATTAGGCCTGTGCAATGTAGAGGCATATTTGGCAATTCATGCTCACAATAAGAGCAGTGGGCTATGTTACTTGCTTTTAATTTATGTTGTGGGTTTAAGCAGCTCAATCACCTCAACTTAAGGTTCAAGTTTGAACCTTCTTACAAGTCTATTCTGACAACATTTGTGTTTCAAATTTCAAGTACTTGTTGTTGCCCAATTCATTATATTCTGTGACCTGCTTAGTTTCTTCTTTCTGTTATGACCTGGATCCATGTTCTTCCTTTCTGCAACCTAAATGAGTTTTTGCATGTCCAATACATCACACAACCTACCTCCTTAGTATTAATGATGTAAGCTACTTGAACTCCATTCTCAGGTTCTGAAGAACCTCCTTTATGATTAGGCAACATGTTGTATTAAGCTAAATTAGTATTAATAGTTTTGTTTTTTCCAATTTTTCTTCAGCTAAGCACCCCATAAGCTGTTACTATAAATCTGTAATAAGTTAATCTTGCATATTTTTGAATGATCAAGTTTAAGATTCTTACATGCATTGACTTCTCAAGATTGTAGCTTACAATCAACTGTCGTCTGCTTAAGTACTGAACTTTTTATTTCTGATATATTTAAAGGGTCTGGAGTTTCAACTGATCTTCAGACAAGCTATGCTGCAAAGATTATGGCCATCTCTATTGTCCCATTTATAATCGTGCAACTGCCAAGAATCTTCAATTTTCCTTCTGGACAGCGTCTAGCAGTTCTGCTTTCTCTCATAGTTGCAATTGTGCTCTTGGTTTCTTATTGTCTTTATCAGGTAACTTTTGATACAAAATGTAATATGTTATTGACTATAAATATCATATTCACCATTTGCCATATGTTTGGAATTCTGAAGCATGATCTAGTGCAGAAAAAAGCACATACAACAAGTCATAAAGTCTGAAAAACACACCCAGTTATTAGGGACAGTATGTTTGTGAGGAATCCTCTAGAAATTACTTCTATATCACATAATTAAAGGATTCAATGGTGGTTATTAGCTTGGGTAACTAAATTCTCAGTTTGTTAAACCCATCATGGAAAAGTGAGATTATAAATTCGTACCATTAGAGTTGTTACTGAGTGCTACTCTTGATGTTTATGCCTTATGGTTGACATCTTATTACAACAGAGGTCTCAAGTCACATTAGTGGCAGCAGCCTAATCGATAGCCACATAGATACTATCATAAAAATATGGCAAAAATTTGCTTCAGAATGAAATTGAATTCTTTCTTAATGATATTGCTTTAGTCAAATTGCCCAATTTATTAGATCTCATTTCATATGTCACATCTTTCATACATTTATCTTCTACATATTGGCCATGGACATAATTTAAGGTCTTGTTAGTTGTTACTGATAGTTTTTATTATAATTTCATCTGCTGAAAGAGGTAGTGAACTCTTTTGAGCAACTTGTGTCTGGATCAGGTATTTCGACCTTGGATTCAGAGGCGAAGATTAGCTTATGCAAAGCACAAACATGTGATATCAGGAATTCTAAGACATGCTCAGATGCAAGCACTTGGACGACTCATTAATGATGGAAAACCTAACATAGATGTTATGAAAAAGTTAGTATTCATTCTCCATTTAGTATACTGTAGGGTGCTTGCTGGTTTTAATTATCTTCCTTATCTGATTTGTTGGTTTGTCACAGGTTGTTCCATAAGCTAGATTTGGACTCAAATGGATCCTTATCACATGCTGAGTTAAGAGCACTTATCATAGGAATACAAATTGACGAAATAGATTTGGATAGGGATGATGCTGTTGATAAAATAATGATTGAATTCGATACGTCTCAGAATTATTCAATTGAAGAAGATGAGTTTATTGCGGGATTAACAAAATGGATTGATGAGGCTAAACATTCCGTGGCAAATTCTGGTGCCTACTCACAAAAATTCATGCATGAATTTCACATGGTAAGTTGCTTCTTTCATTTCTGCATAAGTGTTGTGTTTGACATATACGCAATTTGGATGGATAATTGCGGACTTTTGATAATGCAGAAAACAAGGGATGAACACAATATGCTTCTCGATCAGAGTGATGAAGTTGTAGAAAACATTGATAATCCCATGTGGATTTGCATAAAAGCTATCCTACTTTTACTGCTTGGAACCATTCTTGCAGCTATTTTTGCTGATCCTCTTGTAGATGCTGTTGACAATTTTTCAATTGCTACAAGTATACCATCCTTTTTCATTTCATTCATTGCGATGCCTCTGGCTACCAACTCCAGTGAGGCTGTCTCATCGATCATTTTTGCCAGCCGAAAGAAGCAAAGAACTTGTTCACTAACTTTCTCTGAGGTATGTCCCAATATTTTATTCCAACTAATATACAATTCAATACATCAGAAAAGTATTTTGATTTATGACTTTTATCTTTGTTTGTTCTTTGAAAGAAACTTTTATCTTTCTTGACTCTCTTAATTGATGTTTGTTTCTTTATTATAATATTCTCTTTCAATATCAGGGCATGTTGTCTCTTTTGGTAAATAATACACTTGAACCAAGACAAATTGTTGGAGGAACTATTTTCATAACTTCAAAAAGCATGGGAGTGTCTATGCTGAATAAAGTTGACAACAGCAACAGTCCAGATCATTAAGCATTTCAACATTGTTAGTGCTGTTATCTATAATCTGCATATGATCCTTGACATGAATTAGATTTTCTAAGCTCCTTTTTACCATAAAAAAATTTAAGTATAAACATTTAAAATTAAACTGCAAAATTGCCCCACTTGAATGGATTACATTTTCTTTATGTTTCAGAGAACAAGTCTTTCTCATTTAGTAAATGTCCAACTTACAAAATTTAAGCTAAGTGAGACATATCATTTCTTGGATGCTTTATTTAGGAATGATGATTCACTTCTCTTAGCCATTCTGGTTTTATTTAACCCTAGAAAGGTGTTAAGTTTACATTTAAGCTGAAATCAACTCATTTTTCTACTGATAGCAATTAGTAATCCATTGAAAGCAGGAATGAGAACACTCTTATGGCCACAGGTTACATATCAACCCTTGCATAAAGTTCATACAAACTAAGACTAAATTATATTTCATATCATTCAGCTTTAGGCTTGGTATTTCAATAGCTATTGCTATGCAGAATATATCTTAGTGCTTCAAAACATATTCTGTATATTTTAATATATAGTAGTTGTTAGAAATAAGAAGAAGTAATGAAAATGCCCAATTGATTCATTGATTCATCGTCAATTTATACAGGTGAAGATAGGAGGATTTCCTTCAATTAACCTACGTGATTTCCTCATTCAATTGGGGAAATCATATATAAATCCTAATTTAATGTTATTTAAATCATATCTAAATCCTAACTTAATCCTATCTTCTATCATGCCCCCGCAAGATCGAGCTCCTGTAAGGACGTCGATCTTGAACTAAGGACGATGATCTTGAACCGATGACAATGAATATGAAGAAAGGAGCAGACGATTCTGCTTAAGCCAAATTCGACAATCCGATTAGATCGGACTATCATGCCCCCGCAAGATCAAGCTCCTGTGAAGGACGCAAATCTTGACTCGATGTCAAGGAGACCGCTGTGTTATCAACCGCGGTGAAGGTCTGACGGCGGTTGACTTCGGCGGAGGAGATGCTACTATGGCTAGGGCGATCGGTAGAACTGAAGGGCAGCGAGAGAAGCGTTGCGGTCGTAAATTTGCTGTCGTTTGACAGCGAGAAAGAACTTGCTGCTGATGGGGTAGGGAAGGTGCCGCTGCTTGTTGGAGCTGATGCGACAGTGGTGGTGCACAAGGAAGATGGCCTCGTGCAGAAGAACGCATCGGTACAGGAATTGAGAAAGCTAACGGGGTCCAACGGGGGAAGAGAAAATCGATGCACTAGACGTCCAACGGAGGAAGAGAAAGCCGACGCACTAGAAGTCTCCAGCTTCGATGTCGATGAGAGACTGCCATTTGACAGCAAGAAGAGATAGATCTAAGGAGAGGGCAGCAGTTGTGGCCGGCGAGGGCTGCGGTTGCAGTTGCAATTGTTGGAGTAGGGGGGGTCGGCAGCGAGCAGAGTAACTGCCAAAGGAGAAGATGAGGAAGCTGAAGGCGTGCTTCCCTTTCTTCCCTGACTTCAGGACCACAATGTTGCGGTCCCTTCTTTGGAGGTGTAGAGACGATACAGAGAGGGATCTGCACCGAAGAGGAGAAGCGACCAAGTTGTTGCTGTGACGGCAGCAACAACGAGCGAACGGTGAGCCGATGGTAGGCAACAATGAGGCTGATAGTGTCACCGATACCAGCGATGGCAGAGCAAGTGTCGGCGAGGTTGAGCGAGAGGGCTTCCAGACCAGCGACGTGGACGTCAATTATAGAGCGGGACCCGAATCTTCAGATCCTCGAATGAAAATGGCGCTGGCGATGGGTGTGGCAGCAATGCTCTGTTTTTTTGTCGGGGAACAGAGATCGCGACTTTGCAAAAGAGGAGTCAACTGACAGTTATGGCTTCGCAACAAAGCAGTCGACTGGGTGGGGATTTGCTGCCGTTTGACAGCGAGAAGGAACTTGTTACGCCCTCTCTATAAAGCACCGAGAGACGATGGGCAGTGGCCCTTACAGGTGCTCTTGGCAGAGAGAACAAAGGCTGCAGGAGGGACAATGCCGACGAGCGGGTGTAGAAGCCGTCGTCTACTGCAGATGGGGTAGGGAAAGTGTCGCTACTCGTTGGTTTTGACGTTGATGAAAAGCTGTCGTTTGACAGTAAAAAGAGATATAAACTATCATTAGACAGTGGATAAATATCTCTCTTATACAGGTGAAGATAAGAGGATTTCTCTCAACTAACCTACGTGATTTCCTCGTTCAGTTGGGGAAATCATATCTAAATCTTAATTTAATCTTATTTAAATCATATCTAAATCCTAACTTAATCCTATCTTCTGTCAGTAGTTATATACTATGAAGTATGAACATTATGGAGTGCATGTAGATTATGAAATTCATTTATCATGTTTACGAATAATTTTTTTTGACCGAAAATGTTATTATAGCGAAACTCAAATTGCTGCACAGCAGCACATATTTATTTTTGTTAAATATCTGCTGCAGTTTTTGCACGTGAAACCTGTATAATATTTATATTTCTGGTATAAGTTGCAACATGCTCTTTACATAAGAAGATCAACTTGAGATGATTTTTTTGAACTTTTATTTAACCTTAAAGATAACAAACCTAAACTATCAAAATGTGTCCTGATTTTGTCCCTTAGTTTTTGCCTTCTGTTTGCATAGATATAAAACTCTTCAGCACAATTTTGGCTTTAACCAAACATTCTTTCTTTCAGTTGCCATAAAAATTGTGCTGTGTTATTTTTGTAGATGTTATAAATTTCTTCTACTGCATGCTGTACAATTTAGTATCATAAACTAAAACTTCATGCCAATAAAATCGTATCATCTTCAAACTGCTCATGGCGCAAAGCCAGGATTTCATTTCATGATACTTAGTATCTCCATCCACAGCAATAGCTTTGGTCTGACCCAAAATATGCTTGTGCAGATATATGGAGGGGTGACCATGAACAACCTTCTTTGCTTGGCCGTCTTCTTGGGTCTTGTTTACATGAGACACTTAACCTGGGACTTCTCGGCTGAGGTCTTGGTCATCTTGATCGTCTGCACTGTGATGGGTCTCTTCACCAGCTTCCGCACGACATTCCCGCTGTGGACTTGCTTTGTGGCCTTCTCGCTGTACCCACTCTCCTTGGCTCTTGTCTACGTTCTCGACTTTGTGTTTGGGTGGTCATAAAGCTAAAACTGGTTATGTGAATTAAACCACTCACTTCTGAATGCTGGTTGATCAAAGCTTTTACAGTTTTCTTCCGAGCTTTTTTGTGCTATTTAACTTGGTGAGTGCTGCTTAAATCTTTAATCAGCAGTCGTATGGTTGTTGGATTGTCACAACATAAGAGTGAAAGATTTTAATCAAATACTTCTCACACCTATCTTTTGTTGTGAGATGTCATATTTCATTCTTTAACTTTAAGTTTCTCTCATCCCACCCTGTTGTCATTCCTAGCTTGAGCTATTTTTTAGACTCTAATACGTAAGTAGCTAACGTATTTATTCTTATAAATTCTAAAAATAATATATTTATCATTATAAAGTTTGATATAGTAAGCCTTATCCTTCAAATATTAGAATTCTCCACTTATTTCATTGTCATTAATTTTCACATAATTCAGGTCACGACTTATTATGTTCAACATTAGTTTATGTGTTAAAAAATATAATTAAATAAAAAACAAAAATCTTAATGTTTTTGATATTTTAATTAGTTCTTAAAGGATACTGATACATAGTAAGGCCTAAATTATCATAGCTAATGGAGATTAACTACAACAGCATATATGCAGTTTCTTATATTTAAAGGGATATCACAAAAAAAAAACTTTAATTCAGAGGAATGTATTTGAATTTATCTTTTATATTTATATATTTATATATTTTATATACACACGACTGGATCGGCCCGCCTCGAGCCCACATAACGACAAGCAAGCACACTCTTAATATATAAATTTGAATAGGTGTCTTTAGTCTTATTTTTATACCAAACCTTTCGACTTCGCGGCTCGAGGCGCCCTTTTTGTCTCTTCGCTTCTGCGCTTTCTCCTCCTAATCCCTCGTCCGCTGCCTCGCCATCATCGACGCGCCCCTCTACCATCATCCTTATCTTCATCATCATCCACCAGTTTGAAGGCCTCGATGGCCCTCGATAAGATCTCCGCTTCGAGAAATTATTCGTCCTCTCTATTTCTAGGTTTGCCGCTCAATCTCAGGTTTGTTTGATTTCCTGTTTTAGGGTTTATGGTCAATGCTCTGTCGCTTCGATCTTTTGCTTTGATTTGAGTTATAATGGCAACTTCAACGATTGTTTATAGGGTTCGTCTTTTTGAATCAATCATTAGCACACATCAAATGATGGATAGGTGTCCAGATTCCTTCAACATTTACTAGTTGCTGGTTGAAAGCCATATAGATCAAGCTAATAATTGGACTTGGGCAATCTATGGCTGTTTTTCTTGAGAAATCTACCTGCAAAGTCGCATAAAAATTTGACACCAAGTAATCAACCCTTACCTTCTTTAACTCTTTTTTTTCAAAAAAAACTTCAATGCACTTGCTTTCGTTTGGTACTCATGATGTCCTCTAGGCATCTTAATACTCTTGTTATTACCCTATGGTAAATAATATATCTATAATAAATCCACTAATGGGTACAAATTATAGTTCATAAACATAATTTTACATTTGAACTCGATGTGAATGGTTTATTTAGCTTCTGATATGAATAATTAGTTTCATCCATGAGGTATATCCCATCTTATAATTTGGAATCAATAAATTAACATGTGGTCCCGTAGCTCAGTTGGTTAGAGCGTTGGTCTTATGAGCCGAAGGTCGCGGGTTCGAGCCCCGCCGGGACCATTATATTTTGTTTTTTTTGGTTTCATTTGTTTATGTTTTTATATTTTAATTTTATATTATAGTTTTTGTATATTTTGATTATATTATTTGTTTCATTTGTTTATGTTTTGATTATATTATTGTTCCTTTGTTATCACAACTTTTTTTAAACCATTTGTTTTTGTTTCGTTGATGTTTTTCTTTATTATAATATTTTTCTTTATTATAATATTTTTCTTTATTATAATGTTTTTGTTTATTATAATATTTTTGTTTATTATAATATTTCTGTTTATTATAATATTTTTGTTTATTATAGTATTTTTGTTTATTATAATATTTTTGTTTATTATAATATTTTTGTTTATACTATTTTACAACTTCACATTTTATAATTTGTTTATGTGTTGGTTAATCATGAACAAAACTTTATGTCATCAACTTTGTACCAAGCATACAGACCTTCGGCTCAGCTCGAGCCCCATAGAGACCATTTGTTTTTTATTTATTTGTTTATGTTTTAGTTACTCGTCAATGAAACTTTATTTTATTAACTGTGTGCCGTCAAGACCATTATATTTTGTTTTTGTTTATGTTTTGGTTATACTATTTGTTTCTTTGTTACCACAACTTTGTAAACCATTTTGCTTTTGTTTCGTTGATTTTTTGTTTATTATAATTTTTTATTTATACTAATTCTACAACTTCACGTTATTAACTATGTAATTCACTGATTTTGTAGCTGCAAATTGTTTTGTAAAACCATATTGTGACACTTAGGATTAGGAATATATGTAATTCTTACGTCAGTATGTATTGTTGTAAAATATTTCCTAAAATCATATTATGATGCTTATAGACACATTTAATTAGATTGAGCTTAGTAATATGTAAATTGTATATAGTTTTCCCATGAGTAAATATGTTAGTTTTGTTTTGTCAATGGATTTGTTCATACTATTTGTTTATATTTATTATTATTATTTATTATTATTATTTAACTTCTCATTATTAACTACGTATTTCAATGGTTTTGTAATTACAAGACAAAACTGTTGACAGTTTTGGAGGCAAAGTTTCAGGAATCGCAGGTGAGTATGATGTGCAGACCTGTTTCTTTCATTTTGATATAGATGCATAATTTATTTCAGCTAAATAGGTGCTTTCTTTGCCTTCCCAAGTTTTTTTTGGTCATAGCTTGCTTGAATTATGCTTGCAGTCACTTTGTTTGGGTAATCTAATTTTATGACAAATTATCTTGCTTCGTTATGATCCTTGTTAGATTGTTAAAAATATATCCCTAATATTGGCACAAGGCTTTGTTTACTATAAGATAGATTGACATGCTTAAAGATCGATTAACATGTTTGATTTATTTTTTATTTTTTTTTTCAGCCTCCGCATCGGGTGCACTTTTGATGGTTTTGCATCTGTTGTTTTAGATGGAAACTTCCCGGCAAATCGCAGACACCTTCAACTTACTCATTTTCAAGCATATTTTGATTCTCTCATGTCCTATAGGCAAGTCCGAGATAATCGCACATCGGAGAAAGAGCCGTCTGGAGCCAAATGACCTTTGCCCGAGCATAAGACTATAAAGCCCCCACCAGCTCCCTTGAGTTGCCCCGAGCTGAACACCTTATCGTCCAACTCCTCGGACTCATTTCGAGCCCAACTGCACCAAGTCAATCATCGATTGGATGAAGTCCAAAGAGAATTCCACAATCCAAAGGAAGAACGTGGGAAAGTCTCTCTCAAGAATCCCCTTTCGTCTAGGAAATCCAAGACAAGTCGATCCCCCAAGCTTTCATCTACCGACACTAGAGGCCTACGATAGGAGCTCCAACCCGGCGGAACATGTTACCACCTTTCGAGTCCAGATGGCCTTGTATAGCACGTCCAATGCCCTAATATGGTGAGCTTTTTCAACCACCTTTTGAGGTCCCGTACGGATGTGGTATAATCGGTTGAAGCCCTTATTGATCTCATCATTTGTCCAAGTAGCAAGAGATTTTGAGTTTAATTTCCTGGTCAATGGCAAACCGAAGCCATCCGCAGTTGTGCTCCTCAACCCGAGTCAGAAATATGACGAACCCCTCTCTCATTTTGTTTCTCACTTCGTCACGAAAATCAGAGCAATACCCAACGCTCATCCCTCTTTGACTATGTAAGCGTTCTTAATGGGGTTACAATCGTTTATGTTTTTCTGGACGCTGATCAAAAGGCCATCGACAACTGTGCTTGAGATGCTCTAATGTGCCAACCAGTATAATGTCGTCGAGACATTAGTGGTAGGGAAGTATGAGAAACCTCAAGGGCAACCTCTAGAGCCCCCCGAGGAGACGACCCGATCGGCCAGAACCATCCTACCCGAGGCCACCTCCGTCTCCTCTAAACTTGACTATGACAAAAAAATTTCTCCAGATCAAAGAAAGGGCTCCTGAGAACGCCTAACCCCATGAGAGCTTAAGGATCAGACAAAGTATTATCGTTTCCACTGAAACTATAACCACGACATGGAGGAATGTCATGACATAAGAAATCAGATTAAGGAGCTCATACACATGGGATACCTTCGGTGCTACGTGAAGAGGCTCGAGAGCTTCCCCACGCCCCTAGGGTTTGATAGAGAAGTAGATTGACATTATCGTTGGGGGACTAACGTCTAGCAAGGATAGTGCGTCGGGTCGTAAGGTCTATGCCTGAGCCATCATGGAGAGACGCCCCAAGCGAATGGACGAGCTAAAGATCACCTTCAAGGCGGTGGTATTGAATCTCAAATTTTGATAATTAAATCAATTGTTAGGTTTTATGATCTAACTTGTGTGTTAGAGAAAGTGATGTATAATTAACTATGACAATGAAATGATATTACAATCAGATGTTGGGCCGGAGTCAAGTTCGAGCATCGGGCCGAGGTTCGGATGATGCAGTGGGAGCTCATCGGAAGTTCATCGAAGGTGATTAGGAAGCTTGCTAGGAGTACCGCTTTTAGGATTATTAATGGTAGTACCATCGGTGGGCGGCGGTAGTACCACTGTCACCCCTATTTTCTATGTGCTTTCGACGGTAGCACCGTCGGTGTCGATGGTAGTATTGCGCGTACCCAAGATTTATGGGATTGGTTAGATTTTGGCTCTAGTTTTTGAAGCCAATTGGAGACTATAAATACCCCAAATATTCTTGCATTCCAGTGCAAGAAAATGATAAGTGTAACAAAAATTGGTCATAATCTTGGTTTAAAATTATGTAAAATTTGAAAGCTTCCATTGAGTAATTCGAAGTGTAAAGTGTGTATAAAGGAAGAGAGAAAATTTTGTGAAGGATTCTCTCTTGAACTTGTGAAAAGAAGAGAAGTGTAAAGGGTTTAATCTTCACCCGTAGAAGAAAATAATTAATGGACATCGATGAGCCCCAACGAAGGACTCCAAAAAGTGGACGTAGATTGACAAAATCACTATAAATTGTGAACCTTCTCTCCTTGTTTCTTTTCATCATTTATTAGCTAAATCAAAATTTTTTTATCATAAGTTTAAATCACTCATGTATTTTATTTCAACTGAATCGCTTATGATTTTTTTCTTGAACAATTTTTTCAAACCAACTTTTAATTAACCCTTGCACTAATTAACCCCTCTAGTGCCAACTTTCAGCAGTAGGTCCAAATCTAATGTACCCAATTGCACTCTTGTACGGATGTATTGAATTTTGTATTTTTATTATTCGCCTAATGCCTTGGCTTGGGGCGACAGACGATATAGGAGCAACGGGAGATTTTAAGGCAGGAGTAGTAGGGCAAAAAGTCAGACTTCAAACAGATTTCTTGATAATGAGATAAGGGAGTATCCATTTGATACCAATGTTTGTAAGGCCTATGCTTCGTCGAGGTCGAGCGGTATTGAGGAATAAGAGATCAACATAAGATATGAGATCAGTAAAGTAAGGCTCCAAAGCCAGAGTCAAGTCCAGTATTTGTTCCTGAGCTCACCTATCCCCTTAAGTAATTGGTCAGCAAGTGCATTCGAAGCCTATACTTTACTACCTAACCTAAAACCTAAGCTTTTTTGAATGCAAACAGTAGCACTGGAATGAAACGCACAAGTATAAGACCTAAGATAACACAGAGGAGTTCAACCCCCAATCAAAGGAATCAAATTCGTAAGTCAATCGTAAATCTCCAGCCGCCCCCTGAAAAAAGGAAAAACCATGTGATCCGTCCTACTTCCCGGGATATCTACATCAAAAACAAATAAAAAAGAAGAGAAAAGTGTCTAGGAAAAATTCCACATGCACCCACGTGAGATCGAATTTCGCAGATTGATTTGATCAGATCCTAACATTTGGTATCAGAGAGCAAGGGTATTCTCAATTGGATTAACACCCAAGTGAGTAAAAGAATTCGTTTAGTATTAATGAGGGATATTTTATTGCACATTCTCTCATGTTCAATGGGATGAATTACACTTCTTGAAAAATTAGAATGCGTATCTTTTATATTTCTATGAAATTCGATTTATGACATATTGTTGAAAATAGTTTGAAAAGTATTCCAAACGAATGAACGAATGAAATGATTTAGAAAATAAGATTCTCTCTTTGAATGCTAAAGCGATGAACGTTATATTTTGTGCTCTTGACAAAAATTAGTTTAATCGAATTTCTATATGCGAAACTGCATAGAGATTTAGCACACACTCGAAATCATACACAAAGGGAAGTAGTCAAAGAGTCTAATATTAATCTTTTAGTACATAGCTATGGGTTGTTCCATATGAAACTAAGTGAGACTATTGGAGGCATGTACACCCATTTCACTGATGTCGTCAATAGTCTAAAATCACTTGGTAAAAGTTTTTATAATTTTGAGCTTGTTAACAAGATATTAAGATCTCTTCCAAAAAGTTGGGATCCTAAAATAACGATAATTCAAGAAGCAAAAGACTTGAATAATTTTCCATTTGAAAAACTTACTGTATCTCTGATGACTTATGAAATGAGCTATAAAGCTCATGATGAATTTTAAGAACACATTCTGAAGAACATGAAAGATATTGTTCTGAGAAATAAAGATGAACAATTTCCAAAAAACAGGAAGAATTTAGTACTGAAAATAGCAGATGATTCCTCGAGTGATATCTCGAGTGACGAGGACAATGATCTTGCACTATTAACAAGAAAACTTACAAAATTATGAAAAAAGTAAAATTCATAAAAATAAAAATAAATAAAAAAGGATAATATAATATATTTTGGATGCAAGAAGCTAGAACATTTCAAAAGTAAATGATTATAGTTGAAGAAAAAGTCACAAAATAAGAAGAAGGTCATATCAATATCAATAACATAGGATGATTCAAGCTCATTAAAAGAAGAAGACAACAAAGAGGTTACCAACTACGCTCTCATAACCATCCATGACAAGGCAAATGAATCTTCCGATGTCTCATTTATATTTGATGAATTATTAAATATATTTTATGAATTTTTAATGAATTTAAAAAGATTAACAAAACCTATAAACTACTTAAAAAGGAACATCCATCACTAGTTAGTAAACTTGAAAAGATGCATGAAGCATCAACATCACACAATTCTTATAGTAAATGTGAAACATTAGAGGAACTTAGAAAGAAAAATATCATATTGAATAAATTTTAAAAAAAATAAAATATTAAATAAATCCTTAAATATGATCCTTGCAAATAAGGGTCATGTTCATAGAAAAAAATATATTGACTTTGTGGGCAATACTCAATAAAAAGTTAACTATCTTTATTAAGAGGCCTATATTAAACTTTTATTCAATTAAAAGGTTTGATTTGTTATATATTGTTTATTTTTCTAATGATTTTTTCCACTTGTTATCTGCGAATATGACGATTCTTTTATTTAGGCTAGTAAGCTTGGAAAAATAAGTTGGATCTTCGGTCATGTGCCTTGAGCATCCATTATCAAAGTACCATTATGTGGGTCCCTCATGAAAAGCTATAACTAATTTAACTAAGGACATTGTGTTTATGATTCCTTTAGAAACTCAAATCAATTTATGTGGACTATACTTTCTAAATGAAAAATTATAGTCAACATATCATAATCTACTATAAAAATTACATTTAAGTTTAACATAAAATCTACTAAGCATTAGACAACTATGTGATAAAGGATATATTATTAAATTTAAATCTAATTCTTATATAATTAAAATATCATACAAAATAAATCTTTGATTGTATTAAGAAATAATAATGTGCATACGATTGACATTACAATTTTTTATGATAAATGTATTTTAGACTTTGAAAGATGATGTTTAGATTTGATATAATAGACTATGTCATGCTAGCATAAAACTAATATATCAAATCTTAACTAAAGATTTAGTAAGAGGATTACGTAATATTAAGTTCATCAAAGACAAGATTTATGATACTTGTAAAATAGAAAAATAAATAAAAAATAGTTATTAGTCAAAAAATTAAATAATCAACTCTAGACCAATACAAGTAATCAATATAAATTTATTTGGACCAATTGATACTACAAACTTAGGAGGTAGTAAAAACGCATTTGTCATTATAGATGATTATAATAGATATATTTAAACTTATTTTTTGACACACAAAAATGATTCTTTTAATTATTTTTAAAAATTTTAAAAACGTGTTCAAAACAAAAAAGATTTTATGATCTTATCAATACGTAGTAATCATGATGATGAATTTTAAAATAATAATTTTTAAATTTTTTATAAGTCAAATCAATACAACCATAATTTCTCTATTCCTAGAAATCCACAACAAAATTAAAAAAAATAAGAACTCACAAGAAATCATTATAACCATACTAACGAACATAATCTATCCAAATATTTTTGAGCCGAAGGTGTTAACACAACATACATGTAAATATTAGAATTATTTATTGAAGGGACATGCATATAAATATCAGAATTTAAAATCAGAAATATATGAGAAAATCAATACAGGATTGGGAAATAAAAAAGAGAAAATAGTATGGGTAAACAACAAAAAAAAAACATGAGCTCATAACTCTCTCTCTTTCTCGTTATCAATCACACGAGTCTATGAAACAAACAACCAGCTTTGATCGCACTCTGATTTGTTGACAATGTGTTTTGAGTCTCCAACGGCGGAGCAAAATTGACAACCATGCAATTAGGATCTTTTTCTTCAAACACTCCTCCAATTGAGTCGGTCTTTAATATCTAAACACATAAAATTTCTAAAGTAAACCTCTGCAGACAACTTTCTGGAATTCAGCAAAATAGAAAAATCAAAAGTTTTAAAAACTAAGCTGCATTTCATTTTGGAAGTCTGTCAGTCTTCACTAAAAGCTGCATTTCATGAAGGAGAACCAACCACTCACTCGTGTTGAACAGTAAGAAAATGACCTAAGAATGAAATATGCATCCACAAAATCATGTTAATATCAAACAAGAAAAAGGAAAGAAATGCTTTAAAAAAAAAATCAGATGGAGAGGGAAAATACACATCAATTATAAACTTAAAAAAGAACATTTTATTTACAACCGATAGATAACGTTAGCAGACTTCAGGAGATTGACGGTAGCAAATGAAGACTGATCTAAGCTACTTAAATTGTATATATGTCTAATAATGGCCAACAGTTATGCAACCTTTTTTCTGATGATTTCTTCATCTTACACCTGAAATTTTAGAAAGATGTGATGAGAAATTTTTTTTTTATAATACGCTGATACTACATTCGCATGGCCGATATCTACAGTTTTCTTTTCACATCTAACATCCCTCAGGAACCCAAGGAATCTAATTCTTGTTGACATTCTTAGAACACATCTATAGAACTCTATTGTAATCCTTCAACAACAACAAGGTGCCAAATCAGAATCCCTTGAAGTAGGGATGCACATGAGTTGGATAGGATTCTATTTGAGATGGACAGGTAAGCATCTATGGCTGATGATGACTGATCCAAACCACGATCTGACCCACCAACAGGTCAACTTTTCTTGACCCACATAACTAGCTAGCGGTTCAGGCCAAAATGGATGGGATTATGGTGGATTGATGGGTCAATACATTTTTCTGTGTTATTTTTAGCATATTTTACCTTGCATAATCTGCATGAAAGCCAAAAAAAAACACTATCCATCACTCTCCATGGGTGATGTCCGTCCTTCATGCATTTGTTCCTCTATCCACAAAAAAAATCCTATAAATAATGCATATTACAGTTCTGTATAAACATCTTTTCTAACATCTCTTGAATCTTCAACTGCTGCCTTCTCTATGAGTAGAATAATCTCTCGAAAATTTTGTCCCAAAATAATGATATCTAAACTCTTAAACTTACTCCAGCAGCCTACCCAGCAAGTTCACAATTGCTTTTATTGATGAATTTTCTTATACAAGAATTAAAAAAATCATGAAAATGGTAGAGGTTTGCAGGGTAATATCCATAGAAAACAAAATCAACTAACAGAACAAATTGTTACCTAAAAGAATGGCATGCGCAAGCAAAAGAAGGTGCATTCTTGAGAGTAAAAATTGCCACACATATATCTATAAGAACATATCATACTGGGAACAATAACAGGATGACAACCAAATGATCTAATTACCTAAAGGTTTCATTTACAAAGAATATTAATTTATTAGGATAGTAATTAAGAAAATGCAGCTTTTGAATAAAAGCACCAAAGAAACTCAGAAAATAAGTTATGCGTTAAAGGTAGTATGGTACATAGGCTCCAAGAGTACACTCAACTGCCAAGTTATGAGTTTAATGCTTATTAGAATCATTTGGTCACCTGTATGTGTAACTTCGAGCATATTCATGCTTGCTGTTAGTACTTTTAAATTGTTGGTCCATTCCATAACGAAAAGAAAGCATCAAGTATCCAGCATAGGTCATTGTTGAAACAAATAACCATGGGTATTGACAATAATAAGTCATAGTGTATTAACAATTTGGGGTCAGCTATATTGAGCTTTAGGTAACATTGATTACTGTACCAAACAATAACCTTTGTAAATTATGGGTATTTAAATCTTTATTCATAGTCTTTAGTAAAACTTTCTTAGATCTCCATGTACCTCTCCTTGCACCACTAATACACCTAACATTGGATATCAACCTATTGTTGGAGTCAAGTCATGGGTTCATATCGTCCTCAACAGAACTCAGGTTGGAAATTTACATTTTCTCTTGGTACATAAAGTTAGGTCCTCAGATGAACACTACAATATTCATTAGCTAGGCCCAATAATTGGGAATTTATCGCTTGCCATAGTATCTATTAATTTTAATAGAAAATAACTCACCCAAGATCTGAGTGTGAAAATTTCAACTGTTTGTATTATCTTCAGTTTCAGTTCTGATGTTCACCTACAATATGATTGCTGTCTCGCTCCGTCTGGTTAGGTCATGCCCTGCTACCAATTAATTATCTCCTTTTGCACAAGTACTATAAGTTCTTGAAGGTTACTGAATCATCAATTACTTAGTCTACTAATACTGATAGGCCTAGAAAGGAAACTATCAAAAGAAGACTTTAAACAATACAGTATCTTTCACATGGATGCATTAATATTACAAGAGATCCAAGATTTAAACATCTCATATTATCACATCAATAACACTTGTGTCTCTCTCACTGTTCATCCCGAAAAATTCACTGCAATCTAGCTGAATCACAATGTAAGATTAATTTAGATATATCTAATTAACATCTAGTACTGTTCATACATGTCGTTTTCAGAGTTGTCAAGAAAAATCTCTTATTGTTACAAGAATATTTCAATTTTGTCTAAAGCCATCGGTGTTCACCCATAGATCTCGGTTTTAAAAATTTTGAAATGTACCATGATCACGTAGGTAATTAGGTCATTCTACATGGCTGACATGTGACACCATATCCCAAAAATTATTAATCAATGCTACTATGGTGCCATGGT
The DNA here is from genome assembly GCA_021527575.1 of Ensete glaucum. Classification (NCBI taxonomy): domain Eukaryota; kingdom Viridiplantae; phylum Streptophyta; class Magnoliopsida; order Zingiberales; family Musaceae; genus Ensete; species Ensete glaucum. The sequence continues at coordinate 33,624,429 of CM038554.1, forward strand.
TGCTCACCCCTTTGATGACACTGGGTGAGGACAACATTAATCAATGTTCATATATTTTCTGATGCCAACCATCATTTGATGACTATTTGAAATCTGCCTCCTTAACTCTTGCCCTCTGTGCACAGAAAGTCCTAAACATTCACATTTGTGTTTTACCACTATTGATGCTACTTTGATACATGAAACAGCCAGTTTTAAGATACATATAAACCAAATTACAAGCAACATTATAACATCCTAGTTTGTCTTGTGACACCAGCAAAACTAAAACACCACAGTTGCAACATAAAAAGTGCAAGAATCAGGAAATAACAAAGTATTTTGATGTGTAACTGTTATGCCTTAGTTATCAATCAAAGTCACTAATGATAAGAAACCCAATCCTACATACTGAATTCATGAGTATTCTTAAGCCGTGACATTCAAAATTATCATATAATTGTTTAACAAAATCTAGAAAACATTGAGACAAAAAGAAATATAATTGCTAGGGTCCTTGCAATTTACCTCTTGGAGTTAGCTCAGGTAAAGACCTCATAGAACTTCTCAATGACTAGCAAACCCGAGTCGATTGACTCCAGAGGATCCTTCCTAAGCCGATGTCTCAAGCAGTTTGGAATGACAGTGGCTATGTCTTCGGCAGTCACTTTATCCATCCCTTTCAATGCAGCCAAGGCCTTGGCAGCCCTGTTGATGACGATATCCCCTCTCAGCCCGTCCACATTCAGCTCCGCACAAACTTTAGAGATCTTCACACGAAGGTCGTGATCTATCTGCACCGATGCAAGCGAGCTTCGTGCTGATGTAATCTGTTGCTGGAGCTTCTCTTGCTCCGCCCGGTAAGATTCCCTGAACCCCTTGGGGTCTCTATCGAACCGAGCTCTCTCCTCCACAATCTTGACCCTCAGTTCGGCCTCCCTGACCGTCCCCACCTGTGCGTGCATTCCAAATCTGTCGAGGAGCTGCGGCCGGAGCTCACCTTCCTCGGGGTTGCCAGAACCGATGAGGATGAACCGAGCGGGGTGGGAAATGGAGATGCCCTCCCTCTCCACGGTGTTCCACCCGGAGGCGGCGGAGTCGAGGAGCACGTCCACCAGGTGGTCGTCCAAGAGATTGACCTCGTCAACGTAGAGGATGCCCCTGTTGGCCTTGGCGAGCAGGCCGGGCTCGAAGGCCTTGACGCCCTCAGTGAGGGCCTTCTCGATGTCGATGGTGCCGCAGACGCGGTCCTCGGTGGCGCCGAGCGGGAGGTCCACCATGGTGATCTTGGTGGCGGAAACGGGGAGGGGATCGCCGCGGGCGGCGCGCTCGCGGACGTCCATGCTCATGGACTCGGGGTCCTCGGGGTCAGAATTAAACGGGTCGCCCACTACCACCTTGATCTCGGGAAGGAGGTCGACGAGGGAACGGACGGTGGTGGACTTGCCGGTACCGCGGTCGCCCATGATCATAACGCCGCCGATCTTGGGGTCAATGACGTTGAGGAGGAGGCACAGCTTCATCTCGTCCTGCCCCACGATGGCCGAGAAGGGGAAGACCGGCCGCTGGCTCTCGCCGATCATCAACTTCTTCTTCTTCCCCTACCAAAACTCAGCGTTAAACACGCAAACGCTCGTACCTCAACCTCCGGCAATTGGGGAAAGGACTCACCTCTTCGGCGGAGGTGAGCTCAGTGGCGGCGGCACTGGAGACAAGGGAGCGGCGGGCTCGGTGCTTGTGCGCAGTTCGAGCGCAGACATTTAAGTTCCTCCGGTGGCAAATGCCGGCTGAGGAGAGGAGGAAGCAAGGAAGGAGATTGTGATGTGGCGGGGTAGGGTTCCTTTGTCGAATAGAGATAGAATGCCAAGTGGACTTACCGGGAAGTGAAGTCGGGGAGAGAGGAGTGGGGAGGGTTCGAATTCTGGAAGCGGGGAGGACGGGGAAGGAGGGCGCGAGCAGACCCGCCATGGGAGGACGGGGGAAGTCCTGCGAGCCGTGTGCGTGAGTGACGGGGGTCGGAGGAGAGTGGCGTCGGATAAGAAGATAGAGAGAGAGAGAGAGGGAAGGCGGGGGATTGCGCATGTGGATTTCCCTTAAATGCCTATGTTGATTGGGCTTGTTTGAAAGACCAGCCCAGTTTCGGCCCAATTAGATGCATCGCTCATTCAATTTAGGCCCATTCAAGAGTGTTGTGCATCGCTAACCTATAAATGTTCCTTTCAGGATTTTTTCGACACGATTCGTACATTATTTTCCAATCTCTCTTCCCATTATCACTATCACAGGGTCGGAAAAAAAAGTTATGATAGCACAGCGCAGTGGCTACATAACTTCAAGTTTTACTTTTCAAAATTATAGTTCATTTTTTTTTAATTTTCTCCTATGACATATGAGTTGTTTTTCTAAAATAAAAATAATTTTATAAAAAAATAAATACTTTGGATAAGATCAACGAACGACCTTTGGGGTAGCGGCTTCCTAAAAAAAAGGAGATGAATAAATAAGATATCCAAAAATTTACTGCTTGAATTTATAAACTATTAATTAGTTACAGAAATCAATAATTTATTTCTCTTATCATACGCAAATTGAAGAGAGAAATGTCTTGTGTTTTCCTTCCATAGACTCTATGGACATCAAAGCTATAGTTTGTACCATAATAGAGCTGTGAGCAAAATATGGTCCACCTCACCTCCATATCCCACCAAAGAGTCGATCTCTCCTCCAGAAATCCATCCATACCCAAAGCTCCCTACAATGAGAATGAGAGTGTAGCATTAGCATTTCAGCATTTGCAACATGCTAATGTAAGTTTTTAAATTCCTAGAGTATAAGATTGTCAATATGATTTAGTGAGAAACTAATATGATTTATGACTTCTATAAAATGAAATTTTATTTTTATTTATTTACTTCTTAATTTATATTATATATATATTTAATTTTAAAAAATATATTAACAATATCAGAAGAATAAATTTGTCATATAATATTCAATAAACATTTGAAATATAATTTTATTAAATAAAACTTACATCAATACACATTTAAAATATAGTTCTAATATTATCATTTACCAAACATTCGAGGTATTCCATAATTATACATTTACTCAAGTCTTTTACTTTAAATATATATTAAAAATATAAATATATTTTCAAACGTAGTCTTAATTCCTCTTTATTTTTAATTTTTATATTTCCTTTATACATAAAAATGAGTCATGAAGACCGAACCTTTTCACTACGCACACGATAGCTTAAGCACATAAGGTTAAGCTCCTTAGAGACATAAGTTGTCTTTCGTTTTTCTTTTTATTCTTTATATACTTTTTATCCTAAAAATGAGACTTCGAAGATCCAATCTTTTGACTATGGATACAAATACCACCAGGAAGTCTCGTTAGAGACAATAAGGTGTTTTTGAGCAAAGATGATACATTAGGTAGGAATGATGATACAAAAGTTTCTATCGACATTGTTGCTTTAGTTGATAAATCTAATCTTTAAGAAAACTAGTCACTTATTTATATGCGTGGTTTTAAAAATGGATTGAACATTTTCGTGTAGTCTGCTTAGATAGCTTTTTTTTTTTTTTGATTTAACAGTAAATATGTGTGGCTTTATATTTTTCCTATTCGTATATGATTCAATCGTCTCCATCTTAATTGTAATGGCAGGGTCAAAATTACGATTTGGAGCTCAACAACTACATTAGCTTTTTAGAAATATTTAGTCTTATGGGTTTGACACTACGTTAAAAATGTAATAATGGTGAGCTAAACATCTAATAATCAAGATAATATACGTTAGAGTCGGCACCAGTTCAACCCACAAATTTAAATCTATTCGATCGTGGGTGGGTCAATTCCAATGTGTGTGTGTGTGTGTGTGTTATCAGGATCTCTTACCATCTACGGATGTAAGAGTGAGAGTGTTGTTATCTTAATCTTCTTTTCAATCTCTCCTCCTCCTCGTACATCAATATTTTTAATTGACTTCCAAGTTTGAGATCGATCGGTTTAGTACTCACTGCAGCCCACACTAAAGCGAGCTGGTAGTATGTATTATTGCGCAATCATCTCTTTTTGGTATATAAATGTCCAGAACCAGATTCAACTATAGAACAAGCAAAAGAGTTCATCAAATATACAAAAGCTTTTACCTAGCTAACTTATTAATGTGTCTGCCGTTTGACCATAAGAAGGTGAAGATAATATGAACTGCATTATATATAATGAAGTGCCTGCTGCATTGAGACACTCGTAATATTTGGTACAACAGTCCCTTTCCGGGGAATAACTTAGACCGATAAAAACCATTTCTTAATGGCCACCTTAAGAAAACCGTGCATTATTGGACATTCTTGCACGTCCGGAGTGCAACTTGAAATGTATCCAAAAGATCACGTCTTATAATAAGATGGTTTAGGGATCACTTGTCGTGCAGTGGAGAGAGAGATAGAGAGAGAGAGTGGATAGGCTTGAGTAATGCGTGGCAACTCGATCACGAGGAAAAAGGATTTTGCTTTTTAAGGTTTCGGTTTGAGGTCAACGGATTAGTGCAGTCCTACGATGTCCAACGTATGTATGTAGCCAACAAGAAAGCCTCAATCACTATATCGCCAACTACAACACTGTGATCATGAGATCAAAGGATTAGTACGATAGATTTTGTTGGGTCAACCAATGCATTTGGCCATTCCCGTCACCAGTCCTAATCCAGCAAGCAGCAGCCCAGAGTTTCTCTCTGATGGAAGCTGACCGCAACAATGCTTATCTCCACATCAGAGAGAGAGAGAGAGAGAGAGAGAGAGAAGAATGCAGCTTTGACTAGCTAGTGGTCGGGCCATGGAGATCACATTCCGACAAGCAAAGGCTCTCTTATTCGAGGAAGGGAAAAAAAAAAACAAAAACTCTTTTAGCAGTTCTCCAATCCATGTTCTTGGTGTGCTTTGAGATATTGGCGACTGTAACGAAGTCAATCGTCATGATCTTAATTGACGGTCTAAAGATCTTATCCTCAGACTATTCCCACAGGGAAGGCAGTCACAGCTCCAGCTCAAAGGGTGAGAGATAACGCATGCATGATGAGGGCGATTGGAGTAAGCCACGACGACTGTCTGCCGCTTTGCGCAGTCAACTCCTTCCTCACACCACTATAAATGCCATTGCTGGGTGTTGGTATTTGGCATTGCAAACACGACATGCAGTGGAGCTCAGCATGTCTAAGAAACTGGTATTCTCCTTCTTCTTGATCTGTTTGATGATGAGGACCGAAGCTAGAATGCAGCATCTCCATGGCGGCCTTCCAGACCATAACAGTGTCTGCTTCCATGGTGGGAGCTCGACAGCAATGGAGGCGGATCCAAATAGAGACGTCCCCGGAGGACCAGACCATCAGCACCATGTCTCGTCACCATCAACTCCATAGCAGCAGCACTACAGTACATGCATACACAGTCGGTGCAGGAAGAGAAGACAGGTTGAGGCATTCAACCTGCGAGCACACGACGATCATTTCAGAGCAGCTCAACTCTATAAGAACAGATAATAATGTCATGCATTGTTGCTTCACTGGCTTTACTTCATCCTGTACTGGTCTTTATCTTTGATTACCTTGCAGTTAATTTGCATTAGCTCCGTAGCTTGTCAGTGCTCTCCGACTCAACGATAAGGAAGAAAGATGGTGTACTTTCCTCCACAATATATAGTACCTGCATGCACTGTGTGTCATGTTCTTTCAGTCTCTTTATATTTAGGCATTATGATTTCATGAATAAGATTATCATCTGCATTTGTTGGATTAAGTAGTATCTCCATAATACATGTGGAGGTTTACAGTTAATTTGCATGAGTTCTGCCACTGAAAGGAATCACCTTCTACAACAATTGACTGACAACTCTTTTTTCTTAGGCTGCTTTGATCGAGCTTCTCATCTCAAGCACCTTATAAACCCCCCCAACACACACACACACACACACACAAAGGAAGAAAAGAAAAAAAAACCACATTAAATCTTTTATCTGTATCTCTCAAGAAATAAAGAAAGAAAGGTTGATGTTTTGATCAGACATGGGACAGCTAAAAATTCAATCCACTAGCCTAGATTATAGTTATGGAGCGTGTAGACATCCTGAATAATAAGATTAAATTTATTTATGCATTACCTAAATCAAAATCGAGGAGAAAATTTATCTCGGAGAACTCATACAAAAAAGAACAGACATTTGAGAAGATGACTCAAGGATTACTCTTACATTGCTAAAAGATAAAGAACAGCAAACTACGAAAAAAGAAATGGACAAAATAATGCAGTATATAGAGTGTTTAAAAAAATTATTTATGAATCATTTTGAGGGATCAACGTTTTGTTTCTATTTCTTCTATGGATAAATCAAAATCACTTATTATTTTGACAGATGTATGAAAAATGTCCTTTTAAATATTGATGATTTTTTTTTATTAGGGATCTATATTTTATTCCAATTTTCTCAATGGATAAATCCAAAATATTTATTGTACTCTTTCTTTGGAACCCCTCGTACCAAACCTCGATTCCAGCTGCCACCCACTGCGGGTCCCATGATTTAACCATATTTATAACGAAGGTAGAAGGACGGGGAATCTTGATGGCCCACAAATAACGTGGGCTTCGCCGCCGATGCATGCGTAAGTGGCCCTTTGGTATTCTCGAAATATTTTGAATGGTTGCTCCCGGTTGGCGCCTATAAATAGAGAGGGAATGGGGGTGCGGCCACTTAGTTGCTTGAACTCCTTCGAGGTCTCAAAATAGAGCGAGGAGATGAGAGAAAAGGAAGAAGGGAACGGGGTGCACCGCGGTGGAGCGATCGACGAAGAAACCCCCGATCATGTATCTCACCTCCCTCCACCTTTGTCGATCGGCACTCCAGTTCTACTGGTATTCTCTTTCTCGCTGTCCCCCTCTTATCCAGATTCATGGCATTTTACTAAGATTCTCGCTAAAATTAGTGATCTAAATCGTTTTCTGGTGAATTCAATTGCATTGGTAGTGCTGAATTGTTGATTTCGTGGTTTGATTCAACTATCAGCAAGGAGATCGATCAGATCTTCTTCAGATCTGGAGTTCTATTCGTTTCCAAGGACGAATCGTAGTGTAACGATTTAGTCTGAAGTCGGTCATTCTTATTTCTCTTTCCGGTTTTAGATATTTGATTGTTTCATGAGTGAAACAGAAGCCCGTTGATCCCATAGATTATGATGTTGAACTACCAAACCCTTAGTTATCTTTATGCGAAATTAATATCTTTGGATGGTGAGAATCAAAAATATATTTTTATTTTTTTTACATCATTTCTACACATACGATATGTTTAGACCTATATAAATCAAATAAACCAAATAGTAGTTTTTTAGAACCTACTATATGTTCAGACCTATATAGACCAAACAGTAGTTTTATAGTCAGAATATTAGATAGATATTAGGGTTACCTAATAATTAAATATTGAAAGATCGTAAATAAAATAATAAAATATCTATAAAGATGAAGAATTATATGCCCATATGTAAGAGATTAGATCGTTGATTCTATAAATTATCTCAATAATAGTAAATTTATTTTATGATTTATATTTACATTAATTATAGGTATAATTTATAAAAAAATAAAAAATATATATTATTATATTATTGATAGTAAAAGTTGATTTAATGATATACTTTGAAACTACTAATCAAGGTATATGACGGTGAAACTACTAATATAGTTTTTCTCTAATAATGATAATTACTCCAACGATTTTAAGCATATCGACATATAATATTTAGTGGTTCGAAAAATGGATTTGGAAACAAATAAATATTAATTATAAATTTAAATTCTAATGTATTAATTACTAGTCCATTCACTAAAGTCTTACAATCTAAGATATTTAAAAAAATGTATTCTTATGTTTGTGAACAATATGTAAAAAATATGATGATAATATTTGAATGAATATTATAATTAATATTTTTATTTATATAATAAAATTATTATTTTTGTTATCATATTTTTTGTTTATGCTTGTACGTGATAATAGGATTGCCATGACAAGATAAATTATAAGGATCACTATGGATTATATTAGAAAGGACTAAGAGTATTATTGTACAATAAAAATAATTATAAGACAAATGACATATAATCACTATGACTCGATTGATCGCCTAACTTACTATAGTATTATGGTATTTGTTGGATATATCAATATTTTATAAAATTATACACATATAAATTATTTTTTAAAACTCAAAATCCAATCAAGTAAAATTATTTTAAAGTTATTATTATGATTTTAAAATTTTTATTTTTTATCTCTCTCGATTTATGAGTCAAGGAGAGCATGGTAAGGCTTATAACCTAATTTATTTATTGGATATGTTAAGGATAATGATTAGATTCTAATCAAATATTTAAAAATTGATACTTAAGCATTTATATCTTAATAAAAGGGAATATCTAGTATTCTTGTAAAGACCCTCCCTTAAATAGGGGTGGCTCGTGTTTTTGTGATGTTTCGAAACACAATTAAGGATAGTCTTGCAAGAAGTAAGGAAGACGAAGAGGGCTAGCTTCTTGTATGGATGGAAGAGTCGAAAATTATAGAGATGTTTCGATTCGATATAGGCATATCGAATAAAGATAAGCACCTTCTTTTCTCGGATCTAAGGTATGTTAGATTTTAATCCTTGACATTAATGTTTCTGTATTATAAATTTGTTTTTAACAGTAGGATGAGTAGGATCCATATATTTAAGGCATTTGGATGTTATGAAGCTAAATCTCGTACCTTTCCTTCTTCTATCTAATGAGGCTTCGCTTCTCCAGCGTCGACCGACGTCGATGATCCGCTCTCCACGGCAACCGAGAGCATCCTGGCGACAGCGTTGTAATCATTAAAGTAAGAGCGGAGGGTGAAGGATGCACCGAGGAGAAGGGCGGAGATGAAGAGTCTTCATGCATAATAACTGCAAATTGTTGCTAACTTTTAGTTTTAGTAGCAGCTAATGCTACATGTTTTTTGTTTCAAATTTGAAGTCATCAAGTTTTCCTAATAGAGAGTTCAACTGCAACAACATCATCTGAAACTATGATAACGACTGGGTTAGCAATATTGTCGAAGAATAAACTAATATTAGAAGAACAAAGAATTCCAACACAGTTATATGTTTATGTGACAGCTTACAGATATAGATAGTCATGCAACTTATCTTGCAATAGATGGTTGCAACAAAATGTTTCAAGAATATGAAAGCGGGTAAGATTCATATTCATAATATCTGACATAATGGCTTAATAAAAAGATCTCTAGAGCTTGTTTAAACTCAAAAGAAATTGAAATGTCTGCTTATTCTCAGAAACTTCGACTGTTGAGATTCCACCAGTAGGTAGCAGACATATTTTTTTCACACTATTTACACATATTTTTCAGCAAAACTAAATGAGAACATGGGAACATTAGCCATGAGGTGATTTGCAGCATGTTCTCATATAATTTTGAAGTTTGAAGTACAATTTTGAGATACAAGGGGCATAAATCTTGCATAATGATGCTTATTAACACTGCCAGAAGTTGATTATCTAGAACACTTTTATTAAAACAAATTGACAAAAGAAGTCAAGTGCCTCTTGCAAATTAGTATTCGATAATCATTTGTGTAAATACAAACCTTTTAGGAAGATACAGTGTGAGCTTGCTGTAAATTTGGCAGGTTGAAGCTGAACTCGAGGAGCGGTAAAACAAATAATGATCTGCCAGATGCCATCTCCATTGACATACAAACAGGAAGCCCTCTCAATGCAAATTAATCCTGACATTGTTAGAAGAACAAATCACACCACAAAGCAGAGAGTAAGCTCATAGAGTCAGCTTTATGAATAGCCCAGACTGGTCCAAGATGCAAAATTTTGATCATGTACAAGAAACACATCAGATGATAAGAAATATTAGATTGATAAACAAAGGAAAAGGAACCCGCAACAAGATATGCTATCATCAATAACTGTTCCGTATGAAAAATATGTCATGCTATCATCGATAACTATTCTGTATGAAAAATATGTTTTTCTTCTTGAGCAAGACAGTAAGAACAACCAGTAAGAATGCACTTAGTCTAAATGAAATTTTACATTTAGTGAGCACGCACAAATTATTTAACACATTTTGTACAGCCTGTTTATTAATTTCTGATCATAAACTTTTAGTTAAAGTTTTAGAAGATGATAATATGACCTCACACATCTTCTATAAATTGCCTACTTAAATATTAGGCACACATAATAACTTGATAAGGAAACTCGTAGAAGTTAGAAAACTTTGAAAATCCTATGTATCCATCACATTGATTTCTACCTGACTTTCTAGATGTTTAATTAAATCTGGCTCAAAGTGCCAAAAGGTCAAGCTTTATCCATCATTACTTCACTTGTTTCAATCTGAACAGCCAGTCAAATTTCTTTTCGACACCTTGTACCAACACATTAAATCCCAAAGCTACTTTTGTGCATATAACCATATCTTTTATGGGTATATTGTAGCAATCTTCATTTAATAATAATCAGATTATTTCTTTCCTTGTGCATATATGTCACTCTAAGAAGTTTGCTTAATGGCAAAAATAATGGTCGTTAGGTTAATATGTGGCCTCCCTAATATTAAACCTGATGCTCTGCCCTTGTCATGTGTTCCTAGAGTAAATTGATTGTCCATTGAAAATACATAAGCACAAACTTCATATAATTCATAGGTTATCTGATACACATTATAAATTGAAGAATTAGTATAAAATACTGGGAGAAATGAGAAGCTGAAAAAAGCTAGTGAAACATCTTAATCAAACCATAATCAATACACCATTACGAGAATCCCTTATTAAGATTAGCTCAAGGTAGCCCATCGATATCTGTCCATTCATGGGTTCCATTGGCTGCAACAAGTGGAGCCTCAGAGAATAAATACACTAACAATACATGCATACTTAACCATATGGACTCTCCTTGTGCATGCATTCCATGACCAATACAAAGCTGAACAACATATGGACTCTCCTTGCAGTAGGGACAATCGTATCTTCACCACCCTGTCTGCTAGCTAGATGATGACAATTTCTATCTTTAACCATAAAAGAATCATTTACCGACTAATGTAATTATTTGCCGGAATAAACTTTTCAAATGTTTTTTTTTTTTTTTACAAAGGGTAAGTGATGAAAGTTGGAGTCAAGCCTAGGACCTTGCGAGATACTTTCAAATGTAATGTTGCTAATGATGACACAAAATATGGATTTTGGCCCCTTTGCCTGTAAACATATAATCTATCTCAAGCTAAAAGGTGAAATATATATCATTATATTGGTCTATACCTTCATTTATCCAATTGGTTGGAAAAGTTGATAGAATCATCTCACTTCTATGGTTGTCTTAATAAGCTTGTCTTGTAGCAAATCCAATACGAAAAAGGTAGTGCAGTATTTGCAGCTTTAACATGTGATAACAATACACTGTGTACATGACTAGTACAGTCCAAAATGGACCTGGAAAAAGCTCTCCTACATGTATCCAAAATAAGCAGAAAAAGGGTTTCAAAAGCATCTCACATGGCATAACACCTGATACCATAAAGGACTTGTTCAAATAATCTTTGAAGTGGCAATTACTACAGGAAATTTTCCATCTTAATTGACCTTACATCTTGATCAAGTCAGACTCGAGTAGAGATCTTAGGCACCCGATGTTTAATAATTCCTGATGCGTGATTCAGAATGGTGTAAAAAGTAAGGACATGCCAAGGAATTTTCAAGACGCTGTTACCAATACAGTAGAAGAATGAACCATCAATAAATTTCACAACAAAAGCCTCTTGGACCATTCTCAATCAAACCAAGGGACACTAAACTGATCAGTTTCTGATCTAGATCGGATCGATGCAACTTCAAGTAATTGGAACCAAGTGACAACCTGCAAATGGTCAACCAGACCTAAGCAGAACCAACCAATCAAACAAAACCAATCTAGTCATCCTGCTAAAATCTCATATAATATATCAAGCAACAGATTTTGGCTAGAAATTATTGTTGGATCAATACAACAACAACAACAACAACAAAGCTGTAAGTCCCAACTGCTTGGGATCGACTACATGGAACTTTCGTAGTCATCGAGATCTACGAAAGACCATTTGTTTAATTAAATCTGAAGTACTTAAATTTTTATTTATAATTTTTATTAAGGTCCTTTTAGGTCTTCCTCTACCTCTCCTCATACCATATTATTGGATCAATCAAGTCTCCTAAAGTAATTACAAGTTCCTTGCTCGCTTGGGAATCAAAAGTTCCTCATTGTCAAGAAAAGCAATAAAAGGATGCACGGTGAGATGATTTTGATTTCTCAATCACATTTTATCCAGTTCCTACGCCACATCTCTTTAGGACAAAGTAAATTTTCCTCTTTGGTAAGTACAGACTAAAAATGACATGGCAAACTCATTCTAAGGTTTTCCATGTCAATCATTCAAATTGTTTAAGACCAACTAATTATTCTGAAATAAATAAAAACTAATTCATTCCTAGCACTACAGAATAAGGAATTCCAAAAATTAATAAACATTAAAAGAAGAGACATCTGGTTTTAGAAAAGAGTCAAATGGTAACAAGTGACGAGAAATACTAAATAAGGACGAAGAGAGGCAGCTCACCAACGAAACAAGTAGACGAGGCATTTGGGCGGCGTCCCACCGCTCACCCCATGCTTTAAACTCACCGGGCTGCACCCCACCCGAATCAGCACCTTCCCGGTGCTCTTACCGCCCACCTGGAGACCCACCTTCGTCCTCAACTCCACTCCGAAACGCACCTCCTTACTCCTGAACCCAGCTCGGATCCTCGCCCCAGCCACCTCATCCACAGGTACCCGCTTCGCCGCTGCCGCGAAGCGAACCACCGTCCGATTCCTCCTCCCCTGCTCGAACCCCGTGATTGCCACAGCCCCCACACTCACGTCACCATCGTCGTCCGCCACCGCCACCCGGGCGTCCCCGTCGCCGTACTCCAGCACGATTCTCCCGTTGGGGTTAGTCGCCAGGATCCCGACCTTAATAGCCGCGTCGAGGAAGGTCCCGTCGGGGCTGGCGACGACGCGGAGCTCGGTGGCGTTGAGGGACTCGAGGCGGAAGGAGGGGAGCCGCGGCTGGAACCAGAGGTAGGCGAGCCCCGCGGCGACGGCAAGTAAGGTACCCAAGACGAGGGCAACAGCAGAGGCCCAACAGCAGACGCGGCAACAGTAGGAGCGCCGCGGTCGGCGATGGGGCTGCTGGGGTAGTGGCTTCCCGGGCTGGCGGAAGGCCGGAGGCAGCGGCTGCCGCCTGGGCGGTGGCCTCGGCGCTGCCGGGGATGGCGCCGCGGGGTCGCGGTACCCCGGTGGCTTCTTCAGCATCGGCTTCGAGGTAGGCTTCTCTTCCGCCACCTCCTTCATTCTATTTATCTTCTTCCTCAATATTCAAAAAATAATGAACATATTCCTTCAAAAAAAAATCCAAATAATCGTACGGAAATTATTTAACCGTAAATTCGATATCACATCCAAATAATAATAACTCAAAAAATAAAAAGCGGAATTTTTATGGACAAACGAATCAGAACAGCAAGAAAAATGAAAAAATTAGGATAGTAAGCAATCCAACGGTGAGGATGGCCACGCTGTGCTTTATGATCGATGGAACCGAAGCTGCATCGATTAAATGGGGTCTAAGCAACGGGAGAAGCAAAGGGAGTGGAGATTGTAGGATGTCTCGCGGGGCACGCGAAGGTAGGGAAACAAGCATCTCAATATTCGGCGTGATCGGCCGACGGCGCGTACGGCGGAGGGAGAAGAAGAAGTTTTCGCCGCCGGGGGGGGGGGGTTGTTGGCCGGGGGGGGAGAGAGAGAGAGAGACGGGGCGGTGGCAGGCTGAGCTCTTAAATGCCAGGCTCATGGAGGCAGGTGACGTGGGTGTCCGGGATTGGGACAACAGAGCAGGAAAAAGGGGGCCCACGACGCGTTGAGTAATTAGCACCTCATCCTACACCGCCAATAAACAGCGAGTACTACAAAGGATAGCAGGCACCTTCTCTACCTGTTTCAAGTTGTCCACATATGTGCCGTTGATGAGAGCACCCAGCGTGCAGACGAGCCGATCCATGTTCGCTCACATGAACGCGTCCTCCTATTTTGTCCTCTTCCTCCACCCCCGGCAGCGGCGCCGAGAACGCACAAGAATCTACAATAACAGGAGGAGGACCACCACCAAGTGTTTGTGGTTATGCCGATCTCTGCATGTATTGTGGTCAGCGTCCAATTCGGGGTAGACAAGGATGGGGCCTCGCCGTTACTACGGCGGATGGAAGGTCCCTTCCTCCCTCTTCTTTTTATCCTTTAGGCAGACCACAGTAACGCACACGGAGAAGGAAATATACCTCACAGGGACAATTTTGACAAACGGCAGCGCTGGGTCATCGTCGTGGCCATTTGTGTCCCGCCCGGTTCACAGTATTTTCTTTAGAATGATGAACACAGCTGGTTTTGGAACCACTGCCACTTCCTTCACGTGATAAGCGGAGGATGTTAGAGCATATATTAAATCCTTTAATGCCAATCCAACCTTGTGAGGTTTGTGGTAGTCCAATCTCGTCAGAGTAGCATGTATTGAGTATTGCTACGACTCAATACATGCTTTAACATCCTCAAAGAACTATACAACCCTTGTGCATCGAAGCTTCCAGATATGTTTGACATTAAAAAAAATTAATATTACGTCCTATGAAAAAATTTCTTCTTTTTTTTTTTTTTGTAAAATAACGAAAACGAGATTTGATCTTAGGACCATCTCAAGTCTCAAAAAATAATTTAATAAATACTATGTTCCATAAATATTAAGGAATATATTTTGTATAGCTGACATGAATCCGTATAATTTAGATCATACGCTTTAGATCAACACTATATTCGAATAGAATTAAGCTAGCTTAACGCACATATAGTAATCTAGGTTATTTTAGTGAAACCAGCATAAATATGTAAGTCTACATGCTATATTCGTGAAGATTTAAGCTAGATTTTAACAATCTATATTGGCCATGTTTTAAAAAGTACTAATTTTAAAATTAACACTAATGATAAAATAAGGAAATCAAAATGCTAAATTTAAAAAGAAATCATACCTCAACCTCCGGACCACAAATGCCATATCATAACTCTTCTTTATCACCTAATGGAACATTCGAATCAGTGTAAAAAAAAATGGATAGAGAGTTAAAGAAAGACATTGTCTGAGAATTTTAAGCCAATTGTCCTTCCTAATATGAGGAGAAGGCAATGACAGGAAAATGGTGTTCTCCTCCAGATTGCAAAGTTGCAACATAACAAAGCAATTGAAATGGACTCACCGATTTAGCATCGCAAATTTCACAATCGAGTCGAAGGCTCTAAGTCGTCGACCACCACATCATCTTCAAAAAGAGAGTCATAGTTCAAGCCTCTCACGACATCAAAGAAGTGAGCAACGGCCTCTTCTGGGGTGTTGACGAGAACGCCATGACCCAGATTAAGTATATGCCCCCGTCGGCCAGCACACCTCACCACCCTGTAAACGAGCATTTCAATTGGTCAAGTTTCAAGTGAACATTCAAAATGAGTTTAAAACAGCCTTGACGTCAAGAATAGCATGTCTTCCTTGGCAGAACGAAGTGCAGGCATGATAAAAGTTCAGACACCACCACTATCACCATGATATGTCTACTATGCACAAATGAGTGTCCAGGATGCCATTGTTTATTTTGTATCAGTAAAAAACAGTCTCAAGTAGGAATTCTGGAGTAGTTAAAATGAATTTACACAGAAATAACAAGGTGATGAAGTGAATTGAAATGGACAGGCATAAGGCGAAATAGAACGAACATCTTTCTCTTGACTTGCTTATACCATCAGGCAAGTTGTCTATCAAGTTAAAGATACTGCATGTACTTTCCACTTCCAAGATTGCTGCTGTAGACAATCACTAAAAAATTGATTTTTTTTTTTTTTGGGTGGGGGGTGGGTCGTAAATAAAATAAAAAGAGTGCTATAATGAACATTTTAGACTATAATGAACATTCAGAATAAAGTAAGGAAAAGAGTAAATTAAAGAAGTTGACAGTTGCTTCTGAAGTAACACAGAACTGCTTCATTTAAAACAGATGGCTTTGGTGACCACAAGCAGAGACAGCCCCCAGAAATTCAAATAGTTGATTTAAGAACAGCACATTGATTGGAGAAACATGTATTAATTAATGTAATCTAGAAAAAGTATTTTCACATTGTAAACTTAAAAGAAAAATAGATAGTATAAGGATAACATGTAGAGGCTGTTCTGGAAAACAAAACAATTCCTGATAAGAGCAGAAGAGCTTCAATGTCATAAAAATTTAGAACAAGTTGACTCATGGCCATTTGTTGTCAAAATTGACTTAAAATTTGGAGTTTCCATTGCATCTGCAGAAACAACGTGATTTACTTACGTTCATCTGCCTATTTAAGCTGCATTAATTATGTATGATCTGACTTAAAAAACGTTCAAGCATCAAACAGAACATAAATTCCTTATGGATTTAAAACGATAAATGACCTTTCCTGAAAGCACAGAGCTAACTGGTACATGCTATTTAGAACATTTAAAGCATAGGAAGAAAGCCAGCTTGCTAGGAATACATAATTTAAAATAATTATACATATTTTACTAACTAGAAACCAATCCCACTGACCTATGGATTTCATCAGTCAAAACTGGAAGTGGGGAGAAAAGATATGCGGGGTCAACATTTCCCTGCACATTAACATTATTGCCAAGACGCCTCCTTCCATCTGCCATATCCACCGTCCAGTCAAGCCCAACCACATCAACTCCAGTTCCAGTCATGCGCTCAATTAGACCACCATTACCATTGATATACAACACAAGTGGTGTCTGAGGGCATTCTTTCTTGACTGAACTCACTATCTGTATGATTGAAGGTACTATCAGATGGCAAAACTGGTAATTTGTCCTTTTTGCGATCGAAGGATTTAACCATACTTGCTGTCTTACATAAATTATGTCATTCATAATAAGTAAATTCCCATATAAAAAAGAAAAATCAATGAGGTGCCAGATCCAAATAACAATTTCAGTAAACAAAAATTTTGGATGAAAAAATAATTCAGCAGCAAACATATCTTAACAATCATTTTATTGACCTTACCTGTTTAATATATGGTTTTGACCATTGTTCCCAAACATGAGGTGGCAATTGTCCACCCCAAGAATCAAAATTTTGTATGCACTGAGCTCCTGATTTCACTTGGAAAATGATATAGTCAGATATTGCTCGAGTTAGATGAGAAAGGAGAGCCCTCAGGACATGTGGTGCAGTATGGCACATGCGTTTTATAGTCGTATATGTGCGAGTAGTGCCCCCTTCCACAATATATGTAGCGATTGTCCATGGTGCCCCAACAAACCAAGCACTGCTGCTTTCTTCCCAGCCTGTGTCACAACAAGGAGAGATCAGAAATCAGAAAAAGAAAAGGCAACATGACATGTTCACATGTAACTTCCTGCATACAACTAGAAAGGTAACCTGAATCCCCAACTAAAATTGTTATGAAATGAGAGAAGGAAATTCAGCAACAATTGACCCATCTCACAATTTGCATAATGCAACTGACAAAATAATGTCCAAATAGTACCTGGTATCAAATATCATAGCATACCGTACCCGTAGACCAGTGTACCAACTGCAGCAGCCAACACCAACAAATGTAATAATTGATGTACCTAGATTATGTACCTATACCACTATCAAAACCTTGAACAGTGTTATACTAACAGATTGAAGTGTGGAACTCAACTGCCTTGGCAAAGGAGCTGGAGGTTTATATATACAAGACTTACCCAATCATCAGAGATGGTAAGAGGCACAAGTCAAAATCAAGAAGGCCCCATGGGAGGATTGACAAATAATCCTGAAAAACAATGCTCAATTACTAGCCGAGGCAACTTGAAAAAACACTGAAAAAAGGGTGTGGGTGTCCTAGCTCATGACACTCCTCCTGATGCAATGCTTGTGGAGGGTCAACATACAAAGCCTCACTGCTCAAGTAGAGATACTTTTTCTATAACTCAAACTCTAATAATCCAAGATGCAAAAAAACAACCCATGATACCATGGCTCACCATACATGTAGAAAGAACCATCTTACAAAATGCAATTAAAGAAAAAAGTAATCCAAAAGGCTAGGAGACATGTAGAAAGAACCATTTGATAGTGTCAGAAAGCTATTGGTTTTTTTTTCTCATTTTTTCATATACATTGATACTAAAGCAAGCATATTCATGTATCAGAATGAGAAAAAATCAACTGGCTGATTCACTATTAGAGTCGATTATCAATCCCCATGGTTGTCTTTGTGTAATTTTTATGCAATTTGTAATTATAATTCCAGATAGTAATACATAAGTCTAAGGAGATTATTTTAAATTTTAATTTGTTGAATGTTTTGGTAGTAACAAAGCTGATATTTACCTCCCCACGCAAGATCATCAGAGACTCTCCAACAAACTGAAGCTTCTCTAGGTCAATGGGATGCAAGCATTTAAGCCCTTCCTCATCACAAATTGGTGATTGAATAATAGGCCCTTTTACATCTTCTATCTCAAAAGGAACACCAAATGCAGGCAGAGGTGTAAGTATGTCAGAAAAAATAATGACCCCATCTGGCTGAAAAGCTCTCCATGGCTGCAAAGAAATATCTACAATGAGATCAACTGTCTCGGACCTCACTCTGAAGGACAGATATTTCTTGGCAAGCTTTCTGTAAACAGCCATATACCTTCCTGCTTGGCGCATCATCCATGCCGGAGGCCGACTTATTGCATTTCCTCTAGCAGCCTGAACCAGAAGCAGATCTGGAAAAATAATATTTAAAACTTAAACGAAACCCATGTTTAACTTTCTTAAGCAAGATAACTTTTGAATGCGAGCCTACATAAATTTCAAACTTATAGACCATTGTTGCTCAAAAGATATAGAGAACACCTTAACATGATGTATTATGAAAATAAAAGGCAAAACATACATTCATATCATATTGTAAGATAATCTTGACTATATATGCCTTTAGCATATTGCTCTGGTTTAGAACTCAACTGAAGAAAAACCCACTAGAAAGTAGAAACCATGCATAAGCTTGAAACAATCAAGGAGCAGACAGAAGATGATTGAGAAGTTTAGCCATCAACTGATACCCTAATGTTAAAAAAGGACCTTAGTTGAGGATAACCATAATATTTTCTTTTTCACAGTATTGTGGTGCTCCCATAGAAACACAATTATTGAATGACAGTTTTTTGTTGGGGGATTCCCTAAAATGATTTGAATAACCACCAAGATGCTGAATTAAAAAAATAGCAGCTTACGCTATGCAAGGGCAAAAACAACTTCATATAAGCCTCAGACAAATAGAAGTGAACTCTAGTTTTGTAGAAAAAGTTTGCTTAGAGTCTCAGTTGAGCAAATTTAGCTAATATAAGCTAAAAGTTGTACTTTTCCAAGTATTTAGGTGTATTTGACCAATATTTTAGACCTTATTTGATGGCATTTTAGACATTTTGTATGCATCATATTGGTGCCAAAGCATCCTATCTTAGAAATAGTTTGGATCCCACAAATTTGAACCTACCAGAAACAGAGTAACATTATATAAGCATAAATTTGGTGAACAATAATGACCCCAGTTAGATGTTGACGCGGAACCAATCTTATCTATCTTTTATTCAAATAAATTTGATTAGTTTGAAGGTTATTTTGCATATCACAAGTTGCCACATGGCAACACACTAAATGATTATGATCTAGTTTTCTAGTTTACTCAAGGAAGAAGAAAATGTGAAAAGAATTTGAAAAAAAATCAAATTATGATTGTGATTGAAGACTAAATCATAATGAAAGTTTTTGTGAAGATTGATCTTATGAAGATGGAAGTATATCAATCAAGAATATTATCTTCTTCGAAGGGAAGATCAAATCAAATATTTGATTTGATTCAATTGTAAATTTTTCACTATCATATTTTTCTTTTCTTTTCTTGTACTTAGCCTATAAAAAGGAGCAAGAACATTGTAATACGAATCAATCAGAAATGGATCATCGAAATGAATTCTTTTCCCATCTTATGTGTGAGTGGTACGAGACCACATTTGGTTTTTGATGGCATGATTCTATCATCCACGTGCGAGACATGTGGAAGTGCGAGCCCTTCATCCTGTGAGTGTTCTCCTTGAGCCAAAGAGAGTCTGGTACTTATCCATTTGTTTTCTGATTATCTTTCAGTTACTATCTTCTATTCCTCTCTTTTATATTCCTCTATTATCAAAAAAATATTCTGCCATTCTCGTTCTACATCAGTTTGGTAGCAAAGCTCTTGGTTTAACCAAGGTGTTCTATCATCAAGGCCAATCCATATCTCAATTATATGAACTCGGGGCGAGTTCTTACATAGCAAAAGCGTATGACACAGAATCAATCTTATCTATCTTTTATTCAAATAAATTTGATTAGTTTAAAGGTTATTTTTCATATCGTAAAGTTAACACATAGCAACATACTGAATAATTCTGAAGTAGTTTCCTAGTTTACTCAAGGAAGAAGAAAATGTGAAAAGAATATGAAAAAAAATCAAATTATGATTGTGATCAAAAATTCCAAATCCTAATAAAAGATTTTGTGAAGATTGATTTCTACAAAGATGGAAGCATATCAATCAAGAATATTAGCCTCTTCAAAGGGAAGATCAAATCATATATTTGATTTGATTCAATTGTAATTTTTTTTACTTTTACAATTTTATTTTTCTTTTCTTGTACTTTAGCCTATAAAGGAGGGCAAGAACATTGTAATTCAAATCAATCAGAAATGGATCAACGAAATGAGTTCTTTTCCTAAGTTGAGTGTAAGTGGTGCAATGCCACATTTGTTTTTCGATGGTATGATTCCATCGTTCATGTGCGAGACGTGAGAAGGTGTAAGGCCTGGGAGTGTTTTCCTTGAGCCAGAATGAGTCTGATAGTTATCTATTTATTTTTTGGTTACTATCTTCTATTCCTCTCTGGATGTTTCTCTGTTATCGAAAAAATATTCTACCACACGCCTAATTCAATTAAGACCAACGATCCTTCTCATAATGATCCAGAATTAAAGATTTTTCACTTCATAATGGAAGCCAAGGACAATCTTCAAATCTTGAGAAAACAGAAAAAAAATATATAAATCACATTCAACGTCTATTTTCGCCTACAAGGCCTATTATTCTGACCATCACAAAAATATATAGTGCAAGGGAACCATGAAACACCAAGGTAAGAAGAAGAAGCGGGAACACAAGAGATAAAGAGCTACATTGGTGAAGAAAAGTAGCGGGCATACCGGAAGATAGACTTGCCCTAGGAGATCTCTGCCTTTTGGAGAGGAAACGAATGCTTCGGATCTTTAAATTTGGGCGCAGACCAAGACGGACAGAGGAGTCGGGAGAGCTCGGAGCGATCAATAAGCCACTGCCGACAGAGAATATTCCAGTCAGAATTCAGTAAATTTTAGGGGGAAAAGCATGTTTCCTGTTCCTTCTTCCCCAGCGCGAAGAGAGAGAAGAACCGAACCTCCTCAGAGGAATCGAGCTCGAATACATTTCACCACCTCGAACATAACGATTGGCAAACAAATCGGTGGTGAGAGAAATAACCGGAGAGTGAAGATTTCACCGCTCGCTCTCGCTCTCGCTCTCGCTCTCCTCCCCTTGTCTCTTCTTCTATCCCCGCTTCTTCTCCTGTAGCCTATAGTTGACTGGACCAACACAGACTGGCCTACGGGTATCCGAATTGGCCCAACGATGTATATAACTCTAGACAAAATAAATATAAAAATATAAAATATAAAATAAAGGGCATTTTATCGAAAAAATTATCGCTTTCCTATTTATCTTTGGTTATTTTTTATAAATAATAAAAAATCAATTGATCCATTTAAAATTTTGAATTAATCCAATGAAACCTTCGGTTTTGCTGTCTCTCCCTCCTTACCTCCTTTTATCTTTTGGCCTCCCCTTCACTTCCTCATCTCATTCCTCCTTCCTCTCTTCTTCATTTTTGTCTTCGCCTCTTCCCTCTTAGTTGCCTCCTCCTTCCCCTCTATCTCCCTATCTCTTCCTCCATCTACTCCTCTTTGACTTTAGTTTTCTCACTATCATATTCCTCTATCTCCATCCTCTTTACTCCATCTTAAATTTTGCTATTTCTTATAGGACTCCCTCCTTAAGTCGTTGACCATGAGCAAGGAAGGAGAGTTAACAGCCTATGCACCATCATCACTGTCTGATGCAAGGATTGCAAGTGAGACATGCAACAGTTGAGTGAATGGGGTAAGTAGTGGCGGCTCTCGTTAGAGAGGCGTAAGTTCATAAATTTTAGCTCTATCAAATATTTTAAAAAGTAGAGATTTTTTTTAAAATTTACCCATATATATATATATATATATATATATATATATATATATATATATATAATTTGATGAAAAAGGTAAAAGATGTCGAGCGTGCATGTGATTTTTGCCAAATATTTATTAAGATTTTTAGTTTTTAAAATAAATAAATATGAATATCTACTTTACATGGTAACATATAATTTTGCCAAATATTTATTAATATATATTTTTTGAAAAATTGCCCATGTAACAGCATGAAAAAATAGACGCCACTGATTTGTCCACTTATAAACGATATATATGATGGACATTGTTTTTCTTACAAATTTATATTTAATCTTGTGTGCATCCCGGGCAATATATTTTTTTAATCCGTCTCAATCAAGCTGTGAAATCAACGTTTGAGTTGGTACGAAAAAACATTGAGATAATTTTTGCCTCGAACCTCGAATAAAGTATTTTTAAAACAATTTTATTACATCAAATAGTATACATGACTCTGAAATCTATTACCTGTATAAATACTTTATTAATTAGCCCACATATCTTAAAGAAACGAATCAATCGTATTCACTTAAAAGTGAAAAGTTGTCATTGATAAACTAAGTTATTTCTTATCATTATTATTATTTAGGTTAAGGTTGATTTTAACCCTATATTTTTCATGATATATCATTTAAATCTTTATTATTTACTCCCACCAAATCTGAGTTAACAGATATTAATATCTTTAATATGTTGAATCATAATAAACTTTTTAATATAATAATATATATAATTTAAAATAAAAAATAATCTATTTTAGATGTTATGGTTTTGGTCATAATAAAATATTATGTAATCTATTTTAGATGTTGAATCATAATAAAATATTATATAATTTTTATAGTTTTATTTGTGTCTAAAATAACCTCTATATTTTTAAGAATATAACATATAAGTTTCTTTCGTCAATTCTGAGTTGATAGATGATAGAATCTGCTTACATAATATTTTGACTCATAATAAAATATTAATATAATGATATTTTATAATTTAAATTTAAAAAGATCTAATTTACTGAGTAAGAGGAAGCGATGGCGATCATAGCAGCGAATGAAAGCGGAAAGACAAAGGGAGGAAAGATCGGAGGCAAAGATGAGAGAGAGCTGAATCATCACATCATATGCACAACGGGTGGAGATATAGGAGAGGATGAAGTGAGAGACAATGAGGACAAAGACATCTAAGAAAAGGAAGAGAGATTATAAGATTATTACGTGCCTAGCGTCGGACTTGTTGATGCATAACCACTTGAGGTAGGATTGAAAGCTCCTAAGCTCATCATCAATATGAGAGAGGCTTTGTGCATATGATGTCCTGTTAGACAATAAAAGATCGGTGTTACTATTGGTGATCACTTTGGTCTCAATTTTTTAATTTAAATTATATATATATATTTATATTAATAATTTATCATGAGTCAACATACCACGTAAGTAGATTCTAACATATGTTAACTTAGACTCTATACGAGAGTTTATGTGTTATGTTTTTGAAAATATAAATATTATTTTAGATACGAGTTAGACGAGATTAAGTAGTATAGGATCAAAATCATAACATTTAAAATTAATTTTTTAAATTTAAATTAAAAATATATTATTATATTAAAATAGTTTATTATGAGTGAATATATCATATAAGTATTTTAATATCTATTAAATCATATTTCACTAAATAAATTTATATATTATATTTTAAATAATATAAATTTTTTTAGATATAATTAAACTATAAAGATTTATGTGTTTCGCGGCCAAAATTAAGTTAAAAGTGATCTTAATACTTATTATTTCAAAACAGCCGGAGTCAATTTCGTAGATGTGTCAGTAAGAGAGGGTAAAAAAGAAATTTCGGCTTTGTTTCTCGAAACGTAAGACGCTGAGAGTCGGTTACGAGAACAATACTAATCGTTTCTCACCCTTCATTCTTACCCCGTTAGCTACCTCTCTAATGATCGGACTAACAGTGGTTCCCACATGGTTCTCCCCACAAGGAGGCTGATGCGCAAGTAAGTCCCAGAGGTGCAGGAACAAACTGTTCTATAAAGAGTCGGTGATCGGAGAGAGAGAGGCAATGGCGTTTCGTCAGCCATCCGCTCCGTCTCCGTCACTCCAGCGGCCCGGCGTGGCGGCGCCGGCTGCTTACACCCCGCAGCAGTCGGTTGCCGCTCTCGCCGCCGCATCTCAGAACCGTTTGACGGTTGTCGCTTCCAACCACGTCCGCCTCAGGGCTGTCGCGGACCGTCTCGACTTGCTCCTCCGCGGCGGCATCTCGTCTGGTCCGTCCGATCTCTTCCACCTCATCTTCGCCCTCGCCAGGTCCTTCAGCTATCCTCTTTCCTTGTTCCTTTCTGATACTTGTGCTCGTCTTTTGTTTGTGGCTTTGCGGGATTCAAGAACCTGACTGTCAAGGGGAAATGTAGGGTCGAGATGATCTCATCCTTTGATGTCTAGGTTTCTAGACTCGCTTGGGTTACGACGGTTAGAGAAACGAAAGGAAGTTCTCTTCGATGCTTGGTCGAAGAGATTCTTCGGTTTGTCTTGTATAGAATTGCAATTTAGCTCGTTTTATACCTCCGGATTCTCTTTTCCATCGCATCCAACTTTAGTTTTCCTGTGTAGATTGTGTAACTATTGAGCCGCAATCGATGCGGTATGACATCTTTATGGGCACCGGTTGTTGATCAACTGTCTGCAACAAACCTAAATATATTATTCCCCGCAAGCTATAATCTCGTGTAGGGAGTTCTATTCTTTACTTGAACCATTCTGGATTCGGATTCTAACATAGCATTCCTTTCTTCCCCAATGATGACATGGTCTTGAGCACACCTGTGCCATTATGGTTATTATAGGCTGGTTGCTTTGCTCATAGACTGCAAGGTACATTAATTATCTCTATGTAGAGAAGTTGGTTAACATTGTTATAGCTGTGTACCAGTTGCTGTCATTTATGGCTTCTCTCTCTATGTAACATTAATTCGCTCATGGTTCTTCTGTCATTTATGGCTTCTATCTCTACATCTCTTTCACTCTCTTAACTCTAAACAAATACATTTTATGGCCCTCACGAAAGATCGTCACTATCGCAAACAACAAAATGAATGAACATATTATTTCGTACGTGGTCCACCACCATGGGTTCTCTGTCACTTTTTTATGCATCCTTGCATCAATATTGGTGGTGGTGGATGGGAGGGCGATATGTAGTTTGGTGCTTAGGTGGTATTAATGGGATAATTAGAAAGAGGAGAGAAGAAGATGAAGGTATTTTTGTCTTTACATGGAGTTTTTATTTTGAACTAATCGAGTCAGGTGGCAAATATGCACAAGGCCGAATGCCTTCTAATCTATGACTAGGAAAGTGACAATATAAGAAAAATCCTTAATATTTTTATGAGTTAATTTGATATGGTTAGGTGTGTTTACAAGTTATGTATGCTTAGTGTTTTCAGGTGATGATACAGGATTATAAGCAATCAATATTGGCTAACATTATGAATCTTTTTAATCCTCAACCTTTACCATGTAGAAATTTTATCATGACAGGATACCAGATGGTTTCAAGTTCTTTCACATGGTTATGACATTCAAATTAGGCTTTGATTCATCTTGAAGTCATCTTTTGATGTAACAATCCAGTTAAACCTGAGCAAAAGAAAATTGATATGTCTAATGGAATGTCTCTAACACACTTTTTGAAATATAAATGTTGCTGGAAAGATATCACAAACTAGGTAACTGAACTTTTTGAACTATTGGTTTGTTTGTTACATGTAAAATATTCATAAGTTGTAACATCTTGTAATTAGGTACTTTGTTCATGATAATATTTTTTGGTGGATACAGAGGTATTGACTATGCACTCTCAGTCAATGATATTCCTGGAATTGCCAATCGTCTTCCTTCAATAATAATTCAGGTAATAAGCTTAAAAGTATTCTTTAGTCTGCAAGAAAACATTCTACCTTCTAGTACATGTTATAATTTGTAGTGCTGTAAGAAAGTGATGAGATGAAATACACTTGCCAATCATAATGTGATGTTAACATTAATTTATAATGACTTGGCAAGACCGGGTGGATGTTGCTTATGGTTGCTTATTCTTATTCTCTTCTGTTGAATACAAGTCAATGGTTGGTTGTTTAACGATTAAAATCTGGATAAGCTCTTTAATTTATGAGATTTTTCTGTGAACTTTGCCCCGGGAGAAATGATGCACATTGAATAATTCTAGAATTAAAATAAGGTATTCTATGGATGCTCTCAGTCATCAATATAACATTCAAAACAGAGAGTTCTGCTACTCATTATGATGATGAGCAACTTTTCCAATACGTGAGTAATTGTCAAAAAAAATGGTATAAATGAAGTTATACTCTATCTTAGTGAATTGACATTGTGCTTGAAAATTTTACAGAGGTTTGGAAGATTGGAATTAGGTTTAAGATTGTCTAGTTGCAAACGGTTAGAACTGATGTGATTGATCGTTTTAGATTCACAAGATCAAGATTGATAAAAATAAACAAAAAATCAAAATATATAAAAAATATAACAAAAAATACTAGGAAACATATAAATTTTTTTAGCTATAGATTCTATTTATCATAGTCCTTATAGTATCTCATTTTCAAAAATATGTATGGAATTAAAGCATACGGTGGAACAATGCATGAAGCTTCAACGCCTGGAAGAATCAATGCAAGCAGTTCTACCATTGCAAACAGAAAAGCTAATTCTAGAATTTGAATTCTAGTCTTTTAGGTCATAGAAGAGCAACTCTTTCATGGCACCAACCTAACTCATATATGGACGTAAAATATAAAAGATAAAGTTATGAATGATAACAATAAATGTCATATCATACAAATATGTTATCATGGTAAATAACTATTACAAACATCAAAACTTATTAGCCGGCATTTTTTAATATAATTGATGGTCCCCATTATGGTCCTATAGCTTTGATAACATTATATATGTGAAGTATTGGGTAATTTAAAGACAAACTAATAAAAAAGGATTCTTTTTGAAAATATTGCCCTTGATTTGAATCCTAGGACACCTCCTTTGTCCTTTTAGTGGTATTTTATTTGATTAAGAGATCACAAGCAATTCTTTGTCCTCTGCCTTTTTCTCGTTATTTCTCCTTTGTCTTATGAGGTGGTGATGGATGACTAACATCACAACATTGGTGGCAGATAACAAGTGTGGGGGTTGCAAATTTGCAATTATAGTGAATATAGTAGTACATGCATTACCTTCATTTAACTGTCATCAGCAACGGTACTTTCCTCTTTTCTTTTCCTTCTTCATCTCCTTTTACCCTTATTACTGCCATCTATGGTGATCTTTGACATCCTTAGGTTTCTTCTCTCTTCTTCTATTAAAGTCATCAAATAAGAGGGAAAGGCTAAATTGTAGCCAACTTTGGTCAAGTTCAATAGTGTTTAGCGGATTAATATTGATTTTGATGACAAGGCTGAGAAATTGGTTTAATTTGGACTGGCCTAAGACAATATCATTACAGTATCATACGGTGTTGCAAACAGTGGTTTTTAATATATTCCCCTTAAAGTCTTAGAGCATATAGATTATTGCTTAAACAGTGTCACAGTTAGTACTAGTTCAGTAGGTTTCCTCTCTCAAAGCTGGTTACAGCTATCCAACAAGAGAAGGATATGGTATATTTGCAATTATGAGTTTGTTGAAAAGTTAAACCAATGTAGAAGGACAGGTGCAGAATTTGCTTCGTTATGCCGTTGTTGTAGTCACCGCGTTCCTTCTTCTTCCCAGGTACACTCCCACCTTCTCTTCCTTCTTCCTTCTCTTCCTCCACTGTTTCTTCTTTCTTTTTTTAGTTACTTCTTCTTGCACCTCCATGCTTCCTCCTCTTCCTCCACCCACCCTTCCTCTTTGAAACGCCAATATGTACTAGTGTACTAGCACATGATACACCCGTACTGACTAGTATGCTGGTCCGACCAGATAATCAAAATGGGTCTGGTACTTGAAATGATGATCCTTGATTTTTGCTTTATTTTCATTTGTTAGGCATTATATTATTGATATTTGACTTTGCTTTTCATACTTGATTGAAATTTTCTTACCTTCTGACTTTATTTCTATGCATCAGATATTGTCTTGTGGTTATCTTTCCTGCTTTTCATTCTAGCTGTCTTTATCAACTGAACTTTCTTATTTGCAAAATCTCAATAGCTCATATATTTTCACTATTGTGTTATATAGGTCTATCAACGTCGGAATGATCCTTTACTCCGATCAGCTATTATGGTGCTAATGATATCTGCCAAGGTAATTTGTTCTACCGATCTTTTTTTTCGAGCAACGAGAATTCAAA
Organism: Ensete glaucum; assembly: GCA_021527575.1. Lineage (NCBI taxonomy): Eukaryota > Viridiplantae > Streptophyta > Magnoliopsida > Zingiberales > Musaceae > Ensete > Ensete glaucum. Next base: position 33,653,356 of record CM038554.1, read on the forward strand.
AATCACAATCAATTTGGTTTTAGGTAATACAGTTGTTTCTGATTTGCAGCTATGTATACAAGAAGCATGAGAATGGCATAATCAATCTGACTGTTGTTTGTTATTTTGATGAAGAATTTGTACTTATATATGTCCTCTTATTTGTTCCTGTAGCTGCATATCAAGGAGTTTCCATTCTGAATTTCTTCATGTGATATGTATAGTTTGTAGCTGCTTAAAAATGATTTTCTCTATGATACTTAATTAGTCATTGAGTCACTGACTGAGTTGGACTCGCCATCTACATTATGACCCTACTTGTTCTTTTGGCTACTGAACATTTCTCATTTAATGTGTTAGCTTTAATTTTTATAAGTACTGCTCCATTTATTATGCATAACAGTTATCTTAGTTTTACTTTTTATAAATACTGCTCCATTTATTATGTATAATAGTTATCTTATTAATCTTGTTCTTTTAATCTTACCTGATAATCAATTGAGTTGGAGTCAAGATCTAGGTTTACCGCATATGTCAAGATTACTGTACCATACCGAATGGTACCGGATAAAGTACCATATCGATTGGTACTGGATACTGTACCATACCGATCGGTATTAGGTACCATATCGATCGGTACTGAGTACCATATCATACTGATCAGTACCGGATATCATACTATATCACTCGGTATCGGGTACCATATATACCGAGCGATACCGGGTACCGGCCTACCGAGTTCATCTTGACTCAAGATAGCTCAAAGTTTCAACGATGGACATTGTTAACAATTCATCTTGTACAATTTTAAACAAATGAATTCCTGATCAAAATAGGTATATATATATATATATATATATATAAAAGAGAAGTTTGTTGGAATTAAAAATGAACTTAGGAGCATATGCCATCTTAGCTGATAGCGACCAGCCCTTTTTGAGCTATAGAATGTGATCTGAGATAGCTCACCAAGGAACAAAAGTTCCTGGACCTGACCGATTTCTGGCTGAGTTTTTCCAATATTCCTGGATGCCTAATCCACCTTAATTGGTGCTTGCTCCAATACACATTTCATCATTTTAACATTGTCCATCAATTCTGCATGCTAGAAGTTACTGATATTAGCAAATCATGTGCCAGCCTGATCTCAACTCAACACTAGCATGTTTTGGTTTTAGAGAATAGTCTGACTGATGATTTTGGTGGCTTAGCTTGCAAAAATTTAAAACTGGTCCTTTGCCTATTTGGTTAGCGCAACGTGGTCCTTACCAAGGCTTGGGTAATTGCAAGAATGAAAAGCATATTAGTTTTTTCTCATATCTTTTTCGTTTACCCTATTAAATTTTAAGCAATTGTTTCTTTTTTGGATAAATAACATTCAGAACTCTGATGGTCACTGATCTGCCAATTTTTCTCATCTTTGACTTCCTGATCAGAAATCTTGAAGAAGCCAATATTGTAAATTTTAAATTTATTGCCATCCTTCATGGGCTTCTGCCATGATTACCTGCTTTATTTTGCCCACAAGCAGCACATGCCATTTAATATACATCTATAGTCTGACCACTGCATTGCATGGGGAATGTGTGCAGTCCTAATAAACATACTACACGCTAGCTGACCATGCAGAATCAGGATGAATGAAGCCTATCAATTTATTTCATTAAGTTGATGGAATAATTAAAAAAAAGAGAAAGAAGAAGAGGAGGAGAGGAAAAAATAAAGCAAGAAAGGAGAAGGGGAAAGAAAGGCATGCAGGTTCACTGTCGTTTGTGCATTTTCAGGTGGATTGTGCATGTAACTGGTGTAACATGCTGTCTTTAAAGCAAAATCTGGGATGAAGTTATGGATTGGGATGTAGTGAAATGTTGTTGGCCTTAAGCAATGCTATACAACTTTTTGTTTTAGCATATTTAAGGAGTAGACAAGTTAAAACTACAGAGATGGTGAAGGAAGTGGTACATGTACCTCATTAATTTTGGCAAAAATAGGTCCTTGCCTCAATCTTCCCTATTCTCATATACTCTTCCTCTTCTTAACTACTTTTCTTTCGAACCGTCTGTTCTCCTACCCTCTTGATCAATGTTTGCCTGCCCTCATTTATCATTCTCAATTTTCCTTGTGAATATGGAAATTTGTTAATTTCATCCTTTCTTTTTCTAGATGTGGATTGAAGTTGATTCTGGTTGATTCTTTGTGATTTTATGTCACTTTGCAAAACAAGTTGTTTATGGTTGGTTATTTATGTTGATTTTTGTCTAACTCAACTAGAAATAGCACATGCTAACTCAATTATTTAAACATGATGTCACCAAGTATCAAAAGCAACAAAATTTTAGGCTACAAAGTTAAAATGATGTTGATCATAATGGGGGGCTTACTGGCACCCGTATCCATGTTGCAATTGATCTTTGTTCTCAATTGTAGGTCACATATCATGTGATATTAGTAGACTTGATGATATTTCTGAATAAACCAATTAAACTTAAATAATTCTTATGGATATGTCTCTGGACAATGTTTTTAGATAGCTAGTAGTCCCATCATAGCAATGAGCTGGGTGTATGATTGAACTGGCTGTACTAGAACAGGGTATGAACTATGAACCCATATTTACATGTACCGTCTGTTATCATTTTTTATCTGTTTGAATACTGCACTCCACATGGGTCAGGTGTATACGACCTTATGGGAAGTCCATTTCCACTAATGTCATTAAGCCAATATGTATCACTTAAACCAACTGTTATAGACTGCTAATCCATTAGTGTAATAATCTCCTAAGATTTTGTTTTAGGAAGCATATCAGAACTGATCATTGTGCTGGTCTTTCTAGAGATTTTAGCATTATAGAATTTTACGTAATGCTGTGAATTTTGTTGTGAGATCATGTCATTTGCTTGTTGATGAACCTCTTTTCTTCTCTCCATGAGTATAGTACAACATGAAGAACTATGTGGAAGTATTTATTGTATGCTTCTCTTAACTTTTTAGATAACATATTTTGCAACTATCTTATAACATTATTTTAAAATATGTTCTGCAGAACGCTTGTAAAAATAGATGGTTTCTGCCTCCAGATGTTAATGAACTACTCAGCATGGCAAATGAGGTTCAAAGATATCTGAGATAAAACTATCTTATATCATACTGTATTTTTTGGCTAGCCTTAAGTGCAGTATTTCTAATTACAGAATTTTTGGTACATAGCTATGTAGCAGCTTTTGTATGTCGGTGAGTGATACGATTGTGGGTAATGCTCAAGATACTATTTCCAAGATTATGCCCAGGTATGCATAGTGCGTACCACCGGTATTAAAATATAATATAATATTTTTATAATATAATATAATATAATATAATATTAAAATATTAAAATATTTAAAAAAGAAGGGGCGATGTCCTCGATCCGCCTCGCGAGAGAAAAGTGGCTGTGGCATGGCGCGACCGCACAGCAGCGACGCAGCGAACGGGCAGGCGAGAATGAGAATGGCGCAGCGAGATATTCTTTCTTCCCCTCTTCTTTTTTTTTTCTTTTCCTCTTCTTCTTCCCTTATTCTTCCTCAATCGACCGCCGATGGTCGATTTCTCTCTCAATCGATCGATTTCTTCTTCAATCGGCCGTCGACGGTCGATTTTTGATGGAACCGCCCGGTAGCGGGCGGTCCGCGTATCGGTAACTTGACGGACTGATATGTACCGCCCGGTACAGGTCGAAATTGCAAACTTTGGTTTTAACTTTGTGAAAAGCAAGGTTTGACTTACCGATCCATATCGACGTACCGAGTTCATCTCGGTACCGGTACGGTACTGTGCATACCACCCAGTATATTAAAATATAATATTTTATAATATAATATAATATAATATAATATTAAAAATATTAAAATATTAAAAAAAGAGGAAAAGGTGCGACGTCGCCTTGATCTTTCTCCCCGCGTGGGAGAAAGAGTGCCCGCGACCCGCGAGTGACGACGGCGTGCGAGCGGCAACGGCGCATGGGCGAGGACTGCGCGCAAGTGATAGGTCTTTTTTCTCCTCTTTTCTTTTTTTTTCTTATTTTTCCTCTTCTTCTTCTTCCTCCCTTTTTCTCGCTCAATTGATCGCCGATGGTTGATTTCTCCCTTCAATCGACCGCCGACGGTCGATTTTTGGCGGAACCGCTGGTAGCGGGTGATCCGCATACCGGCCACCTGGCGAACCGATATGTACCGCCCGGTACCGAAATTGCAAACCTTGGTGAAAAGTGTTTTATTCCTTTTCTTTTGTTGACATGATATTTGTGATGAAGTTCGTTACTTACATTTATTACTTGCCATCAAGGTTTTCCATACTGGGCGATACCGCTTGTACCAAGCAGTACGTATCGGTCCGCCAGCTGACCGGTATGTGGATCGCTTGCTACTGGGCGGTACCACCAGGTAGCGGTTGTTTCCGCTTGTTACCATGTGAAATCGATCGGTAACGGTTGATTTCGACCATCGCCGACCGCTGTTGGGCGGTAACCGTCGATTTCGATTGTCGTTGGTCGATTTCGGTCGATGTCAGTCGAGGGAGGGAGAAAGAAGAAGAGGGCGAAGAAGGGGGCGAAAAATACCTGGAGTCCTCTTCGCCCGCGTGATTCGTCACCCGCGAGCAATTTTTTCGTCGGCGGGCGGTTTCTTCTCCCTGCGTGGGGAGAAGAAAAGTCTCCCCGCATGGGGAGAAGGAACGAGGCGACGTCGCTCCTTTTTTTATTTTTAATTTTTATATAATATTTATATAATATAAGATAAATATAAATATAATATGTATACCGAGTGGTATGTCCTATGCATACCACTCAATACCGAGTACTATATCGTATCGAGTTGAACTCGGTATGCTGGTATGGACCGGTATGACAATCCTTGCTTGTCATTGATATTTTATTTTGTTAGATTTTTATGCACAACCTTATGCATCCCTTACCCCTTTCCTTCCATCTGCAGGTTTTATCCCCAGTTGCAATTTTGTCGTTTAGTTGTTTCTTTTGATGCAAAGGTCTGGTAATGTATTTCTTTTTTAGTTCTGGAATGATGTTTCTGATCAAACATCTTATAATTTAAAGTCCCGTATGTTACTTTTTTGTGTCTACTTTTTTTTCTTGTCATTGATTGCAATGTTTGTTACCACTTAAGAGTGGGTGGTATCTTCAGCTGTATGTGGGATATGTATCATTGCATATTACTTGTGCTTTTTTCGGGCTGAAATGGAACCTATACAACAACCAAAATATAGATTGGATGGGTTCAATACATGTTGGTAATAGCCAGTACCTGCTGGTACACATTTATTCCTTATTTTGGTCTAGCCAATTCCAGATCTAGTCTGTCCCGTAAATGGGATTTATGACTTCATTCACATATACCATCAAGTCTATCAGCGTGGCATGACTTAATATCAGTAATATTATTGGCAACTACAAATTCAATATTTGTGACAATAGATTTCTTAGCCCTGTCCCACCAACGTTTGATGTGGTTTTATCTTAATAGGGTGATATTTCTTTGAGTACAATTATTGTGTTGTTGATCTATTAGATAAGTGTCTCAAGTTATGATGTATTGTGGTTGTTCACTTGATTATTGGTTGTTATGTTTTATCTAGAAATTATGCTAATGATATATTATTATGGTTCTAGATGTCATCATGATAAGTGCCATAGATGATACTCTTTTAATAAAGTATCATGTTCAAAAATCAAAAGATAATTCTTATATTGGTCTAGCACCCTTGCTTAGACCATATGCCACATCATGGGTACACATGGTGTGGTACAGTATTTGCTGTTATCAGGAGTTGTGAATCTCTCCATGTTTCAGAAAATCCTATGATTTTCCTTAATATGCATATATACATATTCTACCATTTTTGGGGATTCTAAATGGATTGTTTTTCTTTCTTTTTAAAGAAGATGTAAAACAGTATGGTGGTATTAGAGATATCCAAGGTTAATGCACTAAGTAATAAGCCATCATGTTAAACTGATTAAAGCCAGGAGTACTAGATATGAAAGAAAATAAATTGATGAGATGTGTATTAGATTATTTAAACTAGATATAGCATCAAAAGAGTTAAGAACTAGGAGCATTTCTAAACCATGCTTCCGAACATTATAGTGTTCCAACTTAAACAAAAGGAGGATGGTTTACCTTCATATGCTAGAGGCAATCAATCTGTACCGTGAACCCTAGTCAATAGCACAAAGGTAGAGTGTTTCAGTATTAATTGCACAAGTGCATGATGCCCTATAACTGGTTAAAAAGTTTGGATTCTAAATCAAAAATATTCTGGAATATGTTATAAATATGCATTTGCAAGGTGAAACTTTTGCTTCTCTGCTTTAATTTAATTATTCCTTATTTTCTCTCATTCTCTGCTTATATATTTGGGTTGTAGGTCTTCATATGTTTCTATTCTTAGTTTTCTAATTTGCTATACAATGAGATAAATTGATTGACTCAAAAAGAAGATGGCTCAGTGCATTCTGCCAGTGTTGGGTCTGGATAGGTTTGACCCTACAGTCTATTTAAAAAGCACTGACTTATTAAATATCTTGGCATCCTTTACCTATTCTAGCTCAAAATAATGCATTTTTTAAGATTTTGACTTGATATATAGCTAAATGTTTCATATTTGTATATCATCTAAATTTGAATTTTCTATGTGATGCTGGCATGCTAATTCATTTATTTTATTTCTTGCAGCCTGGTTATGATGTTCTAATGTCTGATTTCCATATTCCAAAGAACATACGTTTAGATGAGAGGATTGTAAGCAATTTCTTTAATCAAATTGCTCTAGTATCTCAAGGGTCAAATTGTGTTTACTAACATTAATTTCACATTCATTTTGGAAAAATTAGTGAAAGACAAAATTGACAGATCCTCACAACATATGGTTTGTTAGGCTCATTTGTATTTATTTGTCCTTTTAGTTGGTATATGAGATAAATATATCAATTTTTCATGCCCATGCTTGACTTTGTTCTAGTTCAATTTTATATTACAATTCTTTGACTTAGTTATCTTTATAAATTTTGGCTTCATTTTGTTTTGATATATATATATATATATATATATATATATATATATAGTGGATTGCATTAATCTCTAATTTGAGTTGTTTCTTCCACTGCGTTCTCATTTGATGTTTGTTGCTTTTTCACATAGCAAGGTAACTATAACATTTGCAGCAACTATGATGTTCTTCACATGACTGACACTGGAATGTATTAGGTCATCTTTGTTGTTTGGATTAGCTTTCCACCTTCATCCACCTCTATAGATAGTAGCTGCAGTCATAGCAATGTTCCAAACTTGTCTATCAGCACGTGCCAACTTGCTGTGCCATGTTGACTTTCACCTTATGTGTGAGGAAAAAAAACATAGCTGATATAACAGGAAAAAATCTTATAACCTAATTCAGAGCAAAAAAAGAAAAGAAAAAGAAGTCCAGTGTCCAACATTGCTATTTTTCTGGTGCCTTTTCTCACCCCTTCCATGACAGTGACTGAGGAGGCGAGCAACAGCATTCATCTCCAGAGGCAATATAGGACAGTGTTCATGCTTTAGGCTACAGTGTGTTAGGAGCTCAATATCAATTGAGGCTGATACAAGATTGGAAACAATTGTGGGAATTGATTGTGAGATTTAGAACTGGATTTCTTTGGATTGGCCTTTTTTATTACTATAGATTATGAAATGGTGTTTTTACCGTTTAACTAAAAATCGTTCAGGATGTCAGAAAACATAAATACGCCAACATTGAGGTCAGTTAAAAACATGTCGTTTGTTGGGTCGGTTGAGAAGTAGGTAAAACTGGCCTGGCTTGATGATAATTGGCCATGTTGTTTGGGTGGATCAGCATCAGCAAATTCCAATTTGGATCGCCTGATTCTGGCTTATATGACGATCTCGTACTAGGTCTACGGTTTTGAGACTGGTCTTGGCAATTCTTGGCTAAGACCAGACAAAATTTGGTTTATCTCATGATGACCTTCGTCTTTTGACTTCAGATATAAGATATATGGTCCATTCTATAATTTCAAGAATTTACTATCTTGTAATTCTTATTATCGTATTTTCAGCATCAACGTTCTACTAAATAATGAAGAATCCAAAATTTGCTGCTTATATGTTTAACTGCAAAAGATAGTTTTTTCTTTTTTGCATGGTTTAGAATAGGGATATTTGCTAGTCCAACAGCCAGTCAGGGTTGTAGGTTGGATGATTTTGCTTGGTTTAATCTGAAATTGACTGTTCCACCCAGTAGATATCATAGGGGGTGTTAAGCAGATTGGTGCTAAACTATACTGGACAGTAATCTTACCATCTAATACCAATGTCATTTTTTTGTTTCATAGCTACTATAGTTGTCTTGTTTTCTTTTCTTTTCTTTTCTTTTTCTCCTCTCCTTCTCTCTTTCTATCAGCCTCACTCTCCTCCTCCCTGTTGCATCTCCTCTTCCTGCACCACCACCATCTCCTCCTCCCCTCCATCCTTCTCTCTCCCTCTTTCTTGTTGGTTTAGGTGGTACTAGTAGGTACCAATATATACTGTGTCTGTACACTGGCATTGTCGTATTACATTGTTTTAGCTGCCGACCATCACTGGCACTTTGAATTTCCTGTAATATTTATCAAGAATATACAAATTATTAGAAATCCGAACTATATAAAGTTGCTAAAATGAAGTTTGAAAGTGGCTGTTGGAGTCAGACAGTGCATGTAATGATTTTGAAGGGAGACATAAGTGGGGACTGGTTTACAGATACTGAAAAATCATGTAAGTTGATTTAAGCAATGAACTAAGAATTGTGGGTTTTTTTGGGGGAATTTAGATCTCTATTTGCTTCAAACAACTTGAAGTTATGTAAATATGAGACAACATATAGAGTTAGTTTTTACCTAGTTTTCGACTTTGCACTACATATAGAGTTAGTTTTTACCTACTAATTATGATACTACATATAGATCTTTATGTTTCCGGCTTTGCACATAGTTATTAGGAGATTGAATGACATGATCATTTGATCCTGATGATTTTCTGGTAATCAAATAGCTGAACCTATGAAATCTTTATTACATCAAGGGATTTCCTATAAAATCTCAAAACAAAACAAAACAACAGAAAGACGAGAAAAGAAAGAAAACATAGTACCAATGCATGTTTTGAGCTAAACTGTGTTAGCATGTGCGGATGTATGCTATATGCCAGCTCTTGAACCAGTGTTTCTCTTGAGATACTTGGAATTGTTTTGTTATATCATAGCTCTCATATTTAATACATAAAATATTTAACATACAAATAATTTTAGTTATATATAACAGCTTTGAGGAGCTGAATATTGATGTGTGGATATGTAATGCATGCATTAATTACATATAGCATAACTAATGTTGGTACGAAAAAGAAAGTATTGCTTCTTAATAGGTTTTGCTCTATTGACAGGATAAGTAATTAATTTCCTGTATCACTTGTATTGAGCTTGATATGGTAGTTCATTGTTTGTGGTTATGCATGAATAATTCTTGTTCTTAGTTATAACTATCATGCAATCTGAGTTATATACAACAAGGATATGATATACTCTCTTCTCTTGTAGTGTCTGCTTGTTGCTCAAACGGATAATTTAGAGACATCATCATGTATCATAAGCCCACAACATGTGAGGTATATCAGTTTGCACCTCCCCCATTCTGGTTCTGTGAAATGGTATTGAGGTTTCTCACATTATATTTGCAGCTTTTTGGTAAATGGGAAGGGTGTTGAAAGAAGGACAAATGTTTCAATGGTTTGTAGGACTCGATGACTTGATACAACTGCATGCCACCTTTTATCTTTGTAGTCATGTCATTGATAAACAATGAGAAACTCTCATCATATCTTGTATGTTTTTGTTTTATTAACAGGAGACAGGACCTCAATTTCCAACTGATATTACTAAAATGCTTAAATATGGCACAAATATTATACAGGCTATTGGATATTTCAGTGGTATGCTGATTCTTCTTTTGCTTGCTATGGATGGTACTTGCATCCTGGTATATACTTTTTACTTGTATTTTCTCCCTATGGATAATGCTTCTAATCTATTTTTTCAATTTAAAATAGGTAATTACATGATAGCCATAGCCTTTATGAGTAAGGTAACTATTCCCTGTGCCACTAGACTGGAGGATTATGTTCATCCGGTGATTGAAAAACTTGCTTCAGGTAAGCAAGTGTAGTCTTTGTTTCTTTGTTGTGATTTGCTGTGGCATCTTTAAGTTTGTAAATGACTATCTTATGTGGTTGATATTGTTACTATGACAGGTTTCCTTTATTTTGTTAGGATTTTGTGCTCATAAATTGTGTTGAGTTCAGAGCCTAAACAGATATTAAGGATTGTCTAGTAATTTTCTTAATTGTTGCTTAAGTTGCATCAAACACTATCTTAGGTTATTCAATGAAGGCATGCAGAAATTCTTCTGTCGATTTTCTTCCTAGTAGCTCAAAAACTGGTACATGCCATTGGCTTTGATGATCCCGAAGGCACCAGCTATATTTGTATCCATACCAGCTAAATTAATCATGAGTCCTGAAGGCACTATTATTGCATTATGTTAATAGCTTATTCATACCGAGGATATTTCTTATATAATTCTTTGCCATGTGATCTTTTAAGACAGCATTCTATTATCTCTAAACTAGCCCATTAAACTACATTTAGAACCTTCATTGTGAGGGGAGATGGTGTGTGACCTCGAAAAAGAAGGTGGGTATATAGGTCAAGCAAAAAGAGGAGGCAGGAAGGACCTCAACTTGTAGTTAATGAAGGTGGCTGTGTCAGGAAAACCATTTAAAATGGGTGTGCCTTCTATACAATTGTATCTTTAAGGATTTGAATATGTGGTCTGCAGATAAAAATGTTCTTTGTCTGTCTTATGTTATTGGTCATAAAATTGCTTATTGTGCATTTGAAAGTTGGGATCCACTACTAAGATGTTTTCTTGATTGTGATACCAGATTCTGACATAATTGAGGGGGCATCAAGAATAACACTCAATTGCCCAATAAGGTAAATTGGAATCTTCTTGGTGACATACATTTTCTTTTGTTTCAACAATTTTCTTTTCATGTTTTGAAGTTTTTGAGTGATAAATGTTAAGCTAGTTAATTGGATTGTATTCCTTAATGAAATTTTCTATCAAGCATCATAACAATGTAAAAATATTTCATTTGCCATGTCACCACGTGAGCTACTGTTGTATTGTCATTTGTCAAGGAGCTATAGGGCTTGTATTTATCAGGTTCAGTTGTCCCATGTCTGACTTGAGTACCTAAAGGTCTTGGGTCGTTAATTGTCTGGGATCAGATGCAGGGATTTTCTTCTGCCATTTAACCCTATTTCCAGCAACCTTTTCAAATCAAGAGAAAGATTGTGTTCTATGTTCTGGCTTAACTTTGGTCTTTATGGACTTTGTCATCTCATGACCTCCGGTTTGATTGACTCATCCTCATTGGTGATCCAAAATTGAGTCTGGCCAATGGGATTTGGAGGTTTGCTCACTGGATATATGAGCTCAAGTGAGGCTACTAAGGTAAACCTTTCTATACCTATAGAAGTTTCTAACAGACACCTGTATATTGGTTCTACAATTAGATAGTTGGCATGAGGTTGAGCACCCTAGAGAAACTGTCATGTATATATCAGCCTACATGTTATACGCAGAAGGTGCGATATATGACACATACAAAGTTGGTGCAGGCTGATGCCAATACATGGTACATGTTAGTGGGTTAGGTGCTACAGAATGCATGGTGGCTGGCATGTATGGGCACAATTAGCAACGAATATATGATCCATGGTGCCTTTGATATAGATTACGCTCTTGACCAACCTCATGGTAATTGGAACTAACATGAATTCGGTATGATAATGGGTGGTTTTAAGCTTTTGATACATCATAGATACCACTGCTCTTAATGACATCCTTTCATTTGCTTTTCCCTGATAAGTTGAACAATGCCCACAATATGCCCATCTCAACTTCATGCACATCAGGATATTGCTTGTATTGATTTGTATGATAACTTTCGTATTTCTCTGGTATATTACATACAGTTTCAAGCGTATCAAAACTCCTGTTAAAGGACATCTCTGCAAACATCATCAGGTCCAGATTCTATTTTTCTTGTTAAACTGATGTTAAAATGTTATGAAACCCTTTATTTAACTCTGCAAGTACATCTAGTGCTTTGATTATGACAGTTTCATGGAAATTAACTCCCGCAAGCCATCCTGGCGCTGCCCATCTTGTGGCACACCTACTAGCTGTATTGACCTACGTATTGATCAAAAGATGACCAAGGCAAGTAATTGGTATATTCACTAGAAATGGTATCAATTAGACAGCAAGTTGCATGATGTACTTTCTATTGCAGATACTACAAGAGGTAGGAGAGAATGTAGCTGATATAGTTATTTTTGCTGATGGATCATGGAATTCATTTGTTGAGCATAATGAAAGTATAAATCAAGTGCATGAAGGGAGATCTCAACAGCAAGATAATAGTAATCCTGAGAACCAGAATAATTTAGCTGGTGTTGTAGATCTGACTATAGCAAAGAGTCCAGAAGTTGGACCTTTCCAAAATTCTGCATACACAGCTGAAAATTATGGCTGTGAGATAGAAGACAAGAAACCGTTCGGGGATGATGAAGGTCTTCCTATCCCTCTGTATGCTTCTGGAGCATCAGTTATTAATACTTCTCTGTGCACTCAAGCACCCGCTTACTACACAGAAAGTGGTATTTGGCCAAGGAATATGTCTTCAGTGTCTAGCTCTGTATCAGGCAGAATGGTTGGTGCAAATGCCAACGAGCTGGGAACCTTGGCGTCAATTTTGCCTAATGTTTTGCTGAATCCTATTCATACTGATGCTGTTTCTCCAGTACTTAATCGGGATCCTGCAGGATTTGAACTTTCACATCCTACATTGAATTTTCAGCAAGTACCACAAGTGACACAGCTTGCTGAAAATGTACAATTGGAACCGTTGCATGAGGTAAGTTCAATTAACAACAATGAAGCAGGGAGACAAGTTATTAGAACTCCAATAGCGGTTCAGGCATTTCCTGCACAGACACAGATACCCAGTTCATCTCGAACGGCGCAGACAGGTTTGTTGAGCTTCAATTCTATGGTTTCCAATGGTTATGCCGCTGTCTTACCAAACACTGTCTCCATTAACAGCTGTCTCAGATGCACTCGATTCAGTTAGTGGTGAGATGCAAATCAATGAACTCTCAAGGACTTCCTGCATCGCTGCAGCATCATTGCATTCCATGGCTCAGGTAAGTCTGCTGAAATGAAATGACATTCTAATGCGAAAAGCTCACAACCATAATGTTGTGGTTGAATATAGTATAATGGAATATAGTTCACTGCAATGTTTTATTGTGCACTGGAAGATGTGCTACATCTGAACTGATATATAGTGCATCTTTCAAATGATTATCATTTGGTAATGATTATCTGAATTGTCATTATATTTTCTTATAGAATCACAGTGATTGTTTATATATATATATATATATATATATATACACACACATATGTATAGAGTTGAGTAAGAATTCAATTGAGATGATTTTGTCCTGAGTCTTATCTCGTTAAAATTAATCATGGATATTTCCAATTGGAAGGCAAGTCTTGTTTAATATGATAAACATTTTGAGAAGACTGAACATTGAAGTCATATTTTTTAAAGCACTATGTGGAATAGTTTTCTTTAAAGCCTTTAAAAGTGGCAATGCTGTAATTTTATTTCATTCAACAATATAACAAAACAGTAAGTCCCATTCATCATTATCATTAATCATTTTACCTCTTCTACCTACTGGTATTCGTTGATCTCCTATGCACATGTTTGTATCATCTTAAATGATTTTTCCTCATTTTATCATTTATCAGTGCAATTTTATTTCATTAATGGTATGAAATAAGTATAAGAAAGAATATAACAAAACAAAAGAAGAAAAGAATGGTGAAGGGAGGAAAAATAAGCTAGTCTGAAAGAAGAATGATTTGTCAAAAAATCTGAATATTTCTTAATAGGATTGATATCCCATTTCATTAATAGGATTTTAGATTTTATTAATATGGTGGGAGCACGGGAGATGTTCAAACAGGTTGATTCTATCTTGAACTTTGAGCAGGTCAACATTCTTTTTTATCCGTTCCGTTTGTATTTTTCTAGAACTACTTTTGACTTGGACTAAATAAATGTTATTTTAATGGCCAGCACTGAAACTTCCCATTAAGTCTTTTTAACTGTTTTAACTTGTATTAGTCTCTGACACCTGCTAATAACCTTGACAATTCTGAGAGCTTATGAAAAAATTGTTCATGAAATTTTCTTTGCAAACGAAGACCACAAGTTGAAGCTTTGGATCTACACAAAAAAAATGTCTCCGTCTTTGTTAAAACAGCCTTTTCATTGGTCATCTAAGTTAGCTGGAAAGTTGATTAGTCGAGTTTAATTTTGTTATGTTGCAAAATGGATTGTAAGCTTAAGCTTTTTTTTGTTTTTCTTGTTGCCATCTTTTTATAATAGTATACCTTATTTGTGTGGTTCCTAGTTGTACACATGGCTAATGTTCTGTGTGGTAGTCTGGTGTATGTGAGATATATTTGTCACGCATTGATATCTATTTTGTGCTAATGTTTCAGCGCTTGATCGGCAAGTCTGTAAAACATGGCCTCGCCAGTGTCATATTTCATTTATTTGTACTTACCCCTGCTGAGTCATTTTTTTTTTTTTTTAAATTTTTGGGGATCACCAGGAACACCCCCACAGTAACGCGGCACTGCAGCAGGGTGTTATTGGCCTTTCAGCAGCTAATATGATCAACACTCGAACACCTCAAGGGCGGGTGAGAGGAGTAGATGCTTATAGTGCAATAGTCCACTTTCTATTAGAACACCCGCGTCAGCTACCATATCAAAGAAGAAGACATCATCTGGCAAATCCATCAGGTGCTTCACACAGCCTTGTTATATTTCTTGAAGCCAGGCCCAGCAAATATCACATAATGCTGCGTACGCAACTGAAATAGGTGCAGGAACAACTCATGGTGCACCATTGGCTCCCCGGCATGCAGCGCAGAGAGCAATACCACAAACAGGAGCAACAAGTATTGCTTTCGCGAGTGGAGTTGCATCTGTTCCCACACTCACTACTGATGCAGGTCGGGCACCACCTTCATTTGGATCTGATGGGTTGCCTGCGCTTCCCCATGAGCAACACTGGCAGCCGACAGGACGCATGAGGGGGAGTCTAACCGGTTATGCTTACACGTCTGCCCTTAACCAGTACTTGTTTAGTCCGCAGTCAGCAGCACAAGCTCCGGCACCACCTTTCTCACCCGGTGTTTCGGCTGACCAGCTTCTAATGTTAAATTGCCAACACACCCGAGTGTTCAAGCATCCATGACCCAGCAACCAATTGACCAGTTCGTACTGCATTTTCCATACCTTTGAACAGATGAATCACAAGCAGGATGCAACCACGCAAGGAGAAGGGGACTGACATCTGATCTTAAAGAGCCTTAGATGTGATGTAAACAAGGGTGACTGACAGTCGTCATGGCTTTCTTGAGGTGCAGCAAGAGTAGGAGTCTTAGCAGTTTATAAAAATGCTCGTTTTGATTGGATTCACCATATGACCGTGTTGGTGAAACACTTTTTGTTTGTGCATTTTTTTCTTTTCAAGATAGGATATTAGTGTTTATCTTCTACAAGCTAAGCTGTAGGAGGTTTAGTTAGAGGGATAGGCTGAGTGGTACAGTCTAATTTAACGATGAAACAGTTTTTTTTTTTTTTTAAATATTGGCTGCGAAAGATAATTTCTTCAAATGCTTGGCAGCATGAATGAAAAACATGGAAAGCCCCCGATTCGTTGGAGAGAATAAATATTAGGTAATGATTTTAGGTCATCAAAAATCAAATTATCAAATCCCTCCATATGAGGGTTATGTAGGTTAGCATGTGTAACGTAGAATCTCGGAATCGATGTGGCGTATGTGCACCAACATGGCACCTTGGTCCCATACAAGACGATGGATGATGCTTACACCGCTCGAGGTCGTACGAGATGGTGTCGCATAACATAGAACCGCTTGGGAACGTATAAGATGACACCATTCGGCACGGAACTGTGTATGTCTGTTCGTGCCGTGCAGGGTGTACGAGCTGACCACCCAGAGCATCGACGACCATTAACAAATTGCATACGACAGATCCTCGCCAGTAGGTACAAAAGCCAACCCCCTAGCCAACATAGGGGATCAGACCTCGTACACCCAAAACACTCTCAATTCCACCTCTTAATAATTTAAGCTTTAGAGAGATCGAGTTGGGAATCCCCCTCCCGACTTTAGCTTGTGTGTAGGAATCCAACACGAAAGGAAGACCAAACTGTCAGCTCGACCCAGCAGACGACATCATGACCTGACCTGACACCAACCTCCTCCACCCCTGAAGTCACATGGATAGCCCTAAGCACTCGGGATCCGACTAAGTCATTTTTTCTTTGTTGTTGTATCCGAAAGTGACATCATCTATCTTGACCAGTAAGCTTTGAAAAATATGTTGGATCTTCGGTCATATGTCCTTAGTATCCACTGTCAAGATATAATCTTTTGCTCTTATCTCTTATTTGGAGATATACATAGAAGAAAGATGAGTCTATTTTGGGTACTCATTAACTTTGGATCATTCATAGTTAGATCTACCTTAATTGGCTTTTAACATAATATTATTTATTATTCCTTTAGGAACTAAAACTAATTTGTGAGAGCTATATTTTTTAAAAGAGCATATATAAGTATAATTACTAAATCTTCTAAAAAAACTTACATTTTACTTTAGTCAAAATATATAGTGTGGGTTCTTTTACAAATTTTATTGGCTTTTGTTGAGTGTTACTACTTATGAAGTTGATTCCTTCCTTTCTATGTACATAACCTTGGTTAGCAAAAATCATGTTTAGTGATATATTTTTAATTTTAAATTTTTTTAATATTTATTATAATATATATATATATATATTAAATGAGTCTACCTCTTTACATTCACAACAAAGAGTACAACAAAAGTACAAGATGTTGATGTTTCATATTTAATTTTTAATGTATCAAATTTATTATAAATAATATATGATCCTTTTTAAGTGAATTATATTTCTTATTAATCATTTTAAGTTCATCATATAAATCATAAAATTTTCATCATCATAAAATTTTGAATTATTTTTTAGTAGTGAACACTCAATTTTGAAATGCATTGGCTTTTACATTCGTTATATATTGTTATCTCATTTTATATTCACTTATATTCTTACATTCTTGTATTACAAAATTAGTTTGATTTATTTTCTTTGATTTATTTTTAAAACTTTTTAAGTCTTTTTGTAAGGAATGCAATGTCCTCATCATCGTCACTTGAGTTTTAGCTCGAGTAATCTTCTTTAGAATATTTTTCTCTTGTTCATTATATATTTACTTTTAGATTTCAACTTTTTAAAAAAGATCTTAAAATCTTATTCACCAATTCAGGATTAGTATAACTTTGACCAAAAGCTTTTAAATCATTGATAATATCTGTAAAATGAGTGTATATATCATCAATGACTTTATTTAGCTTTATTTTAAATAATTAATAACTATGTACTAAAAGATTGATTTTAGATTCTTCTACTATATGTGTGCTTTCATGATTAACTACAAGTGTGTGCCAAATATCATATACAGTGTCACATGTAAAAACATGATTAAACTCATTTTTGTCTAAAGTACAAAATAAAGTATTCGTAGCTTTAACATTAAAGGAAATCATTTTCTTCTTAAAACATAGAAGGACGAGTGATAGAGTGACCCTCTTGATTGCTAGAAAAAGCTATTAAATCTATTTTCGGTATTAATCCAACTAAGAAAACCAAACTTTGATACCAATTGTTAAGATCGTAATGACACTAAAAGAAAGTGGGAGAGGGGTTGAATTAATGCTATCAAAAAACGATCTGATTCTTCAATGTTCGATTGATAAATCTGTATCGAAAATGTGTTTAACCAAAAATGTAATTAAGAATAGTGAGTGAAGTAAATCAATAAGCAATAATAAAGCAAAGCAAAAGAAAAATGTAAATTGATTTATTATGGTTCTATGATTCTAACTACGTCCACTCTCGATTCCTCTTCCCTCGAGGCCACCAACTTCCACTACCGATCTTCTTCCATCAGGCAAAGATCTACTACCCTTGTTACAACAGTGTATCTCCTTTTAACAGACTCAGGATAGAACATTTACACCTCTTCTCCTTTTAACAAGCTCAGGAGAGAACCTTTACACCTCTTTTTTAAAAGAGACCTTAACCCTCATACAACTTAGAAACACTTCTAAACTCAAAGAGGAAGGAACTCAAACACCACGCAAAGAGAGTTTACAATCCTTCAATCCTTAAGATTTCATTTTTGCATCAAGCAAGCATTAGTAGGGTATTTATAGACCCCCCCAAGGGCTAAAAAAATAAAGTCAAAAAATTAAATCCTTGGTATTTTAAAGTATTGGCGGAACTATCACCGACGTCGGACAGTACTACCACCTTAACAAAGCTTGAGAATATGGACTTTGGCGATACCACCGTCGACCTAGTGAGTACCACCACCGCCTACATAGGTGGTACCACTACTAATAGTGTTGATGGGCACAAAATAATGGATGTTGACTTTCTGTGCGATACCATCGCTTGAGCCTGGCGACACCACCATCCAAGCCTGTTCAAGGCTACTAATTTAGCATTCTAATAAGCCCAACTCAGTCTTGGTTCAAGCCCAATAGGTTTCTTGATAAGTTAACATAATTTTGACCCAATACCAACTTAATTTGACCCCAAACAATCTCGATCAATATTTAACCACTTAATCATATATCTAGCACAATTATGAAGCTTTCAACATATTGTTCAGATTCTAATATGTCATCTGATCATCTGACACTTCGTCTGAACATCCGACGCATCATCCTTTCCTTCAACGTTGTCGCCCGAGCTATCGACATGTTGACTTCCCACAACATCCGATCTTTTGGCGCAATATCTGATCCTTCTGGCCCGATGCCCAAACTCATAGCACGAAGTCCATTCTTCGGCACGTCGATCAATCCTCTGGCCCAATGTCTAATCTCTGACATGATACTTCTCCGACCCAATGTTTGATTCTCCTACTTCGACAATTTGCACTGTGATGTTTTGTGTCCATGATCGAAGTATTTCCTATGTCACTTATCTCAAAAGCATATTAGTCCATGAACTCATCAATTGATTTCATCATTAAAATTTGAGATTCAACAATCAATGCCCGAGTCATGCACCTTAATTGCGCAAAGCCTACTAAAGTGAACATATGCTAGAGTTGTGTACCTCGATCAATCAGATCCTTAGTCATACACCTCGGCACATCAATGCCTGAGTCATGCATCTTGACCAGTCAATGCCCGAGTGATGTACATCGACCAATCAGTGCTTGAGTCATACATCTCAACCAGTCAATGCCCAAGTCGTGCACCTCGATTGCGCAAAGCCTACTAGGGTAGACTTGTGCCTGAGTTATATACCTCGACCAATTAGAGCTCGAGTCATTCACCTTGGCTAATCAGTGCTCGAGTCATGCATTTCGACCGATCAAAACCCAAGTTATGCACCTCGGCTCTCGTAAAAAAATGATCAAATTTCTTGTTAACCCCTTATACTATACCTTAAAATCAAAATCACCCCCTATACTACGATTTCGCATCAAAGTGACTCCCTCTATTAGAAATAAGATTACATTGTTAGGTAAAATAATTTAAATTTATTTTTAATTTAGAAAATAAAACTAAACAGTCCCTAAGCCCTAACTCGTTCTCCCCTCTCTGTCTTTTTTTCTCCAATCTTCATTATCTCTTTTCACCTTTGCTGATGTTAGTTTCTGCTACTCCGATCTCGGGTCTCCTTCACCTTTCCATTGTTTCATGCCTTAAAAATAAACATCATTACTTTTTTTATTAATTAAAAAATTTATTTAACATCTACAAAAATAATAAAAGAGATCACTTCAAAGTGAAATCATAATCCGAATAGTTAATTACGAAGGATGATTTTAATTTTAAAATATAATAAAAGGGGTCAACAACAATTTTAACCATGTAACAGAAACCATGAGAATTCCATTTGAATATGTATGACATTAGCTTCCCACCTTCACTGTTATTTGGCTCTTGTGAACTGCATCTCTTGCAGACTCGAAAGCTGTACAACCACTAAAGAACAGTGCATTTATACCATAAAAAAGTGGATTCCAGAATCCATCTGATTTGCTAATTTTACCTAACAATGTTTCTCTCTTACCATGTTGTGAATCAAAACATATATAATCTCAATTAAATCCAATGAAAAACCTAGTTAAGAGATCTACTCCATATGGAACAAAAATTGCATTAGGAAAAATAAAAACAGCCAAAGCAATAAATCAAGCCATTCAGAAATTATAATACAGTAATAATACCTATCTATGGTCAGGCAAGTAAACATGCTCAACTAGTTTCGGCCACCACCACAGATCAATACTCCCTATTTCTTCATCTGCAAACCATTCCGATTTGAAGAGAGCACCATGCAATGCGATACTATTTCCACTGATATATGTAATCTTCCTATAAGGAGTTACTGTTATCCATAACCCAAGAAAATAAATAATGCAGCCAACAAATCTCAATCACCTTACTGTTATCAATAACCGAAGTAAAAAAATAATGCAGCCAACACATCTCAATCACCTTACAGTGTCCTCAAACTTATCCGTGTGCATTCAAGACTGGGACTGACCTCTGCTGATTTGAAATGGAGCTCTAAAATGAATTGCAACTTACATGTGATCCATGTGAATAATGCAACCTTGACTGTCAAAGCTGGTCTTTACAATTATATATATATCACTTCATGAAAGAGAAAAACGGTAGCCAACAGAGAATTAAGTTTATATGTTAAGTTGCTTCAGCAGAAACAATAAAGTTGACAGGAAAAAAAGTTCTTTGCAACAGAATTGCTCAATGGCTAAAGATGTGAATGTAAGTGCAAGATTAGAAAACTACAATTCAACCATCTGAATAACACAACCTTCTTGTTACAAGCTATACAATTTTGAAAACGATCAAAGTTGAGTTGAGAAACAAAAAGTAATAATATCATGTTTCAACCCAAAGTACCGTGAGATCAAGGAAAAAAAAAAACACAAGTACAAATTAGCACATGAACTAGAATATCCGCAAAGGTGCTTCTACCTTGCATTTGCAGAAGATATTAGCTAAAGAGAATGTTAGACCACTTATACATGCATAATCATGGTTGATCAGCCTACAGCACTGCTTATGTTACATACGTGAATATAAAATAAGACAAGGATAGCTACTAATGCCGATACTAGATGAGGTTGGTATGCAATGGATCAAGACCAACAAACAACAGAGTAGGAGATCCGAGATCCCAAAACAGATTCAGGGCTTCAATTTTATTTTATTGCATAATAAATCAGTTAGGGAAGGTCTGAGAAGCAGAGAACCTTGATAAATTTATCAACAAGTGTTGTAATAATGCTTTTAATCAAAGAGGAGCATGACACTGAAAATTGTAATCGATCTAGAAAAGGTCCTTGTAGAACTCACAGCGATAATATGCTACATTTCATGGTTGATGCGTGTGAAGCAACTCCCAAGACTTGGACAACCAATGGTAAA
Source organism: Ensete glaucum (assembly GCA_021527575.1). NCBI lineage: Eukaryota > Viridiplantae > Streptophyta > Magnoliopsida > Zingiberales > Musaceae > Ensete > Ensete glaucum. The sequence goes on from CM038554.1 coordinate 33,675,173, forward strand.
AGCACAAGATAAATAACTAGTACAGAAACCAGTTTCTAGATCCAAATGAAGATGAAGTTAATGCTTAAAATAAATACCATCTGTGACTATCATAAGCTGCACTGCATCTGATAAATATATGCAAATTACTAGTTGAAGGATTCACATCATCATAGCTCCAATCTGAAATCAAAACCAAGGTTTCTTGCCTTGCAGCATACCAATCAACTGCTCCAAAACTTGATAACCATTATCACGGAGTCCAGAGTGCATATATTCATTTGTCACCCACAGCCTGATCCCAGCAATCTCAGAAGCCGTTTCCATTGCAAGTTTGAAGTTGACATACATGTCTTCATAATAAACAGCAGCAGCAACAGGAACCTGCATGAGGTGTAATTTCGCGTGATCCAGGTGCAAAGATTTACCAATAACATTATCACTATTGAAATCAGGACAAATGCTGCTAGGAAAAGATTCAAAATGCAAAATTATGTGGTCAAAAGCATGTGCATGTTTACATGGGTTCATGCATGTGTCTATGACCATCAAGAGCCAATATATGTACTGCTTTAGTTCATTACATGTATCCCTCTACCCTGCAAGTTAGTATCACATGCAATGATCTCAATATCCAGAAAACAGAAAAACGAAGTGCTCGAACAAAATAAAATACAAGGAACAACAAAAACTTCGACACAACTTGTCAAGTTTCAGACCTTGTTGTTGTTTAATCTGCTAATGTCATACAATGGTGGCCAATCTTCCTTCTCAGCCAACAAATGAGCAGCTTCTGTGAAAGGTCCTAAGGCATGAATCTCATCAAACATCCATGGAAATATCATCTGTATGTAAATCCCAAAGCACACATTAGATTTCACAAAAACCAAAAGCAACCATATGACTGGTGACTTTGGGTAACAATGCTTCTGGAATACCCTAACAGGCTTGAAAATGTGGTATGCAACTTGGCAAGCAACACAAAGTTTGTTCAAATAACATCACAAAGTTCCAAAGGTTCTTAAAAAGAACATGGTACCTCAAACAGAAATTGTATAACAAATAGATGCAAAAGAAAGTTTTAGTCTCTTTGGCATGGAATCAGAGTTCTTATTTTTATTTTCCAATATATCTTATACACAAAGTAAAACTAGAGTTGGAATGATACAAGAAAACATTTGCACATTCTTGATTGCTAAGGATCATACATCTACATTTTGTAATTTTGCCAGTTTACTGTGTATATGGTTGAGGTTCAAAACCCTATAATTTAAAAGATATAAGCAAAAAAAAAAAGGTTGTATCTACAAGTTATATCCTCTGATTTCATTAATTTCCAAGATGATAATGAAATAACCATTAAGCACCAAACAACTTTCCTCGTCAAGAACTTCAGTGCAACCAAAGCAGACAGAGCCTGCATAGGGTAGGATTACAAACTCGCTCTTGCATCAGTGATTCTTCTTGTTGACTAATAGTTGAATTGGGATGCTGGAACAGTGACAAAAATTGGAAGGGCAAAGAAGGATGGATAAGGCTTTTGAGTGTAGCCCCTAAATAATTACTCACATGCATGATTCGTACAGTGATAAGATTAGAGATTCAACTTGTTTCCTACTAAACAGAAAGGACATTACCATTGTTATTTATTTTTTGAGACCTCATGAACAACTCGGTCTTCACGGTGACTTAGAATAAGTTGCTTTGGTAGATGGCAACTTATTCTAAGTCACCGTGAAGACCGAGTTGTTCATGAGGTCTCAGACAACAAATCCCCTGGTTTTTACAATGTCTGATGCCACAACATTTTTACCAGGGACAAGAGTACAGCCAAAAAATATTAAAATCAAGTAAATAAGACCATTTTACATATAACTCATTGTTTAGGCCCAAAAATTTTCAGCAACCAAGCTTCATTAGCTCAACCTGACACTGGACTCCAGAAAGACGAAATGATCTGGTATCCACAGGCAATGATTTTAATTCAATTAGCTTGCTACAACTCTGAGATTGCTGCATAAAGCAGGATCTCACTTAACTGATGTAGCATAGATTTTGGTAAAATACCCACAACTATGTGTTTATTGCCAGCTAACTAAAATCAGTATTTCTTTATTGAACGCCACTTAAATGCATTTGGGGGTTCCACAATAAAGTTCTAGAAATTGATTTTAAAACCCACAAATACTAATACTATCTACTTCAGAAACTTTGCTTCATGAACAATATTTTTATTATTGTGAAAATTTAGATCGACCATGATTTTTCAATAAAAAATGCTCAGCCTCTGCATGACCAACACTTGCCTCTCCAGTAAAAAATACAGGACGACATTCTTTTGCAGCTTTGATTGGATCAAATATGCTATCATATTCACCCCTTATTTTATGTGCAGACCACTGTGAAGGAGCTCCCTACATCAAAAACAGGAACAAGCAACAAAAAGATAAATTATAAAATCATGCATGAAGTTAATATGTTATAACATCTGGTCAACTAAAGAAACTCATTTAGTTAGAGATAACCCTAGTCACCTGGCAGTAAACTGATTCATGCAAAAGAGCATAGAGTGGGTTTGTATCAAAGTCTATCCAGCTCTCAAACTGTCAGAAAGATTAAAGTCAATTATTGCAAATTGAGCAGCCTACCATTAGATTCTGAAATAGAAATGTCATTAATAAGAGCAAAAACATGCAGAACTAGAAACAATATATTATTTCAGAGATCATACACACGAAAAAATTAGTAAAGGAAAAAAATGAGCATGCATTCAAATATATTATGCATTACGATAAAACAAACTGGAAAAAAGTGCAAAGAATGATATTTACAGCCTTCAAAAAATAGTAACTTATCCGCTTCCCCGTTCCTGGAACTAGTTCAGGATCCCAGACCCTTTCAAACCTGTAGTAAAAATACATTAAGCCCATGATATAAATGATAAGGTGTCACATGTTAAAAATAGATTGCTCCTTTACATGTAATGTAGACGCTCAAAACCGCCACCAGAGCCTAACCCTGCAAGTCCAAGAGTTTGCAACCCCCTTGGGGTTAAAATACCTCCAGATGGAAGAGACACCTATTCAGATATAAACTAATATGCTCTAGTTAAAGAAATATTAGGAAATAAAAAAGAGTAGAATTTCAATAATATGACTAACCCCTCCACCTTCAGCTTTGGCCAGATAATTTACAAGATCACAAATAACCTTAACATCTTGAGGAAACCGCTTATAGTACTTCTCATTTTGATGCACAACTTGTTCAAAACAGGCTCTGTATACAACATCTGCAGTGCAACCCTTTGCAATTGGTGGAAGCCCACCAGTTAGAAGAACAGATTTTAGGCCTTCTGGAGCAAAACTCATATAGGTAACTGCACAGAAGCCACCGTAGCTCTACACCAGTAAAATAATATGCAGAGTCAATTAATCAATTGCAAATAACTGCAAAATGTATAAAATGTATCAAATAGATATAAACTATAAACGATAGGTGAAGAAATGTACCAGATTTAGATCGTCAAGATCTCAGATTATAAAGCTCTACAAGAAGTCATATTTAGAATAAAGAGGTTGATCAAAATAGTATATTGAGTGTTAGTCTAGCAGATCTCTGGCATGTGAAACGCTCAAAGCACTAGAGAAACCATTATTGTCGACAACTGAACTTCATAAAATTATGTAAAGATAAAAATTATACCAAAATTTATGAAAGTTCTGCTACATGACATTACCTTTGCATTACAGAGAGTAATATTTTTCACAAGTTGTGTTTTCAGAAGGCGCTCAAGCGAGGAGAGGCGAGGCCCAAGCGCCTCATAAAACCTCGGGGCGAGGTGTTTCAATGAAATGCCACTTAGGCATTCGCCTAAGCCCAGAAGTTGGGCGCCTCGGGCGAGTGCCCAAAACATATTGGGTCAGTTTTGAGCATGGGTTTGATTGGACGAGTAAGTTGGTTCAATCAAACCAACTAATGTAGTTACCCTAACCACCACCACCCCCCCAACTGAAAGAAAACAGAACTGAAAGCAAACCCCTATGTCCGCCTCCATCAACAACCTTATTTGTCGCCATCGAAAACCTTGTCCGCTGCCGTCGACAACCTCATCCACTGCTGCTGCCTTCGTCCGACGTTCATCCGCCATTACAACTTCATCCGTTTGCCGCTGCAGCTTCGTCTACCACCCTCACCTTCCTCCACAACCACCGGTTACTTCTCTTCTCAGTCCACTCTCCAGAATTGTTTAGCATTGGTTAGAACTGTTTAGCACCATATTGAAAACACAGCTTAGCATAGGTCTCCACGAGTAGATACCTATTTAGCATATTTCTGTTTAGCCACATATGTCACAATGATACGACAACACTATTCAGAACATAACAACGATAAAAAACACTGCTTAGGAATTAGCATCCACCTCAAATTTTACCCCTTTTGAAAACATTGCTTAGAACATAATAATATACTTTAAGTAGGAACATCAATTGATATCTTCTCGTTTTTCAGCAAAACCAGTGATTTAAAAAAGTGCTAGGTGCCAAAAGGCACCAAGGTCCCCAAATGCTCGAGGCGTTAGACGCTCGCCTGAGCAAAACGAGATGCTCCAAAATATTAAAATATAAAAAATATATAATACAATTGATAAATATGATTGTATAAATAAAAATATGATTAAATTAAAAATATCTAAAGTAACAAGACACATTACCTATCTTTTAATAACAAAAATGTCAAAAAGACTCAAAATAAAAAAGTTTTACATCAAATTCAATCATCATAATCAACATCGTTATTCTCAAACATATCATCATCTCTTCCTCTTGTCCATCTTCATTAAAATAGGTTTCCTCCTCTTCAACAATGGCAAGAGATAAACTTGTTGTATATGTCTATAATTCTCCAACACCTACGTCTCTTGTCACATCTCCTCATGTCAAGCTGTCATCTTCAAATACAAGCTCATCTTTGACATCTTGCAAGTTCGCACCCATGTTCCCCACCAACCACTCATTTGAATCATCAATGTCTTGTGATGAGATTGGATCGATGTTATTTCGCAAATCACGACGAGCCTTCAATGCTTGATTACACTTCACATAAACCAAATCATGTAATCATCAATGCTCTAACCAATTTCTTCTCTTTGTGTGAATTTATCATGTCATATAAATAAAAATATATTAATATATCTATCTAAAAAAGAATAAATTAATTGAAACAAGAATATTCTGTGATTCTTACATGCTCAAAGACACTCTAGTTTTGCTCACAACTCGTTGCACTACAAGTCAAACTAACAAGTGATAAATATTGCAATTGTTGCATCTTAGGAAGTGGCATAATAACATCAACCTGACTGATCGTCCCATTCTCCTAAAAACCAATACAATGTCAATTATTTTCACAATAATAAATTAAAAAGTAAATGATTAATGGGAGAATATATACTTGCCCTAGCACCGTCCAGGTTCCAGAATCTGGTACAAGACAGCTACGAATAAATTCAGCATCTTTTATGATATTATCTGCCCGAAAATGTTGCAAGTACTCAACCAATTTTGTTGCAGAGATGATTTGTGAAAGAGATGAGACTGTTAAAGGAGTTGATAAACCAGTTCCTCGCTGAGACAACAAACATACCAGCTGTGAGCTATGAAGTGAAACAAAGAATCTACAGAAGAATGAAATTCTTCGGAACTCAAGACCATGCCTGATCAAGCAAAACAACTCTGTACTCTTCACATGCTCTCTTCAACCATCCACTAGCCTCGGTAGGCCGAGGACTCTCAAATCCAGGTCCACCTTGTAGGTACAATAAGTATGGCAGTTGTTGTTCTTCTTTACCAACTGCAAGACAAATGCATATTTTAAACTGGAGATGAATAAATATAATTTTTCAGACTTCAGACTCAATAGCATATTTCAGGAAAGAGACCGGTGATTGCTCGACCTAAAGTTCATGGGAAGTGTTTACTAAATGGCCTATGCGTGGAGAACTCGCAACAGCACCTAAGATTGGCATGCCTCTTACCCTAAAGCCAAATCAGAACCAAACCCTCCAAAATCGAGGAACGATTAATCAGCCAGATTTACTCAAAACCACTAAATGCATCGAATAATTAGTTGTTCTACATTTCTCGGACTTTACATCTCCAAAGCAAACCATTCCTGCACTCGATCCAACCCCTTATTTCATGTTTTGGTCGGCTAGCTATCGCTCAGGCGGAGTGACATTTGTATAACGATTAGGATATGAGATGTAGTAGATTGGCATACGACCATTTATTAAAGCCCTAACTAGACAGAGAATTAAAGATCAAGACGAACGGATCGTAGATAATCTGGCAGGGAAACAGTACCAGCGACGACCTCGCGAGCGAAGACGGTGATGCTAGAGCCGGCAGCGGCGGAGTAATCGAGGGGGACGGCGAAGCGGTGGTCACGGAGGCTAAGATCTGGGACAGAGTACCAATCCCCGGCATCGTGCCGCTCCAGGGCGGCGACGGAGGCCACGGCCATCGAACAGATCCGAGGTGGCGGAAGGCGCCGGGGGGAGGGACGGCCGAGGCCGGGGCGCGAGGGGCGAGGGGCAGGTCGCGCGGCGGCGGGGGTGCGAAGGAAGGGATCGCCTTCCGTGGCGAGGAGGAGGAGGAGGACGAGGGGGGAGGGCCCCGTTCGAGCCGACGACGCCGCGCGCATCGAATCTAAAAGACGGGTTGACGATGAGATCATCGAGTTCGTCACCGCCGATCGCGAAGCCGAAAACCTCGCCGCCCCCCCGCCCACGGGGGTTTGGATTCACAACATAGCCCAATCCGTTTGCGTGCATAGGCCCGGAGCCCATGAGTGGTGCCGGACTCTTCCTTATCCCATCATTTATTAGTGAAGATATCAAAACATCTTAAATAAAATAAAAATAATCATATATATATATATTAAACTTGTAGAATTAGTGATCTTTATATTTATAAAACTCGACAAAGGATGTCGTAGAGTCAATATGATTCGAGATTGATGCGAGAAGCGAATAGAAGTCAATGTAATGATGTACAAAACTTAAATTGGAAATACGTCCGATAAAAATCTTTTTGATACTCAAGTTATAATAAACCAATTTGAGTTAATGGTTTATGTGTCAAAAAGTGAAGGCTTTTATTGATAAAATATATAATTGCATGTATATATATATATAGTTCCATCATTCAGATGTGAAGAGTCAAATCGTCAAAGGCTTTTTTTTAAACCCTTTGAGCTCTTATATTATCAATCGAAGTCCTTTTAAACCCTTCAGATTTATCATGGCTTCATTTCCCTTTCTCGTTATGACACTACTCTATCGAGGAATTAAGGCTATATATGGTCAAATCAATACTTCAAATTTAAATATCACACATAAATATACATACTATAGTTGTAGCTAATTTTTAGGTTATTATAAGTTAATTATTAACTAAACTACTAATTTATATTAATAGCAACGCATATAACCCTATAAAGTTGGTGATCTTTATATTTAGATCTTTAAATTTGATTTTGTCATATATTACAATCAACTATTTGTTAAAGCTTTAAATTTTAGGCTTATATATTTATTTTTTTATAGATGCAGTTAGCGTGAAATATCATTATTTTTTTAAAATAATATTCATTCATTATATTAAATAAGGTATATAAGACACTTTAACTTAAACCCAAACATGAGATTAATAGATTATGTAATAATGTAGCGCTTGACGGGTGCTAGCATGTGTGGCAGTCTGGTTGATAATTAGAAGACAACTTACCCCATTGTTTGCCCATGTGGACATCAATCGAAAAAGGATTATAGGGGTTGTCCACCCATGAAATATTTGACGAAATATTCTTTCATCTTTTACCTACTAAAATATTCATCTTCAATAAAATAATTAAGATTAGTTATTTTTTTACTAATTTTATCTCATTTACATTAGGACTAATTTAAGTATCAGAAGGATCGAGTTTAGAAACTCATCTTGACTATAGTATACATGTAGGTCATCTCTAGAGCAAATGAGTCAATTCATGTCAACCCCTGAAGGAGTACTAGTAACACCTCGATTGTTGGCTCACCCCTCATGCACATGCAAACCCAAACCACATCGGGTTGGCTTTGATGTCACTGATATTTTTTCATAATATTTTGACACTAAAAAGAGGGTCCATATCATAGGAGTGTCGACCCGCTAATCCACTCAAAAGTAATCGAGCAAGGATGCTCCACACCACTAACCCATAGTACCTTCATTCACGCAAGATAATAGCCGACGTTTCTAAACCTTAGCTCATCTACTTTAGCATAGGCCCTAATGTAATACTAGTATTTGTTCAATGACCTAGGCCTCTCTCCTTCGATGGGACTCTGACCTACATGCTCATCCCAACTGAGGTCTTTCTAAACTACACTCAATAGATGCAAATGTTGACTGAGATGATGCATATCGTTGCCCTGCTCTTACCTCAATTGATCCAATCGATGATGACCCTAGCCCCTCAACAACTTGAATTGTCATTGGTGCCTGTTGAGGTGCCTTGGCCCGATGCAACCCTGATCACCTAAGAGCACTCGAGGCTCACCGAGCACTTAGCGGAGGGAGCGCTCGAATCCACATCGCTCGAATTTGAGGCATAATCAGTGGACTCCATATAATGTTTTCTTCGGTTGCAACTATAATAAATAGACCAACACTTAGAAGATATGCATTGAGAGTTTCATTTGGGAAGGGCAAGGATCTAGCTAACCTTACATTGGGCTAATCTTCATCCATCCAAAAGATTCAAAAGGGGCTCATTCTTGCTTGCTTTAGATTATCAACCTTGAAGTCATTCTATGATGGTACAAACCTGACTATATATATCATGACCTTCCTTGTAACTATATAAATTCTATCATATCTTAAAATATCTTATTTATTGTTTATTGATAGATTTTATCAAACAACTTTGAAGAAATGATATTATGTTTGATCGTATTGTTGAAATAATTGACTAAATAAAAAAGAAATGCCTCATGAAAGATTAAAAAAAAATATTATGAAAAATAAAAAAGAAAAGATATATAATTTAAAATTTTTATAAGATAAAAAAATTAATTTGAATACAAAGATTCTTATATTTGTGTGCCTTAACCCTTTTGGGATTATCCATTTTAACTAATTTAATATATTAATTTTCTAAAACAATCCTTATATACTAACTTGGTTTCTTCACACGATGACTAAATCCAAGTCCATCTAGTAATCTGAAAAAGTAAACTATATATTTATGATATGTGAGAGGAGTATCAAATTGTGATATTAAAATCAAATTAACCTAGTTTTTTTTTTACACTTAATTGTTTCCAAAAATAAATATCTTGTAGAATGATGTTAATACAAAGTGCTTATCAAAGCATCCTCATATCAGATTAGCCTCGAGCAATGATTTTATTAATCATTAATTTAAAAAAAAATTATGTACTAAACAATAAAAAGATACTTGAAAATTATGATGAGAAAACTAAATAAAAATACTCTATTTATTAAAAATTTATCAAAATATACTGACTAAGATATGACTTTAACTTGCTATCGTTTAATCTATAATACAGATATAATTTGATATAGCTCTTAAAGATATGTAAAAAAAAAAAAAAATCATCCACAGGCCTCCTGTTGTTGTGTTCAAACTCAAAAACATAATATCTCTCTTACATCGATCTCCAATGACTGACATCAAGAGAAGAAAAAAAGAACTCCAGTAGGACACATCAAGTGAACCAATTCCAGGAAAACAAACAGAAAGAAATGTGACCTTCCAACTTGTGTTGTCACCGTAACAAGGGACAACACAGTATAGTTTAGACCAACTGCATGTGTCGACTTGGATTTTGACATAAACATTTAGACCTCCTCCTTATTGTGGACCACGAAAGATGAAGGTAAGAAGAGAGGTCTTTCTTTCAGTCAGTCCAAGACAGGCAGAGCCACCAACTTGAGGACCAGTAAACCATAAAATGTTTGCCTGTGCCAACTCTAAAAAGCTATCTCTAAAGGTAAATAATATAACACAAACCAGTGGGATAAATGAGCTTCCCCCCCCCTGGATTATGGCAGCCTAGAGGTTTCAAAGTGTATTTATTATACTATTTGGTACTCGACAATAGCACTACTGAGGTCTCGTCAATTATATCTGGCTGGCATTAGCCGATAAAGTTTAGCCACATGGAATAAATTTCTAATATGCTTCTTCTATTTTAGAAGCACCACCAGTGGATGCTTCTTCTATTTTAGAAGCACCACCAGTGGGTGCTTCCATTGCAGGCATCACTGGTATAGTTTTTATCCAAGTAGATTCATTCACGCTGCCTAAATAACTAGTAGCAGCAACTAAGAATCGGAAGGTATGGTTTCATCGGCAACCCAACCCACCTGATGAGTTCCTTTTCATTAGTGATAGCACACACTGACTAACAAACCCCATTTCAAACTGTAATGCCACGAATCATGTGAAAATTACAGTTTTTATCCAAGTAGCATACCACTATTATTATTTTGAGATATAACAACAAGTCTGTAAATGTTATAATTCTGTATTTTAAGCACCGAGGAGATGATGGATGATACATGTTAACCTGTCAATCTCGATCAATCTCAATCTGCCTTGGGTGGAATATGATTACCTCCGGTTGCGATCTTGTACAGATAGAATAGAGACATTAAAGCACTGCACAAGTAACACAAATAGTCAGAACCACTCGCACACTTTCCTAAGTGCTATAATTTTACTTTGATGTGGTTGAAAACAAAAAAGATCATGCATCTTCTATCACTTGTTGTATAAGAAGAAAACCTCCTTCAGCAATTATTTTAGAGCGGAAAAACTGTTTTAAAAAACATGTGATTAATCCTGTTATAGTGATGAATTGGACTGAAATAAGCTTGCTGCTTCTAGAAGAGATAGCAAATTGCTATTGATTCCTTTTCTGAAATCAAGAAAAGAAAACAAAGCGATACTCTTCAGACTCATAGTGCTAAGTTCGCTTGCTTTCAGATATCCTAGAAAGCTTTAGCTAGTCAGATAAAATAATAAACAGTTGGCACGTTGAAAGACTAAAATCTTGTTCAGACCAAAGCTTAAGAAACATTTACTCATGCGCTAGTATATAAATTCTATTCCTACACTCCCACACATTATAACTTACGGAGCATTAGGTTAACCACTTTATCTTAGTAGATTATTGTGAGACAAATCAAACGATTAAGGACTATTAACTGACAAAGTTTTGCAGCAAAGTCTGACATTATTACATCCGTGGTCACTATTCTTCATGTCAATCCCACAAGATGAAGCTTGTCTCTAGTTCAACTATAATTTACTTCCTATTTTGAGTGAGCATAAGATGATGAAGCCTGAGTGTATATCAGGCCTAAAACCTTCTCGCTTGTTTTAAGAAGGTTCAACTTCACCCTCAAGATTACCAGGACCTGAATTCAGTAGTTGATTTCTTGGGAGAAGCCCAAAAGCATAGGAGTGCGGAAAATATTTGCAGAGAACTTAGATAATGCAGGACTTTATGTTGGTGAAAGAATTTAGATTATATTTTAGTGACATTTTTTTCTGTTATCATTGCAAATATGATGATCTTACAAAGCTAAATAACTCAGGTGCGTTAGTTAAGAGGTTGCCCGATTTACAAGATTGAGTAATTTTATAAAATCTCACAAATCTTATGAACATGAATCATCTTAATACCAAATATACTCTGTAAATTGCCAATTTAAAATCTGATGCAAAAAGTATAACAACAACTTCAAAATAATGACATCAGTAGCACTTGCCTTCGGTCCTCATCTTATATTATGTTACAAATTGTATTTAAAAAAAAAGCATCAACTAGATAAGAGCATCTCATGTCTTAAAATATCCATTCCCCTTTCTGTCTTACATTCTCTATTAAGATCGATCCCTTTCTCATTTCCTAGGTATAAAGTTCAGAAAAATGTAACTAAAAAGTCACGAAAGAAAGGTTCAATGAAAGAGAAAAAAAAAGATACTACAAGATCAAAATAATTAATTCAGAGTACATGAAACACAAGAATGCACGAAGTGATGCATGCTTAGAAGCATATCATACACAAAGTGCGAACCCTGCCCTCATATGTTGCCGAGTGTTGGAGTTCTAGTATATAAGGCAAACATGGGAACTAACCATAGTTCTCGACACAGTTTGAAGAGAAAGGAAACTCAAACATACCTGAGAATGGCAACTACTCCGGCTGGCATTATCTTGGAGGTTTCGAGGTATCTTTTCCCCATAACAAATGTCAGGGCAAGGGCACAAGCTGTCAAGAGGTAATGACAAATGAAGAGAGTATAAGCCAACAACTTAAGACGAGAAAACCAACAAATGGAGCATAAGGTTGAACTTAAATTAATATTAAGCATGTCAATAACCTATCAATTTGAGAAACTTAAGTCAAAATGACAAGTATGAAAAAACTGTGGCAATTTAAGCAGAAAAAAACAAAAATTGAAATAAAACCATTTTGGTTCGAAGATGTCATTATTTTCAGTTAAGCACATGACTCTCAACATTTGAAGTTGTGCCTTTAAATTATATGATAGTGAACTTCCGAGAAGAAGAGCCATCATAATTGAATAACCTTTTGATTTGTAACCAGTATTACAAAATAAGACTCCAAAATCAAAAAGCAATCAACAGTTAACAAAATAGAGTAACTGTTCGTATAGGGGCATTGAGGTGCTTCTAAAATTAGCCACTAAGCATACAACTAAAGTGAACATTGAAAATCGTAGAATATTACATTTAATGTAGCTTTTAAATTGCTACAAACATATCTGGAGGTATCAAAAGTATACTTATTTTACAACTGGAAGCCAACCAATATTTAGTATCATACCCTACCGTAAGGGGACCCTTTGAGTACAGGAATCATCTTCTTTTTTTATATATATATAGAAACACACGTATACCTTTAGCTTCTCACAAGGATCCAACCCTTACAAAAGGAAGCAACCAACATCAGGAGCTCAAGATCATGTAGAATTGTAGAATAGAAAGGTACGAAGCCCTTAGATAATTTCATCAAATTATCTATCAAAGGCTCATCTACATCAATGGCTTCGCCGGTGCTTATGAAATTAGACAAACGTATCAAAGGCTACAGTTCTAACCCTAACCAACCGAAAAACAAGAATCCTCACCAAGAACCTATGGCTGAAGCCCGCTCGTATATTGTCGGCAATTCTAATGTCCTCTAACCATCTAAATCATCTAATAGACAAGAAAATATAAAATTAAATGTTCCATCAACAAGAATCAATGAACAAAGACCTCATCAAATTCAAGATTGTTCTACTCTAAGATCAGATTCAAGCAACAGGCACCATAATCAATATAGCCATATCGCCTATTCAGACAAAAAGAAGAAAAAAACTGACAAACATATATAACCCCAGAAGTTGCAACAAGATCTGATCTTTATCAAAGAAGGAACCAAGGATGCGAGGTTTAAAGAAATGACTCGGATCAGCTGATCCAGGAGGTTCCCTACCGGTTTCGAGGCCCAAGGCAAGGTAGGAGTTGCGGCGCTTCTCGAAGGCCTTGAGGCTAACGAACCCGGCGAGGAGGAGGACGAGGCCGGAGCCCGCGCCGCCCGCGAGCGACGCGGTGCTCCCCCGCCGCACGTAGCCGACGATGCCGCCGACGAGGACGAGGAGTCCGTACGGGATCGTGAAGCAAAAGTCGTGCATCTCTCTTAGCAAGATCGGTCGATGGGGAGCGAGAGAGAGAGAGAGAGAGAGAGAGAGCCGAGAAGGATTTGCTTGAGATGGATCTTTGGACGATTTCTTGGTTATATGTTTGATGATGATTTGAAGAACAAAACAGAGAAGAATTGGAGTTGATGTCTCCACGGGGATATTTTGACCAGTGGAACTAATTAAAAAGTGTGGCGGCCACATGGCACACAGATTGCAGGTGTAAAGAAACCATGGCTGCTAATTTTGGTCCCCCCCCAAAAAAAAAAAAAAAATTGTTGTCACCGTTTAATTTGTCATATAAATGTTTGATTTTACAATTCAAATCGGTAGCAATTGGTTTGGCAAGAAATGTCGAAATTTATCATAGTTTGACTTTTATCTCATAAGAAATTTGATTAATTTTGGGTTTCGGGGTTCAGTGAATGGCTGAAGAAGACCGACAAATTGTCAAAAGCAAAGACTATTCTTATATCTAACTATAAGTTAAGAAAAATTAATCAGAATCTTGTTCTTATTCCATTTCAGACTCTTTTTGTTTTTTCAGTACAATTTGATTATTTATGACCTATAACTGCATTTGTTTCAATTTATTTATTTCGATTTTATATTCAACTCCATACAGCCATACCTCATGTAATACATCAATGAATGAGAAATGTCCAACCTTAATGGGTAAATATTAGGCCTATTGTCTCGAGGATCATGTCGGCTCGACTTGTCAATATGACCATGTTAGTTTGAAAACTACGTCGGCACTCTAGGGCTCTCTTAATAGGCGCGGACGATCCTTCGCGCAACACCGTCTGCTCAACGGGATCATGCTAATAATCGACGGTCTTATCGAACGAGGCCTCGGAAACCGACAAAAGCATCGGCCCACGCAGAGCCATACTTACAAGTCAGTCGAATGCGTCAATACCCATTAAACACCTCGGTGCGATCTTTCTCCACTCCGTAAGTATAAGTACCCTCACTGTATAGCCCACAGGAGGGAGCTCTTCCTGAAAAACTTTTCAGCTCGGAACTCTTTCCACCTTCTCAACATCTCGATCTCTTGCTTCTATATCCCGAGAGCTAACTTAGTCATCGGAAGAGCCACGTTGGGCACAAACTACCCCGACAAGAGCCTTCTTGTAAGATCCAAACGAGGACCTAGGCCAGTCCTATGGACATTCCAACTCGAGGAGCTACAACTGAGCGATGCTTGATGTCCTGTACCAAGTCATCCTAAGTCTTTCAATCCAACTTAGATGATTCTTCGCACATGGATCGAACCGTGTCATGCTAAATCTTCGCACAAGATACAAAAATCTAGTAACACAAACCCTTCTCCCAAACTAACTAACTATGTGAGGACCAAGTTTAGCCTAATTTTGATGCTAATCCTTTTTTTTTTTTTTCCCATTCTTTCTTCATAATGTGTGTACGTGTGATTAGATAGCAGATTGTTTAAGTTAGATAAAGGCTCCTCTTTGATGGGAAGTGCTGTTTAGGGTTTAGATGAGAGGAAGCAATAACCAATTTATGACGACGCTCGACTGAGGTCTCGGACTAAGATCATGTAGCTGTGTGTTTTGGCAGTAGCTACGTATTGCGTCTTGGCCATTTGTTTTAGATGTGCTACTTAATAAGCTTCACAATAAATAAAATGAAATGTATAGATCTATTAAGGAATATAAAATAACAAGGTCAATTGTTTTGCTTTGTACGCCTATGTATCAGGGAAGAGAGTTGACCTTAGCACAACCTAATGTATTCTACGTATTGACGGTGCATGTTAGCAACGTGATCTAACCCGTATCTTGAAACGATGGCCTCATGCCGCGAACCCGAGTCGTTTTATGCGCCCGTGACTTAAATCGTGGGATCGACCGTTTTAAGGTTCTGCACACAGACAATGTGGGTTGCGTAAGCTCGATGCGCGGGAGGACAGTTGGAGATCCCCTGTGTGTTTTGAAACAGGGAATTCGTTTCCGCAGGCATTAGCGCATTACAAAATAGAGCGGCGACTGCTACCCTTGTTTGACGAGACGGCCACGTTCTGTCTCGGGCTCCACAGGGGATCCTCATCGACACCCACGAGGATTGCCTGAGCCCGGCAGGCGCTGCTGCGAGAAGACACGCGCCGACTCGTATGGCTGCTGATGGTCGAGATAAATTTAGTGCCGTTCTCCCTTCTCATCTCCCGTAACCATCACTCATTTTTCTTCTTCTGCCTCTCCTCTCGTTTCTCCTCGCCTCGAGCCATTTCACCCAAGTCAAGCTGCAATGGGTGGGGAAGGCGAAGAGGAGCACTTGGTGGAGGAAAGGGAGGTGGAAATGGTGGCCTTCACCGGCCGCCGCAAACCCGTCTGCAGAAAAGGTTGGTTCTTGAGGCCCCTCGGTGTTCCATTTTTGCCTCCGAGGCATAAAAGGCCCTCCTTTGTGGATCTCCATGATTCCAATGTGGTCTTCAATGGGTGGGCGTCCGTGTCGCCTAAGTGGAATCAGTGGGTTGACAAGCTGCGGCCCATTTATGGCGGCTTATGGAAGGAACTTGGGATCTTTGATGCGATACACGCCTCTACCTACAGGATCAGGAGAGACTCGTCTTCGATTTTGGCGATCTCAGCGTTTTGGTGCGGGGATACCAGCACGTTCATCTTCCCCTGGGCGGAGGCCACTGTTACATTGGAGGATGTGATGATTCTTGGGGGCTTTCCGGTGGCCGGCGAGCCCATAAGGGGCCCTTTGCACGGGGAGCTCAAAGAGATCGAGGTGCAAATGACGGCTGAGCGCAGAAGTTTCAGTCGGTCTCCGAGCAAAAGGGCTAATCATAATCAGTGGATGATGCATTACATGGAGTGCGAAGGTGACGAGTTAGAGCACATTGCGTTTCTTGCGTTATGGCTGTCAAGGTTCGTCTTCCCCGCCCACTCTTTCAAGATTGTGACGCAGAGCGTGCTTCCTGCGGCCATTAGACTGGCACGAGGCGCGAGGATCGCCCTTGCGCCTGCAGTGCTCGCAAGCCTCTATAGAGACCTGGGGAAGGTGAAGGATTATTTAGCCGACAGAGGTAGGCAAAAGGTGTCATCTTTGGTCATATGGGCTCCCTTCAATCTGCTTCAGCTGTGGATTTGGGAGCACTTTGTGGCCTTGAGGCCTGCAGGACTAAATGAAGTCAACGACGGTGAACCAAGAGCAGCGAGATGGCATAATGTCGGAAAGAAACTCAAGCTGGCATTATTGCGATCAGTTCTTAAATCGCCTAATGAGTTCCAGTGGCGTCCTTACACTGTTGGTTTGAGGAATTGGCACAAACCATGTTTCTACAGGTACAAGGGGCTGTGGATTCATAGTGTTGAAACCCCAGACGTGGAGCTGAAATCTTTTCCCCAGTTCTTGAGGCGAAGCGAGCTAGTCGGGCTAGATTGCATCGAGCAATATTCTCCACATAGGGTGGCGATGCAATTCGGGCTGGATCAGGACATTCCCGGTTCTGTTGTCCGGACTAATTCGACCTGGGAAGCAGCATGGGAGACCTATGACATATCCAGGAAAAATATTGTGTTCTACATCCCTCCCCAGCTGTTTGAATCAGATGTCACTCTCCAGTATTCAGTTTGGTGGAAGCAGAAGATTCGGCCTCGTGCCACTGGCACGATTAGTAGTGTGCAGCAACCAAATAGTCCTTCGAAGCGTGCGAAAGTAATTGCCGGTAGAGTAAGGGGTGTTAAGAAGATGAAGTCAGGCCAGGTTTTAACTTTCCGCAAGAAAAGAACCGTGCAAGAGTGTTATGATAGTGACACCAGACTTTCTCACTGGCTTGCTTGTAATGATAATAAGGAAAGCAGGGAAAACAAACGCATAAAAACTCAGGAACATGTATCAAAATCTTCAGAGAAGCAAATGCAACCTATTCGAGAACAAAAGTCGAATAAAATGCCAAAGCTATCTCAAAAGTTTCCAAAGGATATATTAAAACAGAATTCAAGTACCCAATGGCAAAGCAAGAGGAAGCGAGCCGAAGAAGGATCTTCTTCCACTGATACACTGGACGAGGAGAAGCAACTCAAGATGCGGACTGCTGGAGAATATGCATGTGAGCAGACGTTAATTAAAAACAGCGGAGAAGCTCTTCAACATGCACAATCAGGATTCTCAATAGAACTTACCAAACAAGGGGAAAATTCAACAAAAGGCAAACAATCAAAGATTCATGTGAACACCGAGGGCGAGGAGGATGAGGTGTCGGCTGAAGTTATTGAGATAGAAGATGTGCGAAAAATAAACATCAAGGAAGAAAATTCCCAGGAAAAAGAGGTCGAGGGAAAAAATGCTGGAGAGCAACAGGTTAAAAACTTGAACAGCGAAAATGCGGAGGAAGAGGAAAATAAGACATTTGTTGGTAAAATTGTGAATGAAAACATTGGAGAAATGCAAATTAAAATGTTAAAGAAGCAAAATTCTGCAGACAAGAATGATAAGGCAATTATAAGATATGCTTACAGAGATTCTGGAGAATCCTGTTTTGAAGAGATACTGAAAATGGCACCTGACAAAACTCTTCCTCTGGAACAGGAAGAGAAACTGAAACAGAGAAGAGGAAAGAAATTTTCACCAAAAGCTGAGGAATCAATGCACGAAATGGAGATAAAAGAACTCAAGAAAGAAATTGCTGCAATAGAGGCAAGAATAACGGCCCTGGAATCACTGGCTGAGGTTCATACCTAGCATAAGAACACCTAGTTTGTGCTTTCCTTAGTAGTTAGTGTACTGAAAATGAGATGCTATACTTGTTCTGCTGACTAACATTTAGCCAATCAAATGCTTTTAGTTTCTTCAGCTACATGAAATGTTGTTTGATAGTAAACAATCTTTACATGCTGACTATTTAATGGTTAAAGTTAGAGATAGGATGCTTCTTAAGTATAAATCCTGTAATCCTGCTAAAGTTGCGCAGAAGACTTGGTCTAACATATAGTGCTTGTAGAAACAGCCAACATATAATAAAAGGCTTCTGCATCTTGCAGGCTGTTGCAGTTTTGCAATGTCCTAAATGCTAAATTCCCTGCATGGTATTGCTATCTGCAAATATTGCAAAGAATTATGATTTTTGATGGATGAATAAGTTTCCTACAGACTTCTTCAATGTGCCAGTGACAAAGCAGCATCTGAAAACTACCTCATGCAGATAATACATGAAATTGGTCTCATTATGAATTTTAATCTGCAGACATGAGTTCGCTTAGATATAATATCAGCAGGACTCTTATCTCATACTCCTAATGAATGCATTATCTTTTGAGACTTGTATTTGTTGTTTTATAACATTGGGGCAAGTCAACACCTTTCTTGCATGGCATTATATTGTGTCGTGCCTGTTGGCATGCCTTTATGTCCGCTAGTTCAAGTTATAAAATTAACCTAGCCATATGTACATATAGAACTCAACTGCTCATCATATAGCATGCACCGACATTGTCATGTGTCACTACTTTTCTAGCATGGTATGTTTCAGTTTATGCTGATCGACATGACAATCCTTATAAGGTGTGTCTGTATCGTTAATATCCTTATTGTTCACTTAATTATGGCTTTCTATATCTTCAATTTTGTCACCTCATGGCATCACCCATGTAGACAAGGAAATAAAAATAATAATAGTAATGAGCTCTGGAGACTGCAGTTCTTTTCTTAAGAAGAAAAATCGCTATTGTTCTATTCATTCTGCAAAGGTGCAGAGTGTCATGGTAAGAATTGAGCCAATTAGCTTGCACCTTAGGCTGGTGCTCTGTTGAATCACCATTCAAGGAGAAAGGACCTCATGTGACCTGGCTGATTAGAACGTTTTCCATACAGAATAAATATGCAAAGTAGTGCAGCCAAATTGTTTTATGGGATGTTTCTAAATAGAGAATGTAGTGCACAATGGATGGAGCAAATGAACAGAAAATACTATCAATCAATGCATTAAGTAATTAACTGATTTATCTAGTGTACAAGTTGATTAGCCTGCTATAATTATTAGCAACTGACAATATCATCAACTTGACCTTATCATTCTTCAGCGTATCTACTATTGTATCCTAGATTATGTCCAGAAACCATATAACTCAACCATGTCTAGATTTTGTCCTTTTCTAATTCCATCTTTTTCCCTGAAGAAGATATATAATAATTCATAATTCGGCTACTTACAAAGAGACAAGCTCTAAATGGGTATGGAAGTATTTTAAAAAGACAAACTGTAGTGACACCACAATGATATTTTGCTTATGCAGTTTACTACTGCATTTGCAAGAGCTGAATTAAGCACATGCAGCACCCAATAGTATGTGTTCTTGATAAACAGTAATGTTAAAAATGTGAGAGATGCTGTGCTAGAAAGGATCAGATCTTTTCTTGCACTGCTCTGTCAGCTTTCATGGCATCCTGTTACATATAAATGCTTCAGGTAGTTTCGCAGGCCTTTCTAGGACAGCTGGTCAACTTTTTGGGCATCTGAATCTGCAATGTCTCCAGAGATGCAAGGTTTATCAGATCACTTGGCAGTTCAGTTAGATTGCCGCAGTCAGTGATTCTTAGTTCTTTGACTGAGGTTAGCTTCTGAAACCACTTCTCTTATTCATCAGTAAAAAATACATGGGAGCTACAGTAAATAACATCCAGTCTATACACTGAGGAAAGACTCTCAGCTGGAAGGCAATCAGTGAGCAGTGAGATGTTATCTATGCTAAGTTTCAGAATTGATGAATTATCTTTAGTTTCACGTAAGTCCCAGATAACATCGGATAGAATAACTTCTGGCTTTTCATGTGATTCCCAGGTAGGATCATCTGAGAACACAACATGAAGATCTCGAGCAAAGTTGGGCATAACAAGTGATCCTCTTAACTTGTGGCATCGATTGATATGTAGCCTACAGAGGCGAGGGAATAATTGATGGCTTGTCTCTATTCCTGACCATTGCATCCATTCGATCATCTCACTGAACATAAGCTCCTCCAGTGAGGAGAATGTTGTAACATTGTCACCATAGAATCCAGGGCCAATATGCTTTACAGCTTTGAGAGATATTTGGTGCAGAATTCTGAGGAAAAGTAGTAATCCAAGTGGTAACAAGGCTTCCCAACCCTGGCAATCCTCTAGTTCCAGATGTGCAAGATTGGATACCAAGGTATTTATATGGTTCAGCCAACATGGAGATTTGATCCCCATATAGCCTGTGACTCTCAGCTCAGTGAGGTTGGGATGTGGTTGAAGAGCTTCAAGTACCTTTTCATGCTTGTCAGGGTTATTGTCTCTTCTCTCCGATTGTCTCCAGAACAAAAGCAATGCATTAAGGTGCTCTTTGTTATCTAACCTGGTCTTTGTGCGCTCTGTTGCACTTCCAACCATATCCAGATTGGTAATGCTTAATTGTCCTCGAAGTTCCCTCATGTCTCTCGACTGTCCTAGCTCATATCCTTTCTTCTTCCTTACATGAAACTCTTTCAGCGGTTGCAGAGATATCAATCTACCAATTTCACTGATAGTAGAGACTTTCTCCTGATTTATGTCTAGATAGTGCATGCTTATTAATTTGTGCATTCCTGTAGGTAATGGCCTGCCTTGATGCAACGGTGCACAAAACTGGAGACTCAACCCTCGTAGATGGTAAAGCCTGCAGACTGACTTCGGCAGGCCTAATAATTGACCACCTGGGACTTCCAGATACCTGAGATGCTTCAAGTGACCAATACTCTCAGGTAATTCATCCAGCATTTCAATTGTTTCAATGCTACTTTTATGAAATTTATGAGATTGGACCTGGAGAGGTTATCCAGTAAACTACCACTGACCATGAGTCTGCAAAATTTTCAGCTTGCGTAGATTCTCATGGACCTTAGCCATATTACTTGAACTAATATACATGTGGCACACCCGATCTGGGATGTCTGCTGGTTCATCATCTTCAATTCTGAAGTATTCATGAGCAGACAAAAGATTCTGCAAGGTGATGCAGCAGGTCATGAACAACATATATTTTAGACAGTTTGATCAATTCGGTGTCCTGAAAGGACCTATATAGTAATTCATTAAAGTAGTCCTGGCCTATCGCTTCCATTCTCTTCCCTGCTTCATTGGATTGAAGAAAACCTTGTGCCGTCCATATTCTGACTGATCTGTCTTTGTCAAAATGGTAGTTCTTGGGAAACAAAAAAAAAAAGTAGACAAAATGCTAGTTCAAGGCTGAAGGAGGCAATTGCTCGTAACTTAATTTGAGAGCTGGGAAAATGTCATCCTTCTATTGTTCCACTTGCCACGATTTGCTTTCCATGATATTCCTCCAGTGTTCTTCTTCTAGCTTGGACTTGAGTACACCTCCACTTGTCTCGGCTGCTAATGGTGAGCCAACAAGCTTTTTAGCTATTTGCTTGCCAATCAACTCCGGTTTGGGATGATCATTAGGGTTAGCTTCACCAAATGCACATCTTTCGAAGAATTTCCAGTACTCTGCATCATTTAAACCCTTTAGGAATACCATGTTTTTGGCCTTGGTCCCCATCATATTTGCTACCTTTGGAATCCTTGTGGTTGCTAAAACTCTTCAACCTCTCTTCCAGAGTAAAATGGTTTCCTGATGGTCTCCCAACCACTTCTTACCTCATTCCAAACATCATCAAGGACAATTAAGAATCTCTTTGCCTCTAGCCTTTCCTTGAGAGTAGCTTGGACCATGTCTAGATTTGTGATATGATGCTGATCATGACAGCAAACAGACTCTACCATCTGTCTTGTGATCCTTTTTACATCAAATCTTTCTTGAGACACAAACCCATAATTTCAGGTCAAAAATGATAATCAATCCTGTTATCATTGTAGACGCATTGTGCAAGAGTAGACTTTCGCACCCCTCCAATCCCGAGTATTGACACAACAGAGAACCTTGCATTATTGGATATCGATGCATCACCTGGCTCTGACAACAAGCATACTAAACTGTTGATTTCATGTTCTCAGCCCAAAATTTCTGAGTCACTTGGGATTGAGGTAGAATCTCTCCACTCTGAGTTCATATGGTATGCATATCAGTAGTCAGGTTATATTGCCACACCTGCTCATTTTCTAAGTTCCATCACCCAAACCCCCATATCCTGATTAATTTTAGAATGGTTGACATGTTCAATCAGCTTTAGTCAAGTCCTAATGGCAGAATCTTCCATGAGAAGAAAAGCTGTTCATCATAAGCACTACCATGAGATCATCATGACTCCTCTTAATTTTTTTCTATTAACTTTCTCTAGTTTTATGTCGTGTTCTTGGTTCGTCAGCTCTCATCTAACACAGACAAACTGATGCAGACGACATTACCTCTTCTTCCTAGAAGGTGCATATGCTTGCTGACTTTTATTGATGTCTTTTGCGTTGGGTTCACTTGAGATATGCTGTTGTTATGATAGACTTGTTCAAGCCGCCATCCCGGACTCTGTATGAGGGATTACAAGAGGGAATTGTTCTTGGAAACCTCTGTAGTTCCATGTCCAAAATCGAAAGACCCAACTTTTACTGCATGATTACAGCGCATACTATGATTTTGTTGATTTCTAGGGGAATCAAATTATGTTCCCTTTGTTGGCCAATTCCACCCTTGTTTGTTTGATCCAACGCCTAAAAGTTTCGATGCGAATACAGGCTTTGCCAAAAGTTCCTTCTTTTAGTGATCTGGAAAATGGCTAAAAATTGAAGCACCATGATGATCATCTTGCTGACTTATTAGCTTACAAAATGATACAAAAGAAAAAAAAAAAAAGGGTCGGTCAAAATCACATGTGAAATGATAGGTTGAATTGAGAACAAGGTAATCTCTTTTATGCCAGAAATTTTTGTTTTACAATCTGAAGCACAGAGGGAGCAAGTTACAACAAAACTGAAATTTTTATGAGTTCACCTTCCCTTAACATTGTGCATTAGCTAAAACGATTACATTATGCATCAGCCCAGACAGGTGAAATATCGCACATGTAGGACAGGTCGAAAGTGATGATTGGGACGAGAACTCATAGTGCACGATGATTTGAACCCGTGCCTCCCACGTACATACTCCTGGAGTTTTCATTGCACCGTGTCGCTGCAGCTGCAAATGCAATTGGTTGATCTCGATCACCACGATATTCTTCTGGGGCAGAAAGTTGATCATCTACGAAGATGTTGAGCTCCATAGGCTGCAGCAGATGCAGCCGTTGTTGAAGCCACCAACCAGCTGCAAATAAACACATTTGGTTATTCTTTCTTGATGAAAAAGATGAACAATAAATAATTAAGATGGCGACGGAGCAGCCAGAAGGAATGTACTTGGTACCACAGGTATAAATATTGGTGCAGGTTGACTAATTGGAGTGCATGAGCTAAGAATTATACGTATCCAAGTAATGACATATGGGATACCTCAAGTAGGTTATACATTCCTGAGTTTCTGCGGAGCCAAAGTCGGGTTGCAGAAGAGCAGCAGCAACTAAAAGCAACTGGAACACTGTGTTCACCTGCATTTTCCACTCTAAAACAATTGAGACAGGTTTCCATACCCAAGAACAATGTGAACATATTCATCAAAAAAGCTGGATTATGTAACAAAAGCTGGATTAGATGAACAAAATTCATACCTTACTTATGAGGAGAGGTTCTATCTTCTCCCTATGAGCCGCATCAAGATTGATAAATTCAGACCAATTCTTCCACTGAAACAGAAATTTGTCAAAGAAATCATTAGTAAGTTAATCAGAATGAAACCTCTATTATAGCCTGTGTAGATGTTACCTCCCACCCCAGGCTAGAAGCTCTTTTATAAACGGCACCGCTGACGAGAGCAACATCTCTTAGAACCACCAAGCCAACAAGCGCAGCTTCAGAAGCCACAAAGAAAGTCAGGTGGTTTCCCATGTTGCTTTTTCCAAATACAGTTCTTGGAAACTAAAACTAGTGTCCGGATCTAAAATCAAACATAAAAAAGGAAAACACGCTTTAAAAGGAAAACCTCTCTATTTGCCAATTAAGCTTGGCTCTTCACTGGCAACATATGCTGTGAGGTATAAGTATACATAATTGTTAGATAAAGAGGTATAAGTTTGGCTAAATTGATTGCTTTGTCTATTAAATAAATAAACATAGTTTGAACAATTTCACTGAACGAGCAATGGAACAAGAAAAAGAAGAGGAAAATTTTAAACATAATGTTTCTCAGTAAATTGCAGGAAGATCCAGTCGGAAGGTTTTGATCATTACTTACGATTTAAGAGCTCCTTCTCAACCATAGCTAAAGCAACACAGCTAATCAGAACCTGCACTGGCATAATTAAGAGTAAAGATAAGCACATTAACCAAAAGGATCACTGCGTATCAGACAATGAACTTCATAAGTCACAATCCTCATCCAAGAAAGTTTAACCTTGTCAGCAAGCGGATCAAGATAGGACCCAAACACTGAATTAATACCCATCTTTCTTGCAAGGAACCCATCCAACTAAAAGGAAAAAAAAAAAAGAGAACAAATCAGAGTAATGACTAACAACTGGAAGTTGAGTGTACAATAAGTTGGGAATAGTAAACTTGGAGTTTTATCACCGACCCAATCAGTCGCTCCAGAGACAACCAATGCACCAAAAGCCGGAAGATACATATCATGTACAATCATCCTACATCAAATACTTTGTTAAAATTGTGAAGGCAGTAGGATCAAGCATTGGTTTGTTGATGTATTGCATAGTATCAAGATTCATATCATGTTCAAAATGGCATTGGTAAAGGCATGAATGTGAATCGGTAGATTGATCTAATATACGGACATAAATATAGTGGGAGTCAGGAAGTATACAATATGGAAAGTCAACACAAAAACATGGATGTCGAACATAAGATAAATAGAAGGTAGAATAATGCAAAAGTATAAAGAACAATAATCGTGAGAACTAACAAATTTTTCTAGCTAAAGTGACAAGCCTTAGCTAGTGTACTCATTAGCCAAAACCCTTAGCAGCCAATTCAATAGTAAGCAGGGCTGTTTTGCAATTTCCGACTTCACAAAACAGACCATCTTTTGATATGAAGAAGCAACATGCTTTTCTTAATGAAAATGCAAATTAACTAACATGACCAATTCAATCGACCAACCGAAGTATTAACGATACACATGTGCATTCTGCACCTTCAAATGAATTGGAGCAGATTAATTTCACATAGAGAAGATTATAGAATGCACATGCAAGTGCACATTTTGCAGTTATCTGCTGACCTTAGTACTATGGCTATATCCTATATCCAAGTCAAGTCAAATCATTTTAAGTTCTCACCGCACTGCTAAAGTTTGAATTAGACCCTCACACCTATCTAATGGCAGCCTGCATAGGATGACCACTGAAACTCCAACATCTCTCACTAAGAAGGGTATGCTCTTTCTTTCAAGACAAAGAACAGCAGCCACATTTTCAATTTATTCAATATACTGCATATCAGTCAAACTTAAATAATTATGATATCATATTTTTAGCACAATATAAAAATTTAACATATTGCATACTTATGTAATCAATTACTGGGGGATGGTACACAGCTCTGATGACATCCAACCCTCAATCTCATAAGCAAACTCGATGGAAATTTCATGCACGACCCAATTACTTGATGATTCTGGTTTCAGGAACCGAACCTGAAAAGCCAGGTTTACTAGGTGACCAAGGTCTTCTTGATAACCCTTCTTCAAAGAGGAAGAAAATGGGCAATAGACCGGAGTGTTAAAGAAAGGTTGTCATTTAGAGTTAATGAAAAAGGTTTATTTCGCTCCATTTCGCGCTTGCGAGAAGACCACCTAAATCACAACCCTCTTTCCAGGCACAAGATCAAACAATTCCAGCAAACAAGAGCAGGACATCAAATTTTCTTTTGCGTCTGTGTTGCTAACTATAATGGACAAATTTTATAGAGACGAAAAACGTACCATCCAATCAAAGGACCGGACACCATCCTGCTGATCGAGATTAAATTTGGCAGATTCAGTAACTTGTCACGAATCACAACCTCGCTCACGTCTCCTCCGACACCACCCTTCTCCCTCCACTTAACGACGTCGCCAAACCCCTTTCTGACCTCTCCCAGCGACCTTAGCCCCAACGGAATCGGAAAGCTCCGAACTTGGAGCAGATCCTTGGGGAAGATCGCGTCTTTTCCTCGCAGGTACAAGGGAGTCGCCGATTGCGACAGCATCCACGGGGGCGAGGAGAGGAAGAGGGGCCCCGAGAAGGGCACCCATCGGGAGGGCGACCAGAAGAGCGGAGGGGGCACAGAGGTGAGACGGAGGACGAAGGAGAAGGGGTACGGAGCGGCGGCGAGAGCTGGAGACAGAAGAGAACTGGAGAAGGCGGGCAGGGGAAGAGGAGGAACAGGGGGGCGGAGAGATCTTATTAGGGTTCTGAAAACCGCCATGGGCAAGTGCAATGAAGAGGACAAGAAGGCTCGGTTAGGGGCGCTCGCGGGGTTTTTGCGACGGCGTTAGATATCGTCATGGCTTCTGGCAGTCACCGTCAATTAACTCCAGGATTCAAATCACACAAGCTGATTTAAGTTGTATTATTATGCACTTTTTTTTAATATTGATGATGTGATGGGTATCAATAAGTTATTTTTATTTATTCGCTATCAAAAGAGTTGACTCATTTCGATGTATATCTCTACCTAACATTAAAAAACTTGATAGGGGTGAGGTGCATAAGCTATATAAACGGACTAGAATCGTCCAAGCTATAGGGTTTCTCCTCTAAAGGTTGGATTGTTCCCATCATTTGCCCCCATCCCTCGGAAAAATATTTTTTGAAATCTTTGTAAGAAGAAAGCATTGCTTAGTTTGTATTTTGATAGTTGAGCTACTGTCAGTGTGTTGAGATCTTAATGTTGAACGTACGACTAGGGGAGCGTAGAGGCTTGCCCTACGTACAATCCTTTGAGTTTTCATACCGAAGTGCTTGGCTTGGGAGAAAATCAGTTTTAACTCTTACTCATCCGAGATTATAACCATCGGGTCTTCATGTTGAGTGCACAACTAAGAGAAGCGCGGAGACTCGGCTTCGAGGCAGTCCTATGAATTTCACACCGAAGTGCTTGGCTCGGGAGAGAGTCCTTTTTAAGTCTTACTTGTTCAGGGTGTGACTCTTGGATCTTAATACTGAGTGCACGGATAGGAAGAGTGGACGCTCGGCATAGGAGGCAATGCTCAGCCTTCTATATCGAATGTATGGCTATGGGGAGCATGGAGCTCGACCTTGGTGCAACCCTCGGCCTTCTACACCGAGTGCATGACTAGGGGAGCGTGGAGGCTCAGCCTAAGGGTAGCGCTCGGCCTTCTACATTAAGTGCACAACTAGGGGGAGTGTAAAAGCTCGGGCTAGGTGCTACATTGGCCTTCTACACTGAGTGCATGGCTAGGGAGAGCAATGGAGGCTTGCCCTAGGGGTAGCGCTCGAGTGGCTGGGCTCGATCGCATCGAAGCGGTAAATTAGACTTGCTATAATACCTGTGGTTCTCCTCTACTAGGGAGCCTTCTGCTATCCCAAGGCTTGACGCACTTTAGAGCGATGCACCCCTCTTTAAGTCTTGTGGGTGATTGGGGTTGTTGCGTCCATGGTGAGTCTCAATTTGATCGTCGTGGAACAATCGGGAGCCGTGAGGGTCGAGTGAGAGCCTGAGGAGACTCGGAGCATGCTGTCGAGGATGAGGTGAAGGTGCAAGACTGTTGAAGCCTAGGTTTAGCTTATCCGTGAATAAAGAAAATTGAGCAACAACTTGAGGAGGCATTATTGTCGTGGATGGAGCAAAGGAGTAAGGCTGTTGAGGCTTTGGTCCTTGGATCTCCTTGGTCATTTTGAGGTCAGACTCAGCTGCATTAAAGCTAGGGTCCAAATTCATCTAGAGGTTCTAGCTCAATCGCATTACAGTGAGAGATCAGATCCACTCGAAATCAGAGTCGTCTAAGAAGCAACTTTTAGTTGTTACAAGGCATCTCACTTGAGATATAATATGTTGTCTTATCCTGATAGCTTACACCTTTTCCGATGGGGTCTCTACCATCGGCTTGATTTGCTTAGGGATCAAAGCCCTCCTTTGTCGTTTTAGATGCTCGTGCAGTTGTACTGGGGTAACCGATACGATCTCCACCATCATTGCTCGCGTGGTTCCTAAGTATATCGTTCTATTAAATTGATGCTTATTGGGCAAGAAGTTACCTTTTTTGGGTACTCCATGACTCTTCTTCTTTTGATGCCAAGGCTAGAAGAGCACTCATGATGAGGTAAATGCGAGGCTTGCCTCTGCTCTTTAAGACAGCGAGGAGGAGCCTTTATTTGCCTTAGAAGGTATATTAGGAAGAGTAAAAGATTGCGCCTACGACGTTAGTCATTTCTTCTAGCACCAAAATGAAGGTGCCATGAATACCATCGACTTAAAAGTCAATCGATGGATTCACTAATGAAGGTGCAGATTGATCCTGGTGCCTCCCCTTGGCTGACATAGGAGGTTTGCTGGGAGTGACGTGGTG
Organism: Ensete glaucum; assembly: GCA_021527575.1. NCBI lineage: Eukaryota > Viridiplantae > Streptophyta > Magnoliopsida > Zingiberales > Musaceae > Ensete > Ensete glaucum. The sequence goes on from CM038554.1 coordinate 33,704,478, forward strand.
TGTGCTATCTAGTTGGAAGTTGTTCCATTACTGGGCATCCGATTTCGGATGATCAAGTAAACGTACTAGGATCCTCTAAGCTATAGAGTTCCTCCTTTGAAGGAGAGATCATTGAGAGTTATTCTTAGGCGATTGACGACCCTACATGCCAGGCCGCACCGACATTGGAGAAAACGTCTCGTGACCTAGATAACGGGACTGATCGTGTTTGGTTAAGAGAAAGAGAGGTGTTTTCCAATACAAAACATTGATTTTCTTAAGTAATTAAAAGCTATCAATAATAATAATAATAATAATAATAATAATAATAATAATAATAATAATAATAATAATAATAGAGAATGCTACCTCAATCATTGAAGCAATAAATATAAAAACATTAAGATATTATCGACATGGCCAATGCTATCTATGCGCACTGTGTGGCCGGTGAAAGAAGAAAAGTCCTCACTTGCTTTAGCTGGTCTTTTGGGCACCGAGGAAGAAAGATCGGCTCTCCTTTGGGATGTCGACCGCACTAACGATCGGAGGATGGTTCGCACAAGGCTTCATCCAGGCCTTGATCGACAAGGCCAGCGACAGCGCCGTTCAACAACTTGCCAACCGCGGAGGCCTGCAGGACGACCTGAGGAAGCTGCAAACAATTCTGTACACGACCAGTGTCATGGTCGACACTGCAGACATGAGGTACGAGAAGAACCCCAACCTGCGGAAACTGATGAAGCAGCTCAAGGATGCTGCTTATGATGCGGAAGACTTACTGGATGAGTTCGAACACCAAGTCCTGAAGCAGAAGATCCAGCATGGAGGAGACCAGGCAAGTGACCTCTTTTCTTTAGCCTTTAATCTGCCTGGTTATGACGCCGGGACCAAACTGAGGGAGATCCAGCGGAATTTAAGTGAAATTACTGCTAACATGAAGAACACGATGGAACTGTTAAATTTGCATGATGGAGGGAGACGATCGAACATGAAGTTGCCTAGTAGAGAAACAAGCTCTTTCTTGACCGAAACCAGAGTGTATGGCCGAGACAGAGAACTGGAGAAAGTAATAGAATTGTTGTCGACCTCAGTCGAGAAATCAGGGCCCAATTTTTTCAGTAACTTGTGTGTTCTACCTCTCCTCGGCATCGGAGGAATCGGGAAGACTACGCTGGCTCAGTTCCTGTACAACGACACCGCGGTCAGGAAGCACTTTGAGTTGAAGATTTGGGTCTGTGTATCCGACAGTTTTGACGTGAAGAGACTCACCAAAGAGATTATAGAATCTGTCACCAACAAGAAACAATCTGATCTAATGAACTTGGACACTCTTCAAGTGATCCTAAAGGCGAAGATTGCGTCCAGGAGGTTTCTTCTCGTCCTCGATGATGTGTGGAGCATCGACACTCACGGCATGGACGAGTGGCAAAAACTGTGCGCGCCGTTGAGGTTTGGAGCGGGGGGCAGCATGGTCATGGTGACCACTCGAGATTTGAGGATCGCTAGCATTGTTGGCACGATGAAGGCAATCTCGCTCGAGGGTTTAGAAGACGATGATTACTGGGAATTGTTCAAAACGTGTGCGTTCGGTTTTCTGGATCCCGAGGAGCATCCGGAGCTGGAGGCCATCGGGAGAAAGATCGCTGGCAAGTTGAAGGGCTCACCGCTGGCAGCAAAAACGATAGGAAGCTTGTTGCGAACGGATGTGAACAAGGGATTCTGGAGAACTACTATGGAGAGTGAAGTATGGGAGCTACCACAGGATGAGAATGGCGTTCTGTCGGTCCTACGGCTGAGCTATCGGTATCTCCCTGGGCATCTCAAGCAGTGCTTCACCTTATACTCTCTGTTCCCCAAAGGCCACGAATTTTACGCAGATCAGTTGATCCAGATATGGATGGCAGAAGGGTACATCACGCCGGAAGAAAACAAGACGGTGGAAGACGTAGGAAGAAGCTACATTTGCGAGTTGGTCAACTGTTCTTTCTTTCAAGCATCGGGGGACGGGGATTATTATGTAATGCATGACCTCGTACACGATCTTGCCCAATATATTTCAGTGGAAGAGTGTTGCAGGATAAGTGACGGCAAGTCCAAAAGGATCCGTAACATGATTCGACATCTATCAGCAGAATTAACTGCCGGAACGAAGCTGATGGAGTTCTCCGGTTATGAGAAACTGCGGACCCTCATGATCAACCATAGCAGAGGTCGGTTTCTGAGTACGCCTAGAGTGGAGAGCCGCTTGTTGCCCCGTGACATGTTGGAGAGACTGAGAAGCATCCGAGTGCTGATATTGCAGAACTGTGGTTTGCAGGAGTTGCCGGAGACGATCGGCGACCTGATACACCTCCGGTACTTTGACGTATCTTACAACTCCGGCATTCAGAGGTTGCCCGATGTACTATTTGGCCTCTACAGTCTGCAAGTACTGTTGATAAAAATATGATTTAGTTAGGATTTAGATATGATTTCCCCAACTGAATGAGGAAATCTCGTATGTTAGTTGAGGAAAATCCTCCTTTTCATTATGTATAAATAAACGATGAATCAATGAATCAATTGGCATTTTCATTACTTCTTCCTATTTCCAACATGTTATCAGAGCCCCTCTCTCTATAAGAGAGATTACCTTTCTTTTTTTTATTCACTGTCAAACGACAGCTTTTATGTTCGTGGACAACTCACGAAACCACGGATACTCGGGGTCATCCACCGCCACCATCTCGGACATCCTTTGCTTCCTTTGTTCAAGGTAACTCTCTTCTCGGTGCAGATCTATCTCTTCACGTCAAAGCGGTCTCTCGTCGATGTCGAAGTTGGAGATTTCCAGTGCATCGACTTTCTCTTCCTCCATTGGACCTTGTTGGCTTTCTCAATTCTTCTATCGAGGTATTCTTCTGCACGAGGTCATCTTCCTTGTGCACCACCACTGTCGCATAAGCTCCAACAAGCCCCTCTCTCTATAAGAGAGATTACTCTTTTTTTATTCACTGTCAAACGACAGCTTCTATCATCATTTGTTCGTGGACAACTCCGCTGTGAGACCACAGATACTCGGGGTCATCCACCGCCATACTCTCGGACATCCTTTGCTTCCTTTGCTCAAGGTAACTCTCTCCTCGGTGCAGATCTATCTCTTCTTCTTGTCAACGGTCTCGTCGATGTCGGTGGAGATTTCTAGTGCATCGACTTTCTCTTCCTCCGTTGGACCTTGTTGGCTTTCTCAATCGAGGCATTCTTCTGCACGAGGTCATCTTCCTTGTGCACCACCACTATCGCATAAGCTCCAACAAGCAACGACACATTGCCTACCTCATCTGCGATGGCTTCTACACACCCGGCGCCATCCCTCCCGCAACCTCTATTGCTCGTCCTCTTTCTGAGGGTACCTGACGGTCGTCGCTCATCGTCTCTCAATGCTCTGAGAGGGCACAACAAGTTCTTTTTTTGTCAAGCGACGTAAATCTACGATCGTAGCGCTTCTCTCGCCACTCTGCGCCACGCAGCCGCGTTCGCCGTCCTTTGCTACAACCCTTGCTCTTTACTGCTGACATCACCGTCAAAGTCAACTATCGTCAACGTCAACCACCGTCAGGTCTTCACCGCGGTTGACAACACAGCAGTTTCCTTCCTTCAGTTTCATTGACATTGATTCAAGATCGACATCCTTAGTTCAAGATCGGCGTCCTTACAGGAGCTCGATCTTGCGGGGGCATGATAAAAGATATGATTTAGTTAGGATTTAGATATGATTTCCCCAACTGAATGAGGAAATCTCGTATGTTAGTTGAGGAAAATCCTCCTTTTCATTATGTATAAATAAACGATGAATCAATGAATCAATTGGGCATTTTCATTACTTCTTCCTATTTCCAACAACTGTTACTGTGGGACTGTCAATTACAGCGTCTCCCCCAAGTTATGACCAACCTGATCAACCTGAGGCATCTTTCTGCAAGCTATGAGATTGTTTCTGAGATATACAAAGTTGGGAAGCTCACTTCTCTTCAAGAATTATCTGCGTTCAGAGTGCTCAAGGATCACGGGCACAGACTGGAAGAGCTAAATGGCTTGACACAGCTTCACGGAACACTTCGTATTACGAACCTTGAGAACGTCGAGAGTGATAAAAGATATGATTTAGTTAGGATTTAGATATGATTTCCCCAACTGAATGAGAAAATCTCGTATGTTAGTTGAGGGAAATCCTCCTTTTCATTATGTATAAATAAATGATGAATCAATGAATCAAGTGGGCATTTTCATTACTTCTTTTTATTTCCAACATGGTATCAGAGCCCTTCTCTCTATAAGAGAGATTACCTTTCTTTTTTTTTATTCACTGTCAAACGACAGCTTCTATTATCATTTGTTCGTGGACAACTCCGCTGTGAAACCACAGATACTCAAGGGTCATCCACCGCCATCCTCTCGGACATCCTTTGCTTCCTTTGCTCCGAAGGTAACTTTCTCCTCATCGGTGCAGATCTATCTCTTCTTACTGTCAAACGACAGTCTCTCGTCAATGTCGAAGCTGGAGATTTCTAGTGCATCGGCTTTCTCTTCCTCCGTTGGACCTTGTTGACTTTCTCAATCGAGGCATTCTTCTGCACGAGGTCATCTTCCTTGTGCACCACTACTATCGCATAAGCTCCAACAAGCAACAGCACCTTACCTACCTCATCGGTGAGCGATGGCTTACACACCGGCGCCATCCCTCCTGCGGCCTCTATTGCTCTCTCTTTCTTTGAGAGTACATGCGGGTCGCTTATCGTCTCGGTGCTCTCTGAGAGGGCACAACAAGTTCTTTCTCGTCAAACGATAGTAAATCTACGATCTTAGCGCTTCTCGCGCCACTCTGCCACGTAGCGCGTTCGCCGTCCTTTGCTACAACCCTTGCTCTTTGCCGCTGACATCACCGTCAAAGTCAACTACCGTCAATGTCAATCATCGTCAGGTCTTTACCGCGGTTGACAACACAGCAGCTTACTTCCTTCAGTTTCATTGACATTGATTCAAGATTGACATCCTTAGTTCAAGATCGGCGTCCTTACAGGAGCTCGATCTTGCGGGGGCATGATAAAAGATATGATTTAGTTAGGATTTAGATATGATTTCCCCAACTGAATGAGAAAATCTCGTATGTTAGTTGAGGGAAATCCTTCTTTTCATTATGTATAAATAAATGATGAATCAATGAATCAATTGGACATTTTTTATTACTTCTTTTTATTTCCAACAGAGAGTCGAGAAGAAGCCGCCAGGCTAAACTGAGCAACAAGGAGTTCATCGATGCGTTGGAGCTGGAATGGGCATCCGACGACGACGGCGGCGGCTCCAGTTCGGACGACAATGAGATGCTGGTAGAGGAGGGGGAGATACTCGAAGGTCTGCAACCACATCACGCTCTCAAATGTTTGAGGATCACAGGGTACAACAGTGCCAGATCTCCTGGTTGGTTGAAGGCTGAAGCGCTATCGAACTTGGAAAGCGTGATCCTAGAAAACTGTAGGACATGGGAGGATCTTTCGTGCATTGGACAGCTACCTGATCTCAAGGTTCTTCACATCATGGGAATGCCATCGGTGAAAAAGATAGGCGCAGAAATATTTGGCCCGCAGGGCAGGTGTTTTCTCAGGTTGGAAGAGGTCGTGTTCAGAGACATGCCGGCATTGGAAGAGTGGTCATGGATCGAGGGTAGAAAGTTGTTCCCTTCCTTGCGTAAACTCGAAGTCAGAAGGTGCCCCAAGCTTCTAATCTTACCTCTCCTTCCTACTCCACTTGCAGAACTTGAGTTGACGCAGCAGCTCTCGGGATCATGGGAAGGAGCCGATGGAGGTAGAAGGACTTGGGTAAACCGGAGCGATGTGGAGGAAGAATTGCTATCATATTACCTACCACGCATCAGTTCCATTAAGATATCGGAATGTGGAGAACTCATGTGGCTGCCTGCGAAGAGGCTTAAAGATCTCACCTCCCTTGAGGACTTGTCGATACTTGGATGCCCCAAGCTGATGAGCACGAGGAGAGAGGATGACATACTTGACCTCCTCCTCCTCCTCCCACCCTCGATCAAGCAACTAGAGTTGAGTGACAGTGGGAATCTCGGCAAATCGCTCCCCGGTTGCCTGCACAACCTCACCTCACTCACTCAGTTGTTGATACGCGATTGTCCCCACATAGTGTCTCTTCCGGTGGAAGCTCTGCTTCGCCTGGAACAACTTGAGATCCTCGCCGTTCTGCATTGCATTGAGTTGATGTCCATAGAGGGGTTAGGAGCTCTCAAATCGCTCCAAGGGTTGAGGATCTCGGGATGTCCGAAGCTTTTAGTAAACGAAGGAGGGGAGGAGCAGGGGGATGCCCAAAGCTTGTCACTTGTTGACTTGGAAATCGACGACACTGCCCTGCTCAAACTGTCGCCTTTAAGAAACACACTGCCGTCCATCCGAAACCTCACAATCTCGTCCTCCCCGCGAGCCGTGATGTTCGACGGGGAGGAGCAGGAGTTGTTGCGAGGTTTCACGGGTCTGAAATTACTAGAATTCTACAGTTGCAAGAATCTACGATCGCTGCCGCCGGAGTTGCACGCGCTTCGCTCCCTACAAGTTTTGCATGTATATTATTGTCCACACATACAGTCGCTGCCGGAGATGGGCCTGCCGGCGTTCCTCAAAAATTTACATTTCGACTGCTGTCATCCGATGCTGACGGAGCAGCTGGAAAAGCACTTGGTGAAGATGAAGAACTCAGGTCGATTTAATGGAGATTATTAAACGGGGAAGGGATATGAGGGAGGTAAACCGTTCTCAGGGGTTGGGAGAACGGTTTGGGATTCTCTCTAATAATGGGCCGTATTGGATGCTTTCGAGTTTTGTCGGACGGTTTACAGTGTGGGAAACGGCAATGGACGGTTGAGATACAGACAATTTCACGGTTTTCTTTAAAATAATAGTTGGATAAAATCCATACGGAAATCTCGATCCCTTCTTCTACCAATCTCGATCCGATCGAGGGTTGGCGAATCCAAATTAGGGGAAGTACCGAATCCGATTCGGTTTGGAGTTTAGGATTTAACTACGAGGACGTTACCGGTATACGCGGGCGGGCGGATGCATCTGTGATGCCGATATCTTGGGAGAACAGTTTGGGATCCTCTCCCGATGGAAGCATCGATCCCCATTTGCATGAGACGGTTCACGGCATGGGATGCAGTGATGGATGGGTGAGATACCGAAACTTTTTTGGTTTTCTTGAAGACTATAGCTGGATGAATCCTTCCGCAGCGTTCTCTGTTCGGCTGCGTAGCTGTCGCCGATAACCATTTCGACGAGGAATGGAAATCCAGTTACAAAAATCGGATTTTCCGTGATCATTTTCCGCATCCTCTCAATTTCTTGTCCTTCAGATACCGATCCAGGTAAAGGAAGATCCAGCCTGCGCGAAGAGTCGAATTAGTGAAGAAGCCAATGGCGGCGGAGCTCTACGAACTCAGCAATGGCACCATCACCGTCAAAGTAACCAATTTCGGAGCCACCATCACGTCCCTCCTCGTTCCCGATGCCAATGGTGCTGAGTTCCTGACCCGATCCCCCCCACTCAAATTCTTCTTCAAACCCTAAGGGAAGGGTTTCGTCCTCTTTTTCCCATGATATAACCTAAAGTTGCCTCTTTTATGCTGTTCTGATGTGTTTTAGGTAATCTCGCTGATGTGGTACTTGGTTTCGATACCGTCGAACCGTATCAGGTAAGCTTTTCTGATGAACCTGATCAATTTTTTTTGGATTTTGTTGTAAAAGAAAGAAAAGAAAGTATAAAGATCCTTCTTTTAGTGTCGGAACGATTTGCCAACATTTCTCCCTTCTTGTGACATAAGCTGTTCTGTCCCTTGGAGGTGATTGGTTGAAGTTGATTTGGTCCCTCGTTTTCCTTACACTTGTTTCTTGGTCATCTCTTCTCTTCTCGTCATCGTTGAAGTCACACTTTACAAAGGTATCAGGAGAAACAAAAGCCAATTTCCGATTCCTTTTAGTGTACAGTTGAGCTTTAATTATCAGAAATGATGAACAAAATTTCCTTTTTGCCTTCATTCTGTAGCTAATGCTGCAAATGCTGGAGGAGAACCTGACTTTTGTAGCGTTGCCTAATTTCACGTAATAACCATCCTTGGTTATGAATGTTTGTCATATCTAGCTAGACACATTCTTCAGTTGTCCCTAATTCAACCCTCACAAAATCGTCGACAATTTTCAAGCACATGAAATCGGGTGCCTTGTGTTTGAATTCCAGAAGCCTCTGAGCTATTCTCATTTGTTTTTAGGATAGAAGATGACATGTAGAGAACCTGAGTGATGTCAGGAAAAATCATATCCATTTAGTTCCTGAAAGAAGATAATTATCCATATTCATTAAATGGGTAAATGGTATAGCGTGATGAATGGCAGATTAGCTCCACAAATATCAAAGAATAGAATCATAAGGAGTAGTGTCAGTGAAATGTGATGCTTCTGATACTTGACAGCGCATATGTAAATCTTTTGTCCGTTGAACTTAAATTCGGATCTAAACTAAGCATCTGAAATCTAATATCTTTATGGTGCAATTATGTCATGCTCACCTTTTATCTTATCAATGCTTGTTATGTAGTGTGCTTCATGAAATTATTTTGTTTATTTGACCTCATTTTGAAGCATATGTTATAGTCGATAATCTAATACGTTTCTGCTTTTTTGTGTTGTGGTCCTGATCAGAAAGGTGCAGGACGATACTTTGGCTGTATAGTTGGACGCGTCGCCAATAGGATCAAAGAAGGAAAATTTACACTTAATGGGTTGGATTATTCGTTGCATATCAATAATCCACCAAACAGCCTTCACGGTAAAACTGTAATCCGATTGCAGAATTCTGATTCTATTCTTTTATCGATTGTTTTGGTTTGTAGACAAATATAACCACTTTAATGGTTTAAATTAATGCAGTTCTTGTTCCTTGAGCTTTTTAAGTTGGATAGGAATAGTTGCAACAACTGATCTCGTTTGAGTTATTTGCTTCAGGTGGGAAGATCGGATTTGACAAGGTACTTTGGGAGGTTGCTGAATATAACAATGACAAGTTCCCATCAATAACCTTGAAGTACCATAGCAAGGATGGAGAGGAAGGTAAGACGATACTTGAATCGAAAAGAAAAAGGAAATGATGCGAGAATCATCTGACTGGTGGAATCTCCGATACTGAGAAAACAGGTTACCCCGGGGATCTATCTGTCACCGCTAAGTATTCGCTCCCTTCCGATAGATCATTGAAGCTTGAAATGGAAGCCGTGCCAACTAACAAAGCCACTCCGGTCAGTTTAGCTCAACACACTTACTGGAATCTGGCTGGGCATAACTCCGGACATATTCTGGGTCACTCAATTCAGATATGGGCATCTCATGTGACTCCCGTTGACGAAAATTTAATCCCGACAGGCGAAATCATGCCAGTCACGGGTACCCCATTTGATTTTACCTCGGAAAGAAAGATAGACAGCAGAATCCATGAAGTTCCAGTTGGGTACGACCACAACTATGTGCTTGACTGTGGAGAAGAGAGATCTAGCTTAAGGCATGCAGCTAGAGTAAAAGATACTTCGAGCTCAAGGGTTCTCAACTTGTGGACCGATGCGCCTGGGATGCAGTTCTACACCGGCAACTTCGTAAACGGTGTTGCGGGTAAAGGTGGCGCAGTATATGAGAAGCATGCAGGGCTGTGCCTGGAGACTCAGGGATTTCCAAATGCCATCAACCAACCAAACTTTCCACCTATCGTCGTTCAACCTGGTGAGAAGTACAAGCACACCATGTTGTTTGAGTTCTCCACTGTTTGATTGATTTCGTGAATCTACTGTTTTAGTCAACCCTTTCTGAGGGGGTTGAAGGCCATCTTACCTCGGTAGCAACATGCTCAAATAACTTCAAGGAATAAGAATGATGCTAAGCTTGTCCTTTTTAACTCTCTTGTGGGTGTTTCCTGCATGCAGTGTTGGCGAGTCAAATTGATTTTTTTTTTGGTTGGATATAGCTCGAATCCAATTACTATAACTTGAATTGGATAGATATGATAAGAATTTATGAAAATGAACTCATGCTATTTATAAAATTAGGCATTTGGATTGACTTGAATCGATTAAGGATTATGATAGTGAATTCAACTGGATTAAAATCACTATTTATCATATGATTTTGATTTTGAGTGAGTGATAGTACGAAGGATCAATAAGAATTTTGATCATTATTTTATCTCTTATTTTTAATAGAATGGAATAATTTGATATGAAATCATAATACGAAAGATCACTTTGATATGAAATCATAATACAATATATCACTTAAGATGAGTTTTAAAATACGAAGAATGATTTTAATTTTGAGAGAATAATTTTGGCCAGAATAAAATAATAAAATGCATGCTACTATCAGTCCGGTCCAATCATCATATATCAGGGCATAGCCGGTTCGTCGGCGGATAAGATCGGACCAGGTCCGGTCCGGTTTATGTTCTCACATAAGCGGCGGTAACGAGGAGTCGTTGACCGTCCACGAAAGAAAGAGAAGAAAAGAAGGACTAAAAGCGAAGACATAACGTCAGTTGTTCCTGCGGAACACATTAAAGTTCACAACAAGACAAGAGACCTAAACCTTTTCCTGCATCGGAATGTAATAGCCTTCGCCGCGAGAACAATTCAACAAAATAGCTTCTTGAGAACAACGGATGGCAGTCCGACAGGGAGACATGGGCAAAGTCTAAATTCTCGCGTACGATCCACCGATAGCGACGCTTTACAGCTTTAAGTCTCCGTACATCGCGCCCTTTGGTCCGCTCCACCCAAACAAAAGAAGAGACTTTATACCCTCTTTTGATCTTTTTGGTTGATCGCTTCAGCTCTGGAGGCAGGGGCGGTGAGAGAGAGAGAGAGAGAGGAGAAGACACAGCCACCATTCCTCGTTGGTGGTATGCCTAACCTTTAGTTTTCTTTTCCTTCTGGAGATGTATCATTTGTAGAGGTGGTGTTCTTGTAGGATTTTATGATGTCTATGATGGATTCAGTAATGCGCCAATGTTTTTTATTTCATTTTTACTCATTTCTTTGTTTTCCATTGTCATCGGTGGTTCTGATGCTCTGCTTCTATCCTTTTTCTCGGTATCGTCAGATCATTGACTTCCACAGTCTTGCTGTCCAAAGAAAAAAAATGTCCAGAGAAATAGGGAATATATATAATAAGATCGTAGTAGCTAGTTTCCTGTGTTTGGTTTCAGGGTAATTTGTCCTGAAGAATCATGACCTGTCCTTTGGCTAATGAATGCGTGTTCTTTACTCCTCTTGTGCTCTCTCAGAGTTCTGTTCTGTGGCAGTAGAAACTGCGATCAAATTTTTCCTTATGCTAAGTTTGGTTACACGATTAGGTTCCTCCTTTCAAGTTTGTCCTTTAGTTTTCTTTGACTTGATTCTTCGCATGGTTGTGTGCGTGCACCCGACAGTGTTTGTCACTTCATTAGGGTCGATCCAGCATTCTCTGTGGATGTAGGTTGAACAAGAATTGGGATATATGTTCTGGTAAATTATCATATAAGATATGCGTAGAATCTTTATTATGTGATGTTTTAGGGTAAGACTGGTGATGACTTATATTACGTGGTTTAGCATGATGGCCTTCGAGGCTCTGTTCCATCTTATTGCTATCTACAGATTCATGTTTTTTTTTTTTTTTTTTGAGAGAGAACACCGGAGCTGAGTTCATTATATTCATAAGATTGAACTTTATGATACAATTTCTCACCAACAGTAGTTGTAAAAACTATGCAAACTCTGTGAAAACCAAACGTACCGACCTGACAAAGTTCCCTTTTTGTTTTTATCAGCATAAGATGGCTGAGAAGAAAGAAGATGCCACCAACGACGATGGAGGCTGTGTCAAGATCGGCACAACCGGCACAATTGGCTCTTTGATGACTCGAGAAATAGAATCCATGAAACGTTCAGAACAACAAGCGTATTCATCTGCTCAAAGGAAACAACAAACTGGTCCTGTCTCCATACCCTGTGGTGCTAATCCCAGGAAAGCATTGCAAAGGAGAAACCAAACTAACGAGTATGGCAGTAGCAGTAGCGGAACCGGACGTACACATTGTGCAAACCATGAAGATGCTCAAAGATCCCGACACCCCTCACGAAAGAAGGGACACCGCCGTGCTGCTCCGATTCTAACATCGGATGACACCCCTACAAGCAGCAACTTGGACACTGATAAGGTGGAAACAAAGGTTCACGCATACGTGGTGAAAGTAGTAGATCTAAAGTGCAGCAGCCCCATGAGCAGCAGGCTCAAGAAGCTCAGCTTCTCCAAGCTCTCCGAATCCATCTCCTAGCCCTCGGCCAGTTTCTTCCTGTCAGTCCTGGGGTTCCTGTAGCCACTTCCTGCAGCAATTCTCTCGATTCGGCTTGTATCGGCAACATCCATGGCAGAACAGATACTGGGAAGAAATCCTCCAGTGGCTGCCACCTTCTTTTTCTTCTTTCCGACAGCCCTGCTCGGGCCTGGCTTTTGCTTACATCCTCCTCCTCCACTGGTGGAGGCCACATCATCTATGCTCACCTTATGCTGTTTCTGGTTGGAGAGTCGATGGCAGTCTAGATCTAGGCTCTGGAGATATTCCATCTCTCGTGAGACCAGCCATCCTATTGTTCCTTGAGCACCCACCTCCACCGGAGCAGCTCGGTCATCAGCCATTGCTTCAAGGCGGATAAAAAAAATTAAAAAAAAAAAAATTAAGGGAGGATGATGATGTTGAAAGCAGTCTTTTTGTTGTGCTTTGGTGGTTTGCCTTTCGCATAAATGCTTTTGTGTAGCAAAACACAAGAGGAAATTGGAGGATGGTGGTGTCTGTCCTCCACCTGCAAATGCACCATTTTGGCTTAATTAATAATCTCTCTACTGTTAAGATTAGGATTGTGGTTTGTGATTAAGTCAGAACTTAGAACTTTTATTTAATAAAGCTTAGTGAATGGATATTAATAATTTCCTACCATCTGATGATAGGAAAGGACAGAGATAGAAAGGAATGGTCTCAAATAATGGGAAGGTGATACATAAGCTGGTCCACCCGCCCCGGCCTTTTTACCTTTCTCAGTTCCCTCATCTGCTCCCAACTCTTCTTCCTCGGCGGCGCAACCAAGTTAGGCGGCGCCCCCCGAGAATCCTGTCGTTTGGCTGTGGATTTATGTCATCCACTGTTGTCTCTCTGATACGATCTATTATTCCCAACACAACACCGAGCGTATTCAGCTTAACCACACAGAAACCAGCCTCTTTGTTTTTTTTTTTTTTTTTTGTGTTTTGCTTTCGAGAATGGAAGAACGCAACGATGAAGAAGAGTTTAAACAAAATTCTAAGACCCAACCCAGCATGAAGGAAAGTAGACAGTCCATTTGTATATTGGGAAATATGAGAAATCTTTGGGCCAGTGAGGTCCTTCGGTGGGTGACGGACGGCATCTCAGTTCTTTAAGAGACGTCAAAAAAAAAAAAAAGGTAGGCCAGTGAATCGATATTGGTGGGACAGATTGCCGACGATTATTAACTTCTGGATCGAAGAAACAGTTGCCAAAAAGGCTAACTAAATACTGAGACAGCTCACGAATTCAAGCTGTCGGTGGCTCTCTTGCTTCTTCTGATCCTACGAACCGAGAGTTAGGATCTACGAAGAAGAGGATAATAGTTGATAACAGAGTGGTTTTATCATGTAAGGTTTGGAAGCGAGACCCAAGATTTAACCAAGATAAGTGATGCCACGAGTTTTTTTTTATATATATATATAATCTTTTTCCCCTAATATTAGGGATACAAGGAAAAAAAAAGCTCTCAGCCATTTTTTATCTTGTGTTTATTAGTGAAACAATCTTGTTAATTTAAACTCATATCAGACTTGTAACCTAGAAAATGCATAGGGAGCTTTTGATTAGAAAAACTATCTCTGTCCCATTTGAAGGTGTGTGTGAGTGTGTGTGTATATATGCATACATCCAATCCAATGCAATGCAATCCATCGGCCTTGGCATGGGGAGTTAGTGGATCAGGCTATTGATTAAAAGTATTTAATAAAAATAAAAAAAAAAACAGGGAACTGGTAAATATTATATAAAATACAAATCTCATCACTTAAAAAGCTTTCTTCCACCTTGAAGACTATATAACCCCACGCACGTCCACGCAATCAGTCGTCATACAAAAACAAAACATGTAGAAATGAGAAAATTCAGCTAAAAATTTTATCAACTTTTTAACTGTATAAGGTTACAAATATGCATGCATGCATGCTGCATGAGCATACTTAAAAATACAAATGTATCACAGTTCTTATCTTTTTCTAAACATACTCTATTGCGAAATTAAAAATATAATAATAATAAAGGGAACAAATTTCTCGCTTCTTCATCATCATGTAACTCATTATTATTGATCCTATCATGTAATGTGATTATTTTAGCTTGTTACTAGTTGTACATTTGGTAAATGGCAACTGTATCTCAACTTGGGATGGGAGCGGAGTGCATGTTGTAGAGCGACATCTACTCTTGACACCTCACGGATCAACAAGTCATATAATAGGCATACAAACTCAGATAGATCTTCTTCATCGTCACCATTCCATATGACCACCGGCTCACCACCTCTCTCTGCATCACTATCTTCCCAGTCACTTGTTGGACTTGCTGGTTCTGGTACGTTGTCTTCCTCCCCCTCTTCATCTCCAATCTCAAATCTTCCATTCTCAAAACCATTGTAATCCCCCAGCACATTGAACTGTATGGACTGCACGTCGGGAGGTTGGAGTGACGATGAGACGACAGCTTTGGCGCCTGAGTCTAGGAAAGCCTTCACCAGGCTTGGAGCGAGCCCATACTTTCCGGTGCATATTATAATTCTATCTCTCCATGCTCCAACCTAGTAACGTGAATTCAAAGATTAAAGCAGCAAGGAATCTCAACAACTGTAACGAAGATACATTTACAGACAGAAATTGGACATTCATTTTATAAGAACTGGAAATAATAGCTTGTCGCAAAACCACAACAAATTGGCATTGAAGAAAGATTGAAGATAAGATGGCTTGCGCTAAACCCAACTTAAGTGTATTTCTTAAATAGAAAGTGAGACCCAGCATCATCTGTATCTAATTACATGAAATAGCAAGCAATTGAAAATTCGATTTTGATACTACCATGGCCATTCTAGAATTTCATACATTTTGTACACCTACAAATTCAAATTTCCAACGTCTTCTGCAAAATCAAACATAGTCACCAGTCACAACTTTATAAATGTCAAGACAATCTTAAAAGTTGTTCTTGACACAAAAACACATGAAGAGGTTACTTCATTGCTCATATCATGGAAAAATAATAATAAAAAGGAACAGTGGTTTTCACCATATGAAGATAAATATTACAGCATACGAGTCCAAAGTTGCAAATGGTTTAATAAGATAAAGATTAGATATTACAAATTTGTAATTTTCTGAGAAAAAGATGGAGAGATGAATTGTTTTCAGCAATGTAAAATCAAGCCAAGTGCTGACCTCGACAAGCTGGATTACCGCAAAGCCGCTTGATCGCAATACACTAACCCTTCCCCCTTTCTCAACCACAAAATTTAAATCCAGAGCATATTGACAGAAACATTCATTGGTAGTTTTTAAGACAAGTAAAAGGTTAAACATATAGAAGCATGTATCCTTCTGTATCTCTATGTGATGTTTAATTTTAGATTTAGAACAAAAGGTCTAATAAATGCCAGAACAAAGAATTTATTGTACTTCATGTTGGATGACCTCAAGGACACAGTCTCATATCCCCTTGAATGTGACAGGACTAGAAAATTAACTGGTGATTGCATCAAACATATATTTATCAGAATGCTAAATTAAGTTTCTGATTGAACTTTAAAGGTCAAACTTGGAAAGAATTATTAAGAAAATAGTAGAAAGCAAGGTTTTAATTACCGATCTGTACCAATGCACCGACATATTATCGGTACCAGTACCGGGCGGTACACATCGTACGTATCACCCGATATATTAAATATAATATAATATAATATTAAATATTAAATATATTAAAAAAAGGAAAAAAAGGGGCGACGTCGCCTCAATCT
The DNA here is from genome assembly GCA_021527575.1 of Ensete glaucum. NCBI lineage: Eukaryota > Viridiplantae > Streptophyta > Magnoliopsida > Zingiberales > Musaceae > Ensete > Ensete glaucum. The sequence goes on from CM038554.1 coordinate 33,720,649, forward strand.
TTCTCCCCGTGCGGGAGAAAAATCGCGAGCGAGAGCAACGATGGCTCGCAGTGACCATGAGGCGAGGCGATGGCGCGGCGACCAGCGGCGAGGACGGCGGCACACAGGTGACCAGCGGCGCGGCGGCGCGAGGCGGCACAAGGTATTCTTTTTTCTTCTCCTCTTCTTTCTTCTTTCTTCTTTTCCTCTTCTTCTTCTGCCCTTTTTCTCCATCAATCGACCGCCAACGGTTGATTTTGGCGGTACTGCCCGGTAGCGGGTGGTCCACATACCGATACCCTAATGGACCGGTATGTACCACCCGGTACGGGCGATACAGATCGGTATGGAAAACCTTGGTAGAAAGATAACAGAAGTCATCGGAAGGGCACCAAGTCAATCAACGCAAGGCAAGAAAGTATGATGAAGATCTCTGATTAAGAAAAGTATGTTGGACATGATGTCAAGGCTTTAATTCTTCTCTGCTGTGCTGGTGGTTCCAGTCTGATCAGCATAAGTCAAATGCTTCTGGCTTTTTGCTCACTGATGACATTTATTAAGACAAGCACTGACTAAATCTAAAAACATAATATGCAAAATAAAAGGCATAGGAGTGTGGGCACTATCCAACCTCAATACCAAAAGCATCCATTATTCATTCAACACGGGATCAAGCACAATAGCTGCATGTCTTTCTTGAAGATGCAAAGTAAACCATAGCAACTCTGCCTAAAACTTACCATCCAGCGAACATCTTCGGATGTCAAGTGAACAGCAGGAACCGTTCTCCGAAACATAAATGCACCAATTTCTTGGTTATCTTCCATTACCTTCAGTGACCATCGTAATAATAAATATACAATGAAATTTCCTGGTAAAGATGGAACAGATATAAAATCAACACCAAATAAAGAAAATGCATACTTGTGTTTGGCGTCCTATATAACGGTGGACGACACCTCCAACTTGAAAGCATCGCCATTTTGTAACCAGATCAGCTACAGACGAAACTTTAGATAAGGAATAAGCTTCCTTTATATGTCTTCCTCGCATCAATGGAGACAGGCTCAGTTTAACACTCTGAAGAAATCTATCTGCAAGCTCGCCAGGTTCAGCAACCACAAATACATCATTCTGCCAACTGACAGAAAGTTTACAGAATCAGGACATACCTAATGAAAAAGGTGAAAACTGTAGATTAAATAATATAGCAAGGAGGAAGATTTTAACCTTAATATTGAACCTGTCGAATCATTTTGAAGAGCCAAATGTATTATGCCTACTTGAGGCAAATCCTGCAGTTTATCATGTAATGATCGAACATGCAAAGAAGCCTCCCTTGAGACCAATGGAGATGTTGGGGGTGATGGTTTCCCTGTTGGATGACCATCCAAGCTAAGAGGCGGAACTAGATCAATCCGATTAATTCTCTGAGGTCCACATTCAGGACTATATAGAAGTGGACTTGATGGAAAGCTTCCAGTAAATAATGGTGATGTGAAAGGTGTAGGAAATCTAGTTGCAGGCTTGGAGAATCCAGAAGTACAATTTGTTAGGGAGAGCCTGATTCCATTACTAGCACAAAACTTCTCAAGTGATCGGGCATGATGATTAGTATTTCCAATGTCAGGACTCTGTGAAGATTCTACAAGTAGAACCATCCTCCTCCATCCTAGTGAAGGGCTTCTTTCATCAAGCCCTTGAGGAGAAAAAGAAGATATTTGTTATTAATGGAACTCAAAAGGAAAAATCAGACTGAATCAGGGGACAATCTCAGCAGTTGTTATATGACAATTGACAAGTACCTGAATTGAATAATTTTGATTTAGAAAATTGTTGACCATTCAACTTCTCAGGTAGTCTTTCTTCATGTTCATTTCGTGGAACTAGCCGATCACAGACATTCTTGAAGAGCTCGCAATTTTTCTGAATGTACTCCTCTGTTGCAGCTTCCAACTTAAGCCAGATAGCAGGATCAGTCTCATCAAGCTCCATATCACATCGCTCATCAACTGTCAGCACAACAAAGTAGCAACTATATCAAAAGCCCACAAGGGTTTCTTAGCAAGCTAGAAAATTTCTGAACATTTTTCACAGTCAACTACTAACCTGGGTTGAACCGAAAATACTGCACTTCAGGAATCATAGGTAGTAGAGTATCCAATGCTTCCTCCACCCGATCTACAGAGCATGCGCTCTCTATCAACACTTGTCCAGTATCCAAATAACGCCAGCCACCTTTTCGTACCTGCAGAACTAAAATCAGTTCAATTCAATAACATCAACAATCAGTTAAGCATAAATCATCCATACAGCAATTACACCAGAAATCCATCCATGTCAATATGGAAATTCATGAGTATATATACTAAATTATTTCACCAAGATTTGATTTTGCAACTGTTGTGGGTCAGCTGATAACACTGCAGCATTGAATTAAATTTCATGGTTCTATATGCAGAGTATAATACTGGAGCCAGAGGGACCATGTATACTCAAAAGGAGGAAGCAAAGAAAAAATAAATTACCTTTGTTGGAACTGAACCACATCCTATTGAAATTAGACAGTCAATGCGTGTATCAGGCCATAAGAGCTGTGCTTCTCTTATGGCAAATATGGTTGGATTATTTGCTACAATGGCTCCATCTTGCCAACGATTCACATCTGAATTTCAAAGAAGTAAAATAACAGCCACATACCAAAAACCTCATGAATATAAGTACTGATGTGAGAATAAAAAAGAAAAGACTGGGGTCTAAGATATGATTACCATCTGAGAAATCATCAAGGTAATATGGAGCAGCAGATGATGCTCTTATAGCTTCCCATATCCGATGCTTGCAGCTTCCAATAAAAGCACCACGCCGACTAGCGATGTGTGCACTAGGGATAGCTGTTCCAATTGCAGTAACTGCTGGACTTTCAGCCATTCCTAATGGCGACTCTGGGGTACCAGCTGGATACTACAGAAGGAAAATATATGTTATATGGCAAATTGAGTATATTTCACAGTAGATAAGCATTCTCTGTGGTTTGTTTGGTAAATACTGACTAGCATGCACATGCCAATCAACTTTTGGTAACCTTGATGGGACCCTTGCTTACTAGACAACCTGAGTAGCAAACATATCATACAAGATTCATTGTGTTATTAAGCAATACATGACAAGTCCTTTCAGCAAGTTAAAGACCAAGTAAATGGTTAACAGATAGATTAAATAATATAAAAGCACTAGTCATAACCGAAAATGTATTTATTGGTAAACACCAACCGGTTCATGTTATAGCTATAATCAATGAATAACGATGAATAATGACTCCCTTTATGACTCATATGGTTAGAAGATGATCCATTTGGCATTCAACTTTCACATAAGTAGGTTTGACAATTAAGCAAGATGAAATATAATGCAAGTCCAGAAGGAAAGAAAAATAACATGAATCTAAACATCATCTTGAATTGAAGAAAGAGGTACTTACTCTTAACTCCTAAGTAATAAAATCCACATTTCTATGTATAATATTAATAATTACCTTCAAATAAATATGGAACTATGTCTTCGCACTAAGCAAATAATGCACTACAAACAGACAAACCTGATAATTCCGGAATAAAAATGGTTGAGCTGGCGTCACACTAACTAGAGTAGACACTACGAAAACTTTGGGAATGCCCTTCACAGCAGATTCTATCAAAAGATCACCATCTTCATCAGCACACATCTCTTTCAACAGTCTTTCAAATTGATCTGCGCTATGCTGCATGTAAAATTTGGTGTAAGCTATGCTGCAGCATAGAAAAACATTGGAAGGAAAACATTAAAGATGTCCATACTTTTGACCCATGTACAACCACTCTAAAACTTTGTGATGAACTTTTGAAGAGCTGATCAAACTTCTCCCTCCATGTTGCAGCTTCATTATCCTTAGGAGTAGGTTCAGCAAAGACAAGTTTTCCTGAAAGTGAGCAATGACAGAAAATTAAATATTACACCTAATCAACATAAGAGAAATAGTGCATTCCGCAGTCCAGACTATTCACCAAGCTCTTTGTATATATCTTCACATTGATCCAAGGTCATTTGTTTAATTCCAAGAGCTACCGAAAGCATACCACCCGTCGATGTACCACATATCAGGTCAAACATTTCATGAATACGCTTTCCGGTTCCTTGCTCAATTTGTTTAAGCATCTGAACCGTTGCTAGACCCTTCATACCACCACCATCCATTGACAGTATACGCAATCCTTGCTTCCCAACAGGCTTTCCTCTTATTGCTCGACGCAGATTCTCATTTTCACCTTTAGTTAGAACAAGCAAAGAAACAGTAAAAATTTTCTCAGGTATACACAGATCATATACTTAAGCTAATAAGTAACCATCAGATAAATACAAAAAATATAATATACCAAGAATTGCCAAAGCACGTGCTGCAGCCTTGTTTACACGTGGCACAGGCATAACTGTGAGGCGCAATAGAAGTTCGCGCAGGCTTTCAGAATGAGATAGAGTGCGCCGATTTTCTGAACAGAAAGCTAAATTGCCAACAGCCAGTAATGACAGACGCTGCACCTGTTAAAAGGAAAATTATAGCAATGTAGTTCTAACATCTTGCCATACAAAAACAATACAACATCTTAAACTCAAATTTGACCCCAAAAAGAGACAAATACATCATATAACAGAAAAGTCTTACCTCTGTGTTTTTATTTGCACAAAGTGCTTTAAGAGACTTCAAGACATCCTTGGTCAGCATCTTTTGAGCAACGCTATCAGATGCAAATGCTAATGTGACCAGAACTTGCAATACGGAGATCAGTTCTTCTTGGTCCACTGACCTCAAAAGTGATTCGATGGGTTGCATAATGTCAGACTTAATCAACTGCATTGCCAAAGAAACATCTGCTGCCAATGATGAGAGCGCAAAGCATGCTTGTTCAACCTGAAATACATCACAGGTGCTTGAACTTTTCATTCAAAGTCCATGGATATGCTATATATTTGTATACACATCATAGAAACCACATACCACATGACGATCATCACTGCTTATCATACTTATCAGCTGCCGTATAGCATTCTCTTCTTTACTAATAGCCACACGATTGCTATGATCTTGCATGATTTTGGCTAATGCAGATGCCAGCAGTGGATGATGACATGAAGAGAACCGAAAAATAAGAGAGAAAAAGGCACTGAGCTTGTGCCTTGATGCAATGAAATAGGAGCTGTTTTCTGTCTGTAATCACCGACGAGGATTACAACCATGAACAGATAAATAGGAGCGGCAGAAGATTAGTGAAAATTGCAAGAATCTGTTACCTCTATGTGCACATTCACTGATTTCAGATTTTCAGTGGCCTCAATTCTAATATTAGCAAGTGACAAATGTCGAAGATTGTGCAATGGTAAAATTTCTGGAAGAAACTCAAGAGGATTACCGAACAGCCTTAGAACACGAAGCTCAGCCATAGCCCTGCCATAGAGCTGAAGAGAAATGTTAAGGCTAATAATATATTGAGTGGCATAAAACAGCATGAAAAGGCATTAACAGAAATGCCAATTAAATGACCTGAAATCCAGAAGCGGTCTGACAAGTTTATTATGTTCCAATGACAGTTCAACCAGCATAACACATTGCCGCAACTCAACTGTTCAAAAATAAATAAATAAACAAAGTTGATCCATCTTAATTAGCAAGCCATGTGAGAGAAGTTTCAGATGGTCTTACACAATAGAGTAGAAAGTAGTTAACAACTTAAGCAAACTGCCTAGGTAAAATCTTTAACATTTTGATGTATACCATGTTATTGTTCAGGCTTACCAGGGACAGAACTAAGCATATTGTTGTCAACCCTTAGCACCTTCATGCTTCTCAGTTCACCAAGCTCTGGTGGCAAAAGTAATAACTTATTGTTGTCAAGATACAGCTTCTCCAGAAGTGGTAGCTTTGTTAGTTCCACTGGAAAAACCTGTTAAAATTTAGACAGTTTGTATCAATGGAGGTATGTTCAACAAGGATTTTAGTATAAAGCTAAATGGTCTATTGCAATAGTTTGTGTGATTACAGTGACCTGACATAAATCGTGTTAAATTGCAACGTCTAGCTGGTGGACTGGAAATATAAATTGCAGAATAAGTTTAGTTTTAATGTGGTGGAGAAAGACAAATTTGTTGCTCCAGAGTAGAAGGCAACCGCAGAAGAAGGAACAGTGGCCCCCATAAGCATGTCTTCAACTTGGTTTCCCAAATGCACAACTTACGGTAGACTATTGCAGAGACCAAAAAATGTTAAGATGAAGGTTTTCCAGGAGTGTCAACTCAAAGTTTCAACTAAAATGCCACGGGATCAAGGACAGATCACCATATGTTTAAGTTTTTTTTTTATAACAATTCTTGAAATATTTTATGGGAAAATTCTCAAGTTTGAAACTGTGAAGCACAATGATGATCATCACGACCGTGTTCGAATTTACACACAGATAGCAAGGCACCAAGATCTAATGACAAAGACAAAGATCTACGGAAACAAAGTTAGTCGATCGCAGAAAAGATCAAGATGTTTAAGCATGGGACAGCATAATACTCACAGACAAGCCACAGCCGCACAGGCTCAACACCGTGACATTCTTCCAGTGATCGGCCAACCCCTGGACGCCATTCGCCGGGCCGGACGGCGCTAAATTGGACCGGATCAACCGCGTCAAGACCCCGACCCCGTCGGTCTGCTGTCCCGACCCAGCCGCCTTGGACATCCGCACCGATCTCAAGGGCTCCCGCCGCTTGAGCACCTTCATCTCCACCTCGACGCAGCCGCGCTGCTCGTCCCCACGCAGATCCAGCACCACGGCGTCCTGCGGCGGGGGAAGCGCGACCATGAGCTGGGACTGGAGGCGGAGAGCGATCTGCTCCTCGTCGTCACCAGCGGTCCAGTCAAGGTCAATCCGGAACCCCAGCTCCCCGGAGGAAGGGCGCCGGGGCGATGGCGGCTGAGGTGGTGGTGGTGGCGGCGGCGGCGGCGGCGGCAGGGGTGGAAGGGGAGGAGGGGGAGGAGAGGAGGAGGTGAAGTCGTCGTCGTCGTCGGCATTATTGGCACCGGGATCGCCGTAATCAAGGGAGAGGTGGAAGATCTCGGAGGAGCGCTTCCACCCCAACCCCCACGATTGCATGACCTCCGGTGATGGAATTCTTGGTGGGTTTCGAGGGGATTCGGGGTTAGGGTTTGCGGTAGGAGATGGTAGACGGGAAGAAGAAGAAGCAGCAGCAGAAGCAACAGCAACAGCAACAGCAACAGCCTAGAGATGGAAAAAGAGGACGACAGATTGGCGAAGGGAGACGGGCCTTACGTTTTCTTTCTTGGTTTCGGTTTCTCGGTGCGCGTTGTTGTTGTTGTTGTTGTTGTTGTTGGCTGGCGTCGCTGTGTCCTCCACGGGACACGCAGTAGTTATGTCAGAATTGTGGACGCTTCAGATACGACGTATGTTAGAGAAAACTAGAAGAAGAAGACGGAGGTCGTATGGGCTGCTGCGCCAGCGATGGGGGCGGCGATAGGCCCAGCACGGACCCGAATCAGACCGCGAGCCCGGGCACGACACGACATTGCGGTAGTCGAACTGGGCTGTGGTGTGGCCCAGTTCGTGTCGGATCTGGATGGCCTAAAGGGACTTGGGCGATATCACGACATCCTTTCAACCTCCAAAAAAATATATATATATATATATTTGATTGCGGTTGAGGTGGACTTAGATGCATGCTGTGTCGTTGACCTCTACAAAGGTCTCAAATTAGTAGTCAATAATATGAAGTTTTTTTTTTTTATGATGTGGAGAGCCCCCTTTGTTGAAAGAAACACTTTGGGTGGTCTCCAAATTAGATGCAGTAGTAATCCACTCTACCTTGTCATATCTCCCGCTAACATGCACAAATCCTTCTTTCAGATTCTTAACACTGTCAAAGTGTTGTATTAGTGTACAGTGCAGTTAGGTAAAGGTGAGTGAGGTTTGGGTTAACCTGCCTGCTTAGGTAGACAACCAAGTGATTGGTTCTTTTGCCTGCTTATAATGTTCTATCTTGTGGAAGTGACAAAGTTTCTGCATGAGTTTATATCACTTGCATCTCAAAGATGCCATCCACAAGTTCTTTAAGGGGCAAGGGCTGTCTGTCTTAGATGACGACCATGCGAGAGGTTATGAGGATGATGATGATGATGATGATTCCTGCTTTGTTAAATAAAAGTGGAAGCTCAGGCATCTTCTTAATCTTTTACCTCCTTTAACAAATGGAAACCCTTTGCTAAAGAATTCCTTCACTTGGTGGTGGTGATGATGATTCTTGTAAGAAGGAAGTAGTTGCCACAGATCATTGGTTGCTCCCCTTAATATATACAAAACATTGCTTGCAAGCAGAAATGAGGATCTGCTTGATGAGAGAGGGCATGAGTGCAGTGCCATAGATAGTGAAGGTCTCTTTTTTTTTTTCTTTGTTTGTCACTTGAGTGAGATCACTAAAATGCTCAAGTCCCAAATCCATCTTCTTGGTTTGAAGTTTGAACCAACCACCTAAATTTCTAGCCAATCCTGGATGCATCTGCTGCTTGTTTTTTTTTTTTGTCTTCGGATAATGATGTCCTACCAAAGCCCAATATTGTTTTTTTTATTATTATTATTTTCTTTCTTTCTTTTTGTTTCTCAATGAAATACTTGCCACAAAGTTATCAGAGCTTGCAGTTTCAAATTCAAAAGAAGATTACAAAATCTAAGTCAATTTAGATGTTCTCTAATTCCTCTAACAAGATAGATCTTCAGGGATTGAGGTTTTTATCTGCTAGCAAACACTTTTTTTTTTTTCAAAGATTCCTGTATTCTTTGAATGGGTCAAAATGGATGGGAGTCCAAAGGTCTAGCAGTCTACCATGAAAAAAGAATACTCCATAATGAATGCACAGATTTATTAAGGCAATAGAATCAGATTTCTTGCAAATCTAATCAACCATGCAGACAGATGTCACCAACCTAGTCAAGTAAATAATACAAGTTGTTCCCTGCAAAAAGATGGATGTCTAGATTCTTTGAAGAAGAAGAAGAAGAAGAAATCTTATAATAAGTTTGCTGTCCTGCAAAACAGTTACTTGAAGCTTCTGTTTCTTCCTTTTTAAATTGACTAGGCACCACCATAGCAATGAGATAGTTTTTTTTATGATTTGAAATGTTGACTGACACAAATAGGTATGTTTTACATTTACAAAGTGTGATGAATTAAATGTCTGGCCACAGATAAAAGATGCCACAACAAAAGCTTTTGGGGTTAGTTTATTATTGAGTGCCTTGTTTGGCTTTCCTTCCTCCCCAACTTTTTCAAAGGCTTGGCTTTCACCATGATCTTTGCTGTGTTCTTCTTAACACAATCTTTCATTTTTCTTTAGACTGCAAGTGTTCATCCTTGTCTTGAACATGAGAGTGTAGAGGGAGGGTGGAAGGGAGGAAGGAAGGGACCATCTGAACCACCATGATAGCAGCAATATTACTGCTCCGATCAATGATCACAGTACCACATTCTTTGTTCATTCCTCTGATATTAATTCCTTCATCATCTTATATTTTCTTCAGCAAATGTTAAAATATACTGCATTCTGTTGAGTTGCATGTCTGCTTCAACCTAATCCTATAGAATATTGGTCGATACAAAAATCTTAAATCATAATTATCTTTATCAGCTACATGAATCTTTTATCATCATTAGATATTAAAAAAATCATACGCTTAGTTAAGTTGATAGTACTAAATCTTTATTTATAGTTCTTAAAATATTTTTCAGGTTTTTAATATTTTTTTGAACCACTAATATTAATTATTTTATCTTTTCTAACTATCATATCATATCCCAAAGTCTCATCAATACATATTCATACCATCTTAAACAATTTTTTTTAATCTTATCTTCAAATATTTATTTATTCATGAACAAAAATATTTTTTTTTACCTACATTCATCTTAATATATTATTATCTAAGCAACATCAATTATATATATATAAATATATATACTCAAATCTTATATAATTTTTTTTAATCTCAAAATATACGATGATCACACAACTCCTAATGGCCCTTATTATTTTAACAATCATATTTTGCTGTATGAAGATTATCTTCATCTATCTCTCCATCTTATTGAATAATTAATCTAAGATACATAAAGCTTTTATTTTTTTAAAAAAGTATTATTTAATTTAACAATATTTTCTTATCTATTTCTTGAATCACTAAAATTATATTTTAAATTTTAGTCCTAGTTATACTTAGGCTATAGTAAACTAGATAATATCATTAGTAAATAACATAAATTAAATAAGTGACTAATAAATTCATCCATTATCAATATCAAAAAGGAAAGAACTTGATACGGATCCTTGATGTAATAGGATATTAATAGGAAACTCACCAAATATAGCACTAATAGCTACATTAACATATATATATCTCTAGTAACATTGATATAATTAGTGATATACCTTTCTTCCACCATAATGAATTTTATAATTTTATCAATCTTTAAGTATAATCTTTTAGTAAAAAATATTTTTTAAAATTCCTTACACCACCACACACACTCTCTTAAGGTTACATCTCTATCTTTAGTTTGGCTAATAATTTTGTTTGTTAATCTCCTAATCTTGCTAACCATCATAGTTCAAATAATATTAATATTATCTTCGTCTATATTTCAAGTCTTCTCAAATTTCCATCTCATTCTTAAAAAGTTTTACATTATCATCTCTAAAATTCGTCTTAGTATTTTATTCTACTATATTGTTCTTCTTTCTTTTTTTCACGGTAAATAACTAATATAACCTTACAATCCATACAAATAACTATCTACCATTTTAATAAGAAAAAGTCTATTTGACTATGATTGTGACCCTTCTTATAAGTAATTAATATTTAACTCTCGATTATATTTATAATTACAATATCATATGAAGTTACAAAATCTAAAATCATATCACCATTAAGATCCATGTTCATAAGATTTGATATAGTTTTACGTTATTTATCAGTAACCTAACGTAACTAACTATCCACCCTAGTCATCAAAGTTACGACCAACACCGATAAATATTAAAGGTAAAGTCACATTTAGAATATGGATCAATATCAAAACCAATTTAAGGCAAAAGGGGAATAAAAAAGTTCTATATGTGTGGAAAGACAAATGAAAAAGTTATGTAGCTTCATACTTGTCATTTAATGTCACCAAATTTCTAATTTATGAGCTCTATGAAAGCCAACCACCCGAGCATGGAATGGAATGAAGAAATAAAGAAAACATATTAAGCGATCACCAAAGGCAAACATCTAATACTGGAGAAGCAAGAAAAAACCACATATATTTGGCCGTATTCCCCTGCCATTGTTTTCCACACTCAGAGAAGCAAGAAATGGGCAAGCGGTAAGTTTCTATGTTGTTAAGATGTTTCTTTCTTAAGAGAGCAAAGAGACGGCAATGGAGTAAACTCCATGTCGTTGATACGTATCTTTCAGCACCGACTTCGATGCACATCTCGCAGTCACAATTCCCCCACAGACACTTTCTTGTCCATCGAACGCAAGAGGAAGCACATCTACCATTTTGCACCGACGAATCATGTCTCTCTCATGATTGGTCAACCATCTCCTCACGTACCATCCGCTTGTTACCACGTACCCCCCAAGTGATATAGATAGAGAGAGAGAGAGAGAGAGAGAGAGAGAGAGAGAGATGGAGGGCACCACAATACAAAAGGGAAAGGGAGGGAGGGAGGGAGGAGGAGAGGAAAACAAAAGACCACCAACAGCTACATAGTCCCCTATCCCACCTTTGTTGATGGCCGAGCCTGGCCTTCAACTCTCCTCCTTCTCTTCCTCCTCCTCCTTCTCCACCACCACCACCACCACCACCACCACCACCTTATGACCATGACTCACGTCAGCCACGCTTTGGTCCATCTCGAAGCCAAGTGGGCTCGCCTTGTTCGCGGCTTCTTCCACGCCGTGCGTAGCCACCTCCTCTCTTGTTCCTCGCCGAATGGTCGGTACCGGCAGCTTAAGGCCAACCTAAGTGCTCCAAACCCCACGGTGGCCCGGGACATGCCCAAGGTGGATACGGGACATGCGTCGGTGCGCACGGATGTGGAGGTGGTGGATTCCGACGTGCTGTCGTTGAAGGTCAGCCTCCTCGGCGATTGCGACATCGGAAAAACCAGCTTCATGGTATATGCACATGCAATTCTCGATCATCGGCAAGAGACTTTGTCCTTCTTCTTTCTGCTGCTAATATTGCTGTTGCTGTACGTGGCAGATGAAGTACGTGGGCGATGTGGAGGAACAGAGAGGAGTAGAAATGGCGGGACTGAATCTAATGGATAAGATCTTCGTGGCGAAGGGAGCGAGGATCGCCTTTAGGCTATGGGATGTGGGAGGTAAGGATCAGATTTATATCTTCTCCAGACACAAATAATCTTCCTTGATGATGATTAGGCTTGGAATTTTTTGTAGGCGATGATCGATTTCTGGATCATGTGCCCATTGCCTGCAAAGATGCAGTGGCGATTCTTGTAATGTTCGATCTCACCAATCGATGTACGCTAAACAAGTTAGTGTTTCCTTCCATCACCACGCATCGTCTCTTCTTCTTCTTCTTCTTCTTCTTCTCCTTTTCATACGTTTCACTAGTGACCGATGGATCATGATATCGATGCTGATGCTGTGTGGGCTGCTTCTTTTTTCCTCAGTGCTGTCGCCTGGTATCATCGAGCAAGGAGATGGAACAAGGTGTTGACGTTTTCCCTGTTTGTTCCATTTTTTGACAACCACGTAATGGTTGCTTATGCTGATCATACTCGTCATCTTTTTTTTTTTTGGTCTGATTCATTCAGACGGCGATTCCGATCTTAATAGGAACCAAATTTGATGATTTTGCTCGGCTTCCTCTTGAAATGCAATGGACGATCGTGAATCAGGTACTAAGTCATCTCAGTTTGCTGTAGCTCAGAATAGAGAGGAGGGATAGGATTCCATGGAGACGATGAAGCCGTATCATTCGATAGGCACCACCAAGATCTGGTATTTAGATCATCATTTGAACTGGTCTTCCTTCATGACCAGGTCAAACGTGTCAGCTCTCCTCCGTTCCAGAAAGCACTGCTTTCCAAACTTCTTCCACCATCTTTACGTGTGGTGGCTGCTAGAAGTCAAGGAGATGGTGCCTTTTTCTTCTTCTTCTTCTTCAAGACCGATGGGATACAGATCTGCATCGCATTCCATCTTGGAAATCTTAGCCTCAGATTCTAAACTGACCTTGGCCATCAAAAACTAGTCGTGTGTCACCTTGGAACGAGTGCTATTATGTTGATGCAGAAATGAGCAAAGGGATTTGTGTGTGTGGTGTACGCAGGCCAGAGCATACGCAAGAGCGATGAAAGCAACTCTGTTCTTTTCCAGCAGCACCCACAACATTAACGTGAACAAGATCTTCAAGTTTATCGCGGCCAAACTGTTCAAGTTGCCATGGACGGTGGAGAGAAATTTGACCGTCGGAGAACCTATCATCGACTATTAGGTTCTTCTCTTCTTCTTCCTTTCCCTTTGCTCGGTCTCCTCCTCCTCCTCTTCTGGTTTGGTTTACGCCGCCAGCTGCTTGTGTAAGATTTGTAAATACCAACAAGCTCCACGACAAGGTGGTGATGAATCCTTTGTCGTTTGAGAGCCATTCAAATTTGTTTTCGCTGCAGAGAGAATGATAGTTTCAAGATCAAAAAACTGTGTGTACAATATGCATTTCCATCCATCACATACATTTCTTTTTTTCTTTCATTCAAAAGGTATAATATAATATATTAACTAAGTAATGCAAGTAATAAAATGATATGTTGGTCAGAATACAAAAGACAGAGCAAGGGAGAAGCAAACTCTAAATAATATATCAAGCGATCTTTAAGTCTTCACAAATAGAGGATGTCCCTTTCTTTCTCCTCACAGGATTTACCATAATTAAACTTTACTCATCCTGTTATATAATCTACACCAAAACACACAACTTATAGAAATATATATATATATATATATATATATATATATAATTAAGCAATTGACTCCGATCCATCAATCAAGTCTACATCATTGCCGGTAGAAATATGTCCTCTCCATATTGATAGTTTTCTTTGATGAAAGGCACAGCAACAACAACAACAACAACAAGAAAGAGAAAACGAAAGATGTTTCCTTTTTACTTTTTATGTATTCATGGAAGAGACAAGCCCACAACAACAACAACACAGTCCCAAAGCCCACAGGCCTCCAGTAAGAGGCAGAGCTCGTAGTTGCAGCAGCAATAAGTAGTAGAATGAAGTCTGTGAAGAACTCCAGCCGCTAGTGCTTGGGGGTTTTATCCACACTACATTTGCTGAATTATCCCAATTCCGTGTACACGATCTCTACTTCTTCTTCTTCTTCTTCTTCTTCTTCTTCTTCTTCTTCTTCTTCTTTACTGCTGCAAATTTGGATAGCATTTCTTCACCCCCATCATCCAGATGTTCCTCACCGCCTTCACCTGTCGACTCCTTGCGTCTTTCCTCTCCTTTTCTTCTTTCTCATGGCTCACACATGATTCTACCTGAAACACACCCTCCTTTCTTTAGAGTTTTATAGTCCCACCTCACACCACTATAGGAGATAGGAGTTCGTCACACCCCTCCTGTCTCGACCGGCTTCAGGTGACACCCTCTCTCTCTCTCTCTCTCTCCAAGCACCTACCACCTGTCGTTGCGCTCTAGCTGTTTGAGAAATTTCCTCAATGGCTTTCTCGACGCTGTTCGTGCATCCTTGTGTTCTTCCTCGTAAACCGAGTTGCATATCCCATCCCTTGGTGCATAGACCGTCAGCTTTCCTGCCGTGTGCATCGATCCGAGGTCTCGCGGCACTGTCGACCGCTTATGACCTTGATCCTGTCCATCAAGTCCCTCCCAATTTCACCCTGAAAGACCTTCTTGACAGCCTTCGCCGGCAGAAAGATGCAGAATCTTCGGTTCGGCTGCTTAACTGGGCTTCAAAACAATCGCATTTTACGCCTACATCTCCCGTGTACGAAGAGATCCTTCACCAGCTCGGAAAGGAAGGCTCTTTCGAGAAAATGATAGCTCTACTCAAGGTGATGCAGGCGTCAGACTGCAAGATAAGCCAAGGTACTTTCCAGATTTTTATTGAAAGCTTTTCGAGATTTCAACTGTTCGATGAAGCTGCTGATGTAGTTGTCAATCTGATGGACGAATTTGGAGTTGAAGTAGACACATTTATTTGCAATTTTCTGCTCAATGTATTGGTGGAGGGAAGCAAGATTAAGCTGATTGAGGCGGTGTATTCTATGATGCTTGATAGAGGACTCCGGCCAGATGTTTCTACATTTAATATTTTGATCAAAGCTCTCTGCAAAGCTCATCAGATTAAACCAGCAATCCTGATGATGGAGGACATGTCCAGCTACGATCTGGCTCCGAATGAGATAACTTTCACCACCCTGATGCAGGGCTTCATTGAGGAGGGGAATATGGAGGCAGCACTGAGGGTAAAGACCAGAATGTTGGATATGGGATGCTCTCCAACCAATGTAACAGTTAACGTCTTGGTAAATGGATACTGCAAGCAGAAAAGATTAGGGGAAGCTCTCGGGTTTATACAAGAGGAATCTACCAAGGGATTTTGCCCTGATAATTTTACTTTTAACACTCTGGTAAACGGACTGTGCCGAGCTGGCCAAGTGGGGCATGCACTTGATATCTTAGATGTGATGCTCCAGGAAGGGTACGATCCTGATATTGTCACTTATAACACGTTAATTGCAGGGTTATGTAAATTGGGGGAGATTGAGGAAGCAACGGCAGTCTTGGATCAGATGGTAGAGAGAGACTGCTTGCCGAATATGGTGACTTACAATACTCTAATCAGCACCTTATGTGCAGAGAATAGACTCGACGAGGCTATGGAACTCGCTCGTGCACTCACTCTCAAAGGTCTTTTACCGAATGCATATACTTTCAACTCTTTGATCAGTGGGCTCTGTAGGGCTGGCAGTCTCAAAATTGCACTGCAGATGTTTGAGGAGATGAAAATTAGTGGATGCCCACCGGATAAGTTTACTTACAACATACTGATTGACCACCTTTGTTCCGACGGGAAGTTGGGGAAAGCTGTAGCCTTGCTGAAGGAAATGGAGTCGAACGGTTGTGCCAGAAGTGTTGTGACATATAATACACTCATCGATGGACTGTGCAAGAACATGAGAATTGAAGAAGCTGAAGATGTATTTCACCAGATGGAGATACATGGGGTCTCAAGGAATTTGGTAACCTATAACACCATAATTGATGGCTTGTGTAAGAATGATAAGGTTGATGAAGCTACAGAACTTATGGATCAGATGATAGTCGAAGGACTGAAACCCGATAAGCTCACATACAATTCGTTGCTCACACATCATTGCAGACGAGGGGATATAAAGAAAGCGGCAGATATAGTTCAAACCATGACATCAAACGGCTGTGAACCTGATATTGTTACATATGGAACTCTGATAGGGGGTCTGTGCAAGGCTGGTAGGACTCAGGTTGCCTGTAAGCTTCTCAGAACCATACAGATGAAAGGAATGGTCCCAACTCCTAAAGCATATAACCCTGTGATCCAGGCACTCTTTAAGCAGAGAAAGACTAGAGAAGCTGTCAGGCTCTTCAGGGAGATGATAGAGAAGGCTGAGCAGCCAGATGCTATCACATATAAGATTGTCTTCCGTGGTCTGTGTCGTGGAGGAGGACCGATTGGGGAAGCTGTAGATTTCCTGGTGGACATGACAGAGAAGGGATTCTTGCCAGAATCTTCTTCTTTTTCAATGCTTGCCGAAGGTCTTATTGCATTGGCCATGGAGGACAAGCTTAACATGGTTGTTGAACTGGTCATGGAGAAGGCTAATTGCTCAGAAAATGAAATTGCCATGGTAAAGGGTTTTCTTAAAATTCGCAAATTTCATGATGCACTGACCACCTTTGATCGTCTGCTAAATAGCAGAAGGCCTGGAAGAAGATACAAGTAGTAGTCTATGGCTCTATGCAAAGAAGATCCATCTCTGAAGAATTTCCAGGGAAAAAGGGACTCCGAAGAATTTTTGGGAAAGGAGAGCCACTTTCTTTGTTTAAAGTGCCCTGCCTGGTTCACACATTGTGCAGAACAGGTGGGAGTGGATAAAATGTTTCATGATGTTAGATGGAAACAAAGTTGAGGAATTGGTTACACACAGCTTAACATGGTAAGGTCACCTGGTGTTTCTTTTTGCAACATAACATGTTCTTCGATTAATTTGATTTCTAGACAGGTGAATTTGCTGCTTGGAAAAAGCACATGACTCCAGTAGAATAACAAAAGTTCCTTAAGATGATTTATTGTGCATGCTCCTGATTGTATTATGCATCAGGTTCTATCTCATATGAGCAATAGAGCAGTTGTATGGTTGAATGCTTATCAAAAGATTTCTAATTGCAGAAGCCATGAATGTTGATACATTCATGGATCTCAAGTTGAACCGATTTTTTTTGCTTTCATGGTTTTATCTCATTAAATCTGTCCTGTCCTATCTTTGATTCCCTATTGAGTCAGATACTCTCATGATTTTCTTATTTTTTTTGTATTTGTAGCTTTCAAGAGTGAGGGAGGTCCTCCTATTGGCACATTCAATTTTTTCATAAAGGCCAGCAGCTGGTTCTTTACTTTACACTGAGCTACTTCTTATCCACAAAATATGGATTTTTAATATAAAATCTGCAGTGTCCATTTCCGTTTCCTTCTATATTGGACGATAATTGTGACTGTTCTTGTATATATTTGTACTAACGATGCATAATGTTAGTAATGCATCCAATTTTGTGTATAATATATCATTGTTTTTGTCTTAATGTAGCTCTTGCTCATTTGTGCTGTTCTTTAAACCAAAGATCTCCATTTCTAAGATTTTTTTTTTTTCTGGACTTGGAAATCAACTTGTAGAACATGAACACAAGTGTCTGGCACACTAGAGATCCAAGAATCAGGTCCAGGGCTTTTGTAGAAATTGTCACATATACTGGTTACTTGTTGTTGGAGCACTAGAGTTATATTCATGCTGTTAATGTTCTGTGCCATCTTATTTTTGCTGTTTCTTGATTGTGTTTTTTTTTCAGTTGGTAGGTTGTGCATCATTAGTGATCATAATTCAATCAAGCTAAGCTTGCAAAATTGTCCATTGTGATTCAATTTGGCATGGTGTTCAACCAACTTGGATGGCCGATTGCAATCTACCGGTAAATGTCAGCTGTTGTTTTATTCTCCATATAACTTGGTTTAAATAATTGAATGATAATGGTTATTGTCTAGTCGACTGCATCATGAATCTGCTTCTGTATTTTGAATATGGCCATCTTTAAACGGTGACAATTTGTGTTGCACAATCAGGTTGAGTGCTGAACCCCACACGGTGTGACCGTGCGCTAATTTTTTGATTCATCATCGGTCTAACATTGAACAGTTTTTTTTTTTTTCTTTTGTGGTATATTCTTGGTGCTTCAACTTTTCAAGTTGATAATTTAGATATATCGAGAGTTTTCACAATTAGATTAGCTATCTTTATTATCTGAGGAATTGGGAATAGTCATCTTGCATCGAATTTTGATATTTCAAGTGCTATATGTCTGTAAGGTAGAAGGCACTAACAAGGATGTAGTAGTTGTATCTACATTGAGATACATCCAATTAGGTTGCTTCTCAACTCTCCAATGTCATCATTCAAAACGTATCTGATAGGTCAACACCATCGATCTCAGCTTGTTTAACATAGATTGTCCTATGATTGTGTTATATGTCGAGTGGATACCGATTATTATGAATTTGGTTATTACTGTTCTGGAGTATGGCTCGTCTCCAAATATTATGTGCAGGTTGACAGTCCCAAAAGGGGGAGATCGAGTCATCGGTGAACCCATCAACGAAAAATTCATCGGGGCGAGGTAGTCGATCGAGAGCTCTCAAGATTTTGGAAAGCGTCAAAGTAGAGGGTACCTTTGAATTCCTTTTAAATAGTTCAGATTCCAGATTAGCTGCTAACGAGGGACTATTGCAGAATGATCGGCAGCACTCACTCCTATACTAATATCAATTCGAGTCTAAACACAAATGCTTCTCGCTTTTGGCTACACATTCCTTCTTCTTTATTGGCGAACTTTTTTTTTTTTTCTTTAACAAAGCTGTTGATATGGTACGCCACCTCCTCTCACGCAAAGGGGAGGAAGACGATCCTCGATACTAATTTGAGTCGCACACTCGATGAGAGCAATAATTTTGGCACTCCACACTACTACTAGTACCTGTATTGTGATTGGTTCCTCCTGTGGGGGATGCGCTTGCACTCTTCATTTGTTGCCCCGAAAGCATCGCTTGTGTGGAAGCAAAAGGTTGTGAAACGTCTCGGTCACAAAATGCCAAAAAAAAAAAATAATTAAGAGTTCGATGGCTATATGTAGATAGGAGGTCGGTCTGCCGGGGAGGGAGAGAGGAGGAGGAGGAGGAGGAGGAGGAGAAATCATTATACAGCAGCAAATGCAGCTCGTCCCCGAGGCGTTGAGGGATCTATGGAATGCGGAAAAAACCCGCGTTGCCATCCTCACCAGCCTCCTCCTGCAGATCTTCCTCATCTCCCTCTCCCTCTTGCGCAAGCGGCACTCCAATAAGCTGTTGAGCTTCTTCCTGTGGACCTCCTACCTGGGCGCCGACTACGTCGCCATCTTGGCGCTCGGCAACCTCCTCAGCGAGCAGACGGATGCGAGCGAGGCGAACAGCAACGGCCAACTCAGGGCCTTCTGGGCCCCCTTCCTCCTCCTCCACCTCGGCGGCCCCGACACCATCACCTCCTACTCCCTGGAGGACAACGAGCTGTGGTTGCGGCACCTGCTGGGGCTTGCCCTCGAGGTCGTCGTGGCCATCTTGGTGTTCGTCGAGTCGCTGCCGAGCCCCCGCCTGTGGAAAGCCGCCATCCTGGTGTTCGTCGCCGGATTCCTCAAGTACGTGGAGCGGACGTGGGCGCTGTGGTCGGCCAGCATGGACCGGCTGAGACAATCCATGCTCACCGATCCGGATCCCGGGCCTAACTACGTCAGGTTCGTGCAGGAGTATCGATCGCGCCAGAGTGCTGGGCTGCGAGCCGACGTCGTGACCACCGAAGATCCCCCGTCCCTACTTCCCCAAGTCCAAGTGACGGAGATCAGTCAGCCACGGATCATCCTCTGGGGCTACCGCTTCTTCCGGACCTCCAAGCGCCTCGTCGTGGACCTCATGCTCAGCTTCCGGGATCGGATGGACAGCCACAACTTCTTCCTGCAGCGCACCGCCGAACAGGCGTTCCAAGTGGTGGAAGTGGAGCTATCTTTCGTGCACGACATCCTCCACACCAAAGCAATCCATATCCGCACCGTGAAAGGGGGTGTGCTACGCGTCTTCTCGCTCGCCATGGCAGCCCTCGCCCTGGTGCTCTTCCACCTCAGCGAGAAGCATGGTTTCAACGAAGCTGACCTCATGATAACTTACGTCCTCCTCGTTGTCGCTGTCGGACTCGAGGCCGTCGCCATCGTCGTGCTCCTGTTCTCCGACTGGACCATCGCTGCGTTGCAGGAGATAAACAAGTTTGAGCGGCGGCACTACATCGCTTGCCTACCGGCGCTCTTGGAAAAATTGGCTGATGAAATCGTTAGATGGATTTCCAAAAATTGCAAAAGCTGGTGGTCCAATTCAACGAGGCAGTATAGCCTGATCCGCATCTGCCTCGGACGTTCGATCCCCAGCAAGATCCAAAGGATCATGGAATTCTTGAGGTTGAAAGGACAGTGGGATATCTGGATCCGAAAGATCATGCAATTATTGGGGTTGCAAGAGCTGTGGGATATCTGGCTGTACGTGGAACATGTCGAGGTAAGCAATGATCTGAAGCAGCTCATCTTCCGGCAGCTGAAGGACATGGCCTCCTGCGCCGGGGGAGAGGCCACCAGCAGCTACAAGCGAATGCAAGCCTGCAGAGGCGAATGGATCCTACGAGAAATGGGCTACCCGGAGCTCGACTGGAGCGTGAACAAGGAGTTCGACGAGAGCCTACTGTTGTGGCACATCGCCACATATCTCTGCTACCAGAATGACCCCACCGCCGTCGTCAAGGCCACAGAGGAGGTGAATCGTCCTTCCCGCAAGAAGCAACTGATCAAATGGCTGCGGGGCTGCATCGTCGTCCCATGTCTCCGCTGCCGGACTCAGCAGGCCAGCGGCACCGGCGCCCGTAAAGCGAATCCCGATCACCGCGAGACAAGTAGGAGTATATCGGAATACATGATGTATCTTGTGGTCTTCGAGCCATTCATGCTGCCCGCCGGAATCGGGAAGATCAGGTTCCAGGACACCTGCGCCGAGGCCAGGAAATTTTTCAAAGACAAAAAGAGCGACATCGAAGAAGCAGAGCTGAAACTTAACCAGGACGATCCAACAAAAGCAGCTTCTGGTGAACAAGGAGCTTCGGCGACCCTCACTCCGACGAGGGAAAAGGCAGCTTCTGGTGAGCTGCTGAAGGTGGAAACCACGTTCGAACCCATACAGGTGAAAGGGGACAGGAGCAAGTCGGTGCTGTTCGATGCATGCAAGCTCGCAAATGGTATAATAGGGGACGACACCAAGGAGAAGAAAGAAGATTTGGAATTGGAAGCGGCCTGGAAGAAGAAATGGACCATCATCAGCGGCGTGTGGGTGGAGATGTTGTGCTTCGCCGCCGGCACATGCAACCAGTATTTTCATGCCAAGCAGCTCAGCCAGGGCGGCGAGCTTCTCACCCATGTCTGGTTACTGATGATTCACATGGGAATCGGGCGCCAATACCGGATCGAAACAGGCCACGCCAGAGCACGACTGCTCGTCGACGAGTGATCATAAGAATAACAAGGTTTGTAATCTCTTTTCCACCACTCTCTCCGGCGCTTTCCATATATGTGTCGAACTGCGTCAACCCAGGCAATGAAAACAGTGGATGTAAATAATACGCAGCCATGCATGGCACATTTCAATTATTTTTCTTGGTCGTTTTGCACTACTGAACGTTCCTTCTCTCTCTCTCTCTCTCTCTCTCTCTCTCTCTTAGCAATGAATCACAAATCCATAGGTACTGAAACGATCAAGCAGCATACCATGAGACGTTTGGTTGTTCCTGCTGTCGGTTTCCTCTGCATCTTCTTCTCCAGTATGCATATCTTTAGTTCTACCGTGACCAGCCAGTATCGAGTTCCTTCTTCCTCGTATTTAGAAGCCATGTCTCATACGCCAAATTAAGAGGCAGTTTGCTCTCACGCACATCACACTTTATTGTGAAATCCATCTCTTCTTACAATCATACTCGAGTTTATCAAACAGTGAACCAATATAAGCATTTTTCAGAGCATTCCATAATTGACATGGTTAAAAAGAGATGGGGAGTATTTGTTTCTTTGTTACTGCTACAACCATTTTCTAAAAACCCACTTCCTCACAGTTGTGTACTCATCATTGCGGTCGATAAGATCAATTCATAATTTGGACTTTATTTTTTTTCTTGTTTCCCATCTTACAGGAATGCAGAAACTGAAAACACAGCCATAAGAACTAGGGCAGTTGACTGAGGATTGCCAATTTCTTATGGCTTTTAATATATTCATCAGTTTCTTCTATAAAATAAATCATGCAGGAACATATATATAACAAATAAAGAAAACGTTTCTTTACTTTTAAAAAAAAAAAAAAGAAGTTGAATATGATTGACTCCATGTATGTTGATTCGCTTAAAGCATAATAAAACATTACAATATTTCCAGGTTAATTAAGCTGGAAGTGGCACAAACTGACTTTTAATTAGAATATGCTACTAATAGTTATGTCCTCAAAGCAAGTACTTTTTTTTATCTTACTCTAATCAATTGGACATGCATACCCATAGAATTAATTATATTGACAATGCTGGTCTCCCAATCAGATACCCAAGTTTTCTTCCCTCTGAGCTGAAGCCAACAGGTTATATTAAACCTGTAGCTGACATCAAAAAGCCTTGGGGTTTTGGTTTGTGGGCATCAACAAAGAGAAAGGGCATGACAATATCATATTGCTCGCCGGTCATGCCTTGTAGGGAAGTCAGGCCGGCCGCTTCTTTGCTCTCTCACCTCGACATCCATTTCACGGTGGACATCTTCTTTGTTTGAGACACCTCATGCCTCTTTGTCCTGCAAATGAAACTACTGGGTTTTCAACACACACACACACAAAGGCATGATCTAGAGTTGAACAGATACAGAAGAATGAACACCCCGAGTGATGTGGCTGCTGCAGTCTCTCTGACAAGGTCCTCTTAGTTTTGTCAGGGATGGAGGCTCAAGAGCAAATCCTGCAGGCACATTTCGGGAACAATGTTTTCCCGTCAATGAATGATTGGATGCCATTGTCACAACTCCTTGCTTGCAAATTTTCTTCTTCCAGTGGCAGTTTTCTGAAACAAGTGCACAACTTTCTGGCGAACCTTTTTGCCTTCTAAGCAACTCGGAGCACAGAAAAATCATAGACACCGATGTTTTAGAAACATTCTTGGATATAAAAATTCATGGCATGTCTTCTTTCTTCTCTTAGCACTCGTGGTTCGTATCAGTTGCTGCCACTGCAATGCTCGCATAAACTGAATCTTATTTTTCGCTAGTTTCAGTTTTCATTCTTTGGGTTGTAGAAGACTGCGTTCGGTACGTCAACTATGTCGGCATTTGCATTCATATCAATGAGTGTTTGGCAATTATAATCAATGTTAACCTTGCGTTCGTTAACGCGACGGTGAAGTCAGATTGGCGATCGAGGAGAGCCTTAGGATAATTGTTGAACTGAAGACAGCAATCTTTCTTTACCAACCATTGTCTAGTTGTAATCAAATGTGTCTCTCAGACGAGTGGCAACAAAACATTCATTAATTTGAGGCTGAAATGTTAATGGTTATGATCATGACCTGAAATAGATTAGCTACTACACGAACAGATGTTGGAATCTTTTGCCAACTGCTCCTGTCTTATTGCCGAATGCCCTCTCCTCCTTTGCACATTCATCTACGGAACTGTTCTTGAGTCACGAAGAATCCAACGTAAACCCTTGAATGTAACAACGGTAAAAACGGTGGGAGGGCTATGACCAAAGTCGTAGGTAACTCGGAGGAGCTCTCGGTCGTGATCGAATGGTGGATTTCGAGGAGGAGGAGGTCGAGAGATAAAGAGTCGGAGTGGGTTAGGTACGAGAGTTGTAATGTCAAAACCATCATCCCTTTTTGTTTTGCTTCTCTTCTCTTCGCTTCTCTTCTTGCATGCATGTCCCACTCCGGCGTTTTGCCGGCAACTTCTTGATTCTGAGTCTTTCAACCCTCTCTGCCCCCACGCCGAATATATATAATAAGACTCTCTCTTTTTATTATCTTTTCCGTTTCATCTGTCTGTCTTTCTTTTTGTTCTATATATAATTCTCAGACGGTTCTTCCCGGATGTACAACAAGCCCACCATGTTCCGTCGTTGAGGATGGGGGAATCAATCGACTCATCCATGAACAGCGCTTCCTGTGCCAAGGACGGCTCGGCTTCTTCCGAAGAGAGTGGGTGGACCATGTACTTTGAGGAATTCATGGCGTCAGAGGAGAGGAAAGCAGCCGGTGGCTTCTCCTCCGGCGTCGTCAGCGGGTCTTCCATCGTCTCCGATGCTGCTTCGTGTGTTGCATTCGACCCCTCATCGGCTGGTCTCGAGGTGTCGGAGGAGAAGTACAGGAAGCTGAGCCTAAAGAAGAAGAAGAAGAAGAAGAAGAAGAAGAGTCAGCGGGGGAAGGGACTACTGGATGATGACTCCTTGGAAGATACTGCTAGCTCACCCGTCCACAGCCCCAAGGTAAGTAAGAGAAGAGGCCATGTTTTCCACCTCCCCGTTCTATATTATTACTTGTGTCGAAGGGATTCCTTTGGTGTTCCAACAATCTAACGATAGTACATGCCTAGAACAGGTAAAAACGGATTCGAGTTACCTGACTCTGAACTCCGCCAAGAAAGATGATTACAGGGAACCACCTCAGGTGATATAACCAGCAGCTGTTCTGTTGATTTCAGTTCAAGCAATTTGTCTTGGCTTATTACCGGGATCTGTCGCCTCTGGATGTTGCAGGAGGAAATCGTAGGTGGATCTAATATTGCCGAGGGGACAAACGAGCATGCAGAGCTGAAGAAGAGAGGACTTTGTTTAGTTCCTTTGTCCATGTTAGCAAGCTATCTGTAGGATTAGACTCTTTGGTTCAATCGATAGCTATCTGTAGGAAGGTCGAGCACTCTCTCTTTGTTCCTGTAGATATTATCGCTGGTCTTGTTGGGGGTTCATATAAAAATCTTTTCTACGCTTAGGAATCACCCTGTACATATATATACCCTCATCACCGTTGACTCTTCTTCTTCTTCTTCTTCTTCATCATCATCTTCTTAATCTAACTGAAACATTGTGTGTGTGTGTGTGTGTGTGTGTGTGCTTAGACTTTGTGGTCTCGATCGATATCTGTCTTTTCTCTCAGACCGAAAGCATCGTCTGAGAGTATAAATTGCGTTCTACTAAGTAAGGTGACAGCCATTAATTAGCAAACAAAAACAAGTTTTATAGCTAAAAACTGATGTTTCTCAAACTCTTGCGAATGACCAGAAACCAATAATGATCACAATTTTCTCATCTTTAAAGCTCTTGTTTCTGCGAGTCCTCGATCCACAGATTCCAATTTGATACCATGCATTGTATGTTTCTTTTACTGTTTCAGTATTTTGATGGACTAGCATAAAAATTTTTAAGCGATGGACTAGTTTAAGTACCTTTTTAATTTATCCCCAATGATTAGTTCAACGATTAATATATTTTTTTTGTTTTAAAATTTTTATAATAATCAAAATATCAGAATTAAGGATTTTATGAGTAACATGTATGATGAAATCATTTAGGTAAAAGTATGAGGATGTTTTCGTCCAAGTCGAAAAAAGGGGCACCACAAATGACAACGAATACGGAAGAAGGCATCATCATCAATCCGCTAAAAAAACTCATATTAGATAAATTTTTTTTCAGATAAAATATATATTTCTTAAAATTACCTGAGACCTTATTTCACCTATTTATGTTATGCATTGATGCTGAACTCTACAAATGTAGTTTATCGTCAACAGTTCCACAGATTTCTATATTGTACGAATCATTTTCCATGCAAAATAATAAACTTCGATCTACACAAATTTGCATTTTCCTTGAAAATTCCTATTTCAAAATTCGAAGATTTTTTATTTAATGTGTCGTCAGACTCCTTATTGGAAATATTAACTGCCGATAAACAAAAATCCATTGACCTTTTCCTTTTAATTTATTATATATATATATATTATATTATATAATTTTCATCGTGGATTGGGTTTCTTATTGGAGGGTAAAAGTAATTAAGAGGTTTATAGAAACTTAAAAAGCGGACGGGAGAAAACAAGGGATCTCCTCTTTCTCGCTCTCCTCCTCGATTCAGTTCGGATTAAGATCTGAAAACCCTAATTGATTTGACGAGGAATCTCCCAGTTTCGGGAGCCATGATCTCCGCAAGCAAGCTCAAGTCCGTAGATTTCTACAGGTTTGATCCTATGGTTACGCACCGATTCCTCCCCCAAGATCCCCGCTTCCTTCTGCAGAAAAATGCTGTTTCTTGCGGACGGACGCTTGTCCTGATCCCGTGACTCCTCTCTTGTTGTTTCCAGTAGATGTTCCTTCGGTTTGGGATGATGGATTGGAGAGATGGAGGAGGAATCTTGGACGTTTCTAATTGTTTTTTTCCGTTACTCGTGTTGTTTCTTGACTCTTCGTTCACCGGAGTGAAGATTGGCGAAGGGACTGTTTGAATCTTGCACATTTCTAGTTGATCTTTCGTTAGTTCTGTTGTTTCTTGATCGTTGTTTCAGCTATCCGAGGATCAATTGGGGAATGCTAGTGCTTCTTTGCTAATTCCAATCGCTAAATTTTGCTAGGAGTGTGAAAATGAGCCGTGTCACGTGACATGTTAGATTGATGAACTAATGCAACTTGTATGTTTTTTCATCCATGTCCTTGATCCCAATTCAGTTTATAAATTAAATTTACATGCTGGTGTAGAATAAACGACCTCGTGATGAAGATGATAAACTATGAGACGCTTCTGAACCATATATTTATGACTTCACAATGAATCAGTTTTTCAAACCAGGAAATACTTTTCTTTTTTTTACAGAACAACTGCTAAGCTACTTTGCTACTTGTTGTCAACCAATGCTTCTTTTTCAATTACAGGAAAATACCTCGAGATTTGACAGAGGCATCACTTTCAGGTGCAGGATTATCTATCATAGCAGCAGTCGCCATGATGTTTTTGTTTGGAATGGTTTGTCCTTTTCCTTTTTCTGTTTGCTCATTTACATGATTGTCTTCTTTTTCTTTTTCTACCTTGGGGGAAACGTTGTGCCTGCACTCTTATTAGAAAGGAAGTTGTGGAATAATTAGCCAGACTGTGATGGTTAACTTGGTTCTTCTTCTTTGAAGTTTGTGTGCAACCCCATTCAATTTCAGTGTTACCATAAAGTCAGCCCAGAAATGTTTGGTTTTTTATTAGCTAGTTTTTTAAATCGAAAAAAATAATACAACCCCTTGTTCATATATGAATAGTAATTGTTAGTAGATGAAATTAGAATAAGTAAGCGGTAAAATGATGATGTTTAAAAAAATCATTAGATTGGCTATGATGATTGTTAACTCCGAGATGGGTCAACCGATCAAGAGAGAAAAGGACAACTCAACCTGATTCGGACCCGATGATGAACAATATGCCTCGCCCCAAGAAGTTGAGGATGACCGGAGAGTCATGAATCGCTGGAATCTGGATGCCGCCTGATCCCTCGGGGTGTTGCCCGGGACCCTACAGAAGATTGAGGTCGGGGGTAGACCGACTCGGTACCTTCGATGCCTAAGTCAGTGGTGTATGAAGTATAGTGGAGGTTGGTGTTTGGAAAAAGAGAAAAGAGATGAAAGAGGATGTATTTATACTCAACCACCTGCCATGTCTGACGTAACGTCTGCTTATGTGGCCTAATCGCATGCTAATGTGGCATAACATCTGTTGACATTGCTCAACCACCTGCTAAGTTGATGTAACCTCTGCTGATGTGGCTCAACTGATAACGAAATACAGCTCAAGTGCTCCCTATGCGACTTTACACATTGTAGTCGACTTTACACTTGAGATGGTTCATTTTGTCCCCAATCAATGATCTCTTCATATTTTGTAATAGAAGTATAGAAGACTGTTAGGTGCCCTTATGACTAGGGATGACAGTGGGTTGGTAATTGGAAATTTCACGAAAAGTTTAGCCTGATAAAAGTACCTACCTTCCTATCTGAACATTCTAAACTCAATTAAAGGGTACATAACCCAATTTTAAGTGGGTTAGGTAGTCTGACAAAAAAGTGCCACCACACATAGTTCACATTATGAATGAACATGGTAGGGTATGGAACAAGAATTGACTAACCACCTAGTTTTGCCAACTCATACCCAAACTCAACTTAGGTACCTCCTTTGCCATCCTAGTTTGTCTCTAACCCACTTAAATGATATTGGAACCTGGTTTAAGTGTCAGATATGCCTAGGTCCTGCAAAAAGCCTATCCCACTGTCATCTTTACTTACGAAATTTCATGTTTTGGTGTAATATCTAATATCTGAAACAAGAATCTCTCTATGAAATTTTACCCTTTTTGGTTGTGATTAGCCATCTTAACATAAGGGCTCTTGCTACAGTGAATAATTTATTGTGCTTATGTTCCTACATAAACAATGGGAGCTACCTTTAAATTCAGTCTTTTGGTTGAAAAAAAAATAAAAAATTTTATCCACTTCAATCTTCTTAGCAAACAATAATTCCTATGTCATACTTGTGGATTTTTGCTTTTCATAGCTGTGGCTCAATTTTTTCTTTTCAGGAGTTGAGCAACTATTTGACAGTGAGCACATTGACATCTATTATTGTTGATAGGAGTTCGGATGGGGAGTTCTTGCGCATGGATTTTAACATAAGGTTGAACCACACCTTTCTACTTTTCTGAAATTTATCTTGGGAATGATTTGGAACTGCTGCCATGATCTACAGATATATGCTTGCTGACACTTTCTCATGCTGTATGCCTACTTTCTCCCTTTCTGCATTAAACATCCATCTTTTAGATATGTGCTAACGGGGATTCTGATAGCTAAGTTCTTTAAAAACCAACAGCTTATCTTTAAAGCTCTTATTGTTGTGAGATTTTGATTTATGAGACCTTAGTATCAAAAAGTTGGGAGTTCTGTGGACCTCTAAGATTATGTGAGAATGTCAACAAAATAACACATCTTTAAAGACTCTCAACTTTGTTTTTGTTAATGTGCTACATAATGTGAATGGTAACCATACCTTCTAGCTTAACATATAACCTTTGGTTATCAAACACAAGGTTGCCATATCGGTCCGTACTGGCGTATCGAGCTTAGCTCGGTATGGTACGGTACCTGATATCGAGTGGTACGCACAGGACATACTACTCAATATAATATAAAATAATATAAATTGCTCGTGGGTGACGGATCACGTGGGCGACAGATTGCGTGGGCAAAGAGGACTCTAGTTATTTTTTTCCCTCTTCTTCTTTCTCCCTTCCTCGATTGATACCGCCCGAAATCGACTAGCGACGGTCAAAATTGACCGTTACTGATCGATTTCATGTGGTATGGAAAACCTTGATTAAACACATCACAAACTTTGGAAGTAGGTGTAGGACACAACATGACATGGACAAAATTATGAACAAATATGATATTTATATGTTTTGGGAAGGTTTTTTTTAGTGAAGACATGAAAAGAAAAAACATAATGAAAAGTCATTCACATCAGTGATAGTCATATCATGTAGTTGGCACATGGCCAAATTTTGGTCTTTTTATCCTGACACTTACAGTTTTGGTGTGGTGGAGGACGAAGAAGGAAGGAGGAAGAGGAAGAGGAGAAGAGGCATACCTGAGAAGTGATTAGGGCAAAGATCATGCATGGAGGTGTGCGGGGAGGTTGTAGCAAGCAGAGGTCGTCGGTAGTCGCTTGCATAAGAAGTGGAGGCATCGATCGTGGTGAGAAGACAGAGGTGAGAAGTCATAGTGAGAAGTTGCAACATTGATCATGGCTGCCTGAGAAGTGAAGGTGGTGCGAAAGTGGGATTTAAGGTTTCCCACTGTCTCTTTTATATGGCGGACCTGATTGGGGTGGGTCCACATATTGGTTAGCGCTCAGACCGATATGTGCCGCCCGTTTCATACTGGTCCATGTGAAATGGAAGTCCTTGGTTCTTACCAATATCTTTGTGACATGATATGCTTCACTGCCTACACTTGTAAATTCGTTTGGTAGCGGTTGATTTATGTCATTAGTAAGTTAAAAGCCAAAATACATGTTGCCACGATGGGATCCTATTATATATGCAAAAAAGGTCCCAATCCTGCAAATTATATTAATCAACAGTGGCATCGAAATTATGTTTTAAAGTTTTGGTAGCATTACCATACTGATCCCTGGCTTGACTAGTATGGGTTTAGTACCAACAATACCAACACATGGTACCCACCAACATTATTGATTGACACCGAGAAGAGGGAAGTAAGGAGGAGTAGGAGAAAAAGAGGAGGAGAAGTACCTGCAAGTGGACGAACGAGCAGTGGGTGGCAAATGGGGATTCCTTGGGAGAGAAAAGCGGGGGGGGGGCCGCGGGCATGGGCGGGGTTTGGTAATATTAAAACCCTACACTAAAAAAAAAAATTTGAATTAGGCTTTCCCCTGGTTTATCTAGGTCACTGAGAGATAATCTGTGAATTGGACTGGGCAAAAAGCTTGGTTTGCATCTTGGTTCCGGACAGTATTTTGGACTATGATCAAGACAGAGTGTGCAAGATGTTTCATCCTCAATAATTTGATGACTATTGAGAAAGAGAAAAGAAAGTGTCTCACAACTCATCTTAAAGGAGACAAACATAAGAAGTCCTTTAACTTGATGATCCAGCTCGGTAGCCCGAGTTTCATCATTGTTGTCTTCATCATCATACCTATAATCTAAATTATGTCAGGTATACATGGACATGAATGATTAGATATGAGTAAATTGGATGGATGGACTGCATTGAGGATGACTTCATGCATCATGTCCAGAGATCATGGGCAGTTCTAGTTTACTTTCTTGAGTACTAAGGACACAAGATAATAGTCAAAACATTAACTCCTCTGAACTCATAAGCATTTGCTACAATTTTTAATTTACTCAATAATTCAGAAATCTATTCTTTTTATACTATATAAGTTGAAAACTAATTTCAAGTTCATCTTATTATTTTCTAGATGGTGCTATAACATGGTGCTTTGTTCCTTCTGTGTCAAATATCTGGAAGGTTGCCTATCTGTTAAGTTGACATTTTATGCATCGGACTTGCTATGGTTAATGCAAATGGACTTTATCTATCGTCACTATTGGTGTTTGAGCTTTTTTTTATTGCTATAGAATCATATTTCTTGGATATTCTGACTGTCTACATGTGGAATTTACTTGTAGTTTCCCGGCATTATCATGTGAATTTGCATCTGTTGATGTGAGTGATGTCCTTGGAACTGTAAGTTTCAGTCTTTATCATTTACTATCATTTCTTCTGTGGATGCCTTCTTTTATTATGTATTTTGCAATCCCTGTACATCTACTAGATGCTTCTCTAATTTATCAACTAATCATGGCACATTGTGCAACATCATTAACATGCTTGAATGTGTTGGACCAGATGACAATATAATAATCAAATAGACAAATTTAATAATTCAACTTAGTATGTGATATTCAAAATAATAATATACATAATATAATAAATAAATTGAATATGATAAATAGATTATACATTAAATGTCAAATATCTGTGATGATCATGACCTTTTCTAGACAATCTTACAATTTAATCCATGACAGAACTTATATTATGTATCAATCTTAAAAAGGTTTTTATCTAAAATGAAGTTCTATGCAGAGCAATTTATTGTGCCAGCATATGATTAGACATAATTATACTTGGATCAGATCCGTCTAGACATATCTTGACCAGTTTAATATAAACTCTTGGTTGAGCCTAATCAATTTAATATGATGATTAGTTATGTGTTATCCATAGCTGAGGGTTCATGTTGTCAACCAGCAAAAGATCCATGTGGACCTAAATAATTAGAAGTTTACGGCTTTGTTGTTGTTGTTTTAGCTATGGATTATCCACAATAGGTTTTGGCATATTACAAGTTATGGGATAATGGATTGTGAGTTATGGAGTCGAGAATCAGGATCTGATCAAGATCCAGAAGTTATTGGACTCCAATTTGCAACTAAATGGGTTCATGTCTGATCCTGCTCACATTTACAACTTCAAGAATTATAAACATTTTATCCTTTTTTTTTTCCTTTCTCATTCAGTATTCCTCTCTTCCCATGCTTAGCCAACATGCCATTGCGATGGTCCCCCTTCGCCCTAGTAATGATAACTATGGATCTTGGTTCATTATTTGCATGAGGAATTACAAAATGTGAAGTTGATCCCTGATGTAGATGATGGCTCTCAGTGATGATCACTAACAACGCTTTCAGCCTTGCGGGTGATAACTGGTGACGGGATGCATCTTGTCATCGAGTCTTCATTTCTCGACAATGATCACAACAATGATGTAATGTTGATGTGGATAATGTGTGTTGCCTATGAATAGGTCATTAAGGGATTGGGGCCATTCAATGACTTGTAGACCTCTAATATCAGGTCCCATAGGCTCGACAATATGTAAGGGGCTATACCAGTTGAGACCATGAATGTATATCACTATGATGGTATTTGGAACTTAGCCAAAAGAGGTGATTACACCCCTATTCATATCTTGACTTTAGAGATCCAACAACTAATTGACAGGCTGTGGAAGAGAAGGGTAAATGTTTACAAAACTTGTTCACTATATTTGTCTACGCTTAAGTTGTGGCTATGGGCTTTTTTCTTTTTCTTGCTTTTGTTAAAAGCTAGTAGAACAATGTATATTTATTATATTAAATGTTTCAATATTTATCTGTTATTTTTATCTGACATCTGACATGTTCTACTTTGATTTCCTCTAGTTACAAAGTGAGCTTCAACAGCTTTACCTGGGCTATTTTTGTATTTCAGTTTGGATTTAACTGTAATCCACATTCAACAATTTGCAGAACAGGTTAAATATTACAAAAACAGTTCGAAAGTTTTCGATAGATCCGAATCTAATTCCAACCGGAGCCGAGTTTCACTCTGGACCGATTCCAAAAGTTAGTAAACATGGAGATGATTCTGAAGAAGAATACGCTGATGGTTCAGATTCTTTGACTGCTGAGGATTTTGAGAAATATGCACATCAGTAAGTATTTAATCTTAAATTGATTAAATAATTATATATACCTGATATTGTTTTGATTCATTAGTAGCATCAGTATCCTCTATACAATGGCTGCATGATACTTAAGTTATTCTTATTGCTTACAGTTACAGGAGGTAGGATTTACAATTTACCATTCTATTCTTGCTTTAGGCTCAGGGTTCACTTGATTCTGGAGTCATAGTGACTAGGACCCAAGGGACACCTATATTTAAATACTTTGAAGCCAGCCAGGGTGATCTTATCTGAAAACACTTGTTATAGTTTTTCTAGGTCTTATTTGAGCAAACTTAACTGCACAAGGTTAACTTGTTTGCTTGTCAAAACTTTAAGTTGATTCTAACCTAATCACTTCAAGCAGCAGTCTGACTCTGTATTAGAGAATATGGATTTTTTTCCCTTAACAATTAATGTATTTGTGTTTTATAAATTTCTAGACATAGAGTTGGTTGATTATTATTGACAGGATTACATTTGAAATCCATCTGAGATGTACATTGTGTTTTTTCCCCTCTATGATTGCCTATCCTGAGGACAGCCATTAGGTGTAAGACAGTTTGTCTGAAGCTTGAACATGAAGGCCAATGAGATGAGGGCTGACATAATAGTTAGGTTCAAACATTCTCTTGATGGCATAAAATATCAGCTATGAGGTTGAATATATAAGTCATTGCTTTTCTAGAGAAGAGTTATCAACACCCAAAATTTAGGATTTTAGCTAAAATCTGGAAGTATGCTGAAGCAGTGATTAAAAAGTCAGTTGGGCCAGTTGGCCGGTGTACCCGTATTCAGTTAGAAGGAATGTGGACTGAGTCACTGAGCGATTCCGGTTGGTCCAATCTGGAACAAGGGTTATATCTAGGTAACCCTAATGAGTCAGTCTTCCTGTCTGGTTATAATAGTTAGATATGGGGATACCAGATGGTAAACCTACCACTTGGTATCCTTATTATTCTATTGTTTTCAGCTATCTTCCTTTTTTTTCAGAAAAATCTTTATTCCCATGTCCTCTCTCGGTCTTGATACCATTCTCTTCCTCCCTGCTGCCTAGTCCCTACTGCTCCATCACTGCCCTTTGATATTCTATCATGGTACATGATCGTAGCCTCTTTTTTATGACACACCATGTCATATGTACAAGTTTGGTAGGAGCATGCCCATCTATTAGTTATTACCAGTAGCATTTTCCTTATACACATTTGTTAATAATTTTTTGCAGGTATTCGATCCTAGTTGTTAATTTCTTTGCACCATGGTGTTATTGGAGCAATCGCTTGGTAATGTTGCCTTCTCTAGCCTTGCATAAGATATATGATGAACGTTTTTTACGTTATACAGTGTGTTGGACAGATATTTGATCTAGTATTTATGAAAGCTACTTCTACATCCATCAGATTATGTATCCTTGTCTGTTACAAAGCTTCATGCTATGTTGACACAAGTGATCATTGTATAATATGGGGAGAATATAATAGTGAGAGAAAGGGAGGGAGCAAATAATAAAAAAGAAAAAAAAACATAAAAACAATAGTTAACTTTTCTTTAATTTTTTATAATCAGCCCTGAAGTCCAGATGTTTTGAGAGTTTAATAGAGATGATCCCACTACCATAGTGATGTAGTGCTGTTCAATTAGAGAGCAGTTGGGCATATTCATGTAGCTTGAAGCTACTTCACTCTTTTATGTTTTCTTATCTAGTAAACCTCGCCTGTTCTTTTTCTTGTTTTTCTAATTGGCATGCTGTTTCAACAGGTGTTATTTGCTGATGGCATCTACTGATTTAGATGTGAGCGGGCACATCCATGTTGTAGAATTTTGATCTTCGAGTTTTAGTTTTTACTTGCCATATTCATGACAGATAGAAGTAGAATGAACATGATTACTTAAAGAGGCATCCATGAAATTATGCACTTGCTTTCTTGTTTTTGACAACAAATACCTACTACTGCTTTGGAAAAAGCTAAAGAGATTATAATTAAAGGTGCTACAATCTCCTTTGCTAGTATTTTGAAAATAACTAGCAAAATTACCTAAACTCAAGTTAATAGTAATATACCCATCAGACCTTACAATTGAAGTTTTAACTCACATATGATATGGGATTAAATCAGGGTGTTACAATCTTTAAGGTCTTGACATCATCATTAATGTCCAGCATAGCCCAAAAGCAGACCTTAGCATATGGTCCAGTGGTGGCTCCACGACACGTTGTGCCCTCTGGCCTCGTCCACGAATAACTATTTTCTACGCATGCCTTAAGGGTGTACCTAGTGCATGAGGCTCCTACCCATGCTAGGTTTGAAGAGAGGCAATGCATACAGCCTTATCTTTAAATATTTAAAGAGATTGTTTCCGTGACTTGAACCTTGGTCTCTTAGGTTGCACAGGAGCAACCAAAATGAAGAGACCTAGTTTTCTCGGAAAAATTGTCATGTAGAGGTGAGTTTTATATTTACAGCTTGTCCTCTTACTGTGCTGTTAGACTTGTGAATCATGTGTCATCAAAATGGAGCATGCTTACATTCTTTCTTAAATGAATGCTTTGAAAGGGCTGTATTCATTTTCATTCTTTATGTTCCATCATTTGTTTTAGAAACCATCATGGGCGAGAGCAGCTAAAATAATAAAGGAGAGGTATTGTTTTCAGCTATATCCTGTTCCCATTTTGCTTATTCTTTTGCTCTTTTTCTTGAGAGTTATTCTTTTTTTTCCGTTGAATTCAGATGCGATCCCAAAATCGATGGACGGATTTTGTTGGGAAATGTTGATTGCACACGAGAAGGAGAACTATGCAGAAGGTACTTTCCATGGCAGCGACTTCTCTTTTTTAAACTTTATCATGTTAATTAAATTAGTTATAAGTCTTAAATGCAGTAAGCTTTAGTATTATGCTGCTAACCACATGAGGTAGTAGAAAATTTCCAGTTATGTTATTTATTTTTGCAAAGTTTAGAACCTTTGGTTGATGAGTCTGTTTCATAGCTTTTGTAACTATGATACTAGGAAACTGCAGCAGCTTTTTGGTTAATAGCTCTTACAATAAATAGAAATAACCAGATGGTTTCATTATGATCAAAGAGTTAATAAGTTTATGATTATTTTAAGCAAGGTTTGCACTTTGCATTCTCGGTTACTGTGCTAGTCCATTCTGGTGTACCATGTGTCAGTATGCTAGAATGTACCGTGAACCATTGGTGGTGGAAGAGGTGGAGGGCAAGTGGAGGAAGAAGAGAAAGAAGAATGAATGAAAGAAAAGGAGGTGACCTACCAGAGTGTGGGCAGCAAGTGGCAGCTGCACGAGCCTCCTCATGAGTCATGTCCCTGTCCCAAATCATAATTAGAAGACCAAAAAAAAAAAAGAATTAGACTCGACCGCCCAGTTTGGACTGGTCCATGTACCAGTGCATGGTCGTAGCCGTAAATACGAGCCAAACCATATTGACTTAGCAATTTTGACAAACCTTGATTTTTAGAATATTATTTCTTGACCTTTATAATGGTCTAGCCAAAAGCTACATCGCTGCATTTAGCATTGGCTTTGTGCTATCTCAGAATTGCTGAAAGACCTTGAGGATTTAGGAGGGTCAAATCATAAGGTATCTCAGAACTCGAACAAGAATGTAAACATTCTACATGACATTCAATACTGTTTTCTCTTAACCATTTAATTTCTCTTGGAACCTTATTAGGACTTACTTCGAGGTTGACTATAAGCTAACTTTGTTTACTTTATGGTATATTGTGCCTCAACTAAGCACATTGAATAAATGATGAAATCATTAGAAACAGGGAGAAGAATGAAGACAAATGAATCCTGTTGGATGATAAGAATAAGAATCATAATCAGAAGTAAGGATTGCGCTGACGTATCGCCGCAGATGTACCGGTCTCACTGACAAGTATCGCGGTATCGCTAATTGGGATTGTTTCTGCCCCATTACCACCCGAAATCGACCAGTAACAGTTGATTTCGATCATCGCCGATCGATTTCAGGCGGTATCAGCCGAGGGAGGGAGAAAGAAGAAGAGGGATAAGAAAAACCTAGAGTACGTCGATCCATCGCCTCGGCGCCTGTGCGATCCGTCGCCCGTGGGCGATTTCTTCTCCCCGCGTGGGGAGAAGAAATTGTCTCCTTGCATGGCGAGAAGGAACGAGGCTACTTCGCCTCGGCAACATTGCCCCTTTTTTATTTTTTAATTTTATATTATATTATATTTATTTTATTTTATTTTTATCGAGCGGTATGCCTATGCGTACCGCTCAGTTGGTGTATCGTATCATACCGAGCAGAGCTCAGTATGCTGGTATGGACCGGTAGGATGAACATTGATCAGAAGAACTATACTCTTAATTTGACTGTCTTTTTTGTAGTACATATTTTCTGTAATACATACTTACAGAACTTCACCTTATGATTGTTAAATATTCCAGTACTGCTCATGCTTTGAATCTTGATGTCATGTATGTTGTCTTTGATCTTTGAAGGTTTTTTCAGGTATATTAATTTGGCACAATAAAAAAACTTTGCAGGCATCATATTCAAGGCTACCCATCTATTCGGATTTTCAGGAAAGGAAGTGATGTAAAGTAAGCGCAAGTCTTTTCAAACTGTTCTACATTTATGATGACAGATATGTTAAATTAACTTCTTTATATATAAGTTACAGTTTGTAAAATAATGTGGTTTATTATGGTATTTAAGTGATTTATCTATAAAAGCTTGCTAATTATAGTTTCTTAGTATTTAGCTTTGAAGTAATGAATGCCCCATTGTGGATAGATTGTTGGTGTCCAAATCTTTATTTGCATATTCATACAATAGTAACACCTGAAAGCAATTAAGTTATATGCAGCGTCAGTATTGAATTAAATTCTACTTATCTTGCATAATTACTTGTAGGATTCATTTTTTATTTGTTTTATGGTGGTAACATATGCCATAGGATTTATTGTTGCTTATTAATCTAATTTGACAAATATACCTAGTATTACAATTTTCATGGACATGCATACAACACAAGTGCCCAAGTGCAAGGACTGCAATACCGATGGATCCCGCCCGTACTGACCGATACATGCTGGTCCGCCCACTGATCGGAACGCAGATCGCCCTCTACCGGGCGGTACCACTGATTGGGGTTGTTTCTGCCCCATTACCATCCGAAATCGGCCGGTAACGTTTGATTTCGACTGTCAGCGGCCGATTTCGGGTGGTATTAGCGGAGGGAGAAAGAAGAAGAGGGAGAAGAAAAGAGAGAACTTGGAGTCGGTGTTGCTCTCTCGATCCCTTCGCCCGCGCGATCCGTCGGCCGCGAGTGATTTCTTCTTTTCCACGTGGAGAGAAGGAACGAGGCAACATCGCCCCTTTTTTTAATTTTTTTAACTTTATTATATATATATATATATATATATATATATATACACACACACACACACACACACGTACTGAGCGGTATGTCTAGGCATACTGCTTGGTACCAGCATAACGTACCATACCGAGCTGAGCTTGGTATGCCGATACGGTATGGTTTGGCGAACCTTGCCCAAGTGTACTATTTGCTCGGAAATGAGTTAGATATAGAGGGACAAGTAAGAAAGAGAAAAGTGTTTCCACAACTTTATTACCTGGCTAATCCTATTCCACTTAATCCCTTTTTCATGGCCACATATCTTTATGGCTAAGGATGGAAGATGTTTCTCTCGTCATATGAATTAAATGTTTCATTTTTTACAGGAAAATTCACCCCTTTGATATATATGATATAATGTTGTGAAAATGTGATATAAGAAGTTGAGTTCCTAGAAGCCTAGAAATCTTAAATATGTTCACTTACTGTATTGTTGTATAATTTGTTGTTGGCATCATGGTTTTCAATCTTGGCCTCTTGCTGATATTGGTTTTCGGCCAAATTGGTACAGGACTAGTACCAGTTGGCCTGACAAGTTCGAATTTTGAACCTCTCCAAACCCATTTGAACCATGTTTTTTTATCCATATGTGCTTCAATAACGATTTAAAATGTGTGTTTAAGACTTATTACTAACCATACATCATATATATATATATATATATATATATATATATATATATATATATATATATATATATATATGTATATATATATATAATGTATGATATTTCTCTCAAGAAAGTCTGTTTTGCTCAGAAACGAAGGTGGTATGCATCGGTCCAGGTGTGGATCGGTATGCAAACTACCCTATTTCAATGATCCGGACCAACTCAATATAAAATAGAAAAAACATCGATTATGGTTCATGAACATGAGCCCTCTTCTCGTAAGGCATGTGGAATCAACATCGCCTTGTTACTACTGTTCGTCATTGTCGCCGTTGTCGATCGTTGCCGCCTACCTTGCTAGTACTCTCCCTCTTCTTCTTCATTCTTCGTCCACTGTCGTTCGTTGCTGCCTACCTTCCCGGTATGCTCTTTCCTCTTCTTCCTTCTTCCTCCAATGGTCCCTTACCTTCCTCGTCCTCCACAGGCCTTTTCTTCCTTTCTCTTCCTTTTTATTTTTTCTCCTTCTGCCTCCTCCACCATGCCTTCCTCTTTTTTATTCCTTCTGCTTCCTCCTCCATCGTGCCTTGCTCATCTCCTTCATCTTTGAAACTCTAGGATGTAGCGGTATGGTACATCCATTATGCTACAGCATTTCTTGATTTCTCTTTCCTTGCATTTGATATTAATGAACTATTTTGCCACTGTTGAATCAATTAGTGATGTATGTAGCATCTTGATCATTAAATTTTGCTTTATCAGCATAATAAGTTTAGGAGCATTGTGGCTGCTGATGTGAAACCAATTATATGTAGTACAATTATGATGACTGGTGAATAGTACACCTATCATCATTAATTGTTGTTGAGAGCCATACAAGCTTCAAATGTAACAATTTGGGACCAATTCATGATGTATACGTGGCCAATGAAATATGCATTGGTAGGAAGGTTGTGATGAGAAGAAAAGTATCTCTGACTTGACCTCAGCTAAGCTTTCTCATCTCTTGAAGTCATCAGCTGTCTTCCTCTGACCCTTGCCTTCATAAACTTTTACGGTGGTTGTGGACCCATGATAATTTCCTTAATGGCACAAGTGTATTCATGCTCCTTGTCCAACTGCACGCTGCTATGTCATAGAACATGTGACCCCTCTCCATCATTATAGCTACTAAGTACATTGCTGTTGTGGTTCCTGCTATCATGGATTGGGTATTAAATGGAGAAGTCTTGTAATCCTCGAACTCTTGCACATCATTGTTATCTAATGGGTCCTCTGCTTGCGGTGTGCTGATCTTGGCTTTGTGTGGATAATTAACATTGCTGATGTTAGCTTCTGTAACAATGGGTTTGATAAACAGGAATAGTGCCACTAAGGTAACATCCAACCCAAGGTAGATTGGGTGAAAAAAAAGGAGGAAAGAAGTGAGGATGACAGGAGATTCTCTCAATGGATTTGTTCACATCATCAGAGTTGTTCGATGGATTGATCAAGGGCACTTTCTTTTGATAAATCATGCTAGTGGATTTGGAGTTGGGATCTTTTCATATGTTGCTTCAAAGATGGATCTAAGTGCTTATTTTTCATTTGTTGATTCAAGAAGGCGAACAAATGCAACCTTTTGTTTAGCTCTGTTTCTTCTGCCGGCCTGTATGATCATTTTAAGGATGGGCATGAATGACACATTCCATGAAATTTGGTGCATCTTATGGCTTCTAACAGTCTCTTTTCTTTCTTGTGTGCAACAACATTGTGCTTATGGACTGCAGTTCTGATAAGCTGAAAGTAGATTTTCATTCATCTTTTCTAGTAACTTCTGATTCTTCTTTGAAATTCACTAGAAAGTCTGTGAAATTACAGTATCCCTTTGATTACTCGATATGTTTTACTTTCAGTAATTTCTGTTACATTGTCAAATGTCACAGGGAAAACCATGGACACCATGAACATGAATCTTATT
Source organism: Ensete glaucum (assembly GCA_021527575.1). NCBI lineage: Eukaryota > Viridiplantae > Streptophyta > Magnoliopsida > Zingiberales > Musaceae > Ensete > Ensete glaucum. The sequence goes on from CM038554.1 coordinate 33,762,246, forward strand.
ATGGAGAGCGTGACACAGATAGTTTAGTAGCGGTATATGCTGGTTGCTCTCGTTGAATTATTTAACTGCTGATGCTATTATTTAACATTATTTTCTTATGCTGTTTCATGTTTATAAAATTTAGGTGCTTTGATCTCATTCACCAAACTAATACTCTATGGACTTATTGTTGAATTGGAAATTTTAGGCAATGGAAACTCTTGTTGCTTCCATTCCAAGATACTCTAGTAATATGGCATTGGCTGATGAGTCAAATCACTCTGTGGAGACAGCAAAACGTCCTGCACCATTGACTAGTGGATGTAGAATAGAAGGATTTGTACGTGTTAAGAAGGTAAACACCTTGTCACTTCTGTATGAGATACTGTGCAGTTCAAATATCATTGATTACATCTTTGCTTTAGACAATGGACAACTGTAACAAGAGGTAGCTGACCTTATTTTTTGTTCAGCTAAACTGGGTGACGTATTAGTGCTTTCTGCTTGTTAACTCGTACATGCAAGCCAATCATTACTTTGATGAAATTGAGCTTGTCGATCATTTTATAGCATAACTCTATACTGTCCCGATGCAAATATGTCAAAAATGCTAGTTTTTTTTTATAATTAATTGTTTAAGTTTCATGCTTGTGTATTCACTTTTACATGATAAACTAGAGATGCAAGATTTTATTTCTTTTGGCTTTATAAGTTTGCTTTTGTTTGCTAATTATTCAGGTTCCTGGTACTCTTGTCATCTCAGCTCACTCTGGATCACACTCCTTCGATCCATCTCAGATAAATGTCTCACATGTTATTTCACAATTTTCTTTTGGTAAAAAGCTCTCGCAGAGGATGCTTTTTGAAGTGAAGAGACTAACACCATATCTTGGTGGAAGTCATGATCAGTTGATGGGCCGATCATATATTATTAATCATGACCATGCTAATGCAAATGTTACTGTAAGTTCCAATAACATCTCTTCTGTTGCTTTTGTGGTTTTCTTCTTTAGGATTCTCCATCATCCTTCTCTCTAGGCAGCTTGTTTGATGTCAACTGACTGTAAATCCAAATCATGATATACTAACCAAAAAGAAGTGATCTTAACCTTTCATGTATCTCCTCACGTTGCATTTCACGATAGTTAAACATAGATGGTCATTTATGGAAGCCATTAAACATAATTTACCTATTAAGAATTTGCATGGAAAAAGGAGACAGGCTTTTTTAGTTTGCCATATTCTAAATTATCCTAGATCTTTCTTGCTATCAAATAACTGTTTTCATCAAGATTAACATTTTATAAATGAAGATGTTTTGCAAACCACAGGGACGTAGCAGCAACGAAAAGAAAAACATGGGTGGCGTTTGATGCAACCTCTACTTGTGTAGCTTGAAACACAGATTTTTGTAGTTGAGCGACAGATAACTTTCGGACTACTAAATAAATTCTGACTCTGGCCTTCGTCTAAATTTGCAGATTGAGCATTATCTCCAAGTTGTAAAGACTGAAATAGTGTCGAGAAGATATTCTCAGGAGCTCAAATTGCTTGAGGAGTATGAGTACACAGCCCACAGTAGTTTGGTGCACAGTGTATACGTTCCTGTAGCCAAATTCCATTTTGAGCCTTCTCCCATGCAGGTTGGCATCTGTTGCTTTATCAACGTGAACAAGTTTTAGATAATCCATATTGAGATGCTGATCTAAATACCAGGTTTTGGTAACTGAGGTCCCGAAATCCTTCTCTCACTTTGTCACCAATGTGTGCGCCATCATCGGAGGTGTATTCACGGTGTGCGCCTGTTGTGCTTAGCTGATGATGCATGCTGTTTGCCTTGTGTTATTCTTCAGAACGCGGACTTTGCTGAATTGTTACTTTGGTTTTTCAGGTTGCAGGAATACTGGACTCCATTTTGCACACCACCTTACGGCTTGTGAAAAAGATTGATTTGGGCTAACAGTTTTGACATGGAAGCATGAAATTTTTTGCCGATCCCATTAGGAATGATGTGTTTACGGGTTCCTTGGTGTAAGTTTTCGGCAAATGCAGCAATAGCAATAACCATTTTATTCCTCATTTATTATGATTTCTTCTGTGGAAGACATTTCTTCCTGAGCATTCGCTCTAGATCGCTGAGGTGTAATTTGTTCGATGACAAGTTAGTAAATGAGATGACAGGAAGCTTCAGTTAAAAGAGCTCCTAAGCATCTTTTGGGTTATTGAAGTGTTCCATCTTACACTCGAAAGGAACTCCGAGATACTTTGGTGCAACAACAGCCACAACAATTCAATTCCACAGCTGCATGAATCGAAGAACTCACATCCGATCCTTTTGCTGCACATAAAATGAGATCCGAGTGCCCTGATCAGATTGTAAGTGTTGAACGGCAGGTCGATTTGCTAGAAATGGTAGAGAGAGAGAGAGAGAGAGAGAGAGAGAGAGAGAGAGAGAGAGGAACAGTGATTTGGCAGGACAACCAAAGCCGACTCAGCAGTTCGAATATCCACAGAGTGGGTCGTTAGCGACTCGGATGCTTCGCAGTTTGTGTCCGACCGTAGTGAGTTTGAATCTATCGCTCCAAAACAACCATAGGCGAAGATGGTAGTCTGCTGATGGTAGCTGTTGTATAGTTTTATGCCGTAGTCGAGTCATCAACACGGCTTGGTCCGAATCTAGACACGCAAGGTGGCTCACGTAGCTCGTCGTTGTCGATGTTGAAGGTGAATCAAATGCGATCGCCTGTTCCCGAGGTGGTCAGTAGAGGAGTAAGTAGATACGTCCGTTGGATCCTATACAAAGATTGGTATCGGGGGTTCATCGACCCAACCCCTTCGAAGGTTAACTTCGAAAAGAGAAATGTTGAGAGTCAGGTGATCTCCCCTCCCTTTTTTCATTGGTCAATGATTCATTTTATACCTATGGGTGGAAGTCAATCGTATGTGGCCTATTCATGACTTTCGTCACTTGGGGCAATCGAATCGTACGTTTTGCACGGGCGCTGATCGACCCACGTGGGTTGGCATTGTGCAACGTCGCTCTGAGTTTCCCAAAGGGAGTCAGTTCATATTTCTCGTATATCGACCAATCTGTGATGTCTTCTTGTACGGATTTTAATTGTTTAAATGTCTGAGGGGATGTGTTGACGTAGCTTCACATATCAGCTTTGGGGTTCCTGATTGGTGCCTCCATGCTTGACAACTATCACCACGAGACGGTACCGAAATACGTCATATCAATAGCTATTAGAATATGGTACTTTTTTTTATTATTTCTGGGCATTTTTGACCCTGCACTAGTACGCATTAATCTCACTCGAAGGTCTTAGTGACATCAATTTTTGTTTTAGAAACGCATACTCCGCTCATGACAAGTAAAATAAAAGTTTATTGAAAAATAATTTTATTTAATTAGATTTTGAAACTTTAAAAAATATTTTAAATGTGCATATAAATTTTATAAAATAGACCAATATATCTAATAAACATAATATCACGTTTAATTTAACTACTAATGCAAGTCAAAATGATTGCATGTCATTAATGTATATCATGTACCACAATATTATTAATCCTTCTTAATATAGTCAAAAATAATTTATATAATTTATCTTATCAAGATAATCCTATTAACATATTCAATTATAATATATGCATACATATATGTGAATAGGATAGTGTAAATAAATTACATAAATAAAAATATTAATTATAATATCTACTCAATTATAAAAACATATTTTTTAAAATACTTTTAAGTTATAAGTTCAAAGTGAATGGATCAACAATCAATATAGTAAAACTCAAGCTCTTAGCTAGCATTAATTGTAATTATACTCCCTTTTTCTACCCATCAACTATTTTATACCATAATGTATAGACTTGTAATAGTACTTGTCATTCTTAAAGAATAAAAATACTACGTACATCATAAAGTATCTTCAACGACTTGACAATTAAGTTTGAGTCCTTAGATAAAATTTTCCATTCATAAAGTTGGACTAGTTAACTCAAAGCATATCACAAAATTAACTTTTATTATTAATAATATAATAATATATTATTTTATATTTTTTATAAATTATATCTCTAATTGATATAGATATAAATCATAAAATAAACTTCTTATTATCGACATAATTTATAAAATCACACTTGAAAAATAAATCGTAAAATAGACTTCTTATTATCGAGATAATTTATAGAATCACACTTGAAAAATATCATAAATTTAAGTTAATCTAATTTCATATATGTGAGCATATAACCCTTCGTCCCTTGATATAACTCCATCAGCGGATGCAGAGTGAGTCAGAGTTCACTGAAGTGACTCATGAAGGGGCGCACCGCCGAGGGGTGGACACTATCGGAGTGGGGCCACTCTGATGAACCTGTTCCGATATCTACTGTTAATAAAGATTAAATTCATCAGAATCATCTTGCCAAAATTTACATCATAGAATGGCCATATAAAAGACCGTATCTTAGATTTCATGGCCAGTGAGTGTAGCTTTCATCTCAATTCATTAAACATGTTGATATCATGCCAACTCAGTGAAAAATAGGCCCTCACCCGTCTGAACATGCAATCCATATTTAGACCTCAATCTTGATCGATGTATGAAGAGTAGCGCATAACCGAACAAAACAAAAAGGGGAACAAGGATTAGAGCGCTATGATTTCATATGGGAACACTTGAATGTTCAAAGAACTCCTATGCAGCAGCAATCGTTGGAGGCGCCGTAGGTTCATCAAATTGAGGCTTCGGCTCCAAGTCGATAAACTGGTTGGATTTACTGGCTAGATGCGAGATGCTAACTCTTCCTTGCCGTTTGATGTAGTCCGCGACTGCCCTCATTTCCTCAAACGAAATGTATATGTACTTCCCACGGTCATCCATGACACCAGATAATCTCCCTGGACATTCAATACAAGTGTTCGTATAAGTCCGACTAACTGAAAACCATCAGCTAGCAATGAAATTGCTCCCCGAATCACCGAGGAAAATAAGATGAGTTGCAACACCAAGCGATCGGAGTCATCTGAAGTAAACCCATCATGCGTTAGGTAGAAATGACTGCCCTCATTGCTCGTGTGTATAATCAGCATGCAGAGACCAAAACGATCCCAAGAGAAGGATGACAATAGCAACTTAAAATGCATGTGTGCAACACATACCCATGCCCTCCAATGTCATTATCCGATTGATGCAGTCCTGCAAAAGTTCCATACAATTTCAATAAGCAGAAAAGACGTGCAAGCAAACATAAAAAGACTACAACATGACCTAAGGAAAAGTATTTTTCATAATATACAACTCATCGACCAACCGTCAACATGTCAGGTCCACAACCTAGCACCGGAAGTTCAATGACCGAGTAGTGTTTGGCCATACCTGCGTTCGTAGTTTGAATTCTGCTGCAAGGTCCTCCAGAGGAACACATTTCTGTTTCTGAAACAGTTCGAATATATATACATCAACTGAAAATGTAAAGACTTTAGAATTATATCAGTTGACTTGAAACATGCTTCAATGTTCTAATGCAATCCAAGCAATTTTTTTTACAACTGAATAAATAAACATACAAATGAGTAAACAAACAACATATGACGTGCATCAAGATCAACATAGATTCAATGGATTAACTTTCCCGAAGGTGTGTGTCAGCCGAAAGCTCCACACGTTTTCCACGTGGGTGTGGTGCTGGGCATTGTCACAGGTTAAAGAACTGATTGGATAATAGTATTGACAAGCAATACTACTTTGACATAAACTGTATTCAAAGAAACTGCAGCCAGAGTTAAGCTTGTGCAATGTATATCTACATGGGGTTGGAAGAAGTCCAGACCACTTTGTCCTTGATTCAGAGTCATTGCTTCTAGTTTGGTAATTAGAATATAGTTTGTACACCAGACCTTCACCCCTCTCATTACCAGAATCTCTCAGTTAATTCTCAGTATAAATCATGTGGTATTGAAATTACTCTGTGACTAGGTCATTGAAAAAACTAACAATGAAAAGATTGGAATGTCCATCAAAATTAAAAAATATATATACCTTGATGTATTCAACAAAATTTGCAAGTAAACCCTGGTTATCATCTTGCATCTCGATCTCTGTTGTACCTTCAGCATCAACAGAAAATTCCCCTTTCCACTTCTCAAACTCCAAAGCCGCAGCTTCCTCTTCCTTGGCCTTCCGAGCGATAGCTTCTTCTTCCTATTTCAAGAATAAAACTGCTTCAAGACAGACATAAGTTGCTTATCACCTGAAAATAATAAATAAATGTCAAAGTTACGGACCATCAAACGCTCTTGTGCTTCACGCTCCTCATCCTTTCTCCTCCGCATTTCAGCATAGTGATCTTGCTTTGTTTTTCTTGATTCACGTGCTGCCTCCTCAGCCTTACATAGTTGTTGATTTCAAATTGGCCATTCAGAATCAGCTTACAAAACCTAGAGAAAAATAATAGAACAGTAATCCACCTGTCGCTGCTCTTCCCGCTCCTGTTTCTTCTTTTCCTTTTTCTTTGATGCCTTGGCAACATAATCAGCTTCTGCAACCTCTTCATCACTATCATCAAGAACTTCTGAAATTACATTTGTTCATTATATTTATATTCCAACTCCAAATCAAAGCTGATAGACAGAATTGATTTAGTAACAAGCTTCAAATATAAAAATCCTACAAGAATTCCAAACCCTTAACTAAAAAGAATAAGAGTTCAAAACCAAAACGCCACCCCTTAGCTTCTCTGAATTTATCCAAATGCATAGTTTTAGCCCAAAATACAAGGCCCATTTGCTTTCTGGATAGTTTGAAGTAAAGGGCCTAATTTTTAAAATATTTATTTTCCATGTATCTCAAAGAAAGAAGAGTATCTTTCCAACAAGTAGCACCCATGACAGATGCAACCAAAATTATTATATGAATGAAATTACTTGAATGAGATTGCCCAGAGGTTTTATCCAAAAGATAACTATGATGAACTCAAACTTGTCTAATCACAAGTTAAATAACAAGGCATTGATTTGATCGTCAAAATAAAGTCAATTCAGAAGCATAAAGTCTTTTTTTATTACTCAATCACCAAAAATAATTAACAACTAACAAATGAGAAGTAATTCAAAATTTCCAGATTTGATATATTGAAGATTATCTTTGATTCATGAGCTTGATGAACCAAAAATATCAATAGTTTGATTTGAACTATAATTGAAATATATTAAGTGCAACTATGTAGTGACAATGGATTTACCTTTTCTTTCCCAACAACTCATTGATGTATGGTATATTTCAATATACAAAATGGTGCACATTTCATTAGATGCTGTAACATTAAAGAGAACAAGAAAGGCACCTAATGTAATCATTCCCACAAGGTGAAGGTAGTAACCATAATTGGATGAGACGCTATGATTGTTTTGAATAAAATACTTGCTCATATACACAGAACTAATTTCATCTGAGACTAATAAGCTCAAAATAAAAATTCTTGAGAGAAATCTCAAAACAATGACCAATAAAGATCAAATTCGTTCTCTTAAGTTCACTAAAACCCGCAAAAACTATCAGAACTGAGATCTAAAACTTTGCAGACCTAAAATAGGAATATTGGACTAAAACCCGCAAAAACTATCAGAACTGAGATCTAAAACTTTATAAGGGCCCACTGGTACGGGGATAAGAAATTTCAGGATCTCCTAAGTTCCAACAGGGTGTTCTGCCAGAAATTCCCATTTTGTACTTGGCCAATTTTTGAAATCTCAATCTGTGATTTGTAATAGTGTAATCCTTGAAATTATTGGACTTTGAAATCTCAACTTCACTAAAATAATTGGACTTTGTAAAAGTGTAATCCTTGAAATTATATCTCTGAATTAACACGTTTCCAGGACCTACAGTGCTGCATCTAGTATTTTGGCCACTCAACGAAGGACTCATAACAACAATATAAAAAGGACATTGCTTTTTTCCAGTCAAGTAGAACATATTGTCTTAAGGCTAGATCCGATTAAAAAAAAACAAACAGGTCTTGAGATGACTTAAGGACATTGGCTCTTAAGTGAATTCCTTGTCAGCATAAATACTCTGATTTTCACTCCTAGGTCATCCTTTCAAAATAAATTCAGTGTCCCTCTCAACCTAAGTTTATATTTGATTATTCCAAGGTTTGCTGTATCGGTCCGTACCAGTATACCAATATCTGATCGGTATGATACCCAGTATTGAGCAGTACACACAGTGCATACCGCTTGGTACATTAAAAATATAATATAACATTTTATAATATAATATTATATATGTAATATAATATAAAAATATATAATAAAAAAATGAGGCATAGCCTCGCCTCGCAGGAAGACGAGGCGTTGCCCCGTCCCCCAGCTGGAAGACAAGGCAACGCCCCGCCTTGTCTTTCAGCGGGGGAACGAGGTGTTGCCTCGTCCCTCTGCGGGAACACGAGGCAACGCCCTCGTCCCTGCGCGGAAAGACGAGGTGGCACCTCACCCTTGTCCCCGCGCAGGAAGACGAGGCGCCGCCTCGTCTCTCCCAAGAGGCGAGGCGACGCCTCATTTTTTTTCTAATTTTTAATATATATTTATATTAATATTATACAAAAAATCTGTACCGCTCAGTGTGGGGCGGTCCGCGTATTGGTACCCTATCGAACTGGTACATACCGCCCGTACCGGGCGGTAGAGGCCGGCACGGCAAACCTTGGATTATTCAGTAACTAATCCTTACATAAGACACAAGCGAAACATTAAACTAAAAATAAGGTTAGTTTTCTTCCTGATGATATGAAACTTCAGTTCACGGAAACGAAAAATAATATATGAGATAGATTTTGAACTACTCATCAAGTTGATATATGTTAAAACTCGAAAATGACTGTTAGACACAAAATAGGCTGATGTCTCAGGTAAGTTTCCTACAAATAATAATAATAATAATTTTAATGTGAATATACCTAGTGTTGGCAAATTACTGGTCAAAAAGATAATTACCTTCACTGGTCGAAGCAGCAGATGAACTGACAGCAGCTGGCCTGCGACGCATGCGACGAGCACCGGAAGGGCGAACCACTCTCTCTGCCTGTATAATGTCAATATCATGAAACAAAGTTTGAAGAAAAAAATGCCAAACTCCATTTTCCAAGTATAAACAATGAATTAACATCAACATATTGAAAAATCAGTTAGGATCTGTAAAGTTGAAAAATAAGAGTCAATGTCCATTTTGCAATCTAAAGCAAGCATGTGCTAGTTCAATGGAGAACACTTATGGACTCAAGGATATTAGAGCTACCAGTAAGCTACCAATTGCTGGAGATTTTAGAAGAAACTATTGGGCTTGTCAAGATACTAATTGCAACTGCCACCTAGGTGCATCCCAAAATGGTCTTTGAGGAAAGAAAATAAAAATACCATGTTCCAGATGATATTTAAGGTCAAAACATCGAGAAGTGACCATACTCCAAAATTTCCCACAATTCCTGAAAACTCTACACGAACATAAGCTATGTAAGATCTTTTTTATTTTTTTTCATTCTTCTAAATCTTATTATCTAGGTTTTTGATATTCCTAATTAAAATTCGTCTCGAGAAACTATAACTAATTACAAAACCACCATGTTTTAGGTGAAATTTAATGTCAATATATCAAGAATCGGCCATAGGCCAAAAATTCCAACAACTACTGCAAACCTTATGTAAACAGAAGTCAGCCAAGAAGATCTCTCTCTCTCTCTCTCTCTCCCATTCCATTCTTTAAATCTCGTTAGATAGGTTTCTGATGCTCCTAACCAACTTCGTCTCAATAAATTCAAATTAATTACAAAACCACCATGTCTCAGGTGAACTTTAAGGTCAATATATCAAGAAGCGGACATACTCCAAAAATTCCAACGATTCCTGAAAACCCTATGTAAACAGAGGTGACGCCAGATCTCTTCTAGTTCGTTTTTTCCCCCCTTCTTCTAAATCACGGTAAACAGGTTTTGATATTCCAAGACAAATCGTTCTGGAGAAATTACAAATTTTCCGTCAATCATGTAACGGTTCTTTCCTCAAAAAAGAAAAAGAAGCTCCAATCGAATGATGATGGCCCGGATCAAGCGTCCGATGATAAATATTATCCCAAAAGATCCTTCCAAAGCACATCTAAACACGGCGGAAAACCCTAAAATAAAAGACCTCGAATGAAGAATCAAGAACGATTAGTAATAATCACCTGTTGTGGCTGGGGTTCATCTTCGTGGTGGTGAGGGGAACGAGCGACCTGACGTCTCCTCCACCAAAGCAGCGGGACGAGAGCGAACACGAGAAGCATCGAAAGAATCCCTACAACGATCCCCTCCATCTCTCTCTCTCTCTCTTTCTCTCTCTCGCTCTCTCTGCTCGCCACGAAGGGAAAAAAACGAACGGCTTAAAGAGCAACGACCGACCGGGTTCGATCAACCCGACAAAGAACCGGAGAAAACGGACCGGGAACCAGCCCTTACCCGATCCGATTGGGTCGGATTTATGCAGCCTCCCAGTGTTTGCTTCGCCCGATAACCACCTGATTCATATTAAATCCATATCCATTACGTTTTGGATAATGTAATCATCATCATATTTGGCCAGTGTTGAATCCCCATGCAATAAAATCTAAAAATGTTTTCCAATTTAAATTTATTTTTCTTATAAATGTTGTGTTTTCAATTTTTATTTGGATTCTGCCGTGTGACAGTGACTCATTTGGTTTTTGTTTTTTTTTTTTTTGTCTCGGAGCCATTCCAGTCATCCGGGTTTTTACGATGCTATATATTTATTGTCACGAACATTCTCATGAGCCAATGCTATGGGATTATATCTTCACTTGTAAAAAAAGAAATATTTCACTGCTGGGAAATCATCCTTAAAGACACAACAAACATCTCAAGAAAGATTAGCTCCACTGCTGATATATCCCACCCAATATAAAAAGACAATAGTGATCGTAAGAAGAGATGGTCTCGGAAGAACTACTTTCCCGGCTTGTCCGTCTCCATGGATATCTCCTCCTCCTCTTTGTTTGTTTACTGTTTGGATTAGCATCATCCACTATGAGGCCTTTCCTTTCTGGAGCATTGGAAGCCATGGCTTCCACTTGCATTCACTTTAAACTGATGGTGCATGTGTACCAACAATTGTGATCCAAATAATCAACACAGAGTTGGTGTCGAGCATACATACATATGCATCCGATACTTACCAAATAATCGAATTTATACATCACATTTCTTGAGCTCTCAGTCGACCTTCTCATCTCCTATTCTTTTGTTTTATCTCTCTTTCGCTTCACCACATGGAACTTCAGGTTAGAGTTTTAAGTGATGCAGTCAGTAGCAACGAAACCCTAATAAATAGTCTATAGTACTGCTAGATTTTTCTCTCTTTCTCTTCACCAACCATATAGAACTTCAGGTTAGAGTTGAGTGATGCAGTAGCAATGCTCTACATTACTGCTAGATTTCTCTCTCTCTCTCTCTCTCTCTCTCTCTCTCTCTCTCTCTCTCTCTCTCTCTTCACCAACCACATAGAGTTCTTCAGGTTAGAGTTGAGTGATGCAGTAGCAACGAAACCCTGGTAGTCTAAAGGACTGCTCGAGTTTAGTTGGCGAATCTATTATTCCGAGACAGATAACCAAGTTTAAACAGTACTTCATGGCCAAATCTTTACGACAAAGAATGGTACATCTTTTTTTCTCTTTTATCACATTAAAACAAGAGACATATACAAATATACGTAGTTTAAACGCCACGACGTTGGTCTTGTGCTTCAGTATCATCTCCGACTGCTTTGGCGTATGAAGCTCTCAGTTTGGACGACACTTTTGAAGATCTTGTGGCAGATGATCGAGGAGATGAAGCTTTATTTTTTTTCCGCTTTTTCTTGCGATCTTTAGGAACCTCAGGTTGACCACTACCGTCTTCGGTTGGCCGAAGTGAGAGTTGGGGTCCTCTCGGTTGGTGATACTCTGTTGCAAGCACTTGCAATTTGTAATCTTCTGATGATAGCGTATTAACACTTGCAAAATGTTAGCGCCTTAGGTTTGTTGAATTAGATACCTGACATAATTATATATATGTATACACTTGAAAGTAATGCAGTTTGATGAATGCTGCTGCTGCTGCTGCTGGTCTTGGCAGTATAGGTTTGCATTTATACCCCATCCAACAAGTGTGTTTAGAGGATGTTGTGTTGTTGTGCAATCAATTATAGGTATGTTGATGGTGTCTTCCTATATTATTTCATTACAAAAGAAACATATTTCTCATTTAGTGTTTTCCTTTTTACGACACAAATTTTTTTCATCTACATCTCCAAAATGTTTGTGCTGTATTCAGAATTTACAAAGAGAAGGCAGAGGTAAGGTACCTTGAGAAGAGCAAGATGGGTCCCTGGATTTGCCATAATTGGGTGCTGGTGACAGATCAGGCGATGTGTTGAACTCGGTCATCTGTACTTGACCAAAGACAAATAGAAGAAGGATTTTATAGATTAGAAAAAGAAAGGAGGGGTGAATCACACTTGGATACTTAGTTCTTTACCCAGCTAGGGGAATACCCAGAGCCATTGTCCCAACCAATATGTGCTACATGTTTCACATCTGTGGGGTAGCCAATCTCCATTTCAGGCTCTTTGTCAACTGCCCAAGAGGATCAAAAGAAGAAAAAAAAAATTCTCTTTGACTTAATCAACCATAGTTTGAGGTGAAATGTAAAAAAATAATAATAATAAATGAGAAAAAGCCTAAGAACATTTTACCAAAGATTTGCGACATGTGTTTGAATCCTTTGAAGAACCCTTTCACCTTGGCTGCCATTGGAGAAGGTATAACCCAAACTTGCAAACCCTTCTGCTGCAAATTGAGCAAGAACAACGACAGAGAATATGTTAGTCGTGCCTTCTTCTTGCGGAAATTGTTTGGCTTGCCATCTAAACTAATCGAACATCTTCTTGATTCTAACATAATTTTCATTTAATCGAAAAAAATATTAAAAACATAGCAAATCTACAAGTACTGCTACTGGGGAAAAGAAAAATGGAGATCATATACGGTGGCGGCGATACCTCGCAACGATACCTCTGCGGAGATGCCGGTGCGATTGCTTAACGCAAAGCCGAGTCTTCGAATCCACCGTCGAACATCTCAAAGCAAAAATTCCCGCATCCTCCAAACCACATCCTGATTCATTTTGCTTGGATGGATGGTGCAAATATCATAAACGGAGATATCTATAGCTTGTTTCAAGCCATCAAAGACGCCATTTGAGAGAGAGAGAGAGAGAGAGAGAGAGAGAGAGAGAGAGGAATACGAACAAGGGAAGAGGCAAAAGGAGAGATTGACAACCGGAGGTCTTTAAAATTAGAATATTAGAGAGGGGAGGAGATTCAAAGGAGGAACTTTGGTGCCTGAGCATTGGTTAGAGACTTGTGGTGGTTTTGGAGAGAGGGACTCCTCTCCTCTCTTTCTAAAGTGGGGGGGGTGGGAGGGACGAGAAACCAGGCTGTCATATGAAATTAAAATGTTACAGTGTGCATTATAGAAGAAGAAGCCCTGTTGGAACAGCCGAGCAGCGTACGTCTGCAAATTAATGTAACCCAACAGCGAGCTTCTCAGACACCAACCGATCCTCTCACTTCCATGGATGCCAAGAGCTGGAGCAGACGGCCTGCTGTTTCTGCTCTCCATCATACGATCTCATAGAGAAGTGTGGAGAACGGAGTCGAATGCCGGATTTCACCATGGAAAGGCCGTCGTCGTCGTCGTCGTCGTCGTCGTCGTCGTCTACTGACTGCAGCATTGTTGTGAATGCATGCATGTGATCGATCATACGAGAACGTGACACCATTAGCGCATGCATGAAACATCGGTATCTGTTGTAAGATTCAGCAATACGTACATGACCATGCGTTGGTGTGACGTAGTTATTACTGCGGGAGGAGCCCTAATTCCATGACGATACACACTGCACTCTATGCTCTGCTCTCACCACATCACCCATCCAACGAAGAATGATGGTGCGGATACCTTAAAGAATCTCTTAATTATCTCAAATGGATTATATAGCTTTTTTTTTGGGGAGGGGGGGGGGGGGGGGACTGTGGATCGATCTCAGATTGCTCTCAGTACCGCCCATGTTTCTTCATTGAGTTTTAACATTTATATATTGATACTTGCGGCTACGAGACCTTTTCAACTCGGTCTGCAAAGATGGGAGACTTTATGAGTTGTACACAACTGAGGTCACTTTCTCTGTAGGTCCGGAAAGATAGATAGCAATCAATCTGGAGTGAGTTAGGTGGAAGTCTTTTTAACCTAATGTTATAATGTTGACTTGACCAAATTACAAATGATGATGCGATGTGGCTCGAGCAATACTAAACGTTATCATCATCTTTTATTACATGTATTGAGTTACACACAAAAAATGTGGTATTATTTTAATATCATCATGTCGATGGTATCATGACAGGCTACGAGCCCGTGGGCCAAAGCGGGCCGGGTCGTGTCAAAGGGCGACCGGATCCGTAATGAAACCTGGGCCCCGCAGTCGTTCGGTTCACGTCCCGACGACACGTGGAGAGCCGCCGTGAAGTCGCGGCTTCTTAGTGGGGTGGGCTGACCGGGAGGAGCATGGGAATTGGATACGGAAATGTGGGGCGCCCAATCGTCACCCGCCATCTGTGACTAACTCAATCCACCAAATCCCAACGCGGAGCCCCACTTACACTGAGGACGAGCCACTCGTTCCTATCTTTCCAGCTTGCTTCTGCTCTTTCCTCTCTCTCTCTCTCTCTCTCTCACCGCTGCCACCGAGTTAGTACTTTTAGGCCTTTAGTTAAACCTGAGGTGAGGGATTTCCCATTGTTTTGGCTGCTGCGTACGAACTCCACTTGCATGTTCTCCCTTTCCTTAGCTTTTGCTGCTCCACTCCTACTGAGGGATTTCTCTGTGGATACTTAGCTTGATAGGTCGTTTGAACAAGCTTTCTGGCCCCGGTAGACTCAGTTTTGATGAAATGGTTCAGATTCTTCTCTGGGATTTGCTTGCTAATAAATTTGTGGTATTTGACAGGGTTTAGTCTCTTCTGTACTTTTGTTGTGAATGCATCTCTTTAAGGATTGCTGATTTCTGGTTGCATATGCGCCCAATGCAGGTGCCGGATTAGATGAAGTTAGAGCTGCTTGGAGTTGAACTGGGCGTCAATGGCAGAGTCAGGAACAACTTCTTACTCGTCTTCTCCTTCAGGTTATGGCATTGGGCCGCCCTGGTTGTTCAGAGGAAGGTGAGGCTTTCGCCACTTTTTGCCTTTTTTTTTTTTTTTGTTTCTTCTTCAGATGAGCTTGTTCGATATGTGTTAGCCATACTATGGTAATGGTGCACATTTTCTTATTTGTAGAGCATTGTACCAGTTGCATCTGGTTAAAGCAGAAATCGCTCGGGCTTTCATTCCCAAGGAGCTGAAGCTAGTTGAAGCATTTGGGTAATCATCTAATCTGTGTTAACCTGTCTTACAATGTTGTTTTTACGCGTATTGACAGTGCTGTTCACAGAATCGTAGGATGTTGTTTGAACAGGACTTTCATGACCTTGCTGTATCGAAAACCTCTGTTTGTTCTACAGGTATACGCTAGGTGGGTTGTTTCTTGCTCACTATGATGACAGCCCGGCTGGAGTGTTCGATGAGGTTTGTTCTCTCTTCCTTTCACTTAAGATTCCAATTCCTGCTTCCATGCACAGAGCTTGCTGACATTAGGAGAATTCATTTTGGTTAGGATGATTGGAGGACTTGTTAATTAGCCGGCTAAGATTGTGGTATAAAGAGGCCTTTGTTTTAATCATCTAAAGAAAATTTAAATTAGATAGTAAAGTAGCTGCTTTTAATTTTAGTACCACTGATCTGCCAGATTTATTTTGTCTGCAGCTCGTTGTGATTGCTGGCATTGTGTGGAATCCCCCGACATCATGCGCGTAATGATTTTTTTTTTTCTATTCCCTTTAGTTGGTACATTTAAGGAATTTGAAGTTGCAAAATTAGAAAGAGTTTGATCCAAGTGTGCAGGTGGATTGATATATATATATATATATATGTATGTCCCTCATATATGGTCTTATTTGATATAAGGTGGGCTTCGAGAGTGCTTGTGAACAGTCACGAGGCTTGCAGGCATGGCAGGAAGGTATGGAGGACCATCCCCACTTTATTTATTTTGTTCTTTGTCAGTGTCTGATTGATCTAGTGGTGTCATTTATTTTATGGTATTGTAGGAAATAGGTCTCCCAAGCCATGTTGCTATTTTCTCCAAGGTACAGTTCTGTATTTGTATCAACTTTCAATTCTTCATATTTTTCATAAATTCACAGTTCCATGCAATCTTTAGAGAACTGAGTTGTATTTAGAGGGATAGAATCGGGCCTTACATTTAAGAGGAGACACTAATTCTGAGTGGTGTGTGCCGTCTGAGCCGAAATTGTATAAAGGAGATCGGGGTAGAAACCGATCATACGATGGATATGCCAACCAACAAACAGATCTCTTTCATTATCTGGGTTAAATTGTTGGAAATTTGGTCATGTTTTAGTCCTATTTGTTAAAGGACATATGGTTGATCAAATTAACTTGAACTGAAACAGGATGGTTATTATCTTTGAAATTCTTTTTCGGAGAGTGAATCAGTTTATGCAGCAAATGTTGGTGTTGCAACAGTTTTCAAGTTCTTGGATTGAGCGAAACTGAATACGGCATGGCAAGTTCAAATTCTTGATGACGTGCAAAGTGTCAATTGTAAAGTTTGTGAGCTGCGGGTATCCGATTATCTATGGGACTTCCAAAAACAGAAGAAAGGCATTTATTTGGGGATGTTGGTTCCTTACGGTCGACTATCTGGAAATTTGATACATAAGCTTTTTTTGACTATTCATGATCGTAATTGGAGTTCTTGTATTGAGATCGGGTTGTATATGGATTATTATTGTTGCTCATCGGATCACGTAGAGTGGCTTTGGTTTATTTGCTGCACCTGTACATGCTAGGAGGAGTCTCTTCCAGGGTTATCACATCACCATAGTTGCTCTATGGCAGGTCAAGATGCAGGTTCTGTTGGGAAGGGAGATGTTTATAGAAGAGAGAAGGTTTATATTAGAGGGATCTGATTGCCTTGCTGTTTTTGTATCCTTAACGAGGATCTACATGAAGTATTTTTCCGTGAAGATGACTGTCAGGGTTGTGTCATAAATTGGAGTTATTTAACATGACGAAGTCTTTCACCAGCAAGCTCTACTCGAGGCAGTGCCTATCGACAGAAGGTGTATATCGAAGGGTATGTTTATCAAAATTTACCTGGATGGATCTAATACAATTATTACAGGCTAGTAGTCCAGTGGCATTAAGACCAACAATAATATCCGTCGGTTCAAATAAAAGGTTGTTGAAAAAATATATGCATCATTTTATTAGGAATTTAAAGTGGGGGCACCTGTTGGAATTTTCTATTGCATCCCTCATCTTCTCAAGTGCTCCACATCAAGGAAGGAGGGGGTGTATATGAATTATCCTTTTCCACCACTGGTTTTTTTCTCTTTATTTTCAGGGTTTTTGATGCATTTGTTCTTGTTCAGGATATTTCTTGCTAAATGTGACTGTTTCTAAAATATCCATAGTTCAATAACTAATTGATTTTGTAGACTTCTGATGTATTCTCACTATCTTGTTCAAAACAGAGAAACACTAAAGCATCAGATCAACCATTATATAAGCACCAAACGAGTTTTATTCACTCTAATCCGAAAGAACATAGTGAGATTCAAGTACTAGAGATGGAGGATTATTCTCAGGCATCCATTTGCAGCATCAGTTTACCTTTCGCTGGTGAGTTAACAAATATAATGTCATTAGATAAAATCCTTGCCGCTTTGACCATGCCACTTTAATCATTTCAGATGTACACTACTCAATCTAATAAAACAGAAGAAAACTTATGTGTGCCACGGACTCACACTATTCAGCTTCTATTTCAATTGAAACTGGTTGATGTCTTCTGTCAAAATAGGATACAGTTGAATTTTCCTGCCATGGTTATTTTGACTTAAATTCCTATTTTCAGATAAATAAATTGGTTTAATACTTAGTACATCAGTAGATACTTTTGGTCCCTTCTTATATACCCCAGCTGCTTTGTATCGCTATGGTGCAATTCTAATTAATCAACATATATTTAATATAGGCTACCAATTTTTATTTAAAGTGATTTCAGTCTGTTCTTCATTTTATTTGTTTCCGTTTTGCTTTATCTGCCTCATGCTCTATAACATTGTGCCATAATCTAAAGCAGGCGACCGTTGGATGGGTCCTAAGATCAGGATATCACTTCCGAGCTTTAGGTTAGTTTTCCTACAAATATCGAAGTTTATATGGTAACCATCTTTTGATTCACGCGTAGCTTGCCATCCGTGTGGTAATTCAGTGGCCAGACCATGCACAACCCTCAGCTTCTCAAGTACTCCTGCCAAATTGAATGCCGGTACGTGGGATGAATGTTGCAGAAGCCTTTTTCTTCTTTTTTTTCTTTTTTTTCTTTGAATTTTCTTCTTCCAAAATGCAGCAATGATGATTTTCTTCTGTCCACCAGCTGCTTATGTTTGATTGAAGAGAGACATATATATATACCTCTTGTCCTTACATACTTTCAGGCTATTGTTTTCAAATGTGAGTCTCTCTACCTAGGGAAAATTTTTCTTATAAATTAGGTTCCAGAGGTAGATTGTCATAATTCCTCGACTCGATTGGATGATTAGGACTAGAAACTAGGTAGAAGTCCTTTCTTTGAGCGAAAAAAAAAAAAAGTAGGAGCTTGCAATTTCATCAATTCTGTCTGATCTAGTAATGCTTTTGAGAGCTTGCAATTTCATCAATCCTGTCTAGCTTGTTGTGTTCATCTGATTACTCAGGTTTACTTCATCACTAACGCGATACACCTTGCAGGGTGAGAGCAGTGAAAGCTGCTAAAGTATCGAGGCCAAGAATTATCCAGCTTGATGAGTTCTCCACTGACATTATAGCAAAAGAGAAAAATGTAGATGACAGATGGTCAACCGAAAATGAAGAGCGGAATCGAAGCATTGCAGTTTTACTATCAAAGCCTATAATGGCTTTAGAGTTCAATCTTCTCAAAATGCAAGTTGAGGCCCCCACAGTCGTCGCTACGTAACAAGCAGTTGATCCTAATCTATTTGATGTATTTCTATTGACATAATAGAGAGAGAGAGAGAGAGAGAGAGAGAGGAGAGGATGTATGCTTGTAGTGAAATTTCCTTTGGTCTAGAGCCAAAAAAAAAAAAAAAAAAGTCCCATCTTCTTTCAACAGCAGTATTGCCACCCAATTTGATACCGGTTGCTGCTGCTTTTCGCTTTCATGGTTTCGGACATGAGAATATGCATTTTTGGGAGAGTTCATTGCGTGAGTACTCTTAAATGTATTGGTTGCTTGCGTTGGTTTAAGAAACTTGGTAATTGGAAGGCTTATAATAAGCATGTAAGTTGCAAGGACCATGGCCATTGTATCTTGCAAAATAAATGTCAGGGATTCAGCAGAGATGGTTGAATTTTTAGCTCTTGATGTTTGTAAAAGTGATCCATAAAGGGCTTGCCAACTCTCCCGTCTTGCTCCTCCATTCTCCACCCTCTTCCTTTGTGGTTGAAGAAGTAGCGTTTGCATGGATGATCAAAGTTGACATCCATTGCCCTGCTGCTGAGCTTCCAGGCAAAGAATCCCCAGTGTCGAAATGGCTGGCAAAAAGTGCACGTAAATGATCGTCCAATGGATTGCTTTGATAAAGGTAAGAGATAGAAGAGATTCCTCCCTACTGCTGATAGAGGTTCACATGAACTCGATATATTGTCCATTTGTATTGCATTTTTTTTTTTTTTTGAGGGATAAGTGACGAAGATAAATTCCTCAAAACACCTAAGATCTTACAATAAACTGTCAAAATACTTTTCGTTGCATATAAATTCGACTACAACGGGAGATTACTTGACATTTTTTCATACACTCAACACAATGTGTTCCTCCTGGATGGATGCTATGCTATGCTATGCTTGGCAATCATAGAAATGAACAAATCAGTGTGCGGCCGCAAATGCCTCCATAATAAGTAAGACATGGATAGCAAGACATGAGGGAGAGAACCAGCATTGCAACTTCACCACAAGTTGGTTTTCATTTTCTGAATTGAAGCAATACACGTATGGTTGTTTCTCATACTTTTGGCAATTTCCAGCCACCAAGACTAAAAGCTTCTCTGTCGCTCCTATTTCACGACGTACTTAAATCAGCCTCGTGATTTACAACTTCTCTAAAGACAAAAAAAAAAAAAAAAGCAAAAGATACCGATACTGTCATGCTGTCTCATCAACAAATGTTATCCTTCGTTTAATCATACATATTAACTAGCATGACACAGGCATCTTCTTGCTTGTTTGCTGCCACAGATGCTAGTCTTAAGTGCCCACACGACTTCGATGCAGCTTCACAGTGTCTCCATTAATGGAGATTGGGTTTCCTAGTTCACAT
This sequence comes from Ensete glaucum, assembly GCA_021527575.1. Taxonomy (NCBI): domain Eukaryota; kingdom Viridiplantae; phylum Streptophyta; class Magnoliopsida; order Zingiberales; family Musaceae; genus Ensete; species Ensete glaucum. The sequence goes on from CM038554.1 coordinate 33,782,836, forward strand.
TATGCCACCCTTTCCTAGTATCAATCTTGGACCATATTCCCTCTTTGTGCCTTTGCTGCCTGTAACAAATTAAGACAATCATTTGAGCTTAGCAAATCCTGATTTTAACATTTCAATCCTTTGAAGATTTTCTATGGCATCTTGGCACTTACAAACCTAAGCTCTTTTACATTTCATGATGTATGAATAAATGAGAACACTACCTTCCGATATGAAGCTTGCTTCTCATGCAATGTTCAGATGGAATCAGTTGACAAGGACATGATATCCAACGTGCTTCTGACGCAATGCCCAGATGACAAGGACAGTCTGCAGCATGTAAATCCAAATATGTGAACTCATCATATTACATTTATGATTCAAATTCTTTTTCATTTCATCAATATTGGCATAATGCTCTAATCAGCTCTGCAATGTACAGTCATCATACCTTATTTCATCAATATACATCAGGATTTCATAATTATTGATTCTCACTCAACAGTAAGTTCACTACGATATTTAGGTTCATTCACATCAATTACAACTAATTTTTATCTCATATTTCACTAGAAGAACACCAAGCACAACTTTCAAAACCTTCATATGTCAACTACTTCAACTATACAGCATCTACCAAATAAGTATATATTAAGCACTTAACTATGGATGCAGAAAAAAAAAAAGTAAATCCAACACTAAGAAACTCATAGTTTAACATATGGCGAATAAGTACACATACCAACTGTTTGCAGAAGAATTTACAACAAACCAGCGGTTGTGCCCTGTGATCATACAGCTCCAACGAGTACTTTGTTTAAGTTATCCATTCAGATAGTTGGAACCGAAACTACTATTTGAAGAACTCAGACAATACAGAAACACAGAAACTGCTTTCTTAATTCACTGAGGATGATAACAGGCCCATGACTTGTTTATGAAAAATGAGAAATTAGAGATTTGTAACTGGCATCATCAGGCTTATAGCCAAGCTTCAACATCTCATCATGCAGATTCATGGCCTTCCGCATATCCTTTATTTGACAAAGTTCACAAATCATAATCACGAAACTATGACTATCCAAGACACTTTTTTCTTGCATATAATCAAAAACTTGGACAGCTTCTTGGATCCTTCTTTCGCCAAAAAGTGCTCTGAGGAGCAAATTGTATGAGCATAAATCAAAATATCCACCCAATTTCTTCAATCTATAATGCAATTTCATCGCTAAATCAACAAGCTTGTTTGTGCAATAGTACTTGACCAACTCGTCGCAACAAAAGGCATCCAACACGATACCATTTTCCACAGCAGCATCAATAAGAACATATGCTTCCTTCCACATAGCGTTACTACAGTGTGCGGCTATATATTTTGAAAGATCGGAGATCTTAGGTGCATACCCTCTTTTGATGGCATCTTCTAACACCTGATCCACTTCCCTTGAAGGTGCTCCGCTACAAATACTAGTAAGAAAAACACTACAACTGCTAGGATTCACTTTGATACCTTTTTCCGACATGATCACATAGAGTTCCATCGCTCTCTGCACCCTTCCTTCATTGGACAATGCCTTGAGCAGACTAACATACACAGCTTTCCCTACTTGAATGTTTTGACATCTAGCTCTATCAAAAAGCATTTTCGCTGCATAGCTCTTCTCCATTTCACAAAGTCTGCAAATAGTGCGATCGAAATCCAAGCAAGGAACAGTTGGGAGGAAACCATGCACCACCATCACTCTTAACATGAAAGCCATGAGTCGGCCATCACCATGCCTACAAGCACCATCGAGGATAGCACTGTAAGTGCTGAACCTTGGTCTTAGATTGACTTCGTGCATCCTACTCAAGAGGCCAATAGCAGCTTCGAAATCCCCTTTCTTGCAATAACAATTTATAACCAGATCATAACCTGAAACCCCGCGCCCTCCTGAGCCCAACAACACCACGGCCCTTTCGAGCTTCCCTTCAATGCAAAGAAGCCGAACCAGCAGCGACCAGGTGCGAGAATCTGCCGTGGCGCCATGGCGCATCGCAGCGGCGTAACAACACCGAGCCATCCCAATCCCATCCCCACCCGACTTGCACAAAGCATCAAGAAGAGCATTGCAGCTACAGGTGGTGATCTGACACCGAAAAGCTACAATTTTTCTGAAAGATTCCAAGCCGCCGGCAATCAAATCGGAACGGCAGTAGGATTCCATGACAAAATTGAGAACCTTAGAACGAGAATCCTTACAGTGGGAGGCGGACGCCAGGGAATCGATCACCGCCTGCGGCGGGAGGGACGCGAGGACGGGATCGAGGAGCCGCCTGGCGTCGTGGAGGAGGCCGGATTGGACAAGTGCGAGGACCATAGCGGAGAGAGATCGGAGGGTGGGGCGGAAGCCGAGATTGGATTGCGCCCAGGCGAAGAACTGGAGGGAGACGTGGGGGTGGGATCGGGTGTTGGAGAGAATTCGGAGGACGAAGTTGTCGGGGGGAGCGGGTTTGGGGAGGAGGGAGGGCTTCGACCGGAGGAGGGGGATCCAGTCGTTGCGGTGGAGGAGGAGGGAAGATACCTGGTCGGCGAGGGATCGTATCTTGAGGTCCGCCCGCCATTTGGCGGAGGTTGGGAGGGTGGAGAAGGCGCGGCGGAGATGGAGGAGTTTGAAGAAGAGCATGAATGAGGAGGCGCAGAGCAGAGCAAAATGGGTCGTCGGAGAAAGATTAAAAACGATGGATAAAACACTTTGATTCAAATAACTTCTATTCCTGTCGACAATGTCACTAATAAAAATATAAATAAAATATTAGATAAAATATTCATATTTATTTTTATCTTTCGGATTATTTATATATCTTAGTATAGTAGATACTGAACTTACATTAACTTTTACGGTCCTAATTTGATTTAATTTGTGATCTATTTTGGATCTTAAATATTAGTATATTTTATAAGTATTTATGGAGACTTTGTTGGTAGATCATTATTTTTTGTATGCAACATTTTCAAGTTTGTAATGTCCATGAGTATAATTTGTATTTAACTTTATAAAGTATTTGCTTGAGTAATTACTTTTGAATCTCGTTGAAATTGCTTCTTCTGGCCCGTTTTCTCTTTTGTAAGTCTTAAGGAACCCTATGAGATCTCGGGGGAGGCTGACTTTTGCAGACGGACACATATGAGTGCCACACGACTTAGGCAAAATCAGCTAAATTCATGACATTGTGGTCTCAGAGAGGGACAAACACACACAGAAATACTCACCATACAAACGTGGGAGACCTAGCTGAATTGTGTGGAGGACAGTTAGCACGCGCAACCGTTTAGGGGAAATAGACGTTGAGATATAAGGAAAGGAGTCGCTCAGAGGAGCAGACATCCAGGTTTGACATTCAAATGAATGACCGACCCTTTTCGCGAGAGGCACCACGAAGACAAGCAAGCGAAGAAGAATGTGTAGCGCATAAAGATTGGGATAGCTGAGCTCAAGCTACGACCCGATGTTAGCAACCCAACTTGACGGTGCTCAAGGCAAGCGGGACGCTTAACATCATATGAATGCACACTTAGAGTCGATGTAGAAATAAAACTCAATAGAGGCCTAACCCGTGGAATGATGGATACGACAACCACTATCAACTCAATGTAAATCGAGGAGCAGAGCAACTTGGGTAGAACTTGGTGAAGTATCCAAGCCGCATGAAAGGAGTCGACATAGAAGTTGGAACATGAAACGGAGGCATGGAGCTTTCCTTTGACATAGGTTAAGGGTATTAACTCTTGTAGTGGCAAGAGTGAGATCATATCATTCTATGGGTTCTTCATTCTGATGGGGCGGACTTATCTTATATGGTGCCAAAGATGAAAGGAGCTTCAAGGCACATGCACCTTACCTCAGAGATGCATTTGATGGAGTAACTAAAGGCAATTCAACTTGTGGAGGCGAAGCTGGGATCATGAGACCTTAGCACGAGGCAAAAGGATACAGAGGCAAGTACTCTTGAAGAATATGTCATAGTATTGTCATTCGAGTTATTAGTAATAAGTGATGCATAACGGAGATTCTGCTGGTATAAGATAGAGGCACAAGATCCAGATAATGGTGCATCAATCTTAGCGAAGTTAGGGGACCTCGAGAGCGATTAAGCGACGGACTGCCCTAGAGCTATGCTTCGTCTAGGTGTGACCCAAGAGTGGGTAGACAAAGGTGAATTGCTCAGGGATTGAATCAAAAATCGGAGATGGCGGAGACTCTATGATGTATTGGCAAAGGCCACATATAAAGAAGTCATAGTCTGAGTCCATCACACGAGAATCTGTATACAATAGAGATGTCACCAGGAGGTGACATGGTGAAGCAGATCATGGTGGAATAGTTATTGGCAATACAACATATGCAGATATGTCCCGTAAGGGATATGATCATGCGAAGGTATGATCAGGAGCTATTAGGAGCTCCACCTTGGTGTACGACATAACAAGAAGAAGGGCTATGGATTCAAGGAGTGAATGTCGTGGTACCACAGAGACAAGTCTTCATGTGTGCATCAGAGTTTATATTAGATGAAAGCCTTAGTTATCAGCATATAGAAGTTGTATACCATCGAGGAAGAAGTCCAAGTGTAAGTACCGGTGAGTCCCATGGAGGGGATGTGATCATATGAATGATCAGGAACTGCTGGGATCTCCACTTCGATGAACAATGCAACGCCAAAAAGGGCTATAGATTCAAGGAGTGAATGCCATGGTACCGCAGATTAAAGCCTTGGTCATCAGAATATAGGGGCTGTGTACCACTAAGGGAGAAGTTAGATTGCAAGTACTAGTGAGTCCAATGGAGGAAACTTAATCATATAAAGGTATGATCGGAGTGGCTGCAGAGTTGGACTACTTCAGTGCTCACATTCGTTTAAGGAATCCCGGCAAGTTAGAGGATAAGGTCGAGTAAGCGAATATTGCTACCAAGCAAGCTAAGGAGAAAAGAATCGGCGCGAGCCCTACAACAAGATGGCGGAGGCAATGCATGAGAGTTACAGTCTGTCTTTCCATCGACTAAGGAGAACCGCTAGGAGGACACAGTGGTGTTGAAATAGGTGGTTGAAAAGGGCGAGAAAAGGATGATGAGTCCGGAGGGGCTCAGCTACCTAAAAAGAAATAGTGTCGATTAGAAAGGAGGTGGACTCGAAGGAGCGCCATAATACTCTAGAGGCGGATCTATTAATCACGAAAGAATGGATGTAGATGCAAGGCAATAATAGATAGGAGGGCCATGGGCTTGGCAACACCATGGTACCGTAGAGGCAGGACTTCTGTAGAGTTATCAATCCCTTGCTCTTATGGAGAGAGAGCATTAGTCGTAAAAGAGGCCAAAAAGTTTGAGAATATAGAAGCAAGTAGTAAGATAGGGTGTAAGGGCAGAGACCAAGGAACTTCATAAGACCGGTGTCGATGAGCTTCTCATAAAGATAGCAGAAAGCGAGGGACTTCGGGTTGATGCAAGAGTGCTTGACCAAGGAACCAAGTAGATAGTATGTAGTACTGTACCTTTTCTACTCAAAGGAGTAGGTAACAAAGATAATGGAGGAGATGGTACAATCCCAAAAGCGATCAGGACTATCAAAAACTTACTCCAAGTTGGGGTAAACTTTTACTCTTTTTGGGCAAAAGTTCTTGCATTCCAAAAGTTCAATGGTAGTGGGAAGGCGAATCACAGTAGCTAACTCAACGCAAGGAGTGCAAACACTTCAAATTCCTTAGAAGTGTGAGCAAAGAGCGAGTGAATGTTAGTAACCAGCTCAATGTATGAAGTACAAACTCGAAGAAGCAGATGAAATCGAGTAACTTTTACCTTCTCAACTCAAGAGAATAGGTGAACTAAGTACCCCAATTCTCTTAACTTGAGGAGGCGAGCGAAGCCAAGTAACCTTGCTTTCTCAATTCTTAAGAGAATGGGTGAAGTTGAGTATCACAGTTCTCTTACTTATCCAGCAGAGGAGCTCTACATAAGTTCAGTGACCCTTCGAAGAAAACTTATGGAATACAATAGTTATCAAATCCTCACCATTAGTAATCAGTATTACTAAGAGTAGATTGTTCGCTTCATTTTCCCATTGAATGTTAATCGAAAGCGAGAGTGATGTGAACCAACTTTGAAGTGATAACTAAAAGTGGAAGAATAATTAATAAGCAAATATTATGAGTGAAGGACCTCAAAAACTTTAAAGTCTGTGAGGCGATGCTCGTTAAGCTCCAACAAGCATCCATCCAGTTTAAGTAACATGAGACCGCTTGCAACTCTGGCGTATAACAAGGAAGGTCTTTTTACTTCACTAGAAAGATCTGCAAAAATCGATAAGGATCAGCACAGCTCAGCCAACCCCACACCATAGTTAGTCACTTACGAGTTGAAACAGTATAGCAGATCAGAGTTCGACTACTCAACAACAGTAGCGAAAAGTAGCTGGGAGCCAAGAGGCGTGTTGCAACTAGAACAGAAGATTGATGATTCAGCAAAAGGCAAAAAGATGTAACGTCTACAACGGCTTCGACGAGGACATCGAAAGAAAAAAGTGAAGGAGAATATCACGAATAAAAATATAAACAATGTATTCGATGAAATGCTCATGTTTGTTTGTCCTTAGATTTGTGTACATACCCGTTTGTGTACATACCTTGTACAACAAGTAGCAAGCTTGCAGTAAGCTTATTTCACTTTAAGTTTAGCTAATAATAATTTTATTTATTATATAATTAATTATTTTAAATAATTAAAATTTTAATCTCTTAAAAATCTTAATAAAAAAACTAAAATCATAACAGAGAAAAAGAGAGACCACTTTGAGGACTATTTAGTTTTAATCTCTAAATCAAAAATACACCCTCAAATTATTTTATCTAACGAAAGATAAGAAATCTGTAGTACGATAAATGACTTTAATTTTGAGACATAATATGAGAGATTAATAAAAAAATTTATTATTAACGACGTAACATTATTTTTAACGTAGGGAGTCACTTTGATGTAAAATCATAGTACAAAATATCACTAAGATGAGTTTTAAAATACGATGAGTGACTTTGATTTTGAGACAATATAGAAAAATCAACAAGAATTTCGACCTAATAAGAATACAGTTTTATTCAGAGTCGGTCATCACAAAGATTATGATGCCTCAAAGCCACATCTAAGTGTCTTGTTTCGCATACAGCCCGACATGGCGCGGCCACACCTGCCCATACACATCCTTCTTGCTATATCGCCTGTCCCATGACCATGGCACATCTGCACATAAACATAGATGAATCGAACTTTGAAGAAAGCTTATCTGTTTCTTTTTTTTTTTTTTTTAGCTTTTCCTCCCTCCTTTAAATCTGAATGAAACTAAGATGGCGGAGAACATAGAATAATACCTTGGGAGGTGTATGGCTGAGGAGGGAGTTGATATGGCACGGGTAACTGTATCACTTGAGAAGTATCATCATTTAAATGACTTCCTTTGCAGCAGAGAGTTGTCAACCTGGTTCCCAGACCACCACCACCACCACCACCACTAGTACTACTACTAGATGGTTTGGAGGACTTCCCCTGTGCAATCAACAAAGTGTGTTTTAGAGAGCATGGAGAGTAGCCTACCGCGGTTCGGGAGTTGAATTATATTTTACCTGTTCCGGTCCTCCACCATCATCATTGCCTGCGCATGAAAACCAACTCCCAAGGTCCTTCACATAAGCAGGCAAGAACAGTACCCCCAACTGAACCACCCCCAAAAAAAAAAAAAAAAAAGGATCATGACATGAAAATATAAAGACCATACCACCACCACCACCACCACCAGATTTTAACCTCTTCTCTATAGCAGGAAGTATGCAGTGAAGATGGTGTAGATTAACTGAAGGAAAACTAATCATCCCTCCTTGTAAAACTAAATGGTTCACTTTACATGTCTTCCACCTTTGTGGTTTCCTCACATCACCCTATGTCTAAGATGATGGATGCCAGGTTTGATTCAACCAAGGGTAACTAAGCCAAGAGAATGCTTACAGAAAGAACTTACCTCATAAGACCGTACCATAAGTTGTGAATTGTTCTTCTGCAATGCACCCCAAGCAGCTTTGCTTAGATTTGCTGAAGTGAGAAGAAACCATCTGTTTCAACACATAAAACTTCAAAATCAAAATATTTCAAAATGGCTTTATATTGTACTGAGTGATGGAAAATGGGGGTACTTACGCAAGGTTCTTATCATTGAACCGGGTGTACGTTTTTATATGAGGCATTGCACGACTGTTCCATCAAAAGTATATGCAACAATTAATGTAAAGTCATACAATTCCGAAGAAAATTATATGGAAAACAAAGCATATTGATTGATGATGTATGCATATATGTATATGAATGCAATCAACATGAAAAACACCACCGTAGCTGAACTAGACTGTTACTGAGGATCACCCTTGTAATGTACATCATTGTAAATTGTCCAATACATGCTATGTTCACAATCCAAGGTGATTTCTTTATCTCCTCTTTCTATATATATTTTTTTCCTACCTTTACTATCTTCTCTCTTCTCTCCCCATTTTTTGTTGTACTGAGGCAGTAGAAGCTGCTCATATAGCCAAAATTTCTCCCTTTTTGAAGTCTCATTTGAGTAACAAACTGCTTTAATTTAGGAACTAAATGAGACATGTATTCATGTAGATTGACTTTTCTTCCTATATAATATTGTAGATTTCTAGTATCATTTATAATTCTGTGCTAGGTGATCTGACTAATTGACTGCCTCACACTTATACAGCCAATAATATCCTGTTCACCCTTCTGCCACCAACAGTTATCCAAAATATTGCAAACAAAACATGTAAATTAGATAAAAAACATCAGTAAAACCTATCAACTTGAAGATAAGCTAAAATAAAGAAACCCTTTAAATATATGTTTTCATATATTTAAATGATCAAATCTAAAGTAAAAGGCCATACCAGCGACCTACATGGTTAGCATCCCATTTCGCCCAATATTTTTTTAAAAATTCCTTCTCTACATTCTTTTGTGGGCTTGGAATTGCATTGCCAGCCGCGTAACCCTGAGCATGGAGCAGTGTATAAAGGACTCAAATTAAATAAGAGTGAAGGTCCATAAAATCCATAGAACAAATTCCAATAAATAGGATTAGATCAAGTATTTATTGATTTAACTCAGAGGTAACTAATTGATTAAAGAAAAAATAAATACTTGATCTACTCCTAATTGGATTTGGATTCAATCAATTAGTTATCTTGAACGTTAAGAGTTGTCTAGTTAATGATCATTTCACATTAGATCTCATATATTTGAGGTCTCTTCCAAGTCTAATTCCTAGGTTTTCCACATCAGCAGATTTTAGGAAATAGGGTAGACTGCTACTTAAGTGGGCTCACTGGAATACAAGTAAAAATACAAGCACATACCTTGGATTAATTTGCAATGAGAAAAGGTAGACACAAAGAAGAGATATCAGAGAGAAATGAACCAAAAGAAAGAAGAGGATGTAGGGTCCTGTTGTACTCAATATTTCTATTTAAGCAGTGTAATAATGTAATTTCTATTACTCATCCCAAATAATAATTATGGCCAAACTTGAGATCCATTTTATGTATAGCTGACTTCACCATGAGATCCAGCAATGTGACATACTTTTTAGTATTCATTGTTAGTGTACATGCAGGTCATGGCTCATTTTAGTTGCTTTGGGACCTTTAAAATAGCTGAAGTGTAACTAAACAGCCACCACTCAGTGGCACTTTAAGTCAATTTAGCCTTAATGGTAATTAACACTCTTTCTTAATAAAAGTACACAGCAAACTAACTAGAGTGATTTTATGCAGCTTTCCTTTCATTCTCTCACTCACATGGTTGTGTGGAATCTCTCCATATACAGATCATGGATCTCATACCAGGAAGGCTAAATAATAAAGAAAAACAGATCACGATAATGACTATAACAGAACAACAAACTATGACATGGACAGAGTACATTGATGGACTGCAGTAAAATAAATTCCATATAAACTTTGGCAGTAATACCTCAATGGAGCATCTAACATCCTCTACAGTTGGCCAGATTATGTGAGGTTTACCAATCCCCAGTGGAGATTTATCACTTGAAACACCTGAGGACATGGAGACTGCTAACTCAGACAGCCACTTCTCATCCAGAGAACCAAGAGAGGAAAACTGCATACAAAAATGACATGTTACATTTCTGTCAGAAATACTCCAAGGTTGCCATCAACTTCATAAAAACAAAAATTGGTGATCATGCAAATAAGTTATCATAAATCAAGTGGAATCAGACAATAGGGAAAAAAATAATGGCACCAACAAGGATTGTCATATAGTGTACTGAATCCATACTGGTCCCCACTTACACTTCTACAGTACTAGTAACAAACCAGACAGTGTTGGTACAGTTGCCATGGCTACTGGTTCAGCCAAGGCATATTAAACCAGTAGAAGCCATACCTCCAATCTCTTTTTTTTTTATGCTTATGAAAAATAACTTATCATAGAATAAATTGTCCGTAGAACATAACATATACAGCCCATGACCATATGTAGAATTTAGGACCAGAATGACATCCATCAGTATATATCCCAATTAAAAGGAAACCAACATTTGACATCGAATTGTAACTAGATGAAAAACAATACATGATGATCTGGAACATCAACATGAATGAGAAAAAAAAAACCCTTTACTTGATCAAGGGTCTAAGCCACTGCACTACTCGTAACCTGAAAACATATGGGACATTTTAAGGAGAACTGCTCCCTCCATCTCAACTGCTTTCCCTGCGACCAGCACAAGAGGGACATCTTTTCCCTAAAGCCTTGAAACCCATTTTGTCCATGGACTTCAAGCTGCAGTTAATCTATTCAACCTTCCTGATTGAGTTGCAGACCGCATGAAAAGGAGAATCCTTCTCTGAACTTCCTCTAATGATTCAAACATAATATAGCATCTTCAAATATATATGATATAATCATATAAGCCCAAAACCACGTCACATAGAGGGAGGCTAGAGATCTAATGGCACCAATATCAACTTGATATTAGACTAGTGTCACTGAAATGTCATATCAATTACTAATCTTCATGAAAATCTATCCGTAGCTTTTACCTAAACTACCTTTTGTAAGCTGTCAAAAGCTAGCTACTATCAAGTTTCCAAAAAGAATCTGACACTACGAAAAAAAAACAGAAATCGTTCAACATCCACATATTTTTGCATGTGCAATAAGTCATTAAAGAGAATATACGAAATAAATCTCACAAAATACTATACACCGAAATGTACAATGAAACTCAAGCTGTATAAAACAAACTGTTGTCACCTGATATATAAGAGGGGATTTACAAAATTCTTTGTCAAATATACAATTCTCAAGAACACTTCGTAACTTCATATGCCCCCACTTGTTCAAATTAGCACCCTTATGATATCCAGGAACTGATGCAATCAACCGCACCTGAAAGTAAAAAAAACGTAAGATTCCAAGATACTAAGATCTAAATACTATAATTACATAGATCTCTAAGCACAAACAGGTACAGATAGAAGTTTTAAAATTCCAAATCATAAAATTGGAACTTGCCGAAAAAGCATTATTCCTGACATCAAAATCTTTGTGAGCTGTTCACCATAATGCAAAAGCAACATCATAGTTGGCACATAAAATTTGTCAAACAAGCATTATGATCATATGATGAACTCCAAAATCACAATTATAGTATATGTGAAACAATCATTAAGTATTTTGACCAAAACAAGATAAATTAATGAACTAGAGAATTTACAAGAAGCCTACAAAAGAACTAATACAGAGTTGAGACCTAAAAACCACAATTTCAGCTAAGTAATCTCTATAATTTATTCTTGAAACTAAAGGCAAATGGACATAGAAGCACAAAGGAAATGCAGAAAAAAAATAAGGGTCAATTCAGACTTGGTATATACTATGGTGATATCACATTTCAAGTAAACTAGTCCTAAATTTGCTAGCAAGTTTAGTTTTAGCTATCTTACTATATAAGATTCTGTAACTGGAATATGATGGTTATAAAATGTCCATAGCACATTAAATTTCTTTAAAGTCTGACTAGTAGTTTAAAAACCAACAATACAAACCTCCAGATAATTATGCAGAGATTATAAGATATTAGGCATCCTTAAACCTTGTCAGAGGCTCCCATCCAAACAAAGAATGGCCATATAAAACTTTAAAGTCTGATAGTAGTTTTAAAACCGACCATACAAACCTCTACACAATTATGCAGAGATTATAAGATAGTAGGCATCCTTAAACCTTGCTAGAGGCTTCCATCCAAAGAATAACACAGCTTATGTATGAGATTGGGTTTTATGCCAGAATGGTGGATAATGACAAGGCTATCTCTAGCTAGGAGGATGTCTAATCCCTGCTGTGAAAGCAACTATTTACTGTGGTAGTTATTTAAGCTATTATGCACGGACACCAGCTTTCCTTTATAGGTGATGGGTAGGCAAGGAAACACCGATGTTCACATATGACAGTTTCTGTGATCAACAGTACACATATCTTAGTGAACTAAAATATTGCTAGTCAAATTGATTGGAAGAAAGCACAAGATAAGCATCACAGTAAGGTTAAGCAAGATATAAAATTTTTGCTATGGAAATAATACATAGTAATTGACGGGAGGGAACATGATGTATTTTGATGGCAAATACTATGGAACACAAGAAGATAAAAGAATATGATCAAACTAAGCCATTGGCTTGGAAGTTAGTCATGGAACTAAAAGAAAAAAAAGAATGCAACACTAAGGATAATCTACGTGGCTACGCCCCATGTGATCATCTCAAACTATCTCGGATCCACCTTAAGAAGAATGAGTGACACATAAGATGATATTACATGGAGACAAGTTAAACTGGCAATAGATAGTGACAACTCAATAAGAAGTCAGGCTCTGAAGCAAGGCTATAAAATTTTCAATGAAACTATCAGATATGAAGAAAGGGTGGATGATTAGAAAGATTGGAATATTAGATTGATGTTTAGAATAATGAGATAGAAAGAACACTAGTCTGGCTTAAGAACAAATATTTTGGTAACATTTTGACTAATGGCATGTCCATATTCATGAAGGATCTAAAGAACAGGATGTGATATGCACCAGAATCAAGAAAAAGGAAATGACGACTATAAATGAATAATTTTAAGTGACTTTCTACAATTTTCAGTATTTGGACTGTATTACATTAATAAAATGAGGTTAACACTATAATCATGCTCATGCAGTTAGCTTGATTTCGTTGAAGACCTTATGACATATTCCAGAATATAAATAACTGTATAATCTAGTAATCCAAAATCATTTATTGACATGAGGAAAGTAAAAAAGATACCATTGCACTGCTATAGTCGAACTTCTTGAAGAAAGATGCATTGATGCTGACATTTCCAACTGCAGGTAGCTTGGCAGTAAACTCAGGCAACTGAATGTTCATTTACAGAAGTAACTAAGTTAGATTGTGACGTCTTAATTCAACAAAGCACATTAAAAAGAAAAGCTTACTACTTAAGATAGCACATATTTGCAATGCAAGTAAACATGTTAAAGATTATGTTAATTTTATATAGGAGTCATTATTATGACACTGGTTAAAACCAGAATGAGCTTTATAAATCGTAATAGATAGAAAAGGCAGCAAGAACGACAAAACAAATCTAGAACAAAGTTAATCATTTCTATGAAGTAGAGAAAACCCTCTGCAAAGCAAGATATTTGCTGCTATTTACACTTCTCAAGCTACTTATACGATTTTTCACAAGGGTCCTCCTTTGCATGTGTGCACAGCTTGCTGCAAGATACATGCATACCAATGAGTGATCAGTGATATCTTGCACGAATATCACAAGATCCCTCATGCAGATTCTTTGCCATGCCAAATACATGCTCACTAAGCATAACACCATATCGCTGAATGGGGTTTTCCTATCCTTATTTTTGAAATGGGATAGCTACTGGCACTCTCATTTTGGGAGGATGAGGAAAGCTTGGAGACATTTTTTCCATCACCAATCCACAAAGTTTATTTCTGCTGTTTCATCCTTCGTCTATAAACAAAAAAATGATGAAGATTTGTGTCTTTAATCTAAATCCCTCAGGCACATGGGTAGATCTCCTTAGATCTAGCATCTACTCACCCGTTCAATAGTATGCAAGAAGGACACAGATTTAGAAGAAATTTTTGGGCAGTTTGGTCCCAATATATCAAAGAATGAACAGAACAACAGTGGATATCGAAAATCTACCATAGAAAGACTTCATGAATTAAGATGAAGAAGATAGCCAACTAATAAAATTTTTTAAAAAAAGTCCAGTTTCCTCAATTTTCCTTCTTTTTGTGAAGCTCTAAAGGCATTCCTAGTGGAAGACTTCCACCAGCCTGGTCACTTTATGCTAGGATGTCTTTCTAAAGAGTGGTGCAGTCATGCTTCCATCCATTCATCCATGCCTCTAAAAGTTCACTGAGTGCTTGGCATATTCCAGCTATATTAACAAGGCTTTCTGGAGACAGTCCACTTAGAATCACCTACTGTCCTCTTCATCTTTTTTTTCTTTTCACTGTGTGCTTGAACTTCATCCAGGGAACAAAGAAGAGATAACTGATCCGAACTATGAGAAGTCAAACTCATGCAATTCAGTTAAAAGTGACAGCTGAAAAGAGAAGTACAACCCCTTGCAACTGACATGACCAGTTGCATTCCACTCAAATGATTACAGCCCATTTTCAACAATCCCTCACAAATAAAATTAACATAGGAATTACTTTTTATCTAACCATATCTAAGCTGAAACTATCAAACGCATGACCCATTTCAAGCTTCATCTATTCTTGGCCAAAAGTTCTAATTGACAAATCCCTAACTAGATTATTTAAAGATTCGCCTAGATGTAAGCTACTGATTATTGAAATGTTGCCACAGATATCCCTCTGCAGGAAGAACTTCACCAATCTGCAAACTGGTGAATCCATATGGTGGAAGGAGTTGTAACTTGCATCAACTGCTGAGTTCACGATTATAACACATTGCATCTAGCTCAATAAAAACTAAAAATGAAAAGCCTTTAAAAGAGTAATTATGCTACCTATGAAAAGGTAAAAAA
The DNA here is from genome assembly GCA_021527575.1 of Ensete glaucum. NCBI lineage: Eukaryota > Viridiplantae > Streptophyta > Magnoliopsida > Zingiberales > Musaceae > Ensete > Ensete glaucum. The sequence continues at coordinate 33,798,004 of CM038554.1, forward strand.
TATTGACAAAGACACATGATCATAAATTTGGATAAGTTCTTAATGCTATTTGAAAAACTTAGTTGTCAACAAGCAAATAGCAGAGATGAAACAAGATAAAAATAAGACAATACATCAACATGAAAATATCATTTTTTTTTAATGCTTGATAAAAATGTATTGGATGAGAAACACCAAATGAAGGGAAAGGAAATTAAAAAATAGGCTGATTTACTTATAGGAAGATAAAAAGTACAAAGCATACAAATGAGGAAAACCATGAAGATCTAAAAGTTATGTCCTACCACATAACAAATGAAACCAGAAATATAATATGATTATTTCAACTGCATTATACTGTTTTTGGCAAAAAAAAAAGAAAAAAGAAAAAGAAAGTCTGCAGATAAAACCAAAAAAACCAATATACAACTGCTGTCACATGTTAACAAACAGTCATCAAATTCTTTACCTTCAGCATCTTGAGATAATCAACCAGGTCATTTTCGAAAAAAGAATCCTTGCATGAATTGTTGTCTTTCCAAGGGAAGTCTTGCATCCACAATCCTTGGGTTTTGTTATTCCAATCAACATAGATTAAATTTGCTGTGTGCACAACAACACGAACTCCATTGTGATATACAAGAAGCATGAATTTGGAATGGTGTGTTCCATATGCTATAGGAAGTGGGGGCTTGTGAAGGATCCAATTTGCAGGTTTTACTTTCTGCTGTACCACATTCACAGATTTGTCAGTGTATGCAACAAGGAAAAGATCAGAAAGAGTGACAAATACACTATAGAGAGGATATATACCTTAAGGTGATCTTCTGTAGCACCACTTTCTCCATGAACAAGGAGGACATGTGGGACTTTCCTCAAGCTTGGGCATGCTACAAATGAGGAAAATATGCATTTCTTATATAAGAAGCTTGGCATGTTAGCCGGCATAAAATTTAACCAAACAAAAAAACAGATGCATGACACATTTAAATTGTTTCCTCATCAATCATCCAAAGTGCAGGTATAATAGTAGTTGTAAGTTGTAACTAGTGACCGAAAAAAATTATAGTTTTTTTCCTTTTAGTGAAAATCACATCACACCCCTTTCTTGTTAAAAATAACATATATTATAAGCTTAATTGAGATTAATTTTGACCTAAAATGTCAGCTACATGTTATATGAAGTGCCTACCAAAGGATAAATTCTCAAAATGTAAAAGGCAAATGAAAACATTCTCTTTGTTCTATTATTAACTTTCTTTTCTATTGTCTCAATTACTATTTTCTGACGCACTTACAAGTACATGCATTTGATATAAATAATTAGAGAAATGAATACAACTGTACAAGAACTAATGGTTCCAATATATTATCTTGATAATCAACCTAGTCTCCACACAAAAAATAAAATCAATTTTACCTGTACTTTAGTTTGTTGGCACCATTAGGATGCAATTTGAGTGGTTACGACATGAAGAAACACATGATTTCAGCTGATGCAAAAGAATTTCCATCACAATTCATATTTCGGCTAGCTTTAATTGTGAATAACTAGCCAAAGTGGTAAAAATTTTGGCCCGAATTCTGCAACCCAATTAGGTGTATTTTTATTCTCTCCCATTCCTCCGAAAACCTTCATGGACCGTGGCCCATAACCCCATAACTATCTTCCTCAAGATGTCCAATTCCAATTACCAAAAACCAAGGGCACTTCATCACTGATGATCCACCTCTAGCTTCAACGGCCACACCACCCCCACCCTCAAGATGAACACATATTGAAGTTTTTCAAAAATTGATATCACAACCTTAGAGTAATTAAATTCTTTTTGTCATTTCTATTGATTATTTTCCCCCTTTTATCCACTATGTTGGAGATCATGTCACCACAGAATGGGACATTGCACATATCAATCCAGCTATGAACTACCAGACAAACACAGTGAATCCTTGGTCTGCTTAGTCAATTGTTAAACAAGTTATTGGATTATTCGAGTTATGTTTAGACAGAATAGCTATTGTCCCAATAGAATATTATAAGAAAAGTCAAAGAGAATCATGCTTCCACAAGTGAATCAGTAAATAATAAATATGATTGAATATATATATATATGTATGTGTATATATATGTGTGTGTGTGCATATATATGTGTGTGTGTGTATGTATATATATATGTATATATGTATATATGTGTATATATATATACACACATATATATATATATATTATTATATGATAGAATCATGCTTCCAACCTGTGAACATTCATCTAAAAGCCCTTCAAAAGAAGCATGCGAAAGTGAAAAAAGAATGACAAAGTGTTCCTACGTTGTATTTCATACTCACTTCAGAAACAGTGCATATCTTATAAAATAATCAGTTTTTGATATGCATATGAAGGATATGAATTACATAGCCGTTAGAAAGTAGAAAATGTGTATGAATCACTCAACGAAACTTCATAACATGAAATTATTGATTTATTAAAAAAATATCTTGGTTTCAAATGCTTAACCTACTTGCATTCATCATATTCCCAAATAAGGAGTTGAAGAGAAATATTCCATAAACAATTAAATGAACAAAGTCTTGCCAAAATAATGTGAGAACTTACCGGTCATTTAGATATCCATGTATCATCGAGAATTAATAACAAAACTAAGGTCAATAAGACTATCCATAACACGAAATCCTCTTTATTTATATGACTGTTCTTTCACATACTTCCACTATTTACGTTAACCATTTTCCCCAAATGAAGAGCTAGAGAGAAATATTCAATAACACGGTTTAAATTTCAAATCGTACCACCCAAACCGAGCGGTACGTATCGATCCGCCTGCGAACCAGTACGCGAACCGTCAAGTAGCGGGCAATCCACTCGATATAGCCCCATATCGAACTATGAGGCTGTTTCAGGCGGTAACGATCGAACCCGAAACAGTCGATAACGATCGATTTCGATCGTGATCGTCTACTACTGGGCGGGTATAACCTGGCTACGACAAGGGAAGAAGAAATGTTGAGGGAGAAAGAAGAAGGAGAGGGCGTTCGAAGTAGAGGAAGAAGGAGAATCGGCAAAATCTCGACGCGAAGCCCTTCCTCGATCCCGATCCAACGCCTCCCTCCCTTGACGATCCCAACCCAAGAGGTAATGGCGAGGCGACAGCTAGAGCAGCGAAAGAGATGAACTTCTTCATCGCCTAATCTACAACTTTGTGGCTTCTTCTTAGCCATGTTCTTCACCGAAACGTTTGCAGCCTTTGTAGCGTTCTTCGTCGAAGGCCGAAGACGTCTGCAGCCTTCGACGTCTTCGTTGCCTTCTTCGCCGAATGCCACATATGAGGCGACAAGAAGAGGAGGCAATGTTGTCGAGGCAACCTACGCCTCCTTTTTATATTTTTTATATTTTTATATTTTAAATTTTATATTTTTATATAAAATATATTTATATTATATATATATAGATAGATGTACCGCTCGATATGGTATTAAATTTCAATCCATGTTCAATAAAAGATCAAATGAAAGAACCAGCATGTAAAGGGCGAAACTTACCAGAAATCAACCAGTCTATGTCCACCATGTAATTTGAAAGAATAGCAACAAGCACGTTCCCCTGCTAAGGGGCGAACAAGTCAAGCTTGATCTCTTTTATGAAACAACCTTACAATATTTGATTTGAATAATAATCCTTTTCCCTTCAGGCATAAATTTGCTACTATAAGACAAGAAAATACAAACATACAACTAACTGAACAATAATACAATCTGAACTAAACCAAAAAAACTTGCAGTTGGCATTTCAACTGTGCAACCCTACTCAATTGTTGTTACATTTAAATATAAAATCATCCAATCTAACAAAAATATGATGAATTTTGTTGATACAGACTCCAATGGATTTCAATTGTTCAAAGCTGCTTAATTGTTGATTTATTTGCAATGTAAAATCATCTCTTTAATAGGAGTATGATGGGTACAGAAAGAAAGTGTAAATCTTTCAAGAAAATGAACAATGGAATTGATTCAGATTTCAGCTGAGTAGGCTACTGCGGCAGAGGTAAATAACAGAATCAGATGTGGGAGAAATCTTGGGTAGACTAGATGCTAAATAAATTTTATCCCTATAACAGAAAATTCCTAATAATTTTCACCAGTCTTCGACCAGGTCTTCATTTCTTTTTTACTTTTCTGCCAGAGATTTAATTTTTTAATTGAGACAATTCCTTACAAGTTTAAAGACTTCTTATGAAATCCACTTTAAACAATTACTTGCTTTCCTATTTGAAGCTAACTGCACCCTTAAATTGAATGCAAAGTTTCTTGCTCTGTAGTTTCCTTAAAATACAGAGCAAGAATAGTCCTACATATTTTACTTTAAACAGAGCATCCAAGTGTATCTCAGTTAACCAAGTCTCACATATCATTGAATCTAATACATACTTTACTTTCACCAAGAGAGATATTCTCTGTCACGCAAGACAACGATGCCCTGCCTTGCAAATATTCTGTGAGAAATAACCTTTTCAGCCTCTCCTTTTTGTTCAACCAAGATACTAGATGTCGCTTTTAAATATTTCTGGACCACCCTTCTCAGTCATTCCTTCAATTCATTGCCTGATATTAAGTTGCAATAATCCTCTTATGAAACCCTTGACTTAGAAAGTCTATAGCAAAGTTTTGATGATTAAATGGATCTCTTCTATGCCCCAAATTGAAACTACTTTATACTTTTAATTCAGCTTATTTTCCCTTTCCTCATTAAGCACCCACAACAGTTACTTTTAATGTCACTGTAGCATGATGACTGATGCCATGTAATTCTCTCCAGCGCAGAGTTTGCAATACCATACCATATCACTCGGTACAGGCGATACATACCGATCTGATAGAGGACTGGTACAGCTCAGTATTTTAGTGTATCATGTGTCAGTATGCTCGGTATAGTTCAATACGTAACATACCGATAACTAATCCGTACACCAGTATAGTACGGTATTCGGAACCTTGCTCCAATGTATTGTTTTTTCCCTTACCTAAACCTACTAATGTCAATTAGATAAGCGTAGTAGTCAAAGAGTATGTTTTCTCCATCAATTACGTCCAAGTTCCAAGAGCTTTCTTAATTATTTGTAAAGTGTAGTCCCTTTTAGACCTGCCAAGTGCAGCCCAACCAAATTAAAGGTTTTAGATTATTAAGGACATAGGACAAAGAAGACACGTTATGCATTCAAAATTATTATATCTAATTATAATTTTTTCCTTGTTCTCTCTTTTTTGTCCTTCTTTCTTTTATACTTTTTTCCTTTTATCTTCTTAGTGGATGCCTGTCTCAACACTGAAACATTGACTCACACTGATGTCCCACACCAGTCCAGCACATAAGAATCTAGTAGAAAAACAATTTTGCAATCTCAGTGCTGGGAACAGAAATGCAATCAATGCCTACCATTTAGCCAGGTAAAAACTATGCCAGATGAAGTAGAAGATACCAATAAAGCATACCTGTACAACATCTCCAATAGTAACTGAGGAGGAGTTTGCCCATGCAGGAAGGCCTTGTACTTGCATGAGCCGAAATGTCAAAGATAATCTCTCTTTGGAAACCCTAAAATGACGAATGGCTTCTATGTCATCACATGATGTAAAGGACGCTGTTTTGAGCTGAAGATTACATAACTTGGTAGCCTCGATCGAATTGTCTTGTCTCAAGCCATCATTTTCCTGATAATACAAACCAGATAATTGAAGGATCCAAATAGAAACAACTGACTCTGGTTAGCATAGTCCAAAAAAAAAAGAGATGGGGGGTGGGGGGTGGGGGGGGGGGGGGAGATAGTTGCTTAATCATATAAGACATCAGAAATCTGCCTTAGTTCTACATAAGCAGAAAGAAAAAAGAGAAAAGATAGAACATGTTAGCAAGTTTGCCCAAGTAAAGGAGATATTAATACAGAACAATATATGTCAACACCTTCAAACTTCCAAGAGACAAGCAGATAAAGTCATCTAGATACTCCACAACACATATTTATAAGTGACTAAGAGCGAGACAGTACTAGCACCAAATTTCAAAATGCATCATTCAGTTGCAATCATATACTAGTTAGAGATGTTTTCTTAAAAAATAAATGAGCAATCAATGCACAAGACTCCTGCAATGCCAGATCTAGAGAGCTCAATGTATGCAGCCTTACCTCTCCAAGTAGAGGGGCTGTTTCCAAGGGTAAATACCTGGTCAACCAGGTGGTAAAGACGCAGCCTTATCATGGCACCAAGGCTCATCTTCTTCAGCTATACCTCATCCAATAGGTTCCCTTAAGTGTTACAACAGGGAAGTTCGTTCGGTCTTCATATACTCAACTAGTAACTATACAATGCCTTAAGAGTTGTCTTTTTGAGTAATCTATCAGAATGATTCTAGGAGAATCTGGAATCAGGATCACTTATAATGTTGCACTTAAACTTTGAGCAAATAACAAGCATTATCCAGTGGTCTACAAAAATATTTGAAATATGAACTTAATCATCACAAAGTTCCACATTAGTATGCAAGAATTGGTAAACATTAAAAAGAACTAGTATATATTTACTTTTTGCAAAGGGCAAGTGGTTAAGACGAGATTTGAGCCCAAAACTTTATGATATACTGTCAAAATCTATCACTAGTTAAGCTAGCTAACAGCCTGAGACATTCAAGACATATATCAAATGAAGATTCAAACCCTCAACCTTTGAGAAGTGGGAAAATATATTGGGTGAAGATATGAACCCTCAACTTTTGGTAAGTGGGTCCAGTACACAACCACCAGACCAATGTTTAAGATGTCCTTTTCCAATTACCAAATCAATGTTTAAGAACTAGCAATATCTATACAAAGAAAACTTATCATGACAGAAATTATAGGTTCCCAGCTGCTAATTCCAACCCATCGAAAAGAACTGATTGGAGGTGTCCACAAAAGTGGCCTGAATTAACGTTGCAAGCTTCTAATTCCATATCAAGCCTGCAGATACTATTTTAGAACTTATCTAGCATTGATCCAGTGTCCTTAAAGTCATGACACAGAGACAAAGTCCTTACCAATTTAACATTCTTCATTCCATTCCTAAAAATGGAGTAAACAGTACAGTTCAACCAGAAATAAAAAATAGAACCAAACATGAATAGACAATATATCCCTTCGTAATATATAGAAGATATGCTCATGCAAAAGAAAAAAAAAAATCAACAGTCTAGAAAGAATGCATATATGGAGAGTAATTTAACTTGACACCTGCAAAGTACTTGAAGAAAATTCATATTCATCAGCTTGTCGCTTTCTTTTAATGACTGAAGTCTCACCATCACACTGTTTTTTTTCTATTTTTAAGACACTTGAATCTATTTTTGAAGATGATGCATGTTCAATTCCAGCCTTTACATACTTGAACATATAATGACCAGGAATCAACTCGATAATGTCACCATCATCAAGCTTTGCTTTCTCTTGGGAGGAGAGCTTCTTTCGTTGACCCCCACATCTGAATATTATCGGATTCGGTCCTTCCTGCAAGACCAAGCAAAATCTGAACCAGATAGCTAACAGAAAATCTATAACATCTAATTACGAAATTTGTAAAAAAAAACTACAGGTTAAAATTCAGTTAAATCCTCTGGATTAATAAGATCTTATGAGAAATACAAGCAATAGCACAAGGTTAACAATATGCACAGTTGGGAGGTCACTAGTAAATTCTATCATCAATAATGATGGTTGGAAAATAGCTGTTGACAAATTTAATGTTGTCTAAGTAACATACGAACCACAACAACTTCAGCTGAGCCATCGAATGATGCTTGCAAACTGATATGTTTGCGACTAACTCGCTTGTCAGAGACACTAAGGGTGCTGCGACCAACAAAATTAGCTCCTTCGAAAATCGGTACATTTGAGGCCGAACAGCCAGCAACAAGGTTTCTCTGACATGGAACTAGGGTACCAATTATCACCTGTAATATATAAAACAGTAGTTACTGGAATCATATGTGATGAGCACAATGCAACTGATCAGCAACATAAACTCAGGTACAAGTCTCATTTAAAACACAATTAATGTGTATATAGCAAGCACAAGAATTACATTATAATGCGCATGCAGCAATTTTTATTGAAATAAATCATGAAAGTGATGATGCGATGATGGAGAACATCTAGGTGTGTGCTACAAGACCAATAAACTGACACCAAACTAAGAGTACCAATCCTAAAGAAGTCCACTTCATTCATACAATCATAAAATTTGTTTCCAAATAACAAAAGGCAGCCTAGTGGCTAGTACACAAGACACCCACTGCAGGATCAGATGTTTGTAACTGTATCCTCACATGTGGAGAGCTTGTTTCTCCGAATAAAAGCCCATGATACCCATGTTGAAAAGGTGTAACCTTACCATTTAACTGAGATCCAAATTTGATATTTGAAGAACATTTTAACAATTATTGGCTATACTGTAGCTACTAAGCCAGACAACTATATTCTTGAGGAATTTGCAGGGCAACCAAGCTTTAATGGGGCGTGTCCATTATTTTCCACTCTTTGAAGAATGCATAACGCCTATGCTCAAGTTAACCAAATTCAAGCCTATTTTAGCATGATTTGGCTAAACTTAATCCAAACAATAGACATGTTTGTTTGTTTTAAGATTGGAAAGATATGCATATAAAACCAATAATACAAAGGTTAGATCCATTGTTTTCTACCTTTTAAGTGACATGCATGTAAAAATTTAACTATCGAAAAATATTTGTGATATCTGTGACTTTCTCTTAAGTGATTAGATAAGCTGACAAAATTCTCCCCAGCTATCAAACTGTAGATGTACTGTACCTTTTTATGGCATTTTAGTCCATTTAGAGTGCCTATAAAAGTTTACATGGTTACCGGTTGCTGAATAACCTGTGGTAGAATGACTGAGCTCAGGAGGCACACTGATAAAATAAATTTGCCTTTCAATATTTTCACTTCATAACTAATCTTAATGACCGGATAAACTATCCAACTCATTATAGATTCTTGATGATGATGGCTTCCTAAAGAGCAACCAACCGAAAGCCTCAAAAAATAAAACACATGAAAGAAATCACATGCAGAGTGATCCCAAAGATCGATTTAAACACAAGCCCTAAGCAAACAGGCTATAAAGATCCAATCTTTTCAAGAAATTTATTATCGACCTACATTGCCTGGTACGATGACCTTCTCCTCGTCCGACCATGGCAGCGAAAGATATGTCAGAAAGGATTTAGAGACTCGTCAATGGCACACATCATAGGTTAGAAACAGTGAAAGGAACAAACGAAAGAAAGCAAAATCTTTAAATATCAACGATATGTAGAAAAGATTTCATGGGAAAAAGAGAGCGCACATCGAGTGATTTCAATGATCAACTAAAAGACAAGTCCTAAGCAAACAAAAAGGATATAATCTTTTCAACAATTTTATTCTCGACCTACATTGCTCGGTTCAATGACCTTCGCCTCATCTGACCATCGCAGCCGAAAAGACGCGTCAGAAAGGGTTTAAAGACTCCGTTAAATGACACACATCAGAGGGTTAAATAAATCAAAGAAACGGTAAACTCATACGAACGAGTAAAATAGAAGCAACGTTTAACGTGAAACACTTGAAGAAATTAGGGCAAAGAAGATCTGCGAGGGACGCACCCGAGACTCGGCCATGAGACAAGAAGGTTGAAGACGAAGAAAAGCCTTCTTCCTTTTCCCCTTTAGCAACAATCTGCGGCGGTCGGAAGCGATTGAGATGGGGAGGGAACGGGAGAAACCCTAGGTCGCCCACCACCGGGGGAGCGAAGCGCGCCGACGTCGCAGCGGCCAACTCGACGCATTCATTCTGTTTTCAAGAATCACGGGCGCTCCCGAGACACTCAGAACGCATCCATTCTGTGCATGCGATCGCATGTTATTTCGACGGCGGATCTAAAAGTCTCATCATGGAGATCCAACGGTCGCCTTTGCTCAAAAAAGAATCCTGGCGCGTGTCTGAATGACGAGAGAGAAAACCCACGTCGACGCCACGTCACCATACAAGGGTTGCACGAATCCCAAAGATGTTTTGAGGATTTTGGGGCCAATTTAGATGATGTTTGTTTGGGTTGATATTGGAGACTCACATTATCCAGTGAGCCCATAAAACAAAGCGGAAGCGATAGTGAGACATCGTTCGTCTCTAATGTTTGTGATTTGGATCTTTATAAATGTTTTCAAGAGTAAAAAAATAAATAAAAAAATAATGATCTCTTTTCTTTTTTTTCCCGTCCAACTTATTTAAGGATTGGGAATCTAAAATATTTTCTCACTTTGTTCTTCTAGAACATTTTTTTTTCTTTTAAATTGATTGTGATGTATTCCGGAAGTTGAAGGTCACAACTTTAAGGATAATCCAAAAAGACAAGTGGTAAGAATGGTAAAATAATTGTTTCCTTTTTAATTCGAAAAATTATACACATATATGAAGAAAAAATACAGCTAATAAATATATATATATATATATACATATAAATCCAAAAAGCATATTTGATGCAAATGCAAATTTTCCCACCAACTAATGCACAAAAGTTTTTAAAAGTATATGTAAAATCATGTATTAATTAGAAATAGGAATAAAGTTTACAAAAAAGAGGAAAATTTGGCAAAAAGATGATAAACCATAAAAATGACCAAAGAATGAGCATAACTTTTACATTTAATATATAGTCCGTTCAGGTTCTTTAACCAACCACAATTTATTGAAATAAATACTAAATAATGCAGTCTCTTTAGATATGTTATCGTCTACAATCCATTGAATTAATTGTAGACTTGAACTCGTCGTAAGTGCTGTTTTGGTCACAGCTAATGGGGTATTAGCTTAGCTGTGACGACGGATGTCTTGTCCAATATAGCCTAGCGTAGTTCTTCAGGAACAAAAGAATAAAAAAATATATTTTCTTAACTCCGAGAGAGATTCTTGATGGAGTCGTCGTTTATAGATCACAGATGCGATCTTCTTATGCTGTTCTAGATATGATAAGAATAAAAAAAAATTGACATCATCATATGTATATTATGAGAAAGAAAGTTGCCATAGGTAGAGAGAGGAGAGGCCTTATGGCAGTTCCAATAACGTCGTAACCAAAAATAAAAATAAAAATAAAAAATAAATAAATTGTGATTTTTTTTTTTTTTTGTTAATCGTCTAAATCAAGAAAAAAGATGGTATCTTGAATGTTTTGGTCAGAAAAATATAGCATAGCATATTAGCAGCAGCAGGGCTTTGTAGTTAATTCGACAGTGGTGACGCTTGGAGAAGCATCACTCTCCTCCTCATCACTATGTCGGCAAGAGAGATCAGATAGGGGGTGATTTGGGAAGCATGCATTTGGTTGATCATAGAGATTTGTTTTTGGCAATCGCTTCTTTCGAGAAGAAGCAAAAAAATGTATGGTGAAGATACAGCACCTAGTTGTTCTAAGATGCATCACTCATATTATGATGTGGAACTTGATTTGAGAGTACCCTGTAGCAGCACAATTATATGGAAGGGACACAAGCTGGGACCGAGAGGCAGGCAGGAAAAGAAGGTCATGGGTCTTCAATCTCTTCTTCTTCTTCTTCTTCTTCCTCAGCCTGTGAGGGAGGGAGGGACCAACCCAGGCCTAATAAAGAATTTGGCAGATGAAGTAGGAAGCATGAAGGCAAGTAAGGGTCGTCGCATGAGAGAAAAATAATAATTTTATCCTTAGTTAGTTGTTTGAGGTGAAACCGCAGACGTCCCAACAAAATATATCAACTCTCGGTAGCGTGGGATGTAAACTTTGTAAAAGGACAACGTGAAGGATGGGGTGATGAAGCCACCCACCCAACAACAACAACAACACGCGGAGGAAGAGGAAGCCAAGGGTTTTCGTAGTTCCAAAAGAGGTACAGAGGTTAATGATTGAGTAGATCCAGATGAATGGAAGACGGAGCATCTGCAATGATGATCTATGATTGACGTGGTTGAATTGACATCATATAATTTGCGATATGTGGAGTGCGGATGTGATGAGAGGGGAATGAATCGAACTAATAGTTGGGGGAGGGGGGTGCAAACTGCGTCACCACCATCTTCATCAGCTGACTGCATGCTTTGGCCCCGTCAAAATCTTGCCGAACAACGTACGCTCAATCCTCTCTCAAGGACGGGGGGGTCTGTCCTTTTTAAGATATTATGAATCTCTTATGAGATACGAACGAATCTTCCGTGAGATCTAGATGATCTCGTGTCAGATCTTCCCTTTCTTCTTCTTCTTCTTCTTCTTCTTCTTCTTCTGCTGCTGCTGCTGCTGCTGCTGCCGTGCCGTGGGATAATTTTCTTCAGAGTCACTGCTCATCTACTGTGAATGTGAAAAAATTCCACTATAAATAAATAAATGTACTTTTTGTGGTTACACTGCAGGGGGCCTCGTGATTTAGATGGAAGGTCATCTTCAACCAATGATAAGCGTGCAATCATAGAGGTGCTTGGAAGAGTAGGGCTTTTTCATTGGAATCATGCGTGTGAACGTTGCAGCTAGCTAGCAAGCAAGCTGAGCTGAGCTGAGAAGAAAGAAGAAGAAGAAGAACAAGAACAACAACATCAAATGTGTAAAGGACCGCCGGACCACAACGTTGATTGAAGCGGAATGGAACAGGAGTTTGTGCTGAGAGAGAGTTAACGTAGCCATGAGTCCAACCACTCCTTCCCCTTCCCAATCATTGCAGATGTGAGGGGGAGGGGGAGGGGGAGGCGTCGGATGGTTGTTCCACGTGAGTCAACCCCTTGGATCTCATGCCGACACGGACGGACACCCACCGAGTGAGGCAACAGTGGCGATGATCCCTCGCGAGGGAGGGAGAGATGATGATGGCTGTGATTTGTGCAAAAAAAAAAAAAAGGAGCAAAGTTGGAGCGACTGTTCATTTCCCTGTATCATTATGGCGGCGCTATCATCCCTTTCTCCGGACCTAATTAATTATTGCAGCAGCTCCGTCCATATCCCTCCCCCACTTCCTTCCTCTCTCTCGACTTAGTTGGTCTTCGCTGCTCGATTGTGATCCCAACGTCAACACTCTTTTTTGCCGATTCCTTTGACGAAAGTGTACTACTCCTACTACGACTACATATATATCCTTTGATATCCCATCGACGAACGTGTTCTTTCTGACAACCAGACACGCAAGTCGCAGCAGCAGATGGGATATGGATCGACGAACAACAACACACTTCCATCCCCACCTTCCGCACATGCCTTCTTCGCCTGCACCTTCACTCTCCACCGCTAAATTCCCCGTCTTCCCCGAGTAAGTTCGTGTCTTCTTCTTCTTGTTGACGGACTTTTCCCCAACCGCTTCTGCTAGCTTCTGAAGACTTCTCCTGCAAACAATAATGCTTCTTCTGCTGCGTATGTGCGTGTAGATATCTATATCTATGACGCATCCCATGTCATTATCTTGTGGCGCCGCCCCCATCCATTATTTTTTTCTGAAACTGGTTGGTGGGCATATGTATCGTATCGGTAGGTCGAACCATCGGCTTCTCGGAAATCTTTGTGTTACTCGATATGGAGCTACAATATTTCTCAGAATCCTTTTAAATCCATCCAAGTTGTACAAGTCTTCTGCGTGCAGCGATTATATTCTAAAACTAAGCTTTGATACCTGTAGGTCTTCTCTTTCGCTCGAAAAAAAAGGTTCCAGGGAGATGCTTTGCAAGGACACCCAAATTGTTTCTAGTTGGGGCGGAAGCCACCACATATGCTCATCTCTCTCTCTCTCTCTCTCTCTCTCTCTCTCACACACACACACACACAACACACATACACGCAAATGCAAACAACGTATATGAAGCCATAATTAATGGGGCATAGATGTTACAGTTGTGGTGGCCGCACTTCGAGTGGATTCATTCATTGAGGACCACTTAAAAAGTGAAGATTTCTAGAAAAGATCCTCGATGAAACGCCTATAAATAACGTGTTTCTTCCTTAGATTTCTTAGCCTGATTTCCCCATCATTCGCTTTCAATCACAACAAAAAAGAGAGTAGAAAAACATATAGTTTATTGTCTTTTTTCGCTTTTCAGATGGAATAAAACTTACCTATTACCGATACTAGTTTTTACAAATCACAAATTTGACTGCGATCTCTGATCACCGACTCCTAACTCTCCAATCGGTATATGCATTACACTGTGGTTGCAGAATTCTCGGTATTCTTCTTAGCGTTAGCCACGCATGGACGGCTCCTTTATTTTAGGGTATTTGCAATATCACGAACTCTCGAGCGCGAGACTTAAAGAACCATAAAACCAACATCCAAAAATTATCGACAAGAACGAGCTTTGATGTCAGACTACAAATTTTGCGAGCTGAGAGTTGAGAGTTATTGAAGGTATAGTTATCAAAGAGGGTTCGGTGCCATTTATGATGCCATGAGGAGGGTGTTCGTATTGGACATTAAATTCTGGGGATTCAAACCTTTACTGATCAATTCGGACAGACTATGCTTGATGACAATATTTATTACACGAACAGTTCATACTCGTCGAGGCAGTAAAAGGACACGCTAAGTAAGTAGGTAGGATTAGGATAGCCACCGCTCCTGCAAGAAAGCAGCAGCACCACCATTTACCAGCATTTCCATGAACGGGGAAGCGATCTATCAGTGAGGTCGTTGGTGTAGTATGCATATGAATGACAGCATCCTTATCAAGTTTCTGCTCATTACTCGCTGCCTCATCTCATGAACTCAGGGGTTAAAGCCGTGGGTGAAGCGTGTGGAAAGCCTGGGTGGCGGAGATAGCGACGGCTGGCTTTACTCCCTCTCCCATGAAAGAGGGCAGATAAGCTCTCGGCGCTGTGTCAGCGGGCGGCTGCCTTCACTCTTTGCTATTTGCGGACCCACCCAAGATTTTTTCTTCACTAGTTTATCCCTGCGATGCAATCTCTATATAAGCAAAGGAAGCTAAAGAAGTTGCCTCGGGAAGACTTGAAGGTCTTGTTTCGGAACCACATCCATCAGGTACCAATCTAAATACCTTGCAGGCGGTGTATGTCTATCCACCGGTTTATGTTCCAACTAGTAGTTCCGATGCCTTCTTTACATACATAAGCAGGTTATAAAAAAAAGAAAAGAAAAAGAAAAAAAGAAAGGTCATCTCTGTGTGGTGAGTCGAAGGAAGCCAAAATAAGTGTCCTTGAGAAGAATGGAGATCGTGAGAACTGTTTCAGTAGCACAGGAGCTCCATCAGGTACTGTTCTTGATCTTTCTACCAGCACTGGTTTATGTTTGTTTCCGGAAAGTTCAGAATGGTTCTTTATTCCAAGAAGTAGATAGCCGCTGCATACCACGTAAACAAAGAGTTGTTGACACAGACCGCTGTCAGTTCATTGGGACTTGAAACTTTTCCGATTCTTTCGTTTGCTCTTAATGTGATTTTTTTTTTTCTCCATCCTCCAATATAATACAATATAACATATGAATAATAATTAGATATATATGAAATAGACGTACAAAGGAAAGCAGACTGGGGTGGAAGAAGAAGTGTGTGTGTGTGTGTGTGTATGGGCAGCACATCTGGTTGCCTTGGTCGTACCGAGCATGTAAGGAAGCCATGTGGTTTTGAACTCGCCGAGGGGAGGAACGCCGCGTGATCGGCCATGTCCCTGCACCACGGCGGCCTCAAGTCCCATGTGGCGTCCGGTGGAGGCACGGAAAACCTTGTCGAGCTCGAGGATTAGGCGCAAGGCAATGGCGACGCCGCATCCTCAAAACACGTATCCCTCCCAATGGAGAGGACATGCTCTGCTGCGGCTTCTTTGTCGCCGTCGATGAAGTCGAATCGAGCCTCTCATCTTCTTCTCCGCCACATCCCCCTCTTATCACACACTCGCTCGCTCACCGTCTTTTTAAGGAACGCTTCTGTTTACTGTTCAACTCTAAATCCTTTTACATTTAATATTATGGGATGGTCTTTTGGTGTACATGCTACAGGTTCATATCATCCCTGCGTACTACGTTATTATTATATCTTACCAACTCATGGTTGGTTTATTATATAAACAAGTGGGCTTGCTGGCTTTTTTCCGCTGTGTAAAACCAGCCTGGTCTTACCGCCACTCGCTTGCTACTACTAAGCCCTCAGCTTCACACACACACTATATATATATATATATAAGTATATATATGCCTTTTCCTCGCAGGACGCTGTAGATCACAGTGCAACGGTGATGGATTCTAATCCGCCATTCTTTGCCACCTACAAGAGCCTCTTTAGCAGCAGTCGAGGAAGTAGGAACGAGGAAGCGGAGTTACTGGCGGTGGAGTGCGACCTCCCGCTCATCGACCTCGGCCGTCTAAACAGCAAGCTCGAGGCGAAGGAATGCAAGAAAGATATCATCAGTGCCGCCGCCGAGTGGGGCTTCTTTCAGATAGTGAACCACGGCGTGTCCAACGGTCTCTTGGCGAGGCTGCGACGACAACAGGTAAACATGTTTCGGCAGCCGTTCAAGAAGAAGGCCAACGAGAAGGTCCTCGACTTCTCCGACGACAGCTACCGCTGGGGGACACCCACGGCGACCAGCCTGAAGCAGCTGTCGTGGTCGGAGGCCTATCACATTCCTCTGTCTTCCGCAAACAAGCTTGCCAGAACCAGCAGGTATTATTTCCTACATAACATGGGTTTCCTATGCTTTGATTTTTCTAAAAATTAATTTCCTTTCATTACATTAAAAGAAACTCTCAGGCGAAGTGAAACATGAAATCCACATCAACCAAGCTTTAATTTTGTTATTACATCTCTCATTCTACTTTTTTTTTTTTCTTTCTTTCTGAAAGCATATCGGAACCATGACTGCGATGTGGATCAAAACATACGTCGTTTGACTTCTTCATTCTACTGTTAAAGGATGTTTTCTGGTCACACACACACACACACACACACACAAAAAAGAAGAAGAAGAAGAAGAAGCATTTTTTGCATCTCCCATCTTCATCTCAGGTATATATAGTTATACTGAATAAGGACTTTTGTCATGAATGCTATTCTGGACTCCTAACAAACAGCAGGAGTCCTAAATGTGTGAGTAATTCTTCTTCTGAAACTTTCATGGATAGATACAAATATGGGAATATGCCTAAAGTGGCCATCTTGTACTGCGATTGCAGGTGTGTGATAGAGGAGTTATCAGTGGCAATGGCTCAGCTGGGGAATCAACTGGTCGATACGCTTGCAGAAGGATTGGGACGCGATGGCACGTACATCAGGGAAAACTGCAGGCGCGATACGTGTTATCTGCGACTCAATCACTATCCGCCATGCCCACTCCCCGGTGAAGTGTTTGGGTTGGTTCCTCACACCGACAGCGATTTCCTCACCGTCCTGTGCCAAGACACGGTGTGTGGGCTGCAGTTGAAGAAGGCCGGGCGATGGGTCACCGTTAAGCCTAATCCGAACGCGCTGATCGTCAACATCGGCGATCTATTCCAGGTAACAAGCTAGTAATCGAAGAACAAGGTAGACGTTCTTCTTGCGACTAGTTTCCTGCAGTCAGATAGATAGCTAGCTGGGTTCATCATCAGTACAGAGGCAACAAGATGGAGGTAGTAGTAGTAGTATTAGGTTGAGGAAATGGAAAAGGGAGACACAAACGGGTGGGTGGTGGGTGCTACGTGATTGCCACAGCCTTTTTGACAAGAAGACTATGCTGCTTTGTGTGAATGCAGGCATGGAGCAATGGACTATACAAGAGTGTGGAGCACAGAGTGATGTCAAATCCACACCTCGAGAGGTTCTCGGTGGCCTACTTCGTTTGCCCCTCCAAAGAAACATTTATCCAGAGCAGTGCACAGCAGCCAGCCATCTACAGAAAGTTCAGCTTTGGGGAATACAGACAGCAAGTCCAGCAAGACGTCCGGCTAACAGGTCACAAGATTGGCCTTACAAGGTTTCTCGCTTGACGCAGATGAAACGAAAAAGACCACAGCAGATGCAAAAGTTCTTCTTGTTTCTTTTTTCCCAAGAGGGAGGGGGGTGGGTTTTAGATTCTTAGTGTGTTCTTCGATATTTTTTAACCTTTTTTTGCCAAGAATATTAGATTTCGAAATTGTCGTGTCCTAGGAATTAATGTGAATTTGTCAGAGACTGCTGAATCTTTTTGCACACTATCTATCGGTTGGTCTTTGATGCAGTTCAGCAATTAAAAAAAAAAAAAAGTGTAGCTTTAAATGTCGAAACAGGGAATGTACTTTTAGTCTCCATAATAATTTGTTCTCTCTGTCCATCTTTTAGTCACCAAATGCACATAAATTAGTATATTCTTACCGAAGAAGATAAAAGAAACAAGTCAAGTGCAGGAATTGATCCTAAATATTGCATGAGCTTTCGATGAAAGGTGTACTGTTTGGCCCAATCGTCTGACCCCTGTCGCCAGCAGTTGAAAGAATAGCTAAACATGAACAAACACCACCGAAGAAATCACTACATTTTGTGAATAGGTTCATTTCTCCATTATTTTCCACCATGGAACTCTTTTAGGTATCACATTTGTACAGGAAAGAGACAGGCAAAATGGTATTTGCCACAATTCTGCTTTGTGATTCACAAGAACTATATAAAGTTTGATCAAACAATCACTGAATCACACCCAAAAAAAAAAAATGTGATAAACTTTTCTGAATTGTGCAATATTGAGATCTATAATTATTGCCAAAACCTGTAAAGAGTGTTTGTAAAATCTTCACACCACACAAAAGAATGCATCCCCCAGTACATGCATGTGTTCCTAGCCGTCTTCGGTGTCGGATTTGCTGCATCGAATTAAAATCCAATAAAGCAGTAGCTCGATCAAATAGACAAAAAGAAAAAAAAGCTATCATCCTAGTATGACCACAGTGTGATGCATTTGTGGAAGCAGGTACCACAACCGATGCCTGGCTGTGTTTTATCAGGTAATTCGCAGATACTCCTTGTTTTGGTTAGAATTTCTTAACGAACAAAGGGAGGATGCAACAAACAGTCTTAAATCTTATACCAACTGTTTGTTTACTGAATCATACTTGCTTATTTAACCAATCTAAGCAGGAAGACATGTTAGGGTTGTGGGCTTAGTTTGGTTGCAAACTTTTAGAATTAGAGAATGATTTTTAAATGATGAGAGTTATGTTTTGAACAGAAAATTTGATCAAGAGGAATGCATGTGAAATTCTTACCTGACTTCAAAGCATGAACAGATGCTTCTATCTTCCCATTCCAAGTTGTGGAACCATTCGTCATTCCTACAACATGCACCTTTTTCAACATTTTTTGCACTTTGTAGGACAATAGTGAGTGTCCTCAGTTTGGAACAACCCCCAAGCTTCATATATTTCAGTGATGGCCAATCCAAAGTCATGGCTCCTGGCTCTCTTTCGTAGAAACAACTCAGCTTGAGCAACAGACTCTTTAGCATGGGGAAAACCACCTTTTCTAACACAACACCGTTCTCCTCTGCAATAATTGCCTTCATCGACCGGTTATTTTTTTATCTCCAATCTTTCCAACTGTTGGAACTCACAGTAAATTTCTAATTTACTGACACCTTGACACCGTTAGTTTCTTCGAGTTTGTAAGAGTACCTGATGGTAGCAATCTCGAATGAGCTGAGTTCAATGTCTGTGAGAACAGAGAGCACAGATCCGTGCAGCCAGCTACCTCTATCAGAGTGAGGTTCCGTAGGCTACCAGGAGGAACAGCTCCAGTGAAGAAGCTGGTTAAATTGGGCATGTTCAATAGTTTTACAGTTTGTAAATTTGGCAGCAAAATGGATCCTTGTGGAAGCCCTTCAATATTTAGTATTGCCTCTGGCACAGCAAAATCATTAACAAGTTCTTCCAGACTTGAATGCACTCTCTGAAGTAATTCTTGCGGCAATATGACAATCATTTTTTTGCAACCTTTTAAATCCATAGTCCTTAATTTTCCAAATGATTGAGCCGGAAGTTGCCCCTGGCGGATCTGTTCCAGATGCTTCATGTTCCAAAGGTATAGCTTTTCAAGTTCACCAAATGCGTTTGCTGGAGTATATTGTGTTGACTTAAGAAGACACTGCATTTGATGGCAGTTCACAACACAGATACTTCACACACGCAAAGCCACACTGTTCATCTAACGGTGCCAGATCTGTGAGAGCCCAGTGGCAGTCATCTAGCCTTAATTTCTTTTAAGAAAAAGCTTAGCCCAAGTCATTGGGTGGCTCACTCCCTTTCGAAACAAGCTTTTCTGGTGTATACAAGCCTTTGGATACCAGTCATGAACATTATAAATAATGAAGTGGGTTAAGTCCTTCAGAACATTATGAGGAACAACAAGATGTTGAGAAAAATGTTGGGCCTCAACTCAAGTCTGACCAAGCGATACAAAGAAACAACCTCCATAAGCAGATCCTCGCTCACATTGTAACCTTTCATGCGAAAGTTCTTCCGATCGAGTCAGCTTAGATATCAAGTTACCTGGTAACTCCAGCAAAGAACAATCTGAACGTCCAAAAGTTTTAGATTCACCAAAGTAACTATTTCATCTGGCAACTTGCGGCTACGACAGTCCTGCAAGACAAGTATTCTAAGGTTCTTTAATTTCCCAACCAAAGCAATATCCCTCATCTTTCTACATCTGTCCAGACGAAACATCCCTAGATTTGTTAAGCAATTCAATGATGAGGGTCCTGATTCGATATCATTGTCACTGAGATCAAGAACATTGAGTGCTGCCATCTTCTCAAAGAATCTGCTTGGGACACCACTAGTGATTGGGTTCATGTTCAACAACAGCAAAACAAGCCTGAAACAATTTGGATGTTCATGAATGACAAGTGTATCATTGTACATAAGCCAAATTATCTTGCATGCTTCCAGATTTTTCACCGCTCTAGAATTCTACCTACCAAAAATCAAGCAAGCTTCAAATTGTTAACATAAAGCCCAGGCGAAGAATCAGGTGAAAATAATGGTACCGTTTGTTCCTGTTCTGAGAAACAAAAAAATAACTTTTCTAGATCCCACTGTTTATATTTCCACTTCAATAGGAATCAACTGTGACGGTCATGAGCGGGACAAGTGGATCATAGATCAAGAACACATAACTCTTGAACTACAGAAAAATGATAAGAACAAAGAACGAAGATCGAGATCATATCTTGACAATGGAGGTGTCTTCTTCAACTTCCAAGGACAGCGGCGGGCGGGCGGGCGATAAGGGTTAAGGAAGAAGTGAGCTCATCGCAGCGGACTCTGAACCCCAATGCATCGCCCAGGAGGGACACTTGTTATTTTTTTATTTTACATATATATCATATTCTGCCACCAAATTGAACCGGCCGGTTTTCCAGCGAACCAAACGGACCGGAGAAAACGCACAGCACCCAACGTTTCTGCTGTGGCTCTTTGGACTAAAATACGCAGAATGCGAAATATCAAAACTGACCAAAACACTTTACAGGTCGATAGATATCAAGTGGACAACGAATGAGGGCATTATAGTCAATTCATGAGAAACAACACCAGTTTGTTCTGAACCACCCGTCCGCCGCCTTTTATTTAGCGCTCAGCCGTGGGACTCACCGGCTGCCTCTCCATAGAAGACCGCCACGAGCACTGTGGTGGTGCTCGGCCGCAGGGACGAGGTGGCGCCGCCGGTGAAGCACGGGCCGTCCAGTTTCCTTTCCGGCGAGGTCAGCGTTTTTGTTTTGTTTTTCCAGTTTTTGTTATATTTCTTTCCTTCTGTCGCTTACGTTTTGGCTATTGCAATGCTTATCGTCTTCTTTCCTTGCGAGCTATTCTTCTTCTATTTTGTTTTTGTTCTGCCTGTGGCGATTTCCGTTCATTCATGAATTGTTCCATTAACTTATTCAGCATCGCTTGATTTGATACAATACACCCGAACAAGCTATGCGAAAAGAACTGCAATTTACGTTTACCACGATGAAATTGGGAGTAGAAATTTCAGATTTGGTTTATTGTGGAGCACTGCTGATGAATTGAACCAATTGAAGAGATAACGCAGCGGAACTGTTGGTAGGTTGCAAGTTACAGAATTCTGGTTCTCCAACAGCTTACGGTAAGGAATTGAAATCTCGGTTTGGTGTTTCTTTCCTTGGAAGAGAGAACATATACACACACCAAGACATGATAGATCAGTAAATAATCATCCCGTATGATGCCAGAACTATCTACTAGGGGGTTTGTTCCGCAGCATTTTCCTCAATAGCTTAAGTCTCTGAGCACAATGATCTTCCACATGGTCTTCCTTTCAATCCCAGAGGGAGTAGATCCATTTAAGAACTTGTAGATAGCTTTCGATAGAGGAATTCAAGGACAAGATCACAAGGTTCATTTACCATGGGCATCAACCAGGCCAATCAAATTCAAACATATACATATTATATTTTTCTATCATATATTTTTATTAAGCTGCAGTCAGCAATTGAACTGTGATCCAATCAATCATCTGCTCGAGGCTTAGCTGCGAAAGTGACGAGTCGGGTTTTGATGACACACTAAATTAATGAAACTTGTAAATACTCTTATAACATCATAACTGCAGTGCTGTATCGGAGACCATTAAACACAGCAGATTGCTCTTGCTGTGTAAATATGGCAATGAATTTGCAAATCATCGCTTTGTTGGATTATAATTCATATGCGAGATGGAAGATTAAATAGACTAGAGAGAAGTCCTTCATTTCCCAGGATTAAAAGTGTTGGACCGCCAATTAGACAATACAAGTTTTTGGGTTGTGATTGTGTCCAACCAATGTACAATGCCTTGATCGGTTGTCATGTGTTGCTTGTAATATGTTGTTTTTCCACTTTAATTTTGTGCTTGCTTCTGGCTTTTAGTTGTACTCTTAGTTTGTTTAAAAGTCCTATTTGTAGTCCCTCTTTTTGATGATGTTGTTATTGGTCCTACCACTGATGATGACGCATCAAAGAAGTAGCTAGAACTTGGTCAATTTTTTCATCACTTTCAGATTGGGACATACAGCCTATCTTTGTTGACTAACAGTTTGGTGGAACATATAAATCTTTCCTTCATTAATTTTTCCCAATATATTTTTATTGAGATAAAAAGAATAAAACTGATGAGAAATCATGATCAGTTTTCTAGCATTGTTTTATGAATCTACTAGAGAGTGGTTTTAAAAGAATCTGGAATGTGTCTCTGTTGCAATTTTTTTGGACACTAATTTTATGATTTTGGATCAGAGATGTTCTTAGGCTATGCTTAGCTAAACTGATTTATGGGTTTGCTGAGCAGTCCTGGCCGCAGCTCTTATAGATAAAAGTTTAAAAATTGGGTTAGCTAACCCAATTTGGATGTTCTTCTTCCTGCGTAGAAGTTTTTTTTTTTTTTCATTCGATATCTACAAAGCAGGGCGGGTGCAGCCAAAGATGTTCAAGTCTATGCTTGCTTGTTGCAAGCTGTACATATCCGAAAGCAGAAATCCCACTTCTCTGGCATTGATTGAGCAAGCAGCTAAAGCATATCCAGAAGCTGTTGTAATTAATAAATTCAAGGATGAGATTTACAATAGAGTTGGATACACACTTGTTTCACCTCTCACCACAGACCCATTGTCTGATGTAACACCATTGAGGAATGCTGTGTTCGAGATGGTCAAGGCAGCATTAGAGTCTATTGATCTTGAGACGCACTCTGGAACTCATCCCCGACTTGGAGTCGTCGACCATATCTGCTTCCATCCTTTGGCAAAAGCTTCCCTGGACCGAGCCGCTGGGATTGCCAAGTCTGTGGCTACTGACATTGGCCACGAGCTCCAAGGTTCACATTGCTTCTTTTCTTGACATTTTGAATTTTTCAGTCTTGGTTGAGGAGCCAAGTGATCTTCTCTGTGATGGAATGCAGTGCCGACCTATCTGTATGGAGCAGCTCATGAGGGAGGAAGGACTCTTGATTCAGTAAGAAGAGAGCTTGGCTACTTCAAAGCCAATTCAAATGGAAATCAATGGACAGGTGGGTCGAGAGCAGAAATACCAGGACTGAAGCCTGATGCAGGTCCTCCTCAGTCTTCACTAGCCAAAGGAGTGGTGGTCATCGGGGCCACACGGTGGGTCGACAACTACAACGTGCCAGTCTGGTCTACTAACATCGAGGCTGTTCGTAAGATAGCGAGGAAGGTAAGTGAGCGAGGAGGAGGACTTAAATCTGTGCAAGCTATGGGTCTAGCTCATGGTGCCAACTGCACTGAAGTGGCATGTAATTTGCTGAATCCAAGTGTCACGGGAGCAGATCGGGTGCAACACCAAGTTCAGAAACTTGCATCCGAGGAAGGATTTAAAGTAGGGGAAGGATATTTTACCGATTTTTCCCAAGAAAAAATCATTGAGATGTACTTCAGACCCATCTCATGTGATCCAACTTGAAGATAATCATCAACAGAGCTTTGCTTTGTGCCTAAGCCTTTTTGAACAATATATTTATAGTTCACTTTTTCACAACTCATGTAAATGGATGTCCACTGATTGGATTTCACATATTTTGAAAGAGACATTTTTTGGGGGAGGTAAATAAATGCTCATAGTGTTTTTTGGATTACAACTGGGATTTTGGATTCTTTGGTTACATAAGACCATACATAATACAGACAGGCAATAACTGGTTTAAGAATGCTGCAAGCTAAGAGGGCTATGGTTACTGTTTTCCAAGCAACCTACCACCTTCATGGCTAAACAAAAAGACTAGGATAAGGAATCTGACTGAAAGTTCTATTTGAATAGCCAGCAAATAATATAACAATGCAGTGAAAGCCATTTTTTCTTTAGGTCATGCTCTCTCTCTCTTCTTTTAGGAGTTGGAAGCTTCACATATAATACAATCAGCAGCACATATGTGCCTCTCACCACAAAATAATGCCATCAGCACCAAAACCTCTTTTATTCCTCCGCATGCGTTCCACAAGCAGCATTTGGACAAGAGAGATTGGGAACCACTGAAAGAGTAGAAGAACAAGCAGCCAAAGTGCGCATCATACCAGGAAAGAAAACTGGATATCTGTAGGTAGCATCAGAAAGGGAAATAAAAAAAGTAACATCCACAACATACTGACACCTTTGTTCTCTCTCTCTCTCTCTCTCTATCTCTATCTCTCTCCACAACATACATCTCGTCACCTTTCTCATTCTAGTACCATCAAACTATCCTTTCAGCCTTACTTTTTCCTATCTCTTTTGTCTCCTTATCTGAGCTTTATTCTACATTTGATCTCTCTCACTTTTGTAAGTGGGATTCAGAAGATCCAAAGTCTGTCTGCAATCTAATATTCCCTTTTGCCATTATGTACTTTATAATGGTGGCGAGGAGGAGCATATCACCAGCCATTCTCATCACCACTGGTCACCTTGCCCATGAATAGCGTGAAGTACAACAGTATCAGTGTTCCCATACTTGACCTGCACAATTAAAATTCACACACATAAAGTCTGGTTCTAAATTCAAAAAAAAAAAGAAAAAAAAGAAAGGTGGATACTCCTTTTTAAACACACTCAGATTCCACAACAGCTTTGATGACAGTCAAGTGAACCCACATATATTGCACACTTTTCAGAAAGCTAAGTTAAGTCTATCTATACTAATAATATAAATATCAAAATTTTATAGTCATATTTCTATTATATAAAAACTAATATCAATAATTAAAATTAAATAATCATTCATCGAAGTTTAAATATGCATACATTCGACTTTATTTAGAAAACATTTATTTGATATGTTATCCGATCTGAATATTACGACAATAAGTAGAACTAAACTCGCTTCTCTACTTTTCATATCCTTTCATATGATTATTGTAAGTGATGGAACAATGACTAAAGAAATATGAGAGCAGAGAATCTACTATAATATAAATTCCTTTTAATTGATCGATAATCGTAATTAGAATCCAAATAGATCTATAATATATCTTACATAATTAAACAAGACCACATAAACTAATATTATTCCACTTGATCTATTAATTGATAAGATATGAAAAAATAATTTTAAAATAAAAATATTTAATTTTTAAACTAAATTAGATTTTAAAAGTTTCGAAAATCATCTTACACCTGCACATAAATTTTATAAAATGACTAATAAGTCTAATAAACATAATAATACTATATTAAGTCCAACTATCAATATGACTCATAGTATGTCATTAATGTTATACTATGTTCTATGTACTATAATATTATTATTCTTTCCTAATATAATTTACAATGACACATGTAATTTATATTGTCAAGATAATCTATTAGCACATTCTATTATTATTATTATTATTATTATTATTATTATTATTATTATTATTATTATTATTATTATTATTATTATTATTATTATTATTACTATTATTATATAAGTTAGCAAAAATAAATAATTTTAATTACAATAAATAAGAAAATATTAACAATAGTATATATATATATATAATATATATGTTTTCTAATAACATATTTTAAATACTTTTTACTATAAAACTTTAGTAAATAGATCAACAATAATCAAAGTAATACTCAATAATACTAATAATCAAAGTAATCCTTTAGGTTTCTCAATTTACACTTATTATTATTATTATTTTACTCTTTCTCCCACTATTAATTACTTTCTCTTTAACCACTATAGTACTTATAATTCTTAGAGGAGAAAACTATTACAATGTTATTATAAAATATCATAATTAGTCTGACAATTGAGTCGACCATACTAAGTCTTGAGGTAAAATTATATAGTCATACAGTTTCATTTGTGAGCTCAAAATATATCACAAATTCAGTTTATATTGTTAAACTGAATTTGAATATCTCAATACTAATGACAACTCATTTATATCAACCATATTAATTATTGATAAGAAAAATCTTATTTTATGCAATAAACTAAGGTTACTATTGATAAATAAAATATGATCCATATATAAGACTAATATAATAAATATGTTGTCACTAACCTTCAAATATATACAATGATTAAAATTATTTTTCTTAAATCTAAAGAAAGTAATTGCATTATAAAACTTTATATATAATTGTTTAAAAATTTATTTAAGGTCAACTTTCTTTTTTATTCTCTAAGAATCCTTGAACTTATTTCATATAAATTTCTTCATTTGGATCCTTATAAAGAAATTTTTTTATGTCCATTTGATATAACTTAAGATCATGATGAGTTATTAATGTCATGACGATCCTTCGTGAGTCAGTTTTAAAAACGAGAGAAAGGGTTTAGTTATTGATGTCTTATTTCTAAAATAATCTTTGGCCATAAGACTAACTTAATATCATTTGATATTAGCTCTTGAGTCACGTTTTGTCTTAAGGATTCATTAGAAATCGATTCTTTTACTATTATTGGGTAATTCAATGATTTCCTAAATATTATTCTAGTCTACCAATTTCAACTCTTCTTTTATTGCATCATATTAGTTTTTAGAATCATTATTTTTTATGACTTGTAAAAATGATAAGAGAATCTTTTGATTTCTATGTAAATCTCATTTCCTTTTGATATCTTTTTAAAACTATCCGTTATTATTATTTTATAAGATCATTAGTAATTACATCAATATCATATTAAAATTCACTAATATTATTTTATTATTCACTCTAATCAATTTGTTCAATGATATGAGGGATAACAACATCTAAAATAAGAAATTATAAAAGAGCGTCATATCTCTTATAAATTAAAATTAATCTTTTAAGATTTTTCAATTTCATTGATTTTATCTTTGTTTTGGAATATTGTATTATAATGAGGATAATAAAAGATATATCCCTTGAATTCTTCT
Source organism: Ensete glaucum (assembly GCA_021527575.1). Lineage (NCBI taxonomy): Eukaryota > Viridiplantae > Streptophyta > Magnoliopsida > Zingiberales > Musaceae > Ensete > Ensete glaucum. The sequence continues at coordinate 33,825,874 of CM038554.1, forward strand.
GGATAATCAATAAAAAGATTGAAAACTCATATCTTCGTAGAAAACCTCAAATACGTAGATATCTCAAACTGAAGTTCCTATTAGTCTATTCTCAAATGGAGTTCATAGAATCAAATCGCTAAGAACCTTATTTAAGATATATGTAGTTATCCTAAGAACTTCAACCTATATGCACTAAGTATTATTGATTTAGTTGGTCTTGCTTAAGTCATGCACGACCCCTATGTGTTCGTTTGTATATATAAAAGAAAAGATATATTAGAGGAATCATTTAATTTGGAATCTCATAAGTAAACATTTCAACAAACACTTGATAAATAAAAAATTACAAATATAGACTTTGTAAGCCTTGAAAGATCGCACGACAAAAGTCCCAAGGTGATCTATTATAGTAAAAAGTCTCCACAAGTGCCTATATGATATTGCTACATAACAATACAGTAAACCAACCCTAAACAATAGCCCAAAGGCCTATCCAGTCATGTGCCACCCAAGTAGCTCTAAGATGTTGTGCTAATTGACGCTCTACGCCACTTTACAAAGCTAGAAAACCCGTAAAATGGCTATTGAGATAGTTTATTTTTAAACAATTTTGCCTCTACATAATAGTTGTATACAACTGAAATTTATAATACTAAAACAATCATAAGAGCCAATTAAATTAGGGTTGCTAAACCTACTATAAGCTATTTACATGTTGTGCAAAGTATAATCAAAATCGAAAAGTATAAATATACATAAACACTATATTGAATAATATTCATATAGATTTGTTCATAGCATCTAGAAGAATAACTCATGATGCTCTTGATGTTCATAAGAGTATGATTTCATTTATTACCAATACACTTTTTTTATAGCATATCTCGTAAGGTATATTATGAACAAATCTTCTATTTTTTTGAAATCTAGCAAAATAATTAGGATTCTGACTTAACTCATTATATCTATCATAAACTTCACAATCATTATTGAATTTAATAATTTTAAATTTATATCTAATTATCTCAAAAGTTAAAATTTGATAAGTTTAACTTTTTTTTAACAGTGCTATTTTAAATAGTTTGCTAAAAAATAATCTGCCAAACAAATACAAGTGGCATACTTCTATCATTGTTTCATCCAAATTACATGACCTGTCAGTAGCAGGGAGGAATAGATTTAGATATCAGACATAATAAATCACAAATTAGTTCAAAAAACAATATTAATCGAAAGGATGAAAAACTAATCACATAAATAGATCTAACCTTTTATGATTTAAGTTATTTTGATATCAAAACTTCGTTAAGACCAATTATAAACATAAAAATTGTTATCATGCTTCTATTATATGGAAAAACTTTAATGCTAAGAACTAAAAGTAAATAACCATAGCTTAAAATTTAGATAAGTGCACCTTTTAATTAAAAAAATTTTATCTACTCTACAAGCATATTATTATCTACTCCAAAAGCTACAACGATAATGATTTGCAAAGATAAGTAGACTTTTCTTATCATCTTTTTCTATCCTTTTTATTAAACCACTATAAACAATAGAATAATGACTAAGAAAAAAAAAGAGAAGTCTAGAATTAATAATTAGTAGTGTCATTCTCATCGAAATAATCTCCTAAGAAATTCTATCATAATTATTATTTTTATATTAATTAATAATTATAATTATAATCTAATTAAATATATAAATTTTACATAACTAAAGAGAACCACATGATCTAAACAAATAATTTAATTTTTTTTTTAGAAAAATACCATTAGCTTAGAATCACTGGACCATCATGTATGCTTCACCCTCCTGAAAGCGACGCCTCACCAACGAGACATAAAAGAGGAAAACGATGTGACATGGAACATCTTTATATATATATATATATATATGCATTTCTCAAAGAAATCACCACCTATCTACCACTAACGATCACATAGTTCTAATAAAGCACACCCAATGTTATCGCTAAAGCACTCTTCGAGCGAGCATGCTCAGGTCATACGCGAAATTTATAATTTAATTGACAACGTCGATCGTCATTATTTGACTTAATGTTGAAAGGGGACACTAACAATAATACCTGCGATAAACTTACTTACATGGTGGCGAATACGATTACGACTCGGCTGGGGTCGAGCCACGGCGAGGGCGGACGCCGAGAGCCGACCCGCCTCCACCGGCCCGCCTCCGCTGTTGGGCCCGACGCACGAGAAAGCGACGGCGCCTCCCCGTCCGTCGCCGCGCGTAACGAAAGAGGTGACTTGTCGCCTGCGCGTGCATTCATCGGGTGAACCCCAATCAGAATTAGCCGTCCGACGGACGAACGCGTACACGACCCGGACGAGTTGACTCACTCACCGCTGCCCTGATCATGCTCGCCATGCTCCGTCTTTTTCTTCTCTCGCTCGGCGCCGCTGCCTTGTGATCCTTTTCTCGAAAGATTCTTCTTCATCACCTTCAGGAAAAAGACCAGTTCCGAAGAATCAAATCTGCTACTAAAAATCAACATGAAATCACAGAGAAAAGACACGCACGCACTCACGCACGCGCGCATACCGAGACGACTCGTGGGGTCGAGCTGGAACGATCCTTGATGCCTGCCATGAGTTGCTGAGAGAGCTCGTCGATGTCAACAGCAACGAAGCTGTCGGACGTGTCCGTTTCCGAAGCACTCGGCTTCATTTCTCGCGTGGATGCGAGCTCGGAAGAACTCTTCGGAGGAGGAACCGAATTAGCGGGAGAGTAAGTTTGATGGATACAACAGTTGTATGGTTGGAGCGGCGGCAAGCTCGGAGCTGAAAGAAACAGAAAACTGGAGGACTCACCGAGTGCGTGGTTTCCGCGGCCGCCATGGCTTCTCCGAGTGAGATTTTTCTTGCTTCTTTCGCTACGCCGTCAATTAAATGTTTAAGGTGCCTTGGCAAAGCACTATATAGGATGGACTAACTTTAACGCCAAGTCAAAAGCAAGGATAGGATGACGATGAAGCGAAAAGGAAGCAAAAGAAAGAAAAAAAAAAGCCCATTTTATGTCGGTATACGAAGAGAAAAAGGAATGCTTAAGAATAAAGAATGGAGTGGCCCAGCTTGGATTCTTTTTTTGCTGAATAGGCAAGATTTCCTGCTCGATCGAACGAGCGCAACTATTAGCAGCAACAAGGGAAGGAAATGGACGTGTGGGCGGAAGCCGATGGGTTGATTCGGACGCGACTGAGACGGGAACGAGAGCTGTGGAGGCAGCGACTGTTGTGGTGTTGGTTCTTATCATCATGCATGATTCCTATAGTTTTTTGTGCTCCTCCTCTTCGGTGGGAATGGGTGTGGTGGAAGAAGGGACAGGTGTTGATGAGGCTCCTTGGCCGGAAGCGGATGCTGCTTGCGGCCAATACAGCGGCCACTTGGGTGACACACACATAGAACAACAAACGCCGGAAATCTCAAGTTTCTTAGAAGAAAAAGCAAAAGAAGGAAAGGGAGGCGAATGAATGAATGAATGAATGAATGAATGAATGATTCAGCCGCTCTGAATTCATCAACCTTTCTGACCACCGAGCTCATCTAAATCAGCGGCAACCGATGAAGATGAGACTAAAAAATGGAACAGCTCTCAAAACTCTGCTATCAACTAAGCTAGCTGATATCTTTAGTCAATCCATATTAGCTATCTATCTAAATAGGATTTTTTTTTTTTCGTTGAGCAAAAAAGCTACAAAATTGTTGTCGTCCATTGGATTGCTTGGGCTAATTTTTCTCTATTCAAAATGATGCAAGAGAAAACGATGACATGCTAATCTTGTTGTTGTTGGGGAAGGAGGAGCAAAAGAAATAATAAAAATATAATATTATGATGCAATTAAATGAGAATATTTTTAACTAATAAAATATAATATTAAACAAGAGGTAACAGAGCAACTAGAAGATATTCTTCAAATATATACACTCTTCGTATCGGTCTTATTTATTGGACCTAATGATAACTATCTTATCTAACTATCTCATCCATGATTGAGAAAGTGCAGCCACTACCTCAGTAACTCTAGAACATATTAACTAGCTAAGTAACTTTTAGGAATCAATTCTCAAACAAATCTCATGTAAGCATAGCCTATTAAGCCAAAGTTTTCTGAAACATGAGATGATCATTCAGCATCAACAAGAGTAATTAACTTAATCGACAACATAATTTTTTTTGAATGTGCGTAACGTTGATTGATCCACCCACGAGGAATCCGTCATAGATGCGAAAACACTTTGTCATTCTTCTTCTCCCTTTAGAATTTAGAAGCATTCTTCCTCGCTACCAAACGATGGTCCTTTTAATTATGTACGACTTATAATCATATTTTTCTGGGTATTGCATCTTGTACTCTATCAAGTCTGATTATGCATCGTAAACACTTAAAAAGGACTATTTGGTACCGAAGAAGCAACGATAGCTCGAGAGGAACTGTTTAAGACTTTACGAGCATATACTCATTTCATCCATCCGAGGGAAGCTCGACTCCAAACAAACAACTTGTGGAGAGGAGATCCTCAACTTGAAATCATGCCTCCCTTTCGATAATTCAGAGTGTTTATTAATGACATATTATGGTTGTTGAGTTGTTCTGATGGTTTGTGTGTTACACTATGTTGTTTAGGGAGGGAGGGTTATGTTGTGGCGGCAAATTTGGATCCTGTAAACACTAGAAAAGGAAATGGGCCTTAATTTCTACTCTCGAATGAGCCCACGGAGGGCCCATTTCATGCTGAATGGATATTGAAGAAACTGCAAAAAAAAAAAAAAAAAAAAAAGAATCTAAACTGGACAGTTTCATATCAAGCTAATTAATCTAATAGATTTATCTATCTATCAGCGTTGTAATGTACTAATCTTACATAGAATCGACATGGTTATACTCTGACAAATTTTTTTTTTTTTTGCCCCCCTACAAATCGCTATTCAGTGTATCCCAATTCCTTGTTTATTTTTATTTTATGCTCTGCTTCGAATCCCAATATCGCAACAACAAACTAAGAATTCGATTGGCACAACTGGTTCTTCCAAGTCAACTCCACAATATGCTTGCTCGATGCTGTCTGTGCACTTGGATTGGAGCTTTGGAATACCAAGTGATCAAGTGGCACGTTATCATCACAGCTTCCCCTTCCATTGAATTCGAGTCAGGTGAGCTTTTGACTTTTGTTTTTTCCTATTATTGTTAGGAGTTTACTTTTTGGCTTAAAAATACAGACGCCACTTTACTACATCCTTAATCTGCGGTGAGTACACACCAGATTTTTTTACTAACTATATATATATATATATATATATAATTGGGGGGGACATTTCAAGTTGAAACCTCAAGCAAACTTCTCACATGGCCGGAAATGATGTAGAAATTTTATAGTTGGCTTCAAATCTTGGTTTGGAAGTCAACATGGTTTTGCTGCCTCGGTGAGCAAAAAGAGTGAATCAAGCAACTTGTCAGGAAAGGAATTGAAACGAAGAGATAAAGCTTCAGCATTTTGCGAAGCACAGAAACCCATCCCGTCATCCTCGGCGTTCCATTGAGTGTTTTCGTGAAGCACTTTAAAAGTACCGTCTCACATTTAGAATGGACTTTTCATGCGTGATAGGATTGCCACGCCAGACTTGCATAACAACGGAGATCGTCTTCCTCCTTGCTTTTCGATCTTCCGATCCTTATCTCGAACACGACTCCGCTGTGATTAAGATCTTAGATTATGGAACAATATTATTTTTTTGTATGTGACTTGGGTTTTTTTCGGTCAAAGCCTGAATCCAGAAGCAGCTTTTTTTTTCTATCAATTTACTTGGCATTGCGAACCACATCTACTGCTTGCTTGTTTCTGATCACAATGTACTATCATCGATTGAAGATTCAACTCACCTACTACCTACTACTTCATCCTCCTCCTCCTACTTCTTTGTGGATTAGATGAGAAGCATGATGGAGCCCAAAGGCAGCAGCTAAACTATAGTAATCTGAAAATGCTAATCACACTCGAACACTTGAGCAAGCAAACACAAATTTTTCGGATCAAAATCCGTGGTTTCTGTGGATTAGGCTGGAGGCGAGTGAGCTTGGCCTACGCCAACTAATTAACAATCTAGATGAAATAAGCTAACTTGTACTAGTCTTCAGTTTGCTCGGATTCCAGGCGTCCTCATGCAGCATTACCAGCATGATCGAGCTAAAGTTCTTGGGGACAACTAGGCCTAAACCCTCGGTTCTTAGAGTTTAGCATAGAACCGTGCGTGCTTCGAAAGCCATATCGGAACAACTGTCTTGGTTTTTTGTAGAGGAACAACCTTATTCTGTGGCTCACTAACATGCTCTTGGCCGCCTCTCCCACCTTCCTCTTGTCTTTACCGACGTACTTTATCTAATCCAAAGGTCTTTAGGTTCGTGAGCTTGCGTCAAATATATGGCAAAATGGAGCCATACAACGAGATCCATCCAAGCATTGGTAGATCGAACTGGCTTTTCACCTACTTAGAAACCTAATGCAATCGGGTGGTTGATTTCTTTTCTTATTCTATGATGTTTTAGAATGCAGAAACTTCTAATGCATGTGATCCATAATATTAAAAAGGATTGACACACACAGCTGCCGATGCATATCACCGATCGAGTGGTTAATTAACAGAGCAAAGTTGTGTACATCCAACAAGCCTAATATATTCTCTTTTGCGTCAATCTCTAACCCGTCCCAGCAGCAGGAAGATGAGGCACAAGTAGCTACTGTTCTTCATCATCCGACGCAGAGCAGTAACTTCTTGAGAGGATGTGGCTACTAACAGAAATCTTTTGAAGGTTTGCAGTCGTGGCAAGATAGAGAGAGCACAGTCCCAAGATTTATATAGTGCGGCCAACCTTCTTAGGTAGTGCTGTGAAGAACCCTAGAAAATGTTCGTCGTCCCCGCATGACTCGCTCACGTAATTTTGACTGCTCGGGCGGCACATCACATGCACAAGAGTTGGAATCGTGATTAGTATACTAACACCACATGCTTGCTTACGAATGATGCGGTTTAATTCAAAGTTTCTAATTTGCATGTTCGTGCCATTATTCTGCGTTGACAGCAGTTTGGAATATTTCAAAAATCATGGTTGAATCTTTACCTATGTGCGATGGAAATGTTACAAGTCAAGAGCTCGCCTACTTGATTTGCCTGCTACCGTCAGTTTGGCTTTCGATATCGTAGTAGATCTACAGGACTATCATGTTATATAGATTCACGAGGGAGTCAATGTCTACTACTGATCTCCCTATCATAGTCAAGTCAACCCTTCCAAAAAGGTTTATGGAACCTCCTTTGCCGTACTTACCGCACACCAAGTTGTTGATTAGAAGAAAGAATCTCAATGGTGGTATGCGAGAGAGATGAAGATTAATGAAGAAACAAGTAAAGAAGAGACCTTTTCAGAAGCTAGCTGTGAGGACTCATGAGACCGACCGACCGACTCTATATAAGACCTCCAAGTCCTTCTTCCATGGCCTCAGACTCGAGGAGCCAATTCAACAGCTTTGCTCCCTAAGATGGCCTCTAAGACGCTCTTGATGCTCTTGGCCGCTCTGTCTCTTTCCGCTGGGCTCTCGGGGTCGGCGGACGCACAAGGGTTGAGCGTTGGTTACTACAGCACGGCATGCCCTAAGGCGGAAGCGATCGTGTTCGAGGAGATGACCAAAATCATCAAGGTCGCACCCAGCCTCGCCGGCCCTCTCTTGAGGATGCACTTCCACGACTGTTTTGTGAGGGTAAGGTGTTACTTGGCACCTCAACAGTCGAGCCATCATTTTAATGTAGAGTGTTTATTTTTTTTTTTTTGTTTTTTGGGTTCACGATGAATGAATTGGTGGTTTTGTGTGCATGCAGGGATGCGATGGCTCGGTCCTGTTGAACTCCACGACGGGGAATGTAGCTGAGAAGGACGCACGTCCGAATCTTTCACTCAGAGGCTACGGCGTCATTGACAGGGTGAAGGCTAAACTGGAGAAAGCCTGTCCGGGGGTGGTGTCCTGCGCTGATATCTTAGCTTTGGTGGCGAGGGATGCGGTGGTTTTGGTAGGATGAGACACAGTGAAGTAAAAAAAAAAAAAAAAGATTGGATCTCGAGGAACGATTGGTTGACTAACGGTGGCTATAATCTTCCTTCAGAGCAAAGGGCCATTTTGGCCTGTGCCGACTGGCCGTAGGGATGGCGTGGTATCCATTGCCAACGAGACCAAACAGCTGCCACCACCCACTGCCAACATCACCACCCTCATCTCCATGTTTGCAGCCCAAGGATTGAGCGTGAAGGACCTCGTCGTCTTATCAGGTAACAACATCATGAACTCCAGTCAATTTCGGGGACCAGAAAGAACTCATATCTCGATTTCAAGGGGGGGGGGGGGGTGTAGATATGCTGCATCGATCTGAACATTCATGTCTGATAAACTAGGCGGGCACACGATCGGGATCTCGCGCTGCGGATCCTTCAGCGCCCGCCTGTACAACTTCACCGGCAAGGCCAACCTCGCCGACGTCGATCCCAGTCTCGACAAGTACTACCTGGCAAAGCTGAGGACGATCTGCAAACCCAACGACTTGGTCACCTTTGTGGAGATGGATCCCGGGAGCTTCAGGACATTCGACACCGACTACTACAAGCTGGTGGCGAAGCGGAGGGGTCTCTTCCATTCGGATGCGGAACTCCTGCAGCATCCCCTGACAAAGGCATACGTCCTCAGCCACGCCGGTGCTTCAGCGTCGGAATTCTTCAAGGATTTCGGGGACTCCATGATCAGCATGGGAAACATCGGCGTCCTCACTGGCTCAGCAGGTGAGATCAGGAGGCAGTGTTCTGTTGTCAACTAGAGGCATGCTCCTCGAATCAGAGGGAGTGAGGTTTAAAGGTTCTTGTGCAATAGAATTGTAGGCAGCAATTGCACCACCCGGATTGGCATTCGGTGGGTTGCCTTGATTCCTTGTTACTCTCTATGTATCTTGATATTATTCAAAATAACTGGCAGAACTCTCCGCCGGTGGCGTTCATTTCCTCCAGGAAAATAAGTCGCAAATTTCAAGTTTCAACCGTCCAATTTCTTGTGTTCTGGCTTTGCCAATGTGTAGTAGATACTGTGAGTCTTCATATTGTTCTTTATATTCGGGCATCACTCAAATGTTTTGATATATATATATATATATATATATACATCTAACTTTCCCATACATGCAGGAAAAGGGAACTGTGAGGGTCAACTGGTTGGCCAAATATGTCAAACACTCATCATCTTTTTTAGAGAGGGATTGGCTCTGTCGATCGGACTTTTCGATATGCTCCCGAAGTAAAGAGTGCCTTTGACATATAGAGTTAATAAGTTGAGCTTTTCCATGGGGGAAAAGAAAAAGCTTAATTCCACTAAGCCATGCAGCAATAGTGAAGAGAAAAATATTTAACCCTTAGATAGATGGTTTTCTTTTTCTTTCATTCTTGATGACATTAAACAATATGATCAAGATGTAAGCTTATATTGAATTCATCGTTAGTTCCAGCACATAAACACAAGCATTGGTTTTCATCTTCTTGAATTCGATTGCGGTTTAGAATTTTGGAGGACTCGATTAGTAACTTTCGGACTCTATAAATCTGCATAATCATTATTTTTGAAGTGTTGCCAACCTTGGCTTTGTTTTCGGAGGTAGAAAAATCAACCTCCCGGTTTGGTTTCTTACTTCGATCCAAATCGAGCAAAGCTAGATCGAATCATTTATGAAATTGAAAAAAAGAAAAAAAAAATCAAAAATATCTGATGTTGTAAGAAACCGATGGATGACGATGATAGGCTATCATTTTTCAAGAATATTGTAAGCCTGACTGGCTGTGCCAGCAAGCCAGTATGGAGACAAAGAAGACAACGACGTGTTCTCTGTTGCTGATCCTGCTCTCCTGTAAACTCTCTCGCTGTCTCTTTAATTTTTTTCTTCTTCTCGTCGCTCATCTCTCTTAATCATATCAGATCGACTGATTCAGCAGCAGGTGCAGCGTCAGAGTCAGGAGAATACATACTACAGGCAATGAAGAAGAAGAAGAAGAAGAAGAAGAAACTATGTGTTGTGAACATGGATGGATGCAAGTCGACCGCATCCTGCTTCTCTTTCGTCTCTCTAATTGTGATACAAGGATACAAGCAGTAGGGTTTTTTCTTAGATCTCACTCGTATCTTTTGATGGTCAACACCTGTGCCTTGTGTCTCTCCCGGTTCCAAATCAAAGCAAGAACAAATCAGTGTGGTATCTATTTCTTCTGTAAGAAGAGAGCCTGTCGTCCCTAATGCAACAGTTGGTTTCTGCATGCCACTTAACAAATCCAGAAAAAGAATGGGTTTCGTCCAACACCGAGCGACGTGTGTTCATGGAAGCATTCGATAAAAGATGTGGTGAAGCCCATTAACGCAAGTGCTCTCCGGTGTGTGGTTATTTCTTTGCCAATCTGATCGATCCTACTTGGTTTCTCGTCAGCTATCGAAGAGATGGACTTCGTTTGTTTTCTGGGCGACAAAGTTGGGTTGAATTCAATGTTCTCCAGCCGGTAATTACTCACAGGTTTTGTATCTTTCGGTCTGGAAGAGCAGAGTCACAACAACAACATGCCCAAATCACACGTCTTCTTTGTGTATCTATTTATTATTGTGAGCTTGTTTTCCATCACATATTGGATTACTTGGTGACAGCCTCCGGTGCTAGGAGGAAGTACTTTATCGCCGGATCTGTTACACCGGTGATCTACATGCCTCTTTTTTCCGTCTCATGTTCTCTTTCCTCTTCGTCCCTCGCTGGTATGCGAAACTTATGTCAGTTACATGTTCAGTCTATAATATATAATGAGTTTTAACTAAGTTGATAACTTATAACCTCACTTATATTAATCTAAATCTTAGATTATATGACGAGGGTTAAGATCAAAAGACAGCGATGGCTAAAAATGTGGAAAAGAGAAAGAAGACCGTAGATTGATATTACATATCAGAAAATAAGAGATCCAGGAAATAGAAGAAGACAAGGATAATAAAAGACTATTCTCAATCATTCATATCTCAGGTTAAATCAGTTTTCAGTGGATTCTTACTATTATCTCTTGAGAATGTTTTAGATATTGTGCTTAGTATTATAGTCCTTATATCCCTGTGATTCTCTTGTGGCTATTGCTTGGGCTTGGGCAAGAAGCGTTGAGATCCTATATTTATTATTTTAATATTAGATTTTCTCTAGCTTGTCCCATGATTTTTACCCTTCGAGTTGAGGGGATTTTCCACTTAAATCTTGGTGTTCATCTGATTGTGATTTCTATTTGATTCCGCTGTGTGTGTGACAGTATGCTAGTATTTGTTCGTATACAAAGTTTATTCCTATTTTATTCTCATCAACTGATATCAAAGCAGGGTTTTTGTGGCATTTAATCTTTTGTATTTGAACATGGAGTCTGGTAATATTTATCGCATGATTAGTTTAAATGGAAACAATAGGATAATATAGAAACCAACAATAGAAGATTTCTTGTATTGCAAAGATTTATATGGACCTTTGCAAGGGGATAGTGTAAAGCCCACAACTATGACAAATGATGAGTGAAAGAGATTAGATCGAAAAACTGTTGGCTTTATTTGTCAGTGACTTGATGATATTGTCTTTCACCATGTTTTTACTAAATGTTATGCTTACTCTCTTTATAAAAAGTTAGAAGGTCTTTAGGAAAGAAACACGACTGGCAACAAAGCTTTTTTGATCAGAAAACTGGTAAACTTGAAATATAAAAAGAGTACTTCTATTCCTAAGCATTTGAATGAAATGCAGAGTATTACTAACCAGTTATCCTCTATGAAAATATCTCTTGATGAAGAGTTGCAGGCATTGTTACTTTTCAGTTCCTTGCTAGAAAGTTGGGAAACACTGGTGGTTTCCCTCAGTAATTCTGCACCAGATGGTATTATCATTATGAGTCAAGTAATAAGCAATTTGTTAAATGAGGAGTTGAGAAGAAAGAACTCAACTACTTCTCAGATTGATTCACAAGCACTTGTCTGAGAGAACAGAGGAAAGTTAAAGTCAAAGGATAGAAGTGGTTCACGGGTGGGTAGAAGTAAGTCAAGATCAAGGAAAGATATTATTTGCTATAATTGTAGTGAGAAAGGATATTACAAGAATCAATGCAAGCAACCTAAGAAGAACAAGAAAAAGGGAAAAAAATTGAAGCATACGGAGTTAAAAGAGAATATCACAGCTACAGTTCAAGGCAGTGATTATTTGATTTTGTCTACTTCTTATGATATTTTTTTGTGTGTGCCAGGATCTCGAGTGGATAATTGACATAGGTGCTTCTTATCATGCTACACCATGGAGGGAGTTCTTTGCTACTTACAGGTCTGAAAATTTTAGTGTTGTAAAGATGGGTAACTATGGCACATCAAACATCATTGGCATGAGAGATATCCATATAAAGACCAACCTTGGCTACAAATTGGTGCTTCAGGATGTGAGGCATGTAGTTGACATAAGACTGAATTTAATTTCAGTTGGAAGGCTGGACGATGAAGACTTTGATGTCAGATTTCATAGAGGGCAATGAAAGCTCAGTAAGGGTTCTATTATTGTAGCTAATGGAAAGAAATGTCATACATTATACAAATTACAGGCTAAAGCTTTTGTGAGTAGTTGAATACTATAGAGAAAGACTTTAGCATGAAGTTGTGACATAGGCGATTGGGACACATAAGCGAGAAAGGGCTGTAAGAACTTTCGAAAAGAGAGGTATTGTCATACCTCAGAGATATATGTTTGAACCCTTGTATCGATTGTTTGGTTGGTAAACAACATAGAGTTTCCTTTGTTAGTCCTGCCTTATCTAGAAAAATGCATGAGAGTTAAAAGGGAGACAGAAAGGTAATTGAGATCAGATAATTATGGTGAGTACACAAGATTATTTAATAATTATTATAGGTCACATAGTATCCAACATAAGTTGACAGTTCCTGGTACGCCTCAACATAATGCAATTACAGAGAGGATGAACACACCATTATAAAAAATATCAAATGTATGCTTTCGCAGGCCAAGCTACCCAAAAGGTTTTGGCATGAGGCTTTGAGGACTGTAGTTGATGTAATCAACTTATCACCATGTTCAGCTCTAGATGATGATGTTGCAGAGCATGCATAGTCAGTGAAAGATGTCTCTTATAGGCATTTAAGAGTGTTTGGTTGTCATGTATTTACACATATTCCAAACAATGAGAGATCTAAACTGGATGGTATGACAAAAGAGTGTATTTTCCTTGGTTACTCATATGATCAGTTTGGTTACAGGCTTTGGGATCCAGAAAAGCAAAAAGTATTCGGAAGCAGAGATGTTGTCTTCTTTGAGGATCAAATCATTAAGGATTTTAAGAATGAGGCACCAGCTAAGACTTCTGCAGAGGGATTTATAGATTGTGACCCAATTATTCCTTCAGTATATCAGGGTGATGGAGGAGATGTGCAGGACGATGGTGCAGAGCCAGATGTTGATCTACCTGCAGAACATGTTAAGCAGGAAGAAGAAAGAGAGCAAGTTCCCATAGAACCTTAATTAAGAAGATCTTTTAGACCACGTTAACCTTCAAGAAGATACTCTATATATGAGTATATGATGTTTACTGATGTAGGTGAACCAGAGAGTTATCAGGAAGTAGTTGAAAGTGAGCATAAAAAGAAGTGGTTTATTGTTGTGCAGGAATATATGGATTCTTTGCAGAAAAACCATACATATGATTTGGTGCAACTACCAGAGGGAAGTAAAGCCTTAAAGAACAAGTGAGTTTTCAGGTTGAAGACTCAAGAATATTGTACTCAACCAAAGTATAAAGCTAGATTGGTTGTGAAAGGCTTTGGTCAAAAGAAAGGTATTGATTTTAAATAAATTTTTTCTCCTATTGTTAAAATGTCTTCTATCCGTATTGCTTTTAGTATTGCTGTTAACCTATACTTGGAGATTGAGCAGTTAGATGTGAAAACAACTTTCCTTCATGGTGAGTTGGAGGAGAAAATTTATATGGAGTAACCAGAAGGTTTTAAAGTCAAAGGTAACGAAAATCTTGTCTGCAAGTTGAGGAAGAGTTTGTATGGGCTGAAGCAAGCTCCAAGACAGTGGTATAAAAAGTTTGATTCATTTATAATTGAAAATGAATACAAAAGAATAGCTTCAGATGATTATGTGTACATCAAACGGTTTGGTAAGGATTTTATTATTCTCTTACTTTATGTTGATGATATGCTTATCCTTGGGAAAGATATATCTATGATTGATAGGTTGAAGAAGGAATTAAGTGATTCTTTTATAATGAAAGACATGGGGCCAGCAAAACAAATACTGGGCATGCAGATTTCTCGTGACAGAAGAAAGAGAAAGATTTGGTTGTCACGGGAGAAATACGTTGAGAAGATATTGGATAAGTTCAGTATGAGTAATACAAAGCCAGTTGATTTTAATCTTGCAAGTCACTTCAAGTTGTGCTCAGATTAGAGTTTGTAAAGTGATGAGGAGAATGAGAAATATATAAAAGGTTCTTTTTGCTTCAGTAGTTAGAAGTTTAATATACGCGATAGTATATACGAGGCCGGACATCACATATGCAGTTAGTGTTATTAGCAGATTTCTTACAAATCTAGGTATAGAGCATTGGGTAACAATGAAGTAGATTTTTAGATATCTCAGAGGAAGTTCTAAAGTTTGTTTAAGCTTTAGAGGTGGACCACCTGTGTTGACAGGTTACACTGATGTAGATATGACAAGAGATATTGACACAAGGAAGTCCATATCAGGTTTTATACTTACTTTTGCAGGGGGAGCTATGTCATGGCAGTCTAGATTACAAAATTGCATTGCTCTCTCTACCACAGAGGCAGAATATATTGCTGCTATAGAGGTTTGCAAAGAAATATTATGGATGAAAGGATTCTTATAAGAATTATGGCTGAAACAAGAAAACTATGTGGTGTATTGTGACAGCAATCCATTTGTGCAAAAACCCAATATTTCATTCCAAGTTAATGCATATAGATGTTAGATATCACTGGGTCAGAAATATGCTTGAAAAAAAGCAGTTACAACTTTAAAAAATTCATACAGATGATAATGGGGCATACATGTTGACAATGACTTTACCGAAAGAGAGACAGGAGATGTGACGACAGTTGATTGGCATGGCTTCACATTGAGAAATTTTCAAGAAATGTTGATTTGACATTCATTTGTAAAGTTTTTCATTTTATTTGAGCTACTAGGAAGATAAGTAATCTTACTGTCTCCAATCGAGCAACTGGTGCGACTTATTTTTTCGGAGGAAATGAACGCCACCGACAGAGAGTTCTGCCAGTTATTTTGAATAATATCAAGATACATAGAGAGATATCATGTTTGTATGCCTATATGTAGATGATTTAATATTTACAAACATTAGTAGCTCCATGATTAAAGATTTTAAATATTCTATGAAGAAAGAGTTTGATATATACAAAATCTAACATTAATGAGATATCATGTTTGTATGTCTATATGTAGATGATTTAATATTTACAGACAGTAGTAGTTCCATGATTAAATATTTTAAATACTCTATGAAGAAGGAGTTTGATATGACTGACTTGGGCTTAATATCTTATTTTTTTGATATAAAAATTATATAAAATAATAAAAAAATTTTATTTAATAAGAAAATTATGTAAAAGAGGTTCTAAAAAATTTTCTACTAAAGATTATTATAGTATAGATATACCTATTCAGTATAACATCAAGTTAAAAAAAAAAAAAGAAAAAAAAAAAGGGGAAGGTCGGAGTCGTCACAGGTAATGCAGGGGGAGATCAGAAAGAACTGTGCTTTGGTCAACCACTAGGTAGTAGAAGATCTAAGAGATGAGTTGTGTTGAATTCATCCTCCGGTCTTCCATGATGAAATAAAACAGTGACTCACCCAGGAATAATAAGCCCACTCAGAGGCCTCCTCAAGTCTCAGCTTGGGTGGGGTCCCATAGTCTAATCGACAGCAGGAGTATGTACTTTTTCTTTTTTTTTATTCTCTCCCATCAATATTTTCTAAGCTTTATTTACTCTACGCATCATTCGCTCGTCTTGTGTTTTCGATTCTGGCAGTAGTAGTAGCCGTAGCATGTCGGGAAGCCATGGGCTGTGCCGCTTCTGCCTCGTCTTCCTTCTCACGATCCTCTTCCTAGCCCTTCTCTTCTACCTCACCTACCGCCCCATCAAGCCCCGTTACTACCTCACCGCCTTCTCTCTCCTACTCAATTCCTCTTCCTCGGCCTCCGGTGCCGGCGCTGTGGTGGCCTCCTTCGAGCTCGCCGTCAATAACCGTAACAAGGAGCTCGGCGTCTACCACGACCACCTCGGTCTCTCCCTCTATCTCTCCCCCTTCAATTCCTCCCCTTCCGCCACAGCCGTTGTCCCCGGGTTCTATCAGGGCCACCAGAGGACCGCATCCAAGGCGGGCTTCTTCAGTCCTCCTCCTCCTTCTTCTTCTTCTTCTTCCAAGGGCCCCTGGGCGGCGGTGGCGAACAGCTCGGCGGTGCTCCGCATCGCGGTGGAAACGGCGGTTCGGTACAAGGCGGTGGCGTGGAGGAGCCGGCGCCACAGGGTGAGCTTGGCGGCCGAGGTCGCGATCGACCGGGAGGGTAAGAAGACGGTGGAGGACAGGATCCGCTTCCGTTCCGGCGCGCCGCGGGGCTGCTGTGATGCTCCGTTCCGGCACTCCATCATCGCCGTTGTTTTGGTCGCTTGTGCGGAGCTGATGCTGAATGGACGGCTGTGATTTTGTTGCTATCTTTGTGGATTCATCGCCGTTGTTTGATTAATGCTCCTATTTACGTTTGTGTGTGTGTGTGTGTGTGTGTGTGTTTTTTTTTTTTTGGGGGGGGGGGTGGGGATTAATTTATTGACATTATTCCTGGCTTCTGGTGGAAACCGTCTTTTTCTTTATCACCAGTAATTGATAATACAACACCGAGTTCTACCCAAGTTAACATTATGCCTCCAAAACATCAGCGAAATCGAAGATCTCATATGGAGCCGCCCAAAAGATCCTCTCAAGATCGATCCAATTCCAATTCAGCGAGGTCCATGTCGGTAATATCCCTTAACGCGAACGGCATTTCCCTCCTCCTCCGCCGCCGCAAGATATTTCTCCCGAGGGTTTTAGAGATCCAACCTAAAAGCACACAGGATCGGGAGGAGGGGAGCCAAGGGTTTTGGTGTTCCAAAGGCGCAAGAGAAGAACAGCGTGAGGTTTTTTCTTTAGTAAAGTTATTTTAGTTTAGTAATGTTTAGATTGATCTATTTGAACCTTTTCTGTCACATCTTATCCTCATAACAGGGCTGATGGCTTCCTCTCGAGGCAGACAGTCCCAAATATTCTCGTTACTTCAGTTTTCTTATTCCCTGTCCCAAGTGGATTTTCATGATAAAAACCTACTGTCTTTTGTTGAATGCTACTTTGATGAGTAAACTTTTTAAGCAAATTATATGTCGTGTTACTTTATATACTGATTCTTTTTTTTTTTTTTTAAATGTTACTAACATATGTTAGGAACCCATGAGAGCTATACCAAATGCATGGTATCATGGATCGGGTGCAAAAAAAAAAAAAAAAATCATCATTGACAAATTATCAAGTATTACCAATGTCATTGTTGGAGGGAGATGGGTGTGATATTGACGCAACATCCCTCCCAAATCCTTCTTCTGCCAATCCTTCTACATCATACACCAGCTTTAGAAAATGCAAATGCTTGTAGCTCTAGGAGAGGATGCCGGTCAAGTTCTTCAGTGACCAATAGCTTCAAAGACAGAGAAGCCTGTAAAGATGTACACCCACTCCAATCCATATTTTCAGGATCCGATCGTAGGTACAACAACTATTGGCTTTTGCTTGGCCCATGTTCTGCAACTGATCCTCGCCATTGAAGGGTCTGTTTCGGGTCTTCAGAAGATGGTTTTTGGCAGATCATTGATACAGCACAGTTTGTTCACTTGCCTTTATATTTACTAGTTTTACGTTTCCTCTTGATGGTAGCTGTGAAGCTATTTTGACACATTCATTATTGTTACCTGTTGCTCTGTAACAGGCTCTGTTGTCCATCTTAGACAGCAGGGGTATGCAGGAAGCTCGTCTAGTTGCTTCTTTAGAGGAGGAAATCATTTCTCCGTCAAGCAATGTATGAGTATATGGCTGCTGCAATTGGAAACAGACATACAAAAACTTCTGAGCCATCTGATACAAATGCCAGTAGTGGAGATAGGATCTTCACCAACTTCAGATGTTGATAATGTTCTAATTACTTCAGAGTCCTTGGATAATTTATCAGTTGTTTCGGGTGCTACAGATCTTGAAATTTAGAGGAGCAGTCAAGAAAGAAGCAAAAGTGGGATCCCTTGCAAGCATTTGATAAATGGGTCTGGGATTCCTTTTACTCCACTTTAAATGCTGTGAAGCACGGTATGACCTTGGAATCATTGTCTCACTGTGTGAATTGTCATGATTTATTTTGGAGAGATGAAAAGCATTGTAAGACTTGCCATACTACATTTGAGATAGATTTTGATCTTGAAGAAAGATAAGCAATACATATAGCAACATATGGGGAACGAGAAAATGTGAGCGAGTTTCCCAAGCATAAAGTTCTGTCTTTGCGGTTGCAAGTCCTGAAGGCAGCAATCCATGCAATTGAGGTGACCTATTTATAACTTTTTTGTTAATATTCACTGATTTTTCACCTCTTGTAAATATCGACACACAATTGAATGCCAGTTTTCATTATACTGTTAAAATAATCTAAAGTTGATTTTATGTGAGTTTTCAGGAAAATATAAGTTCTTTTTTCCCCCCTTAGGTGAGCATGCCAGAGGCAGCATTAACGGGTACATGGACAACATCAGCTCATAAGCCTTTGGGTCAAGCGGCTTAGACGTGCAGCATCTTTGCTGGAACTTTTGCAGGTTTAATGGTATAATCATAATTTAATTTCTAATTTGATCAGTTAATTTCGGTACCTATAGTATGAAGAATTGACTTTTATGTTCATTTCCCTTTTGCAGGTTCTCACTGATCTTGTTGGTACCATAAATGAGCACTGGTTGTATGAATGCCCCACCATGGGCTCCAATATGGTTACAGATGATGTTATCATGCAATTTCAAACTATGCCCCAAGCAGCTTCTGCAATTGCACTTTGGTTGGTTAAGTTGGATGCTCTAATTGGTCCTCATTTGGAAAGAGTTCTGGCTGAAAGACCTCCAGTATCCATGCCCCAGTCAAAACGTGTATCATGATTATATTTTACTTTTATGCTTTACTTCATTTATGCCCATTATGTTAGTATTCTTGCTCATGCTATGCCCTTTAATATGGTACAAGTTTCTGATATCGTAAGCACCAGGGTATATCATTGCTGTTGTAGGGCATATTTTGAGACTAGAAGTCTAATACTTCTGTTGGTAGGGCAGAAGCATAATGTTTTATGTGGACTTTGTTTTATACTTCTGCTTGCTTTTTTTAACTTTGTTGATGATGAATGTCAATTCTGCTGCTGACTATGTCCTAAGTTATGTATTCGTTTTTTTTTTGTCATCAACTGCAAATTAGCTAGGTTCAGACGATAGTTCTAGGAAAGTCAATGCAATTTTCCAGAAGAGTTGTTAACTTGTTAGGGATGACTGAAGTGAATTTGCATATGTTCCTAAATGAATTTGGAAATGCTTCACAACATAATTGTTTGGCTTACCATTAATTTTGAGTTTCTGGCTAACTCTTTTTTCTTTTAATTTGTAAGTTTAATGTTGTGCAGACAAGGATCATTTGTTTTTTTTATATATTGAAAATATCTGGATGAATAAAAAAAAAAATCAGTTGCCATGAAGAAGGGCATTCATTCTTGAGGCCTAAAGGACTTGGTGGCCGTGAAGAAGTGAATTTATCCTTGAGGCCTAAATGATGCCAGAGATCCTTGAAGATATCTTTTAATAAAGCTAGAATAACAAATCTAAAATATTTTGGAGCAATGCATTTATGCCATTGATAATGCTTCTAGAATGATATGTAGATGCAGATGGGAAAAAATAGCTTTTGTCAGCATCTTTTTCTGGGAAAAGAAGGGTACCATAGCTTAGGTGCCATCGAGCTAAAGTTGCAATGAGCTAAATGTTGCTAAATATTTTCAATTCTGCCACAGATAATCATACACAACAAAGCATTTTAATTCTAAAGCCATCCATCAAGATATTTATTGAATAAACAAATATAAAATGTTGATGCTTCATTCTGAAGGCATGGAGATTAATTTGGTCATATCATTTGGTAGTTAGTAATTTGAGATTGAGAATGTTGTTTGATGCAACTAATTAATTTTCTTGTCTTTTGAAATACTATATATATATATATATATGGAAAATGAAGAACAAAAGAACCAAAATCATAGGCACCACTTAGTATTTCCACCATTGACTGCATTTTTTTATTGTGAAAAATAGAAAAACATTGCGGTCTTCTTTAAACTTAGGCTACTTTGACAGGTAGGCTTCTTCTTGTGCAAGGTGATCAAATATTTCTTTATCTTGCACATTCAGAGTGGTTTATTTGTGACAGTCACTAGTAGCTGATCCATCCATGGATGTTTTATCATTATGGAGATTTGATTTGTTTCAGGTAGGCGGAACTGTATTGATAGTTGGGATCAGAGGGTATTTTACAGTGAGGGCATTTTGTATTTAACATATGTCAGTAATGTTAGAATTTGATGCAGCCAATCCCAATATCTACTTCAAGATACTGATGTTTGCAGTCAGCATGACAGCCACGCCACGCCACGCCTCTTTGTTGGTCTTCTGCGGTGGGTCGCTCAAAGTTTTCGAGGTAGCAAATGGTTGACGCTGCAGCGCCCGCCTGCGACTATTTTGTATCATAATCTCGGGCAGGACAGGGATTGGCAGCTGCAGAAATAATATCAGGACGAGGTAATGGGGATGATGCCCGGGAAGTCATCTTTTGAAGAAATAATACCCGGGGACTCTTTAACTCGCCCAGCAACATTGATATCAGTATTGGTTACTTGCTCGGGCCAAGCAACAATCCTTTTTCTTAGAATTTTCTGGCTACTATCAGGTTCAGGCCTATATGAAAGAAAAAAAAGGATGTAAAAGCTCGTCATTTCAACGGCTTCATGTAATGGGGAGAGGTGGTTTGGTTGGGTGTCCGTCCTGTTATTATATTTGCTAGGAGATGTTCTCCTGTTATTTCTTTGCCGATCTGATCAATCTATCGAAGAGATGAGCTTGTTTGTTTTCTGGGCGACAAAGTTGGAACCTGGATCCTTTGGTTCAATTAAATGTTCTCCAGCCTGTCTTCGGTCTGGAAGAGCAGAGTCACAACATGCATCCAAGTGTGCCCAAATCCCACATCTTGTTTGTGAATCTAGTTATGTTTTGTGAGCTTGTTTTTGCATCACATTATTGGATTAGTTGGTGACAGCCTCTCAGCCAGCCCAATGGTAGTAGGAGGACTTGTTCGCCGGACCTGTCACCACACCTGGTGATCAACATGCCCCGTGAAGAATCAACATGTAAAGAAGGCAATTTTATCTATCAGGGGCAATTAATGATGTAGTGATGGTGGTGGTGGATCAATTTCTTCTATTCAGAAATCTTAGATCTATGTTGAAATTTTCAAATCCAATTTTGGTGATGAACAAAGAAATAATTGCTCTTTGATCAAGAAAACAGAGGGAACGCCCAGAGCAAGTCAAGAGTCCATCCATCTCCAATTCTTCTTCCCTTCGGGGGGGGGGGGGGGTTCTCATTTTTCCACGCTGCCTGCGGTCTTCGTTTGGCCAATACATTTCTTGAAAAGGACACGACTCCACCAGCGTAAATGCAGACAGCAGCGCTCCACGACACCCATCGATCGATCGCGTAGAAAAAAAGGTGCCACACCTTCCGAGCTGATTCAACGACCCGACTTTGACCAAGTCAACTCCTGTATCTGTATTCCGTGGGAAGTGGGGGGGGGTGTAATTCTAATTAAAATATAGAAAAAAGGTACCTTTTCTATATTTTTTAATTAGTTACTTCGGTAGTGTTAGTTAATTCTAAATTTTGCAAGATATTTTTATGTATCTATCAATCGTGGGTGATGTCTGACATACATACATCACACGAATAATTTGATTTCACGCGGGGCCATGGTTTGACCCGTAATTTTTATGAGACACGAGGATGGACCCCACTGCTTCGGCATTATTGCTATAGATACTTCCCATCTGGTTCACACCAACCGGCCAAAGAGCGTCACCATGTCTCCCTCTTCCCTATCCCCTTTCCTCAAGCTGCTGCTGCTGCTGCTGCCGCCGCTGCTCCTCCTCTCCCCTGTGATCAGCGCCAACCCGTTGTATAATATCTGCGGCAGCACCGGAAACTTCAGCGCCAATGACACGTACCAGACCAACCTGGGCAGCCTCCTCTCCAGCCTCGCCTCCAATGTTTCCGCTTCTGGCTTCACCAGCGACACCGCGGGGCAAATCCCGAACCAAGTGTACGGTTTCGCCCTCTGCCGGGGAGACGTCAACTCCAGCGCGTGCAGCTCCTGCGTCGGTACTGCCACCCAGGACATTCAGCAGATGTGCCCCTACTACAAGGAAGCTACGATCTGGTACGACTTCTGCCTCCTCCGCTTCTCCAACGCGAGAATTTTATCCGACACCGACAACTCGCCGGAGTTCTACATGTGGAACGTCAACAACGTCACCCGGCCGGATCGGTTCAGCAAGCTCTTGACTCTCCTGCTGAACCGTACGATAGAGAGCGCGGAGAACTCCGCCAAGAAGTTCGCCACCGGGAAGGTGAGCAACTTCACGTCGGCGTTCCCGACGGTGTACGGCCTGGTGCAGTGCACTCCGGACCTGTCGCGGACAGATTGCGGGACGTGCTTGCGGGGTCTGTACGACCCGCTACCGAGTCTATTGGTGGGAAAGGAAGGAGGGAGGGTGATCGGAGTGAGATGCAACATGAGGTATGAGGTGTACTACTTCTACCAAGGCAAACCCACGCTGGCGCTCACCGCTCCCGTGGAGACCGCATCGGAACCGACACCGCCGCCGGCCTCTCCGCCACTTGCTACCCCGGCCGTTCCCCAACCAGGTAAGTACCTACCTCGGATCATCTCTTACCATACCATATGCTCTTGTCGATTTCGAGTTGATGACTACAAATCATGGTTCTTCGAATCCACATACATGTAAATATTAGGTGTGTTATTTATTATATAATACTAATAATACTAATAATAATAATTTGAACACCAATTAAAAAAACGAGTATTATTTTTTATAAAAAAATATTCAAACGTAAAAAATAATGTGATCGTGATTATAGATATATATATATATATATATTGAAACGTAAAACACACGTCAAAGAGATCCAATAGCAGTAGACTGCTGGTGGTGGTCAAGACGGCCACTGCTGTTACCAGTCAAATCGGTCGTCAAAATGAGTGGCCTCCGAATTATACTTTTTCGGAACATAATCTAATTTAGATTCGTAAATAATGCAGTGTCATATCCCAGATTTATTAGAAATTAGCTAATAAATTCTTTATTTTAATATTTAATATTTATATTTTCAATTTAAATCTTTATTTTTATAATAATAATTTTTAATTAAAAATATATCTTTTTGGTAGGATCATAAGTGATAAAAAAAATTAAATCTACTAGAAATTACCTGAGATTAAATATAACATAATAACATAAAACTCTAAAAAAAATTATAACTTTTAATATTTATAAAATATCCAATAAATATGAAATGATAATATATTAATTTATTATAAAACTCATATATAAAAATTATTATTATTATTAGTGGTGTAGGACACAAGCTGATCTCTGTTCATGGTTCCTAATAAAGTTGTCTTAATATCTCCCTCTGTCTTCCTCACATCATCATTCATTGATAAAAGTTGACTGTAATTGGATTTCCTAATAACCTTAATACTTCATTCTCGATATCTTATATCAGCAATCATCGTTAGAATATAGTCGATTTAAACATTAAATCAATTTGGGTTTTTTTTTTTGGTTCCCAAATTTCTCTTTTGTTCTTGCATTTGTCTGTGCTTGAGGAGCTCACCATGCGCTGCCCAAGCGTTATGATGCTGATTGAGAAACGGGATGATGAGTTTTAGTGGCCATCCGTAGATGGAGGAGGAGGAGGAGGAGGAGGAGGAGGAGGAACAAAGAAGAACGCAACAGGAATAGTTCTGGCTATTGCCATACCTGCAGCGACTGCGGTGCTGATGCTCATCTCCATTGTTTGCGTCTGCTACTGGAGGAAGAGGAAGCAGACAACGAAACCTCCTCGTAAGTTTCCTTCATTGCAAATGCAATAGAAGCCATACCCTGCTTTGAACACAAGACTTGGTGCTTCTGAGGGTTACCATATAACTCACTCTTTGCCTCATCTTCTTCCTCCTCCTCTCTCCTTGTCCTCGCCAACTGGAGACGCTGCTGGGGAAAATTCTCTATCAACCCTGTGTTTGTCCTCCTACAAAATATGAAACAATTAGAATCCTTAGAGAACTTGGAAGCAATTCTTTCCTTTTTCTTGTCATGATTTTTCCTTTTTTTTAACATGCTTGCAATTGCTTGGTGTTTCATAGACGAAACTGAAGAGGAGCAAATCCCCAGTGTTGAATCACTACTGTTTGATCTATCGACGATACGACTTGCGACAGCCAACTTCTCCACAGAGAATAAAATTGGAGAAGGTGGATTCGGAGCAGTGTACATGGTACAACCCCAGCCTTCTCCTCCTCAGTATTCCAGTTCAAAATCTCGCTCTTGCTCCGTCCTCACGCTATAACATGGTGTGCAGGGACTGCTACCGGATGGAAGACAAATAGCGGTCAAGAGACTGTCCAACACTTCTGGGCAAGGACTTGGAGAACTGAAGAATGAGTTGGTTTTGGTCGCAAAACTCCAGCATCGGAATCTTGTAAAGCTTCTGGGAGTTTGCTTGGAGGAAGAGAAGATGATTATCTACGAATTTGTGACTAACGGAAGCCTCGACACCTTTCTTTTTGGTTATTCTCCTTCTCTCTCTCTCTCTCTCTCTCTCTCTCTCTATATATATATATATATATACACACACACACACACACACACGCACACTACTACTCCTCTTCTTCGCCAAAGTGCTTGAGGTCCTAAGATCCTTTTCGTGCAACAGATCCTGCGAGAGGCGAACAGCTTCATTGGGGAATCAGATACAAGATCATCACCGGAATTGCTCGAGGCCTTCTATACCTGCACGAAGAATCGCAGCTAAGGATCATACATCGGGATTTAAAAGCCAGCAATATCTTGTTAGACGCAGAGATGAACCCCAAGATCTCAGACTTCGGTTTGGCAAAGCTTTTTGGTGGCGACCAGACTCAGGGCACCACAAGCCGAATCGTGGGAACTTTGTGCGTAGCACAACAACAACTAATAGTATTAGTCTTTTGTGTCTACTCCTTGTTTTTGATGTTGATGGATCGATGTTGATGATCTCATTGCAGCGGCTACATGGCGCCGGAGTATGCGATGCAGGGCAAGTTTTCCATCAAGTCGGATGTGTTCAGCTTCGGCGTTTTGGTTTTGGAGATTCTGACGGGAAGAAAAAACAGTGGTGCCTACGACTCCGACGTCGCCGAGGACCTTCTAAGCTACGTAAGTGGTTTCTTTTTTTTTTTGTTGTTGTTGTCATAAAACAATTAGATCACAATACATACATACATACGACGACGATGAATAAATCATTGTGTGAAATAGATATGGGAAAAATGGCGAGGAGGAAGAGCCATGGAGATCGTAGACCCAGGCTTGGGTGGGCAGTACCAAGGAGGCGATGTGTTGAGATGCGTCCAGGTTGGGCTGTTATGCGTTCAAGAAAATCCACATGACCGGCCGACGATGTCGACGGTGGCTGTGATGCTCAACTCCGAGACCGTCTCCCTCCAGTCTCCTTCACGACCTGCGTTCTGCGTGGGTAAGAGTGGCGCGAATGCAAACTTGAGCTCAAGTAACTCCAGCCTTCCGGTCGAGAAATCTGATCGACAAACCAAGTCATTTCCGTTGTCACCAAACGAAGTTTCGGTTTCAGAAATAGAACCGAGATAGGAACAGCAAAAGGGCGGCCACTCTCCATCCCAATGCATGTCTTCCTGTTCCTTCTCCTCTCACACACACCGCCTCCCTACATCTCCTGTTGTGTGCTCTCCTCTCTCCTTTTATCCCATCCATCTCATTTTATATATATATATATATATTTATATTAGGAGTAGTATCACCGGAATTCAAGCAAATGAAATGTCAAAAAAGGATTCCATGTAAATCCGCATAGATTTACTCTTGAATAAATGCTGTCATACCTCTCTCTCTCTCTAACTATTTCCTCCTCCTCACTACTTGTGTACTCTTTTTTCTTAAATAGTAGTAATAAGTTGTTACCAACTACACATTAAAAAAATAAAAAAAAATCAAGACAAATATAAATAGAAAAAAGAAAAACTATCTTGACCTTCTTCTTACAATATCTTAATTTAACGCTACAGGTTTAAATCCTTGATATTTGACCAAATCTAGATGCCATCTATTTATAGGTATAGAATAAGATAACATTATTATTATATCTCTTATTTTAATTAACTAAAACTATATCTAATTAACTTATATAAAAGATTATAACTTTAAGTCTTAACACTCAAGTCTTCTTCTTTTTAGCACAAGTCTTAGAGAGATTTAGTATAAAAAAAAATCTATGATTTTTTTTTTTTTTTTACTTTCGTGACCTCAACTATTGACTCTTTACAGCTCCTTGATGCTTGATTTTAATATATTTAGTTTTTTCATGATAAATTAGATTTATAGTTAATTTTACAACACTTTTGATTGTCACACTATAAAATAATTGGTCTGTTAGTTGATGGCAAACATATTTGATAAGACACTTTAGCTATATACACTCTTTGGTAGCAAATGAAGAAGCCTATATTCTGATTCAATTGTATAAATAGATCGATTATTGTTTCCTGCTACACCATGAGATACAGATATAACTGTATTTAAAAAACATAAATTGAATTAAATATATGATTATTCAAATCAACTTCCAAATTAATAATTTATATAATCATACAATTCAATATGAATATCCTGTAGAACATGACTTTTTTGGATACAAGTCAAATATTAGCGGCAGACCTCCAAAAGCCTCGCCTCACAATAACAGACGGTCGAAGATCTTCCCCGCACCCCCTTTTTTTAGGCGTTACGGGAACACCACTTCAGGGGACGAAAAAAATGATAGGACTAGTTATGGGTCAGCCCATCTCATTAAGGCCCCTCCTACTCAGCAAACCACGACAACGATTAGGGAGCTGCCACCAACCCAACTGGTAAGGTACCCGACCGAGGTGGCATAGTGCCGACCTAGATGCCACGATCACAGCCAAGATGGAACACCCATAAATGAGGGATTGTACGTACACAATTGCCTCACGTCGGTCGGATGTACAACGATGTTAGCACTCGATAAGGTCGAACAACTACCTTACCCCAGTACATCGACAACGGTGAGGGCAAGGGTACAGACGATCAAACACCTGGTGAGCATAAAAACCCCTCCTGGGAATAGTACCAAGGGTCTTTTCTCTTTTTCCTTTCTAGGACCTCATCTCTCCCCGTTGAGCCTTCAAGGCCATTTCGGTCAGAACATTGAATTGACCGTCAGAGGGGCCACGTCGAGCGTCCCCACCGCGACACCATCTTTATGCTGGATCCTAGACAGACCCTGAGAAGGAGGAGTCTGAGACACATTCCCAAGAAACCCAACTGGCCTTTCCCGAGCTCCTAAACTGCCTCTCGACAGACGTGGACGAGCTGGGACAGAACCCAACCGTGCTTAATCCTCGATCGCGTCCTCAAGTTACACAACAATTTTTATTATATTTTGAGGATACTTATTAGCATTCTTCAGCGGTGCTTTGTATTTGTTCATGGATTCAAACTGGAAAGCTCCATAAGACAAATTGGTTTTTCATAACATTTTCCATGCTAAAAGGCTTCCTTCCATACTTTTTTTAAAATAAATTTGTAGTAGTTGCCTCTCCTCTCCTATATGCGAGTAAGTTTATGTTGATTCATTTTGAAGGACTGCCGATGTGTAGCTTCATTCTATCAAAAGAAAAATAAAACAAAGATAAACTTGTCACTACGATCCTATCACTTTCCAGTGATAGGATGTGTTCATATGTAGTCACGGAACTAACCTGTGATCACCATAGTATGGTGTTTATGTGTTTATACAGACACACATATGGGTCAAGAACATATGGGTGCATTTCCAAACAAGACTGCCATAAAAGAACTTGCAATTAGAAATCTGGAGAGAGAGAGAGAGAGAGAGAGAGAGAGAGAGAGAGAGAGGATCAATACACATAAAGAAAGGAGGCAAAGCATGACACCAAATGAATGAATAATACACTGAGAGAGAGAGAGAGAGAGAGAGAGAGAGAGAGAGAGGATCAATACACATCAAGAAAGGAGGCAAAGCATGAGACCAAATGAATAATACACTTGACATCTTGGCAAATCACTTTCCTAGAGTTTTCCTGACATCCAATTCAGGAATGATTCTTGGGCTGCTCATCATCTTAGCAATGTGGACTTAGCAACACCACCAAGAGAATGCTGGATGGGACTGCATTCTGCAGAAACCCTATTTATTTGGCCACTTCTGTGATGCCTGTGATAGGTTGGGCTGCTTAGGTGGAATTCTGAATGAAGCATGCTTGCTAGTTGCTATCTATCAGAGAATTCTACATAAAAAAATGTTTCTAACATATCCTGATTGAGAATTATTACTGGTTCCTCACCTGCATGAACAAAAAAGCAGGAACACAAATCACAAGCAATCAGAGAAAAAACCTGCACCTGCAAAAATCTCACCATACCAGCCAGCCTCATTTATGGTTAACCCGAACTAATTCAATAAAATTACTTCTGATGGCTCTTAGTATCCCGATTTTAACCCAGAAAACTTCTGAAAAAGAAACTAAACAAGGACCCAGACACCCAAAGTTCTCTTTCAGGAAGAGAACATGGTGATTTCAGATACTCTGTCGGCATTCTCTGTCTATTCATCGGAGACCACCTCTTGGTAGCTGCATTCATGGCTACACAATGCTTTCTCTCCTCTGCAAGAAGAACATGGATCAACCAAGTCACACTCTATCAGACCCTATTATTTTAAGAGAAAAATGACACTATCCTAAGGCAGAAGAGAAGCAGGAGCCATAATTTTAAACCAGAAGCTAAATTTTCTTCAATAAGCCTGAAACTGGAATGCAGCCATATCAGGTATTTATATTGTGCAGACAGGACTAAGAAAAAAAAAAAAAAAAAGAAAATTTTGGCAATCAAGATTTAAATTTAGAACAATGTCAAACGAGGAAAAGCAATTTGTGGTGGCATGAACATCTATGAGGAAGATACACAAATACAATGGTTAAACAAGACAAATCAGTTAGGACTAGTGGCGTGAGGACAGATAAAGAAAGACCTAAAAATGACTTTGGAAACAATAAAAACAAAATCATTTTCAAATAGAGATTTGACGTCTTGTAGGGTAAAAGTTCATGATATTGCCCTCAATCAGGCTCAATAATGGAAAGAAAATTGATAGAGCTGATGCTAGAAAGTTGAGATCTTATGGCTCAAGCTGTTTGTCTCAATTACAACATTTATGGTGATAGAACTGGACCTATCTATACATTACAATTGGGACATGCAGTGGCTATCCTAATGGATGTTTTGATTTACAAACTTATTGCATTCTCAAATATTACAAGAAAAAAGTTAAAGTTCTGATCATGGGTTGTGGGCAACAGCAACCCTAGGTGGTTCTCAATGACCATTGCAAGGTTGCAGCTTCAGAAATGAAAGAGACTTGCATACTCGGGGAACGGCAGAATGAACCAAAGAACAATTAGCTCTAGACTAAAAAATCAGTGGTATTTGACTTACTATTAATAATATATCAGATCAAAGTAAAACTGTTCATAGGTTCAAAATTATGACAGTATCAAAAACTTATACTGGTGATTTTATTAGCTAATAACAAAACTCAACTCAGCCAAGGAAAGAAAGAACTGTAATCATTTCAAAAACAAACTTAAGCATCTGGTTTTGACACTAGGCAATTCAAAGTATCCATATTACAAGAGGTAGAGACTAGCTAACCAACCTGTGAAGAGAAATTAACTTCCCCTTCCTAATATCCTCCTTGCGAGAAACACAGCAGCTCAATGAAGTATCTGCAGCATATCCTGACGGATGTTCCAAACATGTACTCTCCTTCATGGTAAGGAACTCTTTGTCGCAGCTCTCAATGATGCAATCGTAAAAGATATGTGTTTTCTTCGGGATAGGCCCATGCGATATCACACAAGTGTAATCTTCCGAGAGCTCAATCTCGGTTGGGGACATGTGACCCATGAACAACTGAGGAGAGGAGACTGAATCAGAAACCATTTTGCCAGGTAAATATGAATCCATCTGAGAAGTCTTAGTCTTGCTACCGAACTCCATGATAGACCGAGGAGACTCAACGGGCGCAGGAGATATGGAGCTGGATGGACCAGGAAGTGTTTGAATCTTAAGCTGAGACCCGAAGACAACCATCCTACACCCTACATCACCAGTCTCCTCATTGCTCAGAGCATCGATAAGGGCAAGTCCAATGGCTCGTGAGCTTCGATTGTGCCAAGGATGGTGTCTACTCTCAGTACCAGTGGTGGCAGCTGCATTCTCTATAAACAGGGGCATTGTCTTGCGACGATCAGATGAGGACCGGTCCCCAGTGGCTGAGAATGGTTTGGTCGCTAGCATGGACCTGGGACTTATTGCATCCTCAGGGTACATGGAACTCTTCCTCACAGAGCAGCCCTCCACAAGGAGATTTGGAGAAGTGAAGGCGGGGTTGGGAGGTGGGGAAGAGGTGGTATCAGGCATCAACTCTTTTTTCCTGCTGACTGCCTTGGACCTCTCCCTCAGAATAATATCTTGAATCTTTGATCTCAGGAACATGGAAATAAGCTGCTGCAAATAGGGAGGCAGACCAAAATGGAAGACTTGCGCAACAGAGAACAAAAGGAGGAGGATAAAGCAGCTGGTTCTTTTCCTCTCTCTCTCTCTCTCTCTCTCTCTCTCTCTGCGTCCAAAAGATGGGGTTGAAGACAATAAAGTAGCACAAATGGCAGTTCAAAAACTACATCTTGATGTTGTGAGACCATTAACTCACCTGGACTGGCAATCAACAGAGAGATGAGGCTACCATGTTGAAGAAGAACAAAAAAGGACCACAAAATCTCTCCTTTTTGATCAATATGGATTCTGCGTATTCCAGTCTTCTTCCCTTTGTTCCTTCTTTCTTTCTTGATCAAACCCCTCAGTCTCTGTAAGAGACCTGTGGAGAATATGAAGTGCAATCGTAGGATACATCTAGCCTCGACAACCATGAATCAAGCACACACACATAACAAAAAAAAAAAAGCCTTCTTTTCCTTACTATTTGAGAACAATATCGCCGAAATCAGAAGAAGGGCTCGTCCTAATCAAGCTGCCATCTTTCTTGCAGGCCAAGCAAATTGAGCACCGGAAGGCGAGAATCCACGCTCAAGGGTCGCGCCTTTCTGCGAGCCCTGCGGAATCCACATCCGGGCGCGGCGGTGGATGAAGGAGAGGTGACGCTGCCGCGACCACTTGTTTTCCCCTTCCCGTTGCAGTGCGGACGCTCTGTTTCGTTCTCGATCGTACGCGCACGCTGTGTTTCCTTCTCGATCGTACAGGTGAGTCGACACCGGTCGAGGCACATGCGGAGGTACGACTCGGCACCAAATCGGTCATACGGGTGATGACTCGTCCTCTCCATATATATATATATATATATATATATATATATACCGATCATATATGTGATTATTGCCTTTTTGACGTAGGGATAGGTTTCCTATCTCGGATCACCAAACACACAAAAGCATCGTCCCATTGGCTTCTAAGCGGGCCCCGCACTATAAGGGCGTAGCCCACAGGTGTCATCCAATGAGACGGCTTCCGGCCGCGTTTGATCACTTGGCCGAAAACCTTCAGCTAAATATTCACTTAATTGAAAATATATGATTCATCGATTGCATCACAATTTTACGTGAAATAAATAGTAAAAATAGCTACTGAAAGGAAATTTTATATTCAAATTAAAAACGAAATAAAGTTCACCACTACTCTACTTGTTATTTATTTTTTTAAAAAAATAATCATGCATATCAAAACCATTAAATCGGATACTCTCAAATGAGCTAAACTCGGAGATGAGTTCAAGTGGGCCGACCCGCCGTGTCTTCCCACTCGGTCACCTCGTGGTGAGTCGGATGCCATTTGACATGGGGCCGATGGCGGCGGGTCCCTCAACATCCATTTCAATCCCCTCGTCCTTTTTGTCCTCTTCGGCGCTGTCCTCCTCTCGTTGTACCGCTTTCGCACACGTGTAGTGCGGCTCCCACCGGAAACCGTAAGGAGATTGGGACACCCTATTCGTGTGTATACATACGTATCCCTCCGGTATGCCCATTTCATATACACTGCAACCTTATATTTAAAGTATTTAGATATGACTGATAATGGGCTGACTTATCACACGTCACGTCACGTCTTCAACTGACCTAATATACTCTCAATCAACCTAGTATAGGTATGATCGATTTGGCGCATGTATGACCGACCTAGCGTAGGTACGATCGACCTGACATACATGACATAATCAAATATAGGTTCAGCGAGGACCTTAAGACCATACGGGGCCATACGACATCGGCACAAAGGATAGCAACAACATTAAAGAATTTGGTACGGACGACCTCCGCCAGGCAGGTATAAAAGCCACTTCTGAAGTTGTGGAAAAAGGGGGGTTCTCGCAAAAACTCTCTCTACATTCTAAATACTCAGACTATTTCGGTCGGGGCACTGACTTGATCGTCAGAGGGGCCACGTTAGGTACCCCCACCCCGACTAGGCCTTTATGTAGGATCCTGTGGGAGCCTCCGAACAAGAGCATCTCGAGACGCACATCCGAGCAAGAGCATCTTGAGATGCACATCCGAGACCCCGTTGACATCTCTCGAGCTTTCTCGCCTCTTCCCGATCGACGTGGACAAGCTTGCGCACATGGGCAGAACCAAGCCGTGCTGACTCCTCAGCCACGGCATAAAGTTTCACAACATCTTAGGGCTAGGAGGGTCTGATGTCATAAGATCGCTCGTAATCGAACAACTCAAATGAGCATCTTGAAGAGATCTCAATAGCCCAACATACCCTCAGGTTCGAGGGGCAACTCCCATTCCCCCTTCGTGAAAAATATGACGGCTCCGACCCAATAGAGCATATCGTCGCTCTCCAACAATAGGTGATCCAATATGGCAGCTTTGACACTCGGATGTGTCGAGCTATTTCCACCACCATTCAAGGCCTCGCTCGAGTGCGATTCAACATCCTGAGTCATGCACCTCGACCAATAGTGCTCCAGTCGTGCATCTCGGCCGGATAGTGTATAAGTCGTGCACATTGGCCAAACAATGCTTGAGTCATGCACCTCGGCCAAACAATGTGTGAGTCATGCACCTTAGCCAAACAGTGCCCGAGTCATGCACCTCGACTGAATAGTGCTCTAGTTGTACACCTCGGTCAAATAGTACCCGAGTCATGCACTTCAGCCAAACAGTGCCCGAGTCATGCACCTCGGCCAAATAATGCCCGAGTCATGCACATCGGCCAAACAATGCCCGAGTTATGTATCTCAACCACTCACGAGCCCGAGCTACGCCTTGAGGAAGTCGTAAGCCCCAACAGCAGTGCTTGGCCACTCACGAGCCCGAGCTATGGCTTGGGGAAGTCGTAAACCCTAGCAGTAGTGTTTGGCCGCTCACGAGCCCGAGCTACGCCTTAGGAAAATCGTAAGCTAAAGCAACAATGCTCGGCCACTCACGAGCCTGAGGTACGCCTTAGGTAATTGATGAGCCTGAGCAGCAGTGCTCGACTACTCACGAGCCCGAGCTACGCATTGGGAAAATTATAAGCCCAAGCAATAGTACTCGGCCACTTAAGAGTCCGAGCTATGCCTTGGGCAAATTATAAGCTCGAGTACAAGTGCTCGGCCACTCGCGAACCTAAGCAACAATGCTCGACAAATCATGAGCCCGAGCAACAATGCTAAGTCACTCATAAGCCTGAGCTACGCCTTGGGCAAATTATGAGCCTGAGCAACACTGCTCGGCCACTCATGAGCTTGAGCTACGCCTTAGGCAAGTTATGAGCCTGAGCAGTAGTGCTCGGCCACTCACGAGCCCGAACTACGCCTTGGGCAAATTATGAGCCCGACCAGCAGTGCTTGGCCACTCACAAGCCCGAGCTATGCCTTAGGCAAATTATAAGCCCAAGCAACAGTACTCAGCCACTCATGAGCCCGAGCTATGCCTTAGGAAAATTATGAGCCCGAGCAGTAGCGCTCGGCACTCAAGAGCCCGAACTACACCTTCGGCAAATTATGAGCACGAGCAATAGTGCTCGGCCACTCACAAGCCCTAGCTACACCTTGGGTAAATTATAAGCCCGAGCAGCAGTGCTCAACTACTCACGAGCCCGAGCTACGCCTTGGGAAAATTATGAGCTCGAGCAGCAATTCTCGACCACTCAAGAGCCTGAGCTACGCCTTGGGCAAGTTATGAGCCTGAGCAGTAGTGCTTGGCCACTCACGAGCCCGAGCTATACCTTAGGTAAATTATGAGCCCAAGCAATAGTGCTCAACCATTCACGAGCCTGAGCTATGCCTTAGAAAAATTATGAGCCCGAGTAGTAGCGCTCGACACTTAAGAGCCCGAACTACACCTTTGGTAAATTATGAGCTCGAGCAATAGTGTTCGGCCACTCATAAGCCCTAGCTACACCTTGGGTAAATTATGAGCCCGAGCAGTAGTGCTCAACCACTCATGAGCCCGAGCTACACCTTAGGAAAATTATGAGCTCGAGCAGTAGTTCTCAGCCACTCAAGAGCCAGAGCTATGCCTTGGGCAAGTTATGAGTCCGAGCAGCAGTGCTTGGCCACTCACGAGCCCGAGCAACAGTGCTCGGCCACTCATGAGCCCGAGCTACGCCTTGGGTAAATTATGAGCATGAGCAGTAATGCTCCACCACTTACAAGCCCGAGCAATAGTGCTCGACCACTCACGAGCCCGGGCTACGCCTTGGGCAAGTTATGAGCCCGAGCAATAGTGCTCGACCACTCATGAGCCCGAGCAACAGTGCTCGACCACTCACGAGCCCAAGCAAAAGTGCTCGGCCACTCACGAGTCCAAGCTATACCATGGGCAAATTATGAGCCAGAGCAATAGTGCTCGGCCACTCACGAGCCAGAGCTATGCCTTGGGTAAGTTATGAGCTCGAGCAGTAGTGCTCGACCACTCACGAGCTCGAGCTACGCCTTAGGAAAATTATGAGCCTGAGCAACAGTGCTCGGCCACTCACGAGCCTGAGAAACAATGCTCGACCACTCACGAGCCCGAGCTATTATTAAATAATTATTATTCTTAAAAACTAATTTATATCCACTAATTATCAAACAAGAGATGGAATTAATATTTTTGATAATAGAGGGAACATAATAGCATACATCTAATGTAATAATAGCTCCACTAGACAGATGTCGGGTGACCTCTCCAACAACTCTTGCTTCATTGCCCATCTTTAGGTCCATCTCACCTCTAACCAATCTATTAGGTCTTATAAGAAATCGCAACAAATTATAGATATAATAAGCACTCCCGGTATTCAATACCCATGTGTTATCATGAAACTGTTAAGTGGAGACTGATCATGAATATACCTAAAGCTTCTTCAAGCTTCTATTTCGCCTTATCTATAAGGTATTTCTTACAGTTCCTCTTTCAGTGCTTGTTTTGGCCATAGTGGAAGCACTGTCCTTTGTCCATTACCGGGTCTTTCTTGGCAACCTTTACCTTACCCGATCTTCCTTTGCCCTTACCCTTCTTAAGGGTCTTACTAGCCTTCCTTTTCTTCTTGGTCTCACCGATATAGAGAACTGACTTCTCCTTCTTGAAGGCACTCTCAGCTTCCCTCAACATATTGAGGAGCTCAGTGAGAGTCAACTCAAACTTGCTCATGCTAAAATTCATGATGAAATAAGAAAAGGAATATGGTAGGGTTTGAAGTATAAGATCAATGCACAAGTTTTTCTCTAAGACTATTTCTAGACCTGTGAGTTTCTCGATCCACTATATCATCTTTAGGATATGGTTTTCAACCAATGTTCCTTCTGTCATCTTGGCTTGAAAGAGTCTCTTGGATATCTCATATCTTTGAGTTCTTCCTTATTTCTCAAACAGTTAGCAGAGATAAAGAAGAATAAAGTCTGCATACATGCTCTCATGTTACCTCTATAACTCAGGAGTCATAGAGGCAAACATATAACATTTTGCCAATTTGGAATCATCTATATACTTCTCATAGCGAGCGATCTCATCCTCGCTTGTCCCTTCTTTTGGTGTGAGCACAATTGTATAAATGACATATGTGATTTTCTCTGCTGTGATAACAATTCTCAAATTACGGAGCCAATCAGCGTAGTTTGGACCAATGAGACGATTGACATCAAGAATGCCACGTAGGGGGCTTGTGAGCGACATATTTCTGACAAACAAGATATAGCACAAATAAATAACATACAGATTTTACAGAAAATACTAATTAAGATTAACTCTATCTTAATGTAGTCCCACTATTTTCCTAGCGAATCACGAGACACACTCGACATGAGAGACGAAAGTCTTCGGTAGACTCCCAGTGGGGATCGGGAACCAATATACATGTTAGTACAACCTCGAGGGACTCGACCAGTTACACTAAAGCCTAAAAGGTAGACAACTCTTGTCAATCACAACTCCTTGTGATTCCCGTCATATTTGGCCTTTGAACCATCATGGTCTCGAGGGACTCGACCAACCATGATGTTCAGTTAAGTCATCACCATCGTTATAAGATGAGTATGATTCGATGATATGCCCTTGAGGGACTCGACCAAGCATAATATGTCCTTAGGTCACTAGTGACATCTCTATATCATAGGCAAGAACTCGATCACGTAAATAGATGAGCCTTGAGGGACTCGACCAACTCAACCTATGTCATGATTTAATTTTTTCTTATAACAATGGAAGGTCACGTGGGTTAATCTTATTGCCTCATGTTTGTTGACTTAATATTATCGTAGGAGGGGTTTTTGTTTTGTATCAGTCTTCTAATATGTCCTGTCACACATATACATTATATATATATATATATATATATATATATATATATATATATATATATATATATATATATATATATCTAGTAGGTGTATAACACATCACATATGCAAGCCACACTAGATTATCATGAGACGTCATTTAATATAATTAAGCCCGAGCCAATGGGTCTAATTACTTATAATAAGATTTATGTGTGCATTGGTGTATCTCCATGTCCTATGATCGTTGATCTCGTCATCATCGGTTCAGTCAGATCCTTGTCGCTTTACTTTACATCGTGATCTCCCACCACGACATCGTGGGTCTCACTATCACCTCGCTCCCACTGCGTCTCTCCACGCAAGGCACGCAGGCATGACAATAAACGAGAAAAACGTAGGCTCGCAGGCCCTAATAATAATAATAATCATAATTACACACATCACAACACATGCCTCATAATCATCCATCCATATCATATATCACATCACATATAAGATTACTAGATATATAATAATTAATTAAACTATTTAATTAATTATTTTTTAAAAATTAGGATATAATTAGAATTTTTAAAATTATCAAGGATATTTTTAAAATTATGGACAAAAGGACAATCCTTAGAATTTTCTAAATTATTGATGGTATTTAGAAATTATGGACAAAATGACAGACTTAAAAATTTTTAAATTCAAAGGGGCAGAATAGTCCTTTTCCAGAAAACAAAAACCCTAACCCTAGCTGCCTTACCCTTGTAGCCACCGCCCTTGCTTGCGGCGGTCTTTCTCGGTGGCACCTCCGCGGCGGTGGCCGCAGTGTTGCCCTTCGCGTGGGCTGCGGGTGCTGGCGCCTCATGACGGCCGTGGCATGCACCATTGGTCGCCTACGGCGTCGTGTTGCAGCGATCGCCTTGCGGCGTCACCGCAGCCCAACCTCGGGCCGGTCGCCCTTAGCGACTATCCCCATAGGGGCCTTGGTCGCTTGCGCCCTGCGGGTCCCGGGCCGACTACCCATACAAGGGGTGCGTGGGTGCCGCCTGCACCTTATTACCTTTGCTACGAAAACGTAGTAAGAACGCGTAGAATAGTTATACGCGATTCAATCTCATCACACGTAGTTTAAAATCAATCTTTCGCACAAAAACCTTGGCTTTGATACCATTGTTGGGAAACCTCAGGGGAGCATCACATGTGCAGCGAAAATCAAAATAAAATTAATTTCCCACGCAGATCAAATCGTCGTGCAAAAGATTGGATCGGCCTGTTCAACTCCCGAGCAGTAGTGCTCGACTAGTTCAGCTTTTAAGTAGAAGTGCTCGTGCAATCCATTTACCGAGCAATAGTGCTCAGTGAGTTCAGTTCGAACCGATGCTCGGCTTTAGTTCGAACAGCGATTTCGACTAGTTCGATTCGAATAGTAGTGCTTGGCCAATTCAATTCCGGCGGCGGTTTCGACTTCACTCGAGTAGCAATTCTCTCGATCATTTTATCAGATTAAATTATGATAAATGATATAAGAATTAATTTATAAATTAAATCTTATATGCGCACTAGGTTAAGGCTTGATCCTTACAGAAAGAAAGATTGTAACATCCCAATTTAATCCCACATCAAAATGGTATAAGATTTTAATTCACATATTTGAGTTTTATAGATGTATTATTATTAATTTAGATTTAAATAATTTTGATCTAGCGATTTAATAGAGATCATGTTACGACAATAAAAATCTTTAAACTCACAAATCTACAACTAAAAGCTTCAGACACTCCGGCCGTTGACCCTACAGCTTTGAGCAAACACCAGATGATGCTGGCGAAGCTTCGTTGAAGATGATAGCCCCCCCCCCACAGGTCCAAGGATGCCATGGCGCTGAAGAGGATGATGATGACAGACCAACTAGTAAAACACATCCACAGTGCTGCCATTTGTTTTACCTGTTCCTGAAGCAACAAAATCTTGATGGGTTCTGAATGAACAAGTTTTTCTTGAAATGGAGGCGCGTGTCACTGTATATGTCAAGCAAAAGAATTAGATCAAAAGAGATTAGTACTGGATTGCACTCAAAATATCAATGTAAGCCAATGGAGATCATGCAAGTGACGTGTAGAACACATGAAGCTACCCACATCTGACAACTAAAGCCAACGTTTAGGCCGTAATAAAGTCAACATGAAGTTTTGAATAAGTTCCTTCTCTTGTTTTCTAAACGCAGCCAGAAAGACATCAACTCCATAAACATAAGCTCTTAAAATAGCAAGTGAAATCAAGCATATGAAGAATAATCTATTGGTTTGAAACCAGTGAAATTTTATACTGATTAAGAACTATAATATAAATAAAACATACAGTAGATTTGTTGATAATAGATTTATGCTCACTCTACTTTGCATAAAAACTGACTTCCAGCACCATCTACCAAGAGAAGTTTTAGGCTGTGTAACAAGCCAACATGGAGTTCTCAATGAGGTATCCTTTTCTTCAGTTCTTGTTCTCAAAGAGCAACCAGAAAGACCTCAAGTGGTAAACATAAGTTATTAACATAGCAAGTGAAATCAAGCATATAGAGGAA
Organism: Ensete glaucum; assembly: GCA_021527575.1. Classification (NCBI taxonomy): domain Eukaryota; kingdom Viridiplantae; phylum Streptophyta; class Magnoliopsida; order Zingiberales; family Musaceae; genus Ensete; species Ensete glaucum. The sequence goes on from CM038554.1 coordinate 33,865,913, forward strand.
TATGAAATCAGTGAAACTTTTGTACAGGTTTAGAAAATTAAAGTATACACTATAATAACGATAAAACAGACAGCAGATTTGTTCATGATAGATTTCTTATGCTCGCTCGACTTAGTGTAAAGCTGGCTTCATCACAATCTTCCATATATCTAACGAGGAAAGCCAAAGTTTAGGCTGTAATAAGCCAACATGGAATTTCCAACGAGTTGTCCTTTTTCTCATTTCTTGTCTTCTAAGAGCAGCCAGAAAGACCTCAAGGCATAAACACACACTCTTAAAATAGAAAGTGAAACCAATCATGCAAAGGAATACTCTACTGGTACAAAACCAGTAAAACTTTTTACTTATTTAGAAAATTAAGTACAAACTGTAAATATTGGTAAAACATACAGCAGATTTGTTGATCGTCGATTTATTCTCAATCTAATTTGCATAAAAAACAGTTTTCACCTCAATCTACCATAAATCAGCCAAAGTTTAGGCTGTAATAAACCAACATGAAAAAATAATAGTAATAATGATAAGCCAACATGAAGTTTTCAATGAGTTCTTCTATTTTTCCTGTATTCTAAGAGCAACCAGAAAAATAAATCATAAAAATATATTTATGCTCACTCTACTTTGCATAAGGACTTCATGAATGAAAATCTAACTAAACCTATGTGATACACTAACCACTGACAATTATTAGAAAAGAACACTAGATTTGTTGTCAGCTTAGTCACCTGGAGTGGGTTCAATTGACCAATTAACCATCTCCAGGGGTTTAGCTCTATGAAGGTCCATGTTTCCAATAATCCAAAAGACCATCTCTTCGTTCTGGAACATATGAACCTTCACATGCAGAAACCCTCGGTTCTAGCTTAAGACTGGATCTACTATTTTGACGTCAGACCGATCACAAGAGAACCAATCAATACTATCCCAAGGCAAAATGAAATCATAAATTCCTACCAACCATGAAAGCAGAATTCAACTGAACCTAATCCTGACGATCTCCATTGCCAAAACCTTAACGGAGAAATCCAAATACCAAACATCAAATTAAAACCAAACCACCAAAGTTACAAATCCTGTCAGCCCATAAGTCCAGGAGAAACAAAATAGAGGCAGAAAATGGCGCTAGATCTCAGCTAGCGGAAATGTGAGTTTGATGATGAGGAAGAGGAGAGGCAGGCCGACCTTAGAGAGAGACCTTTGGCAGAGTTCAAGAGGAATAACAGAGGCCGAAATGACCAATATATCCTTATATACGACACTTCTTAAGAGACGGATCCGGGTTCGAGTGGGGAATGATCCTATATAGTCCAGTCAAAATGGATCTTGGAACAATTCAAGGCTGATCAATTCCACTCAACCTAAGCCTTTCCTGTAATACTGAACCTGATATCTTCAGATCCACTACATCTGCCAAAAAATTGGATCAAATATAACTCATGAATTGTATGAACCATCCTTGATCAAAGATTCAGATGTCAATTTCAATCTTTGGATATGTTCCATGATATAGATGTCAATTAGCACATTCCACGATGTTGTCTAAACAATATTAACAATTATGCCGGCTCATAGAAGAATATATGCAGAAACATTCAGTTATATCCTACACCAAGTGATTACTCTGTATGTTATTGCAATCTGATGGAGAAAAAATAAGCATGGAAGCACCTGTTCCCTTGCCATGAGAATTAAACCTGTGAGCACAAGGTGATCGCCGTATCTTTAGATGTAACAATGTCAACACTGCTAGTCGGATAGATCGAGTTCTCTTCTGCTCTTGATGACAGCTCTTTTCCTTGTATCGAGATCAATTATCTCAAGATCTGATGTGGTTGCCAGATACCCGAATAAGATCCTCTTCTTCTCACCAGTTGTCTCATCAGCCTTGACCAGCAAAGGGTCCTTCTCATCATCGACGAACTGAGAAGCTTGCGCACGTGCCCAACCTTTGCGCCCACAGTTGTCCTTCTCAAAGTACTCTGCCAGTCGTCCAGCCTCCTCCATCCCAGCTGGAGTGTTTGCAAATTTCACGACTGTGATATCTGTGTGGCCCTCTTTTCCATAGATTGACTTTGACTTGCCACCGCCAAAGCCTAAATCTGAAAACAAACCCAAAAATATGAAACAACAGGATAATATGATAATGAGTGACTAAGTGCACAAAAAATCACTGTTCAACCTTTTACATAGAAATTATAGGTGTTCGGTGCTCCTCCTATAGTTAAATACTCATCTTACAAACTTACCAAAAAAATACTCATCTTACAAAGTTCATAATATGTAATCACCAGATAACTAGCACTCTAAGTGGGCGGTGAAAGGTAATTTCATGGTAAATGTCAACAGAGGGTTGTGTGGATTTTCTTGCTAATATCAAGAAGGAACACAAAGATGTTTCAGTGAAAATGATATGTAGGTAAACAATTCTAAAATATCTTGGAAAAAGGGGGAATTTTTCCTTGTAAATAGTTGGACCCAATATTGTCTACATCATAATTATGTGTACACATGTAATGAAGATATCCACATTAGGAAGAAAATTAGAAGCAAAGGATCCTATTATGCAAACATACTGCCAGCTAACCTGACCTTTAAAATCTCTATGTAATTACACAGTCACTATCACATCAACATCCAATGCTACTTCACTGGAGATAAAAATCAGGTTTGTAGTTTCAGGGGTCTGAGTAACATGTTGCAATAGGTGAAGCAAAAGCAGAAGAGAAGCAGTAAACCAGAATTAAGAAATCTACTTTTAAAAGGGACATATTATACAACCATTTAATGTTTACCGACCCATGCTATTCAGAAGCGGTCTGCAAAACCAAGATACTAAATGAATACATCTATGGACTGATTAGGAGTGTTTCGCAGACTAGATGAACACCAGTTTCTGGTATCACAATGCTATTGTCTTATATGACATGTGCCATACATGAACAGCAAAAAAACATCAAATTTATAAAAGGTGTGATCTACAATATTATAGACCAATACCCAATTCATCAGAAGTGCCAGTGTCCTTTAGCAGAATAACTTGTCTCTAGGATACATATCTGCTAGCACCCATATACAAATACAATATGCCATCAACCAGTTTGTTCTTTTATCCTAGATAAATCACCCTTATCATAGATAAATCTCAAGTATCACCATTAACATGCATGCATCTTCATTCCTTTAATATCTCAAGACAATGGCCACAGGATGTCATGCAGGAGATAATCTAAATTTGAATACAAAGCTTAACATCCAAAGCAGCACAAATGACAACTACAGTTCATTTTGGTGATTATTCGTGCACCTTGCGCTACACTACACTACACACTGCACAACTTTATTGTTGTGAAAAAACCTATGAAGAAAAGAATAGAAGATATTCATTGAATAAATAACATTAATTAATATCATGTAAGCCGATGACAGAGAAGGCTATTTTGACATTAGACATCAAATTTATTGTTGCGTTAGTGCACAACTAAAGTACAGCATACATGAGTCATAACAGAATTTGCCAATTGCATTATATTATAAGATACATATCAACATTTTTATAGTGGTGGGGAGCAGGGTTTGCAATACCGTACCATACAACTAGGTACGGGCGGTATATATCGGTCTGATAGAGGACTGGTATGGGTGGTACATTAATACACCTTAGTGTACCATGTATCAGTATGCTCGGTACAACTCAGTACGTACCATACCGATAGGTGATTGATACACCAGTATGGTACAGTATTCAGAACCTTGGTGGGGTGAGAAGACCCATACCCACGAAAACCTACCTTCCCTCTAACCATGAGGGTAACTAAAAGGCCAGCTACCACCAAGATCTTATTTTTGTTAAAAAAATTCCAACAGAGATAACTTGTTTCACCCATGTAAGGTCCCTTTGTAGAAGGCTCAAATTAAAAAGTCATATTAATAGCAACTCTATCTTATCAAACAGCATGTCTAGTCTCATGTTGAGGACATTATATGTGCACAATTTCTCTCTAAACAGGTCACTCCCAAATGAATCAGAACCTAGAAGGAATACAACTTAGGCATAAAAGTTAAGTGATAAGACCTTTAATCCAAATAGTAAAGCTAACTTTTTAAGTGTCAACCTCTGCTTACTTAAATCATTACCTGAGGAGACATAATTTGTTTTATAGAGAACACTAATGTCAGAAGTGACAACATATGAAATTCAATAAGAACCAAGACATAATAATTTGATCATTTATGAGTTTACTCAAGCTTGTCCTGCACAACAAACACTTCACACAAACTAAATAATCCATAGACACAATCAGATATCAAATGTGAACAATAAAAAAAGTGAAATAATCATAACTTCCAGGCACGATTTAATAAAATTCACCAATTAGCTGAAATCACTTCAGCCTCCCATGTTGCCATAGAAATTTACAGCAAATAACTTAAGATCCAGAAAAGTTGGTTTTGGTTTAGTGCTCAGCACCAAACTATAGCATCAGGGTTCGACCGAGCTTCATGTGATAGGAATTGAGCTCTGCAGGACTCAAGATCAGAATTTCTTGAATTGTCTAAGAACAAGGAATTGAGTTTATCAGAAACAATCAACAATTTGTTAGAACCTACTAAAAGTCAAAATGGATAGCGTCAAGTTCAATCAGGGTAAGCCAGTAAATGACAGTGTCATTCAGAATTCAGTGAGAACCAAGGTTTTTAATTTCGTACCATACCACCCGATATGGATGGTACATACTGGTCTGCCAACCTATTGGCACATGGACCACTTGCTACCGATACGATTCTTCTTCCTGGATCTTGGAGTCAAGATGGAGACCCCAACATTTCGATCCTAAGAGAGGAGAAGGAGAGAGAGAGAGAGAGAGAGACAGAGAGAGGAAAGGAGAAAGCGAAGGGGAGGAATGGGTTGCGCGTCTCGAGGCTGGACAAGTGCGTGGGAGGGCAACAAAGCTCGCCGAGAGGGATGGGACGGCGACAACGGAAGGCGACCAAGTGGCGGGCATCGAAAGCTGATGGAGAGGATCAATGAGGCCCAAGGGTTCGTCGAGGCTGATCCCATGTCTTACAGCAACCCCGCGTTCCAAGGTGATGGCTCGTTATCGACACATGGAGACCACCGATCGTGCATGGTGAGATCTATTGCTTGGGGGTCACGGGTCCTGCCTGATCGTGTCGAGTCAACTAACCCGCATCCGATGGCCGCAGTGGTTGAACCAACCCATTCTCATTGAAAGTGGTCTTTAATTAAATACCACATCGAAGTTGAGCTGTGTTTGCCAAATTTGAGTCGGAAAGCCCTCTTCTCTAGAATTAATATCTTGATAAATATATTGATAAAATCGAGATGTTAGCGAGAAGAAGTTTACCTTTAGATTGATTATAATTTATACTACAATTGTACGCAATTTGGCGGATATTGCGGACTCAGATTCTGCATTTGAAATACACAGTCTATCGATATGCCCTGGCATACCGCTCGGTACACTAGTACCGTACAATACCAAACAAGGCTCGGTATGTTGGTATGGTACGAGATTAAAAACCTTGGTCATAACCACTTATAGTTGGTCAACATCTAAACTAGAACCTGATAAAACATGTTGCAATTACTGAAATATTTCAAACTCAACGAGGTGAAGGGTCTCGAATCAGTAAGAACCAGATAGTAATCAATTGATTATTGTCATAATCAAGGGCTAATAAAACATAAGATGGTCCACCTGATCCCTTCAGAAAATAGAGGATTTCATGTTCAACTAAGTTGATCGCAATGCTTATTGGTGGAGTCTATCAACCCCACAAACCATGGGTCAGACAGCCATAACAGGATCAGCCAAATCAAATTGTTGGGTTGGAATTTGAAACAGTTCACCCAGATTGACTGGGAACACCTCGAACAGATAAAGTCTATCGATCATGGATCAACAGGGATTTTTTTATGCTATGTTAGCTGCGATCAGCTAGAATCTTATATAAAAAATGTGTAATCATTTAAAATCATCAGAAAATCAGCAAGATAAACCAAAATTGGACTATGATTTAGTAAAACTTAGCTGAAATCAGTTAAACACTAATTGTTGGGGTCAATCAGGATTCAGGACCACAGCATCAATCCTTAAATGAAGATCAACATCCTGAAGAATACAGGCTTTGATACTAAATTGAGACCAAATTTTCCAAACCTTCAGCCTGAGATAGCCTATGCATTGAGATCAATCCATTAAACAACAGATGGAGAAGATAGAAAATAAGCATAAAGGATATCCTCCTATATATTGTGCTTGTCTTATTTGACACCATGATATCTAATGCACGAGAAAGTCTCCACTTTACAACTAGATTTACTACCCTGAGCCATGTAGGTCTGAACCAAGAAGAACCAAACTGAAGAAACTATGTACACGTGATCCATAAAAGCAAGTCATATCATAGGCATCAATGAACACATTCAAACTATATCTATATGGGACTGCCTACTGATTCATGTTGCACATGGGTCCTCTACTTAAAGATAGCAGCAGTGGCTCTTAACAAAGATGACAAAAGCAAGATGAAGAATAACATTGTACTTAAATGCGTCTGGGAAGCTGGTCATTCATGCAGATTCTCAAGAAGACAAAGGAGAGTACATTTATCCCAAGAAGATTCCAATCCTTGGGATTCGGAAGTGCACCAGCCTACCAATACGGAGGGAAGTGAATGATATTGATTATGGAATTAAATACTTTCTCTTATCCAATGTTTGACTTACCGGTCCGTACCGGTGTACCAAGTTCATCTCGGTACTGGTACGGTACCAGTACTGGGTGGTATGCATAGTATGTACCACCCGATATATTAAAATATAATATAAATATTTTATAATATAATTTATATAATATAATATTAATATATTAATATATTTAAAAAAAGAGAAAAGGGGCGATGTCGCCTCCATCTTTCTCCCCGCGCGAGAAAAAGCGCCCATGACCCGGGAAGCAGCGAAGGCGACCCGGGCGACGATGCATGGCAGCTGCGGCGCAGCGTGTGGCGACCATGGCAGCAGCGCTAGGTATTCTTCCTTCTCTTTTCTTTTGTTCTTTTCCTCTTCTTCTTCTTCTTCCCTTTTTCTCGCTCAATCGCCACCGACGATCGATTTTTGGCGAACGCACGGTAGCGACGTCCACAACAACCGGTATGCATACCGGGATATTATGAAACCAGGGCATACTATCCTTACCATATGATTTGCACTGGTACACTAATAAAATAATATTTAATATGTTGGAAGCAAGTACCAACCAATGTGGTCCATATCAGGGTTTGCTATACCAATGCATATTGCCTGGTATGGGTGGTACATACCGATATGATAGGATACCGATACATAGATAGTGTGGTCCAAACCATAAACAATGTATCTGAAGTTGTGGACCATAGAATAGACCAATCTGACAAGGTAATAGGTACATGGGTGAACCAACAATATGGATAATTACCAACATTTAAAACAATCTTTTAATTTTGTTTAGTGGTGTACTGCATAGTACCTGTCCAATAGGCATATCTATCCAATAATATTGTGCGGCATGTACTAATACTAGAATTTGAATCTCTTGACACTGCTTACAAAATGTAAGTCACTATAAAATCTGCAGGAATTAGAAACTAAGGGACCTTGTTTATAGTCTGGGCCTTCTATAAATGGAAAAGTATAAAAAACTCATTCTTTTGCAGCTATTCAATGATGCTCAAGAATTAGTTCTAGTGGTATATGTTAACCAAAAGAAAACAAAACAAATGCCTCGACAGAAGGAGCAATCATGAAAAAATGATGGGCCATGACGTTTACTAAAACAATTATAGAGTGGAAGCAGGGAGGAAACCGAAGTGTGGCTTAGTAAGATAGATACAACAGTATGAAAGACCAGTTCGAGAGGATGATAATGACAAGAAAAAAGAAGTATCATGGCAACAGGTCAGCAACAAATAAGAAGCAAAATAGCAAATAACAAGAATAAGACAATGACTTATCTTTAAAAACAAATTTGGAACAGAAAGAACTAAGAACAAATTTGGAACAGAAAAACTACCAAATATAAATAATCTGAACAAGCCAGAAAAATTCATGACTTGAACAGAGAGTAGGGTGGCTCCAATATTTGAGCAAACAAGATAGGCATGAAAGATATGTAGGTTGCAACTATAATTCTTTGTCAAACTCAATATTACAATCAATAAAAATTAAAAGAGAATAATGACTGGGTAAACACATGTACCTTTAAGTCTATTATCCATCTCTCTATTACTCATACCCTCAACGCGACCATCTTTTCTCATTCCTGAACTTGTATTATGAATTATCACTGTTGGGGGCCATATAATAAGGTCTTCCCTGTTTGCTTGAGCATCACCAGCAGATAATAATTGATATGACTTGGAATTTTCAGGGGTCCTTGAATAATTCCATCCCATAAGAACACATAAGGCTTTGTGTAACCCAAGATGATCAACACGCAAGTTGGCATTCTGTGAGCTGTATGTGTGCATGATAAGCCCATGCACATCAGCAAAATCCTTAGAGGCCCTGTAATTGTGCAAACCAAGGACACTGAATTAAAAAACAAAAACCATCCCCTAAAAAGGTAGAACAATCAAGGTTTTACTTACCGGTCCGTACTAGTGTACCGACATATTGTCGGTACCAGAATGGTACTGGTACCACACAGTACCATATTTTATATTATATTATATTATATTATATTATATTATATTATATTATATTATATTATATTATATTATATATTAAATATTAAATATATTAAAAAGAGAAAAAAATCGATCTTTCTCCCTGTGCAGGAGAAAAATCACGAGGGAGGGCGGCGACGGCTCGTGGGCGACCCGTGGGCGGCTACGATGCGTGGGCAAGGACGGCGCGAGGTATTCTTTCTTCTTTCTTTTTTTCCTCTTCTTCTTCTTCTTCCCTCTTTCTCCCTCAATCGACCACCAACGATCGATTTCTCCCTCAATCGACCGTCGATGGCCGAAATCGACCGTCAACGATCGATTTTGGCATTACCACCCGGTAGTGGGCGGTCCGCATACCGGTAACCTGGCGGACCGATACGTACCGCCCAATACGGGCGGTACAGATCAGTATGGAAAACCTTGAGAACAATAAAACTATAAACCAAAAGTTAATACATAGCACTAGCTACTAGTTGAAAAGAATTATATCCTATCCTGAAAGATATTAGCCATAAAGGGTTTCACAAGATCATCAGATTCATTGCTAGATCACCCTTAATCTTAACCCATTTTGCTATCAAAACAAGCATGGAAAACCAATTACCCAAATTGGCTACATAATAACAACTGAAAAAACAGAAAAACATAGTTGGTTCTTCAATTCCAATCACAAACAGAAAACAAGAAAACAGTGAATGTCAATGTAACCACTCCAACAATACAGCTCCCTCCAATAGATGAATACGAGAATATGCATGAGCATGCTGTTAATTGCAATGAAGAATTTAATTTTTGGTCCAATACCAATCTTGGTAACCAGTTAGGCTAGTAGTAGCATGCCCAATAATAGTAATTGTTTACCAACCCATATGACCTGATATCACCAATAAAATAAAATAAAAAAGTACCTATCTATATGGTCAAACACTGGTCCTTGGTTGGATTAGTAAATGCCAATTTGCACCAATTGGTACAACCAAAATTTGATTTCTTGGATGTAACTCTGTGACAACTACAAAATCGCAAGAACTTCAGAGGTATTCATTTCATGACAACCTCAAAAGACTTGCTACTAATAACCAGCTCTAAAATGGAGATTTAAGCAGCATCAATGGAAGTACCATTATAAATGTTATGGTCCAACTTAAAAAGAAAATTAATCATTTGATTTGAAGCACAAAAGCTCTACATAAACCAGTATCCATTGAGAGAAGAAAGCATCAACTGTCTTTGTCCTTTCTGATACAAAGTAAAGGAAGCACAAAAGGAAAAGAATAACTAGAATAAAAACTATTATTTGCTCATATGAACTACTGTCATAGTAAAAGCTGAATAAAAGGATACTGTATCAACCATGGATTGGCAAAGAAGAGACTAACCATGAATCCACAACCAAGTTCTAAGGGTTTAAGCAGTGACTATCAGGCCTGTAAGGGTTCGATAATCAAGACGCAGACAGAACATAAATAATCAAAACCTAAGGATCAAAGGAATGCCTAAGATGCCAATGCCAGACAAGAACCATGCCATCCCTTAACTGACCGAGGAATGCTGAGCAAAATGTGGCCTGTGCATACTGAACCAATCTCTGCACAGACAAGCACAGCAGAACCCAAGACTGGTAGATACCTACCTTTCACATGTTTGCAGGGCCAATAATGCACAAAGGAATCCATGGTCCCATGCTATTCTTTAGACAGCTACAACGCAATAAACACTAGATATAATGTTTAACATATCAGCATCTTCTTTATCACATTGTATAGTGAAAAATGTCGAACGAGCAGGGCCACCATCTTCAAACTCAGGATGGAGAATGTCAAGCAAACATAAACTTTAGGTGTCAAACAACTATTATCTGAAAGACAGAAACTCTAATCCTGAAGTTGAGTAATAAAAAGCACCAACATTTACAACCAGGCATGACCAACAAGAAAATTTCATTTGATTTGTGGTGCAGAAACATATAAGAGTGCACTACAACCTATTAAAGGGTTCAGCTAAACCTTTAATAAGAAATTATCATTCACTCTATGACAACCCCAGCTTCTTTCCTAGTACAAATTCCCACTAGACAAACAAAGTGACATTCTCAAATAATTGGATTCTGTATTACGAATTCAAGAACCAAAATCTACACATGGAGAATGCAATCCATTCCCGGGTGCGGTACTGGAATTTTGGATACCTAATGCACATTACAGAGAAAAAGAATATACCAAAACATCAATGTTGTTTCTAATAGTTTTTTCAACACAAATAATTGCAACAACCTTAATGGCATGCATGCTTTATCAACATTGCCCACAAAAGGTGATAATACTAATCAGCTCAAAGAGAAAAATAATCAAATTCACCTTACATTGCAGTATAAGATATTTCTGGCCACCAACATTCTAATCCAACGTTTTACTTACCGGTCCATACTGATGTACCAACATATTGTCGGCACCAGTATGGTACCGGTACCATGGCTGTACATACAATGCATACCGCCTTGTATTATTAAATTGTTATATAATATAATATAATAATAATATAATATTAAAAATATTAAAAACTATTTAAAAAAGAAATAAATGGGCGACATCGCCTCGATCTTTCTCCCAGCGCAGGGAGATGTTTCGTTTCCCCGCACGGGGACAATATTCGCCCGCGGGCGACGACGTCTCGCAGGCAACCCGCGGGCAGCGAGGGCACGCGAGTGGCTAGGACGCGCAGGTGAGGACAACGGTGAGGTACTTCTTCTTTCTTCTTTTCTTCTTCTTCTTTTCCCTTTTTCTTCAATCGACCGTCGATGGTCGATTTCTCCGTCAATCGACCGTCGACGGTCGAAATCGACCACCGACATCTGATTTTAGCGGTACCGCCCGATAGCGGCCGGTCCGCGTACCGATCAGTTGCCGGACCGGTATGTACCGGGCGGTACGGGGCCTTACTACTCGATAAGGGGAACATTGTTCTAATCACACATAAACTTAAAAAAATGTTGGTACTCTTTAAAAGAAAATGAAAAGGAAGGAGGGATCCAATTTAAGGATTCATTAGTTCCAGCCACTACATCAGGCTAGAAATTATATGTAATAACGCCTTCATCTAATCCTTGTGGCGATTTGCAAACCAAACAATAATACACTATCAAGATAGTCCAGTTCACAATCAAAAGTTAAAAAGTATGAGCATATAAACAGGTGGCCAAGTTTCTTTATCAAGTACATGAACTGGGAGAAAAATCAGTCATCAAATCACAGTCTTAGATTCTAGACAGTAATAATGCAGATCCAAACATTCACTTGGCCAGTGACAACCAAGTTTTATAAAGAAAATGATGAAATACTAAGGCCTCAAAGTCATAAATAATTACGCAATTGGTCCCAAAATTTTGGAAAACCAAAAATCAATAAATTATAAAGTGATAAAATTTCAGATGATAAACCACATACAAGTAAATAAAAATGAGTAGAGAAAATATCTAGTTATAATGTGTAATGTGTAACCAAATACAAATAAGAATATAAGCAATATTTGTTGAAATAACCAATGCAATATTCCAATAATAGTGTCAAAAGCTTATGAAAAATGGAACTGAGGGCTGCCAAGAACAAAGGAATGATAGAAATAATCAAGAAGCATGTGCAAGAACAATAACTAAAAAGAACCAGCTGAAATTGTTTTCAAAATCCAAGTAACAAAATTATAAATGCAACCAAGGGATAGGTAAAACCAAAACAAAGAAGGCAACAATGACTTAGAAAGCAGGTGTTCCATTCTTCTTTCCCCTGTTGCTCAAACCCTATTAAACTTAACTACAACTAAAAGACTGTAAATACGCCTCAAACCTGGTGTCTGATTCTTCTTTCCCCTGAACGGAAGCAGGAACATGGGGCACTGATCACTGTCCTAGTTAACATAGAAATTGACAACTCATAGAGCTTTGTCAGTAAAGGACTTTTAGTCAGCTTTATTACAATGGAAGTGGAAGCCTTAAGCAAAGCAACAAAAGTAGGCTTCCAGTTGTTGCACAAGCAGTAGCACATTAATGTATCACAGCCACAGTGAGTCCATGTAAATATTAAGAAAAAACATGGAACCAAAGGAGAAATGAGGCTCTTGATTCCTGGTATACATCTGTTTTAGATTTAATTTTGTAATGCAAACAATAAAGAATAGCAAAATGGAAGATGAAAGAAATTCTCCTTCACAAGATCAGAAGGATACTAGAAAAAGAATACAAAGAGAACAAAAGATACATTTATGTCTTTCAGTTCTAATTCAGGCTCTGCAGCTTCACTATAAATTATAGTTTTTTGTTTTTCTAATACCATCTTTATATCAATGAAAGGTGTGTTTGAACAAAACCCAAGCTACTAATGGGTCAAGCTCTTGATCTGAAACTGAGCACTGAGCAGTGAGTGCAACAAATACCTTGGAAAATTCAGATCATAATGATCTGAAGGTTTAAGGTAAGACTAAATGCATGAGTAGCAAGCACTAAAGCACAAGCATTCATTCAAACACATGTAGTGAAAGTAGAATGCCATGAGACTGTGATACCCACAGTTTCAAAGACCCAAATTCCGATCACATTGAAAAATGTTACCAGATTGCAAATGATAAAAAGAAGTATCAATAAAAGAAAACATATTCTCAATCAATAAGGAAAGAAAATCAAGCTTGGTCATACAAAAAAGATAACACAAAAGGTAAACAAAAATTAAGCGTAACCGAACCTGCCACAAACGACACACTGTAAAGGTCCATTTTTTCCATCGTCCAAATATTTCTTTCTCTGGGATGAATTCTCATTTATCGTCTTTGACAACCTAAGAAAGGCCCTCTTCAAAGCCTGAATATCCAAATCCAGAAACACAGGAGGCACATCATCAGGTCGAAATTTCTTCTGGGGCATTTCCTCATAAATTTCTCCAGCCAACTTCGCTTGCTTTGACAACCTTAGCTCATCATGATGGTCCCTTCGAAAAGGACTGTTGTTGCCACCCAAGTGGTTTCTCCGGTCTCCACCAGATCCTGAAGGGCCAACAGGGATCCCATTAGGGTTCCCATGCTGCATGACATGCTGCCGGTGCCACAAGAATTCATCTTCTTCGCTGTACTTCCTCTTCAGAGAGGAAGGCCCACCTTCCAGGTGACGCCTTGGGCCATCAAGCCCACGGCCGCGGCCATAAGGCGTTGGCTGTCGGAAGTCCGGGCTGAACCTCCCGTCAGAATTTGGCGGGAATTGCTTGTCGAACCCCAGCGCGGGATCATGCTCCGGCCCGAAACCAAACCCCGGACGGCCGTACTGGAACTTATCGGCCATGGGGTCGATTGGCGGGTCAGGCGGGAGGGCGAAGTAGGACCGGACACTGCCATCGGCGAGAACGATGGTGCGACGTTCGAGGTTGTGGAAGCCGTAGGACGAAGGCGGCGACGACGGCGGGCCGGCAGTTTCGGAGATGGGGAACGGGCGGTGCCAGGTGGCAGGGACAGGCGGCGAGGTTGGATGGTCCTTGGGAACAAGGGCCGGGGAGGTGGAGGGGAGTGCTTTGGACTTCGAGTGCCTAGAATCGAATGACACAGGTCGGCCCGGCGTTGACTTGTCGTCCGGCTTCCGTCGGGACTTCCGACTTCCACCGCCGGCGGCAGAGGAGGAGGAGGGGACCTTTCGCGAAGGTCCTTTGCCGCCTGATCCCTTGTGGTTCTTCATGGATTTGTACGGTTTCAATGATTGGAAGTTAAAGGTTTTGAACAAGAAAGAGGGATTCTAGGGTTCCAAGGCGCACCGAGGAAGAAACCCCAGCTACACTGGCTTGGCGTGCGTAGATAGATAGATATATATATATATATATATATAATCCAAAAATAATGCATCACATATTAATTAAAAAAATTGATGGCCAAATTTTTACCAGGTGTTGAAATCTAATTAGAAGGTCAAATAATAAAAAACTTGCATGAGTGCATAATATTTTTGTAAAAGAATTAAATTTTTTTGGAAAATAAAAATAAAATTTTAAAAAATATCAAAAAACCCCTAAAATTGAAAAACATCATCCATCTGGATCTAATTTGAATGTAATCATCTAAATTTTAGAATATTTTTTCAAGTCATGCAATGCGATGAATTATTTTTGGGTTTTGACTAAAAATAAAAAATTGTATATTAGAAAATATTTTTTGAAGGCCTACTTTTACTAGGCATCTAGGAGCTAAGTAGAAGGTTAAATTTTAAAAAATATATATTACATGAGTGCATGATATCTTGTTGGAAATAAAAAAAACCAACGTGTTATTACCCATTTTAGTATTATATTATTTCATGGATTGCAAAAAATACTATTTTCTTTCTAATCATCTTATTGTAAGGAGGATCATATTGTTTTTTATAATATTGTGAGACACCAAGTTTGGGTGAAAGTTATTTGCCAAATAGTTTAGGTTTTTGGACTGTTTTCATATACTTGAATGACCTATTTTATTATGATGAAGATGACAATAGTGGTGATGGTTTTCAAAATAAATTAGTTGAAAAAAAAATATAAGAAGAGATTGAAGGCGATAGAAACTTTAATATTAATGATGCGTTAGATGTTGCTGATGAGTAAGTTATTTAAGTAAGGACATGTACGATAATATTAAACAAGTGGTTGTTAAATATGATTATGATATGTTATTAAATATACTAGTTTCTTTTAATGAGGATGACGATTATTCCTACAATGATCTTTTGTTGTTAAGTATGATATCTGAATGGTATAAAAGTTATTTTCTTATATTATTTAATATATATTATTTTATAAGTCAAATAATATTTTTGTACAAGTGTTTCAAGATAAGGTTCAATTTCAATAAGTTTCGAAAACAGTATCACTCGAATAAATTTTGAGATTAAACATGTTGCAACTAGAAGTTATAAGATAAAAGCAAAATATAAATTTTTTGATTGTTAATAGATGATAGTAGCTCATGGTGAATCAGAGAGTTTTTAAATGACTAAGTTTGAAAAAGGTCATTATTATAATTTATTAGGATTGAATAAACATCATTAGTAATACAGTAGTTCTTTCATCGCTAATCAAATCTATCGTGGGATTTGATGTCATGGTCGAGAAGTTAGCATGGCTTGGTCCCACCCATGTGTGTAAGCTCATCCGTGTTGATCAGCAAGTGGTTGAGAAATTCAAGAAAGGTTGGCTGGGCCTGCTCGCGAATGTGCCTTGGTGGGTCTACTCGGTGGTGCACCTCGGACTCCTCCTTCTCGAGGCTTGTCGAGGTATCCTGCACGAATGCCTCGTCGGGGTGAGGGTTCCCAATATGACCCTCTGACCATCAAATCAATGTCTCAACCCAGATAGTCTTAGGAGTTCAATATAGAGAGAAAGTTTTAGCCCTCGTCCGTTTAGTGTTGTTCCCAGGAGGGTTTTTATACTTGTCAGGTGTCTGATCAGCTATACTCCCACCTTTACCATTGTCGATGTGCTGGGTAAGGTTGACGTGTTGGGTAGGGCTGATGTGTAATTTCTCCGAGTGCCCAGATTGTCTTGTATTCGATCGTCGTGGAGCGAGGGCATGCACATCATTCTTCATTTATGGGCGTTCCAGCTCTATTGCATCTGTGGTAGCCCGATCAGCACTGTGCCACCTCGGCCAGGTACTATGCCAGCTGGATTGGTGTTAGAACCTGCGCTGTCGTGGCCAATTGAGCTGGAGTAGTCTTAGTCAACTAGGTTGGCCCACAACTTGCCCTATCATTTTCTTCTCCCCCACCCCCAAGGGGGTCTTCCCGGAACGCCTTGAAGAGGGGTGTGGAAGGTCCCGGGCATTTGTCGTCGTGGGTCGAGCCTTCTCGAGAGCTTGGGTTGATGCTTGACTTGTCTTCGTAAGGATGCTTGAGAGAGAAACCTGGTGAGGCATCGTCGTGAGGTGTGGAGTTCATTATGGATCTTCGAGTTACGTAGATTGGCTGAGTTATTGATCTCGAGAGCTGATGGACTGTCCGAGTTACTGATCTTAGGAACTGTTAGACTGTATGGGTTACTGGTCTCGGGAACTGATGGACTGGCCGAGATACCTTGCTCGAGTTGAGACTAACTGATTTGTTGAAACACACAGCTTGGGCATAGGCTGACTAAATTGGCCAAGATACACCACTTGGGCATAGACTAACTGATTTGACTGAGATACACAACTCGGGCAAAGACTGACTGATTTGTCGAAATATACAACTCGGGCAAAGATTGACTAAATTGGCTGAGATACATAACTTGAGCACAGGCTGACTGAGTTGGCTAAGATACACAACTTGGGCAAAGACTGACTGAATTGGCCAAGATACATAACTCGGGCAGAGATTAACTGATTGATCGAGATACACAACTCAGGCAATGATTGACTGATTTGGTCGAGATACACAACTCGAGCATAGACTGACTGAATTGGCCAAGATACACAACTCGGGCAAAGATTGACTGATTTGGTTGAGATACACAACTCGGACAAAGACTGACTGATTTGTCGAGATACACAACTCGGGCATAGACTAACTACACATAGCTTGCATGTGGTCAACATGCAAATTAAATGGTCAATGCATAGGTTATGGAACGTGGACACGTGATGGACACGGGGAATAATGTTGTTGAGCTGGCGTCTGAGGTGTAGAACTTACATAGCATCCCTACTACCCTATTGCATGTTGCACTTAATACGGTTCGCATGTTTCCCAAACGAAGTCATTCTGCCACTTTGGGAAGTCGAAACATCCCTCGATGAAGTGAGGCCTATCCTTATAAGCTTCACTGTATTTGTAGTGAGAGACCACTTATATTTCTTCTATCTTTCTCTTCCAGCTCTCGGTCTTTTGAGTCTCGGTTACTAGGGTTGACCTCGGACCCTCCTTTAGTCATTCTTCTCGCTTGATCTGGTTAGAAATGATCTCCCTAATTTCTTCTCATTCTGCTTCTTCATCTTCCTCTTCTTTAGTTTCTTTGCCTCCTGCGGAAGGGGTCTATTCTAGTGGGTTTGCGGCTAATTAGCCGAAGGCAAGTTCATCCTCGGGGACATTGACCCTGATGGACATGGGAACCCTTAAGGCCCTTGAAGTCATGAAGTCGTGACACGATTGTGACTAAGTCTTAAGTGTCAAATTGCTAGCAGCGGTCTGGAAGCATTATAGCATCCGGACGAGTATGATTTGCACGCCCAAGCACTCCGGCAACGTCCTTATGATTCCTTCCCTGATGGTTTTAGCATTTCTATTGATGCCCTCGAGACGGGACTTAGGTTCCCTCTTCACCTTGTGATAGAGGAGTGTCTCGATTAGTGGCGAATCTCGCCTAGCCAAATAGCGCCGAACTCTTGTCGTTACTTAATAGTGTTTGTAGGGGAGTGTCAAGGGACTAGGATAATTACATTTCGAGACTTGTTCCTATCTTGCTTCTGGGTGTGTAGGGGGTCAGGGCGTCTACTATCTAACTGGTTGGATTGGGTTTAAGGTCGGGGAGGCGTCTTCTAACAAGAAGGGTTGGAAGACATGGTATTTGTATATCAGCTGCCATTAAGGTTGGGGTTTTCGGCTTGAGTAGTCAGCCCATGCTATAAGCAACGTCCCCCCTTACCTTGGCGATGAGGAATCCGCCCAAGTCGAGTGGCTGAAGGGAATTATATCAGGTTCTCGGGCAATTCGAATGATGACCAAGCAGTGGTTGGTCGAGGTGGGCCTTAGTCCAGCATCCCGGGGTATGTTACTTACCCCCTATGTGTGTGCACTTCAATATTGGTTGTTGTTTTTACCAACATGTTGCTCGGTGCTTTGTAGATATGGTGAATTTGAATTTGGTGCACGACCTACCTAAGATGGGGGGACGACGCCCTGGCTCCACTGCTTCAACCCTAGTTCAACCCGCTATTGTCCCTTCCTCGACACCGAAGTCCAAGAGATTAGGTCGGAGGAGGTGACTAAGAAAGTCGTTTAGGCTTCTAGCAAACATCCGACCTAGGCGACATCAGGCCAAAGAAAGAAGGCCAAAGTCACATGTCGGCACAAATCTCGTCATGAAGGCGAGGGTTCGAAGTCCTAGGTTGCTAAGGGCAAGGGGTTGGCTAGTCTAGTCGATGAAGCGTCGGCTCCCAGAGCAAGACTGAAGTCAGTGAGGGAGTCGTGCATCGCTCGCCCGGAGTGGACGATAGGGTATACTACCATGTCATTCGGATGAGCATTCTGCCTGAGCATGATCCCGACGCCCCCTTGGAGTTGCATTTGTCTCCCCTAACACATGGTACCCATGTTTAGCAAGACTGGGCGGCTTCGACGAAGTATGCGCAGGAGGTGTAGATTCCCTGATTGACGACTGACTTGTATACATTGTCATCCAAGGTTATGTATGATTGACCAAGGCACAAAACTATGGTGTTGGTACGTCTTGTCTCGTCTTCCCTTTGTTTCATTTTCATATTCGTCTTACCTTTGTAGAGCCAACATTATTATATGGCTCTGATTGACTGGGTACATGATGTAGATCGGGTTATCAACGCTATGGACAATAAAGCTGATGGTCTTTGAAAGGAGATTCAAGAGTTGAAGGCTGACGCAGGCTCTGGCGCGGTTGCTACAGCTGAGCAACGAGCATATGAGGCCCAATCCGTCGTCGACCATTACAAAATCGAGCCGAAAGATTCGACACGTCGACGAGAGTCGCTAGAGATGAAGCTGAGCTGAAAATATTTTCCGAGGGATGACCGGGTGTTCTGACCTAACTAGAAGCTTAAATTTAAAAATAAAAAAAAATAAACATGACATATGCACTCATGATTTCATATAAAACATCAAAAATTAACATTACACAACCAGTACTCTGTATACATGTCATGCATTCAATCCTGAAGTGAACAGTAGTATCCATTTTCCATTCCCCTCTGTTGAGAACTTCTTAACTCTGTCAATAACCGACGACACCAGAATCTTTGGTTCGACCATTTGGCCTTAGATAACAGACTGGTTATAGGTCAAACAAACTCCACATTGGAGGGAGCCTAATGCAGCACTAACCGATCTGTTTTAAGCAAAAACTCAGCATTCAGTGCTTTCCCCAAGCTAATCATATGCCACAGTATAAATGAAACCGATACTTGGGAACTCAACAGATTCCTGCAGAGGTTCTAAGGAGTCGACGATGTCTCTCATCAGAGGCCTTGCCTTGGGGTTCCGGTTGAGACAGTGGTGAGCCAGCATCGCCATCTTCTGAACAGCTTTTACTGGGTACTCTCCTCCTAATCTGGGGTCAACAATGTTGAGCACTCTCTTCCTTTGAGAGAGCAGAGGTGCCGCCCAGTCGGCAAGTGCCTGTTGTCGCACTGGACGTGTCTTGTCTACCGATTTCCTTCCAGTTAGGAGCTCCAGGAGGACGATTCCGAAGCTGTAAACATCGCTCATGGCAGTCAGATGCCCTAAATGAAATGAGAAATTCATCAGGTCAGCCTAAACTAACCAAAACTTTCCCAATTATATGTATCTACAATGCAGAAGATAGCAGACTCTTATCAGATTCGGATCCTAGGTGAAACTTGTAGATTGTAATAGCTAAAGCATTTATTTGCAGTCTCATTTATAGCTTAATATTTCTAAATCAAATCACTCTTTGTGACCCAAGATTCTACTTTTCCATATATCCAATCACCATCTGACAGACTAATTTATTTATTCATTCAATTCTAGTATATGAATTATTACGCATTTCCTATTAAATGTTTGAACAAGTCATTGTTAACCTTCTCTCCCAAGTGATTCAGTTAACATTTACCGACCCTCTGATGCCATTCTCGTTGTGACCTAAAGAAAATCTACAAAATTTTATCATTAAAGAGGAAAGAAATACCAATTTCCAATGTGAAACTCCTTTGTAATAGCAAATTGGTTGGCATAATGAAACAAGCGCATCTGCACCTGTTTTTTCACTCCTCCATGGCCCTGAGGCTACAATGATTCAGAAACAGTGGCCTAAATCTGCCTCAACTTCCCATTATCTGTCTTCTTCTTTTCACAATGTTCCTCAACTAGGATCTAATGTATATATAAATCATATTTTATTGTAATCTCCAACATAAAATCTAGTAGGATACTGAACAGTAAGGTTTCATGTCCCATAAACATTTTCAGAAGAGTGCATTTCGTTATGAACATAGAGTAAATGTGCATCAAGAGAATAAAACCTGATCATGTATACTTGCAATTCACTGAAACAATACATTGACATTTAAATCATTATTAACAAAGAGAATCAATTGAGGAAAACACCCTTTACAAAGTCATTGAGGTTCTGTCTTCACATTACCTGTCATAATGTACTCTGGTGCTGCATATCCATGAGTTCCCATTACCCGAGTAGAAACATGAGACATATCACCGACTGGCCCATCTTTTGCAAGCCCAAAATCAGAAAGTTTTGTGTTGTAGTCCTATGAATTATAAAGAGACCAAGTATAGATTCTAATGCTCGATATATGTACAAGAAACAGAAAAGAACATGCAGAACTATCTTTTAGTGATAATGGCATGAGAAAGAGTCAACCCATGGTTGGTAGCATGTAGCTGTCAACTGAAGAGATGCTTGCAATGCTAGAAACAATATTTTAACTATGGACTCTAACAGTGTTCATGAGGTCCAAAGTATGTTGAATTCGAAGAACATGTTAATCAATTTCCTATCTTTTTCTTCTTTCTCTTTCTGAGACCAGCAAAGAGTTAGAGATTTTTTCCCCACAACTTGCCTGTTACATATATGTAAACATTTACCTCCAAATTACCAACACAAGCACCAAAATCGAACATATGACTAAGGTTTGCAATACTGCTGGTACGGTTCAGTGTGAGCGGTATTTATGACCTGATGACCTATGGAATGCAGACTAGGGTAAATCAGGTGGTATGCCTGGTATAGGAACTGTAACGTCAGGTGGAAGGCTTGTACCATCCCGTATTGCCCAGGGACAAGCCCTATAACTGGTAATTTCATTTTTTTTTTATTTTGTTCAGCTTTTGAGGTTTTTGAAAAACTCGGTATGTACTGGTGTACCAATATTTTTGTACACTGGTATGGATAGCTGGTCCATACCTTGACTGGTACTACCGGCACACAAAATTGTGAACCTTGCATACCACCATTGCAAGGACTGGTTGATGGTTCATTGAAAATCAGTTCATGGTCCATTTCCTTCATGCAGAGAATGCAAGATTTGAACTTGTTGAAACAGTAGCAACCAATCAATGATTTTAAGAACAGACTCAAGTCTCCCAGGCTAGTCTGATCATAGCTACTGTATGATTAATTAATGTAACAAGTAGAAGCTTTAGATAAGATATTATAGTAGTTGTATTGATTGATGTTATGCTTTCATAAGGGAAAAACAAAAATCTATTAGGTTTGCTTTTGTATCAAAGATAAATGTGCTGCTTTGCACTTTTTAATACGCGTTACCAATTACGCAGCATTTCTTTCCTAAATCAAAGAACTAGTAACGGAGAGAAACTACAGTATACACGGCTACTGCAATATATTAGTACAGGAGAAAAGTAAAATAAATGATGAACAGAGCAGAAAACATTATTCTTTCTAATTAATAAATATTTGTATACTGCTTTAAATTTCTTAGGCAGAACAATCTGATGAACTTCTATGAAGTCTTGTTTTCAGACAAAGCAACTCGATGGCTGTATGATATTATAGGGAGTAATGAACATATATTAGGACTGGGGCACCATATTGTTCAATGGGTTTTACGTGTCCTGCTAAGCATGGCATTCTGCTATATTGCTGAGTAGAAAAATATATCCTTTCTAGTTAACAAACAATCGATATTCTTTCTCAAAATAAACAATCGTGAACTACTTTAACTTTCTTAGGAAGAACAAATCTAGGTGATGAACTTCAATCAATTCTTGTCTTCGGGCAGAACATTTATCAGGCTGTACAATTTTTAGGGAGTAAGGAACATTTTTTGGATCGGTGTAACAAATTGTTCAATGAATTTTACATGATCAATATCCTACTAAGCATGACATTCTGCTTTATAGCCGCGAAAATGAATATTCAAAGTTCAATGTACTAACCTGGTCTAGCAAAATGTTAGACGTCTTAAAATCACGAAATATGATGGGCTTTTCAGCTTCATGAAGAAAAGCAAGCCCTTTAGCGGCACCTAATGCAATTTTCATTCTGATAGACCAAGGAAGGGGGAGCAACACTGTTCAATCAGATAAAGTGAGATGTAAACATTTTCATAGGAAAAAAATAGAGGCAAAGGGTGAGCAAAAGAGTACCAAAAATATAATCTTATTTTTAGGATAAACAGATCCATATACAAAACACAATATCCAATTTTAGGATAGCATATGATGATCAATATTTACTTGTTTCCTTCATTCGCAGATGTCCTTTATCTTATAAAAGGAAATACTCTTATTTTAACTTCATTTCCAAATGATTCCTCACACAAAGTCAAAACTTAGAAGGTCCAAAAGAAATGACCTTTTACGTAAAGAAAGTATCTCCTTGATAGTCTCAAACAGCTTTTACACATGACTTCCTCTTGTTACCCAAAAGTTTTATTTCATGATAGTTCTTTCAGAAAACATGATCCAGCCTCAATTCATTCAGCTTTTACAGAAAAGAAAAAAAAAGCAGCAAAAGCTGTTACAACATCGGCATTTTTTAGTTGTAATGACCTTTTTATTTCTATTTTATAACTTTTAGCTTGTTACCCTCTTCAAGAATCAAGACAGAGGGGAGCATCTTTTTGTGTCATAGGCAGCTAAATTGATGTTCAAGTATCTTTGCTATACCTCAAGAGAACCTGATCTCACTGAAAAGTGGGTCCTGATATGACAGGAAACCTTGATGAAACTTCTCAAGGAAAAACATAAACACTTAAAGTTGGATTGAAATGACTTGTAATGACTTCTTTATGACAAGGGCCCAGGAATTTCTGTAGCAGGTTGAGTTCCAGATCAAATACCAAGATTGAACAAATTCCTAGAGGACAGGACAAGGAAAAAATTATTGAAATTGACCAAGTCAAAGTCAGAAAAGCACATGGAGCAAGAAATAGCAGTGACTAATATCACTCAAAGCATCAAAACAAAAATTGGAGTTTGCTACCAAAGAAAAAAGAGAGATCAATGGCCCAGAGCAGTAAGGTAGGTTTCATGGTATAAACATGTGCTTAATCTGCTTTTTGTGTTGTTTGAAAGTACTAACAGTAAAATGGTGAAAACTTTCCAGAGATTTACTTGAGAAGAGATTGGATTCGACACTTCCCCGAGCCATGAATTCATATATCAGAACTCGATGCTCATCTTCACAGCAATAACCAATCAATTTGACCAAATTTGGGTGAGAAAGTTGCCCAAGAAATATAACCTCAGCCTACAAACATAACAGGTGTCCGTCAGAACTCGCTAACAGTGATGAAAACCGAGTAAAGAATCAACAGCAAGTACCAGCCATTCTCTGTGACCCTGGAAACTGTTATCACCATCATGGACCTTCACAGCTACTTGAAGAGGTTGAAGCCCCTCCCTGAGATATCGAGTGATGAATCCCTTATAAACACTACCAAATCCCCCTCCACCTAAAACATAGTCCTGCCTGAAATTTCCTGTGAGAGTCTTAACCTCATCGAAAGTGAATGCTATAAGTGGGTTTGTCGCGGTATTCCCTCGCAGATCCTCAACTTCCTCTGGGTTTGAGGGCAACTTGCTGCCCTCCTTTTGCTCTTCTTTCACTGAAGGACTCTGGTCTTTTGGGGATTCTAATGAAAAGAGAGAAAAATATTGTTCTGAGCTTGTAATAAAAGAACTTTTAAGTATACATATACTCACAATATTGTTTTGAGATTGTAATGAAAAATCATTATGCATACATATACTCACATCTACTGGTTCTTCTATTCATAACATGAATTAAAAAGATTAAACCAAAGCGAAAAAAGGAATGATCTGGGACATGTCTTCAGTAAATTTGCTAGTTTGAAATAAAAAAGCAAACTTGTTCATGTTTCCCATCACAAAATAACACAGAACCCTTGAAATCTACAATTTCATGCTCCAAAATCTCTCTAATGAGAACCATAGAACTACCAGACTCAGAAAAAAATGGAAGTATCAGGGATGATCTAGACTCAGGATCCTATCACTGAAGCAGCTTCTCATCATCATGAAACGAGTTACTTATGAAAGGAATTAAAAAGTAACAGATGCTCCAAATCTTCACTCTTTTCAATAAAAAAAATCAAAACTTACAAGGAGGTTTGAGAAACTGAACCTGACTTTGCAGTAGAAGATACTCTGTATTTAGATGGACTCCCAGTGAACCAGCAATTGCCCATTATTGATGAAACTCCCTCTGATCCAGCAAAAAACTCAGAAATATGCCACAACCATAGACCACACTATGCCACTCACACAAGATATTTTTTGGCAGCACAAGTGGGAGGGAGGGGAGAGACGGGCAAACTAATGAAGAAAAGAAGGATTTTTATGCTTTGGAGAGGAAGAGCTAAATGTGTGATATGGAACCTAGAAAGCCTCCTGACACCGGTTTTCTATGGTGGGGTTTTGTCTTGTTAGGTTGAAAAAGCAACAAAAAAAAAAAAAAAAAGATTACATATTCAAGTACAAGTCTCTCTCTCTCTTTATAATTGGTCATTTTCAATTTTTTTTTTTTTTTGGCCTTCGATTTGGGAGCAGCTACAGGAAGATTAATTCACAAAATGCCAAGGAAGACCAGTTTCGTCAACTGGGAGTTAAGCATAGCCTTCCATGAATGATAGGGAACTCTTGACTATGACTTTGAAACCCTCTTTCTCTCTCTCTCTCTCTCTCTCTCTCTCTCTCTAGTGTTGTTGACGGAGTTCCGAATGCAAGAGGAGGAGGGTGAGGTGGCCCAAAGATATCCCCATTAAAAGAGAGCTGCCACAGGTGGAGGTGGTGGTGATAGATAGCATCACAGTGGAGTCGGAAGCAGTCCGTGTTGGACGACGGTGTCACCTCGCAAACCTTCGATCCTTTTCCACAGGCTATTGTGAGTGTGAGACACTCGTCATGCTTTTTTTTTGTCTCCCATCAAAAAGGTCATCGACGCCTTCGAATCTGACGGAGACCCACACGCCGCCCTTTCCTGCTCGCTGCCCACAGTCCCTCGGAAGTCAAAATTGTTGGTGAATGGTCAATATTTCATGCTCAGCTGAGCTGAGTAATTTTTTTTTTTTTTTTTTTTTTTTGTTGGCGTAGAAGTGGTCAAAGAAAGAGAGCACATCAAACCTCGACTTGGTTTGCTACTCACTCTCTTTCTCTCCTCTCATAATAAATACCCATTCTTTTCAATTTAATTTTTTTTAATAGAAGTTTTAAGGCCTCCTTGCTTGATTAGCCGCTACACACCAAAAGGAATGGATATAAAAAAATAAAAAATAAAAAAAATTGGTCACAAAGAGAGATTTATGATCAAAAAAAAAAAGTTGTTTATCACATAAAAGGTAAATTGTAAAGTGATTGAGTAAAGTTGGATGAACATTATAAATCCAAGATGGAGTATCTTTTGGTTGCAAATTATGTCATTTTCTTAGACTTTTTGTCAACTCATTCCATTGGTTGCCCCTTTTCCTATGCTTTGACTTTGTCAACCCATTCCATAGATCTCCCATCAAATGCTTATTATTCTGCCTCTTTTTTTCACTGGTGATTTGTGCTTTTATGAAGAATCTATCATGGCAATAAGCAGAATATTAATTGCCTACATCCTTCTGCCTCAAAATTTTTTTTAAAAAAAAAAGAAGAAAAAGGAGCAATTGCTCACTACCACTAGTTCTTCCCAACCTCCTGCAGTATATATATATATATATATATATATATATATATATATATATATATATATATATATATATATTATTTTCTCATATGATACTCTTGTTTTAAATAATATCAAAAATATCTCTTATCAATTCTAATGATTTTTTTTTTCATTAATCTCTCAGACACCTTATGGACCCATAAGGTCGTCCGAGTGTATATACCAATCTACACAAATAGCATGATTAAATTCATAGGATCTACAACATAGTTTGACCACTCAAATGAGAATAAATAAAAAAAAAAAAGCTTGTTCTAGTATTCTGACCATCATAATAAAAATACTATATAAAAAACCTATTTAAAAATACTAATTAAATCATTCAAATATATTTTTTTAACCTCAATCAAACTAACAATAAACTTAAAATTTTGATAGTGTAAGAGTAACACCTTTTGATATTATACTTAGTGTTAGTTACTAGGATTCAAATAGGCATTTATAAATAATAGTCTAAGAATAGTAAGGATCAAAAATTAATTTATTATAGTGTTTTGATTATCACAACAAAATCATTATAAAAGTCTATCTAAAAATATTGAGAATGTTCCGAATGAACTATAACCTTAATCAAAGGAACTATAAAATCCGAAACTATGATATTACAATGATATAGCAGCAACGATGACACAATATGGTGTCACTTAATGTGCTTTTCGGTAACCTTATAATGTTTTCAGTATTTTAATAAAAATACGATAATATTATTGAAAAACACTATAAGTAAGCTAAATAAAAAATATATTCTAGAAAGCATTTGATGTGTCATACTAAAATTCAAATAGGTATTTATAATAATCTATAAACATCACCAAAATAATTATTATAAATTAATAATAGTTTATAGTATTTTGATAATCACATTATAAATTATATAAATAGACTCCTAATCCTAAAGACTGTCTGTGATTTACGTAAATGGACTCATAAGCCTAACACTCTAATGAGTTCACTCACCCAATCTACCGGATCATGTTATTGTGCAAGCCAATTCATCCATTTGAAATCTGTGAAACCATTGGACCAATTTGAAATATATGAAATATATTTTTATAATATTTAAAACATAAAACATCATTTGGGAAAAAAATAAAATATGAGTTGTTTCATGGAAGAAGGAAAAAAAAAAAACTTGAATAGGAGGTGCGATGGCCTGTAATTTTTAAGGTTAAAAGTTTATTTTAGTTTTTATAATTTTATAATGAATCATTTTTAAGTCCTTATATTTTTTTATATTTAAAATAATTTTTATATTTTTTAAAATATAATATATATATATGCCTCCCGTGAGTTAATAGACGTTAAAGTCCACTTACAACAGACTCATAATAAATCATTAATATAATGATATATATAATTTAATATTTTTTTAAAAAAATCATTTTAGCCTTTATGGTTTTAGCTATAGACCACTTAGGCTTTTATAGTTCTTTTCGTATCTAAAATAACAATTATATTTTCAAAAACTTTAGAATTTACTTATATGATATATTAACTTATAATAAATTATTAATATAATGACACATATAATTTAAGTAAAAAAATCAATCTTATAGAGGAAAAGGAAACGATGGAGGCTATAGTAACAGACAAAGACGGAGAGATAGAGATATAAGAGATTGGAAGCAGAGGTGAAAGAAAATTAGACTATCATGTCATAGGTGGGAGCACAAGAGAGGCCAAAATAAGAGACGATAGGGACAAATATATCCAGAAGGAGGAAGAGAGATAATAAAATCATTACGTGCCTAATGTTGAACTGGTTGACGCATATCCACTTATGGTATGATCGAAATCTCCTGAGTTAATCGTTAGTGTGGGAGAGGTTGTGTGCATATGATGTCTTGCTAGACAATGGCAACTCGGTGCTACTACTAGTGGTCGCTTCCACAATAATGCATTCTCTGGCCATTGATGGTGGTTTCATTTTTTTTTAATTTAAATTATATGTGATTATATCAATGATTTATTGTGAATCAATATACCACGTAAATAGACTCTAACTTATATTAACTCATATTTTGCGGGAAGGACTCGTTTTGTTATGTTTTTAAAAATATAGGGGTTATTTTATACGAAATCAAAATCATAAGGACTTAAGTGGTCCATGGTCAAAATCATAAGAGATAAAATGAATCATTTTCTTAACTTAAATTATACATATCATTATATTAATAGCTTGTTATAAGTCAACATGTCACGTAAAACAAGTAGATTTTAGCATCTAGTGACTCAGATTTGACGAAAGAGACTTACGTATTATATTTTTTAAGATATATAAATTATTTTAGATATAAATGAATTATAAGAACCTAAATAATTGATAATCAAAAGAACTAAAACGAATCTTTTTTAACTCTTTTATTCGTACGAAAGAATATATTAAAAGTCTAAATATATGGGATCATTTCTTATCAACTTAAGTTTTTTGAAATTAGTGAGAAATGACCACCAAAGGAGTGACCCACATAACGTAGCCTTTTATCTTTAGCACTTGTAGTTTTGTTTCACTAGTCAACTCCGTTTAGGAAAATGTCTACTCCAACCCTCGTCACTAAGAATATACAACAGCTGTGAATGATAATAAAACTTTAAACATCCAACTAGTTGAAGTGAAGTTATGATCTGATGAAATAATTTAAATTATTAATTTGGTTAAACTTGAATTATTGATTCAAAGATGCTTAGCCTTCGGTTTATAGTACAAAAAATCTATTCGAGGTTTTCTTTTTTTCTTTTTATTTTGATGTAAGACCAAACTATAGTACTTTACTACCTATCTCCTTACGTTAGACCTCTCCTAGAATAAACGTCAACTCTAATCTCTAGCGGTAGCTACTTAATGGTGACATGCCATTAAATTTTGTCTACACTCGATATTTACTTGCGTCTTGATAATAGGATAACTTAAAAGAAGGGAGTTAAAATATTTAGTTTTAAAAGGTGATTAAAAGTTCATATTGATATAATGTGATGATCCAAGAGGAAAGAAATAAATATTGCGCATTGGTAAAGCTCAGAGCTAGTGTTCGTTGTCTTCGTTTCCATTCCAATAGTTCAATATCACCATTAATTAATTACATTGTTCGCGTCATCAGCGGACTGAAAAGAACACATATGCTAACGACACGTCGATCCAAAAGAACAAAAAGTTGAATAAACTGCAATGATAAGTTTGAATTGTTGTGTTCCCTGTGCATTACTGAGTCATCGTGGGCTTGACGTACTCATGCATCGAGAATGAAGAACATACCATAGACTCACATGTCTATCTATAACACGAGTATCAACCAAAAAAAAAAAAAGAAAAGAAAGATTTCTCTCTATTATTCCATGACATTTTTTTATTTAATTAGATAAATCATATCTAAATCATATATATTATCATGATCCCACAAGATCTAGCTCCTATCAAAGATATCGATTTTGGATCAATATAATGAAAAGAGTTTAACATCAAAAGTTTACATAAATATCAAGCTACTATCAAGAGGGAAAGCTATAACGTTCTAGGAAACCTCTACACAGCTGCTGCGGCAGTCGTTGAAGCTATAGAGATAAAAAGTCAACAGGAAGTACTCTTCGTCAATTTCAACGTCAATGATGCAGGAGAAGCTTGTCTAGTTTCAAGCGAGGAAATCCACAAAACCTATTATGACAATTGCAGGAGGAGGAGGAGCCGACGCAGGTGACCTCATCGAGGAAGTGATTCTGAAGAGTAAAAAGAGACCGTTGAGGGAGTAGAGGAGGAAGGGAGCAGTGACCATGAATGAAGCCTCATCGACGAACGCAACGACTAAGAGAGAGAGAGAAAGATCCCGCCAATGAAAATTTGCTGTCGTTGGACAACGAAGAAATAAAAAGTAATCTCTTTTAAAAAGAGAGTAGCTTCGATACCATATTAAAATATAAAATAATAATAAAAAACTAGATTGTAATCTTGATTCATTATCTATTTATATAGATATAGAAGATGATTTCACTCAGCTAATCCATGAAATTTTCTGAAAAAAATATAATCTGTAAATTACTTGCTCTGATATCACAACCCACTCAGAAAGAAGACTTTGATGTAAAACTCTCGATTCAAACTCCCTATGGCTCTTATGGAAGAATGGAGATCAGCCTCTCAATCTCCAACAACTAATTGGTTCAAAATAAAAAAAGCTTTGACGATGAAACATTACGGAGGGAAGAGGGGAATGAACACCAATCTGCTTCGTAACACAGCTACAACCTGCACACACTCGGCTGCTGCTAATTCGTCATGTCATCAAAAATTTTTGGTGCAGCAGAGGGGAAACGTACGTACACAAAGCCATTGATACGGAACAAAGACAATGTTGGGGGTATCGCAGATGAGAGCCTTCGAAGAGCATAAATAGTAGCCCCCGTCAACATCCCATGGGAACTTAGAAACAATGCACGGGACTGGCGATCATTTCCTCTAGGTTTTTACCATCATATTAACATTGAAATGTAACGTCAAGAGCTAGCAGCAAGCATATCGGCACCATTTACTCCATACCACAAGCTAAAGTAGCACATCGGTTTTGCGATTTACACGTACAGGAGACACGCATGGACTCCCATCACTATCATCGGCTATTATTGTGGGTACGTAGAAGACGAGATGTGAAAATAGAAAGGATGACTGTCTGTATTTGCCAGCATCTTTCAGCAAATGTTTTCAGGTCTGCTACGCTTTCTCAACTTGGGCGGCATCGTCGTCCGCATTTCCCGAGTGTTTGGCCTTCTTTGCTTCGTAGTCTTTTACTGCCGCCTTGATTGCATCTTCGGCAAGCATGCTGCAGTGGAGTTTCACTGGGGGAAGCGAAAGATGCTTTGCGATTTCCCTGCAACATTCAGCAGGGTGTGTTATGGAGTTACAAGGGAGATCAAAAATACAAACTTCAGCTCATCGAGGAATAAATTAAGTCTTGTAGCACATATCATGCCCCCAGAACAAAGAAAAGTGTTGAGCTAGCAACTAACAAGATCATTTTTTTAGCACATATCTACTCTAACCATTTTGGCACAAACCAACGGGGAGACTTGCTTGCCATGTGATGGTGTGATGGTAGAACTAAAAGGAACATTAGTTAACTTGGTCTCTTATGGCCGAACATAACATGAACACATGTCAAAATGAAGTTCTCCCGTGGTCGGAAGTAACTTAACAGAGAATTATGAAACCTTAGGTCAAATCATAAATCAACATTCCCCCAAAAAAAAGCCCATCAAACCAATGTCAAGCTTCAACTTCAGCCTGAAAATTATCCTAATATATGATCAAAATAAAGAATCTTATATTTAACTACACAACCAATAAGAAAAAAGTTATACAAGAAAAACCAATGAGTAGGAACTAGACAGCAACAAATACAAAAGAATAATGAAATTCAGAAAGTACAATGAGGGTTTCAGATAAAAGAAAGAGCACATGTAAAAGGAGAGAGGGAAATAATAATATTCAAAGACACGAGTGTTATGGATATCAGATAAACAAGGATGGCGATAAACAAAGAGGAGACAAAGTAACCTAGAATTCACTTCCATTGACAAAACTAGACTTACTCCCTCTTGACCATCAAATGGATTCCTAACAGATAACAGCACTTTCCACCAAATAAGAATAAAATCTTTTTCCATCTTGCTAATATATCCAGTTCATTTAGTTTATATTGAATTCTTGGAGTATTCTTAAATTATGCATCACCTATCCAATGAGCCTGACCTGAACTTGACCCACAGAGTAGCAATACTACAAGGCAACAAGTATGAACCTATTGGTGAAGATAACATCCCAACCCACCATGTGCTAATGTAGGCTTTTAAGTGTGTATACTTTGATGATACAGTTTGGATTTTTCTCTTAGAATCTGTTTGTGAGCATGACTTACCTTACTTCCAAGTTCACCCAATGACCTATGTTGCTTTCATCTATTGTTAAATGACAATTCTATAACATACTTTAACTAACAGTTCCCAACAATTTGAAATAATCATGATGCTAAGATGTTCATAAATATGTTATAACTGTAGAAGTTCTGAAGATCATCTAAAGAGAGAAGCCATTAAAGTGACATCATAACCAAGTCACTAACAACCATGTCTGTGACATAAATCAAGGGATGCAAACAGCAACATGTGCCAAGTTATTAGCTACTACATCCACAGAAAATTTAAACAACGATTTAGTACTTCAAATATATTTAAGCACATCATACAAAGCAAAAAAAGAGAAAAAAAAGGTTCAAGAAAGGGAGTAGAACAGAATTAGGATTCAGAACCATAAATTTCAATATCAAGAGAAGGACAAAAGTAAGCAAATAGTGAATAGGATGAATCAATATTCAAGACCAGAAAACATCTATAACAGAAGAATGATAGAGGAAATAGACATGAACGATATAGTGAGAGGCACACACAGTTCAATTACATATAAGAAACACAAGAAAGGAAATTTGCTTACGTGTTCTTAATGGATAGCACTTCCTCCATTTTCTTCCCTTTCACCCATTCAGTAGCTGAAACAAATGCAAAATTCAGCAATTTTAGACAGAAAATCTATTCAATAAAGGTAAAGAATGCATAATTCAACAACTTTATGCTGGCAACAGAGTGGCTTAACTTGATAAAAAAAAAGTTGAAATGCCTGCACTTGGCTTAGTACAAAACCACCCATTAAGCCATTCTCAAAAAGGGAATAAACAACAAATTTTTAAAGGAGTGAGTATTGTTTTTTAAACAGTACATGCTCGTGTTTTCAGATATAACTTGTAAAGAATTTAAGATAACTTATTGAGGGTCAGGAAAAAGGATTCATGTTTCATCACACAGAACGTTGCTATCTTTCGGATACGGCATATAGCAACTGGCTCAGCAATCCTTGCTAACACAAGCTTCACCGTAATAAACTGCCCTAGAGAAACCAAACCACGCAACAAGTGTAATCCATTTCCACAAATTTGGACAATCAGATGATGCGGACATGCCACACCATGCCATCAGATGCCATGACGGACCATAGAAGCCAGAACATGTCCAACCTGCTACTCTCTTTATTAGGACAAACCAGCAGAAGACATACCATTTCTAACAAGCTGAAAACAGGAGAAACTCAGCGGATGATGGAACTGACTCTTCAATTCCCAGCTTTTGAGGCCACAAAATTCTCAAAAGTCAAATAACACTGTTGTTGTACCTACGTGAATAAAGGAGCCATCCATCACCCATAACACAAACCTCAATTCCTCAATCACACATTTCATCCACCTTACCTAGGGTCCCAAAAGACACTAAAAGCAAAAAACACAGTCCAAATCCTTGAACTTTACCTCTTTCGATCGAGGGTTCCCAAAAAGAAGGAAAGTTCAAGTAGCTTTTAGTTCAATTAAACCGTTCTCAACAACCCCCCACATCAAACACATTTGAGGAAACAAAAACAACTTCCCCAAAACAATACTCCAGAAAAATTCATCAGGGTCTAAATTCAAGTCAACAAGGAGTCCCTAATAATTGAAGAAGAACAGAAAAATCGAAATTTGCAAACACAAGCAGTTCGATCAAGGGGAACTCAGTAAAACAAGAGGGAATCGGGAGAGAGGCGAAGGTACCAACCGACAGATGAGGAGGCGATGGCAGAGCCGCAGCCGAAGGTCTTAAAGCAGGCGTCGACGATCTTTCCGGAATCCTCATCCACCCTGATCTGGAGCTTCATCACGTCGCCGCAGGCCGGCGCGCCCACAAGGCCCGTCCCCACCGACGGGTCGTTCTTGTCGAAGGACCCGACGTTCCGGGGGTTGTCGTAGTGGTCCACCACCCTCTCGTGGTAACCCCGCCCCGCCACCGCGGCGGCCGAGACCCGATGCCCTAACCCTAACAGCCTCTTCCCCGTAAAGCTTAGCATCTCGATTCCCTTCTCGCTCGCGGCTTCTGGATCGCGATGGGCCGTCACTTGGTTTATCTATGGATAAGCGACGAAGAGGGAAAAAGGAGCGGTGGAGTAGACGACACGGTATCCGCTGCAAGTCTTAGAACAGATGATAATATATCGACCAATAACTGACAAAAACCACGTAGATTCATGGACGACACTAGGTGTTATATATTGGACGCGTCGACAACTCATTAGTTAAACTTATTTCGAGTTCTACAGCAAATCCTTCAACTTATTCCGAGTTCTACAGCAAATCCTCTACCGCTGGCAGACACGACACCGCGGTCGATCACCGGCACTAAAATTTTGCTCAAAAGCCCTTAGATTATAGTTTTTTTTATTATTTAGCCCCTGTCATCTCCTGTTACGTCATACGATTAATAAAAAGGATTATATGAAGAGGAAAATTAAAATAATGTTTTTTAAATAACCTTTTTATCATTTTATTTTTCTGAATGCATTTATTTTATTTTGCTCCATCTACATGTATAGCACAAAGGGGCAAATACGTTATTTACAAATATTAAAAGAATAGATGTGTAAAATCGACCAGATCGAGTCGGACTGCTCTGCTGCGACACTATGGTCGCTGCGTTGCTTCTCCATTCAAACCCTAACCCTCGCTCGCGATTCTCCGGCACGGACGTCTCCCTCTACGGTCGACGACGACGCTTTTCCGCAAGCCATTCCCCCGTTTCTTGCCTCTTCTTCTTCTCTAGCAAGAAATGGGATTCCACAGCTGGTGATTTCGTGCTTCGAGCCGCCGTCGAATATCGCATCCTAACGGGGCTTGACGTCGAGGAACAAGCTCATGAAAACGTCGGATGAGAATTCGAAGAAACTGGTTGAGAAGATGTTTAATGCCATTTACAAGTACGTCATCCTTTTCTTGGGTTTATCATGGTTGAAATCACTAAGCTAAATTGCATCACATATGCCCAATGTTACAAGGCGCAAAACTTGGTTGGATTCCAATATATTGTAAATATGGCTGTTAATTTTGGGAGAATGTGGAAAAAATGAGAGCTCTGGAGTGTCTTTAAGCTATTAGGTGTTAAAACAAGATATTATGTGATATTGGTTATGCTTTTGCAATTCGTTTGGATTCTGAACTACTAATAACTCGCCAAAGAGTAAGATCTCTTGGTTGAAGACCACAAAGGTATCCTAATTTATTCATGTTGATACTTGGTAGACTTGGGAAGTTACAAAGCGTTTAAGTAGCCACAGTTGTTATGCTTCCAAGTCCTATTTAAATCTTAGCAGATAATCTGGCTAGCAGCACTAAAATTCCTTCAAGTTGAAATCAATGGAAGTCTTAAACAAATTCCTTTAAATTTGCAGAGCCAAGAAAATCAGCAAAAATAAACATATAACTTGGTTCCATTTCAAATGAAATCCAAGCATGATATCATTTTACAGATAGACCTGTAGGACCCTAATCTAGATTTCTAGGTTGCATCAAACCTGCACTTGATGTGGGACTATTCTGGAGAGTCCTATCACTTTGATTATTTAAAAAAACAAACAAAATATTTCAGCAGCCTGTAAATTGAAAGATTTAACGAACTCATGGAGACCCTGTCTTCTGCTTCAGATGTCAAAAGATTGCAACTTTTTTTGTGATATTTTTTCATATTTATTTGCACATATAGAAGCTCAGGTTAAAAGGTTCAGTTCCTCAATTCAGTACTTTATGGTGATCCTAAGACTCTTATGACATGTATGCATAATATATGGCTCATCTCTCTGCGGGAGCTATCAAATATTGCAGAAACCATAATTTCATTTGGCCTTTAGTGTAGCGTGAGATCAAATCATCAAATCTTTAGATATTTTCATTTTGGAGTTATGTTAATTGTTGTTGATCTATCATGGAAAGATTAGGCACATTGTTTTTCATATGATGATAAATGTGTGTAAATCTCCAAATCACATAGCTGATTACTGAACCGCCTGTTCATTCATTTTCTCCAAAGCACGTAGCTGATTGCACAACCTCCGGAACTTTTATTTCTGATTTGTTTGTTGCTTGGATAAGATTTTGCATGCCTTAATATGTTTCCTACTGCCTTTATTGTCAAAACCCTTAATTTTAGCAGTCACAGAAATGTTCGGAAACAAAGGCTTAGTATGTATGTAATTTTTCAAAAGGTTCTTATGTAGCTTATCTATGTAATAATCAATAACTAGCAGGGCTGTTGCGTGCTTCTCAAAATCCGAATCATATTGTACTAGTGATCCATATTCACTCCATTATGTGGGAACTGCTTTTGGCATGGCCTTTGTCCATGTATCAGTATAGGTAGAGCACCATTTCAGTGAGCAACAGTGTATGTATAATATCATCATTAGAAAATTAATATAAACTCTTGTAATAATATGCTAACTGGACAATCTAGATATTTACTTGTAATGGTGCGAAGGGGTCGCAAGTATTAAACGACCACACATGTATGTGCACCAGTAATTCTTGACCATGGTGGTATCAGCATAAGTCACGGTCAGACAAGATGCGATTGCTTGTTGGTTTTCCATTTTGCAAGCAGACAATTGGAGGAACACTTGGCGTGTACAGTTCACCAAAGGCCTGCCAGCAGAATGGTTGATACATGTGATAATGCTCTTGCAGTGGTTCAAGCTGAATCTTGGTTAGGCTGATGTCTGAACAAGGAGAGGCGTCGCTGCAAGCAAAGTGCACTGGTTTCACTGTGTAGGTCCCTCTGATATTCTCATATGCAATGCCTGCCAGTGTCACCGCTGATGTCTGGTTCTTGCAAGAGCTTCTGTCACAGTAAAACTGGTCTATGACAATTGGAGTTTGAACCTCTGAGACTATTATGTTTGAGAAAATTATGTTCTGGACAGAGCCTGATCCACCCTGCAATGATACAATACATATGCAGGTAACCATTAGTACCTCCATGTAGCTTAAGGACTGAAAAATGTAGCTATTCCAAGAAGTGTATTGGTAGCATAAAGAATTTGGATTATTGTTGCTATCATGCTACATCAACTGTAAATTCTTGACAGAAGAGAACAAGCCTTTACTTAGAAACCTATCTGACAAAATTTTGAAGTGTTTAACTAATCATAACTTTCCTGGAGCTGCTTGAGCATGTTACCTGCCAGGTCTTGATTCTGACACCGGTCATGGTGTTGTGCATATTGACATCCCTTACTGTTATGTTAGAAACACATGCTTTGGTGTTGTCTCTTCCGAGGCCTCCTACGCTGATTCCATGGCCAGGACCACAGTCTACTCTGTGTATGTTAATGTTTGAGCACCCCGTTTGGATGGAGACGCAGTCGTCACCTATATTATAGGAAACACAAAATCCATTACATTGGCAAAATGATTTACATTAATTTATAAGTGCAGTATGATGCAAGTGCTGGATAATTTTGTTTATATGAATGGTAAACATAATGTACTTTCTTGCAGGTGAAAGAGTGGAGAGAGGATCTGGTCTCCCACCAGTGGAAAAATCCTAATACTTTGGTCATTATTGTGTATTAAATAAACATCTGGAAAGGTGATGCCTAACAGGATGAGGAGTTGCAGAAAACCTGAGCTGTTATTAGAACAGGGAAGGACTAAAATTGTTTGAAAAAAGAAGAAGAAGTCAATTTATCTATGATATCATATTCTTATGAGAGCAAACAGTTGCCAGAATAATTATTCTGTTTGTCATCAGAAAGGAACTCCCTGTACAAGCTAGTCGACCATACCGCAGCTCATGTTGGTATGATGTATCATGACATCTCGAGAATTTTGAAGATGTATTCCATCAGTGTTGAGGCTGCTGCCTGGTGAAGCAATTGTCATGTTGAAGACCTGGACAGCTTCACAATTATCAAACTTGAGGTGGCACTGTTGACTATTCTGGATTGTGATGCCAGTTACTGTCACATTGTAACTCCCATAGAACCTCAAAGCCTGCAGAACAGGATAGATAAGATCATAGATTCAAAATGTTATTCATATTGTCTTGGACATTGGTTATTCTGTGGGAGCAAGGCAAAGAATAGAATCTTACAGTTGGCTTGATCTGCGGCAGATTTTTACTGAGCTCCTCGTTTATCTGTCAAAGATTTCATCATTTGGAATGGGAATCCAGTATGAGTGCACTATGATCCTTTTAACCACAGTAATATCTGATGAATATGAGAGTTATTGCTAGGATGAGATTTGATTGTGAAAACACGGGAGGATGAAAGTGGGGAGTTGTAGTTCAATGTTTAGTGTCAGGATAATTATTTCTTAAGCTGACAGGGATTCTTGAAACAGAAAATGAACACGGATCAGCTTTTTTCAACGATTAATGGATAAGAAATCATGAGATTGGGAGCAGAATTGGATAATGTTTCCATAATATCAGGGAGATATACTTGTATGTTCATGATGGAGGGCAGATGGGTCATGAGGCTTACCGGATCAACATCAGACTCGGCATTTGTCCACCAGACACTGCCTCGCCCTTCGATGACTCCACTGCCTTGAATTGTTATTCCTCTAAGCTTTGTGAATTCGATCCACCACAGTAGCCCAGATCCCCAGTATCTGGCATCGGTTGGAGCAATAATCATCCCATCCAGCTGCAAGAGAGTGTGTGCAATTCTTCAGGATACAGTTCGTTGTCTGCTCTTCATGTGTGTTCCATTTTCTACAGAATGATTTTTTTTTCTTTTTTTTTTTTATAGTTAAAAATACTTATGTTGGAGAAAAGGGTAAACTAGATTAATTAAAGCTTTTCTGGTGTTCATATCAAATAGTACTTGTCACAGTTGTGCTTCTGTAACAGGTAGCTTATGTTGCAGTGGTGGTTGGTTTTATGGCTCACAAGCTGATGAGATCTACTACTATATCAGAATGTGATTACAATCTGACTCTGGCGGACATGAGGTTTTGGGTGTTGAGACCAACCTATGTATGGAATCTTTCAAACTAATACAATGGGTCTGGACATGTAAAATTTTTTGGGGTCCTGATATCTGTGTATCAGATCTTTGAAGATGTGGTGGGGCACAACCCAGGCCAACATACTGGAACATGACCAAACCCAATTGCCACCCTTAGCAATATAGAATATATTTGTAGGAGTCAACTTGTTTGTAGCAAATCCAGTATGTTTCAGTGCTGAAAATTGTTGTTTCTACAGCAGAGTTGTGAGGGTTACCTGGAAAACTATGTTGGGTTGACAATAAGGTCCAGAGAAGGAGATGGGCCCTACAAGGAACTCATATTGGTCAGGAACAACCACAGTGGATCCTCCCACCTTGCAAGCAGCAGCCCATGCAGCCTGGAAAGCCTGCATCAGCAAGCAGCAGCAGTTCATGATGTCAGATCCATGAGCCATCAACTCCTTTCCCACCAGGTATTCTGTTTTTACATGCTGGATTTAGATAGCATTGGGAGATGTCTGTCTACGTGACTCAGCTGGTTTGTTTTAGTTCTCCAACAATCACATTAGAAATTTTAGCAGGTGAAAAAAGAAAAAAAAAAGTGTACGGTTTTGTTTTATCTGTTTTTTTTTTTTTTTTTTTGAGTTACTGATGATTTTGATTATGGTGGTGGGTGGGTGGGTGTTGTTTCTGTTCAACGAAAGAAAAAAAAAAACTAGGAATGCAGAAGAGAACCATGTCGGTTGAAGATGCAGATGTGTTTAATGCATGCATTAAAACAGAGAGCAATGGTGGGTTTGTAATGAGTGGTATAACATGGATTTTAGTTTCAAGTAAGCAGCAGTAACAAAGGGATCGATCAGAGAGGAGAAGGCACAAAACGGCGGCCACCTTTGTGTCATCTGTGACACCGTCTCCCTTGGCTCCGAAATCAAGCACGTCGAACGTGGCTGCTGCCTTGGTCGTATACCCTGCTTTCGGCGGCGGCGGGGGGCTTGGCTTGGGGCTCGGAGCTGGGCTCTGGTGACTTCCTCCTCCTCCACCGCCATGGCTGTGGCCACCACCACCACCACCATTCTTTCCTCTTCCCTTCTTTCTGGCCAAGGAGGAATAGGAAGGCTTCTTCTGCCTCCAATGCTTTCCTTTCCTCCCTTGACAGCCATCAAAGTTCGAGCACACCAGAAGGAGGAGGAGGAGGAGGAGCAACCCAAAGCATGTCAGCCTACATCCAGCCATCTGAGTGAGGGAAGA
Source organism: Ensete glaucum (assembly GCA_021527575.1). Taxonomy (NCBI): domain Eukaryota; kingdom Viridiplantae; phylum Streptophyta; class Magnoliopsida; order Zingiberales; family Musaceae; genus Ensete; species Ensete glaucum. Next base: position 33,906,641 of record CM038554.1, read on the forward strand.
CAACAGAAGGTGGATGCGGAGGTGAGAAGAGGGGGGGGAGGAGGGAAGAAGGCCGGTTTAAATAGCCACAAACCCCCCCTGCTCTCTCTCTCTCTCTCTCTCTCTCTCACGGCCTGCACAAACCATTAGAGAGAGAGAGAGAGAGAGAGAGAGAGAGAAAGCCTGATTATTGCAAGGAATGTAAAATGTCCTCCTCAAACTTTTTCTTCTTTGTCATCACCAGTCACATTCTTGTCTTCCCAACCTTTTGCACTAATTATTATTTTTTTTTAAATTCTTTTGTACGCAGGGGGAATCATCCACACATCTTGTGACAATCCGTAGGGATAACTCTATCCTATCAGCCTCTGCAGACATGCACAGCATCACAGGGAAGAGATGTTTAGGATGCAACATGAGGTGCGTGTATGTGTGTGTGTGTGTGTGTTTTTTTTTGTTCTTTTTTCTTTTTTGTTGTTGTTGTGTGCTGTATTCATTAAGTAATTTTTTTTTCAAATTTTTGGTACGTAGGTTGTGGTTTGTGGATGGCAAAAGCCAAAGCCAAAGGGAGAAGGAGAAGGGAAGGGGGCACGTGAAGGGGTGGAAGAGGGGCAGTGACAGTAGCATCTCCTCCTGATCACATGCAGCCGGCGGTCACGGGCGGGAGTATACTACTGCTTTGTCCACTCCGGGAGGCAAGAGGGGAGAAGGAAGGGGGGGGGGGTCCCCCTCCTGCCTTAATGTTTTACCTATCCTTCCTCCAACCATGGTACCACCAAAGGTCAGTATTCCATTTCTTCCATTCAACAAATATAGCATCATCATCATCATCATCATCATCCATGGGTGAGTGAGTGATCTCAAGATCAAACTTGTGTTGGCCAATTTGATTCTGGTTAGAGCAGTGGGTAGGTAGATTTATGCTGAATGATTGGTTGAGGGTAGATGAGCATTTTGGAAGCCATCTGTTTTGTTGATGAAATAGAATCAGCATTGTTGGATCAAGTGGTCCTATTCTTTTGCATGGCCATCGGTAGCAGATTACCAAAGGATGATGATTGGGGCAAATGGTCTTTGGAAAGCTCTCCATGAGTTTTTTTTTTTAAAAAGGGTGGGTTTCTGAGCTGGTTGAAATTTCTGATCTGCATCAGCTTTTTCATTAATTTTCTATGTTCCCTATTCTGAGATTTCCTTAAATGCATGTCAAAGCTGTCATTTTGGCATTGTACATTTTATTTTTTATTTTTTTAATCTATAATCTATGCACAAATTATAACACAATATGTGTGTGCCCCTCTCACATCATGCTGCTGATCACCACCATTACCACTATTATGCTTTTACATTTCTACAAGGAGGAGTAGCCTACTGGTACACAACCAACAACAAAAAAAAAAAAAAAAAAAATTCTTGTGAGCTGAATGAAGCTACTAAGATTCCAAGTAGATCATGTATTGCTGCTAACCAGCAACCCTTCCAATTCCCCTGGAATGAGATCTAAAGTAAGTACTGGTGATTACATTGTTCTTCCATGGTACAGTCAGAAAATTAATGGATTTGAAGTGCCAATTTAACATATGCATATGAAGTTCTACACTCAGAAGAAGAGCCTTTCAATGTTAGTTAGTTAGTTAGTTAGTTAGTTGAATCAATAGTAACACAAATGTACCACCCTGAAGCAGTTACAACCCTTCAAAAAGTACAATCTCCATTCTTCTAGTATATTAGATTTAACATCACACTGTGAAGTCAGTCTTGGGGGGGGGACCCTGACACAGGAAATAAAAAAGTTGGACCTACAGACTAGTACTACTAATCTTTGGACTGCCCTCCCATGGAAGTCAAGTGTTGCTGGATTATGCCCTTTTGTTTTCCTTTGCAAATTCACATATCTATTACTGGTAGCTTTTTATTTTTTTATTTTTTATATTTTTAATTTCTAAATGAGAAGAAAAAAATATAGCCAAGTTAAATAAATTCAGACTCATGCCTGAAATTCCTCTGGGGACATTTTGAGTGTTATCATTTTGATTAAGCTAATAAATGTTGGACTTGGTTTCCCATAAACTTTATTGGCATAGTTTAGCTCAGTTATTATGTAATAGGAATTTCAAAATTGTACCTGGTGTTTAAGAGTCATATTTTTATTGGCTTTGGATTAAGATTAGCATGTTTTCAATGCTCACATATATACTGGAACTTTGAGGCCATTCATTTCTTTGTTAATAGGCAAAACATGGAAAAAGAAGAAAAAAAAAATGAGAGAGAGAGAGTTCATTTTCAAACTTATTATGTATCTCCAGTCATGCCTAGACTCCTCCTAATCTGAGATCTCAGCTGGGTCAGTATAAGGTATTAACCAAAACAGCTCAAGCGAAGAAAAGGAGATCCAGATTCCTAGTGAAGAAATAATCTTGACAATTCAGCATAAATCCAGAGATGACAATAGGACAAAAAAATGAAACATCCTGGGTCCTCGGTGAGATTAAAAGAAGAAAAAAAAATAAAAATAAAAACCAGATTACTTTGAAGAATGTGATATGATAGTAGGACACAAATGGTCTTTCCTTTTGTACTTTGAAAAATCATCATCAGAAGGAGATGTGTTTAATCTCCTTTTGTATTGCTCCAAGTATTAAGTTCAAACATGCATCGCTCAAACAATCTTGTGAACTTAAACTTCTGCTGAAACTTACAGTGTGTTTTCTGATTCATAGAGTCAGATAAGAAGAGGGATGGATGTCTTCACTGCGCTACAAAATTCCATTTAAAGATGGGAGGAGATGATGCTGGCCGCCATGAATGCACATGATTTTGGAGCCGTCTTCTGGTGCTGTAGAGCTCGTGAATTCTGCTGGTCTCGTGAATCTGCAGGCATTAAAGTAAGTCTTTCAAGGTTTGGTTTGGTTTGGTTTGGTTTGGTTTGTTTTGTTTATGCTGCAACTTCCCCTCATGTCTCTATTTGTTGGCTTTTCTCTTCCTTCGATATCTGTTCGACAACAGTAGAAAATGCAAACCTGAGCAGAGTTGGCTTTAGTGCAACTCGAACTAAAGGAGAGAGAGAGAGAGAGAGAGAGAGAGCAAACTTATATAGAATTCATCAGGCTTTACTAAAACCAAGACACTTCATTGTATATATATATATTTTTTTTTCTGCAACTTCTGTGATTGAGGACATTTCTGAAACTAAAAAATAAATAAATAAAATTCAAAAAGTAGATGCTTGAAATTAAAATTAAGGAACTAAAACACTTTTTATTTGTGAAATAATAAAAAACTAGAGGCACATTATATGAGCACAATTAGCTAGCTCCCATATCTTTAATGGTTTATTATTGCTCATGGTGATCAATACATTAGCGTACCGAGACTGGTAATAAGATTTCAATCTGAGCCAAAGGTCTACTTTTCTTTATATATTACCAACAAAAAAAAAGTATATATATGAGAGAGAGAGAGAGAGAGAGAAAGAGAGAGAGTTAATGGAACTCATGTCTATGTAGTGTAAGAAAAAAGGGAAGAGGTTGGTGTTGCATGAAGACAAAATTGGTTGCCTAGTTTTGCAAGGCAATAATGACATGTTGGTCTTTCTACATCGGAATTCACTCCGTTATATTTGGTGCTTGGCATATCTATAGTCAATAAACAACACCCTATGGCTCTTATTATTACTATAGGAGACATTAACATCACAAAGATACAATTCATGATTTCCGGGCATTGCTCTATTTATCCCTTTTTATTCCATACAAAATATTATCAGGTGTAAATGGGTCTATCGAATTAAAGGATGACAAAGACACAATTCATGATTATATCGTCTATCTATGATAATTCTCCAAGTGATATTTATGCATTCATTTTTTAGGGATTCAACTAAAAATTTATATCGCTTAATAACTTTCAATAACTCAAACTATGTCGTCTTGACTTTGTGACATGGATTAACGGCCAATTCATAGGATAGAAAGCAATTCTGATGCTAACTAACATCGTTGAGTTGATAAATTTGAAACACAAAACTTAAAAATATATAAGTCCAAATTAATAATAATAATAATAAGAGACTAAATACGATGAGCACAAACACACAGTGAAGGAATAGGTTTGCGTTGGGAACACATTGCGATGTTAAATCTACATTGGATGGAAAAGTTAAAAGAGATAGAGACAATAGAACAGTTGAGAGAGTCCAAAGTTAGGAATGGGAATCATCTGCAAGATGGCAAGTAGGAGAGGCATCGTTTCACACTGGTCACCCTCAATGCAACTTTGATGCTCGATCTAAGAACTGAGTTGGAAAAGAGACAAATGGCCACTTCATATATGACCACACACTTTGTTTTGGTTCTCAAATGGGTTCCTCTCCCACACTGTTGTATAATAAATAATAATGCACATAAAAGTAAACTACGGTGAGTTAAAGCTCCAAAGTGGCAGCTTCCTCATTGATTGATCGATACATCATGGCATCACAAGCTTATGAGAATGAACACATAATTATTTGTTCCACATGAAGCTTCCTAGTTTATTTATCTCTTGCATGAATTTATTCTATAATTTCATTCAAGTAATGGGAAGAACTAAATATCATAATTTTGGATTATGACAATTATAACGACTTAGATCCCTAATCCAACAATTAATCCCTGCCTAATCTCATCTAACTATTTGAATTAAGAGTGCTAACTGCTCTACCAAATAATCGAAATCAAATAATTAATTATAATATAAAATATCACCCAAGCATGAATAATTAAAATTTTCATGTATCATGTGGTTGGATCATCACCTACCATAAGTAATTAAATTCCTTCGGGAGATTTATCCTAGTCATGTCTTATGTCACAACCATGCAAACGTAGACTAATAGATAGCTTAATCGGATGGAATATATATAGATATATATATATATATATATTCTTCATCTGGATTAGACCAATAAATAGCTCCACTGTCTTCTCTCTATCATGCTACTGCGATGCAAGACTAGGAAGTTTCCCATGTCAACAAGGAAATATGATGCAATAAAATGGTCCTTTGGGTACTTCAATTTTAACAAAAAAAATGTAATTATCTAATTTAGTCCCACATAAGATGTAATAAAAGATTTGAGTTAGTTTATAGAGCTAGATAAATTTGTTATTAACAATTTTAAGCTTAAAAATAATTCAACCAAACTAAATATTGCTACTCTATTCAACACACTTAACAATAGCTTAAAGGTGATATCTCAAAAGGGAATATTGTACTAAGAAAGGATGTGAAACAACACAAGGATCCCAAAATAGTTTTCTGAAATTTTATTAGTAGTTAAATAAATCTTGATTATTGCAGATTAGCACTATTGTGGAGAATTGTTTAGGTAAATGAAAGAAGAAAAAAAAAAGGTTTAGCATATACCATATTACAGTCATTGAGACAGTTATTCAAAAAAAAAAAAGTATTGTGATTTAACTAACGAAATCATATTTATCGTTGTTCTTTAAGCACATGGATTGGATGATCTAATTATTGTACGATGCAATCCACTAAATTATACTTCCATTAGTTGGAAGAGGTTATTAGTAAGATTTTATCTTTGCTTCAAATGTACATTTCACATATCTACATGTTTATCTGCAAGATATTGGCATGATTTGGACGCCAAAATCTAACCATTAAACTATAATTCCCATTGGTTGGAGGAGATTAATTTTATTTGCTTAAAATGTAGAAACGATAGGCCAATGGATTGATGATGAGCTAAGAGTTTGGTACGGTTTGGATGCCAAAATCTAACCACCACTCCTCTCCTCCCATGAAAGAAGTCAACACACGCAAACTCCCCACCACATTAATGTCCACCGTTTTAAAGCAGGCAAAGTAGGTGATCAAACTAATAGGAATTATACAAATCAATTGCTTCATGAATTGGATAGTGAGCAAAAAGACATGAGTAGGGTTCATTTACTGGGGCTTGTGCAAGCTACCCAATTCAGCATCAGCTTTCATCAGCAATGGACCAATTTGACTGTCCATCTTATATTAGCAGCATTAAGATGGAAAGAAATGCACGAAGTTGCAGTAATTTGAGTCAAAAAAAAAAATTAAAATGTTTAGATTCTAAATCAAGATCAAAATTTAAAAAAAAAAAAAAAGATTCTTCTTACAACGGAGACACTGATGAGTGAGCTTTCTTGGTGGAGACTCAAGAAAAGCAAAGGTAAGAGAGCTACCGAGAACTACTACCCATGGCAGCATTCAGTCTTTCTTCCCTGCACAAGCTTCCTCTCCTTCAGACCATTCCCTGCCACCACCTTCTTTATAAACCCTACAGGAGAATGCACATGAAGTAAGCGAGGCTTGTCTAGAGAGATACACAGAGAGAGAGAGAGAGAGAGAGAGAGAGAGAGAGCAGCAGCAGGAGGAGGAGGAGGCAGTGACAAAGATGGTGAATTGGGTGCAAGCACAGGAGCCCATCTTGCACTGGCTGGTGCGGGGTGCGGGGCTGCGCCGGCAGACCATCGAGATCGAGCCCGGGACTGTCATCAGCATGTGGGTTCCCAAGGAGAAGGTCATGGCCGCCAAGAAGAAGCCCGCCAACACAGAAGTAGTTCCTGACCCGAGTAGCGATAGTAGCAGGGACGAGGAGGAAGACGAGAGGAAGAAGAAGAAGAAGAAGAAGAAGCAGCAGCAGCAGCGAGGGAAAGAGAAGGAGAAGCCGGCGGTGGTACTGGTGCACGGATTCGCAGCGGAAGGGATCGTCACGTGGCAGTTCCAGTTCGGGGTGCTGGTGAACCAGTACGAGGTGTACATCCCCGACCTGTTCTTCTTCGGGGGGTCGACCACCGACGCCGCCGACCGCTCCCCGGCCTTCCAGGCTGAGTGCCTGGCCGCGGCGCTCGACAAGCTCAGCGTGCGGCGGTGCACCGCCGTGGGGTTCAGCTACGGAGGGATGGTGGCGTTCAAGATGGCAGAGATGCGACCGGACCTGGTGCGGTCGCTGGTCGTCTCCGGCTCCGTCTTCGCCATGACGGACTCCATCAGCAGGACGACGCTGGACCAGCTCGGCTTCGCCTCCTCCTCGGAGCTCCTCATGCCGGAGTCCATCAAGGGCCTCAAGGCCCTGCTCTCCGTCTCCATGCACAAGAAGCTGTGGTTCCCGGACTTCCTCTACAAGGACTACCTCGAGGTACTACTACCGACTGCATTCATGCATGCAAAATTGCCTGCGGATTGATTCCGTCCACTGATCGGTGCGGATATGAGCAGGTGATGTTTAGCAATCGGAAGGAGAGGGCAGAGCTGCTCGAGGGTTTGGTGATCAGCAACAAGGATGCCAAGGTTCCCTCTTTGGATCAGGTAATGGGCGTCCGATTCCTTCAATTACCTGCACTAGTTCACCAAAAAAAAAAAACAAAAAAAAAACCATGCAATAATCCTTTGCAACCTCCTGTATGCTGCCACATTAAAATGTGGAATTCAAGATCATGATTTAGACTTGGTTGTTTTCATTTTTCCATGGGATGCAGAGGATACTCTTGCTGTGGGGAGAGAATGACAACATATTCAACATAGAGCTTGCCAAGGACATGAAAGAGTAAGTTTTCGAATCCATCATCTGCCTACTTCCATCTTTTTTGGCCTTCAAAAGACAACCAATAAATAAATAAATTATGCTTAAAAGTGAAAACACATTTGTCTGTCTGTCATTCTTCCACACAAGTTGTTGCATAAGAAGAACAGTAGAATTTTTTTGACAGATTTCTTATGCGATGACAACCTGAATGAGCTGATAACAGAGCAAAAGGGGGTTGTTGCATAAGAAGAACAGTAGAATTTTTTTGACAGATTTCTTATGCGATGACAACCTGAATGAGCTGATAACAGAGCAAAAGGGGGCAAAAGAAACAAGAGTTTCGATCCTACCTACACCTTTTCTGCTGACCAAAACTAATCTACCGTCGTCTTCTTCGTTCATAATATGCAGACAGCTGGGGGAGAAGACCATACTGCAGAGCATCACGAAAGCAGGGCATCTTCTTCATGTCGAGAGGCCCTGTGCTTACAATCGCCACCTCAAAAAGTTCCTCGCACTCGTAAAAGATGAATGATCGAGTTCAGACGTTCCATTGCTCGATCACGAGAGTTTGTGGAACAGCATCACTATTTGTTTCTATCATTGCGCTTAATAAACCATATTCTTGTGCTTTCCAGTTGTATTTCCTAGGAAGTCAGTTCCATTGTTGTTCTGTTTGACTTGTGAACTTGATGAACAAACATCACAGCTTAAAAGAACTTGTAATACTACTACTGAAGGAGGAATTGGTTTTCTCAAGTGCCTTATTACCAACCATCTCCAGTTTCAATACCAAGCTGCAGATCTTGCCCACTGCTAAACGACATGCTCAAAAAATGCATTATGGTTCTTCGCCACCAAAACCAAACCAAAAAAAAGAAACTAATAATAGAGAACTTTTACCTGGTAGACTAGTGTGATTCCTCGAGAGTTCTTCCCTCGATCTCAGGTGGTCATGTAGATGTGAAAGCAATGGTGGTGGTGGTGGTCACGTAGATAGATACTAAAGATCCCCATTGAAGAGAGGAACAAAATTAGATGCAAGACTATTATGATGAAATGAAATAATATTATATGATATTATTACTAATAACATTTATTTGCATACTACTTTCATTCATCTACATCACTGACCTGCTGCTGCTGCTGCTGCTGCAACACGAGTAGGCATCCCCTCATATAACTCTTGTTTTGCTTAAGAATCCTCCAACAAAAATATAAGAATCAACTACTGATACCCAATGTAACTTATTCAAATTCTCTAGATTATCGACGGTTGATACTAAATACCATTCTAACTTATAGTTGCTTTGATAAAAATAATATATAAAAATTCATTACTAATTGATCATCTTTAGCGGGATGCAATAGTATCGTCCACTTCTTCAAATCATTGCAGGTTGGTCCATCTATTGGAAAATATCCTTAACCCGTTCAATCAAGACGGATTTCTCGTCCGTCATGTACAAGAACACATTACTTATGAGATAGGTGACCAAAGTCCCAATCCTAGGGATGACTTATGTACAAAAAATCATGCCTTCTAGCCTTTGTTATTAGAAGGAGCACCCCCGACCCTAAAGCTAGCCCGAGCCGTCAAATAATACTCGCCTTAACCCTTGCATAAGCGAAAGCACAACATAAACATATCTGAAGTCGGGATTATTCCTGACCCTCGACATTCCCCGAGGAAGGTTATGAGATAGTGCCATGAGTTTGGCGCTATCTGACTAAAAGAGACCGCTCACCGACTAAGACACTCCCCTACCACTAGGTGAAGGGGAAATCTAAGTCTCGCTTCTAAGGCATCAACCGAGATGTTAAATCTCCTAGGACATGAATGGTATGGGTGTTGCCCAGACAGAGTAGCATACAGGGCATACTCATCTAGAAGAGACCGCTCACCGACTAAGACACTCCCCTACCACTGGGTGAAGGGAAAATCTAAGTCTCGCTTCTAAGGCATCAATCGAGATGTTAAATCCCTTGGAACACGAACTGTATGGGCGTTGCTCGAAGAGAGTAGCATGCACGGCATACTCGTATGGAATGTTGAAACGCTTCTGAATCATCACGAGGGACTCGACGGAGAGCGTCGAGTCGAAGTCATGACACAACTTCATTATTTCTGAAGTCTATATGGCCCTAATGTCCGATCGAGTCATTATGCCTGAGGACGAGCTCGCAAGCTCAAACCGAGTTCTCTTAAAGTTGCCATAGTGGCAGTCATCCATCGGAGGCGAAGGAACTGGGGGAAAAGAGGCATAAGTAAAACCAGAAGTTGTATACGAAGGGGAAGAGGCCATTCCGACCTGATCAGACAAAAGTGGCTGAAGGGGGGGGTGATATAAGTGACCGAGACACGAGATCTAAGAGATTAAGAAGAGGAATGCAAGAAATGAAAATGATCTCTCACCACCATCATGATAAAGCTTATAAGGGGAGAGGCATCGCTTCAATAAAAGATCATTCGACTTCCCAAGGCGACATAATGACTTTTCCTAAGAAATATGCAAATCACATTAACTAAGATGCGCCACAGGGCACAGGACCACCACATCAGCCCTAGAACTCAGAAGCTAGCTCGGCGGTCCAGACTCCATGTCATCATGCGTCCACGTAAGCCTTAGAGGCCCACTTCATAATGTTACACTTCCTATTTTGCCATGTGCCCACGCAGCCTTACACGTGTATTGACCATCTGCGTTACGCACTAATCGCATGTAAATCATGCGTGGCCAGTCCACTGTTCTTTGTCAGGATTATGTATCTCAGCCAGTCTAGTGTTCTTTACCAGAGTTATGTATCTCGGCCACTCTAGTGTCCTTTGCCCAACTTGTGTAACTCGGCCAGTCCAACATCCTTTGCTTGAGTTGTGTAATTCGGTCAGTCTTGTCAGGAAACCTCAGCGGGTGCATCACATGCGCAGCGAAAATAAAAAAAAACTGGTTTCCCACGCAGATCAAATCGTCATGCAAAAGATTGGGGTCACAAAAAAAATTGTAAAAACTAAAAAATCGTGATGTGTGAGAGATTGATTTTACCTAGGGAGATCGTATATCCCTGTATTCCAGATCTGGATGGAGAAGATGAAGGAGGTCAAGTGTCCTCCTCTCTAGCGGTATCCACACGATGGATCTCTGTAGCGAAACTCCTCTAATCTGATCTTGCAACTCTTGTTCAGAGGGAGGGAGGAGAATAGGAGGTGGTGGCTAAAGTTGCAACCTATCAACCATGAGTCTCATCTCCTATTTATAGAGAGCTACCAAAAATCCTAGGGCTTCTACCTTAGTGGGTATTGGATCTCTATCCAATAACCAACTAACATTGTATTATTGGATCTCTATCCAATAATCTCCTTAGGTCTCTAATTGAGCCTTAAGCAAGGAGTCTATCAACATAGGGTCTCATCTAATGAGAATATGGGGTTAATTGGATCTTCATCCAATCCTCTATTCGTCGAAGCATCCACCATATGTGTGTGACCCTCTAGGCCCGATACTGAGCTGGCCGTGAGTCACTCCCATCAGAACTCCTTATGATATAGTGAATTATTATCCTTATAATAATTCAATCAACTGATCGACTATGGATATACTAGGCCATTACGCCATAGTCCCCATATAGTATAGGGAGATCGAATCCATCGGATCTGTCTGTCCACAGTTACCATGTATCTATAATCCCTTATCCAAATAATATCATAGAGATCATATATTGGACATGATACTCTTAGGTCACATATGAAATCAATTTGTCTTGCTCTATTTGGATTCTATCGGAGAACTCCTCTCTCAATCTAAATGACCCTAGCCATGGATTTGTTTGAGTAAGCACATATGAGATATTACTCTCGTGATATCGAGAGTGGATGATCCTCTATTGACACTCAATTGACTTCGTAAGGTTGACTACCAATCTCGATAACCAGTTGTACCAAATCTAGAATTTTCCAAACCTGTAAGTCTGGCATCAAAGAAAAGAGTACTCATACAAGACATCTTTGGTGTCTCAAGTCTAAAGATCAGATACACAACTGAGACTATGGAATCGCTATCTGACAATAACCATACAACATTTCATAAGCAGATCAATCAGTGAACTCGTTTTCTAATGAGCACATGTACTATATCCTTAGTGTCTCTACACAAGTGGCTATAAGACCAGCCATCTCCATCGTATGGATGGGTATATAGTACATCGATCTATCCGGTTATCTCAATGTCCCTCTTGAGTAACCTATGATCGGGATTATTTAGGATATGTGTTTAAAGTTGAATCGATCTCATTATTATGATCTCATCACGATCCGATTCTCATTGCACAGAACCAATGACATCATAATATATATATAACAAATAATATAATATGAGAATATACCAATATTAATCATAAGCAAAAAAATCACACAACATGTCACACGTGCTATCACTCACGTGATTGGCCTGCAGGGCACCTGTTACCAGCAAGTCCAGCATCCTTTGCCCGAGTTGTGTATCTCGGCGGCCAGTCTAGTGTCCTTTGCCCGAGTTATGTATCTCGGCTAGTCCCGTGTCCTATGCCCGAGTTGTGTATCTCAGCCAATCCACTATCCTTTGCATGAGTTGTGTATCTCGGCCAGTCCAGTGTCCTTTGCCCGAGTTTTGTATCTCGACCAATCCAGCATCCTTTGTCCTAGTTACGTATCTCGACTAGTCCAACGTCCTTTGCTCGATTTGTGTATCTCGGCCAGTCCAATATCCTTTGCTCGAATTTTGTATATTGGCCAATCCAGTATCCTTTGCCCGAGTTTTGTATCTCAGCCAGTCTAGTGTCCTTTGCCCAAGTTGTGTATCTCAACATATCCAATGTCCTTTGCCCGAGTTATGTATCTCGACCAGTCCAGTGTCATTTACTCGAGTTGTGTATATCGGCCAGTCCAGTGTCTTTTGCCCGAGTTATATATCTCGGCCAGTCCAGTGTCATTTACTCATATTATATATCTCGGCTAGTCCAGTGTCCTTTGCCCAAGTTGTGTATCTCGGCCAAACCAGTGTCCTTTGCCTGAGTTGTATATCACGGCCAATCTAGTGTCCATTATCTGAGTTGTGTATCTTTGTCAGTCTAGTGTCCTTTACCTGAGTTATGTATCATGGCCAATCTAGCAAATCTTTGCTCGAGTCATGCATCTTGGTCAGTCTCATCAATCTTGGCCCAAGCCACGTACCTAGGCCATGCCCCGCAACAATTCTCGACCAGTCCAACATCCTTTGCCCGAGTTGTGTGTCTTGGCCTATCCAGTGTCCTTTGCTCGAGTTGTATATATCCACCCAATGTCCTTGCTGAGTTGTGTAGTCCGGGTCCTTGTCTGAGTATCTCGACCAGTCCAATATCCTTTAGTCGAGTTGTGTATCTCGGCCAGTCTAACAAATCTTTGTTTGAGTCATGCATTTCGGCCAGTCTTATCAATCTTTGCCTGAGCCGCATATCTCAGTCATGATGATTTCCCAATGGTCTTTTCTCAAATCTCTCCGCAAAGATAAGTCGAGTGTTGACCCAACCCAGTGAGAAAGATTTAAGCCCTCGACAGTTGATGCCAGGGATCTTCCCTACAGCCTGCAGAACATCTTGGGAAGACCCCTTTTGGGGTTTGGGGTTGGAGAGGGGAGGGAATGATATGGCGAATAGTGGCCTGACCCAGCTCACTAAGACCCATGTCAACTTAGCGATCCACGACACCACCAAGATCCAATATCAACCCGACTGACGTAAGCCCAGGCCGAGGTGGCGGAGTAGTGACTTGGCTGCCACGACAGTGGAGGTCATGCTGAGATGCATTTAATGAGTAATGGTGCACTGTGCCTTTGCGCCATGCTTGTCGAACGAATAACAACCGATCGCACATGCCAACCATGCCTGACCTGACGTCAGAGGCAAGGTCGAGGGTACGATCGACCCCTCAACTGGTATGTATAAAGCCCCCACCTAAGGGCGGGGGGGGGGGGGGAGGATGCTCTATGACTCTTTTCTACACCAAAACCCATGTCATTCGGGGCATTGACTTAAACGTCAGAGGGGTCACGTCGGGTGCCCCCACCCCGATGAGACTTTCGTGCAAGATCTGCATTATGGATTCAAAGGAGAAGAGCTCAAACTATCAGCCGGAAGGGGATCATCCCAAGACACAGTCTTGAGACAAGCCCAATGACCCACTCTCGATCAACGTGGACAAGCTTACACACACAAGAAGAATCGGACGGTGCTGACTCCTTGACCACGGTATCAAGAACGACAAAAACAATAGCCATATCCTATAACCATCAAGTATAAGAGCTTTTGCTCATCATCTGATCTATTGTCGCTAACAAATTGAACTACAACGATGAAATTAAAAACTTATCAATGATAATTCAAATGAAACTAATTGACAATATGTTTTACAGGTATAATAAAACTTAGGTCAACATTTTTGCACGAGGCTTTGGTGGTTTTACAGGTATAATAAGACTTCGATGATATCATTAATGGCTATATAAAGCGAAAAGAGATTAGAAGTGATAATTCACGAATAAAAATTCAAAAAGATTAATAAAAATTATAAAAGTAAAGAATAAAATATTTAAATTAGATAAAGTCTAATACATGTCCATATGGTTGCACTGCAAATTGTTCAGGAAGATTTCAAATGATTTGAACTACTTTATAATTTTTTATTTCTGTCAAAATATGATGTCTTTATGCAATACTTCTTAATATTTAGGCTTCTAACTATGTCCCAAAGCTATGGTAAAAATTTAGTTTGCAAAAGTCAAATACTGGAATAAGATACATTGATTTTTTGGTTGGACCCTATAATTAGAGTATCGACCTCAAAAACCAGTCGAAATGTTATGAAATTTTTAGAACTTTCAATTGTGACCACAAAGACCTCTATAACATATTTTCTAATTTATAATTTTTTTTAATATTTTTATTTATTTAAAATTTGAACAACTTAGGGTTTTTTTTCTATTTTATCCATTCTTTTTCATTTCCACCAAAATATGAAACCATTATGTAATGTCTTTTTTTAATGTTTAAGCACCTAAATATGTCCCTAAGCCATGATAAAAAAAGTTGATCTAAGAAAGTCAACTCTTAATATTTGATATCCTGATTTTGGTTAGACCTTAAAATCAGTGTATCAACCTCAAAGAATAATCCAAAAGCTACAAAAAAATTTAGAAAAATTTTCAATTACAACCACATGAATCTCTATAATAAATTCTATAACTAAGACAAAATTTTCAAAATTATTTTGATTTATTTAGAACCTAAAAAGTTTGAGATTTTTGTATTTTGGCTATGTTTTTTCCTATTCCACCAAAACATGATGTATTTATGTAATAAAATTTTAAGCTATGGTAAAAGTTTTATCCACAAAAGATAACTTCTAATATATGTTTTACCGTGATTTTGGTTGGACTCCAAAATTTGAGTTTTAATCTCAATGAATGATTCTAAATTATATGAATTTTTTCAGAAAAGCTTTCAGCTGTAACCATGCCTCTATAATAAAATTTCTAATTTAAAGATTTTTTGATAATTTTCTAATTTATTCAAAATTTGAATAGTTTGAGGTTAGTCTATTTTCTCCACATTTTTTTTATTTTTGACATTAGAGCTACTAAATATGTCCCTAAACTATGGGAAAAAAATTGGTCCAGAAAAAATCAACTCCTGGTACTCGAACTTGATTTTGGTTTGACACCAAAATTAGAGTATTGATCCCAAAGAATGATCCAAATCCTATAAAATTTTTCAAAAAAGCTTTCAAATATAACCACATGGACTTCTATAATAATTTTTTTTATTTTAGAGATTTTTTTTATTTATTCAAAATTTAAACAATTTATGTTTTTTATTTTTTTATTTTTTGACCAAAACATGATATCTTTATATAATTTTTTTTCTTCCAAAAGTTTGGTCTATAAAAGTCAACTCATAACTTTGGTTGGACTCCAAAATTATAGTATCAATCTAAAGAAATATTCCAAATATTATGAAATTTTTAAGAACGCTTTCAATTATAACCATATGGAACTTTATAATAATTTTTTAAATTTAGATATTTTGTTGATAATTTTCTGATTTATTTGAGTAGTTTAGGGTTTTCTATTTTATTCATGTTTATTCTATTTCGATCAAAAACATGATATCTTTCTATTTCTATCAAAATATGTCCTTATGCTATAATAGAAGTTTGGTCTATAAAAGTCAATTCCTAATATACTATATCATGATTTTGATTGGATCTCAAAATCAGAGTATTGACCTCAAGAAATAGTGCAAATGCTGTGAAGTTTTTAGAAAAGCCTTCGATTGCAATCATATGGATTTCTATATATATAAATATATAATTAATTTAGAGAAGTTTTCTAATATTTTTCTGATTTCTTTAGACTCTAAACACTTTATTTTCTCCATGATTTTTTATTTGATAAAATAAAATGTCTTTATATAATATTTTTTGATATTTAAGTTTCTAATTACGTCTTAAGCGATTGAAAAATATTCTCCCAAAAAAAGTCAACTCTCGATATCCAATACCTTAGGATTCCAAAATTTGGATCACCAATCTCAAGAAATGGTATAAATGCTATGAAATTTTTAGAAAAAAAATTTAATTTCAACCACATGGACCTCTATAATAATTTTTTAAAATTAATTAGATTTATTTTATTTTTTCAAAATTTGAATAGTTTGATATTTTTATTTTCTGTATGTCTTTATGCAATGTTTTGTTCTATAATTGACGTACGTACTAAATACGTCCCAAAGGTATGATAGGAAATCAACTCTTAATATCTGATATCCTGTTTTTGATCGACCTAAAAATGATATTATCAATCAAAAGGGAGAGTGTATGTAATATGAGTTGAAGGGGATTTTTTTTAAAAAAAAAAATTATTTTTTTGCTTCATCTAACCAAATCAGCAATGGACATTTGGAGTGTGTATGCTAACTTAATGTTTAGATATATGAAAAATACAACTGATAAAGTATTTTAGAAGATTTATTTTAGATATATGAAAAACACAAGTAAAATGCATGAAAAATATAATTGATCAAAGTATTTTTTGATGCAAGAGAGTTTTAGATAACTCTTTTACTCGAAGTCGATGGCAACAACGTTAGAAATCGATGATCAAATGTGCTAGAAATCGACGGACGATGACACTGAAAGGGAGGTAATTGAAGGATGATGTTAAAAAAAATTCCTCAAATCTTATGATGCAGGAATGAGTTAAAATGATGTCTAAGAGTGAATAAAAATGTGAAAAATTACTAGCGTCGAAGATGAATGATCATACATCTTACAGATATATTTTGGAATTAAAAAAAAATATATGTACGATGTAGATTCCCAATCGACTCATGGTAAATTAATTTTTTTTTTCCTAGTTTAAACGAAGGTGAACCTAGCCGATTCTACATGAGTATTTCTATCATTTAAAAAATAAATTTTTGTAAACTTGGGGCGTTCAATAATAATAATAATAATAACTAATTTAATTTTTTTTCGAAAATTCACCCATAAAACAATTCTATAGTTTTTTTTTTAATGAGTAATTTTTTTAACCCTTGCAGGGATGATTGGCCATCGGCTCCGCCCGCAACCCGATCCCCACTTCCATCACCACCACCACCACCACCTCCACCTCCTCTCCGTCTCCGCTCCCATGGGAGAACAAACCATCCATGCCACCCAATCTCTCTCCTCCTCCTCCACCCTTTCCACCACCGCCGCCGCCGCCGCCCCTCCCTCCTCCCCCAACAACCTCCCCGCCGACCCCGCTGCTGTTAGCACCACCGCCACCACCACCATCTCTCTCCGCCCACGAAAGATCCGAAAGGTTTCTTCCTCCTTCTCCTCCTCGGTATTGACCGAAGACGCCTCCAAGAAGAACCCTTCCTCCGCCGGCCACCTCGCCGTCCGCGTGATCCCTCGCCCGCTGTCCGCCGACGGGGAGATCGTCGTCGCCCTCCGCCACCTCCGCGCCGCCGACCCCCATCTCGGCCGCGTCATGGACGCCCACGAGCTCCCGGCCTTCCAGTGTCTCCACCCACCCTTCCACGCCCTCGCCCGCAGCATCCTCTACCAGCAGCTTGCCTTCAAGGCCGCCGCCTCCGTCTACTCCCGCTTCCTCTCCCTCTGTGGCGGCGAGGCCGGCGTCGTGCCCGAGGTCGTCCTCGCCCTCACGCCCCATCAGCTCCGCCAGATCGGCGTCTCCGGCCGCAAGGCTTCCTACCTCCACGACCTCGCCCGAAAGTACCACACTGGTATCCTCTCCGACGCCGCCATCGTCGCCATGGACGACAAGTCTCTCTTCACCATGCTCACCATGGTCAAAGGCATCGGCGCCTGGTCCGTCCACATGTTTATGATCTTCTCCCTCCACCGCCCGGACGTGCTTCCCGTCGGGGACCTCGGCCTACGTAAGGGGGTGCAGATGCTTTATGGCCTTGAGGAAGTTCCGCGGCCTTCGCAGATGGACCAGCTCTGCGAGCAGTGGAGACCCTATCGCTCCGTTGGTTCCTGGTACATGTGGCGCCTCGTCGAGGCAAAGGGCACATCCACTATGGCTGTATCCAGCACTGAAGGGGGAGGACTCCATATTACTACCATGGGAGAAGGAATAGTGCAGCAACAACAGCTTGTCGATCCAATTCAGATGCTTCCCAGTCTTGGATGAGAACTACTGGTACTGCTTAGTTTTTTCCACCATAACTGGCTTATTGAAATGGATATATGTTCTTCTTTGTTTCCTCTATTCAATGAGCTGAGCTGCTGTCTGCACTGAAGTTGTCTGCTATCTTAGTCTAATTCATCTCATGTCCATTGTTGTGTTCTTTGTTTTTTTTTTTCCGGTAAGTGGAGAATTTTTCCAATGCCACTGGTTAGGGCAGCCTTTCATCTGTATGGTACTTCAACCGTGGCACTTAATACATTTCATTGGCAGATGGTGGAAACAGAATAATGTTGTAATACTGTTGGTCATCTAGTGACTGTAAATTACAAGCTAGAACAAATATGATCATCCATAGTTAGTTAGGATCTTGCTGTTCTATTGCAAAATTATCTATGAGTATGTGCGATTGGATACTATCATGCTTATTTATTTGCATTGTTACTTGATGGCAACAATATAGTGGTGACCATACAATGAGTTCAATGGCGGAAAAAGATTCATGTAGATGACTCCATGTAATTGGTGTATCATGAGATGTTTTAATTATTGCTAGACTTCTTCACCCAAAATGAAGTGCTACTTTATTAAATAATGGAATCAAAGTGCAAATTGTGCTCATCGTTTGTTCTTTATGACATTGTATTATTTTTCATAATATTTTATTATCTGATGTTGTTATTCAGTATTTACTGATTGTTTCGAGTTATATGGCCAAAGTGTATCATGATTTTACAACTCGTTGAACTCTGTTGAAGACAATATTAAATGTCAAACTAAAGAGCAATTATTTTTCTTATTCTTATCATTGATGTCTTTTCAGAACTTTATCTTTCCTTGCACTACCATTTTCTGTTTATTCAGCTTGCCTAATTGGCACATCTATAGATCTTCTTTAGACATATCCATACTATCATAAACGTTTTTCCTCGTCTAATCCTCCGCCCTAATTCTTCTTGATTGTTATTATTTCATATGCTATCTTTCTAAATGACCTCACATTTTGGCACACACACTAATTAAAATTCGTTAGATGTGAGCATGTTAAGCAATATATTAGAAGGAATAAAATGTGTCGTTTCAATATTCATTAATATGAGAGTGATGCATGAAGTGCAAAATGCTTGATTGTGTAACAGATCTGTTTGTTTGTACATGATTTGCAAGTTACTGCTGCATGTTAGTGGCATATCAGTGTTACATGATTCGGAAGTTAAATACTTGTGCATACATGTTTCTCAATTTCCAAATGTTCTTCAAATATCTCATTTTCCATTCCTCACAACAT
This sequence comes from Ensete glaucum, assembly GCA_021527575.1. Lineage (NCBI taxonomy): Eukaryota > Viridiplantae > Streptophyta > Magnoliopsida > Zingiberales > Musaceae > Ensete > Ensete glaucum. Next base: position 33,926,178 of record CM038554.1, read on the forward strand.
TCTTGGATTGTTTATATGCACATCTTTCTCTTTCTGTATATCATATATTTCTTATATATATTTTTTGAAATAGATATGCAGATCCTATACTTTATGGCTTGCTGAGACAGTTGGATACATGTTCTTGTACAACTCTTGCTTCTGTGTCCATGCAACACTCGTTTTGGATGAAAAACAGCACCTGATCTTTTCTTTTGAAGTCATGCCATTCTAGGACTGCAGCCCCTTCCTCGTGTCTTTTCTGCTTGAAAACTATGCATTTTACGCATGTAACATGCACTAGATTAAGAGGTTTTTGAGTGATGTAACAATTGTTATTTGTTTTATCAAGTGACAGCATTGAATACTTGTGGAAGAGTGTGTCATCCTTAAGTAGCACGTCTTTACCTCTTAAGATTGCATATCTATATCGACATTGGCTTGTCGGATTGACCTAGAATTTGATTCTCGTAAGGTGATCCCAAGATCTGAACCTGAGTCTCAATCTGCAACAGAAATCTGTTTGAGCTATACCTGATTTCTATAATTTTCAGTAACACATGTGCTAAGTAGTAGCTGAATGATGCATTGCAGCATTTATAGAAAACATAAATGTGTCCATAAATGTGTCCATTTTATGTTCTCTCAATGGAAAAAAGAAATACAGAACTACTTTTTCTGATGTTGTGATGTTGCTAGTCTAACAGTATAAAGGCTGTGCATCTATCTATAACTTAGTGAAAGGTTTACTTTTATCAGGTTTGTATAATGTTAGCTCCAGATAATGAGCTGTAATTTTCACCAACAAAAAAGGTGTCATTCTAGATTGTGTGGAAAGAAAAATAATATAGAACTTTCACTGACGTGGCTATTACTAGTCCAATAGATGAATGCTGTGCACATATATGACTTTATTAGGTTTGTTTATACAGGTCTGGGTAGAGTTAGATTCAGACAAAATTCTGACCAATAATCTCAGTGGTCTATATCTGAAGCTATAAGTTTTTGGATCTTGAGACAAGAGAAAAGGATTGAATCAGTTCAGTTGGTCTGATAGTTTGGGTTTATATCCAGATAACATGCTCGTCACTTAGAAAATTATCTACTAATTGTTAGACTGAAATAATTTCTGTAAAAAGAACATCATTATTATGAAACTCTGTTAATATTGGTGTTGGTTGTGTTAATTGACCATCTACAAGTTGACCAGCCACCACACTTGAAATTATATCTCAATTCAGTTTATCTAGGGGTTATAATTCAGTTGATCTAGGAGTTGACCATCTGTTCTCTTTTTCAAATGCTGGTTTTAGATTTCAACATCGTTTTTTTCTTGGAATTATTAATATAATTGGCATGTTTTATGTGTTGCAATTTGATATTGAGCATCCTGTCACCTGTTTATGTGTGATAAGTTTGATGTTCTTGTACTTTTAAGATTAATTGACACATTTTTTTGATCCAATAAAATATCGAGCATCCTAACACTTTTTTTATTCATGATTTTTTTTGGTATGTGGATATAATACATGAAACAAGACACTTTGGCCAAGTAAACAGTGGATATAAGTCTAGAATGTGAAAAGGCTAATTAAGGGTCAGCATTGAATCTTAAGCCTGTGTTTACACTATGGATTTCCTTATTGGTTTAAGAACCGTAACACACAAACGCTGAGATGGATCTTCTGCAAGTGATGACATAAAGTTAATTAATTAAAATCACTGCCAGTTCTGTTATTTATTGTTATTATTTTCCTTGTGTTCTATTTGGGTTGTTCTAATATAGAGAATTTCTTTCCACACCACATGGAGATGCTTGTTATGGCTGTGGGCTAGGTTTTACTTCCAGCAAAATTATTATCTCCACATTAATAAGATAACTCGTTTGTTTGGAAGATCCACAATTTGATGATTCAAAGAGCTTGTTCCTTTTTCATTGTCACATAGCACAAAGCAGAAATTGGAACACTCTCAATGTTCAGTACCTAAGCTATCTGTTACCTTTTTTAGGTTATGTGATATATGATTATCTTTATTAAATTGATGATGATTTAAAAGTAAAGTAAAAAAGAAATGTGGTTTGCTCAATTATGACCAGAATATGAACAACTGTTGTTGTGTTCCTGTGGACAGTTTGGTTTGACTCTGATGTAGATCAACACATGCCTTATGCAGCAAGCCAAAATGGCCCTTTTACTCTTGCATGACAAGTCCCAATTATGTTTATTGTACATCTAAAGGCATTTGCATTTATCTTGTGGTATTAGTGTAACTATTGAAGTGCATATTTACAGATGGTATATGTGGTGATTATTTTGAATCTGATGACATATAAAGGAGAAATTTTTTTTTTTTTTTGATGCATCACTTCCAGAGATGTTAAGATTGCTTCCTGAAACAAGCACCTAGTGATTGTTGAAAGTTGTTATTAGTTCTTGGTCAGCAGTGGTGTGGTTAGCTGAATGTTACTTTTCAGCTCTAACATTGGATAAAATAATATGCCCAGAAGCGCTCAGGAAGAAAGAAATAAGTTGAAGCTGGAGGGAGGATGGTGAGTTTGTACATGAACTGGAAGTGCAATCATGCAGAGACAGAGAAAGGACATCCAAAGGTACTACACAGGCAATAGGGTTGTAGGTTTGTGTCACCTACTTTGAAATGAAGTAGATTTCTCCTGTTTGGATGGAAATTGGGAACCACTCAATTTTTTAGTGGTTAACAGTTGTTGAAAGACTTTTCGACTATATATATATATATATATTTTTAAAGTCAAAGGTTTGTAATCTGACTTTTTTTATTTTTATTTTTTGAAGTGCCTGTGCAGACTTGTCAAGTTCGTCTTCTCGGAGCCTTTTGAGATCTGACATGCTTGTGAATTGTGATAACTATAGCTTCATCAGGAGTTAGAATTCAATAATATCAAGAGGGGGCTAGATCGAGTGATGAGGTGGGCCAACAACAGATGAAAAAAGTCTCATCAATCTGAGTGATAAAAGTTGAAAGGTCAGCTGTCTAGATTATTATGGACAGAGGAGAAGGAGGTGTCCCAGTTTGTTGTTTCACTTCCATTTATGTGATCAATCACACCTGCTCAGTGGTCAGTCATCATGACACAATTGCCCAATGGTGGTGTGGCATAGAAGAACTTGGGTTGTTGGCTGCCTCTGTTTCAGGTTCGTGGTTTCTGGAGCAGGAAGAAATGCTCACCGTGTGGAGCCAATATTTTGTTGTGAGGCCTCTGCAATTGTAGAGAGAGGGAGAAGAATGGGAAGATGTGAGTTGCTGAAGCTTCCCCACTGCCATCTCACCCATGAAATTGCTCTTTCTCTCTGTACAATATTGGATGAGGAAAACAAAAACAAAAAAAAATTATGTAGTAGACAGGAAATATAAGATTTTTTTTTTTTTTTGGTGGTATGAATCATGTCTAGGAAACTAAAAGACTTGTATTGTTGCATCAATTGCAATAGATCATCAACAGCTGATGCAATCATCTGCTCTTAATCTCTCGTATTCATGTAGCCAACAGTGATGGGACATCCTGACTTTTTTTTTTTTTTTGCCCATAATCTCTCTCTCTCTCTCTCTTCGGCATGGCATGGCATGGCATGGCATGGCATTAACTTCTTCCTTGGTTCCAATTAATTTGATGTGATGGTGGGTGGGTTCTGCGAGCCGAGGCCAGCAAATTGTCGTGTGCCATAATAATATATTTGATATGACCTTGTAAATGTCATGCACATACTGATCCCCCCTCAGCAGACATGCTTGCATCTCAGCCAACATGAGGTCAATATTGGCCTCTTTCTGTGGTAACTTTGTGCTTAGAGAGAGAGAGAGAGAGAGTATATAGAACATATGACATGTACAATTTATTTTATATGCAGGACAGGAGGAGGGCTTGAGGAGGAGGAAACAGTGGTGGTGATGCATGCATGCATGCATGGAGAGTTGGGGGGAATGGGTTGGCTGATGTGTCTCCTCGAGTGTGGGTGGGCGGTGTGGGATGGATGGATACGCTATCACATCCTTCTTTTGTCTTTTGAAGATTTGGTCATTTGGGGAGGGCAACATTGGATTCCATGGCATCCACACACACACACACACACACACACACATTGGATTCCATGGCACCCACACACACACACACACACACACACACACAGGGACATGGTTTCCAGCTAGCAACAAAGGACATCTCTCTTCACACCCACATTCACATCCCATCATCTCCCTTCTGTACCACCACACCCACACCTCCATCCATTTTGACCTCTCTCTTTTCTCTCCTCTGCATGATATAATCTTACACTATTGTTTTCTTTTTCTCTTTTATAATTCATTCTTCAAACGCAAGTCATTTGGAATTCGTTTCTTTCTTCTTTTTCTTTTTCAACCCTTGAAAAATGATGCAAGTCTTCTTCTTAATTTCAATTTGGTGCATTTTTACCTTTATCCACTTGCATCGAAAGAGTGGAATAGGAGAATAAAATAAATACTCCACAAAATTTTTCAATGGTAATTGATTTCATGTAAATATCTTTTGTATCTTATTCTTATCTGAAAAAAAAACACATTATTTCCTTTCTGGACTCAGCAAAGCAGTCAACAAAAAGCAACCCATACAGGAGGAGAAGAAGAAGAAGAAGAAGAAGATAGTTGTTGAGCCTCCACAACTTGTTAATCACTGTAATGGTGTGATCAAGGCTTTTAACAAACTTACTTTGCCTAACACTTCTAGATAGTGACACAAAAGTTACCTTGGGCAAGCTCTTTAAAGTGTGGTGTTCTACAACATATCCCAACTTAGCTTTCTTGCTTTCCTACATAATATATATATATATATATATATATGTATATATATAGCTAATCCCCAAATTATTTCGACAGATATCCTAAGCTCTACATCTCATTTCTGAGGAGGCTGCAAAACCCTAATTAGCACCTGAGGTATGGGAGATGACATCTGATACAACAACAACATATGGCAGGCATCAAAAGCCAGACTGTTGACATGATCAGTGTGCAGAAGTGAACAGTAGCATGCACTTAACTCAGTACTGACCATGAATGCTGCATCATTTCAACAAATCAATTGGGGTGCAGCAGCAGTCACTTTCGCAAAGGACACCCAGTCCACCACCACCACCACCACCACCACCACCACCTACACACAGCAGGCTGATGACAGCGGAGGAGGATGACTGTATGCAGGTGAGAAGAAACCCAAGCAGGGAGTAAAAGAAAAAAGAGGGGAAGACTTTGCTTAGACAACAAGGTGGCGGAAAAGAGGAGGAAGAACACAAGGGTTGACTCGAAAGAGTGGGTGCATCCTTTCTGGACCTTGGAATCTGACACACCAACAAGACTGCTGTGGTGGGAATTCATGGAGGGACCGACCCCATTAGCAGCTTTGATCCATCCACCGTGATCAACAAGGAGATATAGGAGGATGATGGACCTCATTAGGGTGCATGCAGCATCACACAAGAAGGTATGTTGCAGAAGATAAGCTAAAAATCCTTTTTCTTACATCTACAGGATAAAGTTAAGAGGCTCACAGACCACACATGCACACACAAACACAAAGCTACAAAAGAAATGTCACCAGCGGAGAGAGAGAGAGAGAGAGAGAGAGAGTGAGAGCGAGCGAGAAGATAAGAGATAAGAAAGAAGAGAGAGATAATAATTGTGGATGGGACCAATGTGCAGGGGGGTGGGAGTGGTGAAGCATGACCCTGTCGGTTCTTCCTCAGCTTGCATCCCTCACACAGATCTCCCCACAATCCCCATCTCTCGTTTGAGCAGCAGCTGCAGTAAGCTTTTATATCACTCTTTCTCCCTCCCTGCATTCCACCCTTGGTTTCATCCTCCCCACCCCTCTGATGGCAGGTAGGGCACCAAATCCCACAGCCTTCCTACTCCCTTCCAAGCCTCACCATCATTTCTCACTCATCCTATAGCTTTAGTACTGCACTCTCTTGTTCAGTCCCTCTCATCTTTGCTGCAATAAAGAGGTGTGTGTGTGTGTGTGTGTCATGGAGAAGGGGCCCTTCTTCCCTCAAAGATTTTTCCAGCTGATGATTACCTTCCCCCACTGAGTTCCTTCTTTTCCCCCTCCACCTCCTTGAGGAGTGGTGCAGTGCAGAAGGTGAAAGGTTTAAGTCTCAGCTATAGCTATATATTGAGGTTGGACTCATGGAGTTCAGAAACCTTGATGGTGACTTAGGGTTACCTCCTCCCTCCTCCTCCTCCTCCTCCTCTCCCTTGGTTTACAATCCTCCTCCCATCAGAGGATCTGCTTTCTCTAAACCCATCCTTCCCCTCTCTTCCTCTCTTATACCCTCAAGAGGAGGAGGAGGAGGAGGCTGCTGTGACACTGCTGCTACTGGTGGTGAAAGAAATGTTGCTTCATTTGGGAACTCCACCATACCAACAGCAACCGAGGAGAATAGTTCTTCCCATTTTAACACAAGAAATCCAGATCCAGCTCCCATCTCTGTCTTGTCTCCGGTTGGAGCTGGTGCAAGTTTCCCCACCTCCATTCAGTCCGCCGAAGCTAAGACGGCGGCCACCACAACTGATGCTTCTGTAAAGTACAAGGAGTGCCTGCGGAACCATGCCGCCGCCATCGGCGGCCACATCCTCGACGGTTGCGGCGAGTTCATGCCCGGGGGCGGCCCATCCACGCCCGAGGCGCTGAAATGTGCGGCTTGCGGCTGCCACCGGAGCTTCCACCGCAAAGACGGCGACACCGATGTCAATGGCGACAACTCCTATCACCACCACCACCACCAACATGGTGCCGCTCATCTTCCTCTCTTGCTCCCGCCTCCCCATCCGCAGTCCCACCCCTACAACCAGCAGAAGCCGTTCCCCTTCGGCTTCCCCTCGAGCCCGCCGTCGCTGGCTGTCCCGCTATCCGCGGCGGTCATGGCGTTCGGCGGCAACACCTGCGGGAGCGGAGGGACGACGACGGAGTCGTCCAGCGAGGAGCGGATCAAAGCGGGGGCACCCACGCCCGCGACCGCAATGAGAAAGCGGTTCCGGACCAAGTTTACGGCGGAGCAGAAGCAGAAGATGCTGGCTTTCGCTGAGAGGGTCGGGTGGCGGATCCTGAAGCAGGAGGAAGCGGTGGTGGAGCAGTTCTGTGCCGAGGTTGGTGTGAGGAGACAAGTTTTGAAGGTTTGGATGCATAACAACAAACACGCAAACACGAAGTCGCAGCAGCAGCTACAGCCGCCACCGTCGCCTCTAGAGCAGGATCAACTGCAGGTGCAACAGCACCCGGAACAGCAGTAATAACAGATTGATGAGGAGAAGGAAGAGGAAGAGGAAGAGGAAGAGGAGGAAGAAGAAGAAGTATCCTTGCCATGCTTTCCCTTTGTCTCAACTTAGGCACTGATTCTTAAACGAAAATTTGCAGCGATTTGGGTTGTATGATCGTTTAGATTACCAGTAGAAGTTAGAATAAACCCCCATCTTCTCAGTTTAGTGGTAGAGATTGTTTGAGGTCAGAGAGCTTCCAAGTTCTTTGTGGTGGCTGCATTTGTGGCCAGAAGAACTTCGCAACGTGGGTACTGTTCCTCCCTTGAGGTATCTCCTTTCTTCTACGACATTTATTCCTGCATTTATTGTTCTTTCTTTGTTTTCGACATTGACCACTCATATGAAGTAAAACTCCATGGCAATGCATTAAGTTGTTTCTTGGGATCCAAGGATGGTACTGTCTCATGATCTAACAACTGATAAGACAAAAAGAAAAAGAAGAAGAAGAAGATGATGCTGATGAAACTCATGGCATCCGGTGCAGGTTATTAGAGCAAATCTAACACTGTATCCAATACTAAGCTAATCCATCCTTGGGATCAGACACACACATCACACTGTTCCATTAAAGACAGAGCCCAAAATGGAAGTCTCAGCTTTTAGGGACAGCCCCTTCTTTTACTGGCATCGGGATGGGGATTAGAAAAGCAAAGCAAGTTTTATGGCATTGCATGCTGCTTCTCTCACTCACTTTGTTTACAGGGAAGCATTTCTTGGCACCGGTGCCATCGAGCCAGCATGCAAGTGCCTTTTTCTTGTCTGTACTTCCACCATGGTTGCATTAAAGGGATCAAACATCTCCTGCTATTTTCCTGCCTGTTTTGCGATTCACAGCCAAAAAGTTGGTAGGGGCGCAGTAAAATGATTGAAGCGTGTTCTTTGTCTTCTTTATAACTTGGGGAGGCTTGAGCTTGGGGTTTTCTTAAATGTTCTTGTCACAGAGGAAGAGGACGTGGTTGGATTGGGCCAATTCCTTCAGGTTTTTTCATGTATGTTAAGCGTGTGAGGATTTATTTAGCATCGATACATATGAGAAGCTCATCAAGATTCACTCGCAGCTGTGTCATGGGGAACGACTAAAATGAATGTGCATGCGGGCGATAAGAAGAGCAGAATTAACGTGTGATGACACTGTCGAGCTTCCTGCCATGGCGTCCATGGTGGCCTCGTACGACTCAGAGACTGCCTGCTTTGTTTGCATTCCCGGCCTTCTCCTACTCCACGGCGAGATGAGGCCTGGCCTGTTCTTGTGCTTCCCGCTCTCTCGACGGCGGAGAACATAGTGGAGACCTTCGTCCAACACTGCAACTCTCGAGAGTATGCTGAGCTTTGTGATCACTTGTGTGCACTGTGATGAATAAATACATCAACAAGTGATCGAAAACACAGTCCGACTTATAATAACTTCGACGTCTCCGTTAGTGTTTTACAACGCCTACTGAGGCATTGGCCTTCTTGGCGGCCAACTTTATCTTCTACTCCAAGAGTTCATAGTATCGGACAAGATGGGATATCGGGGTATAGGTCTAAGAGATGATGCATAGTTTGTACTAATAAAAAATGTACTTAAACTTTATGTTGTGAGTGGTCTCGATGTTCTTGTTATTTGTGTGCATGATGATATCATATTACTAAGTTGTAGGTTGATTGTGTCACTTGGGTGTGTGTCAGAAAACTAGTCAAAACTAGGGTATTTGAGAGTTGATGTAATATATTTATCAAAAATGTAAGTCAATATAAATCTTCTTTTTTTTTATATATACTTTCAATGTGGAAGTAAATCAGAGGCGTTTCATTCCATTTTTTTAAAAAAAAAAAAAAAATTCTCCCATGGCTAAATTTTTCTAGAAATATATTACAGACTTGTATTTAAATACACCAAGGCAGCAGCAAACTACATGCATACAAGTGCTTCTGTTTACAGCTTAAAGAGGATACGAGCGCAGAAAGAGAAGGGCTACTCAATATCAGTGAGCATCTGTTCTTCATAGTGGAAATCTAAGAGTAGCGATTCATGTCTTCATGCTTCCATTACTCCTTCAACCTGCCAAAAAAAAAATAAAAAACAATAAAGAGGGAGATCAGAAAACTCGAAGGTTGCTTACAAAGATGTAACAAAAACAATACATAAGACTTGATGATTTGGATGACTGCAAACACATGTTGTTTTTAGAAAAAGGAAGAACAAAGCAAAGCTATCAGGAGATGCTTATATATCTATGGAGTCAAGGAGATTGATTACTGGTATTGCCGGATGAGAGGCAGTCGGGATACGAGAAGTGGCCCTTCTCAATGCGCCGAAGGTCGTCCACGAGCAGCTCGTAGTGGCGCCTCACCTCGTCGGACGTCTTCCCCCCGACGGCGCGGGCGATCTTGTGCCAGCGCTCCGGCGTGCCCTCGTCGAACACAGCGAGGGCCTTCTCGAACATCTTGTTCTGCTTCGTCGTCCATGAGGAGGTCAGCGAACCGGACGCCATCACGCGGGTGTTCGATTAGAAATGCTCCAAGGGGGGGGGGGTAACGGGAGAGAGGGAATTGGGGGTTGTCTGAGCCGATATGGAGAGGAGGGTGCTACTTATATAAGCAAGGAGGGAGTAACATGACAACAGTGTTTGTTGATGTTAACACCACACGGACGGACATTATGGATAAAAAAAAAAAAAGGAAGTCTCTCTCTGCAACCACACTCTTGTGCCTGTAGATCACAGAGAGACAAGGAGAGTATGTTGATGATAGGATGGATCATGAAGCATGCAAATGCATTAATTATGCAGACGGATGCAATGCAATGGAATGGAATGGATGGCCGATTAATTCAGCAGCAATATCATCCTCTACACGAATGACATCAAGAGCTTAGAGATGCACGAGCCAAACAAACCATGATCTCTTTGAAGGAGTTGGGCACAAGTGCAGATTCCTCTTTTCAACCAAGTTGCTATGGAGGATCTCGACATTCTTCTTGAGCTGGGGAAGACATTGATTCTCGCCCAGTTGCAGGTTTTTTGATGCTCCTTTCATTGTTTGGTATGGCGTAAGATCCAAAAGAGTAGCTGTTCCATTGGTTCAAAGGCCCCTATAGGCCTATACCAACTGTTGCAGATTCTTGAGATATATTTCGTACACAGACACCCATTGGAGATTCACCCCTTCACCTATGAGATAAAAGAAACCGGCGTCGGAATGATCGATTCGTTGTAATCTGTCTCATTTCCTCATATAAGAAGAAGAAGAAGAAGAAGAAGAAGAAGAAGAATACCGCTATTTTTCTTCAGACTTTAAATTACGAGTGAAGTCTTTCTGTCATTGAGTTGCTGAAAGTTTTAACAGTCAGTATCTGAGTGTTCACGGTCACAGCAGGGAAAGCTCGCTTCGACAGAATCCAGACTGTGTGGCCTAAGGATCAAAAAGTTGGAAGGTCCTCCTCAAGAGATGAGCCCAAGATAAGAATTGCTACTGTGCTGAGCAAAATGCAGACCAGATTCTTGATAAGGTGGGTTCTTTTGTTGCGAGATTCCAGCTAAATGGTAAGAATCCATATCTGTATCCACCATGCACAAATCACTGGATATTATTCTCATCGATTTTGTACAATTATTATTTATGTGGTCCTCCTCTCTCGAGTCATTTGAGGGGTAGTCAATTTTTTTTTTATTTTTTTTCCATCTGAAATGACAGATTAATGACACAAGTAGGGAAATAAGTTTTATAAAGAGAGGATAAGATGATGCTTTACTGTTTCAGATGGCATCGACTCCCTCCATTATGGTTGTGGTTAATTGTTTGTGATACTTGCAGCCTACAAACAAATCCACTGCAATTATCCATATCACCCTCATCAACTTGAATACTTTAGAAAAAGAATTTATTTTTCTCTAGAAGAAATTTTTTTTTATATATATAAAAAAAGACACTGTATTGCTTTAACAAACGAATAGATTCTCTATTTTGTTCAGCAAATCATAAAAAAAAAAAGACTATAGTTCATTATGCCATTACTGCCTCCAGATTTTGGAAGCTCCCTCATTTTTTTGACCTACCAAACCAAACTAATGAGCACACTTTGTTGGCTACCCTATAAATGTGTAAAATTTTCTATGAATCAAAGTAAGAAAGTGATATAAAAATAAAAATTACTTTAATTAGCTTATGACTAGTTAGTTACAATACATCTTCTTCTGTGGTATTTATTTTCTTTGTTGAATTACCTTATGACTACTTACAATACATCTTTCATCCAAAAGATATGTACTACTTTCAATGAAGAGTCTTTTATTTTTATCTATTTATTTATTTATTTATTTTAAGTTGAATGTCCTTGCCATCTATTATTGCCAATTTGACTCCTTCAAGAATCATAATCACAATTGTCTAATTATATATAATAGATTCTTATTAACTTGTATTGTGACTAACCACCACTACATATTCCATCCAAAGATGTTACCAGGAAACTAACTTTGTGTCTGAGTTAAGTTTGTCTTATCCTACGATAGGTTTGGTCTATTATATGAAAATAACAATTACATATGCTTATGATTCATCATAATATCGTATATTCTAGAAATGATTAATTTCTTAAGAAAAATTAAAAAATCATACATTCAAAAGATCAACCAAATTCCACCAAGAAGAATGCCTTTCGATCCTTGCCTTGTTAGCAAGCTTGTGGGCTATAGAATTTGAACGTTTTAGGAACCTAAGATCGTTTTAAGACATTTGATTCATTTCTAGGAATACAAAAATTATTATATAAATCCTATTTGTTCAAAATTTAGATGCAAGTTAAAATTTTTCTGCTCATAACGTTTTCTTCATGAATATTTTCAAATGTATCGCCCTCTTTTAATATTTAATTTTTTTGTGAGATACTAAATTTTTTGATCTTTCACCCATCACCTTCTTCTTCTTCTATTTTATTTACAAAGGGGAATAAAACAATTTGATACGAAATGAATTGAACTTTATTCTAATTTTTCTTCTTATTTTACTAAGAGGAAGAAATGGACTAGATTTATTTCTTTATTTAATGAATATTTATGATAAATATGTTTACATATGTATTGAACACTTAATTATTTAAATATATGGTGAATATTTCTCCTTTTTGACAACAAAAGAGAATAAACAACATAATTGATGATATATAATATATATTGTGTTTGAAATTTTATCAAACATTTATTTTGAACAATTGCTTAGAAAATGTATGTTGAAAATTTCTCAATTTTTTTATGACAAAAGGGGGAGAAATAGTATATCGATGATAAATAATAAATGATATGTTTGAATATTTTTGATAAATATTTAAAAATGATAAATATTCAAATGATGAATATTTGTTATAAATATTCAAATATGAATTGAACATTTCTCATTTTTTGTTGATGACAAAGGGGGAGAAATGACATAATTAATAACGTAAGAGAAATGTATATTTTGAAATGTTCATATGATACCAAGAAGATAATTATTTTAAAATTTTTATCATGTATGGTAGTATGATTAATGACATAAAGTGAATATTTAAAATATTTATTATATGAAATATATCAATTGAAATTATTTATCATATGATACCAAGAAAATGAATGCTTTAAAAATTTTATTATGTATGGAATTGTTAATGGTTAAATTATGAAAATACTATACTTGAATTCAAAAATGATGTGTTCTTTTGAATTCAAGTTTGTTGTATTTATTCTATGACATATACATGCGGGAGTAACGGTTAACTCCCGTCATCAATTGGTTATCATCATTAAAAAGGGGGAGATTGTTGATTCTCGAATTTTGATGATGAAATCAATTGATAAGTTTTATGATCTAACTTGTGTATTAAAGAAATTGATGCAAGATTAACTGTGACAGCAAAGGGCACTACAATCAAATGTTGGGTCGAAGTCTAGTTTAAGCATCGGGCCAAGATTCAGACAACGCAATAAGAGCTCGTCGAGAGTTCATCGGAGGTCGACCGAGGTTGTCGGGAGCTCGCCGAGGACTCACCAGAAGTTTGCTGGGAAGTTTATCAAGAGTTCATTAACGGGTTGTCGGGAGCTCCCCGAGAGTTCGTTTGAAGAATGCTAGAAGTTCGTTGGGAGTTCACCAAAGAAAATAGGGAGCTCGCCATGGGTTCATTAGAAAGATGCCGGGAGTTCACCGAAGAGATGATCGAATAAAGAAAATTATACATTGAGTGTCATAGTTAGCATTATAATGAGAGTTAGTTTTAATAACTCGATTAAGAGACCATTAGGTCTTAATTTAGACTGATTTAGACTTATTATAATAGTTATTTTATTAGGTCCAAACACAGTCTCTCAGATTGTGTCAGGTGGCTGAACCGCCCAAACACAGCCTCCCAGACTATGTCAGGCAACTGAACTATCCAGAACACAGTCTTCGAGACTAGCACATCGGGAACACTTACAATTTTAATTTTGACTCTACTTTTCAAGTCATTTGGGGCCTATAAATACCCCACCCATTTTTGTTGAAAGAAAACAAGCAATTAAGAACAAAAATCTTGTGAAAACACTATTGTAATGGAGAGTTATTCCTCATTTAGTCTTGTGTAGTTTTTTGTTTAAAAGATTGTAAATGTTACTTTCTTATTTAACTGTCTATTACCTTTGCTTGCACTCTTACAAATATCTCCACGCTTAAATATATTTATGATATGATTTTTATTGAGTAAATATTTAAATCAACATAAATTATTTTTAATTACTAATTCACCCTTGCCCTCTCTTAGTGTCGCTTTGATCCTAACATGTATAATTAAAATTAACACTAATCAATTAAGAAATATCATTAAAGTCTAACTAAGCTAATTGATTCTAAAGCATAGATCTATAAGAGAAAAAAAAATAGTTGACTAAATAATAGAAAATAAGAAAGGTTTTATACCTAGGATTTTCATTAATAAATGGATAGATTGTTTATTTTAGATATGAAGGCAGTTTTGACGATATCTTTCTTCCATGAGTATTCCACTAGCCTTATCTTAAGCTAACTAAAAGCATCCATCCCCAATCTTATCAAAACTTGTGACTTTTTCTAATATTGATTGCCTGCTATATGCAAATTTCTAGCAAAACTATAATGGAAATAGCATGTTTAATCATTAAAAATTTAAGGTGTTCCTACCTTCCCTCTTATGGGTGGTCCCAACTCAATAAGTTCATGAAATTAATATGTGAGATTAATAGAATTATGGCTAGGAGCTTGGTCTCTCGTAGAGTTCTCTCAATTGTGCTCACTCTTAAATCTTTTTCTTCTTACACTTGTAGTTAAGGATATAATATAAGAGGGTTGATTTCACTCGTTAGCAAATAATATACGAGATTAGGCAGAGTTTCATATGCCATAATTTGGAAAAAATAGTCTCATCACCAACATTTATCCAAACTCTTTGGGGAAGAGGTAAGTTGAAATCCATTAGCACACAAACATTAGCGAACCTTACCTCTTAGTTTAGTTTCTAAGAGAGAAATCATATCTAACTTTTAGATGTTTTTGAATTTTAGCTATAATTTGAAATAGGAGATTAGGGGACAAAAAAAAACTCTTAAGAGGAATCTTAGGGAAGTGAAACCATGGATCATCGCATGATTGTTCTTATCCACCGCACATATGTTCTTTGACGTTCGATTGATGTCGGTCATAGCCAATAAACATGGTTGCAATGATATTGCTATAGTTGTCAATCAAAGGTAGTAGGTAGGCGATACTACTATAATCACCTATTAGTCACGGCAAGGTTGTTGCAAATAAGCAGTCGCGTATATGATCACCATCGTTTATCGCACCCTACGGTGCTTCCATTGCATATAATACTACTATTTGTACGTAGCTGCTGCTTGTGACTAAGCCAATGACCATCAGAGACCACCACTCTCAATAATACTATTGTTGATAGCGATTTGTCGATGGTGGTCCATCGATTAAACATGAGAAACCTCTTATCGCCTGTAAGTAGGTGATTAAAATAGAAAAGTAACTCGAGAACAAAGATGGATCATTTGAGTATCGTAAATCAAAACCAAATAATATTTTTCTTTTGATAAAGAAGGGTGCTAATTAATATATTTATGATATTTGACTTCAAGATCATCACTCTTCTACTACTGATTGTACTCATAATAAACTATAATTATGTTATATTATGGAGAGAATTTTAATATTAAAAACTAAAATCAAATAATAATATATTAAGATTTACGAGTGCACATTTTTATGTCATTCAGAAAGCCTTTATGTAATCTATAAGGGTATCATCGTCAAATTCAAAAGCTGTAGCGACGTTGATATGTAAGTAGAACTAAGCTTGTAATCTTAATAACTTAGTTGTTTCATCTTTACGAGGTATTATCCTTTTATATGTGACGGTCCCTCCCATCAATATCATCTTCCTAAAAATATTTTATTATAATTAAATTTAATTTTATTAATAAAAAAATTATAATCAAGATTTATAAGATATATTTAATCTAATTAAATAAAGATAATGTAATCTAAACTGTTTGGGGGAAGAGTCGGTGGAGAGGAAGACTTACTCGTGTTGTTCTAGCAATGATAGTTAAGTTAAACTAGAATTTATAGTCCGATTACCTTGGAGGCACAGTTTATTATTAGCAACCAATAACTTATCAAAATCCCAACATATTTCTTAAATATATGTCCAATGCTCCATTATCCCAAATAGAAAGAAAGAATGAAAGTATTTAGCTATAATTTTTTTTGTTCAAATGCATATTATTATTATTATTATTTTTATAATCATCCTCAACAACACCTATGACTAATACTGTGACTCATGACTATCCTGATTTAATCTTATATCAAAAATAAATAAATATTAAAATCAATTTATAAAAAAATAATTGATATAATTACTATTAATTTAAACTTAAATATTTTAAATTCATGATACGGACTCGAGAAAATTAAATAGACGGTATCAATCTATTGGCATCATCGCCCTCATCCTTCCTTCTCCTCGTAACGACACCAAAATTAATTGATAAATGTGGTAGGGCCGCGTTGTAGGCCATCATGGTCTGGCTCGGATGGAGTGGGCGTTTGACTTGGGCTCTGTGGGCTCCACGTTTGCTTTAAAAGCCTCTTTTAAGCCCAAAGCTTTGGCTCTCGCAGCGCATATAAGCCCTGTTTCGAGCCCTAGTCGATCGATTGGATCCCCAATCCGGTGGAGGTTTCTTCGACGGGCGGAGACGGAAGGCTACGCCGGAGCAGCGACCCCAGCCGCGACCGCGACGGCGGGCGACGGCGAAGACACGCTGTAAGTGTTTCTCTTCTTCCTCTCTTCCCGATCTCCTCCTCCTCCTCCTCCTCCTCCTCTTCTTCTACCTCGGCTCCGTTTTTCTTCCCATGATTTCTGTTCGCCTTTCTGGATGCCCAACTATCTTGTGAGATCTGACATTTTCTTATGGATCCACAACATGCATGCCGAATCTTGAGCCTAATGTTTTGGTTTTGCGGAAACCTAGATCGCCTGAATAATGCTTTTTTTCTTCTTTGATGTGTGACGCTTAACCTCTACATTTGTGCTCCGGCTTCATACCATGGGGGTCTCTCCTCGGTGGGAGGTTATTGGTTTGATCGCCGCCCTACGCAGGCGTTCCATTGCCTCACCGCTGTGGTGGTCTGTATTCGCTTAAACACGTTCTAGTGTCCGTTCTGTCATTATAGTGGTCAAAGGGAAGATAGAAAAAGGAAAGAGGAAGAAATGGAAACCATATCTAGCTGCATACTGGAAGAAGTACCTCAACTTCGAATTATATCCGGGCCCTGTACTTAGCAGGGTTGCCTAGTTTGGAGGGCTTAGTTGATGTTGTGGGAAATCATTTTAGAACCCCACGTTACAAAGCTGGTCCTACTTGAATTGGTTTCAGGTAATGTCCATCATATGATGAGCCAAAGAAACAACTTTGCTGTCAGGATATGAGCTGGATTGGCCTTTTTATCCACATTTAGAGTGTTGGCCCTATCTCCAGCAGGGTTGGTTGGACGATGCGGAAGGTTTAAGTGTTGATTTGCAGCCCTTTTGACACCTACTTAATTCAGTGCTGGTCAGGAAAAACTGAAGACTGCAGAGGATAGATTTGGAAAGGCTTTTAAATGGTCAAATAAGACTTATAAACCAATTAGGAGAAGATCTTTCCTGGTTGCGGCAAGCATAGAGTAGCCTTCACCAATTGGAGGCCATCGGGACTTATAATAGGTCATCTTAAGACTTGCATGGAATATTCTATTTAAAACAACAGAGCAAACGAGGTGGTGCTGTAGTACTTGCATGGGCACTTCAACACAATATTGTACTAGTACTGTATGACATGCTTAATGTGTTCTTTTCAGTATATTTCTTATGTATTTAATATAGATTTTCTAGATTAGCTTGCTTCCTAGTCACGTTAGGAGATTCGGTTATTAGTTTCATTATGTGTAGACATGATCGTAAGCTTTTGAGGTCATGTGGTTGGTAGCTCATGGGATGGGCTTTTGCTGAGTCAGAGAAGTGTATGTTAGTTGGTGTACAGTTTAATTTACATTTCATGTTTTCTTATAGTATCTATAGAAACACATTTAAAGGCAAAAAGAAACATATAAGTTGGTGTACGGATTAATTTACATTTCTTATAGTATTTATAGAAATGCATTTAAAGCCAAAAATATATATATATTTTTATGTACCCAAAGGTGATAGATATCTGGCTGTCTTAGAGATTGAGCAGGTGTAAATTTGAGTTACCAAGGAAGTCATGTGAAAGATTCGTTAGTCCACACAGTTGAGAGATATTTTGCTGACAACATTAGTTTGTTTTTCTTCTTTTAAGCTTCTGGTCATTTTGCTGACTGTTGCTTTAAGCATCTTTTGTGTCTTCCTGCTTTATGAACACATCCTGCATCATACAAGTCTTCATTTTGTCGCTTTTTTTTTATTGAGCCTTCTTAATTGCAGACAAGAATCATCCAAGGACATCATGTCAGACATGAAAGTTGATGATGTCTCTGAGGGCATTGAACTGAACCAAAATGAGGGAAAGGCCATGCCCTCAGCAGAACAGGAGGTGACCTTATGCTTTTCTTTTCCTGTTCCTTTGTATCTCTTGCAAGGATACATCAGATGTATATCCATTGATTTATGGAAATATTTCAGTAATGTCATCCTTATACAACTAGTTGTTTGCAGGAACAAGCAATCAAGAAAAAGTATGGAGGAATTTTACCCAAGAAACCGCCATTGATATCCAAGGTAAGAAGTTTTTTAATTTGAATCAATTATCGTACTAGTTGTTGTTTCATATAATATATAAGTGAGCTGATAAAAGGTCATTATCATGGCCTCAGAAGGCTTTATCGAGGACTTGATAAAATATAATCTGTGTTGATGCTTTATAACTTGTAAGACTAGTTTAGGCAATTTAGGGGTTTACCTAGGATCTGAAAAAATAGTTGCCAGGGAGAAAGATAAACTAAATCTGTACAATTTAAACTCATCCAAGTAGTTGCCTTCCAAAAGATCCAGATATTTAAAGCCTAGAAGTAAGAGATGGCAAAACCTGTCATAGGGAGAGGTCTCATCTCATAAACACAAATAAATCAATGTCTCTACTGAAGAAAAAGAAAATCTGAATTAAGCCGATTAATAATGCATGTTAGTTTATTTTGAATAATTCTGTCGAATATCATATTTAACATTTCTTCTCGTAGGACCATGAACGAGCTTACTTCGACTCTGCTGATTGGGCTCTAGGGAAGGTATTGTTGTCAGCTTGAAGCTGCATCATGCTAAACTAAGACTTAAAGATTGGCCTTAGCCATGATGCTGTTAATATTAGTCTTTTGCTCTAAACCTACTCCTTTTTCCCCTTTACAACCACAGCAGGGAGGACATGCTCAGAAGCCCAAAGGGCCCCTTGAGGCACTTCGGCCTAAGTTGCAGGTAAATCCATATTTCTCTGATGGTGCATGGTACAATGATGTTTTCAAAGTTATGCCTACCTATTCTTCACAAGGCTACTTGATATTATATTTTTGAGCCATATTTCCTCCTTACCCTTTATATGCAAGTGTGTGTATAAGCATGTATCATTTAGGCTAAAAAATGAAACATATCTAAACATAAAGTCTTGATTCATCACTTTCTTCTTTTTTTTTTTTCTTCTTCTTTTTGATACTTTGTTCCAGCCTACACCTCAGCAGCAAGTACGCTCCCGGCGCTCAGCTTATGCTTCCACTGAAAATGATGGTATTCATGATTACCACTTAATTATCTCCTTTCTCCTTGTCCAGTAAAAATCCTGTGGATCTGACCATTTTTTTTCCACTGTAGATGGGGTTAATGCTGCTTCTGAGGGTGTGAACGAGAATAACGGTGACAACAATAGCGGTGATCAGTAATTGCATACTGTTCTTCCCTTATAAACGCATGATGAGTCCATTTCCAGCTTCTATGAATAAGCAATGTGGATTATCTGGCATTTGGTATGATATGTTGTTGCTGCAGATTTATCTGCAGCTGAGACTTGTACGATTGAAACAATTAGCAGCAGTCTTGTCTGTTCACTAGTCCAGGATGTCATCTTCTATATGCCGCAGAAAAGGTACACACTAATTGCATCCTTAAGCCATCTTGAATTCATGTATTCTGCAATCTATCGTGTAAGCTATACTTGAGCTATTGATCTGTGATGTCACCG
The DNA here is from genome assembly GCA_021527575.1 of Ensete glaucum. Classification (NCBI taxonomy): domain Eukaryota; kingdom Viridiplantae; phylum Streptophyta; class Magnoliopsida; order Zingiberales; family Musaceae; genus Ensete; species Ensete glaucum. The sequence goes on from CM038554.1 coordinate 33,946,208, forward strand.
CACTTTGAATCCCCGTCTTCTGGTCGCCTAATACATTTCATAAAGTAACAGTTTAGATACAAAAAAAAATCTAAATGCCTGCATATCTAGTCCTTTTTAATTGTAGCAAAATAGAATAGAATGAACTTTGACTTGTATGGTACTAGCTTGAACAAAATTAATTAATTTTATGTTAATTATTTTTGTCGTCATCATCATTTATAAACTACTTAAAAAGAGGCTCGATGATGGTTCATACTTTATTCACAAAGGGTCTCACAAGTGGGTGATATTGATGACATATTTTATGAAGCTCAAGGAGGGTCAAATTGGCGATCGGCGTGAATGCCATGTGATTGTTAACTTTATTTAATGAACACTAGTATTTTTGCCGATCTAAATGGCACAATCTTCCAAGTCTTTGCCTGCTAAAGGAAGGGCACAACAAACTGTCATCCAGTGTAGGTCTATACTTTAGTTGTGAAACAATTCAAATGTAGAAGACTCTGATCGTTTCCATATTAAATAAGTTTCTGAAATAAAAAAAATTACTCAGTATTTTGTGAATGGAAATTTAAACTAGCAAAAAAAAAAATTCTACTTTGCATAACCAAATCAGTAAAGCCACATTTAAAAAAAAAAATATATATATTGTAGTTTGCGGATGCCCCAAAGTTCATCTATGCTAAACTACTGGACAGATCGTGTATAAAAAGAAAAATCTAATATTACCGGGGAAAAAAATTAGGCATTCTACACCTCTAAAATTTTTTAATAAAATTTTAAAAAGTAACTACTAAATTATTTAGATATGTGCGAATTAGTATCATCAATTGAGTTCCTAAATGAACATGAATCTTGTCGTTATTTGACGAGAAAATACTACCTATAAATTAATTCTAGCGATGGAACTCGTGGGCTTAGAAAATTTAAAAAAAGAAAAACTCAATCCTTTTTGGGATCACAAATTAGGTTAGCTTATGCTGTATTTTAGAACACTGATGCCAATAAGAAATACCAAAATGAAAATTCTTTCACATTTAAAACTATGCCATATTATCCTCTTTAATTTAATGGGTGGGGAGAATATTAAACGAAACTTATAATCCTATTCTGTTGTTGATTTATAAGATTTCAATCAAATCACGAACATAAAGGCATCAAAATTAAGATATTTTCCAATACTATTACAGAATTAAATTTAATACATAAAAAGAATATGTGGTTTCTAATAAGCTCTTGTTGTCATTTTCTAAAGTCATTGTGCGCAGTTTCCACCAATGAATGCTCTCCCTTCTTCTTCTTCTTCTTCGACCTGATGTTGTCGTTTCTCATCTCTCATCCACATGGACTCCTCCATCGCCCTCCTCCTCCTCTTGCTCTTCTCCCCCTCCTCCGTTCGCGCCACCGCGACTTCTCTCTTCCCTGAAGAAGTCCGCCCGACGAAGTCGGGCTACCTCCCCATCGGCGCCGCTTCGTCGCCTTCATCGGCGGCGCTCTTCTACGCTTTCTACGAGGCCCAGCAGCCACTCTCCCCTCTTCCTCAGACCCCGCTCCTCGTCTGGCTCCAAGGCGGCCCCGGCTGCTCCTCCATGCTCGGCAACCTCTTCGAGCTCGGCCCCTTCCTTGTCTCCCATGACTCCCCCGCCCTCCACCGCAACCCGGCCTCCTGGAACCGCCGTTTCGGTCTCCTCTTCATCGATAACCCGCTTGGCACCGGCTTCAGCGTCGCCCCCTCCCTCGCCGACATCCCGCGCAACCAGTCCGCCGTTGCCGCCCACCTAATCTCCGCCCTCCGCCACTTCCTCGACTCGGACCCCTCTTTTCCCCTCCGCCCCCTTTACGTAACCGGCGAGAGCTACGCTGGCAAATACGTCCCTTCCGCCGGGTACTACATCCTACGGCAGAACGCACAGATGCCGCCAAACCGCCGATTCAACCTCCGGGGCGTCGCGATCGGCAACGGGCTCACGCACCCCATCGTCCAGGTCGGCACCCACGCCGCCTCCGCCTACTTCACCGGCCTGATCAACGAGCGCCAGAGAGCCCGGCTCGAGGAGTTGCAGGCCGAGGCCGTACAGCTCGTGTTGGCGGCGAAGTGGCCGGAAGCGGCGGACGCGAGGGACAGGGTCCTGAGGTGGCTGCAGAACGCCACGGGCCTGGCGACCCTGTATGACCTGACCAAGAAAAGGCCCTACGAGACCGGCATGGTGGCCGTGCTCCTCAACAAGGACGAGGTGAAGGAAGCGCTGGGCGTGGCCGCTGGGGTGTCGTGGGAGGAGTGCAGCGACGCGGTGGGGGAGGCCCTGTACGCCGACGTGATGAAGAGCACCATGTTCATGGTGGAGGAGCTGGTGAGGAAGAGCAGGGTGCTGCTGTACCAGGGGGTGTTCGACCTCAGGGACGGCGTGGTATCCACAGAGGCCTGGATCAAGGAGATGAAATGGGAGGGGCTGCAGAGCTTTATGAGAGCGAAGAGGGAGGTGTGGGATGTGGACGGCGAGCTCGCCGGGTACGTGCAGCGCTGGGGGAGCTTGAGCCATGTCGTCGTCTACGGGACGGGTCACCTGGTTCCGGCCGACCAAGGGAAGGCGGCGCAGGCCATGATCGAGGACTGGGTCATGGAGAAGGGCTTGTTTGGGGACGCTGCTGCTGCCGCCATTGCCTGATGCACTCCATGATTCAAGCTGAAGCTTAATGCATCGACTTGGGTGTTTGTTTGCAGTATGTTACTGATACAATGCAATCCTTCTAAGCATAATTCATCCAACTATTTTTATGAGACAATGATGAGATAGGTATAGCAACACTTTTTTATCAGATCCCAAGAACAGGGGGGAGATGGGCCTTAGCATAATAACTGTGACATAAGAGACCTGATCGAGTAACAAAAATAATATAAATATAAAGACAAAAGAGTCTATCTTCATATCTCGCATCGATGGAAATCAAACATGACTTGAGCAGCATCTTACTATGCCCATTTCTATTGGACATTCTACCGTATCAGAGGAAGATTTTTTAATTTTTTTAAAAAAGGGGATTATAATTGATAATTGTGCACTATCTTATGGTAATTAAATTGATTTGTATTTTAACAATCATTAAAGCGTGAGATGACACCATCACCGATATAATAATAACCTATTGGTTTAAACCATGATCCCAGATGTTTGTTGAAATGTACACATTGAAATGCATGTCAACATCTTGGTTTTAGGCAATACATAGTAAGATAAATGCAAATGGATCAACAAATCACCAAGAAACTGAATCATTTTTACTGAAAGCAAAAACCTGCAGAAAATATTTTGTAAGATTATTCTATCTAAAAGAGAAAAAAACAACATCTAAACATAATATCGCGCTTTCTTTTAGTAAACGTGACATTATCATATGACATAATTCATATGATAATGAATGCACGACTTAAATTCGTTTCATTTATGACTTCACCATGCATTAATCATGCCAAACACAGATCCATCATCGAAGATGTGCTCTTCTGTGACAATGATGAAGGCATGCTGCATGAATCGAGCTTACAACAAGGTCGTCATGGATAGCTACCATTGTTTCAGGTATGCACCCACTTGTCATCATCTATATAGCTTCATCTCACTTCGTCAGACAGATCCGATCTGCATCCGTGTTCTGTCTACAAAATCTCATGGGTCTGCTAGTTAAGAACATCCATGTACAAGAAGAACAGTCGAGTTACAGACAGACAGACAGATAGGGAAGAAGCAGAGCGAGTAAGCCTCGTCATGGCTGGCCGTGCTGCGTGAAGGAAGGAACGATGTCTTGCAGGAGACCGTAGTCGGCGACTTGACGTTGCTGCAATGGAGATTGGAAGCCGCGAAGATTGACGCTAACGTTCGCGTTGTGTTGCTGGATGGCACTCGGTGCACGCGGTTGCTGCATCAGAAGGTGACTGCGGAAGCTTGTCGATGCTGCCGCAGGTGGAGGCGGCGCAAGCAGCTGCTGCGCGCTTGCTCGAGCAGTTGCGGGGCTTTGATGAGTGTGCTTCCCTTGGTAGGTGGTGATCACTACCGTTGGATCTTGGTGTGATCTCTCCACCCTCTTCTTCACCGGGCACTTCAGAGATGTGCACCGGTAGTAACTCCTGCAACCATGGGTGAGGCGCAGAAGAAAGGTTGTGTCGATCCGATTGATGAGGGGGAATGGATTGGGCAAACCTTGGAAAAAGGCTGTTTTTGACTGCCTTCTGGCCGTACTTTCTCCACCTGTAGCCATCTTCGAGATGATCAACCTCGCTCTTGGTCATGAAAGCAAACCGAGGCTCCGTTTGCCTCTTCTCTTCTTTCTTCCTCGGCTTGTTCCTGTATGACCAAGTTGCCAATTATCCTGAGATCTATGTTTACCGGATCTCACAATGCATATGAAGATAGAAACCATGGATGGGAGCAGAACAAAAGAAGTGGATCAAACTGGGGAAACCCTAAAAGCTTTGTTTTGTTAGGCAGGGTGAGAAACCCTAGAGGCTTTCACACTGAGAGATGACGAATCAACGAGAGAACCACTCCATCTGAAAGCAGATCTAACAACCAAAAAATAGCGGCGAACACCTACTGTTTCTTAGCCTTGTCTCTCTCAGCTTCCTCGCCAGCTTTTTTACCCTGTCGCTTTAGCTTCTTGATCTCCTCCTCCTCCTCTTCCTCATCCGCCTCCTGTTTCAGCTGATCCTTCTTGCGTCGCCCCGAGTCGTCTTCCCCCGCCGCCTCAGTCGATGACGAATACACCGAAGAGTTCGGGGACACCGGGGACGTGCCGCCTCCGCCGCCGCACCCAGTCAGCGGTGCCAGATCATTACCGGACTTGACTGCAGTACTGTCTACCAGACATATCTCGCCATTACCAAACACATCTGGATGCAGACACGACGCATCGAACGCGCTGGCCAGCGTCCCGTGTCTCACGGCCGATCCACCCAGGAAGTCATCGAAGCTCAGGAAAGGCGACACCGCGTGCGGGTCGAGAGCTTGTAGGCTGTCGGTGGCGCCTCCGCTGCCCTGATTTTGGGCGAAGAACGACGACAGATCATCTCTCTCGTCGTGAAAGGCCAACTCGTCGCGGTCTTGGAAGAAGCCGTGGTCATGGTGGTAGAGCTCTCCATCCTCCCCAGACATGGAAGGGTGTGGGAAAGAGAACGAGGAGCAGGCAGCGAGGAATCAATGGGAAGGGCTTGACGGAGAGGAAGAGTGCGGCTTTAGCTTTCCTTGCGGACCATTTGAATGGCTCCCCTCCTCCCAAACCATTTCCCTCGATCCTGTTTACATATGAATTAATTGGTCCACGGTCAACATGCGGGCAGTGGATGAGTCAGCGACCACGGGTGCCCACCGGCTACAGACGGTCAGTCACGTGGCTAAAAGGCTGGGGAACGCGCAGCGGTCAAAAACGTCGCGCAGATCCTCCCGACACGCGTCGGTCTATTCGCACCGTCTTTTGACCGGTCGTCCCGATGCGGGCCCCGCGCGTGACGACACGCAGGCGTCATGGTGGTGGTTGCTGCCGAAGTTGACGAGATGCGACGCTGGCGTCCGTCCGATGACGATCAAATGGTCTAAATTCCTCCACGAGGCGAAGCGGCTTTCTCGCCACCTCGAGTAGCGCTCACACCATGTAAACTCTCTTTACGTACCCATTGCGTGATGGTCATGCGATGTTTATGGAGGGGAACATGGCTGCTGAACCATGCAAGAGTTGCATGGTGATTGATCATGGCAGCATGAGACACACCGCCCCCCCCCCCCTCTACCATCTTCACATTTTGAAGTCATAAGCCACCGGTGGAAGAGATTAAGAGATGTCTATGTTAAAGGGTTTGGTCCATGCATGGCACTAAAAGTCCCAATGAGTTGGTGCATTTCAAGCTTCAGAACTCTTCGTGATCAGTCAAACTATGGCTACAAAATCTTGAAGTTTGCATAGTTAGAGATGAGAATGGCCACTTTTTAATCTAAAGCATGGGAGCAATAAGTCAACGGTGATAGAGCCCATCTATGCATCGAAGATTGGACCACTGTCTTGATCTGACTACATCTTTTAATAATATTCAGCAAAATAGAGGAAAAAAACATGCTTGTTTACTGCCAAACTCTTCTTCCTTGATGTGCTAAACTTCTCTTTGAGGCTTCAACTCTGCTAGTGTTTGACTTTGGTGCAATCGGTTTGCAGGTCTCAACGTCTCCAACACGACATGGTTTCTTGATTAGGGTTCCCGAGAGAAGACCTACACACACACCTACACCAAATATGTACGATTCACGAGAAAGTTTTGCTGGGTACTGCTTATAATATTCAGCAACAAAAAAAAAAAAAAAAAGAAACCTTTCCCCTTCCAATCTCTCCTTGATGTTCTAATCTTCTACTTGAGGTTTTACTCTGCTAATGCTTCACTTGGTTGCAAGTGTTCTCTTCCCAAGAAAAGACCTACATAACTACTCCCAGTCTTTACACTTCACTAGAATGTTTGTTGGGTGGTCTTGAGCATTGCTCACATCAAAATGCACACAGAAACGAGATATGCACATACCACACTTTGATGGGCGAGCTTCAATTTGTTTACTGTCCATTATACATAGAAGTTTCGAGCATCATATTAAGATTATAGGTATATGAGAGACAAAGGACAGCAGAAGGTTAGAAACAGCCACATAGAACATGGTAGATATTGAATTGAGCATGAGATTTTGATGCTTGCATGCAAAGTTATTTACATACTATTCACTCATTACATGTTTTAATATTTCCTATATCTGCTTATCCTAAATAAGAATAGAGATTAAAGATTGAGAGGAGACTGTTTGACTTTGTAAACATGATTTTGTTATGGAGAAGAGTTGGTCAAGCAGCTCTCATTCAAATCAGATATAATAATTTAGTCAAGTCAACAGTATTCGACTTATAAGATAATAACTGATGACATTTTGAAACTTTGGTATGTTGAATACGATCTATGATGTTTAAAACATTTGGTAATAAAAATTCATGTGAATCGGATGAAATTTAAGTTACTGATGGGATTAACAAAGAATCATTAGTGAGAAGATATTCGCGCATTAAATATGGTGTAGACAACACTTTCAATTAAAGGTTGCTTAATATCTATTTGACAATGCCAGCTCAAATCTGCTACAAAATGGTATGTTGAGAGCAGAAGACTATCTGAATCAAGCTGTAATACTAATATTTGTTACTTGAAGGTTTCTGAGAGAGAGAGAGAGAGAGAGAGAGAGAGAGAGAGAGCTTGAGATTGATGAATGCATGAAGAAGTCCAATTGCTTTTGATGTAGGTGGAGTTGCTGGATTTGGTGCTAAGTGGGATTTGGAGACACCCACCCAAAACAATGTTTTTGATTCAACACTTGTATGTTCTTCTTCTTGCTTGATGGAAATTAGCACTCTATTTCCATAATCATCTCACTAACCAGAATGAATTCCACCATGAAGATGGATGAAGCTGCACAAATCCTTTAGATGCTGTGAAATAAACTACACTTAAGTAAACCAACTATATTAATCCATCAGTGGACCTAGTCAAACCATCATTAGGATATATTTTCTAAAATCTGAACTCAACTCATCTTCCTATCAAACTTATCATGTTCCACCCATTTTATGATCCCAACTGATACTGGTTTAACCTAAATCTGTCAGTAATATCAGATTCTTACACATAATCTATGACATATCTGTAACAATTGAATGAACATTTGTTGACATGCAACCAAGTCAAGTTCAGCAAAGACAACCTGCATATGCCGTTGGTGCATGTCATTGTTTCAAGCAGATTTCATGAAAAAAAGCTTCAAAAACATTATAGTGTTAGCTCATTCAACATTCACTCAGAGGAAGGACTGGACTTGGTCTTCAAATTCTAGAGTGTTGGACCATAAAATAAGATTGCCACAATGCATCTTCCATACTGGCCCAAAAGGTAGCAAGTTGTGCAATAATGGTGTTGGAAAATTTGGACAAAACAAAGGTGTGTGTCCATCTTTTTTGTATTCAAAAGATAGCACATAGGACATTGGTCTTACAAGAACCAATGCTTCAAAGGCTGTTGTTCCCCTCATCAGTTAGGTCAAAGGATGACCCTTTTGCCAAGATCAGTTTGATCATTTTCTGCTCTCTGTTATTCCCTTTGGACCATCATATTGCTTCATCACATTAAATAATTAATCACACAAGCTCGCTCGATGCATGCCAAGGATCTTTGAAGGTGTGCTTAGTGTATGTGTGGGCAGGTGTTGCCATTCCCAACCTAATCAGCTTTTGACTTTTTCTTGTTCTTGTGGGAATTCCAAGGAGCTGCTTGTTTTTTTTTTTTTTTTTTTTGGAGCTGCAAGAATCCCCCAATGCACCCGTCACTCTTTAAGTGATTTCACACTAAACCTCGGTACGATGATTAGCTTCTCAAGCAAGTTGAAATAGTGCATGGATGGGGGCCCTCACTTTACATGGTCGCACAAGATTCAAAGGGTTCAATTCTCAAGTAGACTTGTTCAAACAATTGGATCAGAGACCAAGTCAATCAATATGATTTAGAGGACAACTATCAATATGCACAAAAATAGGTTTGTTTTGTTACAGTTAAGACTCAAACTTCATATTTGATCATTCATTCCAAGGAAGGAATGTGAGACTTGCCATTGAATTGCTTCTGTTTAATCAATGAAAGAAAATGATTCATATTCATGAATATGATATGCATCAAGTGATTCATTTTTTTTGTTAATTATAAAGCATCATCTCTTCATTACCTTTGCATTGGATCTAGGGGGGAATGAAGTGTGTCTATATATATATATATATATATATATCTTGATGATCCCTTAACACTTGGGACCTTACTTTCTCTAAGAGTAACAATTCTTCTTTTGTAAATAAGGGTGGAAGGTTGTAGTTTAGCTTGTATTCTTGTATATGAAAGAAACTCCTATAACTCTTCAATTTCTTCAGCACAACTTTTCTTTCAGCTCATTTAAATCTCCTAAATCTCTTTGAAACCAGCACTGCTACATTTGTTCAGTCCACATCAGACTAGCTAAAATACTAGTTTCCCATTTCTGCTTTCCTAAACAATTCATCTCAATGCTGTCCCACCAAGAAAGATCACAGACAACGAATCATCCAGCATCTGTAAGTTATCTAAATGAGTTACACTGAAAGAGGCAGCCCCACTTCACCCTCAGCATCTGAAAGTGACTCATGTCAAACAATGCTAGGGTTTGGAGGTGGTGGTCTTCATCAACCTTTTCACAGTTGTGGGAGTTGGTTGGAGGGGAAAAAGTGATGACTACATTTCTTCCAGCATGGCTTGTGGGCCTGCATACATCTATCTTGTTTAGGAGGGAGGAGGAAGAAAGCATCAGTTTGATGATGATATTTGTCTTGGAAAAGCTTGCTGTCTACAAGAAACAGTCGTCCAGACTGCAAAGCTGCATGCAGGAATAGTTGTCTCCCAAGTCTACAAATTTGCGTACAGTTCAGACTTGCATCTCTACTCCAAGGCATGAAGTAAAAGAAACAAAACTGGAGATTGTCAACAGCACAGAGGCAACCATATTACAGTGGTAAGAGTTCATTGGAAAAGGAAGAAATATTCTAATGGAATCTACGTGGAGATTTTTTTTTTTTTTTTTTTTTGCTTATGTTGTTCCGATCCTATATTACGTTATTGCTGTTGTCAATAAGGATTTGATTGGATTCTGATGTAAGACTTTGTGGCATTTTTTTTATGGGTTCGATTAAAAGTGAGAGGATAGTGTGCCTCCCAAGTTGGATTAGGTTATGTTCTTTAGATTGTGGATGGCTTTCCTGCGAGAGACCGACACGTGGATTTGGGTCCCATGACCCACCAACTTACTTTATCGTCATGTCACCACAGAAGCTTAACCGGGAAAACTAGATGGAACATTAAACACATACGGTGGGTAGGGGGTATTCAAACTAAATCTAAAAATCGAATCCAATTGGAATAGAATTGGTACGATCCAAACTGATTTCTCAATAATTTAATTTTGATGATTATAAATAATTTTAGTTTGATGGATATTCTTTCATTCGATTAATCATTTCAATCGAACCGAATTGATTTAAATTAAAAATATATTAGTTAGTTCAAGTTTATTGCTTTAACCCTTAATCGGTTAATCGATTCAGATAGAATTCAATATATTTTAATTTAAAAAGTATCAATCATATCATTTTAAGTGAAATCTTATACGAGCATCACATGCGCACGTAGTAGAAAATAAAAATAAAATTAGTTTATCACATTTATCAAATCATCATATGATTGGTTAGTGAATGAAAAAATTAAAAGATTAGAAAACTACTCATCGTGTGTTACACGTTTTCCTAAAGAGATTGTATATACTTCAAAAATCAGATCCGTAGGTATAGATGAAAGAGGTTATAGATATCCCCCCTCTCTAGCGGTGATTCACATGACAGATGGCGTAACGATGCTCCTCAAATCATGGCATGATCTTCTTCTCCACGTGAACCAAAAGTGTTACACTTTATCTAATCTCTAAGAAGAGACCGACCCTTCTTGCTATCCACATGCCTCAAATAGGAGCCATTGGGTGAGGAGGAGAGGACGAAAGGAGAATAGGAGGTCACCAAAAAATCTTTAGCCTATGCCCTATTGTCCCTTCCTATTTATAAATGTATGTGTCAACTTAATCATGATGGATACTGCCCAATTAGGTATTGAATCTTCATCCAATTACCCAATCCTCTTGGATTAGTAGATTTATACCCAACAATCTCTTGTTAGCTTATTGTTAGATTAAAATAATGCATCAATCATACAAGTTAAAATTCTCTCCCTTAAGTCATCAATTATTTCTCCCTCTTTGTTTATCAACATAAATATGAGAAATATCGATTTTTTATTTTTCTACATGTGTCATTAATTTATCATTTCTTCCTCTTTTTCATCAACAAAAAGGTGAAATGTATAGATGACGATTTGAAAGCACATGATGACATTACTCCCCCTTAGTAAAATAGAATATGCATTATAAAATTTTCTCCCCCTTTGTGAATGATGAGAAGAGAAACAAGGGAGGAGTTATGAAAGTATTATATCATTAAGAAAAGCTCTTAATAAATTTCAAAAAGAATATTAAGATGAGCTCAAAAGTCTAAGAGATTTAAAGACTACTTATGTATTTAAAATCATATCTTATAAATTTCAAATGTAGCAATTCATCATCTTTATACAATTTTTATGCTTTTTTATAAATAATAAGATAAAAACATTGAGAGAATTTTCAAAAATATTATCACAAAAAAACTTAATCTCATCAAATCTAGATTAGCAATTCATATATTTTTATGATTTAATATTCCAAGTTTTATTTTAAGAAAATCAAATTATTCTTCATTTAAAAGTTTTATAAAAATATTTACTAATTAATGCTTAGTGTTAATAAATTCTAATATCAATAATTTTGCAATATAAAGCATTAGAAGATACTTCTATGTAGCAAGAGTTTATGAATAAATAAGTTCATACCATAAGAAGGTATAAATAAAAACGATGTACATCATCAGTATGTGATTAGTATAAAATATCAAGTTTCACCGATTATAATTACTCATACGGTGATAATCCAAAATGCCTAGATAAAGTATAGAGTTATCATTGGATCTGCTCTATCTTAGTTATTAATTTATCTTGGCGTACCTTAATTCGTTCCAGCCAGTTCACAATAGACTCGTCAAAAAAAGAAGGTGTTAGCTATATCATGGGCGGTGCCTCAAGATGACTAGTAGGAGGAGATGAGTTTCTCAGGTTCAAGTTCAGGTTCAGGTTCAGATTGGGGGAGAATAAGTCCTTCTAGGCTAATCCATGTACCATGTCTTTCAACACACCTAAAACTCTTTAAAAGATTCATATTGATTACATTGTACATATTTATTTTAATAATTTCTTCACTAGTTGAATGATTATGTTATGAGCATGTAATAATCTAGTGATTAATCCACCATAATATAGCATCATGTCCTCAGTTGCAAGATCAATCATGTTCTACCTTATGAGATACCTAAAGCAATAATCTTATCCATTCATTATCCAGTACATGGTACCTAGTTCCATTTGATTCAATTTACTATAGTTGAACTATTTTAGAAGTAAGATACTCATTACTATATGATGAAATACTTTTGTATTAAAGTGTAGCATATGTTCACAACTTTTTGGTACAATAGCTAGATTAGGATTTCAGAAAACAATTCCTAAAGCTTCAGAGTAGGTTATAACTATAGAGTCCATATCCCATTATCCCCTAAAATAATATTTATTTCTTTTTTTGGGGATGTCTATACAGTTGCAAATTAGATTATCTATAATATATGTGGTGTCCTAAAAAAGATATGTATAAGCTATTTTATTATCATCTACATGCATGTTGTTATAAAATAATCTAACTAATCTCAGGTAGATGGGTTCATTTACTTGAAGAATGGGTAGAACATCTAGATTTGTAAATCATTGGATTCGTTCTATGTTTCTTAGGTCATCTAGATCAATATATTTTACCTTATGGACACTTCTAAATTTAAGGATTGAAAATTTCATAACATATTTATAAGAATCAAAAAGTGCAGTATCATAGGTTTCTTCTAATCTCTTCTTTCCCTTGTCCCTTGAGGATCTTCTAGGGGCCATTCTATATAGATTTGCAAGAATGATGGTAAGAGCAACTGAATAGCTTTAGAGAGAAGTTTTGAAGAGTTACCTTTAGTTAGATCTTCTAGAGATAGGCAAAAATCCTTAGTTTTGAAGAGTAGGGAGACTTTCTTGATGTTTTAGAGGAGAAGGAATGAGTGAAAGGGGTTTTAGAAAGGGATGAGGGTGCTTAGGGTCTTGATGTTTTAGAGAAGGAATGAGTGAAAGGGGTTTTAGAAAGGGGTGAGGGTGGTTAGGGTCATTGTCACTGTCGACCCTAAGTGAGGCTTTTTGTAGTCAAGGTTTTGGTCGGTTGGACCTCACATTGAGCGATTTAGTCGGGCAAGTTCGGTCGGTTTAACCGTTGAACCAACAGTGCCACCGCTGGTACTCCCTCTCCTTTATTTTATTTTAAACTAAACGATAATAGTCCACTTCTAATTTTGAATTCAATTTGATCTTGATTATTAAAGTCTTTTTTAGTGATTCTTCATAAGGTTCAAATATTCTCTAAAGATGCATCATCAATCAAGGTTATGATAAGACAAATCTAAATGAGTAAATCACTTTCAAGTGGAGTCATTACTATGAGATATTCTTTAACCAAAATCCAATGATTTTTTTTATGTTGAAGATTCTATCGTGTTATCAAGAAGTTTTTTCTTTAAAGAAAAATGATTTTATATATGACTTATAAATTCAAATTTAATATTTAATCATTTAATCTCAAGACAACAATCATAAATACAAGCACACAAATCAATACATTAATCATCATTATAATCTCTTGTTTTATGTTCATATTTCTTCTTTCCAATTTTAGCATGAAACTAAAGGGTTACCCACCATCATTTTTATTTTTATTAATTTATCTTATTAGTATTTATGCTAGTGAGCTTGTTAGATCTCAAGTTATATGTCTTAAGCATGTAAAATATTATTTAGTGCTCATAGCTTTAATTTAAAAATAAACCTATAAGAAATATATATTTGATTTAGATATCCATTTTATATTAGGTCTTCCATAAAAAACTTTATCTTTATTTTCTAATCATTTTTTTATTGTATGAAGTTATCTTGAGAATCTAAACTAATTGGTGTGGACTATATTTTCTAAATAGACATTTGTTTGTCTTATGTCCTAATTTTTTATAAAAATTATATTTGATTTTCGGTGACAAATTTAAGATAGGTCCTTTAATAAAAATGGTTGACTTCTCTTGAATATTACCAATAAAACCTATATCATTTCTTCTATTAATATGACCCTTCTTGGCAAATATCATATTTAGGGATTTGTTTCTAAATTTAAAATTTTCTAATATTGTCTTAAGTAATATATTTTCTTTTTTAATATTATCTAGTATTTCATATTTAGAACAAGAGTTATGTGATACTAATGAATCATGCATTTTATCAAATCTACCAACTAATAAATTATGTTTATTTTTAAATAACTTATAAGATTTGTTAATTTTTCTAAACTTATCAAACAATTCATGGAACATATTTAATAACTCTGTAAAAGAAATACTTAATGAATCACTAACCTCATCTTGTATCACCATTAGAGCATAGTTAGCAACTTCTTCTTCAGATTGATCTTCTTCATCCGATGAACTTGAGTCATCCTAAGTTGCTGAAAGTTCTTTCTTCTTGTGTGGCACCTTCTTCTTTAATTTAGGACATTCATTTTTTGAAATATCTCGATTTTTTACATTCATAGTATATGACATTGTCTTTCTTTAGTTCACTTATGTTTTTATAGTTCTTATCCTTTTTAATAATTTTTTAAACTTTCTAGACAATAAAGCAATATCATAGTCCTCATCACTTGATATTTCATTAGATGAGTTATTTGTTGTTTGAAGTGCTATATCCTTCGTATTCTTTGGAAGGGGTTCATTAAGCTCATGAGCTTTATAATTTAATTCATGTATCATTAATGATCTAATTAGTTCTTCAAGAGGTAAGTTATTTAAATTTTTGGCCTCTTGTATAGTGGCTATTTTAGGATCCCAACTTTTAGGAAGGAATTTTAAAAGTTTACTAACAATTTTAAAATTAGAAAAATATTTTTTAAGAGCTTTAAGTCCATTTACGACATCCATGAAACGAGTGTACATGTCTCTAATAGATTCACTTGGTTTCATTCGAAACAACTCATAATTATGAACTAAAATATTAATCTTAGATTCTTTTACTCTACTAGTCCCCTCATATGCTATTTCTAGTGTGTGCTAAATATCAAAAACCAATTCACAAATAGAAATATAATTAAACTTATTTTTATCAAGAGCACAAAAATAAGCTTTTCTATTCAAATAAAAAATTCTTCATTTCCAAATCATTCACTCATTCATTGGTTTAGAAGAATTTTCAAATCCACTCTCTACAATGTTCCATAAATCAAAATCCATAAAAACGAGAAAAATTCACATCCTTATTTTTCAATATGTGTAATTCATCCAATTGAATATGGGAGGATGTGAAATATAATATCTCTCATTCATACCAAACAAAGTCATTTACTCAAGTAGGTATTTAGTTCAAAGAGTAAGACCATGTTCTGATACTGATTATTAAGATCAATTGGCAATAAAAGAAGAGGGCAGGGGGTGAATTAGTGCAAGTGTAAAATAATATTTTAACAAAAACTTTTTATTTAAAAAAATAAAATCGAAAGCATTTCTTGAACTTAAAAGGAGAATAAGTAAATAATTTAAAAATACAATCAAAAGATGATATTCTTACTTTTCCAATTAAGAACAATTGAAAGTAGAGAATATTTATGATTTTATAGTGGTTCAGCACCAATCTTGGCCTATATCCACTTCCGAGTCCTCTTCCTCGAGGTCCACTAGTATCCACTATTGATCTTCTTTGGGTGAAGATCAAACTCTTACAAAGCTTACAAAGGAGACTCTTTACAAGAATTTTACAACTCTTAGCTTACTCCTTTCCATTTTTCCTTTTTTACAATTCACATAAATTTTTCATGAAATTTTAATCTCAAAATTTATTATTTGAAATGTAAGAAAACTTGGGATATTTATAGGCCCCAATTGGCTTCAGAATTTAGATCCAAAATTTAAATATATCCGAAAAATCTCGGTATAAGCGGTACAACGATCGGGCCAGCGGTGCTACCACTAAAAACAAACTTGAAAATAGGGTACGACCGATATAATCATCGTCTTGGGTGGTTCAGCTATCATCAGCTACCCAAAAACCTAGGCGTTACCAGTACAACCATCGCTTACTAGCGGTTAAACTATCTGGAATCTAAAAAAAGTGGTTCTCTTCACTTTTCATATCCTGTCATGTACCTTCAGTTAATCACCTCCCTGGTCAACTAATTGAGCTTGACCTACGCTCAATCAATTCCTATAGTGGAACTGGTTACCTTTTGAGTTGATTTGGATTCCTTCCACATCACACTCAATTCAAACTCAATCTTAACCTATGACTTAAGAATTAAAATCATACATGACTACGAAACTTAATTAACGACCTCACTCTCGCAATCTGACTACCTTCGGCATTCCCTACGGTGAGTCTCACATTCTTCCTCCGGCGATCTCCTGACATGTTCCTAGCGATCTTCCCGATACCTTCGGCGGAGTCCTAGCAAACTCCCGACAAGCTCCCATCACATCATCGAAACCTTGGCCTGATGCATAAGCTTAATCCTGGGTCCATGTCTGGTTTATAATTCCTTTTCACCATCATAGTTAAACTTTAATGATGCTAACTATGACTTAATTAATTACAATTAACATGGCTACAAATCCACTTCAAGACCTTCATAACTCCTAGCATGCGATTGTTATCGGCGGCAGGTCGCTTGCGGTCTGCAATGCTTTTGTTCAAGACAACACGGCCGCCACGCTACATCACGCTATAAAGAATGCTCAGAGATGAAACAGGTGATCAACGCACTCATATAACGTTGACAACAAACAATAAATTCATCGATCAAACATAAAAATTATAAATCATTTATAAGGAAACAATATGATAGATTGAATAGAAAAATAGATCAATAATACTGATGAATCATTCATGCATCGTAAACAAAAATTGATTAATATCTTTTATCGAACAAAAGATGCTAACAAATAGATCCAAAGTATTTGATTTCAAAACCATGACTCTGATACCAATTGTTAGCATAAAATCCATAATATGCTATCTGTAATGTGAAAAAAATTTAATGCTAAAATATGAAATCAAATAAAAATGGATATAGAATGATTATTACGATGCGTACCTTTTAATGCTACTATTTAGGAAAACTTTCACCAGATCTGCCAACGCATTATTATCATATCCAAGATATGTAACATCAATCTGCAAGGAGAACTAGACTCGCCTTCTCCTCTTTTCCTATCCTTTCACAAGACCACTATGATTGATGGATTAGGGAAATAATAATATGAGAAAGGAATATAAGAGAGGAACTGTAATCTCTCAATTGACTGATACACATGACAAAGGGAGATAGAGAGAAGATCTGTAATCTCTCAACTATGTCAAGTGTTCTATGATTCTCATAATCACTTGTCATCTTTTCTTTTCCCCCCATATTGTATCGCTAGGAGGTCTTGTCTATTCATAGGCGAGAGTAGAGGGTCTAGGATAAGTAATTAGGAGAGTTCCTCTCGTCAAGGGCATCTCCTAAGGAATCCTACGTTAATTGGACTTCCTTTCTATTGGCTAATAACCATAATCAGAATCCAATCATATCCATAATATATCTTACTTAATTAAATATGACCACATAATCTAACAACTTAGTCTTTCTCAAGTATTTAAAGATGTATTTTACTGTCTTCTAATATTTCAAACCTGGCTCTACTTGATTCTTACCTGTGGCACTCAAAATATGCGTTATATCAGGTCTTGTATATAACATAGCATATATGATAGATCCTATTATAAAGGCATAGAGTATCTTATCCATGTGTGCCCTTTCTTCCAGAGTCTTTGAGGACATTATTATAAGGTGATATTCAATGTCTTATCGATATAAGACATCTCTTAAAATTTTTTATGTCAAACATTTTAATAATGGTGTTTATATACCTAGATTAGAACAAGCAAAGCATCCTCTTAGATCAATCTCTATATATTTGAATTTTTATCATATATGATAGCTAAGTCTTAACTGGTTAGGTATCATATCAGGTCCAGCCTCCCGCTTAAGATCAGTGTAGAAGGTTGAGTGCTTCACCTAGGTCAAGCCTCCATGCTCCCCCTAACCGTGCACTCGGTGCAGAAAGTCGAGGTTTGCACCTAGGTCGAGCCTCCGTGCTCCCCCTAGTTGTGCACTCGATGTAAAAGGTCGAGGGATGCACCTCACCCGAGCTTCCTTGCTCCTCATAGTTGTGTACTCGGTGTCAAAAGTTAAGAGTTACACCTGGGTTGAGCCTCTATGGTCCCTCTAACCATTCACACGGTGTTAAAGGTCGAGCCTTTGCAATCCTCTTAATCATGCAATTAGTGCAAAAGACCAAGGGTTACACTTAGATCGAGCATTCGTGCTCTCCCTAGCCATGCACTATGTGTCAAAGGTCGAGGGTTGCACCTAGGTCGAGCCTCCATACTCCTAATAGCTATATACTCGATGTTAAAGGCTGAGGGTTACACCTAGGTCGATCGTTTATGCTCCTCCTAGTCGTGCACTCGAAGGTTGCGCCTAGGCCAAGCCTCTACACTGCTCCTAGCCACGCACTTAGTGTTGAAGACCCGAGGGTGGCACCTCAAATGAGTAAGAGTTAAAAATGACTTGCTCTTGAGCTAAGCACCTCGATGTGAAACTTAGAAAGTCGAAGACTACACCTAGGCCGAGCCTCCACGCTCCCTCTAGCCGTGCACTCGATGGTAAAGAACTAAGGGTCGCACCTCAGATGTGTAAGAGTAAATAAGGACTCTCCCAAGCCAAACACCTCGGCGTGAAACTCAAAGGATTATAACTAGGCTGAGGCTCTACTCTCCTAGCTATATATACAGCACGAAGATCTCGACACACTTCCAGTACCCCAGCTAGTGAATCCTCGTTAGAGCACCAACCCAATAGTGCGCCCTCTGGAGAAAGACTTGAAGGACACCTTTTCATTGGGGGGGGGGGGGACAAATGATAGAGATAAATTTGGCACCTTCCAACTCCCTCCATCACGTGACCCAAAAGACAACAAAAGCATGGAACCAACACTCATTAATGATAGCATGCCCCAGCCTCTTCACTTCCTGGCTATCATCTCAAGTCATGCATTTATGATTGATAATACTCTGCATTAATAACTGAAAGAAGCCTCCCTCATGAACTCCTTCATCGCATAAACACTCTATATCACTGTTGCCTTTTGAAGATGCACAAAGATGCTAAAAAGTGGTGCGCAACAGAATCCACGCCATTTGAAATCACACAAAGTGTCACTTGCCAATGATGAGACTACCCCGCACAATATGGGGTCGAAACAGTTGCCCTAGAACAGATGAACTGCTCACCTAAAATATTGACGGACGTCAACAGCTAACATACGACCAACTCCCTACAAGAGATATAAAAACTATGTAACAAGCAAGTAAAAAAGGGGCGAAGCAGACAAGAGTATCTCGACTCTCTACTCTCTTATTTGCACAGTCGACACTTCTGCTTTCTCCCTTTCCGTCTTGTGCTGACTTAAGCCTCGTATGGGTCGAGCCGAAGTCCCTCGATATAGACTTATTGTACAAAGCTATTGGTCGCTCCAAGATCAGATCAATCCCGACGAATTACCTCGTTGACGAACCTCCTATGCCGGTTAACCACATCAACACACCCATATCATCATTTAAAAAAACAAAAAAAAAACGAGGATGAATCAGTATCTTTAGTAATGAATTATTTTAGGAAATTTGATTCTATGCTGGAATAATAGACGCCTGCTTAACATCACTATAAACTAAGACCACAGTGGTGATAGGGATTCCAGTGCAATCAACGTATTATCGCTACCAGAATCCAAAAACTTGGAAGTCATCATCACTTTCTTGGAACTCAACCTTGCATCAGCTGTTATTGCTTACCAACATCAACAAGCTAAGCTTCGGTGATAGCTGCTGCCATGCCAATCTGTATACGAAGGCAATCGATCATGCATGCTCGTCATCAAAGGCTGATGATGGATTCATCATGTTGTGCCTTGCACAAGTTAGTTTACCAAGCATTTCAAGAGAACAGTTGGAATTATTTTAAAACTCAAAATTTTTATTTAATAATCCAGTCGAGTTCCATCCAACCGCATACGAGTTGTTCATATTCCTCCCCTACCTCTCCACGTCGTCTTTTCTTGTGCAAGCCCTCACCAGTTGTTCATATTCCTCCCTATCTCTCCACGTCGTCTTTTCTTGTGGAAGCCCTCACCAGTTGTTGCTTCCTGCCTCTCTCTGTAGCTACTATAATAATCCACGGAATGAATGATATGATTCCTCTTTTTCTGCAAGCTTAAAAAAAAAAAAAAAAACCCAAAGGTGCTGCGTCGTCTTCGAATGGAGAAAGGAGATGTGAACCAGACATTGAGCATCTGTTCCTACATTGACTGAAGAAGAAACTGAGCGACAAACTGGAAAGTAGGATTCCTGAGTTGACATGTTCTTTGTCTTTGGATTCCAGAGAACAACGCTATATATATATATATATATATATAATAATCCAATTAGGTGTATGATTGATTCATCGAGTTTAGGATTCTGATTCCATACGAACAATATATGCAAGTTATGATGAGAAGCAGCGACAATTAGTAATGCTTTTGTGTCATGGTTGACGTAGGAACGACACCAACTTAAATCAACCACATCTTACTTACTTCGTCGTCACCTACTACTACCATTGTATCACCCACCATTACTGCAAGTTGACCAGCATTTTGAAAGGATCGATCTCTGATAATAATAAAGCAAAAAAAATACCATTATTATATCATCACCATTTTGAATGAAGCCCAGAACCTAAAGCCATTATATCATCAGCAATAGATAGCCTCATACAACATCGAATCAATTTGACAGTCGGGGTTGTAAACTGGTATTCGTTCCTGTGTGTGTTTCTTTCTATATAAGACTGCCTCCGTAAGGAGCAGTTTTCTCGGTCAACCTAAGAAATCCAAGTGTGTTGCCCCATAACTCCACTTACTTGACAGCTAAGCTTTGACTTAGACGGCCGGGCCTTCCACACACACCCCCAAAGCGCGTGTTGACGAACCTTACCTTCCCAAGTCTACTGCCCCCACTTCGCCGTCACCTTCTTTAAATGCCATCGCGCGTCGACGTCCATCCACGCATCGCTGGCGAAGCTTTTCTGACCGGCCAAGTCTCCGAGGTTTGGCCTTTCGGCGGCGGTGGCGGACGATGGTAGGGAAGCGCGGCTGGTTCAGGAAGCTCAACAAGACGCACCATTGGCCGTGGAAGCCAAGCTTCTCGGCTTCCTGGGGGTGGAAGCGCCCCAAGCTCCGGCTCTCCCTCCTCGACGACCTCGCCTTCCACGTCCTCTACTTCCTTGAGGCCGTCGTCCTCGTCGCCGGCTTCTGCTGCTTCTTCCTCTGCTGCGGCTGCCACATCTGATTCGCGCTTTTGCTTCCTGTCCTGCCTGCCTCCGGTCGAAGCCAGATCACCTCCGCGACGCATGTTCGGAGCTCGATCCCTCGCAGAAGGAGCTCTGAAGCGCTCGAGGGACTGCCCACAGGGCGGTCGTGGAATGTACAGTGACCGGAGCAGGAACCGAGGATGGGGCAAATATAGAGAAAAGAATGCCGATCATTTCTGGTTGTGATTACAATGCCGGCATCACACGCGATTGTTTTATTCTCCATATTTGATATCGTTAACGATAATTTGGTGTTCTTTGATGACAATTACTTGACGTTCATGTCAATCGAAGGCTGCTTACCTGCTTGCCGGAGTGTGACATCCTAATGTGGGTGGGGCTGTGTTTGATCTTGCGAAGCCAAGATATCCTCCTCTATTCTGATGTGGTCGGTTATATATGTTAAAAGTAGACTTCAATGTAAATTGTCTGTTTAAGGTCTTATGTAGGACCAGATTGAAGCTGCAAATCCTTGTTTAGATTCAGCTGTTTGCAGACATCTGTGATTTTTTGATGTCACACAATCTGATATGGTTGTGTTTTGATCTCAGGAACCAACCATATTTATCCATGCACTGTGAACTACATGAATCAACACTTGCTCCTTCTATTGAATCCTTCGATGAAGCGAAGGACATCATCATCTCTCTCTTTTCCTCTAATAATTCCTTTTTAGATCTTCTTCTGCATCTTCTGTTAATATTAGTTGGAGATGATTCATTTTGGCCTGACTACTGACTGCATCTATAATTCTTGTTTGGAGATTCCAAACCATCTTAATTCTATCACTGTAATGTTAAATATATCATGTGATAAGAAGCACTTATAGCTATGCAGAATTCAATAATGGAAAATGATACATAACCTCGAATAGTTTAGGATTTCTTCTTGTTGCTGTATCACCGTTCTCCACCATCTCATACAGATTTCATTGTCCTAACAGTTTGTCATTACAGATTGCTGTTGCTGTGGTTCTTATCCTGGTTTTGTTTGAACATTTCACCATCTTCCTGCTATTTCTTGCATGCCAATATCAAGTGTAGAATGATACATAGAGAAGTGTTGTCACCGGTGAACTACTCGGTTAAGTCTCTTTGTTTTCCACCCTTGGCAGCTAACATGATCAACAACCACAAGGAGTGTTTCTTGTGGGGTATCACACAAGTGCAGATACAAATTATTAAATGACATGTCAAGCATAAAAGCATTTTGATCCTACCTAGTAGGAGCTCTTCAGCCTTCACACATTTCAACTCTCGGTGCGGCATCAAGATGTGCCTCGAGGCTCATCAAGAACTGCATGCTTAAAATCAACGGCGGTGATTACCGGTCGCAGCCGCCCATGCTTGTAGGACATGGTTCACAATTTCCTCTACACCAACTCCATGCTTCACCTGCAAATAGGTAGTCTGCATAAGCTTTGAATACTACAGAAAACAAGAACTGGATAAGGAAAACCTCTGTATCATCCACTAGAAATTTAAATTCATTTTGCATCAAGAAGATATTCTAATGTAAGCATCCGTATTTACAAGTGTTTCTTATCATCATGAAGCCAGGAAAAAAAATATTTAGAGTGTGGCAGTGTCGATAATGCAGAAGCTTCTCCATAAGAGCATTGTTGCATTGGGCCCATTACCTAAGTCTCTATAATTTAAAGAAAAAAGAACTTTCCATCTGAAATAAGAAATAAGATGGCAATCAACATTACTGATGTATGATGTGATTTAAGCATGGAAGCAATGTCATAAGAAATAAGCTGGAAATTGACAGTGTCAATGTATGATGTAGGGTGTTTACACAGCAAACTAAGGATTAAGCATGAGAGCAATGGCAACAACAAATGTGTCATTAACCTTCTAAAGACCAATTCAGTAATTTAATCAAACAGACAACAGAATAAAAAATTATAAAATGCAATAACTTGATTATAGATAAAGCCTTTAACTGGAGTATTTCAGCAATATAGTGAAACTAGCATTACTTGACTTCAAATAAAGCATTGATTTTCCTACAAGGATTCATTTGTCAAAATAAGAGGATCACATATGCCAGTTAAAAAAAGGTTCTCTGTGCTGGTTTAACGAACCTGAGCAAAAACAAAAGGCCCTCCATCCCGCATTCGTAGTGCATCTCTTTCCATGATCGCCAAGTCAGCTCCGACTGCTTGTGCTATGTCTGTCTTGTTTATTACCTAAGATATAAAATGTAGATAATCAGATGATATTTACACTTCAACTGCACAGTTTAGGTGGTAGAGCAAAGTGCACAAGGAATTGTAGTGTGAAAAACAAAAGAAGGCACAGACAATGTTACATACCAAAAGATCTGCTTGGGTGATTCCAGGTCCACCTTTTCTAGGTATTTTATCACCACCAGAAACGTCAATGATGTAAATTATATAGTCTGCTAATTCTCTGCTAAAGTTGGCAGCCAAATTATCTGCATCAGTGGGTAAGTTCACATTAAAAAACTATTCTCCTCAAAAACACCTTATCATATTATATGGCACAAGGTGCAACCTGAGACACCTCATGTAACAGCTACTAAGTATATGCTTTCCAATGAAACCATTGCCCTGAGTTTATGCTTCCACATTAAAAAATTTATGGACATCTACAACTCAAAGTTTCATATTGCCTTTCCCACTAATTGGCTTTCAACACCTTTAACCACTACATGCAATACAAGTAAAAAACTTCTTTAGGTACTATATCAACAACAATGCTTCCCTTGTCTGCACATAATATATAGACAAAGTATGGTATTTCCAAATATCAATGCTCCCTTTATCTGCACATAATATAAATCAAAGTGTGGTATTTCCAAAGATCATGACCAAGCAATAGAATAAACATCATGTGTCAAGTATCAAAACATTATGGACAAAAAACAATACTGGAAAGTTATCTATAACAAATATGTACCTATATGCTTGTGCAACCATTATATCTAGTTTATATATTCTGTACCTAATGTAAGCATGTGCAACAATTTTGTCTACTT
Source organism: Ensete glaucum (assembly GCA_021527575.1). Lineage (NCBI taxonomy): Eukaryota > Viridiplantae > Streptophyta > Magnoliopsida > Zingiberales > Musaceae > Ensete > Ensete glaucum. The sequence goes on from CM038554.1 coordinate 33,970,540, forward strand.
CATATATTCTGAACTATATAATCAAAATAAAAGGGCTCAATCTCAGAGTTTCATCTGCTTTTTTCCAGCAAATCTTTCGAGCTATAGTACTTGTAAGACTGAGAAATCAAGTTTGGACTTCAAATATGTAAAGAAATTGTGGAACATGCAAGGTGATAAGATCTGAGGTAGGTGTGTATATTCTTGACCCAAATACAAATCCGATTAAAGAACCAACATAAGATGATTATCTTTGCATTGAGCCTATAGCCTAGATGGATTTGGGTCATAAATAGGTTGACACAACTAGACTGATTAGCAGATTGATTGAGATGGAATTTTAGGGACTCACATGATTAACCTGAACTAACCTGATTAATACTCAAGTTAAACATGTTACACATGTAATTTTTTATATGCATGTATGGGTGCATTTGGAAACACATTTGAAATGTGCATTGAAGCCCCCAATGCACATTTCAAATATGAATTAGTGTTTGATAATTTATTTACAAATTGTATTTGTCATTGCAAATGCTCAAATGTTGATGCTAACTTAGGGTAGCATTAGCATTTCAACATTTATGAAATGCTATTAAAATTTTAAAAATTTTCAAAGTGCCCTATGACATTCTCTAAAATCACAAGATTGCCACTATATAATAGAAACCCTAACCCGCATTTCTTCTCCCTATCTCTTAAATTCAATCGTTGCTGACTCCTCTTGCAAGTCTGCCGCACCACTTGCTCCATTGGACGCATACTTCATCGCATCGCTAATCTCAAGAATGGTATCAACCTTATTCTCCAATTTCTAACTCACCTTTTCAGAGATGTATTCACTTTTAATATATAAATTACCAAAAAATTGTAGTTTTCATATATTGTTTACTAAGCACTCAAAGCATTCCAAAACTACACATCCACTCAAACCTCTTTCTCGAAATGCACATTAAAAGTGTAAATATGTTCCCAAGAACACCCTAAATAGTATCATGTTTGAGTCATATATGTAGGCTAAATTGTATCATTAGGTTGATTAGGTCATGTGTCATGTGCTCGAGCCAGGTACGAATCTTAAATCTTGTTGCAAAATGGGTTAATCATCTAAAAAGCAAAATAATTCAGCCTAACCAATTTATTAGATTAGTAACACTGTCCACCTTGGGTGATGTCGCCATGAAATGGATCGAGGTTTGGGTTTTGAACATTTAAGCATGTTCATATGGGTCAAAAGTTTCGTTCTAGTACATAAAATCTAACTTGACATGAAAACCACCTGACACGACATATTGACATCTTAATTAAAATACCAGAATTTGCAAGGCCTCAACTTTTTCCTTAAACAGATGCCATATTATTTTTCATGTATATGATGCATAAAATACAAACATAATATACAGCACTAATGTATACAAAGTTTGTAGCTTAGGTGTGAGTTAAGAGAAATACCTCCTCCAGATTCACAAAGAAGTATGTCTGTCTTGTACAAATTAGATAACTCTTCAAGAGGGCCTAAATTAATACTTATATCTTCACGTATAGCAGCATGTGGGCAGCCTCCAGTTTCAACAGCACGAATCCTTTCCTCAGGAAGTGCTCCATGCTTCACTAAGAATTCTCCATCCTCTTTTGTAAATATATCATTTGTTACCTAAATCGTCATAAAAAAATTAAAAAGAGAAACCAGACAAATTTAATGAAGTTTGTGATCTTCCATATAAACATGCAAGGAGTTTGATCGAATGAGTTAGGACGTAAAGAAAAAATTACATGCTTGATGTGCAGTCTGAGCAAGATATTTTTGAATCTGTATGTCTCATGCAAAATTGAATAAGCTGAGTAGCAGCCACAGGGAAATTGTCCCCATGCTTGCTTGTAAGTTTTTTTTTTCCTCTGCTTGTCATGATAAGACTATGTAATATGTAACAAATAGGAAGTAAAGAAAATACTACATGCCAGATGTGCAGTCTGAACAAAGAATTCTTTTCAGGCAAAACTGAATTAGACGAGTAGTGATCATAGGGAAATTATCTCTCTGTTTGTAAGGGCAAGGCTGCATTCATTACCCACCCCAAACTCTATCTATGGCGGGAATTTTCTACTCTAGGCCGCACATTTAGTAGCAACCACATCCTTTTTGTAACTTTGCTCAAGAGGTTCCATCTTAGACACATCATATAGGGGAGTATAAACTATAAAGTGATAGGCATTTCCAATGCCTATGCTGCATGGGCAACATCCGCAATAACCTCAATAATTTTAATTAATATTCTTGACTCCTATGTTTAATGAAAAATTTTACAACTAAGCTGAAAGCTTAAAACAAAGGAATTAAATAAGGCAAAAGGTGAACATGTACAATTGCTACAAAAGCACTATTTTCTACAGAATAGCTTCAGCACCTGAACCTGCCAATTTGTATCAATTCCGGTGCAACAGCTTCATGAGATACCTTCAAACACTTCACCATTGTTACCATATAACAGAAATTATGTTTTTTTTTTACAAATCATCGTTTTATACAGATCCATCTAAACCTCTTTGATTTCAGAATAGCACTAACTACCATATCAAGATATTTGAAAAAGAAAGTGCACCAGGCTCCACTAAGGTGAAGTTGAATTGCAAAAGCTTTACTTCCATGTTTCCTCAGAAAACAGCAACAGTTTAGCATTGTCTCATCCACTGACAGATTGAAATTAACAGCGAAAAAAAAACTTCAAAACTGCATTTCTCAAACATAATACGTACTGCAGCAAGACTGTATTTGTCACGTAAGAACTGGCATAGTGCCAACATTAAAGCTGTTTTCCTGCATCATGCAACAATAGTGATGTTAATTGTTATACTGGGAAAAGACTAGTCATATCATATAGATCCTCTTTTTGATTGATAGAAGTCATAGCACATTATGAAAAACAACGTAAGTACATCAAAGATTATTTTGAAAACTAGACGATGGGTTATTAGACCATAAGACCAACGTACTACATAAAAACTGGGCATTATCATAAAAATGTAAGTTGCACTAGATCATAAACTTCAAAATGCACCTTCGAAATTGCATTCCAGATGCGCTTTATGAAAACCTTGATTTGTCTTTACCATGTACTGGTACATTACAATAAAACATTAGCAAATTTACCAGGTAAGTTTAAAGTTCAAATTCACCTTCCCTGCAAACATCTTATTCATTAAGCTTCCTCCTGCATTTATTTGGATTGTTGGTTATTTTAACTTGAAGCCCATCAAAACTTCTGGTTTTTGGCCTCATTAGAGCATATCTCATCCACCATATCTAAATCTCTTGTCCTTCACCAGTGGGCCCCAAGTGCTCAGCATTTAGATTCCTGTGGTAGTTCGGTTTTTTTTATTCATGTGCAACATTTTGTGATAGAGATACTCATGATCATGATCTGGCTCAAGAAATTTAGCATGCTTTACACCATCAGAAGGTATTACACCATCAGGGCCAGTTATGTTTCTTAGAGATTTCAAGGGTCATGTTGCTTGCTGAAAAAATATATACTTCAATAAATTTAACATTAGTAGTATTATGAGTCAAAACTCGGTAACCATATATACTACAATAAAGTCATGTAGTTTCGCTTTATAACATCAAGCTCACCATATCCAAAAAATCACTCAAACGTCGGTGATCATATTGATGATAGTGAGTAATTCCTCAAATGATACTGATCAAGCAAGCGACACAACAAGTTCATGAACTCACGTCTTGTACATACAAGTACCACAGAAGAGTCTATGATAGTTGTTTTAATCCTACAGACTCAAGTCATATGTGCATAAAAAACTTAATGTTTCACCTAAAGATTTGGTTCAAAGGAAGCCGAGAGATCCCTTTAAATGGGATGCCCTAAAAGAACAATGTAGAAATTAATGAGCTAAACTCTTTAAAATATCACTATAAAACTTGACCAAAGATTTCTTCTTTTAGAAATCCTTAGAATCTATAGTCGCTTTAATTTGAGTTCAGAGGACGGCGGAGAGTACCCGGTGCCGACGGGGCCGCCGATGCCGACGGTAAAGGCGCGCTCCTTGAAGTTCCTGTCGGAGAGGGGCGGCGCGCGCTTGCTGAAAAACCCGGGAGAATAGATGGGCTCGTGCGAGTGGGGCGCCAGGCCGTCGTGGGAGTGGTAGACCCTCCCGTCCGGGCCGACCCACGACGCCGCCGCCGCCGCGGCGGAACCTTCCCTGCGTGAAAACCACAAGCAGCAGCAGCAGCAGCCGGTGGGTGAGAAGAGGAAGCGCACAATAGAAAGCGTCGATAGAAGAAAGAAAGAAAAAAGAGTGGGGATCTACTCATGAGCATGGTGGTGGTGATGGTCATGGCCGTCGTGGTGGTGGTGGTGATCTGGGGAAGCCATGAGGAGTCGGAAGAGGAGTTCAGGGCGAAGTTATGAGAGAGAGAGAGAGAGAGATTTCGCTTATTTATAATATTTTCTAATAATATTTATAGTATTTTATTAAGATGTTAAGAATAGTATAGATATTATTATAAAAATAGTGTAGAAAAATACTATTTAAGTAATATCATATCGTGTCTTTTTTAGGTATCATTGCTCGTAAATCATTACAACATCATATATTTAGACGTATAATTAGTTTGACTTAAGTTGAAAAATTCTTCAGATCATTTATAATATTTGTAATTAAAACTTATAGTATAGATAGTCAAAACACTATAATAAGTTAAAATTATCATAACAAATTAAAAATATTTTTTTAGAAAAATCATCCAAAAATTGAGACATTGTAGTATTATTAATTATGATGGGAAAATTTGATCCTAATTTACATCAATTGAGGTGGGTGGGCACAACAGCAGTTGCTGGCATATTGGTCCCTCAATTTTGATGACTGTAATGCTGTAACTTAATTGATTTAGGATTTGGACTTTGCATTTCAAAAGTGAACATAATATATATAGAATATATATATAGTCTTATTGATCAGCTTAGGTTTTTAGATGGATGAAAATATTGATGAATAGACATACTACTATCTATGATTCCATGTCCTCCGACTTCAATTACTTATCAATTAATCTGGCGAGAGAGATGAAAGTTTGAAAATTAATTGTATGCATCACTAGCGTGGGATCACAACATCAATTTTCATTCTATGGCAGCATCATGCTTGAATATAGAGATATGCAAATGTTTCTCCTGACAATGCATTGTGGAGATAAGGAAGATAATAGTGCGATTGGAAATATTTGTTTTCACATCCACATTTAGAAACTAGTTGAGGCGTGCAAGGTGATTACATTGATTCCAGCATTGCTTGCCATCATGCTCGTGGGGAACAAGCTGATTTGGGCCATCTTAGAGCAGTTTGGGCTGAGACCGCAAAGCACCCTTTTTATCTCTAGCAATGTCCAAGTCGCAGCTACCACTAGTTTCAGCTCTCTTCAATTCTTTGGCTGCAAAATGCAGGAGGCAGATCAGTTTCAATCCTATGCTTTCTTGAAACCAAGACGGAATCCCCTTATGTTTGCTCCATCACATGAACTAAACTAGATTAATAATAATAATAATAATAATCCCCAACAATTGGTAATAAAAGATCCGATATGGCCAAAAAATAAAAAATATATATAAAAAAAAAGAAACGAAAAACATCATATTCAAAATAAATCTCTAGAACCTCAAGTAACTAACTAACCGGTGGAATATCAGACAATCCGAATCATATTCAAAATGTTACGGAGAGACTTGCAGAATTAGAAGAACTATTCCTCTCGGAAGTGATAAAGTACTTAGAAATGCATATACAGAAAACCAAAAGTTGTTTGTCGATCTTAGAAGTGGTAATCAATCATGTGTATTTTTTCCAATGAAAGATTTCGTAAAATGACGTGTTATAGAGCTTGGCCATAAGGGAACAGTTTATCAGATGTACACGGAATTAGTTTATTCCGATTACTGAAAAGCTTTGAGAACTGTGGGTATCATATCCTCTGTTTTGTGGTTCATATTTCACTCCTTCAATGATAAGAGTAGAATTTGGGTACAAAGAAGACATTTGTGCGGGGAGATACATACCAGCTTTTTCGTCCCGTCGTTTCTTTGCAGCTTCTGCTCTTTGAAGACGTATCAAGGCCAGACGCTCTGCAACAGATAAATGTTAATTAGCAAATGTGAGACTATTTTCATCACTCCCACAATTTGCTAACCATGCTTCACGCTCTCTATGACTTTACAGAAAACATTACTAACGATCTGGTATCCATAACCTTTACTTCACATCCATAGACCATCAAGATTCTTTTTCAGAAGCTCAACAGTTCAAAAAATAATAATAAAGTCACAGGCTGAAGTATTACCAAATGTCAGAATGAAAATAATAATAATACTGTTGCAGCTAAAAAAGGGCTTATTAGAAACCAGTCAGCCAAAGTGGCTGGAACTTAGAAGCCAATCTTATCAATGTCATGAAAGTATACTAATCGCTTGCTCCTTGTACCTACAATGATCTAAAAGCATGTGTGAGTCGATTGATAAGCTAAAACTTTCCAAAAATCAAGAAGCCATCTTGAATAACCTGCCATGGGATTTTCATAATTAAAATGTTGAGTAACAATAGATGCCTTGGGAGCTCAAATGTAACAGACCACTACACGGTGATGCTTGACAACCAAGTAAATTCAATGAGCTATTTCCAACAAATCAACAGGTTAGTTCTAGACAGCATTGGTTTAAAGAAAAATTATGCCCTTAAAAGTCCACAAAAAAAAACAAACAAGGGACTTGTCTAATGTTACCTAAATCCTTCCGAGATTGTTCTGTTTTCCCTTGTTCCTGCAGCCGCATGTATCGCTCATGAGCTCTTTGTTTCTCTATCTCCTCCCTGTAGAAAAGAGGGCGACAAGCTTAATAAAGTTCACAAGCAATGTTAATAAATCAACAATAAACTATATCACAGAGTATATCAATCTGAAACTACCTACAACTTTTGTGAATTATACCATTTAAACTGCTCCGTAAAGTGCATATAAGTGCTGTGGAATCTTATAGTGTTATAACTGAAGTTTCAAAGTAAGGCTCAGTTCTACAAACAATGGCTTCACAATGCGCATCACTTCTCCACAATTAAATTGGAATGAAAGGGTATTTTTGCATATTAGTCTCCAAATCTTTCTTTTGTGAAGATTGATTGACACAAGTTATCTACATAATACAACATAAAGACTGGTTAACCTAACCAGGCATGATAAATGACCTCATTACCCACTACTAGTATAGTCTAAGCCTTGATAACTTAAAAGGGGGTAAAGTTTAAAGCAGTTTCTCTTGTACTCCAATATCATCGTATCCCTTCGTCGGCCTTTTCAATCCAACTGTTGTGCAACAATTTAGCGGTCATAGATCCACGATAAAGTGGATTGATTAATTTAATCACTGCTCTTCTCCATCTCCTCTTTGTTGAGCTGTCTTCTCCAAAACATTGATGTCAGGGTTTACTGCATTTGTTATATGTCAAAAGCAGTTGTTTGCTAATACATGTTCATAAGTTTTTTAAGTCTTCATCTTAAAGTATGTTGCGAATACAGGATGTTACTGACGTAACTAGGCAAAGGACCAGTAATAATAATGTTTTCCTGTACTATAAAAGACAAAACTGTTTACTATTTTACTAGTATTAATGGTCCCAACTGCAGTTCTTGAATCTAGTGCAGATTTAAACAAGATTTTGATGCTGCCAATATTGCTTCCCAAACTAAAATATTACAGCTACAAGAAATATTTATGTCACAGTCAATGAAAAAATAATAGAACTAAGTCAATCATATTGTTGCCATATTTATCTTTGGCAAATGAACCAGATTAGTAACAAATTGACAACTGCAGAGAAAAATGTACCAGACCATGAAAATACCTGAAAACAAAGACCACATATCAAAGAATTACAATAAAATCATTTATTCCGATTATGAAACCATTTAAATAACTTCCCTATTGGTGTGCCAAAAAAGAAGTTTCAGGATAATACCAAAGTTTAGACCATGGGAACCCACAAATTATTTTAGCCACCTTAATAAGCAACTGAAAAATGAAGCAAAGTACAGATACAATTTAAGGCTAATCATGAAAACGGCTCAGGTGGAAACTTGGCAAAGAAGACCTATAAGAGTCATAAATACCAGCTGTAACACACCTTTCACGTCTTGTCGGTTGAGTTGCTTTTTCCAGCTGCATTAAAATGCAATAACATTAATAGACATCAGATCATCCAGAACTGGTTATTGAGAACCGGATTCACCTAACTACACTTCTTAATGAAGAGATAACAAAATTTAAGAAGAAACAAGATAAAACATTTAAGAAGAAAAAAGATAGAAGCTGCATATAACTTCATTGTTACCAAGACAAAACATTTATTATCACCATTATGGATTAAGACTGCATGAAAATCATGGAACACATGAGAAGACCAGTATAATGCTCATCATGTTAAAAATTAATGAATAAATATTAGTCTGATACAGTTTCCAGAACCTATTGGACCAGTGTAGTACCAGTATTAAGACGCATAGTGACTTGCATAGCCTAATATCATCAAATAAAATAATAAAAAATCAAAATGAACAGAATGATTCCAGCAATGAGCTATACGTTCCAACAGAAATAATTGATCAGATCTATGGATAGTAGGCAGTATACACATGCCCTAATAGTATCAAAATCTTGTTTGAAATGATGACCATATGAGAAACAAATAGTATATGCAGACTTCAAACCCCTGGTCAGAAGGAAACCATGCTAAAAGAGAACAAGACAAAGACAGTATGCAAATGGCATGACACCAAGAAAAGAATAAAGATAAAAATAATGTGTTATCAATTTATTTTGAAACAAGAATACCTTTAAAAGGTAGCAGCCAATGAATGAATCAGAAGTGTCATTACAAGAACAAAAGTGGTGATAATCTATATAGAGCTTCAGTCAGAATTTAGCACATGTGGAAAATCAGTGAACATAAAGTGTATAAGAACATTCAGTTACCAGTGAAGGATTCTACAAGAAACGAAAAGTAAAAGGAACATTTCAACTCACATTAGCATCTTTAGCATTTGTAGTTCTCGGCTTAACAAAGTTTGGATTTTGGATCTCAATCAAGGAAATTGTGCCCTTCCTTCGCTGTCAAGAATATGATGATTCATCAACATCAAAAATATTTCACAACCCATTAGGCAAAAGAAAAAACATCGGCAATAACACATGATTAAAGGAGATTTTCACCTCAACCTCTTCTCCAGAATCTTCTCCACTTTTCTCCTCAGATCGCACTTTTTTATTGTATTCAGTTTGATCCTATTGAAGTTAAAAGGAAATAGGTTTGTAATTCTAGGGACAAAGCAAGCAGAACACGTAATGGAGGCCAAAAAACAGCCTACAGAATGAATGAGTACCACTGAACAGAAGTTATTGTTTTATATGTTGCTGTTTTGAGCAGCTAAGCACAGTTCAAAATTTCAAATAGTAAAATAATAGAGGCTAAATTTTGATTAGAAAACTACTTGAAAATTTGAGATCAAATGTAAATAGTGCAGACCATCTCCATAATTTTCGATGAACTAGTACTGCAAATCTTACTAGGGCACAGTACACAGTCATGGATTTCCATAATCTCCTAATTGTAGCACCTTAGCTTTCAATATTAAACTCTTAATCAGTATTCATTCATGTGACTCCACCGACATCTTTAAGATTGTACATAAATTTTAAAAAATATATATTCTTCGAAGTGCATCTCTCTCAGCACCACCAACCTGAACCAATTTATCTTGCCTTTACCAATGCCTATCATCCTAGATTGCTATACTAAAAAAATTGTCTGCCAGCATATTGATCATCATGTTTTATAATAAACATAGCAATGGAACGGACAAAATATCTTACATCAAAATACAATATTGAAAACAATAGCAGAATCATGGGAACTGTCTGAATACTCTTCCAAATCCAAGCACTGGAAATTAGACAAATGGTTCAGTTAAAGAAAGGACCACAGAAGTACAAAGGACATAAATAGCTTGGTCACTGATTCAATTTGCCTGACTGGAGATAGAATCACATGAGAGAAGAAGGGATGGGTTACAAAGAGGCAATTGCATAATATGTTTTGCATGGAATCAATATTTTGAACAACAAAAAAGCATAAGCACCATGATGGTGAAAGCATTATTCACATCATTCTTAAGCATGAAAGGCCCATCAACAACCTAGTTATTCCTTTAACACCTGTCCATATGTTATGAAAAGAATGACTAAGATGCATCAAGTGCAACATTGTCTTTGAAAATTAAAACTTGTAATATTGCATTTCCCAAAGGAATATAACCAATAGGACTATTGGTCATGAGGGTAACCTGTCCGATGGTGCGAGAACAAGCTGAGGTGCCTGCATCTGCTATCATTTTAAGATCAGAGACATATCAGAAGAGCTTGTAGCATTTATAATAAATAAGAAAAGAGTAAGCATAAACACTGAAGTTCAACTACATCTACAACAAACAGATACATATAATTAAAGATACATGCTCCTATTAACCACCTAAACACACTGGGAACACATGTGTTACTAAATTAACAATAGTAGTGTAGGACCAACCTGACTATTACAGGTAACTCAAAAATTTTTGCAGGCTAGAAGCAGGAGATTGGAACATAAAAGCAATAGGAGATCACAATCATTATACGGTTCCCACATTGGCCATATCAACAATATGGCAACTGAAGAAGAATACATAAAATGGCAAGTACTACTTTTAACAAGAAACATCATAGTAAATAACTTCATCGGTATCTAATCATAAGCCACAGTCTCCCTCATGTTTATCAATGACTAGCTATAACAAGGTGAACCCCCACCTGGATATTTCATGATCTCGAGCCAAAAACATGATAAGCTATAACATACTGGGAAAATTTGCAATCAACATCCAACAAGTACAGATCCACCGCAAACCCTAGAAACAAAAGAGTATTAAAGAAAACGATGCATGTCAAGGGACGAAGAGTAGGGAAGACGACGGAGTGATGGTCGTACCCAACTCCTCGGGAGTGGAGAAGTTCCTGCGGCCCGTCGGCTTCATCTTAAACTTCCCCCTCCCCATGATCACACCACAATCAAGAACGAGAAAGAAGAAGAAGAACAAGAAGAAGAAGAAGAAGAACTCCGGTCACTCTCCGCCCCCGACCGCTAGAACTCACCACCTGAACGACGCCCAGCTCCCACCCGCCGCCTCTATTAATCGGCCGTGGGGCGGTGGACCAGCGTTGCAATACTTCTTTCACCAGGGGGCGAAGTGCTAAAAGAAACCGTTCCCCGCACGACTCCTAAAGCAGAAAGAGCAACCGTTGGATCTTGGAACCTCCAAGTGCCCCGGGGAGTCTCGCCCATCATCTGCCGTCCAACGTTCGCATTCTGATGTGATCGGACGGTTGGAGAATCCAGAGGTAAGGAATCCACCTTGAGGAGTGGGAACCTTCTTATCCTCCTCCTCTTTCTATTTTTTTCTTTTCCTTATTTTTAAAATTTGATTAACTATATATATTTTTAATATACGTACATATAAATCTAATTGTATAGAACAAATTGATCGAAGCCTCACTCACGCACCTGAGTTTTTTTTAATAGAAACTGTAATCATTTTAAGCTCACACTTTCTTGTTGATTTGTGTTATACTTTCAATCGACAAGAATTTAGTGGTGTCTCCTACGGAAACCCTTCCGCATATCTTTAGTTTGTTAATCACAGAAAAGAGAACCCTATGACATGGAGTTACATTGAATAAGTGAGTGGAGTGGGGTATCTTAAGTAATGGAATAAAGTTGCGAGGAGTCTTTTGCTTTGTTTACTATTCTTATGTTCGGATGCTTCTTTGGCTTCACGACTACTGTTGAGCATCTCAAGAGAACAGCATATATGCACGTTTTCTCTACGCTTGGAATTTGCTCACTCAACAAGTCAGCATCATAATTTGCTCACTCGGTCACATCATATGAGCTTCAGCAAAGCAAATGACAGCATGTTTGACTTCAAGCACATGTAGTTTCTGTTGCTTAATCTCCATCAATACCATGATTAACTACCATTGCATGGTGTAATATGAAGCAGCTCTTCTAAAAAAAAATTAGTCTTCGGTTTGAGGACTATTCTGCACTATGACCTTACCTCTTAAGCTGTGTTATCCTTCCCAAAGATTAGAACCATCAGAACAGTTCATAATACCTTAACACTGATTACTGCACTTGCAGGTACTTCAAATGTCATCCAAATTTTGATTATTGTTGCATCTCAATAAGCATATCTAACCCCATATGTAACAATTCTTTTATGTACTCAAGTAGCACAAACTAAAAAAAATCAAATAAAGAGAATCATTAAAGGATCCAAAAGATGGTCAAATGCTATGTTGTAGAAACTTTCAGAAGCAGGGATGAACACACAACAAAAACAGTAGTGTCACCAGTATCCCATGTAGGACTATAGAATAACATCACAATCAAATTTCACTTCTTTTCAATTTAACATATTCTGAGAAACAATAATTACTAGGAGTGGACAATTCATATTTTCACAACCCATGGACAGAAGAATAATTGTAACTGTAAAACCTGGCTGTTTCATATATAACTATATAGTATTGCAACCAAGAGAACACTGACAAAAAAGGAACATTAATCTTCATTCTGCGCTGTAACCTTTAAAACTCAAAGTTGCTTTCAAACACACAAACAATTTTTTACAGGATTTATCCTGAATTAGGGACCCTAAAGTACAAAAGGATCGAGATATATATATCCTCAGAACCAGTATATACCATGGAAACAAGTTAGGTTTTCTTGAAATTTCAGGAAAACAGTATATACCATGGAAACCAGGAAAAATATACAATTTTTGGTGCAACTTTGCATCTACCATTCTGAAAATCCGTGCACCAACCAGTTAGTGGCCCTTGTTGTTAAAAGACATCCAAAACCTGGAGAACAGTAGCTAACATACTCTAGCTTTGAAAATAATAAAACACTCTGCTTCATCATCATCTTTTTAAACAGATACCAGTTCTCAACACTATAGCGATGTTATTTAATACCAAAAACTTAGTCAGGCAAATGCGACCAATTAGTTGAAACAAACAGCAAGGCTGCACACTGACATTCGAGGCAAAACAAATTATTATAAGAAATGCAGCAGCTTCAGGTTAGTTATATTCTCTTATGATCCAATAACTGTTATTCAAGCTAGCTATAGGATAAGCATATTGGATGTTGGGCTCAAAACCAGATTTCTCATCTAGAAAAGCCATCTGGCTGAGAGCATGCAAGAGAATTCTCTTTCTGATCTGCCACACCTGAATCTGTATAAAAGCTTCCAGCAATGTCTTTCTGATTAGCTTTTGTCCTGCTCTTGGTATTCTTTGTGTAATCCACACTGTTGTCTGCTCTGAGCCTCCCCATCTGTTGCTGCAGATCCACAAGTGAATTACTGGTCAACTTTGCTTTGGCACTTTTCTTTGAATCGACGAGTTTGAATTCTAGCCTATATAACGCGAACACTTCACAATCATTGATCTCATATTCATACAGATGCCACTCGTAGTGAGTGAGTGGTTGTGGATCCATGTAATAGGACCTTTTTAAACCCCCATATTCCTTCATTACCTGCTTCCTAGATTCATGCCAACCACGTCCATTATAATCCGGCAGTGACCTTTGCTTCCGGTTACCACTCTCAAATGCTCTCCTTGGCTTGTCGAAAAAAAGCCATTCTCTAAGTGATTCGCCTTCAAGAACACAAAGATCAAATAGATCTGCACCATAAACAAAAATTCTTGGCGATCAGATGAAATTCATTGAAAGGAGGAAAAAAGACTCCACCATCCGTTCAGAAAATGGTTCTCAAATGAGTTGACTGGCTGACTTGAAACCATGAACAAAAGAGCAGTATTAAATGTCTCTGAAGATGCGGTACAACCATACCTGGAGCATTCCATGGAGACTTTGAAGTTGCAGCACCTTCACATACTGGAATACCAACATTTTTTCCTTGTACTTTTGCACTAAGAGCAGCAAAAAGTGGACCATCCTTTAGGTTGATACCTCCAGGGCGCAGCACTGGTGCCATACCAGGTGGGCCTTCATTAATTGCTAGAGTGGCATGGAAGCTGCTGCAATAGTCTTGGCACCATTCTGAGCCCTGAGCAGGCCTTGGACAATCCCAAAGAGCACACTTTGGCCTTAAAAACGCAGATGGTGGAGGGCAAATAGCTGGCAGTACATCTGAAATATGGGGGAACACATCTTGGCTGTTCTGCTCGGTAGGGTTGATATAAAGATCATGGGACAGTTCTTGATGCATATTGTATTGCTGATAATCAAAATGATACGGCCCTTCCAGGCAGGTCACAGCAGCATCATGTGCCCCATTGGGGTGGTTGCTTTCATAATGATCAGCATACAGGAACTCCTGTGCAGCCACTTCCTGATTCATATGGTACTGCAAGAAGCCAATTTGACAACTTTCAATTGCCACAATCACCACCATAAATTGACAAAAAAGTGAATTAACATGTTATTGAAATATATATACCCATACCATATAGAGAGTGAAATGTCTATATTGTGCATCTGTATCCTGACAAATTGTTCAAAAAAAAACAAAATCCTATTGTCACGAGGCAAGGACTACCAGGGAGGATGTTTGAACTGTCAGAAATTTGTCCAAGTTCTTAATGACTAGAACATGAAAAGCAAACATCACAAAACAACAAGAAAATTTAAGTGATAAAACTCACAACTGAAAAACCAGAGCTTTCAATTTCCTTTATTATAAGAACCCAAGGAGGAAAACATGCACAAAATAAACCAAAATTTTTTGCATGTTTCTAAGAACACTGCCCATTATGCGTATGACAATTTTGGATGGTAAGAAACATCAGATGTACATGTTTGTCAGAGAGACTATTATAATTTGGGTACAAGTTAATATCAAAAGTATGATGTCACATGTTGCATAAAGAGAACATTAAAAAAAAACAAGTTTTAAGTTAAATAAAAATTATTACTAAATAAACACAAATCAAATCCAGAAGCAAGAGGGCCAGTGGCCAGAAAGTTCCTCTCAAGCACTCTAACTAAACTAGAGTTAAAAAACCAGCTAGACTTTAATGAGCAACTGAAGCTAGAACCACTTTCCGACATAAGATTCATCCACTTGCAAAGCATTTGAGATAAGCCCAGACAGCCCGCAGATGTTTGGAGCATTAAGAAGCTGTACATAAACTGGACCGAGTTAGTTTGTGTTTGGCTCGTTAAGAGCTCGATTCACCAGCTCAACTTCAAGCCCATTCATCTCAGCTCACAGTTATTTTGACCAATCCAAGCCCATTAATCTCAGCTGTTAACTATTTGAACTTTAATGTGTCATTTATTTGTTCTAACGGCTGAGATAAAATTTATATAAGTTAGCAATCTTTCTCAAGTTTTCTTTGTGGCAGTGAAACAGGACTCCCTCTCTCTCTCTCACACACACACACTCAATCTCTCCTCGCTCTCCTCTGTCTTTCTCTATGCAATCCTGCTCCTCTTCCTTCTTTGTGTTCTTAGACACCACCATCATTACCACTGGGCTAATTGCTGCCACCTCCTAAGACGTCTGTAACTGTCAGAGGCAGACTCCACACTGGAAAACTCAATAATCCATGCACTTATTTGTTAGGAATATTTACACCTGATATATGGGGCAGAATAATGCAGATTTTTCATTGTGTTTTGAACCCTAGAACTGGTATAATCAAGAAAGTGTCAAATGCTACAAGATTTAGAATCCCAGATTATGTTTCAATAACTTTGGGACAATGAAAAGTGCATGAAAATTATATTATTGTAACAAAGAAATTTAGGATCATTAAACTATTTTATCAAGTTGCTTGTCTTAAGAACTAGTTAGTTATACTATGAGAGATCACATGGAAGCCAGAAGCTGGTGTCAGACAACATCACATTGATGGCCTTACAAAATCTTCCTCAATATTCTGAATAGCACTTGAACTAGGTAATCTAAACCAAAGAAAAATTATATAGACAAAAAGAAATAACTTAAAACACATGCACAAAGACAGTTAAAAATTAACGAAATAAATTATTTCTGAGCAAAATGAAATAATGATGACAATCAATCATCTATCAGGAACATCTGTAATTAGATGGTAAGTGAAACTCTACCTAATAAGAAGTTGAAACTAACAACTAATCACTCATATCTCAAAATCTAGCATCGGCACCTCTTTAAGAGACTCCAATGCACCATTCATGTGGCCAAGTGGAATCAAGAAAGGGAAATTTGAATCTTAAAGGATTTGCGTTGCATGGATTACCAGATTTTCCTTAAGATAGAAATACACCACAACTGTGAGAAAATGAATTGTCAAAAACAATAAGCATGGTTATGTAGGACAAATAAAAGCATGCAATCAGTTTCATATGATGCCTGTGTTCAAATTGTTGCAGAATGTGAAAAGATATGTATAAGTTCATAATAAATGATAGAGACAAAGCTATTTTGAGTTGCAGCAACTCAAGTTTCACAACTTTGCACTTGACATTCTACTAAGGATGTTGACCTCCAACAATCGTGTCAAGAATAGCTTGTTGTGATTCCTACCCAAAAAGTTCCACTTTCCTTGAAACTAGTTAGGACCCCAACTCTAATCAATGTTTATGCACTTAGAAAGAGTGGAATTAGTTGTTTCATTCTAGCAGTTCTAAGAACTATCCACAATTCATAAAATTCAGATGAGGAAAGTGTGTTGTCATTTTTCCTTTCTTCGCTTTTTTAAGTAAATAAATGTTGCTATGCACAATGTTACTTGTTAGAATGCTGATTGGCCTATGAATGCCCACAACAACTCCAAATAAAACACCTCCCAGATATGATGAGAAATTATGTGTTAGTAAATGAGAAAGAAAGGACATGAAAATTCTGTCATCAAGCATTAGGATGAAACGATTACTGGATTGAAGTTGCTAACACTCATCTGAATAAACTGAGAATGTAGTCTGATGAAGGGAACAGAAAAGATGAGAATATTTAATCTTATTTATAATTAGATGATGACGTGAGTAATCTCATCTATAATTTTATAAGGACTGACTAGAAAACTGTCATACTTGATCAACTAAGCTTGCACCAAATGGTCCTTGTGTTATGCCAAAGGAAATGGTTTTTCATGTCACACTGTTAGACTTACCAAATTGGCAATTCTTCATTGTTCTTGAGAATTCTGAAGCATTCTCTTAAACTAATGAAGTTTCGATGTTAGCACTTGCATCAACTTTTTTTTCACTGTATTCGTGTAACTTTCTTCTTTCCCTAAAGTTCCACTGAAATTGTAGATTCTATTCCCCAACTAAAACCGTGACAGTAACAAAGTTGGATTTCCACATCTCTGAGTATTAATATATTTATTCAAATGTACAATTACCATATTTAATTGCGCGATGAAAACAAACATTTTATAGATATACAATAAAAAACAACATTCTGGCTTCAGATCATATTCACCTCTTGATAGAAGGTAGCAGCCTCTGTACCTTGCGTGGGTCCAACATCAGCTTGTTGGAACTCCACCTGCTCAGGCTTCGGAGTGTTCCTGAATGCCAAATCGGTCAGCTTGCTCGTTGCGTCGTCCTCCTCCTCGCTCAGCTGCAACAGCCGAAGAGTTTCCGAGAACAGATCCGAAGTGTCGGGGGTGTTCGCCTGTCCACCCAGAATCAACCACGACTCCAATTGACCGCCAACAGAACAACCGAAGACGGAAACACAAATAGGGGCTTTTAGATTGGATTACCTGCAGGGAGGTCGCGGGGGATGCCTGATTGAGTTCGGCCCTCCACTCGCGGAGCATCTGGTGGACCTGCTCCTCGAGGACGGCGACGTCGGCGGCGCGGCTCTCCTTGAGGGCGGACTGGAGATCGGTGAACATCTCCTGGAGGTCGTCCACCCGGTTCCTGGCCTTGTCCTTGAAAAGCTGGTGCGAGGCCGACTTGGAACCCTTCCCCATGGCGGCCGATCGAGCGATCAGGTGCGTGATCGAGGAAGGGGAATCGAGGTAAAACCCTGAAACTGGGAATTGGTAGTGGAATCGAGGAGTTCAGGTTGAGGGCAAGAGAATCAAGGAGGAGGAGGAGGAAGAAGAAGAAGAGACGGTTTAATCGATCATCCACAATGAACGATGGAAGGAAGGAAGCCGAGAGAAAGGCCACAGGGGACGCGGCAAAAGGCAAAGGTATTGATCGATGCGTGCTGCTGGTAACAGCGGAAGATAAATGTTTTCTCCGTGGTTTAACCCCGCAATTAATCCTTTATATACGTATAGTACTAAACGACGCCTCCCCATTTCTCTCACACCCTACGTGGCAGTCTAACACGCCCCCCCTGAGATCATATCATCCGTGGGCCCCTTTACAAACGTTGTCTTTGCTAAAGTAATTTAATTTAATGAAAAGGCCGAAAGGTTTGCTTGACTTCGTAGAAACGACTTGCACGTCTAAATTGACCGTACTGGCGGTCCATGCACACGGTGGCGACCATATATTGGCTGTGACGGTGAGTTCGAGCTTGAGACTGCCTTCTGTTGACGTGGCAAACTCTGTATGGTGGAGTGGGAAGTTATATTTATCTTCATTATACAATTAGTTCATAACAATAACTCATATTGCTATTGAGAGATCCGCGAACGGCACCTTTAAGATTCGCGCCCCCGGGGCGGGGCGGTGATGTATGTAGAAGAGGCCGAGTCCTGATAACAGATTCAAATAATTTCTAGACGGCTTAAAGAATGTATATGGTCACAAGATTTTGTTGGATTTTATGTCGTGGATGATTAGTCCGCATAGTATAGTTCTGAAGATCATTCCATTGAATTGGATTTGAGGACTAACATGATTTGAGTCAATATAGCCCCAGGTCAGGAGATCCGTCAATGGAGTAGGATCCGTCAATGGAGTGAGATCCGTCAATGGAGTTCTCAGCCCCTCGGTTGGTTCCTACAATAAGATCTTGATCGGAGTTATGTGTTCCCGATGTTAGCCCTCCGATGACTAAGTCAGCTCTCGAGGTGCGAAAGTAGGAAACCGAGGAAGTGTGAGTCGAGATTCGAAAAGAGATCTTCCTATTGGCTACAATGAGAGTACTTATACCTGAAGGGTGGAGGAAGGTCATACCGAGACTATTGATAGGAGCGATGACTTTTGCCAACCTATAGGTATGATTCTACGTCGGTTGTTGCCCTCGTCGATTCTTAGGACCTCGTTTAGTAAAACTATTGATTGATAGTACAATCTCATACTGTATCGACGACGTTATGTCAAGCACATTTGAGAATTGCTGACGTGGCCCAATAATTCCGGGGCACCGACGTGGTCCTCGAGTTGACATGACAGAGCTGATTGGTCAAATCGAAATAGTCCTCGGGATGATGTGACCGAGTCACTTGGATGAACCCAATATTTATCCTTTCAGAATATAACATCCATAACTAAATTAAGAGAAACCCAATTATATTAAGAAGTAATTTTTTTTTTTTATCATCAATCCGATGTGATGAAATTGACTCGACCCAGCTCATTGGGAAATATTTTGAGAACTTGTATAGTATTAATTTATAATCATTGATTTAATAAAAGAAAAAACCCTTCTGGATGCTATGTTAATACAGTATACATTCCAAAACCAAACATAAGTGTTGTGTTATATAGATAGCATCAATCATAACCGTTGAAGGAATAGTTCAAGTGGAACGTTGACATAGTATCAATTATTATATAACTGTGGGTTTGAAAAAAAATAGTTCAAGTGCTTCTTTGTCATCTTTCGAATTTGAGGTGGTACGTTCAATACGCGTTTGATTGTACTCTGCACTTAAAGAATTAAATTAAAAATTTTGAGGGTTTCTCTTTATATGTTTGTTTTGGCAGGGCTAAAGTTTATCAGCTGAATTCAACCAAAGCTATTGTTTGGGTCAGCCATATTAAGCTATCTTCCTCCCCTAACTTCCTAGAAGAAGACATGGAAGAAAGAGCCAACAGCACCAGACTGACCATCCACATATATTTCAAGTTTTTTTCTTCACTCTTTGATGAAACAATGTGTTGTTAAGTTGGTGAAGAGGATGCCTGAGCCATTTGGAAGATATGGATTAATTGCTGGCTCTCCCTATTCAGATGCAGCCTCATTGGAGGATCCATTTGGGTTAGCCAAAATAAAAAAAATCCACTATTTTAGTCAACTGCTTAGGTGGTGTGGTGGTGGCTGAGTCAAAGTTGTAGTTGACCGGGTGAATTATTGAGGTTTGGTGCATTCTTTTACTACTTTGCTAAATCCAGTGAGTTCTTTTTCTTCTTGAAGAAGACACAAGGGTTGGCAGCACATCTTTTCAGTTTGACTTGGATTAAAGATGCTTCCAGCTGATCTGTTCCACATTAATTTGACTTGTTGGAATTGGTTTCCGTCTCACATGAACACCCCGAGGAAGAGTTTTGTGTGATTTGCACATGCCCGTGTCAGTTGCCTCTTTGACTCATTAACTGGAAAACCAATGAACACCCTAAATGGAGGCTGCAACGAATGAATCACGTATTAATGAGGAGGAAATTAACAAACGGAAGAATCCGATGAGGAAAACTCGGTACATGAATGCAAGTAGATACGGTAGGAGAAGAGCGAAACGATGAAGGAGAACACTCGACGAATCCATGCCATGCAATGAATGATACAGTGGAGTGCGGTAGCTCCGACTCCTACAGCAGATTACCAGCTGCAATGCCCAAAAGACCAACCCCCGCGATGAAGCTCCACCCTGCTTCCCTTCCCTTCAAGCTCGCGCCGGATCCGGTGCTGCCCTCGGAGGGTGAATCAGCACCTTGTCCTGCCGACGAGGACGGCGGGGATTTGGGTTTCTTCGTCGACGGAGCTGGGGCCGCTGCTGGAGGCTGTGGGCCGAAGATCTCGTACGGCAGCAGCACCTTCTCGACGGGGTAGACGGCGAGGGGGAAGTCGGAGTAAAGCGGAGTGTTGATGGGCGTCTCGACGACGCCGGTGGAGACGTTGGCCTGGTTGTTCGTCGTGGTGGTCACGTTGAGCGTGAACACGCCGGTCTTCCCCGACGCCTGCGTCGGCAGCGGGTTGCTCGCGGTCTGGAAAGTGGTCAGGCTATAGTAGCGCGGGAGGACGTGGTAGAGCGCGAGCTCGACCTGCTCCTGCTGGCTGAGGCTGTTGAGTGTGCCGGCCTTGAGACCGCCGAAGGCGTTGTCGGTGGGGGCGAAGATGGTGAGGCCATTGAAGCTGTTGTTGAGCTGGCTGTTGAGCTGCTCGGCCACCCGGGTCTGCAGCAGGAGGCGTATGAAGGAGTTGAAATTCCCGCCCTTGACGAGGATGGCGGTGAGGTTGAGCGGTCCGGCAGGGGCTGGCGGAGCGGCGGCGGGCTGGGATCGCACCAGGGGCGCGGCCAAGACGAGCAATGTGGCCAAGCTGAGCACCGCGGAGACTGATGACGAGGCCATGGTGTGTGAGGTGGTGGTGAGAGGCAGTGGAAGGAGGCCGGAGGGTTGCATGCTATATAAGAAAGAGAGGGAGAGTATAGTATGATATATAGCAAGGCTGGAATTAGCTGGCTTTTTGGATCCATCTTCGATGCTGAGCACTTGCAATTTTACAATACCTGAGAGAGATTACATGTAGCCGAAACATATTTTTCAAGAATGATGGATTCAAGAGAAGAGATTACATGTGCAATGAAATATGAAAAAAAAAAAAAAGAGAGAGAAGAAGGAATTCTGATAGCATGCTTGGAGATAAACAAAAGAATTCAAGAAGTAGTAGTTCTACCTAAACAGCAAAGAAAACTATGTGTATCATTGATGTTGATGGCTGGTTCCAATTCAAAGCATCAATCAATGTCATTGGGTAAGGCATCATTTTCAAGTAGACCTTGTTTTCCTTGTGCATCCTGCAAAGCATGTCTACACATTGCCACTCTGAATCCATGACTTGTTTGGAGTTGAGATCTTCTTTTCTTTCTGGAGTAAGAAGAGATGAATTGCTTTAAAAACTGGGGAAAGGTGGAAGCTTGAATGATACCAGCATTAGTTTTATTGATATGGTACAGGCAGCTTAGCTGCAGTCACCAACCTGCAGCTGTCAGTTCATTCTTTTTCTACGTTCTCTCCGTCCTTATATTAATCAGAAAAGAACCCTAACTGCCACTTGGAGTGGTGCTCTCCCTGCATGCCGCGAAATTGAAAAGATCCAAAGTCATCATTAGCAACAATGGGCTTAATTATTGGCACACACACATCATTCGACCTTAGATTGAGTTAATTTTGAGCCTGGTATCTAAGTTAATTAAAGTCTTAAGCGACTCTAACCTCTTCCTGCTTGAATCCATAATTTACAGCAATCAAAAACAGAGTTTAGTCTTTGGGTCCAAATTCAAATCGAATTCGATCATCAATTTCCATGCTCCGGTTAACCAAAATAAATAAAGAATAATATTGTTCATAAATTACTCAATAATTTGTCGTTCTTCAAACTGTTCAAGTCAGCTACTTGCGATTACTTAAATGTATATAACGATATTACACGATTCCTTTACGGATCCATAGACGATTTGACCGTTTCAGGGTTCGCGGTTAGGTTTCGTGATTCGTGTTTTTAAGGGTTGCCTTGCCTCGGAAACTGTGCTCGTGTTTCCAGAACATGTGATGATACATACCAACATCGAAATTGATGCTTAGCACTGAAGCGTAGCAGCGTTGAGAAATGAGTCAAACGAAAAAATAAAAATTGAACGAAGAAAAAATAATGGGCGGTTTCGATAGCAACTATCTATTTTTCAAACAATATCCTTATTTAAAACTTTTCAAATAATATCTTTAGTTCAAACATACTCAAACTATCCCTCCATCGTCGCTTCTCGTCGTCGGCTATCCATGGCCCACCGTTCACGAGAGAAAGAGAATTAAAAAAAAAAAAAAAGAAACGGGTGAGGAAGAAAGCTGAAGAGAAGAAAACAAGGAAGAAGGGCGTGCTATGATGAAAGTGGAAGAGGAAGGACGGAGAGTTTGGATAATTTTTGAACTAGAGGTATTTAAATAAGATACTATTTAAAATAAGATAATTGTTCGAGAAAAATTAAAATAAGATACTGTTTACAATATATATATATATTTTTTTAAATATCCAAAAATAAAAAATTATGAGATATCATGAAGAATTAAAATTTTAAATATCTCATAAAATTTTCCAGATATTTCTGCCACAAATAATTTTTTTCCCCACAACATTAGCAGAAACCCACAATAAATTTAATTTGGTAGGAACGAAAAAAAGTAAATTAAATACGTGCGCACACACATATATATCTTAAAATTTTAAATTTTGAATTTTATCTCAGTTGTCAGTTGACCATTAATTAGAAATATCATATACGCATATATGTATATCATTTCATTTTAGACTAGTCGATTTTAAATAATGGCTAACCTGAATTTTTTGAATTAATCGGGATATAGGATAAATTAAGATATACAAGGGCAACTATGTAATTCCATAAAATGAAGGGTTAGACTTGTAAATTGATCTATCAAAGAGAAAGGGATCCTTTTCTGGGCCGACCCAAAACCCTCGCCGCTCCCTTCGCCTTGCCGGTCCCCGTCCCGCTCGAGGGAAGAAGCCCGCTTGCTCCGCCTGTCATGATCGTTGCCGTCGCCGCCCGTAGGTTGCTCGGCCGGTCGCTTTCCCTCCGGCCCACTGCTGCTGCGAGGATCGGGGCCTCCCGCCCTTCCCTCCGCCCGCTCCCCAGGTCGAGGCCGACGGCCACTGCCTTTCGGTTCCCAAGGTATCGGCTCCTGTTCTTATAGCGATTCGATCTTGATCTTTTACTCTCTCGCCTCTGTCTTGCTTTGGGCGACGATGCTTATCTGTTCTTGACGATGTAAGGTCTCCCGTTGAGACAAGCTTCTGTTTGGAGTCCCTGCTGCCGATGCACAGCGCCACAGCCTCGGCACTGATGACATCAATGCTCACCATTTCCCGCAGAGGTTCTGGGTGGCTTTCTGAAGGTAAACTCCAAACCCTTCTTTGGCTGCATTACGCTAATCTTCTTGTAATGGTTGTTGCATCTAATTCATTTCAGCGATTTGTTTATTTGCATTTGCAAGTTAATCATCAGTTATCATAGATGCAAATTGTTTATTTGTTCTTCGTTTAATGAATCACTTATAATTGCATCGTTTTCGGCTTGTTCTTTGGTTTCTGCTGGTGATGCTAATCTGCCATCTTCTGAGTTAATGGCTGTATACTTATATGATCCGTTGTATCTTGTATGGTTATGGATAGCTTTCTGCTTGCAGAGGAATTAAGCAAAGGTTGAAGTGAAGTCCACTAAGCATTCTTCTCTTCCGTTGGAATTTATGTGAAAATTCTTTAGTATTTTTGAGCGACCAATCAAATGATTACTAGTAGTTAGTACTTCTTTGAGGCTTGCCTCCTTTTGTGCCTCAAGGTTAACACTACAAGGGAAAAAGAAAGAAAGTACACATCATGGGGGTGAATTTCCTTGCTGTGAGATGCATTTCTTTTCCCAGAAAAGAATTTTATGGACAATTTAATAGTAGTTGTTATATTATAGTGATGGTTTTTAAATTATTTTCAACACACAAGGATGAGATTTGCCAAAGCAGATAAGCAGGTTATATTGTATGCTTTATGGGTGCCTATGGACTCCAAGTGAAAATAAGAAGCCTTTATAGAGTCTAAAGTGATAGAGATAAAATCCTCTAAGATGCATAGGTATGTGAACTTGTTAATATGAATATTTGTATATATAAGGGTACATGTCTTGATTGTAGGCTTAACATAGCTCATTTTTTGGATTTTTATGGGCATTATTCTCACAACTTTGTAACCATTATTAATATTGATTGTTCATTTCCTCTTTTTTCTTTTTGGGTGCTAGATCCTTCTTGGTCATAGCTCTTTTTTTTGTAGAGTATGTTGGCCATGTTGTAGTCTTATATTATGTCACATCTCTTTATGATTGATACGACCAGATTAATCTCTTTGGTGCCATAATTTAGATTTTTTTTTCCTTAAAGTGAAAAAAGTCATACTGATTTTTCTACATTCAACCAGCTGGGAAGAATGATGACGTGTGACAGTTACTAGGTGGAATCTAGCAAATAATTTATCTGATCTTCTCACAAATACAGGTTGGCATAATGAAAATTTTATCTTTTTATTGGTTAAATATCTGGTTATATTGTTCACCTTCTGATTGATTTGACTATTTTCCAAGAAAAATTTTCTAGAGGATTAAGCACCCATATCTGGTCTGGAGCAATGACTGTAAATAAACATGTGTAATCATGTTCTATATTTTTTTCTTTACTTGGACGGTTGGACCATTGCTTAGCTTATGGGATTTAGACGGTAAAAGTGAACAATATTTTTAGTTAACTGCAACCAAAAATATAAAATATATTGCTTTTTGTAGTAATAATCCCCTGTTAGTGACTCGGCCCAAATTTCAGTAATGATAGAATGATAGTGAATAATAGATATCCAGAATAGTAGACCTTGCATTGTAGAGAACATATGTCCTATCGGAGATCTTGTTTGTAATTTTTGGATTGGGGATGTTCCGCTTGAATGGAAACATGCAATTGTTCTGGAGGGGAGTTTTGGTAGCTTATGCCTGTAAGTTCTTTTTTTCTGACTGTCAATGCAAGTGTTTTTTAGATTTCCTCTTACTGGGAAATGGGAATCATATAAATGCAAGTGTTCACTGTCATTCTAGGTTTGCAATTAAATTAAACTTACTTCTACATCATTTGAGATGCCAATTGGCAAAAGACTTGCTTTTTTCAGCTAAGTGACCTAGGCTTCAGAACTGTAACGTCTTTGCTTTCCTTGAATATATGTATATTACCCTTTTCAGCTAAGTTCAAGATGACTCATCCTGTAAGCTAGTAAGTCTAGGCCGAAAGCTTGTTCCCTTCGTGTGAGGATTGCAGTGCTGTGTTTTTGAACTCTTAATTTGATGTATCACCAAATTTAAGGAATATGCTGATATATTGCATTTACATCAGCTGGCAATGATGGTGTATGATGACTATCCAGTGGGTCCAAGCAATAATTTGGTTTCAGAACTTCCCGCTTATTTAGACAAAGGTAGCTTGTTAAGACATGGAAGGAACTCACATTGGCTTTGTGAATTTCAGCTAGATGAACCACTAAATTTTCTTCGTTTTTCTTTCTTCCCCATCTTGTTGTTCTCAAGATTTTCTATATTGTTTGTTAGTTTTACGGTGTTCAGATATTCTCAACATATCTTCCTCATCTTCTGGCATGCTTCCACCACAGAAATAAAAAAAAAAAAAAGTGTCATTTTCATTCTAATTTATCATATGGATACATGATTTTTGTTAATTGTTGTCTCATTATTATCAGCAGCTTAATTATTGAAATAATGTCATAATTATTGTCTCTTTTTTTTTTTTTTTGTCAAACATCAATGTTGAATTGAATCCATATGCCTTATGTTTTTGCTTATTCTGTTTGTTGGATCTATGAGATGTGCTTCTGATATCTTGTATTTGCTAGCTGACAATAGCTGGTTAATTTAGTTGTGATTTGTGGAAACTTGGTGATTTCTCATTTATTTTGGTCTGTTCTCTCTTATAGTGGAAGCTTTTGAACTGGAATTACAATTTTATCCCCTTGATGCCAGAACTAATTTTTTTTTTTTCTGAATCGAAGTTTTATGGTAAATGAAAATTCTGTATAGTTGTTTACTGTGATTATGGTGACCTTTCAACATTTGAAGTTGTAGCTTAGGGAGTTTATGTTGTATTGTAGATGGATGAGTCTTAATTTATTTGAGGACACCACAGTGGACATGGAACTGTGGATTTCTTGGTAGTGGAAGATTTTCTTGGGGCAATTTATTCCTTTTACTATTTGGTTTAATCTATTGGACAGGATTAAATGGTATGAATAAAGTCAATACTAGTGGGAAAGTTGTGGTTTTGGCTGTCTTTTTTCTGTGAGATTTTGTAGCATCAAAGTAGAATGCTATCTTGAACAGTTGCAACATTAACGTCATCAGTTAGCTGGCAATCTGTATTAGGCTGTAACTGAACTATGTCAAGCAAAATGACCTGTGTCAGGAAGATAGAGCCTCATGAAGATCCAAAGGGACCTCATGGTTTTGTCCCTTTGGATTGTATGTACCTTAAAAAATATCATAGAAGTGATTTTGGCATTTATAATGTCCTGGTTCTCTTTCTTCTCAATTAATGTGGGAATAAATGTGTTTATCCCAGCAAGTTATCATTTGTCTTTGTCAACATAGAAACTATTTGTTTTGGATGGGCATCGTATGGTCTTATTGGGATGTGGATCCAAAAAAAAAAAAGAAAGGGAGGAGAGGGGGGGAGATAGAAGTGACACACCCATGTGATCTTTGTTCTATTATTCCTCAATTCATATGAGGCTAAAATGTGACCATCAAACATTTTGGGCTTTTAGATTTATAGTCGTAAATTTACCTTGGTCCAGTTCGATCACATTCCGGTGGTAGATCTTTTCTCTGTTTGTCTCACGGAGGCAAGATGAGAGCCATTGTGGGAGGGGGGGGGGGAGCTACTTACTGGCTTCCACAATCAGGAGAATTAGATGACATTCTTAAATGTGTCGAAGTCCTAACGCATGTACTGGACGTTTTTCTACCCGCTGCGCCCCCCACGTAAGATAAATGGAGACACGAAAACCCGGCCCATTTGTTCACAAGTGGGCTCAGGCTGTCTGTTACCAGAAAAGTATTCCTTTTGCTTCTGACGAGCGCGTCCTGCAGATCTCGTCAACGCCCACTTCTAGCTGAATCGCTACCCAACTTCCCGCCTATTTTGTGATTCGTAAGCCTCGTTTGGTCCATCTTAAGAAAACAGAAAAAAAGGCTGCTTAGAGGCCATCTGATAGGAAAGAAAAATAAGGGAGGGACCCCCCCCTGGAACCGCTCTGATGACGAGAAATGTAGGAAAGGCTGGTAATCTTGGACTCATGTAACCTCTCTCACCTCTCACGTTTTTTAGCTCTCAGAGAAAGCAATATTACGGCCTCTCTCCCTCGGTCGCCTACGTCTGCTGTGATCCGGGACTCGTTTGGGGCCCCACATGAGTCCTCCTCTACAGGTAGGCAGCAGCATCGGAGACGTACCGCACAACTACTCCGTCTCGCTGCTAATAACACCAACAGCTCAACGCGCTTCGTACCGCACAACGGCTCTCCCCCTCTTACCATCCGAAACAACCAGACGAGAGCGAACCTATTAAATGGAGGAGCGACGTCTGCAGCAGCACCTCATTCCATAGTTCTCCATTTCGTAACTGAAGCCCTCCCCGTAACTCTCTCTCTCTCTCTCTCTCTCTCTCTCGTCCGTTTTATGTCGTCTTTTAATTGCAATCGGCAGCAGCGGCAGGGCCCAGGATTCATCTCTGCTTTGCCGTCTCTTCCATCCTCCGATCGGGAATTAGCGTCCGCCATTCGGTGGTCGCAGTGGCGGAGGAGATGGCTGCAGTTGATGATCGGGATGGCACGGACCGGCCGGCCGACGTCGCGGACCTGACCCGCGCGCTCTCCAAATTAAACCCCTCGGCCGAGGAGTTCGTGCCGTCCTCCCGCCGGCCCGCCGCCACGCGACTCTCCGCTGCCGCGCCTGCCTTCGTGGCCTCGATGCGCCTTGTCGGTATGATGATCGACGGCGACGATGGGTCGTCCTGCAATCATCAGCCTCGCTCGGTAACCGCTTCCTCTCTATTTTACACCTCTTTGCTGCGATCGTGCCTTGATGCGGGAAATCGGAATGGTTCAGGGTTTTGCTTACTTTTCCTAGCAATTGGGGCAGATTTGAATGAGATAGAATCATTAACATTAGGATTTTGTTTTGCACAGAGGAAGTGCAATTACAATCAGAGGCCGAGGAAGGTTAGTGACAGAGTTCATGGAGCTCAGAAAGAGGACTGCGTCAGGCGAACTGTCTATGTTTCTGACATTGATCAGCATGTAAAGCCATCTAAGAATCTTTCCTTTATTTCCTTAATGGCCACCAATTTCTGTGATGACTATAAATTGCTTGCTTTATTTAATATATTGGACTCAGAAACTTCTTAAACCACACTACGTATTTTGCTAACTCAGATGCTTTGATCAATATGTTCCAGGTCAGTGAAGAACAGCTTGCTGCA
This sequence comes from Ensete glaucum, assembly GCA_021527575.1. Lineage (NCBI taxonomy): Eukaryota > Viridiplantae > Streptophyta > Magnoliopsida > Zingiberales > Musaceae > Ensete > Ensete glaucum. The sequence continues at coordinate 33,999,859 of CM038554.1, forward strand.
TTATTTGGAAACTGCGGGAAGGTTATTGCCTCCAAATATTACTCAAATTAACGAAATCTATAGTTTCATTGTCACTTGAATTGATGTGACCTTGTGATATTATTTATTTTCATTATTAGCTTTTCTTCCTCTTTATTGAATAGTATGTAACTCTTTTGATTATTGCAATGACATGATTGAAACAATATACCAATTGTCGATGAACTAGCCACCATTTTGTTATATTTGACCAATTATGATATAGTTCACGGGTAGATTTGTGTAGTTTCAAAATGCATACCAGGATGATTTGAGTTGGTCATTTTATAGCTTGTATGATTCAAGAATCCTCACCAACCTTCTCTAAGTACGTACCTCTTCACGTTGCAGTCTTAACGAGTCACTTAAGGGACTGAATTGCGTTTGGTTATGGAAGTTTGTCTTGGTTCAAACAGATCTTCTGCCTAACATCACTTTTGTACTGAGTAGTACTCTTTGTTTGTCCTGAGAAAATTAACAATATTAGCAAATACGTATATTAGTGGGTCAGCAATCACATGAGACCAAGTTCGGACATCATATGTGATCTAGCTGATCACATGGAAGTTCATTTTATCTGGAGTATCGATCTTCTTAGCAACTACATCTAATTTGTAGGTGCTATCTAATTTTAGTGTACGAGTCTAAAGTTTCCAGTGCAACTCTGTCCATATAATGTATCTTCCACTTCCCTTCCTCCTAATGTCAGCACACTCTGGAGCTACTCACATTTTATTATTATTTACTTGTTCTTCCTAATATGTTCCCAGATTCCATAGTTAATTTTTGTATCATTTTTTAATGCATGTATGATGTAACTGATTTCGCTCACTATTTTGAACCTTGCATGCTGAAGGTATTGGACTGCCGTATATGTGGTGACCTGAACTCTTTCCTCCGATTTGCATTCATAGAGTATGCTAATGAGCGTATGTTGACCTACCTCACCCATAATTTTTTGTGCTCAGTTAGCATCTATGTGCTTCTTGGATGACACCATCATTTTCTTAATTTTCCTGCAGATGGTGCAATACAAGCACTAGATCTTGATGGAACTGTTCTTGGTTATTATCCCGTCAAAGTCATGCCATCGAAGACAGCTATCTTGCCTGTGAATCCAACATTTCTTCCACGTGTAAGCATATTCATTATCATCATATTTTTGTTTATCTTTATGGATGGATTTCCGGAAGTATTCACGGAATTGAAGCTGAAGCTGAATACAGTCTGCAGATGAAAGGGAAATGTGTGCAAGGACAATTTATTGCACTGATATTGATAAACAGGTAGGCAGAACACTTCTGACTGGTTATGACTGCTTTAACGCTTTCAAAAACTACAATATTGTGGATTTCAGAACCAAGCATTTGGAACGGAAAGAGGCTGGTTGTTTATTCTTGATAACACAGAAATTAGTTTTATCATGCAGTGTCCATGAGTTTGTTTCGAATCAGCCTTGATTTCTGTATAACTAATGATGGTAGTACCTCTTTTACAGATTCGTCAGAAAGATTTAAAAGGTTTTTTCGAGTTATTTTGTGGTGAGGTTAGCACATTTTCCATGAATCTTGTTACTTTCTGATATATTTGTTGAAATAGTCATGTTTGTAGTGATTGTTTACTTTGTAACAATGATGTTTCTTGTGCAGGTTTCTCGTCTGAGGATTTTAGGGGATCATCTGCACTCGACTCGCATAGCTTTTGTTGAGTTTGTTGAGGTAAATTGTGTAATTCTGTTGCAATTTCTTTGTCTAATGTTCCTATGCACTCGACTCGCGTAGCTACTATTTGTTCCTCGGGAAAAGTAAATGTAGCTTCTTTTTCACATATGAGCTTTGCAGAAGTTCCTTTCTGTTAGAAAAGATTGCCAAAAAGATCAAGTAAAGCTCAACATATCCCCTTAAATTTAAGTTGGATACATAAGTTGGCAGAGATTATAAACAAACTAAACTGGTATGATTCCCTTTATTGAAATTGTTAAGATTACATAAGTTAAATATTTTTTGTAAGTCAACAATGATCACTATATCCGGATTCTAATGTTACTAGGCAGGGAAGAACTTCCTACTTATTTTTCATTACATCCTAAAAGGTTTTTTTGATACCATGTTAGGGGTTATATAATACTCAAAAACTCGAGAATATGTCCTTGGGAATTAAAGTCTACTGTTTAACAGTTGCATATGCAAAGGAAATATATATATATATGTATTGTAAGCTTTGAACAGTTTAATTGTTGGTCGATCTACATTTCAAAGTGAATCTTCAGGTAAAAACTAATAATAATTTATCTTTACATCATAAATGGATTTAATTGTTTTAGAGTTGCTTTAAATTGTTAATGATACCATAATTAAGGTTCCCCTAATGGTCCTAGGAAACTTATGTTTACGCATCGAAGCCTTGATATTCCCATAAAACTCACATTTATATTGCAAAGATATTTCATAATCTCTCTCTCTCTCTCTCTCTCTCTCTCTCTCTTCCTCTATGCATGTGTGTATATTTTCTTGAGTTTGTCTGCATGATCGAGTTATGTGCTTATTTTCCCCGGAGGATGTTCTGCTGACATGTGCTTTGGCAGGCGGAGAGTGCCGTTGCAGCACTTAATTGCAGTGGAGTGGTTCTTGGAGCCTGTCCCATTAGGTAGCTCCTCATCTTACCACCCAATTAATCATAGAAAAAAAAAGGGAAACAATGTTACTGTTTTCACTATTTTTCTTTATAACTAGCTTGACACTGCTTTTGTTCATTTCAGGGTTAGTCCTTCGAAGACTCCAGTAAGGAGTTCTCTCCCAACCGACAAAACGATCAGGCAGTGACCACCGACAAAACGATCATGCGGTAACCTGCACCTCTTCTAAATTCAAGCTTATGCACCACCATCTCTTAGGGGGAATTTATGCTCTTGGAAGACCTCATAGCTCCTGTATAACTGTCTTTAACTTCGTTTAACCAAAAAATTGCTGGCCTCCATGGATTGCTTCTTAGACAGGACCATTTTATGAGTTTGAAGCTATCATTTATCTTGGTTCTATTTATTCATTCCTCATAAGACAATGACCCTCTTTTTGAAGAAGAAATGGGCTTTTGATCTAGTGTTTTTTTTTTTTTTTTTGACATAGAAAGGTACACTTCTGTGATGGCTATTGAGGTGAGAATTCCTTTCTTTCTTTGTTGCAAAGAAAATTCTCATTTTTGATTTGACATTCTGCTTCAATCGATTTCATAAGCAGTCTTTTAACTCTGCTTTAGTTTGTGTTTTTCTAGCTTGTCATTCTAAAGCATAAGTTTATGATACCATAATCCCATAATTGAGCTGCTATACCTATAATAGAAAAGAATTTGTAACTCTAGCTTTCTTCGACCACACAAATCAATTTTTTTTTATTGCATGCTGTGTTGAATTGTATATAATCGATTTCTACGTAAAGTAGTTGAGTTTTATGGCTGATCCCAGATTTGGATAGTACATGTTCTAGCGGATGAAGGGTTCAGCTGGCTAGTGTTTTTATCGTCAAAACAATTAACGGAAAACTGGGAAAAGGGCAAAAAGTGTTGCTACCCTACAGATTTGGCCGAAGGCTGCTTACAGCCAGCCTTGGCCGAAAGCAACATTAGCTGCTCCCAAACTAGCCAAAAGTAGTAAGTATTAGCTGTAACCCTGGTGGCTAGGATTTTCTAATCACCCAAGGATGATCATGGCTAGGATTAAAAGTTAATCCAAATCTAATTAATTAAATAGTTTAAAATTAATAATTATCTAGTTAGTCCAATACAAGTGTGTACATGCGATGTATGATGATCATGGGTTATGTGTGATGATGTGTATGTGATTATTATTTAGCCTTGAAGCCTCCCTCCCTCTCTCTCTCTCTCTCTCTCTTTCTCTCTCATTATATTCGTCTCCTTTAGTATTGTACCTATCCTTGTTAAGATCAAGGTTTCTCATTTATGTGATATGTATATTAATAAATTTTCAATATGAGTATGTGTATGTGTATGTGATGTACGATGACCATAGGCCATGTGTGATGATGTGTATGTGATTACTATTAGGGCCTGCAAGCCTCTCTCTCTCTCTCTCTCTCTCTCTCTCTCATTATATTCGGCATATATTTTTATCTCCCTTAGTATTGTACCTCCTTGTTAAGATCAAGATTTTTCATTTATGTGATATGTATATTTTTGAGCTTACGCACTTGTAATTAAATTGTAATTAAACGAGAAGACGTGGCAGGAGCGTGAAAGTGTCAACGGGATCTATGAGAACTAGATGGAGAATCATTGACCATGGAGACACATCAATGTGCCAAAAGGATCGATGACGATGAGATAGACGATCACCGAGCATGGAGATATGACGAGACCGAGTTTTTTTTATTTATAATCACGTCTTTGGTTTGGCCTTGATCATGTTAGATTTTGGTCCATGATTATCTAGTGTGGATATGATGTGTGTATATATACTATATATATTTCTACACCTACTATATATATATATAACTATATGATCGAATCAAATCTAAAATTGCCTCTAATAATAATATTACACGTGACTTTTTTATTAGGATAAATTAACACTAAGAGAGAGAGAGAAAATGATTAAGAACACTTTTTTTGTATTTTGTTTAAAATGATTAAGAAAATAATTTAAAAGAAATTATGAAAATGATGCTCTAATCTTTCTATAAACTAATTAAGAACAATTGAAAACAGTAAATAAGGTCCATCGACGTCCATGATTAATCTTCGAAGATTAAACTCTTACACTACCCACTTTCCTTTTCCCGGGCTCAGGAAAGGAACCTTACAAACTCACAAGGGAGACTTTACAAGAATTACAATTCTTTCATTTACTCCATTGCCTTTTTCCTTTTTGTTACAATTTTAGCACATAATTTTTTCATAGAGTTTTTAGGCCAATGTGTTGTGCAAAATGCAAGAAATCTTAGGGTATTTATAGATCCTAATTGGCTTTAGAAATGAAGCTAAAATTTAAACATATTCATAAAATCTGGGTACAAGCGGTACAACCGCTAGTGCCGATGGTAAAACCACCGAAAGCTGCCCCGAAAATATGGCGACGACAATATAACCATCAACATGGGTGGTACAACTGTCGACCTGAGTGGTACAATCATCGCCCATGGGTAGTATAACTGTCGGGAATCCTGAAAAAGTGATTCCCTCCAATTTTCCAATCCCGACTTTTACCTTCAGTTGGCCCCTTTCCAAGTCAACCAATTGAGCTCAACCTGAGCTCAGTCCAATTCCAAATGTGGACTCAGTTTTCCTCACTTGAGTAAATTTGGATTCCTTCCAAATCTAATTCAAGCAGAACTCAAACCCAAATCGATGCTAACTATGACTTAATCAATTATAATCATGTGACCATTAAGTCCAACAAGGCCCACTTGACTCCTGTCAAGCTTTTTGATAACCCCCGACAATCTTCCGGTGAGTCTCTTGATCTTCTTCCGCCGAACTCCCAACGCCATCCTGGTAAGCTCTCGATTACCTTCGGCAAGCTCCTGGCAAACTCACAGCGAGCTTAAGATATCTTTGACAAGCTTTTGGCGAACTCCCGATAAGCGTATGATCCCTTCAGCGAGCTCCTAGCGAACTCCCAACAAGCTTCCGATACCTTCGGCAAGCTTCCGGCGAGTCTCTCAACGAGTCCCCACTGTATTGTCCGAACCCTAGCTTGATGCCCGGACTTGACTCTGGCCCACCATCTGATTGTAATTTTCTTTCTGTCGTAGGTAATTTTGCATCAATCATCTCTAACACACATGTTAGATCAATAACCCATCAATTGATTTCATCATCACAATATGAGATTCAACACTTCCATCTTGATAGCAAAAATTATATTTTGATATGGATTGAGCTGGTCGAGTCCCTCGAGGCTCATATATAGTGAGATTTAATATTCAACCTACAACATAAAGATGTCACCGTGAGGACATGGTATGTTTGGTCGAGTCCTTCAAGGGTGTATCATCAAATCAAACTCATTTTGTAATGATGGTGCTGACTTAACCGAACATCATGGCTAATCGAGTCCCTCGAGGCCATGATGGTTTGGAGGTTGAACAGGACGAGAATCACAATGAGTTGTGATTAGCAAGAGTTGTCTACCTTTTGGGCTTAATATGATTTGTCAAGTCTCTCGAGGTCATGCTAAGACATCGACCGGATCTCGATCCTCATTAGAAAACCGTCAGAGATTTTCGATTCACATGTCGGAGAGTGTTGTGTGTTATGTAAAAAAAAATTATGGGAGTCGATTAAGGTAAAAGTTTATATCTTGATTGTTCTTCAAAATCCAAAATCTGCATATTATTGATTCCAATGCATCTTTATTTTTTCAACAAATGTAGCTTGCAAATCTCTAAGCATACTTGATGTCAACCACTTTGCTAGTCCAAACTATATGAATTGGCTTTGAAACTTGAGAATCAAATTCATAACGAAGAAAATCGCATGTCCTTTACATAATAGTGCCCACGCTTGAGAAAGGGGTGAGTGAGGATGAGACTGCTAGCTACGTGAAGTACATAGATGATTCCACTCTTGCTAAGTGTTACATGTTGGGCTCCCAAGTTATAGAGGTAACATGAAAAGATGGATGCTAGATTTATCCTCCTTCATCTTCATAAATTGTTTAAGGAATATAGAAGGATGATAAGAAGTCAAACTCAAGGTATGTCTTCACTCTGAATGGAGGAGCAATAAGCTAGAAGAATTTTAAGCAAAGCGGATTACATTGCTGCGGTGGTAATAGTAAAAGAGAGAGTCTGGATGAAGAAGTTTATCGTCGATTTAGGAGTCGTACTAAGTAGTGATGAGTTGATTCATATATATTGTGACAATAACGGGACGATTGCTAATCAAAGAAACTCAAGTCTCATCAGAAGTCTAAGCACGTTCTAAATAGGTTTACCTAATTGAAGAGATCGTAGCCCGTATAGATGTAGTAATGAAAAGAGTTACATCCGAAGATAACATTGTAGATCCACTAACGAAGCTATTGTCTCACTGTCATTGAGCGTCAGAGAGGTTTGATGGGGATCAGGCACATAAGTGATTGATTTTATGTCAAGTGAAAGCAGTGATTAAAAAGCGCTAGGCACTAGGGTCCCAAAACGCCAAAGGTGCTAAAATATAAAAAAAATATAATATAATTAATAAATATATATAATTATTTAAATAAAATATGATATTTAATTAAATAAATATGAAGCATAAACTACAAGTCACAATGTCACATTAACAAAAGTTTCAAAATTCAAAACAATAAAGTTTTACATCAAAATCACTCATCATAATCATTATCATCATCATTTTCATACAAATCTTCATTGAGTTTATCCTCTTATTCTTTTCCTTCCTCTTCATCAAAATATGTTTCATTCTCTGTGTTTTTAATAATAACAGGAGCTGAGCTTGATGTTGCTGCACTCAATTTTATTTTTGTCATATGCCTTATATATGTTTGTAATTCTCCAATACCTGAGGCTCTTGTCACATCTCCCCATGTCAATCTATCATCTTCAAATACAAGCTTATCTTCATCATCTTTTAAATTGGCACTCATTTCTCCCACCAGCCATTCATTTGAATCATCAATATCTTGTAACAAGATTGGATCAATTCTATTTCGTAATTCATATCGAGCCTTCAAAGCTTAATTATACTTTACGTAAACAAGATCATGTAATTGTTGATGTTCCAATCGATTTCTTCTCTTCGAGTGAATCTATCATGTCATATAATTTAAAAGTATATATATATATATATATATATATATATATATATATATATATATATATAAATAAAAATATTTAACGATCCTTACATGCTCAAAGACACTCCAGTTCCACTCACAACCTGAAGTGTTAACATAATATACTCCACCATCTAGCTGCAAAATTTATGTTATTATTAACAATAACATAATAGCATACCACAGATAAAATTATTTATATCAAATTGTTAATACCTTGGGATGTAGCTATCTTAGATCGAACTACCATTAGAATTCCAAAAAACCTTCAGCATTTTTATATAAATATAATTCATGAATAACCTTATATTGCGCTTCAATGCCTGGAACTAATCTTATGATGCACTGATATAACCCATCTAGAACTTCTGCATCAAGCCCAATAGATGTAATCTTATAAAAAAATTCTGGATTCAAATAATATCCTGCTGCATGTAAAGGACGATGAAGCTGACAATTTCATCTTTCATCAATGATTGTAAAAATTTTCTCATTTTTTTTATTTTCATTAAAAGATTTTTTAATCGTCTCCTTTGCTCTATCCATAGCCCTCATAAATATATCTCATTGTAGGTTTATTTTCATTATCCACTAATCGAAAGACACGAACAAGATGGTCCATTACCTTTAATATGTAAACCATATGATTCCAAAAGGATGGCATTAAGATTATATCAATGGCTCTATTACCTTTTACTTATTTTGCTCGTTTACTTATCATTCATTTCTCAAAATTAAACATGTTTCTCATATTATGTTTTTAACGATGCACGCTCTGTAATGTCAAAAATGATGTAACAAATTGGATAATACCATATCTCACGAATTCTTTGTTGCCTATACATTCTCTTATCATGTTCAAAGTTCCAATATGATTATAAAGAAAAACAACAACAAAGATTGCCCTTTCTAATGTTTTCTTAATGTCCGAGATCTTTCCAATATCCTCCAACATTAAATCGATATAGTGTACCACACATGGAGTTCAATATAAGTGCTGTCTTTTTTATTCAAATAATTTACCTGAGATAAACGATAAAAAAATTTATAAGATTTAATTAAAGATAAAAATAAATAAAATAATAAAAAAAATAAAAAATAAATATTACCAGCTAATACATAATTGATTCCATTGTCGGTTATGACTTGGAGGACATTTTTTCTCCAATTTATTCTACAAACTTGTCAAGCAAATTATATATCTTGTCTTCAGATTTCACAAAAGATGAAGCATCTATTGACTTCACAAACATGGTTCCTAAAAAATAATTAACCATAAAATTAATTATACTCCTGCGTGTTCTGTCGGTCCAAACATTTGACATAATAGCAACTATGTGTTACTCATGATTCTTTATGACCCTTCAATAAATCATTTATATACTCCTATCTTTTTTTTTAACAATGGAACTCATATCTCATAATAACTTGGAGGCTTTAATCTTGTACCATATCTTCCAATAGCTTCAATCATCTCTTTAAAACTGTCTAGATGAGTGGTACTAAGTGGAAGATCAATCTGATAGAAGAAGCGAGCAATGTATTAAATTGTTCTTCGTCTTATTTCTTTATCACAAGCATCACTTATATTTGTTTGTCTTAATTTTAAATCTATTGCTTGTACTTGTTGCTTTCGTAATCCTTGAAACATATATAGATCCATCGGTCCCTTTTCCCCTTCTTAATAGTGGTGCTTATAACTTTTTTTCCTCTTTTGTCGTATATATTTTTTCCCACTTAGGTTGACATTTATGGAATAATCTTCTTCATCATCGCTGATATGTTCAACATTATCCTCTGATAAATTTTCATAAGATTCATTCTCTTGCATATTTTTCTCATTCATGTAAGTCAGCAACTCTTCTTTTACCTCAAGTGGACACTTCTTACAAGCTACTGTATTTTAAAAATTTTTACTATATGTTGTTTTGCACAAAAAATCTCACCACTAGTAGTCTTATCACAAAGTATGCACGTAACTGCATTAGGATCTTTAGGATACTTTAGATAATTGTACTTTCATACTATATCTTTTTTGATGTAATTGGGAAATTTATTAAGTTACTCTGTGGAACTCTAACATAATTTCAAATAAATAAGGATTAGTATTATTAAAATTTAAAATCAATAGAATATATTATTAATCTAATAAATAAAAAATATTGTTATTAGTATACTATTTAATAGTATACTGTTAACAATAAATTAATAATATACTGTTAACAGTCCATTAACAAGTATATTGTTAATATTTAATATACATTATACAATATACTATCAATATATTATTAAGTGTTAATAGTATACTGTAATATCTATGGATAATATATTGTAATATCTATGAACAGTATATTGTATATTTAATAAATATTAACAAGTATACTGTTAATATTTAATATACATTATATAATATATTATATATAATATATTGTTAAGTGTTAATAGTATATTAGCATTATACTGTTAATACTATACTGTTAATAATTAGTCAACTCAATAATATCCTATTAAGTGTTAATATCATTAGATGAGATGAGATGACGATCGAAGGCGAGAGGAGCGGCGGTGGCGGCGATGGCGATAGTAGTGACAAGCGAGCATCGGTGACGGCGGTGAAGAGAAACGATAGCAGCGATCGTGCTGGCGGCGTAATCCAAGCGACTGAAGCAAGCTCTCGGGCACTCGGGAGAGCGGAGCAGCGACGACGACGAAGACAGCAACAGCGACGGTGGCGAAGATAGCGACAACAACGAGATGTTAATCCCGATTCGAGACGAGGATTAGGGTTGAATAATGAGAGATATATAGCTACCTTAGTTGGTTCAATTAAACCAACTAACGTGACCGACCGAACCAGAGCTAAAAGCCTAGTTCGATATTGGATTAAACCGGGCGCTCACCCGAATCGCCCATCGCTTGGGCTGTGCGAGCACCCAGGCGGTGCCTCTTTGAAGCGAGGCGCTCGGGCCTCGCATCGCCTCGCTAGGCGAGCGCCTGAGTGCCAATTTAAATTGCTGAGTGAAAGATTATTATTTACAGGTGCCCTGCAAACCAAGTGTGACATGCCGTATAGTCTTTTTTTTTTCATATTAATATTATTGATATTTTCTCACATTATATATATATTTATATATATGTGTGTGTGTGTGTGTGTGTCCTTAGATCTATAAAATGAGAATTAGATCGTGATTAGATCACGATAATGAGATCGATTCACCTTTAAACATAAACTTTAAATAATCTCGATCGTAGTTTACTCAAGAAGAACATCGAGATAATCGAATAGACCAGTGTATTATATATTTGTCCATATGATAGAGGTGTCTTGTCTTATAGCTGCTCGTGTGGGGACACATAAGATACAGTACATGTGCTTATTAGAGAATGAGTTTACTGACTGATCCGCTTACGAAATAATAGATGATTGATGATACCTAACGTTAAAAAGCGATTTTGTAGTCCTAATTGTGGAACTAATCCTTAGACTTAAGCCATCAAGGATGTTTTATTTGAGTACTCATTTTATTGACGCCAGACTTATGGGTCTGAAAGTTCCAAATCTAGTACAACTAGTTATCGGGATTGATAGCCAACCTTATGAAGTCAATTGAGTACCAATAGATGATCGTCCACTCGAGATATTATGAGAGGAATATCTCATGTGTTCTTGTTTAGGCAAATCCCTAACCATGATCATTCATATTGAGAGAGAGTTCTCCGAAAGAATCTGATTAGAGCGAGATTGGGATGGATTCCGTATGAGGCTTGACAATATCATGCCCAATACAATCTATTAGATATTAGATGGATGAGAGACTATAGATACACGGTAATTGAGGACAGACAGGTTCAATGGATTAAATCCCCTGTAACATTTGGAAATATGGCATGGTGGCCTAACATGTCCATAATCGATGAGTTGTTTATTGAGTCAGAAGAAGTTCTAACTAGTGCAACTCACAGCCAACTCAGTATTGGGCCTAGAGGGTCACACATGTAGTGAATGTTGCGACGAGTAGATAATTTGATATGAGTAATCTAATAATCCCCTATTTCATTGGATGAGACCCAGTATTAGAGATAAATTGATGTTAATTAGATAGAGATCCAATAATCTAAGATGTTATAGATTAAGATCCAACTCCTACTAATTAATGATCCATTAGGGTTTAAGAGGCTCTCTATAAATAGGAGGAAAAGGCGACCAAGAAAGTGATGGGCTGCACTTTTGGCCGCCCCTTCCTATTCTCCTCCCTCCCTTTTTTTCTCAACCAACCACCCCTCTCCTTGGTGCGTGAGGACAACGAAGAAGAACGGGCTTGCTGCAAGGTGGTGAGCTGAGAAGAAGGTATGCAAAAGCTGCGAGCTTTCTGCGCTGCATGGGACAAGCATCGTCTCTTTTTCCACTGCGTGTATACCGCTAGAAATGAGGACATCTGACCTCCTTCATTCACTCCTTTGGATCTGAATTTTTTAGGGATATACGATTTCCCTAGGCAAAATATCTAACACATGACGCACATTATTTTTCGGCTTTGCAATTTTTCGTGCACCAATCATCGCACGATGACATGAGAAACGTGGGAGGCCTTCTTGTTTTGTTTTCCGCTATACATTATATATCAAGTTTCCCAACAACTACGTCCATCGTGTGAACCACCGCTATAGAGGAGTTCACGAGTGGTCCTTCATTTATGGACTAGGATCTACGATCTTAAGGGATATATGAGTTTCCCTATGTGAAAACGTCTCACACCCCTTATGAAGTTTTTTATTTTACAAGATTTATGATCCCGATCATCACATGAGAATCCGATAAATCTATTTTGGGAAACCAATTTTATTTTTATTTTTTCGTTATGCATGTCATGTTCCGAACGATTTCCTTATAAGCTTGTCACGGTATAAAGCCACCAGTAGACTATGCCTCGCTAAGGTTTAATCTAAACCATAATGGACCCGAATGAGGACGTCAAACCTTTAAGCGGGGGTGATTGAAACACCCTCAATTAATCATATATCAAAAGTGGGCAAGCTTAGGTCCTATCATCAACAATCTCCCTTCCTGCATCTCACTAGTAACGGACATCTTTTCTCAACATATAAATTACAAAAATAACTTCATCTTCACTTCAATCCTTACATACTCAAATATTCTTTGGAATATTCTTTCAGGATTCACAGTGAGTAATCACTTAGTAACTATACCTTTATAGTTTTATTTATATAAGCATATATTATGTCATGTATATAGTACTTTAAAATAGTCAATAAAATATATTTAATGGTAAATATTTCATCCTAACAGAGCATATGTAAAAAATAAAGAGAAAAAGTTCTATGTTAAAATAATTTAAAATACTTACATACACTTGTAACAAACATAGCAAATTCATAAACTTCTACTCCTCATATCATAATATATACATGCACTCTCATACCACATGTCATCATAATATATACTTGCACTTTCACACCATACGCAGAATGACTCCTATGATTCTTTATGACCCAAGTGATGCTTCATTGAAGCGCATCGCCCGACCACTATGTAAGGCGCTCAGGCTTCACCTTGCCTCACTCTAGCACTTGGGCAAGCGCTCGTGTACCTTTTTAAGTCACTGATTAAAACACTATCAAATAATAAAAGAAACAAAATTATTTTGATTACGGTTCAACAAAAAAAAAATCCTTTAAAATTAGCATGCATTTGATAAAAAATTGCATTCACAATCTTGTTTGCATAAGCAGCTAATGTGCACTGTCATATGAGGGGGGGTTGCCTAAAACAGTCAAAAGATGCATTAGATACCCGTGACTGCCATGGAGCAAATTAAATCCATCTTCTGGATACCAACCAGTAAACAAAAAGAGTAAAAATTCAGCTAATATTAGATTTTTGATGAACAAGCGTACATGTTCTGTTGATGGGTCCTCCCAAGTGCTTCATGGAAGATGAATTTGCATGAAGAAACATATATCGTCATGGCCGTCATCCTCTCGCTCCATTCACATCAGACTACAAATAACTTTCTGAAAGAAAAGAAAACCATGAGCGCACACCCAACAAATGGAAATATCTAACAATAAACAACTCAAATATAAAACGATAACAAATTCAAATTAGAACCATAACATATGTATTACAATATTCAACTGTGTTCAGTGAAGATTTGTGACACTTATGGCCAATAAGCTACCACATTTTTCCTCCTAAAATTATTGATGATACCTAAGTGTTGTTTTCTCCTCTTCATAGACAACAAAGTTCATAACCAACATTGTGCCTTCACCACTTGCTATTTTCAGAAAAAAAAAAGAGAGGATTCCCTACTGGTGAAACAAACCACAAGACCATATGAGAAGCTGTGCAGTTACAGCCGAAGGGAGCAGATTCCTCAAGGAAGCAAACTCTATCGGGAAATAACAACACATTTAGCTGTGTTCAATGCTAAATGCAGACAAATCTCTTTCCAAAGTTCACATTCAATAATTAAAGCAAAGTTCCATTCTCCTACTATTGTAAGGAAAGAAAAAAAAATTTAATTGGCAAAAGAGATTGGCAATAGAGAAAGACATCAAATGAATAGGTCAGAAGCCCACAAATGCCTCAAGATATGGCGATAAATCAGCTAAAATAACCTACAACAAGAAGCACAAATTGTTTCGTCTACATGTCAGTAGAGGTTACAGGTAGAAAGTCCCTTATGGAGCGTCACTATCTAATTTCATTTAGTGTTGAAAAATCTAGAAGATAAATCACATGAGATGTTAATCTCACCATGACTGAGCATTTAGTGCTGGGAAGACCATGAGCATGATGAGAAAGCAAAACAAAATCCACAGCAGAATACCAACAATATTGCATCAGGGTGTCGGCTAGATATACTCTAAACTGTATTATCAGTATACAAAAGTATAAGGTATGTTATTTGACTCAATGAGTTGCAACACAAATCGATTTTCACCAATATAAAACCTTAGATCATATCCATAATGGCTTCAGCTACAAAATAATCATTTATGTAGTCCATAATTAAACAGATTTCTCACGTAAGTTGTAATTTTTTATAGATACATACGAAGTCTACAATCGTAGACTCATTCAAGAAACCTCTGCTGGCGCTGCACAAAAAACTTCAAAAAGCATCAAAATATTGTTGGAGTTGGTTAGACTCCATCACAAGCAAGCCAGCGATCTGAGCATGAGTTGACTCACGACAGGAGAATCGGTCTGACAATAGGCTGAAAGGATTAAGGTTGCTGCAGAAAAGATCCAAGTTGCTGAATTCTAATTGCCCAGTTTGAGTCTTCACATCGATTAGATTTTAGTCATATTAGGTCAATAAAAAGATCTTCTTTCTTGTTTTTTTTTCCTTCAATTTTATAGATTATTTCATTATATTTCTATCCTGCTTCAGAGAGAAAGTTGTACTTATTGCCTTCTCCATACCTAGATTGGAGTCCAACTGACAAAAAATAAAAGAGAGAGAGAGAGAGAGAGAGAGAGAGAGAGAGAGAGAGAGAGAGAGAAGAAAAAAACAAAGATAACAATCGGATGGTTCTATAATTTAAAAGAGCACCAACTAGACTCGAGTTGCTCACCAATTGCCATCCTAGAAAGTAGGAAGCTGGTTTTTACACTTACTATACATTTCCAAGAGCCCCATGTTCCATAGATTGATCTGGATGGGCACAGCAAAAATGGTAGGCACCAGGGAAGGACATCTTGTGCATGGAAGTGCCTCGGTAACAGATTGAATGCCATGGAATACCAAAGTAGATAAAGCAGTTTAAACATCAATTCTAAATAACCATATTCAAAAAGGCTTAGTAAAAAGATTTGAACTTCAAGCTTCTAGCACAAATTCTACATTTAGATTTAATTATTTTACCCTCCCCACAGAGTAGCAGGTTTTCTGCTCTCACAAATGCCTAGTGACTTGAAATTAATTGTGAAATCAAAGTGATACTGATACAAAATCAGAGAAAAGGGTTACCGCTACGCTACATCGACACGAATGAACAATCAATAAGAACGTTCTACGGTAATAACAAGATGACCATCTCTACTTATATATTGATGTCTCTTAATGAACAAATAAGCTACATCGACACGAATGAACAATCAATAAGAACGTTCTATGGTAATAACAAGATGACCATCTCTACTTATATATTGATGTCTCTTAATGAACAAATAAGATATAAACACAACGGAGATCCCAATTCACGGGAGGCATATGAAGCATGACAGTACCTCGGGCAGGTTAAAATTAAAGAACAAATCTCTTACCAGTATCCGATCGCTTGGCACGCTTGATCTTTGCAAGCTGCAGCTGTGACTCCACAATGATCTGCATCGTCTGGAACTCCAGCGCCTTAGCGAACTCCATCCGCTGCTTCTCCATCTCCATCATCTGTCCCTGCTTTGCCCCCTCCACCCTCTCATATATGTCCGCAAACCTCGTGATTGCCCTAGCCAATTCCCGGATCCCGTTGCCTTCTTCGCCCCTTCCCCTCTTCCACCCCCTTCTTGATCCCGATGACGATTTCGACAGTGACCCCAATCCCTCCTCCTCCTCCTCCAAGTTGGTCTCAGCCGCTGCGGCTGCTGCGGCGGCCGCGCGTCTGAAAAGGGGGTTGTCCACCGGGAACCAGGCAGTGGCCGACCTCTTCCCCCTCGGCTCTGCTGTGGGCTCCTTGCGGTGGGAGGAGAAGGGCACAGCGAGAGGCCGCGAGGCAGAGGATTTCTTCGCGGCGGCCGAGAGAGGGGAGGATCCGATGAGGTCGTCGAGGCGGGAGAAGAATTGCCACTGGCTCTCGGCGCCGACGGCGATCCGAGCCTTTTCGGCCTTGTACTTCTTCTTCAGGGTGTCGATCCGGTTCTTGCACTGGACGTCGGTGCGAGGCGGGCGCCGTCCGGCGCAGCGGCTGGAGTTGACGGCGTCGGCAACCTCCTGCCAGTGCTTCTGCCGGAGGTTCCCGCGGTTGAGCTCGACGAAGTGGTCGCCCCATGCGTCCAACAGCGTCGACGTCTCCCCCTCGCTCCAGCAGTCTTCCCGGTATGGCATCCCCGGGTTCGGCGACCTCGCCAGTGCCGATGTCTCTTTTCCCTCCATCTTCCCGTTCCCAGACGCTAATTCCCTTCTCTCTCTCTCTCTCTCGGCCGCTATCTCTTCCTTCTCTCTTTGGTTCTGTTGTTATTAATTCGAGGTGGTTAGGGTTTGACGGAGGAAGGGAGGGAGGGAGAGACGAGGTGAGGCAAGTAAAAGAGTCGGCGAAAGGCGCCGGCTGAAGGGGGGCGGGGACACGTGAAGGTCACGTGAGAGCGTGGACCGCCGGCGGCTACGCGAGCGACGACGTTGGCGCTCGATCAGGGGTGGGTGAAGCGGGGGCCCACCCCGACGGAGCATCGCCGCCGTTGGTTCGGTTGCCGCGGGTGGATATTGACCGACGGCGGAACGGACCAGAACAAGCCCTCGTATTCTCCGTCGGACGCAACGCATCGTGCTCCATTTCGTGTCGAGGATATCCGCGATACTAAAAGGGAAGAGCGACTTCGTACTGTAGTTACGAAAGTACCCCTCTAGATAGGATGCATATGGGGGGCACAATAGGAATAAAAAGGAACCGATGGTTGGATATGGCATTGCGAATCGTATCAGACCGCCCAATACCGTCTAATGGACGGCTTGTTTTCGAGCCCATGGGCTTTAGGAAGAGATTGGCCTACTGACCAATGAGACAAATCTACTTCATCAAACAAAACCTCCTCAACTTCCAACTCTGTTCTTTCTTTCTTTTTTTTTTTTGAGAAAAATATTGTTGTTGAAGAGCAAGCAAAACGCTTATTGCATGCATACAATGGAGCATAATGAAAAATCTGGAGGCCAGCCAATCATCTTTCCAGGTTTGGGTGGTCCTTTGGTATTCTTAGCGTAAGTCTTTTATATATATATATATATATACAATCAAAGCATCCCCCAACATAGTCATATTGATTCCTTATACTATAAATGCATCTATCAGGGATTATTAAAAAAAGAAAAAAAAAACAAACATGTTTGATGCGATCAAAGCATCCCTTTTCACTTGAAGTATTTGTTAGCAGAGGAAAAAAAATCAAATTCGTAAACACATATAACAAACATTTTGCTTCTAGATTTTGACAAGCCCTTCACTAATCATAATTGGAGTCAAATGTTATGATTATTATTTTCAATTAATCAAAACTCAAGATGCAAATTTCAACCAGCATCTACTGGACATGCTATGATAACTTCCATGATGATAAAGAGGTTAGAAGAAGATCGGTACTATAAAAAAAAAAAAAAGTTTTCTTCATGTTTGTCTTCATCATCAACTCAACCAACTAAACTTGAACTTTTAAATGCTAAAGTTGGGATACGAGGCAGAAATATATTTTTTTTATCCTTAGGTAAAATTAATAATAATCAAATCGACCTTTTCCCCTCCATTTCAAGCACGATAGTACTCGGAAAAATAATTCGAGCCGATCGCTTTTGTCATGTAGGATCAACAATCAAAACGTGCCGTATGATACTAAAAAATGAATGGGCAAAATGAAACTTATTACAATTTATATTGTTACCGAAGACTCGCATTCATGTCGTGGGAGGAAAGATGGCTGCTTACACGTAACTACGTGTGTGAGTCTGTGTGATGAAGGAAGGACAAATACTTAAGCACCCCTCCTCCCTACCTTGCTTGGAACAAGATTCCTTACTACTTGTTGTCCTTGTGGCTTGTTTGTTCGTTTGTTCTATCTGTGAGCTGCAGCCAAATAATTGGCACAATAGATAGTGAAATCTAACAGTCCTTAAAAGTGACAAAGAGGCAGTACCGTAGAACAATGATTGTGCCACTCATTTATTGCATTCCAACACTGCACAAAAGGTTTAGCGCGTGGGACGGATCGTGGGGTCCTCCTTCTGACAATATTCTCTGATCCTCGCTGCACACACTCCCACACCTCCCCCTCTCTCTCTCTCTCTCTCTCTCTCTCTCTCTCTCTCTCTCTCTCATATCATATACTGCAAATCCCACCGTGCTTTCTGGCAATTACAGTTCCAAAGGAGGAGTGAACACAACACCTAGTTTTATCTACCTACAACAGGGTAAACGCGGAAGGGGGGAAGGAAGATGTGGATAAGAGAAGAAATAACAAATGACATCTCTGCTGAGAGACACCATGACAAAAGAATGGTGAGAGGAGAAGGAAATGGAAAACAACACATCATGGAATGCTCAGAGATCAATGGAGACCTCAGAGATGCTCTCCAAATGCGGCCGCCACACCCCCACCCTTCCTCGCCGCCTGTTCTTCTGCGCTGACGCCTTCTCCTGCAGAACCTCCGGTAGCAGCCTCTTCTTGTCGTTGGAAGTCTCCCAGCTGCCTTCTCCTTCCTTGCCCACCTTCTTCTTCCAACTCTTCCTCTTTGTCGCCGACGTCGTCGTCTGTGTCACGGTCTTGTCCGAAGACACCACGGGCATGAGGAAGTAGATCTTGCCTCTCTGGAGCTCGGCGCTGGGCGGCAGTATCACCGCCTTGGGGGACACGACGCCGTCCAGGGACGCGGAGGGCGGCTTCCGGAGGACGTGCTTGGGGTAGGCCCGCATGACCTCGCCGGCGCTGATGCTGCCGCTGATCTCCTCGACGCGCCCGCTCGCGTGCACGATGCGGACCACGTCGAGCCCGCCGCAGGGGAAGATGCATGAGATGCAACACCTTATGGAGTCCTTCATGTCTCCTTTCTCTCTCCCTCTCCTGCCTCCTTCCTCAAGTTCACTGTGGTGAACAAGATGGGAAGCAAGATGGCAATTCCAAGAGTAAACGTAGAGAGGATGATACTTCACTACGTACCCCCTCTCTCTCTCTCTCTCTCTCTCTCTCTCTCTCTAATATTACTCGAGTTCTTGATATGTGACTGTCTGGTTTACTGAAGAGGAGGAGATAAGAGGGCAATTTAAAGAAGGGAGGTGAAGAGGATATGTTTGAATGTGGAATTGCATACTTATCCCTCCAAGTTTAAGTTTTGCATATATATCCCTGTAATATTCAAACACATGAATATTATAATTAATTGTTATTATTCGACTCTCATATAATGCTTAAAGTATAAACTTAAATCATCATATAATGTTTAAATTATAGTTGACATTAGTAACTTCCGAAAGCTTTATTATGATGGTAATTATTAATAATAAACTTAAATTTCTTTTATGGATATTAACAAAAAAGGGTGGATCTTGATATGTCAAGTGATGATTATGACTGTTCCAAAAATAAAAATATATAAATATATATTAAAAAATATTTCGTTTGTAAAAGAAATACCCAACCAGAAGAAGGAATAGAGGATTCTATTATTTCTTTCAAAAAAAATTATAAGAGGATGCATGTTAATGCTACATTAAAATTTAACGAAGTAAATATGTTATTTTAAAAATGACAAAGAATTGATAGGTAAAATATTTTTTTGTTTGTATATAATAATAATTATCTTAATATATATAGACAAGGAGAGGTGTGGATAAAATTCCCACTGCATGACATGATGGCAATATCATGGATTGCTCATGTCCTGCTTTTGGTGGGGTGAGATGGAAAGGGGCGGTGGGGATGGATATGTGGATGACTGACTCGCGGATGGGATGGGATGGGATGGGATGGGATGGGACGGGATGCAGGCTTTTCTAATTAATCGCCCCCTCTGACTGATTCCATCATACGAGCGAGCTCACACATTCCGAGGCACATCATTGTGATGGGACCCGCCCACACAACCCGCCACCGAGGAGCTGAGTCCCGACTCAGCCCACGACTTTGTTGGTTCCCCCCCTCCCCCGGTCGTGACTTCAGTCGTTGGTCGCGGTGGTACTTCATAGTTTTGCATTTTGGATTTATTTTTTATATTAAAAATAAAAATAAATTTGGGTTCAAGTATTTTAGGCAAATGATTTTGATTAATAATCGAGTGGTAAGAAATAATAACGTGTAGATACCAGATTTGTCCTTTATAAACAGTCCAAGGATTAGATATTTCATTGTCAATAATTGATAATAGTTCATGTTTATTCTCAATCAAATTAATAAATTCCTTATTGACTAAGCAAATTAGATAGAGATGAGAATTTAAAACATCAGCTGTAATAGAGTGTTTTTATAGGAGTATAGAAAGCTTACATAAAAATATGCTGCTGGTGGACTGGTGGAACCTGAGGTTATCAACCTATGTATGCCGATACATTAATCATCGAAATGCATCAAACAAAGTCATTAGTATTTGATTTAAGAAAGAGTTGCCAAAGAAACAATTTTCCTTTCAAAACTTCTAAAACTTTTAGGAGAAATGTTTCACTTTTTTTTTTTTTTAAAGTCCTTTATGACTGTACAATTCCAAAGCTTCTTTTGACTTTTTGTTGAACAGTGTTTCTCTTTTAAACATATCATCCCATCCTATGAAGAATGATGATAACTTTCAAAAGAATGCATCACTGTCTTGCTTACCTTCACTTGGCTTCACATGGTACACATTTTTGAACTTGGGGGGGGTGGGATATGATAAGATCTTGGCATCTGTATCAACCCCACCAATCTTTGCTTTTGTATTTGCAGCAAGGAGAGAAAGAGAGAGAGAGAGAGAGAGAGAAAAAGAGAGAGATGTCATGCATTCCCATCCATCATTCACCACAGGCACCCAAAAAAAAAAAAATGGCCACATACTCCTGCTTTAGGAAAATTCTCTGCAACTTCTGCTCTTGGCATCAATGTCAAATGACAAGCACATTTATCCCCACACAGATCCCATGATAGACTTATCCACTTGTCCTCATCTCATTTATTCTTCTCTCTCTCTCTCTCTCTCTTCATATAGATTGAATCCATGCATACTAATATCCTTTGTCTTTAAAGTTTGTTCCGGTGTCATCTTATGAGAAACAAATGTGGCACAAGTCTTCCAAATGACCTTCTTCGTTCTACCTTTGTGAGAGTTTACACACCTAATTTTGTCATTGTCATTAGGTTGCATATTGCAAACGTAATAAATAGTGCACATATATGGCAAGATTATTAAGCTTATATATGATATAGTAAAAACTTATATACGTTTCTATGCTACTCTTTAGGACATTATTGAGGACGAGGATGACCTTAATATAATGGCAAGATTATTTTTATTAATATCGAAAATTAAATTAAATCACATATTAAAAGATTAGGTTATGAGTTTTATTTTTTAGTTAACGTCAAACTCTTGGTTTTAATATTTCAGTCAAAGTCAGAGTAATAATTAGAGATAAAGAAGGATCTAAAGTAGAGAGAGACACAAGACTTTTAAAACATTAAGAAAGTATAAATGGTTATGATAATAAATAAAAATTCTTATTTTTTTGGATCTCGTTTCTGTTGATCTTCTATATGCTATCACCCTTTCAAAGATTGAATAACGAAAATATATATATTTTTTATTTATAGTGCTTGGCAAAATAATGATAGGAAGAACAACAGATGAATACTTCAATCATATAGAAAACTTCCATCATATCCTCGAAGGAAGAGAAGGAAACGGGGGGGGAGGCGGGGGAGAGGAAAAAAAAAAGGAGGGCCTTTTTAAGACTGTTGCCTTTTTGTGAGCAGGTCAACTTTCTCAGGTACGGCAGTCATTTCAACAGTGGCGAGGGGAAAGGGATGGCGAGTCTCTCTCTCTCTCTTTTCTCTGAGAGCTGCACTGTTTGATATCCCCCGTTCAGATCTCTCGAAAAGGTCGTGGTAGTGACTGCTGTGCGTGGCCTTTCGGTAGTGCGCCTCGACGTGCCCGGGGATCGCGTTGGATTGAGGTTGGAGGGGACGCCGCTGATGGGTGTCAGCCATGGCGTCGCTCCGTTTCAAAGGAGAGATCATGGAGTAGGGAGGGAGGGAGGGAGGGAGGGAGGGGGAAGAGAGGCCTCCTTGTTTGGGCTCAAACAGGGTCTCGTGTTTAAACGGTGGATCCCATCGTTCGACTCGAATCAGAGTGAAGCTCCATGGGACAAGTGGAGGAAACGCGTGTTTCCTTGCCTCGACCACAACAGGCGATCTGTAGGCGCCCTGCGGCAACGACGTCTGAGGCGGGAGAGCTACACGTGATGTGTCGAGGAGGCCCACGCTGCATCCCACCCCGACTGAAGTTACGACTGTATGGGAGACGATGTGGGCCAGTTAAGTCACGACTTTAACTTCAGATCCTTCCCTTCCCTTCCCTTCCCTTCGACGCTCCACCTCTTCCTTGATGACCCTGGGTGGGTCTTTTGCCGGAGCCTCTCTTTGCTAGCAATCATTGCTCGCAAAAGGCGGCGGTGTGATTTTGATCGACTGCAATGCAGTGATCTGCATGTATAATATCTATTTGATGGTCGGAATAAGAACGGTGTGTTGATCACAGCACAGCACAGCACAGAGACGAATGCTTGGCAGCCATGGATTCAACCAGGAGACGATAAGAACCTGTGGAGTTAAAGTCACGTACGCATCTCCAGCTTTTGTATCATTCTCTCTTCCTAGCTAGCTTCTTCTCCCTGTCTGGACATGACTCTCACTGTAGACCTCCATCATTGTCTCTTCATCTTTCTTTCGTGCAGGATCATTTCATCAAGATGATGACAGTATGAATGAGCAGGGAAGAGAAGAGGGAGATTGCCCTAAGTATGATGATGGCTTTCGTTTTTGTGTGTTCTTTCCCTCAAAAATAGAACTTCAAGGTTAGATATTATTTTATGACATCAAATCCGTGCTATTCCTTCTCTCTTCTGCTTCTCGTACTCCGAAGCTATCTGTTTCTTGTTTCATGCATTTGTTGATCATCTTCTTCCTGTTTGTGAGGAAGAGTGATGGTGTTCTTGGGTATGGGAGCTGTCGGACGTTGGTGGTATCATAAAAATCTTCAATACTTTTTTTTCTTCTAATATGTATCAAATATTTATCAATAAAATGTAAACATAAATTTTATAATATTTTATTATTATATATAAAAAATAATATTAAAAATTAAAATTAAATAGTAATAGATCAAATATATGAAGTATACTTTTTGATACTATTCAAAAAGATTTTATCTAATATGTAAGCATATTGTCAGATTCAAAAATTATAATAATATCAAAGAAAATTTAAATTACTTTTCTACTATCTTCATATTATTCATATAGGATTACTATAAGATATGGATTAGAGTAAAAAAAAATCTATAATATCTTAATGACATATTATTTTGTCCCTAGAGGTTGTATTATTTTATAGTCAAGAGCAAAGATCTTCCATAATTAATTAAGAGAGTCTCTCTTATATAATTTTCTAAAAAACTCTATCATAATCAATCTTCATTTCTATTGGTCGATAACAATAATCAAAATCTAATTATATCTATAACATATCTTATGTAATTAGATAGAGTACCAATTAACCATAGTAAGATATGAACAAGATTCAAAATTAAAATAAAAATAATTGAAAAATAATTTTATTTAATTAAATTTTGAATTTTTAAAAAAATTATATTTGCACACTAATTTTGAAAAACAAGCCAATAAGTCTACTAAATTTGGCTTGTTATGATAATCATATTAGCACGTTCAATTATAATATATATATATAATTTTAATTACATAAATAAGAATGACAATTATAATATCTATTCAAATATGTATTATTATATCTTTTATGGATTGTTCACAAACCAATTATATGAACATATTCTTTTAAATACTTTAGGTTATAACTCATAAGTTAATGGATTGATAATCAATAAAGTGAAATTCAAGTTAATTTCTTATAGAAGAAAATTACTATAATATGTCATAATATATCTTTAGCGGCTTAATAATTGAATCTGACCACACCAAGCCTTGAGATAAAATTTATAATTATAAAACTTAATTAGTAACATCAAAACATGCAACAAGATCAATTTTTATTTATTGATAATATAATAATACATTAATTTATATTTTTCATATAAATTACTCTTTCAACTAATAAACATAAAATATAAAGTTGACTTTCGATTATCAAGGTAATTTATAGATTCAACATATGAAAATATCATCATTTTAATTTGATTTATTTTCATATATGTGAGCATATCTTTGTAGTCTTTTAGCATTTTATTTCTAGATAACTCTAATAACTACAAAATTGATATTTAATCTAGTATAAGAATGAAAATATGATAGACTTCCAATTGTGTATACATAATAAATATATTTTTGTATCTGATTCTTTTTTAAGTTATTTTAAAACACTTATTTTAATTAAAATTTTTAATTTTATCATTTACTAAATAAAGTTATATACTAAATCTTTCTGAGACTCAATCAGTATATCTTTTGTGATAAAATCCTAGTAATATTTAAAATCTATCCTTAAATATTTTAATAGTAAAAATATAAGATACCTCATTCATATCAATCATCTTAAATTCTTAATAAATTTTTTTCACTTAGTACAGTAAACCTAGATCACTACTACTAAATAAAATATTATCAATATATAAACTAATATAATAAACTAACACCCACTAATGTTTAGATATAAATATTAATCAATAGTATTTTTTTAAATATAAAAGAATTAATGGTATCAAGAAAATCTATATAAGGTTTACTTAAGGATATAAATGGATTTCCTAAATTTATATACAAAATTTTATATTTTTTGATTTTCTCTATGAATCATTTAGATTAATCCATATAAATGTTTATCCCCAATAAAAAAACTTATTTTCACATATATATGATGTACCTCAAAATCATCATGAGTCACCAATGTTATTACGAATCTTAATGAGTTTCTTTAAAAAACTAAAAAAACAGGTCAATGTAATTTTATGAGTAAAACCTTTGACTATAAATCTAGCTATTATAACGTTCAATTTTTTTTAGTTATGTTTATATAACATACTTTTTTATAGTTATTGGGTAATTTGACGAGTTCTTATATACTATTTTGGTTCATTGTTTTAAACTCTTCTTTTATTGTATTATAATATTTTTCAGAATAATTACTTTTACTAATTTATGAAAATAATGAGAGATCTTTTTTATTCTTATTTCATAATATAATTACTATAAATATATTACATAATAAGAAAAATGGTAAGTTTATTTTTCTCTTAAAATATTTTCAAAATTATCAATTGTGATTATTCTATAAGCTCGTTAGTGATGACATCAACATCATATAGATGTTCATCAATATTATTTTACTATTCACCTTCATCAATTCTTTCAGTACGTTGAGGAACAACAATCTCTTGAAAATGATAAAAGAATATCAACCTATATATGTTAATATAAAGATTAAATTTTAGATTATTATTCTCATTAATTCACCATTTTTAAAAAAATTTTGTATTATCAAACTTAATTATCCTTATACTATGAATACAATAATAAAATCTATATTATCTCTTGGATTTTTCTAGATAAATAATAAAATATTTAAAAAATAATTCTTGAATTTAATTTTTTATGTGATTTAAATATTCTTATCTCTATAATACAATCCCAAATATGTAAATCTCTCAAGTTAGATTTTCTATTAGTTCATAATTTCAAATGAATTGATATAATTAACTTACTAGGAACCATACTCAAGATATACATAGTTATCCTCAAATCTTCTTTACACATTAATTTGGATATAGAAGACTAACTTATCATACTTAATCATATCCATAAGCGTATAATTTTGTCGTTAAAAAATCCTCTGCTATTGTAACACATCTAGTAAGGTATACTAAGTACAAGTACCTCACTTTTTAAGAAATATAACAAATAAACTAAAATTATGATCATGTTATTCATACCTATCAGAAAACTTATCAAACTTTTCAGATCCAACAAATTTAACATTTTTATCTAATTATTTTTTAATCTTATTTATGTATAACTAAATTTGTTAATAGCCTGAGGCCACATATATTCATATATTAATAGATAATCTATAAAAATTATAAAATATCTATCTCCACTAAAATAATAAATATTTAGTGATCTATAGATAAAAGCATATAAAACCTTAAGGAGTTTTTGAAAGTATGTTTCATTCAATATTTAATTACAAAACCATTAGAAACTTAATATTCACATAATTATGTACAAACCATCATATAGAATTCAAAATTTAATTTTTATTAAATCATAGATATATTAAATTTACAATCATCAAAACAAAACTGATATCTTGATAATTCTATATAAAGAATTTAAATATTTAGAATTCTATAAACATAACATCTGATAAATCATCTTAGACATAAGCGATAAATATCAACTACTATTGCTTTCATTTTAAGATGATTTCTTGTAACGATGATTATTTTATATTTTTAACATTTTGAATTAAAATAAATCTATATTATTATTAGAATCAATCTATCAAGTACTAGAAATGAACTCTTTAATGTTTGATTTAAAACTTACATGTTTCCTTTTTCAAACTAACCCCTATAGTCTATCTTTACATGACCTTTTTTGTCACAAAAATAGTACCTTAAAATTTTCTTTTATGAGTGTAGATAATATTTATAAACTTAAGTGATTTACGTTTTAACTTTTTTCTATTATCATCAACTCTTTGAGTAGTATCCAATATCTTTATGAGTATTTCCTACTTTAATCTCAATTATTTCTTACCACATATATAAGTCAGCTTATTTAAGTTTCGTTTATCCTTAATTTTATTATAGTAATTTTTAAATAGGTCGAACTAAATAAAAAATAAGATTAAGAATAAATTATATAAGAAATAACTCAACTCAATTCATGTCTAATATTCTTGAGTTTATAACATAGTCAATAATATTAAGGATTTAATCTTAAATTTCTCAAATACTATCATACTAAATTTTAATTAATTTTTAATTAATATGTCAGTCAATGACTTATCAGTAAATTTAATTAATTTTTAGATATTCAAGTGCACTAAGTTTTTTAGATCTTTTTTGATTATTTATCTTAATTATTTATCTTAATAGTTATGTTAGTTATCCTTTCAACTAGTCTAATTAAGGTCTAATACACTCAATATAAATTATATATTCTGAAGCCATGTATAATAATTTAATCTTAATAATATAGGGAATAATTATAAGAATATAATGATGCAAGTATTACTATAATAAAATAATATACTATTAATACTTTGAGCTTTTTAAAAAATATTAAACTATTGATCTGATATCTATTTTACCTTTTGGTAAAATATTGCCATATTTAGTGTTCATTTAAAATTATTTATGATAGGCTAATATCATCCTCACAGAATATTGTTACTAAATATACATTTCTAAACTATAAGGATATAGTTTCTTAAATTAGATTCTCCTTTTGGATTATCTATGTGATAGTGAATATTATTTTCTTAATATCATGTAGGACTAATTATTTAATATTTATAATTTTATAAATTATTTTCTTAATGTTATCTAGGATCACTTTTGGTAGCTATAACACCAATGTAATAATATAAATATAATTTAAAATATCTTATAAATGATAAAATATTTATTATAATTCATATCTCATAAGCCTACTATTAGTTAGATAAAACTTAGGGATCTAAGTTATAAATAATATTCACCAAATTTTTTCAATATAATGTATGTTGAAATAATTCAATAATAATCATAATCATTATTGAACATTAATCAGCATAATAATTATTAAACATTAATCATGATAAATCATAAATAATGTTTTTATGTACAAATAATTTCAATGTGAATAACCAAAGAAATATCTAAGAATAATAATTAGATTTTTATTTATCACATACATGTATTTTATCAATATATCATATGAGACAACTATAAAAAATCATCATTTATATTTTTAAAATTTTACATAGATTCATAAATGAAACCAATCAATTCTATTTAATTGGGGAGAACTAGAATTAGGTTAAACATAAGCCTGATTAAGTTAGTCAAAAATTAAAAATCATGAATGGATCAAAATTTGACATTTTCTTAATTTGATCAAAACTTGATTGATCAAGTTTTATATCCAATCAAGTAGTCAAAATAAAATCATGATTAAGTTTGATCAAAATATTTGGCTGAAATAAATTAAATTAGTGAGTTTTATAATTAAGGCAATAAATTATTTTTCTATTTTTCAAGGGAAAAAGTATAACTTTAAGTGAGATATATAATGAAAATATCTTATTTTTGATGGGCATCACTAAAAAGTAAATTTAAGGATATAGGTTAGAATTGTTTGATTTTTAGAGAATAAAATTATCTTTTATTAAACCCTGAATCCTCAATCGCAATTGTCGCTGCTATGTTCCACTATACCCACATGCATGGGTCAGCAGCGTAGCTACCATCCATTGCCTACGTGCCACTTGTGGTGGTATGACTCTTCTCACATGGTTGACCCTTAACCTCAATAGGCACCACACTATGCTATCGCATTCCTCACCCGTGGAACGCTTTTGCAGTGCATTGTTGATCGAGTGTCTCCAACCGATCATCCCACTGTGTGATCATGCACATGTGCCAAACAACCCTCATGATTACTATAATGCACAATTTTGCCCATATGTCCATTGCACAACTATTAGGAATTAAGGCTTTCGGTGTCCAATTGATATCGACTGCAACTAGCAAATGCCACAACGACATTATTGTAGTCACCACAAGCTGTGATGCTATTGTAACCACACGCCACGACATTATTATAGTCACCACAAGCAAGGTAGGCCATCCATCACAAGGCTACTGCATATTAGCAACCATGCATGCAATTGCCATCAACTGTCTAACCCCATGGCGCTTCCACTATGTTTGCAATCACGGTCAGTGATTGGGTTGACGACCACTAGAGATCATCACCCTAAATAATATTATTATCGACAATAAACTGTCAATAGTGGTCCATCGATTAAATACAAAGAACATAGTATCACTTACAAGTAGAGTACATGATAGATTAGATAGAAAAATAGATCATTTAAATATTGTAAATCATATTTGAATAGCACTTTTTTTATAAATGAAGGGTGCTAATAAGTATATTTAAATATAAAATAAGTATAAAATATCTTTATGATTTAAAATATTTGATTTTAAAACATAGCTCTTATATTAATTATAAGTATAAAAACTATAATATGGTATTGTTATGTGAAAATCTTTAAACTTAAAGATTAATATCAAATAAAAATATATAAATATGTAATATGTATATTTTGATATTAGTCAAAAAAAAGTCTTTATTTGATCTGTAGGGGTGTCATTGTTAGATTTAAAAATTATAGTGATATAGATCTATAAGAAAAATTAGATTCGTCTTCTATAAAAATATCTCTTACAAAACTATAAGAGATGGATTAGGGACAAAAAGAAAGTAAGAGAGAATATTTTGTCCATAGAAGGTCCTTATGCTTTTATAAGTAAGAATAAAGAATCTATAATAAATAATTAAGAGAATCCTTTTTATCAAGAGCATCTCGAATCATATCATAATTAGGAGTTTTTTATTAATCGATAATTACAACCAGAATATGAAAACTTATGTGCTTTGTGGGGGAGGTGAGAAGGTGCAGTTTGGGACCAGAAAGACTTGCGTTCCATACGTTAAGGAATAAGAAAGAAGACTGCATTCAATACTTGGACTCAGTAGCCGGGGAAGCTGAAGTGCTCGTAGGTAGGTGGAGACGGAGGAAGCGGGCCATATACGGTGCGAAGGAAGTGGTCGGCGGCGAGGCAGGCGAAGCCAGATGTTTAGCCGTGGGAGAGGCAGAGGACGGCGGCAAACGGTGCTCGAATAGATCCTCAATTGCAAATATATGAATCATCTCAGTTGTGACATTATTTATCGAATTCTTCAAGGAAACAATTCCAAGAGGAGCATGGCATCCGCATCATCGATGTTCCAAGTTGAATGATCACTCACTCTCTCTCTCTCTCTCTCTCTCTCTCTCATCAGAGAAGAGCCACAAAGAAAGGATGATGAAGCTTTAACTCGACCTCGGTAAACTATACAAGAAGAAGCGAACACCCGAATTCATCATATCGAATGACACGAAATAAATACTTGCATCAGCAGCAACTCCCAAATTAATGGAGAGATTAAACTTATAAGAGCGATAATGAGCAGCCCTTCAAGCCTATATGTATAACAACAATACATACAACAGCATTAACAAGGTGTTGCGATCAATTCTGCAATAGCTAGTTTTGAGGCATTCTTGCCTTTGGAACAGCCAATGCGCAAGCAATTGGTGGCCAATATTAGTACAGTTTCAATGAAATGAATTCAAGGAGACAATTGGTTCATTCCATGTCTGAAGATTACAAACCCATGCCCTGATGTCTACATATACTCTCACTATTTGAAATCCCTAATATGCTACATTTGCCACATCCAATAAAGTACAAGTAAGAGAGAGAGAGAGAGAGAGAGAGAGAGAGAGAGAGAGAGAGAGAGAGAGAGAGCCAAGGGGGGGTCCTAAGCTTTTCAATCATGAGGCGTAAGATTCCTTGCCTTTTTTTTTTTTTCCTTTCTCTTGCTACTAGAGTGAGATGTCAAGAGGACAAGCATAAGTTGATGTGAAGACTACTACTACTACTACTACTACTACTACTACTACTACTACTGCTATGCCCTTCTCATTGAAACCCCATCCCAAGGTTAGGAGCCCAGAAGTCGGCTCCGTTGTCATTCCCAACATGCAATGTGGAGGACAGAGGCACCAGGCACAGTCCTCTACTCCTCAAGTCCTTGGCCTCATCCTCATCTTCATCACCATCACCACCACCACCACCATCATCATCCTGTTGATATGAACGATATGCGATAACTTGTGAAAGAAAGGCATCATTTGTAATCAATCAAAACCCTTTCTTTAGTGACAGGGCAAAAAGCTACTTTGAGTCACCTAATTAACGATGTACCTGAGCAGCCGGTGGACCTCTTCTCTTCATGCAGCCATCAGCACTCAACAGCTGTTCAAAGGAACAGGATAAATTGGATTTAATCATGGGTTTGATATCTCCTAAATCTGCCAATACATAGCTAATCATGTTGAAGGGGCTGTAAAGTTGCAGCTTTATTCTTCTTTTTTTCGACGCTCCCCTTTAAAGGAGGAAAAAAGAACATGAAGCAGGAGGTAGCCACATGTTACCTGTACTCCAGGGTCTTCCACAAATATACTACTCCTCTCTCCTTGACCCTGGAGAATAAGCATCCCACTGTTAACCTCACATGATAAGTAGTGGAATCTCCATGCATGAATGAATGCATGCATGCATGTGCAGGAGAGCTCATGAAACTTGCTGTTGTCTGCTTATGCTTCAGCCCTAATCAATGGAAGAGGTCAAGTGTTGGGAGCAGTGAAGGAATGGGGCATGTTGGATACTTACGGACTGCCTCGTGCTCCTTGATCTGCTGCCCAGGTACGGGGAGCTCAGAGCCTGCATGAAGCAAAGGGTTGGGAATCGGTTGAAGAGGTATTAATCTCTGAAACACATGACAACGCAAGACAACAATAACTAAAGGATGGTTTGGCCATTGCATCAGCTTTTATCGCACGCGCGACCTCATCCATACCCAAAGATCTGTGCTTCTTTTTGTTCATGCGAGAGAGAGAGAGAGAGAGAGAGAGAGATTGGACCTCAATTTGACCCTGGAGGAATCTGATGTAGCCAATGGCTTCTAACAGTACAGACGCAGTGTCAGTCTGCAAAAGGGAGCCATGTCAGGGCTTCTTTATTTGATGACCAGGAAGAATGACTCAGAGAGAGAGAGAGAGAGAGAGAGAGAGAGCCATGAGCAGCAGAAGAAGCAACACTTGCAGCCGGGTAGTGAGTGACCTCTCGCATCTAGATCTATGGTGCACATAGCCTGGTAGTAGTACCTTTCCGAATGGAGAAACTAGCTGATGTAGAGCTGCTATCCTATCTCCTAACTTCTCCTTCCTAACCTGGGAAGAAACACGCATAAAACATCATCAAATGCTTTCTCTCACTTGATACAAGTTATCTTTTCTATCATGAGAGAGAGCAACTATTCTGTAGGTATGGAGATAAAAACCTTGAGAGATGACTGTGCTGAGGAGGTCTGAACTCTAGCCTTCTTCAAAGCTGCACCACTGTTGCTGTTGCACTTGGCAAAGGAAGAAAGGAAAGTGAGAACTTGCACACCATAGAGCAAGAGCATATGCAACAAATATTGGCTATAACGAGAACTTATATGGATCTGAAGTATACCAAATATAACATTTCTTCTCTTCTTTTAATCGTTGAGTTGCCTTTATGAAGAGCGAGATTGTAACAATAAGAACATGTACAAAAACGAAACCCTTTCTTTCCCTTTCTTACCTCCGACGAAAGATCAGATTGGTGATGCTTTCTCTGCGACTTGCAGTTGGAGAAGTCCAAGATGTTGTTGCTGAAGCTTGTCGTGACACAAGACCTGGGAGAGGAAGCTGGCACCATCTGACTCCACGAGGACCTAACCCCCTGAGCTCCTTGCTCTTTGCCATGGTAATAGGCATGGTGTCCGACCTCAGAGCCCTCTTGTTTGATGTCAACCATGTGGGCATTCGCTGGTGTGTATGGCACTTGGTACCCCCAGTTCTCCATCCTCTTCACTGGGAAATTACCAGTGTGGCTGCGCCCCTCATCTTCCTCCTCCAATCCCCCCCTGTAAATTGTATTCGCACCATGCATGGGATATCAGAACAGATCTTATATTAGCAACACTAGAAAAAAAAAGAGAGAGAGAGAGAGAGAGAGAGAGTGGGAGAGGGTCTTACAGCAACAGCTGGCTCCATGATTCAGGTAGCTCTTGGGATTCATGGCAAGGGATCATGGGGGCAAAACCAGCAGGCTTTGGGTACCTAGGGAAGACGGAGGAAGACAAAGGAGAAGGGGAAGAGGAGGAAGAAGCTAAGAGAGTGGACATCTCCTGAGAAGGTGGCATCAGGTTGTTGTTCATGCTCCACAAGCTAGGGCTTCTCCCCATCATTTGCTGCACTATGGAGCTCTGATAGGCTCCTCTACTCATGCCTGCAGCTCCTCTTCCGCCCTATCCTTCTGCAGCTCCCCACTCCTTTTCCCTGTCACCCAGGTCAACCTTTGCTTCTTTTCAATTTACTGGTTGAGGTTTGGAGAAAGAAAGCAATACCATCTTTGCGCAGGGCTTGTAGGTTATGCTTACATGGTATGGAGAGCAGCTTCCTTTCCATCCATCTTTTATTTAATGTTTTCTCTTACTTTCCTTCTTTTCCTTGCTTTTCTCCCCCCTCCTTTCTTTTGCTTTATCACAAAGTGGGCAAACAAAAGGTAGTGGCAGTTTCACAGTGAAAGAATGTTTTAGGGAATATTAGTTCTTAATTAGGGTAGAAGCTACATGTTTGTAGTGGTAGGATTGGCCTAAGTATGTATTATAGTAGTCAACATTGTTTTATCTTTTGTAATCTATTGAATACATGGAGGAGTACTTAAGGAGTGACAAGGGATAAGTCACCATAATTAGTCTGCTCTAGGTGAGAGGATATGGACCACCCATGTAGAAGCCATGTCCGTAGTTAACAAATAATTAATTACATGTTGGTGGCCAGTTGATAGTTCATTAGTGGTGTGACTAAGAATGAATGGTTACTTGGAATTTGACATTCTTATTATTGTAGTTCATGAAGTGCAAAAGGGAGAATATTAGAGTCGATTACCAAAAGCATGAAGGAAGAACATATCCTTTGAGCTTTGTGTTTTTTTGGGCAATTAAGATGGAGAAGAACTTCTAGTCTATTTCTCTACATGTAGATGATCCAAGCTAAAAGCTAAGGAATTATACTCGTTGCATTATGTTCCGTGATAAAGCTAGAAAACTATGCTTTTTTGCTTGATTCTGTCTTTGAGGTTTTAATGTTATTTTTTAATATATTATTTTATTAAAAAATACTTAGAGTTTTTTTTTAATACTAGATGTGACACACAAATATTATTTGTTAAAAATGTTACAAGATACTCTTGTGGCAACAAGACAAATGATTCTTATAATAGTTAAGGTCCATTTTAGTCATTGTGATTTTGATCATGAATCACTTAAGTCCTAATGGTCTAGTCGTATCTAAAATAATCCTTATATTTTTAAAAACATATCATATAAATTCCTTTCGTCAAGTCTGTGTTAATATACGTTAGAGAATGCTTACATGACATACTAACTCATAATAAATTATTAATCTTAATGACATGAGTAATTTATATTTTTTTTAAAAAAAATTATTTTATGCCTTATAATTTTAGTCATGGACCACTTAAGCCATTGTAGTTTTACTCGTATCTAAAATAACTTATACATTTTCCAAACTGTAGCATATAAGTCCCTCAATCAAGTTTGAGATAATAGACGTTAGACTTTGCTTATGTGACATGATGACTTATAATAATTTATTAATATATATAATTTAAATTAAAAAAACTTATCTTATCGAGGAGGAGGGAGCGACTGAGGTCGTAGCAATAGACGAAGACAAATAGATAGAGGTAGGAAAGGCCGAAGGTAAAGGTGAGGGAGATCTAAACCACCATGTCATAGGCGTGATGAACGAGAGCACAAGAGAGGACAAAGTGAGAGGTAGTGGGGATGACGATACCTAGGAGGAGTAAGAGGAAACAAGAGACTATTGCATATCAAGCATCAGACTGGTCGACGCATATCCATCTAAGGCAAGACCGAACGCTCTTGAGCTTGTTATCAATGCGAGAGAGGCTACATGCGTACGATGTCTCAATGCAGTAGCGGTTCAGTGCTATTGTTGGTGGTCGCTTCCATGATGATCTCCTCTAGCCATTGATGATGGACTCAAATTTTTTAATTTAAATTAGATGTGTTATTATATTAATAATTTATTATAAGTTAATATGCCACGTAAGTAGACTGTACGTATTCTTAACTGAGAGAGGCTTATATATTATGTTTTTAAAAATGTAAAGGTTCTTTTGGATACAATCAAAATCATAAGGGCTTAAGTGGTCCATGACTAAAACCATAGGAGCGAAAATAATTTTTTTAATTTAAAATATGTATCATTATATTAATAGTTTATTACGAGTCAGCATGCCACATAACCAAATTATAATGTCTATTAACTCAGACTTGACGGGAGAAGGTTATATGTTATATTTTTTAAAATGCATGAGTTATTTTAGACATGAGTTAACCATAAACGCATAGATGATCTATGTTCAAAATTACAGGGGTTAAAAATAATCTTAATCTTTTTTAATATATACTTTTATTTTAAATATTTAGAGATTTTTTTCATGGATACAAACTTGATTGTCTGACCAATTTCATGATACAACTATTTGTAGGAATGGAGTAAGATGTGATACACAAATATTATTTATTTTGAGATAAATTTTTTCTTATTTATTTCGAGAGAAAATATTTCTTAATTGGTTTATAGCTTTTGAACTATATCGCCTCAGGTCATTTTCTCTCTTCTAAATCCAATAATATGAAAAAATAATAATAATAATAAATGAGACCTGATCAATATACGATAAAAATAGATAATTCCATCATTAAAATTATATTTCCGAAGAACAAAAACATGAACATTCAAACAATATATGCAAAGTTTTATATGTTTGATCATTATATTAGCCTCCATTTTAACAACCTAAGCTTAATTGGGTCCATAATATATGTATTGATTCAAGAAATCAAACACTCAATGATTGATGGAGACATGCGTATAATATACAAAACAACATAATTATTTCCGTGCAGTGTTCCTTAAAACATGCTCCAAAGTGGTAGGCTGTCCATGTCACATGTGTCCGTCAAAGGTGTGAAGCAGTTCACCATGAGTTACCCGAGCATAAGTAGCAATCCGTTTCTCCAATCTACACTCCCTAAATGTCATGTACATCTTCATCTCATCAATTTTATATCCTCCAAGACTCCAAAAAAAAAAATTGCCTCGAACTCCTAATCATGAGTGATATTATTACTTCTCCAAGGGACATGCACCATTCTTATATAATCTTAATAAGAAGTATTGTCTTCTTCACCGATACAAGACAAAACTCCAACCATTCTCAGTGAGCATTAACATTTTCCACAAACCATAAACAAAATGCCCAAAAGCATTGGACATCATTCATTGGGGAAAAGATATATATATATTTCTTGAGGAGATGCAGCTTTGAGACCGTACGCAGCTCAAAATCTGTGGTCGGGTGCGCCGTGTCCTTTGCAAGCACTCTTTTCCTTTGATTACTCCTCTCCAACTCCTCTCCCCGGCGAACCCATCCTTCTTCCTTGTCTTATGCTGCCACCTCCATATTCCACACCATGCCATGCCATGCCAGGCCGCAACCCTTAGTTAAATAGACTCTCCCCTAATCATCATGATTAAACTGCTCTTGCTATCAGGAAATTTACGTTTCTGAGGGACTTTTAAAAGATGTTGTCACAAAAGAGGTGGGAGATCCACCAAAGAATCTCTCCAAATGTGCATGGTGCGACCACCTCTCAGGAAGCAGAAGCCTGGTGCATCGCTTGGTTCTAACTCAACTAAACATGGAGTGTATCAGGTGGAGGGGAAAGAAGTGGAAGAAGTTCCAGTGATTGGAAATGGAGTTTCCCCACTCATTGTCCTTGTGGCTCCGACGGATCAAATCTCATGCTACCAAAAGGTAGCTTTGATTGCAAAAAAGCTACATTGATCGGTTGTATTCCAGACACAGAAATCAGATGCAACTTGAAGAACTGTGCCATACGATCTTTTTTGCTTTATGCATTCTTAATCTGTTTTCCCTCTCATCTCAATTATTGGCGGTAGCTGATCTAAGGTTAACATTCATTATCAAACCCCTAAAAGCAAAGTAGTGATCTTATCGCGTGGCACAAAGGATGCTCATCTTCATTATGCCACCACTTTTTTCTTCTCTTTTACTATTTTACCTTGGCTTATCTTTGGTCGAAATGCTTTATTTAACATTGTTTTTTCTTTGGAATTTAGGGGCGCGTGATCGCTCTCGATATTTACAATGGATGTCTCCTTCGATGCATGCATGGATCTCAAACTCCTATGCTTGGTATTAGATTCAATGCAAAAGAGAGGAACGATCAACAGTGATGAAACTGGCTGTAGTAATTCCCCATGAAGTTAAGATATCCAGAGATTGGTACTCCAAACTTTACTTTCTCCAAAGGAGAGCATTATGCATGCTTTTTGTTTCTTCCTTTTTCTCGAATCAAATGCGAGTCATACATCCTTTTTGCTGTTCTCTGCATGCTTGTTCATCGGGTTCCTAAATGCCTGTTTCATGATACTCTTTACCAGCTTCTCTAGCTTTTTTTTATCATCTACCTCCGGTGAGTTCCAACAAGAAGAACCCTACTCGTCGTCAGGCTACTTGCACGATGGTCCTCGGTCTCTTCTTTACCGGAGCACTAGAACAGAAACAAAGGGATATATTAAAAAGGATGGAGACAAGGTTGAAATATGCCCTAAGATTTTTCACTTGTAGGGTAGCTCGTCCATGGACTCACTAGTCATGCGAAGTCATCACCGTGCCTTCTGTGTCTGTCTTACATAGCAAGCTCGGCTTCCTATTCCATGATGGTTGGCAAACATGGAGATTGTTGCATGTGGTTTCGCATGATTCCAAAATGCCGAGAATTTATTTTTTTTTTAT
The DNA here is from genome assembly GCA_021527575.1 of Ensete glaucum. NCBI lineage: Eukaryota > Viridiplantae > Streptophyta > Magnoliopsida > Zingiberales > Musaceae > Ensete > Ensete glaucum. Next base: position 34,038,400 of record CM038554.1, read on the forward strand.
CTTTATTTTTTTTAACTAAACAAATTGTATTCGCCTAAAATATTGATCAGTTTTTTTTCAACTTTTTATTATCATTGTTGCAATTTGCATATGTTTTGGGCAGAACACTGACGACCATTCTCGCAAACATGCAGTGGCCAATAATAACATAAGGATCACCAGTTCCTCATACATATACTTTTTTTTTTTTTTTTGCAGATTGTTAAGTACAGGTAGAAGAGACAAGCATAGCGGTTGGTCGAACGTAGGAACAGGTGACCTACCATTCTTATTGTCACATCAACTTGGTTTGATTCATATACATCACAAGAAAAATGACCTAGGAATGAGTCTGTCATGATTATAGAACCATAGTGACGAAATTGATGAATTTTTCGTTAAAATTATAGATTTTAGTGAAGATTTTATTTGGTTTATCTTAACAGCATCGGATGGTTTTGGCAATTAATGGCTTCCTGCAAGCTTCTTAATCCATCATTTCTTATTTCGCATTCACCGTCTTAGCAGATATTTATCAAGGATTTCAGATTTCTGTGACAAAAGTGAAGAGTATGAACATTTGCTGAGAATTGCCAACTTCTGTAGTTGTAGGTGAGTGGAAGCTTGTTTTCTTGCTTATTTTCTATGTTGGATATTGGAAAAAAGTTTATGTTGGAAGCATCAGAAGAGGCTGTACCTCTCTCTACAAACACTCGCAGCACAAACAATCTATCTGCCCTCTCTTCAATGTTTCTCTCACATCTACAGGAAACCACATTTTTGGTTGAGGGAAAAAGATATTATCTTCATATCTCTATTCAAATAAGTAGACTTTTTTTTAGTTTTATTTTTAATTAGGGGATCTATTTTGTTATAAAGAAAAGTTGGGGAAAAAAAAAGGACTTGGATGCTGAGCATAAATAAGAAACAAAATAATATTTAAAAAAAACTTTTTTTTCTACAGCCGAAGCATTATTATGGTGACCGTATACTAGATTCAGTCGCCTTAAATATTAGTTTCATACTAATATATTAGACCTGTTATTTATTAAAAGTTGATGCTTCATAAATTTTTATCTAAAATATTGATCTAGTGATAACGTACCATATCTTCTTGCTAAACATGAAGAGTTGACAACCTTATCCGATTTAATTTATTTATATATGTATATGATTTTTATTTATATATCAAGCACATATATATAAATAAATAGATAAATATATGATTTTATTTTATTTTAGTTAATACCCAATCCGAATTGGATTCATATCATCCGATGTTAATGCAATGCCAATCATCCTTTGTCCCAAAGAGAATTAAGGATGTGATACTGACCGGCCGGCAGAGCATCCAATCCGTTGCTTTATTCCTCACATGGAATAATAGCTTTATCCATAGAGATAAAAATGCTTTCGCAAGGAGTGATTTGATTTAGGCTCAATCGGTTAATTGAATCGAATAATTAAACTAATAAGGTTCCAATTATTTAATTTTAACATTTCTTTCGCACATAGTATCGTTTTATTTTAGTTTTTTTTGTTAATCTTATTAACTTTCCTTTAGATATGTTCGTTCATACATTCGTGGCATTACCTCATCTCTATCCTTAACATCAACACTTGTCATCGAGTGTTTGTATTCACATTGGACACTTTTTTTTTTTTTTGCTTCAATCAGCCCTTTGCACTTGCCATGGATCTTTATGTCGCTAATGGTGACACACTTGCTAAGATCATCTCTTAGGAATGATAAGCGTACGCTTTTCCCATGCTGCGGAGTGTCTTGTGGAGTTGAGATTCCAAGGTTTGTAAGCTTCTTCCTCACCCTTTCATGGCCGGCTTGTAGCTGAAGAGTCCAAGCATCTGCCTCTTGTATCGGACTGATGTGACACGGGTTATACAGATGAAAGGAATCCACCTACGAAAAGGAAGCAAAATGGGGGAAGCGCTGATGCAGCGATCTGCCATGGATTCATCATCCACGGAATGATGCAAGATGGTGGTGCACTGGCTCATTCTTGTGGTTTTTGTGCGGTCGAGGTGTATGACAAATTTCCTCAACCTTTTCCGCTGGATTGTTGACAGCCCACTTTCTGATGAGGAGAAAGCACATGAGCACATGCTCTCATCTTTTGGGAGGATGAGGAAGAGAAGGAGGTCAGAAGGCTTTCTACCAGGCGACCAAAAAAAAAAAAAAAAAAAGCCATTTTTGTTTCCCTTCCCTTGCAGTCGAGAACAAGCACTTCCATGCAAGTAAGTTATGTTAATCAACATGGAGCATCTTTTTTTCTCACCCTTTTTCCCTGCCCTCCTTCGCTGCAACCTTTTCTTTTCCCATTTATTCCTCTTTTGTCTCTGATTGGACCAAATTTTTGCCTAATCTTTTCAAAATCTTGGCCACTCTTAATGATTGCATAAGATATGATTTGAAGACAATATCATCATCATTTTTATTATTTTATTATTTATTATACATGCAACATTTTGTTTCTAGTTGCAGCATAGAGGTTTCTTTGGCATTGATATTTCACAGAATACTAATATGTCCATTCACTTATCTTGATTTCTCAGAGAAGAGATCCTGTTGCAGAAATGGACAAGCGTGTTAAGATAAGTTAGCCTACGAGCCAGGTAGAATCTAATAGGCTTTCATGTCCTATGCTAATTCGCTAGTTCGAGTATGATCTTATGGTGCGCACACCCACCCCAAGTTTAGTGTCTCATATCGAATGTGGAAAGAGAATGCAGACCGCACAGTTTACCTCGAGATTACCCTATTTAGATTAGTGATTCAGATCCATTAGTTTAATTCTGCTGTTTTTTTTTTTTTTTTGTGCAGAGTAGAAGAGATGTTGTTGCAAGGAGCATAAGTAAGGTCGGTCTACAAGCCAAGTAGAATCAAGCATCCAAGAAAGTTGAAGAAGCTGAGGTAGAAGAAGGCTTACCAAGACACACCACACAGACAACAACAGTAGGGTGTGTACAGGGGAATTGGGATTGGAAGTAGTAGACTGTGGGTGGTGTGCCAAACAAAACCTCATGTGGAGAAGATGGTGGTGAGCAGGATGCGTCAACTACCAGAATAAAGCATTCGATCCGGTGGCTCCACCAGCAGCACGCTTGTCACTGCTCAAAGAATGTTTCAGGGCATGGAGAGAGAGAGAGAGAGACGCTTGAGAAGGAACAACAACATCCCACATGGTTGTTGTTCAGATTCCTCCATCATTTTTCCTTTTCCTCTCTCTCAGTGATTCATCATCAGGTTCCTTCAAAGTTGAAACCATGGTGCTTGGGTTCCCAAGATTGATGGTGGCCAGTTGAGACCCAGGAACTCCTGCTGTGCTTGGACTGGGTTGACGGCCATCCACCCCCTATGATGATCAGATGGTCATAAGCTAAGTTCGTGACAATACAGTATCGGTTACGATGATATAAAATAATCCGGCAAGAAGGCAGTGCTAAAATCACTCTTCTTGTTAGAAATATTTTGTTGGGTTGCTTCTATGTATAGAGAATTCAATAGGGTGACATTTTATATCTAGTAGGTTAATGAATCAATTATGTCATGTGATTTTATAGACAACAAAATACTTTTAAAACATTAATTAATTAAAACTGTAACTATGATAACATAGTAGCCATTCAATATCTAGCATTCACAAAATTAACGATATCAAGATATAATGAGTTGTACATTTTGAAAAGGGTCTTCGTGATGAGGGTTATGATAAATGGGCTTAGCCCCCCAGTGGGGTAGAGATCCACGTGAGTCTTTCTTGTGGCCCATTGAATCATATGATACGAGAATAAATTATATAAATGGTGATTTATCCACAATTATTTATCAAATAAAATATAGTATGGTAACTAAAAAATAAAATAGAATAACTATCGAACTTGCTTTGACTAAATGGGCAAGACTACCAAGATAAAAAGCTTTTCATCTTCTCGTGTCATAACTATTGTCTCCTACCACTCACACATAAATTGATAATTCATTGATTTATATATGATTGATGCATTATAATGTACTAGCCTTTTTTTTTATATATATAGGCTCTAGTACAAGAATAAAAATATTATAGAAATAGAAAAAAATATATTATAATCATAACAAATCAGTAACCCTTATCTTAATAATATGACGAGAAGAGTCAGAGAGTTGGAACCATGCAAAATATGCTGATAAGTTCTTATTCACCAGCATCAACTGCTGCAATGGGGAACTGATGGGGAGTCTGTAACCCTTTCTTTACATTTCTTGTGCCACCTTGCGTTGAATTCAGTGGAGAAGGAAGCATCTTCATGCATGAACACGTCACCCCGTTGACTCGGACGATGTTGAAGGACACACGGGCGTGCGCTGTCTACCGAGGTTTGCTGTCGAGCCGGATTCCGTCATCGGCGGCGGCGGCGGGAGAGTTCAGCGGCCGCAGAAGGCTTCTCGATCACGATCGGCGTAGCTCCGAGAAGGCCTACGGAAGCAGAGGGCACGATAACTCGGCGTGGGAGGACAAATCCCACCCCGCTTCGACGACGGCCAGAAGCGGAGACCGGCAGGTACGTCAACCCTTTTTGAGAAGTCGCTTACCTTCCCAAAACATAATAATAATATTATGGACTTGTTCGCCGGTGTTGGTGTTTCGTAACATTATTGGGCACCTAACCAGCGATGATTATTTCTCCCTTAACATAAATTAATCATCATAAATACTATATTTTCTTATTTAAATTATTAGCTTTTTTATTTATATACTATATATAGTTAAGAAAATAATTATAATTACTTTTCTTAATCACATGGATAAATTATTATTTTTGTCAATCAATTAAATAATTAGTTTATTTATTTCCTAGATAAGTGATTTTTAGAAAGTAAATATTTTAAAATTTATTTTATGAGTGAACCATAAAAAATAAATATTACTATTATATCTTTATATGTGAAAGTAAATCAAAAATAAAAATTAAATTATTATTTACCTTTTAGGTATGATAATCTTCTTCTATAAAAAAAGGTCTCTTCAAGCATAGAACTCCTAGGAGAGAAACCCCCGAAGAGAGAGGTAAGATTCTTTATTCTTTTTTTATTATTTTTTTATATTTTAAAATATTTGATGTTAGATTTATTATAATCTATGTAATGCATAATAATATTTTTAATTTTAGAATTTTATGATTAATAAAATAATTAATTGAATTATGATGTTATAATGATTAGTTAATTTAATAAAAGTTTCAATCTATTCAATTAGACATATTTATGTTCCATAAAATTATGTATAATTTTTTTATGATTTAATTAGTTTTAAATTTGAAAGCATAAATCTAAATTTGTTATTTTATGAAAAAATATAGATTTGATGTTAATTATTATTTCATAATATTTTAAAAAATTATAATTTAATTTAATAAAAGGGATCAAATTAGGGTTAGCCTGAGTTAAGTTTATTGATTAGACCAACCCACATGGTCAAATATGATCTATCCTATGGTCAAATATTACTCAACTCATATAGTTTGATATGATATGACCTATATGATCAAAAATGATTTAGTCCGTATGATCACTCAACCTATGTAGCTAATTATGACCTAACCCATATGACCAAGTATGATCTAGCCTATATGGTTAGACATAACCCAACATATATGGTAATGTATCATTAAGTATGACTTGGCCCATACGTCCAGACATAGCTCAACCCATGTAACTAAATATAACTTAGTTCATATGGTAAGTTACGATCCAACTTATATGGTTAGGTATAACCAAACCTATATAGTTAGATATAGCGCAACTAAGACGACCAAACGTGACTCAACTAATGTAGCTAAGTATGATCTAATTCATATGATCGAGCATGACCCAACCCATGTGATTATGTATGACCCAACCTAAGTGGTTAGGCATGACTCGACCCATGAGTTAAGTATGACTAAGTTAAGATGATAAGATTTGACTCAACCCGTGAAACTAGGCCCACCTAACTATGTCAACTACATTACATATATGGTTACTCTTTTAAGACTGAAGTGAGTTGATTTTGTTTTAACTAGCATTATATAATATAATTTTTTTTATTGGTTTTAATTTATTAGTTGATTGAATGAGACCAGTTTAAGAGTGATTTAGAAGAATAACATGACTTATTCAAACCCATTTGATGTAATAAAAATTAATTAAATTTAAACTAATTAGTTTAGAATAATTTTACATCGATTTAATAAGAATTTTAAGTTGGTTGTAACTGAGTTGAGTTTGATCGAAGCCAATTAGATTATTTTAATTAGGATTTTGATTATTGAGAACTACATTAAATTCCCGAGGAGCATAATAAATAATTCCTCCTCCATTAAATGCGTGGCTACTATCCATATCCTTTCCTTGAGCTTATCTTATAATTCTTGACATGTTCTATAATATTTTCCATTTTTTAAGGATCCAGAAACGAACCGTGTGAGAAATTTTCAGATCAATTTTAAGTTCATGTTGGAAGACAAAATATTTTAACCTTGGCAGCGTAAAAGATCACGATCATGCAGATAAAACAAACCATGTTTGCACCACAGTTAAGTTAATGCCCTGAATTGGAATTGGATTTATTTATTTTATCCGATCACTGAAACCCCCCAACCCCCCTAATAAAAAAAAAAAGCTGACCATAAATTAATTATTCGGTTCATTAACTATTTCATATCAGAATGAGTCAATAGATTATACGTAACAAAAGGAAACAGAATTCTCGGTTGCGTCACATCGTTGGATAATCCTACATCAGCCTCCAATTCTGACCATTGATATCCGAAGCAAATAATCCACACGATACTACTCGTCATAAATGGCCACAGATAGATATGGTTACTGCCAGATTGCTGCTGTAAAAGGAAACATTATCTCTGTCGTAGCTGCTAAAATTACATTTTCCATATGATACGAGAGATAGAGTTAAATTACGTGGGAAACAACAAATGAAACAGCAGCCGTCCCCTTCGATTCCATAAGAATTTGAGACTGTTCATCTACCACCTCACTTATCATAAATTAAATAATAATAAAAAAAAGAAGATCCTGTAAATTTTCATATTACGAATTCAACAAGTAAAATGGACAGTGAGTGGTAGAGAAGTCAAACCAAGCCGCCAAGATATTGATTTCTGTCAACGTATCCAAACCTAACAAAATTGTCTCTTTCAACATATCCAACCCTATCGCAGACTGATTTCTTTGCAAGTAGTCAAAGCCTCCCTCTCTCTCAGGACCCCGCTGCTGTAGTCAAAGCCTGCCTGCTTCCTTTTTTTACGGATTCACATGAATTGTCTATCTGTCGATTCATCATCGACAGGCTTCCTCCTACTTGCTAGTAAAATAACACTAATCATCTTAACTATTGCTTCATGTTTCTTGTTTCTTTCTCGCCTCCCGTCCGTAGTTTGACCCTTCTAAGATATGTGGCTCGCTGCTGCAGTTACAAGAAGCTGAGTGACAGACGGGGAGACGGGAGCAATGGCAGGGGGCTTTGTCGGTGGCGAGGCGGGCAGGAGAGCGGATCTCTACGAGGGTAGGATCACCGGCTACTTCATATTGGCATGCGTCGTGGGATCTCTCGGAGGATCCCTCTTTGGTTACGATCTTGGCGTCTCCGGTAAGTCCGCTCGGGCTTCTCGCGCCCCGACCCCCTTCTTCTTCGCGTTTCCTGGTCTTTTTTTTTTTTTTTCTTTGGAGAGTTGATTTCATCTGATGTGCCATCGCTCTGAAATGAAAGTTTTGGTTGTCGATGGTTCCTCGATAAGATCTTCGGGTGGCGTTGGAGAATCAAATATGCTGGGAATTCGTGTGTGTCTCGGCTATCTCCATGAAAATTATGTGAGCGGAGCGATGAATCTCTTCTTATTGGGGGTAATCATGAAAAGACCGGAAGAACACACGCTCCTGCGAATTGGGAACTGCACACTTTTTAGAGTTACTTTTTTCTTCTTTTTGCTGTTTTGACTTCCGGATATCCTTTTCCTTCTTTGCGGAAACGACAGGTTTCACTTCGGCCTTTGCTGTTTGCAGTTATCTTAACCGAGATCGTCCGAGTATATACTCCGGCGAACTTTTTTTGTGACGGCACTGTCAAAACAAATCGTGCCATCGACTGCAGTCGGAAATATCATATCATATTCGAAACTTATTGTCTTATCCAGACGTGTTCTTACAATACAACTTGTGGTTTTGCACCCACACACTAGGATTTATTTCGTGATTAAAAGAGAGAAATTTCGAGGATGATGAGTAGAGTTTCCTTTTCCCAACAATTAATCTGAACGTCTGCTAGGATTTATTTCGTGATCGAAGAGAGAATTTTTTTCTCTTTTTTTTTGTCCGAGTTCACCGAGCATCCGAACCTCCTGCAGGTGGAGTGACTTCCATGGACGACTTCTTGAAGGAGTTCTTCCCCGGTATCTACCGGAGAAAGCAAGCGCATCTCCATGAAACTGATTACTGTAAATACGACAATCAAGTGTTGACTCTCTTCACCTCCGCCCTCTACTTCGCGGCACTCGTCTCCACTTTTGGAGCCTCGCCGGTGACCAGGAAATATGGAAGAAGGATCAGCATCATGTGTGGTTCGGTCAGCTTCTTCCTCGGCGGAGCTATCAATGCAGGAGCTGTCAACATCTTCATGCTAATCGTCGGCCGAATATTACTTGGAATTGGCATCGGATTTGGAAATCAGGTATTGAAAAAATAAAAAAAAACCCGAATACCACTACTACTACTTCTACAATTTTTGTGTTTTTGATGTCTCGACGCGTTCCTGACATCTGTGCTGCTTGCGACAGGCTGTTCCCCTCTATCTTTCGGAGATAGCGCCACCAAAGATCCGAGGGGCGGTCAACCAGTTGTTCCAGCTGACGACCTGCTTGGGTATATTGGTCGCCGACATTATAAACTACTTCACAGAAAAGCTTCACCCATGGGGATGGAGACTGTCCCTTGGGCTCGCCACGGTGCCAGCGACGCTGATGTTCGTGGGCGGTGCCTTCCTTCCCGAAACCCCTAACAGCCTCGTCGAACAAGGTAAGCTGGACCAAGCAAGATTAATACTGGAAAAAGTAAGGGGGACCAAGCAGGTGGATGCAGAGTTTGAGGACCTCAAGGAGGCCAGCCAAGCAGCGCGAGCGGTGAAGCATCCCTTCAGGAACCTCCTGGAGCCAAGAAATCGTCCCCAGCTCGTTATGGGAGCTCTTGGCATTCCCGCATTCCAGCAGCTATCCGGAATGAACTCGATTCTATTCTATTCTCCGGTGATCTTTCAGAGCCTGGGCATGGGCTCCGGGGCTTCTCTCTATTCATCCATCATTACGAGCTCTATGCTTGTGATCGGGGCGCTCGTCTCCATGTCTGTCGTCGATAGGATGGGAAGGAGATTTCTGTTCATCGAAGCTGGCATTCAGATGATAACCTCCATGGTAAGTAGCTTCGGTAGTATCCAACTCGTTTCGCTCTAAAATTTTGATGCCAAGTCGCTTAGTGACTGACAATATGCCAATCGATGGGGACAAAAAAAGAAAAAAAATTGATCTTTAACATCTTCCGTGCTTCGAATTTGATATCGTAAGCTGACATAGCTGCATGTTTTCTCCATTTAGCAGAATTAAAATATGATTGGTGATAACTTTTTTTTTTTTTTTTTTAAAAGACTGATGTGCTTCGGTTTGTCGAGAACTACGACTCTTTCGAATGTATCCATCCTGCAGCTTAAGAACAGTCATCAATGCAACAGTGTTGACGTCGCCGGCGGCCACATAATCTCCTCCGATTCTGACTGACAAAGGGTTTTTTTTTTTTTGTCTTTCTGGTCTCCGACAGGTAATTGTCGCTATAATTCTTGCACTAAAATTTGGTCATGGGGTGATGCTCCCCAAAGGATTGGCTGTGATCCTGGTGATAGCAATCTGTTCCTTCGTGGTGGCGTACGGATGGTCCTGGGGACCTCTCGGTTGGCTGGTTCCAAGCGAGATCTTCCCTCTGGAGACGAGATCGGCGGGTCAAAGCGTTGTGGTGTGCGTCAACATGTTCTTCACCGCCGCGATCGCTCAGTGCTTCCTCGCCATGCTTTGCCATATGAGGTGGGGGGTCTTCATCCTCTTTGCCGGCTTGATTGTGATCATGTCCTTGTTCGTCATCTTGCTTCTACCCGAAACAAAGCAAGTTCCGATCGAAGAGATGTCACGGCTTTGGGAGAAGCATTGGTTCTGGAAGAGCATTGTCGCCAAGGATGATGCCAGAGTTGTTCAGAGCCAGCAGCAGCTCTCCAAATGATTTTAGAGTTTGGTTTACATTTTTAGGTGGGCGAACACACCTATGTTATTTTCATCTTGCAAGCTGTTGATGAACTCCCCAGTGACTTGTTGTTATTTGCAAATCAATCAAGTTTCCACTATTGTCTCCTCCATATGTATGTATAAATAAACATAATAGGTAGTGATCATTGCTTGTAGTGAGGAGAAGAAGCAGACGCTTCTATCATAAACACAAGTGGAAGAAGATGGATACTGGAGATCGTCCTTTCTCATTTCTTTCATCATCTCCAAGTTTTACATATAATGCAGGTCCATTTTTCTGCAGACTATCTGTGACATATGAAGACGTATACATCCAATCCCATCCCATCTTAGTTTTAGACTTCTGACGCTACATTCTGGTTTTGATTTCCTAGTCCTCCTAATGGTGCAGTCTGCTACCCCCGTAGAATGTTTTCATCGATGAAGCAGAGAGAACGTAGTGAAGTGATCCCAAGTGAGGCAGAGGGCACTATAACTCGGTTCAGTGGTGATCCGAATGGACACCCATGGGATGGATGGATGTTAGTGGATGGCGAGTGTCTAATCTGCATTGGATTGACATATAGCCACCGTTGACTTCCACTCTGGAGTGAAACAGGTTTTCCACTGCTACACCAAACGAGGGAGAGTCTCCTTTCATCAGAAGAAGAAGATAATAATAATAATATTTTATTATAGCAATCAATTACAACAATTACACGATCCTGCCTTTTCTTTTAGCAGTGATGGCATGCCTGCCTCCTAATTCTTCTTTCTTTCTTAAAAATCATATGGTCAATTGTTGTTGGTCTTCTTTTTTCCTTTTCTCTAATAAACAATGAGCAGTGATGCCATTCCTCCAACAGCACTAACGCAACATTAGGGGATTTGAAATATGTATATTTATTATTTCAATTCGTAGAAGGCAACATTGAAATTAGAGTGTTTTAAAAATAGAATATTTGTTATTGTAAATATCCCTCCAGAGATATTAGTAACTGTTACCACCAACAGCCACCAAAAAAATCTAGATTTATTTCTAATCATGATTACATTACTTGATTTGAGTAATATATAATAAATTATTTAGGATGACTATAATTTATCATCACATTGTAATATATAATAAATTATTTAGGATGACTATAAGTTATCACTTTTAAAAGGGTGCTCTTTTCAATTAATCAAGATTTGTTTACAATGTCTTTGAACTAATTAAAATTTGACTACAATGATCCGAATAGAATTAGTAATAAAAAACACTCTAACTCTATTCAAAATATTACGATCGATTTGGCCTAACATTAAATCGTTATTGCTGGTTCGATTTAGTTAGATTATGATGAAACTAAGAAAGTTGCTCACGATGATATTTATTTTATTTAAGAAGGAAAAAGGGCTTACTAAAAGCATTCTAAAAATGACAGAGGTGAAATATGAAAAAATAAAAAAAAGACTTGGATTTTTTTCCTAAGAAATCGCTCAAGAGATATCTTGTGAGACTCTCATGGTAAGCTAACAAGCTTGGATAGTTCCGCCCTAGGATCACCTGCAAGTATGCTTGTAACTCACTTTCCCATCGTACCCGTCCATCCGCGGGGGCCACTCCACACTTCGAAACGAAGAACGCTCCGATTTGACGCCACGTCGCTACAGTAGTTGGAGAGGATCCCCCTCTCACTCACCATCCTTTTCCCTCCCTCCTCGCTCCTCGTTTCGGTCGTTCCTTTTAGTCGTCCGATCATACTATCCATTTGCTTCGTCCCCGATTCCTCCCTCCCCCACCTTCTCCCCCCCCCGCCCCCCGCCTCACTCCGATTTCCTCCTCCCCTTCCCAGATCGCCGAAACCCTACTGGAATCAACGCCGATGGCCGCCATGGAGCATCCGCCCGCCGCCGGTCCAGAGTGAGCCCTCCCTCCGCCCCTCGTCTTCCCCACCAACAGTTTCGCTCACGATTCTTCGACCTCCGTGCAGACTCGTCCTCTTCGTCGGCAGCTCGTCTTACCAGGATCCCGATATCGTGGAGGTCTCGCCGTCGGCCTGCACGTCCAGCCCGCCGAAGCGGAAGCGGAACCAGGTGCCGGTGTCGATCTCCCTCCCCATTCTTTTCTCTCGTTCCTCGATTCCGTAACTTATATTCGATCGAATCATCTCGTGTGATGTTGATGGGTTCAATAAAAATCCGATCTTGAGGGGTGGGTTGCGGATAGGTCATCGTGTTGTCGATGTCCTATTCTGGGTCGGAAAAGGAAAACCCTAGAGTGTAGCATCACGTCTTAGGAATGAGTTTATTACGCATATTTGTCCGCCTCTCCTTTATTACGTCCATTTTATTGCATGTGGAACTCATCGATGACGCATTGCCCTCTCAATTGGTGGATATTCGTTAAATCTGGCTCGTGAATGTGCTTCTTGGCATAGATAATCTACGTTCTATTAAATCTGAGAAATGCTTATTGTTCTGTTTAGCGTGAACTGATATCTGATACCTACGAATGCTTCAAAGGTAAGACCGTGATAAACTAAAAACTGGTTGCAGTTTCTGATTAAAAGAAGTCATCTTCTTCTTGTGAAAGAATTAGAGTGTCTGTCTTGTTTTCTGCCCACATTATTTCTACATTGTGGTACTTCTGCATTTTATTCCGTTTGGTATTCAAGTTTTCTTTCATATTCGTTTTTAGGGATGGAGCTTATTTGTCATCGATAAATAGCTCTATATGGATGCTAAGAAGAATTGTGTGTATGCAAGTCTTGCATCAATCTCGAGCATGCAATTGTCTTAACATCTGGCCGCCACTTCATGGGTCTGCCTTGCCCAAGAGGGGCTAGATGCTTGGCCAATGCAAGTCTTGATTTGCAGCACCTTTATCTCAGCTTTCTGTTTTTGAAGTTATCTTCTGTGCAGGAAGATATATGCATCCGCTTTTTATTTCCATGATATGAATTGTATTGTTGTGGCATGGACAATAATTAACATCCTAAATCGCTGAACTGCAGTGTTATTTTTGTCGTATTGCTTCTAATCTTTTTATCATTTTCATCCTTCACCGCCCTTTCTTTTTTTTTTCTTGGTTTGGTGTTGTTGTTAGTGTTGATTTGATATCCTAGACAAAATACATAAGCCCTGTTGGAGTTTCATTACCAAATTTTCTATTTATCTTCATTTAATATAAGCTATCTGAATGGCATATTGATGTTGATTGCAACTGTTTATTTCTCATTGTTGATTTATTTTTTGGATCATCAGATAATCAGTATGTTATATAGGAAAGTTTAGATGCTTGTTGAGCTTTTAGTTATGTTTGTGTTTAAGGTTGTTGCTCATGTTGATGGAGATGATGATGATGATGATGATGATGATGATGATGCTGTGATAATCGGAGAAAGCACTTCAGACTACAAGAACAAAGAAGCTGCCAGAAGTGATAAAAGCTGTCCAAAACAACTAAACACAGTAAAGTTCTTCATTTATTTCAAAAGAACTTCTCACTCAGAATTTTTTAGCATGTTGTTTTGCTTCCCAAATTATCAACTAATTTGACTAAGAAAGAATTTATTCCTTTTCTGTCAATCTAGGATATCTTGCTTGATGACTTTATGAGTTTGAGTGCAAATAATGATTCTGAACATGTCGCACCACTGGATAATTTAAAGAGCTATGAGGCAGGACAACTGGATCTTAAATATTATGATGATGTAGAATATGATTATGCTTATGATGACGACTATGACTATGAATATGATGCTGAAGATATTGACAATGATTCTGATCTTAATTTGGCTGCTAAATTTGATGATCTGGACCTGCCAACTGGCATTGAGTTAACTGTACCATGGCTGGAAGTTCCTGCTACCAAAGAGCTACGCAAGAACAAGGACAAGATGGTGATTGAAGATGAAATTAATGTGAAATATCGATCATTTAAACAGTTTGATACTGTTCAGGATTGTGAAGATCATTATTTCAGCAGACCAGATCTTCTAAAAACTATTCCATCTACTAAAAGGGTCAGTAATACAAAACATTTCTATGCAAGTTTTAGTTCTAAATGTTGTGCTAACTTTTCCTGATATTTTTATATTAACAGCCTTCAAAAGATTGGTCAAAGAGGATTCAGCATGAGTGGAAGGTCTTAGAAAAAGATCTACCTGGTGAGTTTGTTACACACGCTGCACCACAGTCAATTCTGGATATTTATAATTTTGTTGTCGTAGATCTTGTTAGCTTTCAATGTTACATCTTTGTGAAAATTTTGAGTATATCCTATTATGTGTTTAGATGGTAAGTTTGTCCATTGTATTTGTGATAGTTGAATTAGTGTAGCATAATTTTCTTGAAAGCTTATAGGTTGAAAAGAAAAAGGAAAGCAGGAAATAAGAAAAGACTGACTTCCTCATTCTACTCATCTTAGGAAGAAATATCACTAACCCAAATAAGTTGATGTGTCTATCAGCCGCACAATTGTGTCAGATACTTGCCTCTGTTATCCTCAAATAGTAGTGTTATATTCTCATGCTAATGTCTGAAGGAAACGGTTAGAACTATAAGCTGGACTGACTTATCCACAATATATTTTCTGTTATCTGGTATTTTGCTGTCTTCTTGCATGTATGTGACACTAGCTTTATGCATTCTTTGATCTTGGGAACATGTAAGTTGAAAAGATTGGTCTTTCTTTAAGCAGACACTTGCATTTCTAACATCAATTAGTGGAATATTTTTTTGGAGAATTTTATGTTGTGCACGTCCTGCATTGTTTCTTTGGATGCCTACAATAACTTGTTTTCCTACATGATAGATCTTATCAAGGATTGCCTTACCGAGCGGTAAAGCCCTGTATCGGGCGGTATGTACCGGTTTGCTAGATGATCGGTACGTAGACCGCCCGCTACTGGGTGGTACCATCGAAATTGACCGTCGGCAATCAATTGAGGGAGAATAAGAAGAGGGAGAAGAAGAGAGAGAAAATACCTCGTATGCGTTGCTCTTCTTGGTTCCCCCGCGTGGTCCGTCGCCCGCGGGCGATTCCTTGCTGGCGGGCTATTCCTTCTCCCCGCACGGGGATGAGTAAGGAGACGTCGCCTCGGCAACATCACCCCATTTTTGTTTTTTAATATATATTATATTATATTATAAAATATGATATGATATTATATTATATCAAGCGGTATACACTATGTGTACCGCTCGGTACCGGATACCATACCATACCGAGATAAACTCGGTATGCCGGTATGAACCGGTACGAACCTTGGATCTCATTACACTGTTTTCATGTCATCTGCTTCATGTTTCTCAAGTGTCACTGCAGCGAGGTTCATGTTACTAATGTTGTTATAATATGGTGTCATAAAATTCTTGACAGCATAGAGCTTTTGCTTTGCCAGAATTAGAAACCGAATGAGTGATACTCAAGCTGTTCAGATTCATTTTTGTTTTGTTTTTCATTCTTGTTTCATTTCATATTGTTGACTTTTTGGTTCTCATGTCACGTCCTGAACAGAGATGATATCTGTTAGAATTTATGAGGGTAGGATGGACATTCTAAGGGCTGTTATAATTGGACCACCTGGAACTCCATATCATGATGGCCTTTTCTTCTTTGACGCTTACTTTCCTCCGAACTATCCCCAAACCCCTCCGGTGTGTAATTCCTTTTATTATACTTCTAGCAATCAATGATTTCTATATTTGTCGCAAGAAATAGATTGATTCTTTTCTAATATCATGCAGATGGTTCATTATCATTCTGGTGGGCTCAGACTAAACCCAAACTTGTATGCTTGTGGGAAGGTTTGCCTTAGCCTTCTCAATACATGGCCTGGCAGTGGATGCGAAACATGGAATCCATTAAATTCAACAATGCTGCAGGTCTTGATATCTATTCAGGCTCTTGTTCTCAATGCCAAGCCATTCTTCAATGAGCCAGGATATGCACAAACAGCTAATACAGATTATGGGGAGAAGAAATCTCTGATTTATAATGAGAATACTTTTCTCTTGTCATGCAAAACAATGTTATATTCACTGAGGAAGCCTCCAATGGTATGAATCATGCATCATTATATACATATTTCTTTTTGCACTTTGAGGTGCACATCCCTTTGTTGCATCCTAGATACAACTAGAACAATTTATATGTATTTTTTTGTTTTTTTTATGACTTTTAAAAGTTAAAACTTTTGCAAGCTCTCTGTGTGTGCTTTATAGTTCTCTTGAAAAGCTAAACTTCTTTATCTTAGAGCTTGCAGTGCTTTTAATATGACTTTCATAACCTCAGATGTCTATCATGTTCTGATTACAGCATTTTGACGACTTTGTGGCTGGACATTTCCGAAATCGCGGGCATGCTATTCTTGTGGCATGCAAAGCCTACATGGGTGGTGCACAAGTTGGATGTGTTGTTGGTGAAGGCGTGCATGATGTTTGCAAGGGTGATAAGAGTTGCTCACCAGCGTTCAAGAGCTCCCTAGAAAAATTATTTGAGGATCTTCTGATGGAGTTTGCTATCAAAGGGGCTGACTGCATTGAATTTCTGCCTCGGAAGGCGAAAGTTGGAATAGCCAACACAGCAGATACTACTTTATGATTGTTAAATCAAGTTCAAGTTAACATGGATCTGCTCAATAATTTTGCCCAGAAGGCATTTAGGTTACATTTTGACCTATAGGGTTCAGAAAGCACCAGCTGTATGGTTTAACTGTCTAACTTATTCATCATGTAAATATCCTATGTAAATATTTCTAGTTTATTATTCTGATCTTTGAATAGATTGTGCATGTGTTCCTTTGCTATGCTTCAAATTGTGTGTTAATTTTCCATAATCAATGTTCATGCTGCTTTTGCTTGTTCAAATGGTATGTTCAGGAAGATAGCTGAAAGCACCATTATTCACTTAGCTAGATTTTGTTTATTGCTCAGCTAGTATCAGATACACATAGATATTAACATATATACCATTAGCAATAGACAATTGAAGCTGAAAGCATTATTATCCCAGTCCAGGAACTAGAGCTTATGTTATGTAATTGTGTACTTCAATATTGTTCAACTTTAACATGTCTGATTGAATTCAGAAATTTCAAATTATATTGTTCATCATTTAATGCTCATATAGAGTTCATTTGTGGTGTTATATCTTTTTTTCCTTTAGTAGGGCATTAAATGGTGTTTTATCTAAAAAAATTATTAATGGTGTTATATCTTTTTCCTTTGACAGGGCATTAGATGGTGTTTAGTCTAACATTATTTGTTAATGGTGTTATCTACTATTGCAATATGTCTGAAAAATTATGATTCAAAACCAAGTTGATTAGATGAGTGTGTTGTTCTAAATCAAGACTACTGTCATGGGCATTGCCAAACAATGATCTAGAACCTCTAGTACAACTCCATTCATTTAATTGCTTGAAAAGGAAGGAAAAGATTTTGAAGATCTCTTACCCATTTAACAAAAGTCTGATGCAACAAATATTGATTGCCTTTCTCTAGTCATGTATGAAGCAGAATATTTTGTTTTACTAACTTAGGTATGTTTCCTTCTTCTTTTGGCTCATAATTATATTGAAGGAAGTCATTTAGGTGGAGCAGGTGGAATTAAAGGCTGATGTTAATGTGGCTGTTTCTTATCAGTAAAATGTTGGTGTCAAGCTGCATGCATCTCTTATCTATGAAACACCTCCACTGACAATGCTTCCACATTGTTTCCATCACAAAGAAACAATGTAGGCATTTTTTAAAACTTTTGCTGCTCGCTCCCCTGCCTTGTAAATGCCTCCATAGTGCTGCCGTCCTCTGCCTTGTAAACGCCCCCATAGAACTGCTACTAGAATTTCCTATTAGCTTTTGTTTGATCATCAAACTTATCCATGAACCCCAATTATGTTGTTTTACAAAGATGTGTTAATTATCTCAAAATTCCTCTTCTGTTGTTTATTGCATTGCAGGGGTTCCCAAAAAGAAAACTCGTCAACAACTCCGAGATGCTGCTGTAGGGAACTCCAACTACGCCAATCAGTGAGGTATCCAAGTCTTTGCCTTCATCTAATAGAAACAATGGTGTTCCGATAGAAATTTATGTGTGCGGATAAATGGACTAGAATCAATATTGTTAGTGTCAAATTTAGTTTGGTGGTTCTGCTGTGATAACATTGTCACTCTCAGATTTAAAAATTAAGCTTGCAAAATAGATCTTGAGTTGAAGTTTCTGATATGATAACCCTGACTAAGTTAAAATGTTGCCCTTTTTGGTTTATTGTTTTCACTTCTTTGTTCATATTTATTTATCAATGGAGAATTCGTTGCTTGGTACCGTCAACGGTCAACGCAGGTGACACGTCATACGCACTGAATTGGGGGGACCCATTGTAATAATCAATAACTTATTTTTGTTGATACATTTTAAATGTTTTGTTTTCCAAGAAAAGAAACGCCAACTTGGGGTTTGGGATTCGGCGGTCATATAACTTCTCGTTACAAATTTTGTAATGGGATGTTAATGTTTCGTTATGTTCGGTTCACGAAAATAACGTTTCGCAACCAATAAGAAGGCCGGCCTCCCTCTCCCCCGTTATTCTCACCCTCGTCCTGCCTCCCTCCGCGCTCGCAGCTTCGCCCATGGCGATGACTTCCTCTTCCCCACTCGTTAGGGTTTCTCCCATCTCCTCCGTAATTCTACTAGCGCTCGTCCTCTCCTCCTCCGCCTCCTCATCCCCGATCCCGTACGCCGACCACTGCGGCACGGTCGTCGCGGAATCCCCCACCTCAGGCCACTCCTTGGGCGCCGCCGCCTCCTTTCGTCTCTCCACCGGTATTTTCTCCGGCGCCGACGCCTTCTTCGGCGGAGGCGACCGCTCCAGATCCTTCTTCTTCCGTCGCCGGTCCATCCTCCCCACCCAGGCCCCCGGCGTCCTCCAGATCATAGCCACCCTCACCCTCCGCTCCGGCAGGGGCTTCCACCCCATCCGAGGCCGGCACGTACTTGATCGCTCCGCTGGCGAGTTCCATCATGTCCGGCCTCGGATCCCCCGGACATTCTCCCAGCGCGGAATGGTTAGCTTCGATCTCTCCGGATACTGGTCTGAGACCGCTGGGAAGCTTTGCATGGTGGGGATTGGCCATGGCCGATCGCTTGAAGGTGAACCTCTACAGCTTTCTGCTGTCCTAATGCTCGATTACCCAAACATTACAGACATCTATTCGAGCTTGATTAGTGGGAATTTGGAGAGCTTGGATGCCGTCGGTAGCTCGAATCATTTCGACCCGATCGCTATCTTAGCTTATGCACCGGGGAATTACGAGTACACACAGATCTCTCGTGCACAGAAATCATGTGCTCGTCTAATTGCTGTGGAGTCGCTACGGCTTAAGTCTGCTTCTCTCTGCTACTACATGCAGAGTCTTTCAAGGGTGCGGTTTGAATTGGATTTGGTGAAGAATTGCTCATCTGGATTTTGTGGTCCATTTGCTGAGAGCTCAGAATCTACTCTAGGTTTCATGTCTTTCAATCAAATACAATGTTCTGGTGATGGAAGGTTTCATATGTATATTGGATTCTCCAATACCAGTATCTATTACTTTGGCAGTCTCTTGATCCCTGGGAAGGCACTGGTTGGTGAAGGGGCTTGGGATCCTCAGAAGAACCGGCTTTGCCTTGTTGCGTGTCGTGTAAGGAGCTTGAAGGATACTTTGGTGAGATCTACTGTTGATGATTGCACAATTAGGATTTGCTTGTGGTTCCCTGCTGTATGGTCGATTGAGAGTCGGTATACTGCTGCCGGCCGTATTTGGAGTGACAACGATGAGAATGATTCTGGCTCTTCTGGTGCAGTCTCATTCTGGAGCACCGACCATTATATGGGTTCTCTTCCTGGCTTGAAGTACAATTACACTAGGACAGAAGTTGTGAAGAAGTCTTGTGCAAACGACAGCTCCAGAAATGTGGGAAAAAGGACATATCCTGATGGAAATGCTTTTCGTGATTTTAGATTTCATGTGTCTGTGAAAAATTCTGAGGGAAATATGACATGGGGGGACTTCACCCCAGTTTCAATTGACCAGATGATTTATGGTAATTTGTTTGGATCCAATGTAGATACTATGCCCTCAGTTAGCATGGAGAATCGCAGCCTTCACAATGTGAGCTATGGGATACACTTTAAGTTTCCAAATGCATCTTCAAGTATGAATGAAGCAGAAAAGATCTCAGCAGAAGGAATATACAATGCTCAAACTGGGTTTCTTTGCTTGGTTGGTTGTCGGCATATAGGCTCCTTGGTCGGTAAGAAGCAAGCGAAACAAGGTGAGTCCTTGGACTGTGGAATTGTTATCAACATACAACTTGCTCCTTTGAATTCCAAAGTGGGGGAGCAACTTAATGGAACAATTAGGAGCACACGAGAGAAGTCGGACCCACTTTTCTTTGAACATCTGGAGATTACTTCATTAACTATCTACAAGAACCAGGCAATTCAATCTATGTGGAGGATGGATATAGAAATTATCATGGTTTTGGTCTCTCTGACACTTTCATGCATTTTCATTGGATTGCAGCTCTTCCATTTCAAAAATAACCCAGAAGTACTTCCATCGGTATCCATCACAATGGTCGTCATTCTCACTCTGGGGCATATGATCCCTTTGGTGCTCAATTTTCAAGCTTTGTTTAGAATAAGTGGCAGTCAAAATGTTCTATTATGGAGTGATGGGTGGCTTGAGGTAAACGAGGTGATAGTAAGGATCATGACGATGGTAGCTTTCCTACTGCTAATTCGTTTTCTTCAACTTTCATGGACTGCAAGATCAGCTGATGAAGGCAAGAGGGATCTGTGGATAGCAGAGAAAAATTCTATTAAAACATGCTTACCTCTTTATATAGTTGGGGGCTTGACCGCCTGGTTTGTTCACAGAATATCTAATCAATCGGACTTAAAAAGAAGACCAGTTTATGTTACCTGGCCCCATCACACTCTGTGGGGCGATTTAATGTCCTATGCTGGCTTAGTACTTGATGGATTTTTGCTCCCACAAGTTATATTTAACATATTCTCTAGCTCCAAAGATAAGGCACTTTCTCCTTCCTTCTATATTGGAAATACTATTGTTCGAGCACTGCCCCATGCATATGATGCCTATAGAAGTCACCATTTTGTGCCTCGTTTCAATTCATCCTACATGTATGCTAGTCCATACGAGGGATTTTATTCGTTGGTATGGGATATCATTATTCCTTGTGGAGGACTGTTACTTGCAGTACTCATATACTTACAGCAGCGGTTTGGTGGTACTTGTCTCTTTCCTTTTAGAAGTAGCAAGCCTAGGGCATATGAATTAGTTCCTGTAGTGAGATCTTAGAATATACTTGTTAACAGTTAACATTCACTGTATATCAAATATTGATGGAACTTTTCCCCATCATATGACAATTCTGTTTGGTTACAGGTTACAGTAAAGCTTTCAATTGATAAGTGTTAATTTTACAGGTTACAGTAAAACTGGACATGTTTGTTCTGCCTTCCTCCTTTTTGTTCTCATGTATTGTACGTAAAAGATAGAAATGAGAAAATTATGCTTGGTATGGCACATTTTGTTTTCTTGTGTCATGTGATGAAGCAGATCCTTCGTTTACATTTCGTGTTAATTATCTGGAACAAACTAATCTAGATAGCTCTGCTTCGAATTATTCTTGTGGCCTTTAGTTGTGAATTGGCTCACATCCATGCAATAGCTGGCTAGGTAATGGAGCAGTTAGACATGCAATTTAAATGAATCGAAGGAATTTGAAGGAAGGATGCAAGCAACAATTGATATCCTGACTTTTAGATTTGAAGTTCTTTGTATGTCATAGCTGGGGAGGTTTGATATCTACACCACTTCAGCTTGCAAGGAGCCAAGAACCTGAGGGAGTCCATAACGAGAGCAAGAAGCTGTAATGTCCCAAGTGCTTCGGGTTGGCCACCATCAAGTTCTATTCATGACAAGATAACTGTTCAAACTAGGAGCAATCAAATCTCTATTATTGTTTTCAACAAAAGTTTTCCAAGGTATCTCTCTAACTCTCTTCACATTTATTATGAATCAAATATATGCTGGTTCATATGTATTGTTCCTTGTGGACTGCTTTTAGTGTCCATACAGCAATGATTTGGTGGTAATATTAGTAAGCCTAGGGCATATGATTTACTTCCCCTGGTGATCTCATAGCATAAACATAGTTAACAATGTATAACAATGTCAATGGAGTTTTCTCCATTGTACAAATCTATTATTTAGTCACTAGAAACCTTTCATTAGATAAATGTTAAATTATATATATTTGTTCTGCCCTCTGCCCTTTTATTCTGATCCACCTTGGATGAGAAGGATAATTCTTGTTGGTGTTACACATTGTGTTTTTATGTATCACTTAATGAATGCAGATTTATCATTAATACTATACTGGTAATTTTGACTTGAAGCTATAGGAAATCTCTCCTTCAGCTCTCCTGTACTCTCATGGCCTTTACTTTGAATTTCCTCAAATTGCATGCAATAACTGGGGAAGCAGTGAATCAGTTACGCATTCACTTCCAATTTGTTGAGGGAATGTGAACTGTACACGCAACTGATGGATATCCTGATCTCTTGTTTTTTTTTTTTTTTAAATTGCTTTGGATACAGTGGTAGCTGAGGTGGGAAATTTATGTCACTGCAGCTTGTAAAGAGCTAAGTACCAACCTTGGCATCCCAACTTTTGGGTTCGGTGACATGAATCTTTTCATGATATGGAATTTAGTTAGGACACTATCACTATCTAAAATAAATATGATTGTCTCTTCCTCAAGACAATTGTTATTGCATGTTTTTAAATGTCTGTCTGTCTGTATTTTGAATAAGGTGTCCTATTTGTTTAGGAAAGTCTTGCTGCTACAAATTCTAGGTGTTAATGCACAGGGCCAGCGTCTACCTTTTGAATGTTTTATTAGTTTAATTTTGGTATTCCCCTTATGCATTGTGTACTTAGTGATAGGTCTGGAGATCATGCCCAGTGCTTGGAATTATTAGAACGGTTTACTCTGTAATCAATCCCCTTTTGACATGGGGGGGCACAGACCATGATTTGTTTCCTTGGGTTTTGTTTTGTTTTGTTATGCTAACAATTAGCTCATGACACATCTTACAAGGATGCTCAATTATCTATCATCCCACAAAATGCATCTCCAGCTTATGTGACCTTTGTTGCATCCTCCATTAGCAGTAAACTTTAAAATGACAGGCGTCATGTTAAATTTTATCAAGTTTATATGTGTCACTAGGAAGAATATTTATTATGTTTTTTTTTTGTATAAAATAAATAAATAAGATTAGATTAGATTGTACAATTGAGTTTCTTGGTATAATCTCTGTATGCTATTTGAATCGTCATATCTGAGAGATATTATTATTAGATGGGAATTTCATGATGTGCAGATTTTGATGGTCTCCCCTCCCCTCCCCCCCCTCCCATCCCAAACAACCAACGGAAAGCATAGTTTATAGGTCTGAATGGGCATGGCTGGGCTGATACACCAACCATCGATCAGGTCCGTAAGTTGAAAACCTCTCTGATGAAATATGCATATTTTGTAGTACAAGAAGTTTCTGTACGCTATTGAGTAGTTGTCAGGTCACTGCAGATTTCATTTGCTGCCGCCTCCCTTCAACAACCAAGAAAGCACAATTTGGAGTTCTCAACGGAATGGCTGCTGGTAGTACACCCACCAACTATCTATCTATCTATCTATCTATCTATCATCCCATCATGTGTGTCAACTAACTAACTCTCCCACGAATGCATAGCTGTTGGCATCACAGTTTGAGGACCTGCTCTGCTCCGCCATGTTGCTGGGTATTTTAAGAGGGGAGAGGGATTCACGGCAGGGGCCACAGTCTCTTCTCGAGGGAAAGCCAGAGGTACATTTTAACTCAAATCAGTTTCCAGTTTCATGATATGATATGATATGATATGAGACGTGGTGGTGGTGGTCCTCCATCCACTTCATGTAGTTTATTATCAAGAGATGGCAAAAGGAAGGAAGGAAGGAAGGAAGGCCCCATACTTCATTCGAATCACTTCTCACGCTACGCTACGCTTCTCTACTCTACTCGTGACTATTTCTGATGGAAAGCTTTGCTACAACCGATTGGTTCTCTGTCGGTCACAGTCTCTCCCGCCTCCTCCCTCCTTTCATCTCTTTGTCCTACCTAAATCTCTGATTCACATATTGCATCGCTGCCCCCATTGCCTTGTTGGTCCAATTGATGATACTCCCCAACTTTGCATATCATAATTCCTAGTGTTCCTCCCCCGTCTCCTTGATGACCCCGTGGAGACTGCATCAAAGTGGGAACTTGTTTGTATCCGTCACAAATTCACTTTGCATCCTTATTCTTTACACCTTCCTGGAGATATTATATTATATTATTATTTATCATTTACAAAAATATTATTTTTTTAATCTAAATCTCTTTACAATAGTAAATATTTTATTAACTAAAAAAAATTATATCTTTTTGATAGGGTCTTTTGCACCCAAGCTTCCGATTTATTAAAAATAATAATTTATTCTGAAAATAAATATATGATAAAAATATATCAACAATCACATGTAGGAATCTCTAAAAATCATAAAAATAATCTTTACTATTCGTAACATATAAATATATATTAATAATTTAATACAAAATTATAATATATCCATTGATCATAAAACTTATGCATAAAAATAATGATAATTTCTTACATAATAAACGAAATCATGCTAACATACAATACATATCTAATAATCATATATTAAAGGCATACATCACATATGATGATTTACCATTCCAACAACGGATAGAGAGAGACACTCCTAACAATGTATGGAGTGGTATCCCCCACCAGCCCAAGTGAGGGATACGTTCCTCCGAACATTGGATTGGATGGATGAATCATATACTCGTCATGTTTAACAACTCACTAATCCCCAAAGGGAATCACCATACTTGCCCTCGGAATGGATCCATAAACATCCATAATCATTCATTTATATTCATCCATTCTTTCACGCATGCATCCAAGAAATAGTATGATCCAATATTATAATAGTTCATGTTTAATGTATGATTTGCTAGACTATATCCATTGGTGGTTCCACAATGTGATGGGTCGTAGCTCATTTCATTGGTTGCACTTCCAATATAGTGTTAGTCGCCCCACCTGAGTCTTGGATGAGTCACGTGTACCTGCATGTGTCTGTCTCAAGTGATAGGTTGGGCTAAGATACAATAAGCTAAATATAGGAGCGACGATGTGTCTAGCGTCAATCACATAGTTGGGTAGGCTTTATTTCATGGACTAGGCTAAGCCTCACTTACAAGTTAAGTTGAGCTTTATCAATGAACTGGGCCATGCTTGGCTCACGAGTTAGGTCGTGCTTAGACACATCAGTTGGGGTTTGTGTCTCACCAAATGAACTAGGTCATACATGACCAGATGAGCTGGATCATGCCTAGTCACATGGATTGGATCGTACCTCTCCACATACGCTAATTGCTACTTGGCCACATGGGTTGGGTCGTACTTGACCACATGGGCTGGGTCATGTCTGATAACATGGATTGGGTCGTACCTTACCACAAGGCATGGTCGTACATGATCATATGGGCTGGATTGTACCTGCCCATATGATCATATGGGATGAGTCGTACTTAACCACATGGGCTGGATCAATACCTAACAATAGAGGTCACATGGGTTGGGTCTGACAACATGGATGAGGTCATACCTTGCAACATAAGCTGGCTCCTACTTGACCATATGGGCTGTCATATCTAACATCATGGGTTGGGTTGTACCTTATCACATGAGTTGATCGTATATGACTACAAAAGCTGGATTGTATATGGCCACATTGTCACAGACTTAGCTAAATTTGCCCTAGCGGTAAACATGAAGACTTAGCTGAAATTGCCTAAGTCGTGAAGCAACCTTTGCCCAATGTTCTGGACTCAGCTGGGATTGCCTAAGTCATGAAAACGCAGAAACGTAGTTGCCCGCAAAAGGTCAACCCACTTGCAACCTCGTGCAGGTCCCGAAGGACTTACAAAAAAGAAGTTGATTAGTTTTGAAGATGAGCGATGGACAAATCCCAACGTCTCGCAAAGAGGGCAGACAACTCTTACAAGCAATTCGTCGAACACCTTGAGTGCAACAGAAAAAGAGAGAAAGAGAGCAAAACAGGATTTTATAGAGCTGTAGGAACGATCGCAAGTCCACAAACGACAGTCCCCAAGGTATCAGATGCAAGACGAGTTCAACAATCGATGAATGCTCACGCCCGATACTATCTCAAAGCCCCATCCAACGCTGTGCCACACGGGGGGTTCCAAAGGGCTGAGATAGTTAATGTTTTGCACCGCTCGGATAGGTCACTATAGCACACGAAAATGACCTAAAATTAGATAATTTTGGCCTATTTTGGCTCCACACAAACGAGCAATTATTTTACAACCTTATAGACTATTTCTGCTCATATTTCTTAAGCAAAATCACACAAAACCAAGGCAAAACGTGTTGCCAAACATCTGTACAAGCAAACAAAAGCGACGAACGATTCGCTGAGCAAAGTTGCGATTGAGCGACGACTATCTTTGACATTCTCTCCCACTTAAATTGTTAATGCTTGTTGGTAGGCTTTGACGTGGGCTTCTTCATGTCGTAGGGCATCTTCTGACTCCCAATTGGCTTCTGTTTGGAGGAGCTTTTGTCACTTCACCAAGTATTCAGTTTGCTCTACTTCGCTGGGTAGTTTAGTCTTATGAACCACCAGAATGGTCTCAACTCGCTTCTTGTATGAGGCTTTGATTGGAGATAGACAAGTTAAAATATTTCAGGAAGCATCTTGCAGATCTAAATGGTAGGCTTTTAAGTTGCTTGCATGAAAGACATTGTAAATTTTGAGCCACGTCGGCAGTTGCAACTTATAGGAGACGTTGCCCACCCTGCTGATAATTGGGAAAGACCCTTCATACTTGCGTACTAATCCTTTGTGCACCTTATGCCTAAAGAACTGTAGTGATGCTGATTGTAGCTTCACCAACACTAAGTCGCTAACTTCAAACTCCTGTGGTCGCCTTCCCAAGTCTGCCCACTTCATCATCTTCTTGGCCACCTTCTCAAAGTAGGCCTGATCAATATCTGTATTTCGATATCATTCCTTTGTAAAATGATATGTTGATGGACTACTCCCCATATAGCCAATAGCCAAGGTCTGAGGAGTCGACGGATGTTATCTCGTGATAATCTTGAAGGGGCTCTTGTTAGACGCATAGCTCTGTTGTAAGTTGTAGGAGAATTGAGTTATGTCCAACAGCTTCACCCAATCTCGTTGGTTGGCACTCACGTAGTGTCGAAGATACTGCTCCAAGAACGAGTTAATTCTTTCAGTTTGGCCATCCGTCTAGGGGTGGAGGCTTATGGAGAAGTATAATTTGGACCCTAGCAGTTTGAACAGTTGAGTCCAAAATCGTCTCAAGAACCATGAATCTCGATCACTGATAATGTTGTGTAAGACTCCCCAATACTTCACCACATTCTTCATCATCAACTTGGTTGCCTCCTTTGTTGAACAATGTAGGGGTGTATTAGTGAATGTTGCATGCTTTGAAAATCGATCAACTACCATAAGTATCAATCCGAGTCCCCATATTGTCAACAAGCTTGATATAAAGTCTAAAGAGATGTTCTCTCATGGCCTTTCAAGTACGGGCAGTGGCTCTAAAAGTCCCACCGACTTACGTTACTCTACCTTATCTTATTGGCAAGTAAGGCATGTTCGAATATAATCATCCACATCAGTTTTCATCTTCGACTAATAGAAGACCCTCTCCACGAGAGCCATTGTTTGATGGATACATGGATGTCCGGCCCAAAAGGAATCATGACACTCTTTCAAGAGTTCACGCCTCAAATTATCCGCTCGCGAAACATAAACTATATTCCCTTTGATATATATGAGTCCATACTAGACCTAAAATCGTCGTGTCTTGCCTTATTTGATGAGTTGCATCAGGGTTACTGCTTGAGGATCATTGTACAGTCAATCCCTGATCCTGGAAAGAAAGTTGGAGTGTAACTGACTTGCTTGGTCTCCGCCTTCCAACTGTATAGCATTCACCAATTCAACTTTCCGGCTCAATGCATCAGCCACGACATTTGCCTTTCCAGACTTGTACTCCATTACCATGCCAAACTCAGCCAAGAAGTCCTGCCATTGTGCTTGTTTCGGGAAGAGTTTCTTTTGAGGCTGGAAGTAACTCGATACGACATTGTTCGTCCTCAGCACGAATGGTGCTCCAAAAAGGTAATGTCCTAGACTCGTAGACAGTGGACCACCACTATCATCTCCTTCTCATGCATTGGATATCGTCGCTCGGTCTCGTTGAGCTTACAACTCTCATAGGCCATTGGATGATCCTCTTGCATAAGTACTCCCTCAATAGTGAAGTCAGAAGTATCGGTATAGACTTCAAAAGACTTCATATAGTCTGTTAATCTGAGTATTGGTTCCTCTAATATAGTAGTCTTTAGGTCTTGGAATGTCGCTTCACATTTGTTTGATCATCTCCACGACTGCTCCTTTAGCAACTCTGTCAGTGGAGCTGCACGCTTTAAATATCGATAATGAAGCGCTGATAATAGTTGATGAACCCGAAGAAGGATCTCAACTCTAGCACCTTCTTTGGTGTCTGCCAGTCTGCCACTGCTTGCACCTTGGACTTATCCATTCAGATAGAACTATTACTGATTCGATGCCACAAGAAAAGAATTTTCGTTTGAGCAAAGTAGCACTTCTCCCTCTTCATGAACAAAATATTCTCCCTGAGAACTTTGAAAATGGTTCAAAGGTGCTCAACACACTCCTCAACCGTTTGACTATAGACGACGATATCATCCAAGTAGACGGTCATAAACTTGTCCAAATACTCCTTGACAAACTGGTTCATTAAAGTGCAAAATATGGTCAGAGCGTTGGTTAATCCGAAATGCATCACCAAGAATTCAAACGCATCATACCTTATCACACAGGTAGTCTTCGCTTCGTCACCTTCTGCAATGCGCACCTGCCAATATCCCGACCGAAGGTTAAGTTTGGAGAAATACTTGGCCTTGTCCAGTTGATCGAACAAATCCACGATGAGCGAGATATGATACTCGTTCTTCACCGTCACCTTGTTTAGGGCTCGCTAATCAAACATAATCAGAGGCTCCCATCTTGTTTCTTCTGGAAGAGGACTAGAGCTCTGAATGGTGTTTTTGAACTACGGATGAGACCACTACTTGGCAGTTCGTCTAACTGCTTTCTGAGTGCTGCCAATTCTGAAGGGGTCATGCGATATGGTGGTCTCGTTGGAGGCTTAACTCCCGACTCCAGCTCTATATGATGATCCACGCCTCTGCATGGTGATAGAGTTTTCGGCAACTCAGTTGACATCACATTTGAAAATTCCTTCAGGATGTTTGCCACCACAGCATGTTCTTAAATGGCCTCCCCGTCAAGTGTTTCTAGCTTTATGGCTGCTACAAAGATCGATTCACCTTCCGTACCCCCTTCTTCAATTATAATGCTGATATTTGTTATGGATCCTTAGTTCCTCCTCGAGAAATTAGAACCACGCAGGGGTCATCACCTCCCATTAGACATAGGGAGTTCAAAAACGACATAGGCACCAACTTTGCTACGTGCATGAATTCTATTCCAAGAATCACTTGGAAGTCATCCATGGGCACCGCCATCATATTTGTGCTTCCACTCCATATTCCGATCTTGATAGGGACCCCCTTTACTAGTCAGGAGATTCGCTTGACCTCCGAGTTTACAGCTTTTATATGACTTGGATTCTTCTCCAAGATTAATCCAAGTTGGTTAGCTTCTCTATCAGCAATAAAATTATGGGTAGCGCCCATGTACACCATTACCCGAGTTGTTCAGCCATTTAGCTTAATGTCCACATACATCAGCTCGCTGCTCCTTGCCTTTGATGGCTTTGCCTTTGCGTTCTCCCCTACTTGACCCCACAATGCATTCAACAAGTGCATCGCTCCCATTCGAGGTCCTTGCGACTCATCATCGTTGCTACTAGATTCAGAACTGCTCGAACTAAAGGCGACGGCTTTGCCTTTCTCCGACTTGTGGAGGGGTATAGATGTAGTTAAAGCATCGAGTGTTTACTTATGTGGGCACTCCCTCACCATGTGCGATCCTCCGCACAAGAAGCATCCGTCAAATTTCGGGGCCTTTTGAGCTTGGTCCCTTGCGGAAGCTTTTCTTCTTTTGTTCGCCCCCAAACTCCTTCACACGAGAGTATTTTGTTGGGCGATTTCCTGATGATTGTTTCTTCTTTCCCAAGTCCTCCAAAGAAACAAAGCCAATCAACCTTTCTGTGATTGCAATTGCTCTGACCACGTCGATGACATTCCTCCGATGTAGTTCTTATTGCTCCCATGGCTTTAAGCCATCGAGGAAACTGAATAGTTTGTCCTTTTCGGATATGTATTGTATATCCAACATCAAGGCTGAAAATTGCTTCACATAGTCTTTGATGGATGTACTTTGGCGGAGTTGTCTCAGTTTCCTAATGGCAACGAACTATGTATTCTCGGGCAAGAACCGAGTTCTCAACTCTCGCTTCAAGTCTTCCCAGGTATCTATATGACATCGACCTTGCTAGATCTCTTCCCAACGGGTTTGCCACCAAAGTTTTGCATCTCCATTCAAATACATTGTCACTATGGAAACTTTGATTTCTTTCGAATCGAATCTCGCAACATGAAAATATTGTTTCATGTCGAAAATAAAATTTTCAAGCTCCTTGGCATCTCTAGCACCCCCGTAGCAATGCGGCTCAGGTGCTCTGAAGCTTTGTAGCGACGTAATGTGGGTATTGTTCCCTCCGGCATTAAGACTTCTTGTGAGCATCATCACCTTCGCCATAAGTTCCGCCACAACTTCGTGTAGATGTCGTACCGAGTCTTTGGTATCCTCCATTAGTCGATCGACTAAGGACTCAACCCTGTCTATCCGAGATTCAGCTTCTTCTTGCGAGCTCTCTACTCCAATGAGGCTCTTTTTCCCAATTGGCGTACCAGATTGTGCCTCCTCTGCTCGCAAAGAGTACCCAACTTCACGCTCGTCTTGTTCACTGCCACGCTCCTCATGAGTGCCTCTAGCAGCTTGCGAGCGAGTATGCACTTGCAGCCCACCTGCAGCCCACCTGCAGCTACCTAGGGCAAAGGTCTAGCTTGCCCCATCTTGCCTGATTCACCACGGTGCTTCGCCATGGCGAGATTGCGAATTCTCTTCGCTTGCTTGTTCGAATTGCTTGCCTACTCTGATACAATAATGTCACAGACTCAGCTGAATTTGCCTAAACCATGCGTCACCCTAGCGGCAAACTTGAAGACTTAGCTAAAATTGCCTAAGTCACAAAGCAACCTTTGCCCAATGTTCCGAACTTAGCTAGGATTGCCTAAGTAATGAAAACGCCGAAGTGTATTTGCCCATGAAGGGTCAGCCCACTTACAACCTCGTGCGAATCCCGAAAGACCTACAAAAGAGAAGTTGATTAGTTTTGAAGACAAACAACGGACAAGTCTCGACATCTCGCAAAGAGGGTAGCTCTTACAAGCAATTCGTTGAACACATTGAGTGCAACAGAAACAGTGAGAAAGAGAGCAAAACAAGACTTTAGAGGGCTGTAGGAACAGTCACAAGTCCACAAACGACGGTCCCCAAGATATCGGACGCAAGACGAGTTCAATAGTCGATGAATGCTCACGCCCGATACTATCCCGAAGCCCCATCTAGCCTTGTGCCACCCGAGGGGTTCCAAATGGCTGAGATGACTGACGTTTTGCACCGCTCGGACAGGTCACCGCAACACATAAAAATAACCCAAAACTGGATAATTTTGGCCTGTTGTGGCTCCGCATAGCGAGCGATCGTTTTGAAATCTTACAGACAGTTTCTGCTGGCATTTCTTAGGCAAAATCATAAAACCAAGGCAAAACATGATGTCAAACATTTGTACAAGCAAACAAAAGCGACGAACAATTCGTTGAGTGAAGCGTGGCGATTGAGCGACGACCATTCGTGAAATGATATGGGTCATCCTTGGGCACATGGGTTATGTAGTATATTGCCACATGGGCTGGCTCCTACCTGCCCACATGAGTTGGGTCACACTTTAACCATACGGGCTAGGTCATGCCTAATAACATGAGTTGGGTTATACCTTATCACATGGGCTGAGTTATACATGACCACATAGGCTAGATCAAACCTGGCCACATAGATTGGGTTATGCCTAATCATATGGGTTGGATCATACATGATCATATGGGCCACATGAATTATGTCCTACCTTACCACATAGGTTGGCTCCTACTTAGTCACACGGGCTAAGTCATGTCTAACAACATGGGTTAGATTATACCTTGCCACATAAATCAGGTCATACATGACTACAAAAGTTTGATCGTACCTGACCACATGAGCTCGATCATACCCGGTCACATGGGTTAGATCGTATATTGTCACATGAGCTGAGTCATGTCTGACCATATCACATGGGCTAAGCCATGCTTATTCATATGGGTTGAAATATACATAGTCACATGTGCTTAATTGTACATCAATCCAATTTAACAAATTAATTCAATTAAAATCAGACCCCTTTTAATATATTAAATTATTAAAAAATAACTCACAAATCAATATAAATCAAATAATCATTCTTTCATCACAAATCAATTATCATATCAACAATAATAATAAATCTTATCTCCTATGTGGAAAAGATAAGATCTCGTAATAATTTAATATGTATTTTTAATTTATATTTATTTTAATCTTTTCATAAATAAAATGTAAATTATTTAATCATTTATTTAACCATAATACACTAATTAATAATTAATTATCTAAATAAAATAATACACTATTTATAATAATTAATTTATGCTAATGAAAAAATTATCGATGATTCCACTTTGACTCTCATTATAGGTTATTACACTTAAAATTCTTATCTAATCCTACTTGAATCGCACTTAACAACTTAAGACTCTTTATCTAATCCTACACCTACTTAAATTTAAATTATATTATTTAACAACCGTCTACTTTGACTCCACTACCTCCTTCCCCAGAAACAACTTACGGGACAAACCCAAAAACAAAAACAAAAAAAAAAACCTGTGAAGAAAATTACCCTCTTTACTACCTATAACTATATTTTAGAATGTGATGCCTCGTACAAACACAGATTACAACCTTTAAACATCCTCAAGGCAGGTTCATTGCAGCAGGATGTAAGGTTAGTCATCAACACTCATCCTGCAAGCAGAAACCTGTGGTCGAGGCATTCATTTCATTAGGCAGATATCCAACTCCCAACAGGCAAATAATTTGGAAAAACGTTTGAAGGTGTATTTTCTTTTTCTCCCAAAAAAAAAATATATCAATTCCAAAATAAAAGATGCAAGAGACCCTTACCACAAATGTTTTCCTAGGCATGCAAACCAATCGAAGTAGACTCAGAATTCAGATGCCTCAAAGGTACCAACGCAAGAACATATGGTCCAACTATCAGACACCAAATATGGCTGAGCCAAACACCAGCTTACTTGGGATGCACTTCTGATCACCTTTCTACCAGAATTGCCTGCTCACTTATTGTTTGCATCAACTTTCGGTCTGCTCCCTCAGCCGGCGAATGGTGCTCCGCACGGTGACAGCACTGGCAGTGCTATGGACATCATGGAGACAATGTTATGAAAGAGCAAAAGAACATAGGCAAATCGCCAAAGCACAAAAGAGCAACACACTTACTTCAAGGTATAAGCACCACCGGCCTTCACCTTCCCGCAATCCTTGCATCCCCAAATCCCAACTGCTTTTCTTTTCACAGCGTACTAGGAAAATATCATCAAGAGCATTAAGATATGTTGGTCAGTACCGGCTACAAATTTACGAAAAAGAGTGTAGAAGATAAAATGAAACACCAAACACAGAAACAATTTATTCTAAAAACAATATGTGGTCAGATATACTCAATCTACAATAAGTGCTTCCAGCTATATTAACACTATTACAGAGGACAACAGATTCTAGGTGTGGGGATACCCAAAGTCCAAAAAAAAAAAAAGGCTAAACAATTCACACATGAATTATTACTATGAATCTCTTAAAACACATCAGGCAAACTATGCACCAATCTAATCAAGGAACCAACATTCAGCAAGCACTTCATGATAGCAATGATGTGCACATGACCATCAAAAACCCACAAACCATACCTAAACCACATGAACTCATATAAAAAGACAATCCAACACAAGCTAGACCAAAACTTTCCTCATGACACATATTTGAAGGCATCGAATCATGAGATCCATATAAACAAAATTTTTAAACTTCAATGCTGTGTTTCGGGAGAAGGGGAACATAGAGCTCAGTCAACTTAATTGTCTTTTGTAACTAGGTTTTACATGCAATGCAATGTGCCTCAATATGACCAACCACACTCAGCTTAAAGAAATTATACCTTTCCACAGAATTCACAGAAATACTTTGCATGCTGCGAAACTTCCATTTTCTTAATTTGCTTGCGCAAACTGGCACCATATCTGGTACCTGAAGCCAAGAAATGTAACTTAGATAAGCACGCAACCGGTGAGACTGTTACATAGAAGGGAGAAGAAATTATTGAGCTGATTCAGAGCACAGCATACCATATTTGCCAACAATTCCAGCCTTTTTGGTGCGCTTCGTCTGCATTCAAGTCAAACAAAAAGAAGCCATGATCAGGAGAGAGAACTCAATCAACTTTTAAATAGTCGGTGTTACTGTTCTAGTCGATCCCAAGCACTGGGACAAGTCCACATCAAAAAAGCCGCACTAGTCAGCAATCTAGATTAGCCAATATTTAGAACTAACGTTGACAGATAACAAATAACAAATGACAAGCTAATCACAAAAATAAATATGAAAAAACCACCTTCATTTGCCCTAAGTTTCTGAACTGGCCCTCTACGACTTTGTAGATATGCACAATCCAAGGAGAAAGTAGTTTTAGATTCTCAAAAACCAACATATGACAAGTTAGAAGCACACTTCTATCGAGAGTTGAAGTATCTTTTGGAGATGCGTAGTTAGAGATGAGTTTCAACTCCAGAAGCTATCTCTCTCTGATAAATTGCATTATAGAAGATGGACTTATATATCTATAATTCTCAGTAGCATGTGGCTTTATTGGATCTTCATTCCGCAACTTCTTTTAAAAATTGTAATCAACATAAGTTTTTTTTCCTTACATTTAAACATTAACAAAAAAAATTGAAGATTTCTTAAGAATATTTTTCTTCAATCACGTAGATTCCATTCCTTGCATCAAATCACAAAGCCACTCCCTAATGCAAACATTACTAACTCTCGTTTATTTCTCTTATGAAGTTTCACCGTCCTGAGCACCTCATCGCACACCATCCTTGACACAAAACACCACAAATCTAAGGAAAGACAAATATTCGTGTCTTCCTAGCAAATCATAACACAAACCCATATTTCAACCACTTCTCACACTACAAATTTCAAATATTACAAAAGCACTATCCGGTCATATCCATGCTTTTAAATTATTCTCCCACATTTCCCAAATTTTGAGTACCACCCAATAGACGTCGAACCCCTCAATGACGTGTAAATGAGCAAGCAAATGTAACTAGGACAAGCAGCAGAAAGCTCTACGACAGGGCGCGAAGGATAAGGAAGAGATGAAAGAGCATACCATGGTGCGGGGAGAAGGGAGACTTTTGTCTTCGCTCCGGCGAAAACCTAACGAGGAGACGAGCGCGCCGTTCCCTTCTCGCCGCCGCTCTCTTTTATAACCCAAAACCTAATCGTTTCGATCGGTTGTTGAATCAATCGGGACCGTCGGAAACCCAACAGGTGTTGTTGATATCGCGTGCGCTGACCGTCCGATCGATGGACATCAAAGAGCTTTCTTTCCTTAGGCTTCAATGGGTCGTTAATGGGCCCAAATGGGCTTATAAAATGTACTCGGTAGTTTCATTTCAAATTGTGTGGTCTTGTAAATGAGATGAACGTGTTATTTGTTCGATCAATCGTAGCCGTCGGACAATTGCCATTAAATGTTGAAATAGCAGACGCTGACCGTTCGATTGAGGTATATGAGAGGGCTTTCAAGGCTTAAATTGGGTTCATAACGGGCTGAATTGTCATCCTCGTCGGCCCAATATGGCCTCATAAATACTTTCATATATAGTTTGTTCGATGTGTTGTGTGTTTTCGTACATGACATGACATGACATGAGTGAGTTTTCTTTTTTTTTTTGTTGGTTAGATTGTCTTAGGATATTTAAAAGGCTATTTAACTTTATTAATGAGATATAGCTATCTGTTCATTCTTATATTTGAAAGGTTGCTTAGGTCGAAGAAGAAGGTGAATTAATTTTTGCCTCACTGCAGACCGTGTTGTGTTTAGAAGACAGAAGAGAAGAAAAAAAAAAAAAAAAACGATCAAATAGTGGTCAGTGTCACCTCTGTGTTGTCTCAGAACAGCATGCACACACCACAGGAATTTGAATCTGGTGTCGCACCACCTCTCTCTGATCCATGTACATCAGCAAATTGACTTTTGTCCCCTCAGTTTCGACACTGCATTCCTTGATGTTTACCACACTTTGGTCTTCTAAGGAAACCCACTGCCCCCCCCTCCCTCCCTCACTCTCTCTTTTCAGCCTTGGCTGATCGTTTCTGACAAATCCAACTCTCACTTTCTCTTCCTTAAAGCCATGGATATGGGTGTCGTATTGTTTTTTCCCAAGAATTCCTCTATCTATGCTCCCCTGGTTAGTAGCTATTTGCAGATGTAAACGGAACAAACGCATGTCATTATGTAGGATTTTTGAGCTACATGTTTCATGTAATGATGTGATACGAGAAGCTCAACCACATTAATGGAGGAGAGGAATGCATGAGAGAGAGACTTGTGTGACCAAAAAAGCCACCTTCAGCTTTAAAAAAGCCTTTTGATCCCCAAAAGAAGAGAAAGAAGGAGAAGAACCCAAACCCATGTCCGTTTCAATGCTCCTCTTGACCATCCTTGGATTCTCCCTCAGGCTCCGCTTCCCTCCCCCATCATCTTATATCTACCTCCTCCTCTGCCTCACAAGCCTCCCCTCCATGGCTGCTTCCGCCGCACAAGCCTTGCTCTTCCTCTCCTCTCTCCTGCTCCACCTCGCCTCTGCTTCCTCCACCGGCCTCCTCAGCCTCTCCCTCAGAAAGCAAGCTTCCATCTTGCTCTCCATCAAGCGCTCTTTCCACCACTCCCAGTTTTTACTCCCCAGCTGGAACTCATCGGCCCATGCAGCTCTCTGCGCATGGGATGGTGTGCGGTGCGACGACGCCAAGCGCGTAGTCCTCGCGCTCGACGTGGCCAACTCCAACATCTCCGGCTCCCTCTCCCCTGCGATCGCCCAGCTGAAGGGCCTCGCTTCCCTCTCCGTCGCCGGAAACAGCCTCTCCGGTCTGTTTCCTCACGGTATCAGTGAGCTTCCCCGCCTCAGGTACCTCAACATTTCCAACAACCAGTTCAACGGCACCTTGAACTGGAGCTTCTCCGACATGTCGGAGCTGGAAGTCTTGGATGCCTACAACAATGACTTCTCCGGGCCGCTTCCTGTTGCCCTCCCGAGGCTGCCCAACCTCCGGCATCTGGACCTCGGCGGGAATTACTTCTCCGGCGCGATCCCGGTCGCCTATGGAGGCTTCAGTGCCATCACCTACCTCTCGCTCGCGGGGAACGATCTCGGCGGCTCCATACCTCCTGAGCTGGGCAATGTCACCACTCTCAAGCAGCTCTACTTGGGTTACTACAACGAGTTCGACGGCGGCGTCCCGGCCGAGATCGGCAACTTGATCGCTCTGCTCCATCTCGACCTCTCCAGCTGTGGGTTGGAGGGGGAGATCCCGCCGGAGCTGGGGAATCTGAAGAACCTGGACACTCTCTTCCTGCAGACGAATCAGCTCACCGGTGCAATCCCTCTCCAGCTCGGCAACCTAAGCAGCTTGAGATACCTCGACATCTCCAACAACGCACTCGCCGGCGAGATCCCCAAGGAGTTCTCCAAGCTCCATCAACTCACCTTACTGCACGTGTTCATGAACCGGCTTCACGGCGAGATTCCAGGGTTCGTGGCGGAGCTGCCGAGTCTGGAGGTCCTGAAGCTGTGGCAAAACAACTTCACCGGATCCATCCCAGCCGCGCTGGGTCGAAACGGGAGGCTTCGCGAGCTCGATCTCTCTACCAACAAGCTCACCGGGCAGATCCCGCCATCTCTCTGCTTCGGCAAGAAGCTGGAGATACTGATTCTGCTCAACAACTTCCTCTTCGGCCCATTGCCGGACGACCTCGGTGAGTGCATGACGCTCTCCAGGGTCCGCATGGGGCAGAACTACTTGACCGGATCGATTCCTCGGGGCTTCCTCTATCTGCCGGAGTTGTCTCTGCTGGAGCTGCAGAACAATTACCTCACCGGAGCGGTAGCGGAAGAGCCAGCGCAGAAGCCTGCAAAGCTAGGCCTATTGAACCTCTCCAACAACAGGCTCATCGGGCTTCTTCCCTCCTCCATCGGGAACTTCTCGTCGCTGCAGATTCTTCTCCTCGGCGGCAACGAGTTCGCGGGGGAGATACCATCTCAGCTCGGCCTTCTGAAGCAGGTGCTGAAGGTAGACATGAGCAGGAACAACTTCTCAGGCAGAATCCCCCCCCAGATCGGTGACTGCTCCTCGCTGACCTACTTGGACTTGAGCCACAACCAGCTCGCCGGACCGATTCCAGCTCGGATATCTCAGCTTCGCATCCTGAGCTACCTCAATCTGTCATGGAATCGCTTGAGCGAGAGCATTCCGCAGGAGATGGGAAGCATGAAGAGCCTCACTTCCGCAGACTTCTCGCACAACGATTTCTCCGGTAAGATACCGGATGCCGGGCAGTTCGCTTATCTCAACGCTTCATCTTTCCTCGCCAACCCTCAGCTATGTGGATCAGCTTCAAATCCATGCAGCTCGTCATC
Organism: Ensete glaucum; assembly: GCA_021527575.1. Classification (NCBI taxonomy): domain Eukaryota; kingdom Viridiplantae; phylum Streptophyta; class Magnoliopsida; order Zingiberales; family Musaceae; genus Ensete; species Ensete glaucum. The sequence continues at coordinate 34,077,854 of CM038554.1, forward strand.
CTCTCCACTGATGGAACGAGGCGAGCATCACGGTGTCAAGTCCCAGCTCCCTGGAAGATTCAGGCTCCTGTTTGCTCTGGGACTCTTAACATGTTCTCTGGTCTTCGCCGTCACAGTGGTCATCAAGACGCAATCCATGATGAAGAGAGGCTTCTCCGACTCATGGAAGCTGACGGCGTTCCAGAAGCTCGAATTCACTTGCGACGACGTCGTCGAGTGCCTCAAGGAGAACTGCATCATCGGCAGAGGAGGAGCCGGAGTCGTGTACAGAGGAACGACGCCCAGCGGGGATCGGATCGCAGTGAAGAGACTGCTGGGGATCAACAAAGGTTCTACCCACGACAACGGGTTGTCGGCAGAGATCCAAACGCTGGGCAAGATCAGGCACCGCAACATCGTGCGCCTGCTCGCCTTCTGCTCCGATAAGGAGACGAACCTGCTGGTGTACGAGTACATGCACAACGGAAGCTTGGGGGAGGTGCTGCACGGGAAGAGAGGAGGGTATCTGAGCTGGGAGATGAGGCTCCGGATTGCAACAGGGGCAGCCAGGGGGCTGAGTTACCTCCACCATGACTGCTCTCCTCCCATCCTCCACAGGGACGTCAAGTCCAACAACATCTTGCTTGATCTGGACTTCGAAGCTCACGTTGCAGACTTTGGCCTGGCCAAGTACCTGCAGGACACAGGAGCCTCCGAGTGCATGTCAGCCATTGCTGGCTCTTATGGCTACATCGCACCAGGTATGCCCTACTGTTCCTGCAATCTTCACAGCTTCAATTTGGTTTCAGACTGTGATAGAATCCAAATTGGTTATTCTTTTGATGGTGGAGAAGACACACTGAATGAGGCAGCTGCTGCTTTATCCCTTTCATCCTTCTGCCGCCATGGAATCCCATGCTTACTTTGCTTTCAGTACACCACCACATCTTCACCTTTTTGACCCAAATTGCAAGATCTGAACTCCATCGATGCAACTCTTGATGAGCTCGATAACTCAAGACCCAAGACAAGAGAACAGCACGCTTAACCATTTGCTTTGGTTCTTGTGGAACAGAGTATGCGTACACTCTCAAGGTGGACGAGAAGAGCGATGTGTATAGCTACGGAGTGGTCCTCCTGGAGCTCATCACCGGCAAAAAGCCGGTGGGCGACTTCGGGGAGGAAGGACTGGATATAGTGCAGTGGGCGAGGATGATTACGAGCTGGAACAAGGAGGGGGTGGTGGAAGTCATGGACCCGAGGCTGATCGATGTGCCGATGGAGGAAGCCATGCAGGTGTTCTTCGTCGCCATGCTCTGCGTGCAGGAGCACAGTGTGGAAAGGCCCAACATGAGGGAGGTCGTCCTGATGCTCGAACAGGCAACGCAATCACACTGATCTCTCTCTCTCTCTCTCTCTCTCTCAACCTGTACTGTCTTCAGCTTCAGATGTAATGTTAGCAGTTTCGCTGTGATTGTGAGCATGATCTAAAAACTGCCATGCATGAACGTTGAATCCAGGAACAGCTGCTCCGCTGCCATGGAGACAGTGCAGAGGTCCCTCTCATCCTCCACAATGACAAAAGTGAGGAAGAGAGAGAGAGGATGAGAGAGAAAAGTGAGGGAGAGCTTTAGCTTTCATTGGTTCCGAAGATTGCCCTACCAAATGATGGAAGAATGATGCTGCCACCCACGCACACACACGCTCTCTCTCTCGCTCTCTCTCTCAAGCATGCTTGCTTCGGCAGTGAAATGGCAGCACTGCTTTCGGGGACTCACATGCATGCAAGTTTCTATTTGTCATTCAGAATAATTAATAAAAACTCTTTATTCTATTTTTTAAATAAAAATAAATAATAAAAAACTACATTTATATTGGATTAAAATAATTAATAAAAATATTATTTGTTATTCACTCTGCGATGGTGTTTGAACCCTTTAAAACTAAATTAGAGTTCAGTACAGTGAACACAGACGACAATTAATTCAATTTCTTTTGGAATTATGATCACGAAAATTTCATCTCTCTTCTGTTTCTTTTTTTTTTGTCTTTGAAAATAAAAAAATATATAATATAAATTAAGAACAAAAAAGAGAACAATATCCAATCCAATTGACAATCGACTCATTAAATTTATAATATTAAATTATTATTCTAAAATACTTGTAAAAAAAACACTTAGCCCCCATACGTGAAGTTTAATATCATTTCATGTAATGATATAATTGAATCATGATCGTATTTCCGTATTCTTATTGGCTATTACTTGAGACAAAAAATTCATAAAGGATAAGTAGTAAATGCGAGATTTGATTCCAGGACCTTGCGATTATTCGATAAAAGATTTTATCAGGTAATTTAATTAATATCTTCTAATTGAGAAAACTCGAGTTAACAAATGTCAAAAGTTTGAAAGTGTCATTCATTCATTGGTCCATATAGGGGGGTATGTTGTGCATTAAGAGCCCAATATATATTTCAAATATAAATTAATAAATTTTATTTAAATTTATATCTGACTTGAATGTTGTATTGGAAATGCTTAAATTCTAACTGTTGATGTTACCTAGGTTTAGCATTAACATTTCACCAGATGCTAATATAAATTTTTTTATTTCAAAGGTGCCTTGTGACTTTATAACCACAAAATTAGAAAAATAATTTAGTGAGAAACCAATATGATTTATAGTTTTTATAAGGCAGTTTTATTTTTTTTATTTTTAAAAATTATATTATATTTATTTATATGATTATTTTTATTTGTTATATTTTTGGGCCATACAAATATTTTTATAAGATTAGATACATTTATTAATTTTTATTTAAGAATATATTTTTGAATATATATTAAAAATATTAAAAGGATAAATATCATAAAAACATTTGAACTTTTAATATATAATTTTCTCAAACAACACTTACGTCAATACATATTTAAAATACAAATATGTTTGGTCTAAGTGGTATTTGCCACGCCAACACTATTCCATAATGGGCCCACTCGATTGATGAGGATTAAGCCACTGAGAATGGAAGCCCATATAAAACCTACTACAATTTGTTTCCGAATATGATATATATATATATATATATATATATATATATATATATATATATATATATATATATATATATATATATATATATATAATGGTATCAAACTAGTATATATGATCACAACAAGCCAAAAATATTTTTTTATTAGAAACTAAGTTTTAAATAAATTATGATTTTGAAATAGTGGATAATTGATGTGTATTACAGTCGTAAGTGCTAATGATCATTATATACTTGTAATTAAGGTAACAATTGCTATTGTATCACCTGAAAGACTAGAAGTAATTAGAATTGTAATTGTATATACTCTAAAAAAGCTTCAAACATTTACGAATGATAAATTGTCATTGATCAGGAATATAAATGCAAGAGGAACTATAAATGATTGAATTTTACTAAAATAGTGTTTACTGGTTCTCGAAGTATTTATTACAAGTACTAAAATAAATCTATTGTAAATAAAATGAGTTATAAAGGGGTTTTGTTTTATTGGGCCTACTCATACGTTATCTACCTCCGAAATCAAATTAGGCAAAATCCGATTTCACTTTTCCAAAATCAACACCGTTCATCAGAAACATTACCATCGTGATCAAATTGACGAGAACACCTTACTACCCACCGATGGCGATGTCAACCCTCCATTTAGTCTCTCGATCACACATCACGTCTTAACAATTATGATGTCTTCTCGAAGACGAGTATAGTCGTCGTTGCCATCCTCCTCTCTGTTATTAATCTAAAAAGATAATTTTATGCCATAAACAATGTGTACTCGTCGAAACTGAATTTATTTATTATTGGAAGTTTCATTTATATTACTTTAAATTTGTAATTTATTATGTTTACTCATTCCTGATTGCTGGTTCCACTAAGTCAATTGATTCCGAAACAATATAATTAGATTAACATAGTATAATATTTTTATTTTTTGTTCATAATTATTCTCTTTTTTGTTATTAGTATTTGTAATCTCCTCTTCTTCCCCTGGTTCCTTTATGTTCAATTGGTAATAAAATGTCAAATTATTTTTATTAGCTAAGTTAGCATATACTTTCAATTTTATCAACACTAACTATATTTTTTTAAAAATAAGAGTATTATTATCCATTGAAAATGGTGAAAATTAGTAATATGTCTATTGGGACAAATTGCTTTATCGTAACTTTATTATTTAAGTCAGTATTTTGGTTGAATTCATGTTATTGTTTCGTTAATGTCTCGTTATCATCTATTATCATTTTTTATGATTTTATTAGTATCTAAAATAATTCTTATATTTTAAAAACATAACATATAAATATCTATTATCAAGTCTGAGTTAATAGATGTTAGAGTATACTTACGTAACATATTGATTTATAATAAATAATTAATATAATAATATATTTTTTAAAATTAAAAAAATTGATATCATCATCAATGATAGAAGGATGCATCATCGTGAAAGTGACCACTAGTAACAACACCGAGCCGCTGGTCCCTAACGAGACGTCGTGCACATGTTGTCTCTCATGTGCTAGCGATAAGCTCGAGAGTTTCAGGTTCTGGATGTGCATCGACTAATTCGACACTAGCCACGTAACGGTCTTTCTCTTTATCTTGTACATTTTCGTTATCATTGTCTCTCACTTTGTCATCTCTTATGCCCCTACCAATCATGCCTACTATATGATAGCCTATCTCTCTCTTACCTCCACCTCCGACCTCTCCAATCTCTGTCTCTCCGTATTCGTCGCTTTCTCTTCTTTGATATGATGATTTTTTAATTTAAATTATATGTGTTATTATATTAATAATTTATTGTGAGTTAATATGTTACGTAAGTAGACTTTAATATTTGTCAATTCGTACTTGACGAGAGGGACTTATAAGTTATGTTTTTAATGATATACGATCTATTTTTGGATAAAATCAAAATTATAAGGACTTAAATAGTTCATGACCAAAATTAATTAAGCTAAAATAAATTATTTTTAAATTAAAATTGAATATATTATTATATTAATAGTTTATTATTAGTTATCATGTAAGTATATTCTAATGATTGTTAATTCAAATTTGATGGGAGGAGCTGATACATTTTTAAAAATGTAAAGATTATTTCATATACGAGCAAACAATAAGGAGTTAAGTGATCTACAACCAAAATCAGATGATTAAAATGAATCTTAACCCTTGTTTATATAATGATACATATAATTAATTATATTTGTAATATAGTGATCGTACTTTGCATGAAAAATACAGAAATAAAATATAAAAGATGTGGATCGTAACTTTTGTTTGGTCGCATGGTTTTGGATTGATCAACTCATGACTCGATCGAATTCGCAAAGGTCATCGAATTCTGTGTTCGAGATTGACCCGATCCGACCGGCTTTGATATCTAAATCGATCGAAGACCCGCAGCGCTTTGGTTTTGCAGTTTAGACCCGCAGGGGTCAATCTGAAAATAAAAAGGAGTAGAGGAGGCATCCTGTAAAAATGTTGGTTCCGAAGCCGCTATTTTTATCCTCATTTCTACTCCACCCTTGCTCAGCTCGCTCGCTCTCTCTCTCTCTCTCTCCCCCTGTCTGCCTTCTTCTTCCCTTTTTCCTCCCAAATTGGTTTCTTCTGCTTCAGGCAGATAGCGCCGGTGGTGGAGGCAACGACGCTAGATTGGGGAGGAGGCAGCTGTCGCATCTCGAAGGACGCCATCAATGTGCGAGTTCCTGGTGAAATGAATTGCAGTGAGACCGGTCCTTGAATCGATCCCGCTTTGGGGCATGATGAGGTTCGCACAGATCTCCCGTGTTTTTCTTGCTCTTTAGTATGGATCTAATTTTGGAGTTCTTTTTCCCGATTCGGTTTCGTGAGGCCTGGAATCGGTGGAAGGTGGGAAGGCGGAGGAGGTGGAATGTGCTCCTTTCCTCCTGGTGATTGGACCGCCAGCTCCTGAAGGTTTCTGGCCGCCGATCTCCTTTATCGGCTGCAGCAAAACTTTGTTGGGGCTTCTAGTTTGGCTCAAACAGTTCCAAATCTAATCGTCGTTCTGGGTACTCGTCGCCGAATGTCTCTCCGAGGAGGCGGTAGATTTCTGATGGTTGCGATCCATCGTTTTCTAGGATTTAGGATTGTTTTCTTTCTTCCACTGTGTCTTTGGTTTGCGGTCTTTGGCACGGTATTGTTGAGAGGAGACCACCTATGATCCAATTTCAGCGCTGGAAGGATCGCGTCGTCTTCTAAGATTTGAACTTTCCCTCATGATCTATATCGATCTATTTTTCACGCATTTTAAGATGATTTCTTCCTCCGGACATAGTTTGGGACACTGCGATCGTTGCCCTCATTCTCCCTTCTGTTCTTGGATCGATAGCGAGGCATAAGCCTCCTCTGGCTTGCTGGTGATGTATTTTCTTTCTGTTTGGCTTCTTGGTTGAAGCACTCTTCTTCTCCAAATTTAGAGTTCTTTGGCGGCTGGTAAAAGTTTGCCGTTGGAACTGCGATTCGTCAATGTCGGGTGCTCGTATCAACAAAAGCCTCTATTCTTGTTCAATTTGAACCAAAAGCCCTCCTCCTTTTCGGCGTTTCCATAGATTTCGAGCGCATTTTGATCTCCATTTTTGTTTTTAGGCCTCTTACATAGGATATTCGGTTGGATCTATTGAGATATGATGCAGATTTGATGCCATTACAGCGACCTCTTACATGCAAATCTCTGTGGCGCAGATACCAGGGAGTGATTCCGGATGTGCTTCCCCTCGGTAATGGAAGGAAACCCTGCTTGAGACCCTGCAAGGAACACGATGCGGTTCTCGACTACACTTCCGAAGGAAAGCCATCTCTACTGGCGCGATCCGCGTCAGGATCAGCAAATCCCTCCCCACCACGAGACCAACCCTGCTCCTTCCCCTCGGACTCGTCACCGTCGCGGTCCAGCGACCGGCCGCCCTCCTCCTCCACTGCTACGGCGGCGAAGGGTCAGAACCACCACTACCATCATGAGGTAAATGGGCTGAGCCCTGACGGAGGTGGCGACGTCCTGCTCCAGTGGGGGCACAACAAGAGGTCCCGCGGCTCGAGGGCGGAGGGCCGGACGGCGGGGGACGAGTCCGCCGCCCACTCGAGGCACAAAATACAGCGGAGATCGGCGGCCGCGGTGATGGCCCCTCCGCCCTGTGGCTCGTTTCCAAGAGGCGCCAACCACCGTCCTCCGATCACCAGGCATGTGGTTTCTTATCCATATTCTTCGATCTTAGTCTTCCCTTCCACCTCTCCTTTTCTACTGCTCATGTTTTTGCTACTATTTCGACCTATTTCTGAATACAAAGTGAAGCGAAAAAAAAAAATCACATCTTTTATTTATTTTAGCGCGCTTCTGTATCTTAATTTTATAGTTGATATATAAAAAAGTTTCAATCTTTATTTCATTTCTGTCCACTATTTTATGTCCATGTATTTATGTTGAGAGAGCATAAATACATTGCCAGATAGAAGATAAAGATATCCCTTTAGGTATGAAGTGACTGGAAATATGTAAGAATCTGTGGCCGTCTTTTTATAAAGCTGCTGTTCATTTCTTCCATGTTAGATGATGCTTTTTTGTGGACGCAGTTGCAAGGCTTTGATCCATATGTGATCAAAGCAATTTCATGGAACTTTCCTGCGTCCATTTGTGTTAATCATCAAATCAAATGAACTATAATTCTGTCGTCTCTCCATTTCTGCATTTGTGTCCTTACAAGATAAGCTTATTCTATCAAAGTCTCTCCTTTTCTCTGTTGCTCGGTTTACATCATGACTGCCCCTCCAAGTTCCCCTTTATTTATTGCACAGGGAATCAGATTGGCTTTGCTGCTGACCCACCATAATGCATCTGCGTCCCTTTTATCTTGGCATTGTTTTTGTTTCGTCGTTGTTTTTGATACATGTTATCGGTTGGCTTTGCTTTTTGATGATTGAGAGTGTGGTGTCTTTTAAGAGCTTTTCTACTGCTCTTTTTTTTTTTTTATTGCCTGGATTCAAGGCAGTAAACCTGTATGCGTGGTTTTGTAGGTTATAAATACTGCTTTACATCTCATTTTGAGTGGTATTTAATAGCCTCACAGGTTCTTGCCCTCTTCCACTCAGCTTGCTTGCTTTGCTTTCTTCTAAACCCCTCTTTTTGTTTGTTTGTTTGTTTTTGTTTTGTGCGCCATCTCCCCATGATCAGAGGCACCGAGGATTCATTGAGCGGCCTGACTCGTTCTGAGAGGCGATGCCCGGGATCCCCACTGGAGAAGGCCCGTAAGGCTTCAGCCAAGGCCACCCTGAACGGCTGCACAGCGGCAGATGTTTCTGCGAATCCAGAAGCATCGAAGCGGGCACCGGACCGAGAAGCGGGCGGCGGCGGCACCATGACGGCGGGCGAGAAGCTGGATCTGGATAAGTTCGAGTGGCCGAGGATTTATGTATCCCTCTCCAGGAAGGAGAAAGAGGATGACTTCCTTGCGATGAAGGGGACAAAGCTGCCCCACAGGCCCAAGAAGAGGGCCAAGAACATAGAGAAAGCCCTCCAGGTCTAAATATTCTGCTCCTCTTTCTCCATCCCATCCATTAAAAAAATTTTCTTTTTCCTATAAACTGAACTGCATTAGTGATATATATATATATATATATATATATATATATATATATTATTCCTTTAGCTGCAGTTTGTGTTTTGCCATGGCATATTATTATATATTTCATTCTTGATCCACAGAAACTATATATAAAACAAACTAAAGTCTTAATCGTTTGGGATTGTGATGTGGCCTTTGGTGTGTTTGTTCAGTACTGTTTTCCAGGGATGTGGCTTTCGGACTTGACAAGAGGGAGGTACGAAGTGAGGGAGAAGAAAAGTGTGAAGAAGGTGGTAACTTTCTTTCCCTCAACCATCTCAATCAACATCATGTATGCCTCGGTCTTCCTGAGACAGAAACCAGTATAAATCATGTGCATGACTCTTCTTTTTTGACCGTTTGGTTTGAAAACATAATGATGTCCGGTGTCTGCATTGATGGGCTTAATTAAGATAGACAGATAGATGCCCTCCCTCCCTCTTCGTCATTCCTTTTTGACTTTTTTTTTTTGGTCCCCTTTATGAAGACCTGAGTTGTTTAAGGCTAGTGTTTACGGCGGCTCTAATGATATCTGGTTTTGGTGTGTGCAGAAGAGAGCTGCTGGATTGAAGGCGATGGAGAGCTTAGATAGTGATTCAGAGTGATTAAAGATGATGAAATGATGATGATGATGATGATGGCTCGAAATCTATCTTCTCTTTTTTGCTTGCGGGGTTTTGTAGTTTCAATCCCTTCTTGACAGTTGATACAGAACTGGCTATCCTTCCTGTCTTACCTCTTGTACAGATAGATCTCCAGAAAAAGAAGAAGAAGAAGAAGAAGAAGAGTTGGTCTTGGTCAGTCAAATGCTCTCCACTCTCTTCTTCATCATGCTATGATATGGTGGATTACAGCTTTCATTTAGCCGGATGGGGGTGATGTACGTATTTGGTGATGATCCAATCCATAGTCACACTATATCTCTTCAACTCCCACCATAAATCCCTCTCTTTCTTTTAAGCATGGAATCGATCTTTCTTCTTTATTTGTTTCCTACTTTTCCTCCCATCACTAACATTACTTTGTTTGTCCAACTCTCTCACTGTTGGTGGTGCAGACGACACACGGGTGGGGCCTCCTGTACCTACCTGCTGAGCTCCCCTGGTAAATTAAAAGGTCCATCTCACTCTTAAACATGTTAAAAGGTTCATCATAGTAGTAACAACGACATGCTTTGTTCCTCATTCTCGCTGCCACTTTGTAAAATGGTCATAGCAACAACAACATGTTGCCACTCCCTCCCAGGCCTTTATAAATATGTTTTTCCTTGTCTTTTTATTTTGTTTGCTCTGACACATGAGCGATTAAGAATTTACATCTAATGCATTAATTTAATTTGATCATAAGATCCTCGTCCAATATATACATTTTTTTATCCCTAAACTATTAGTTCGATCGTATATAAGATTTATTTATCGTAAACCTAAAAGACGGATCTATTCATCGTATAATATTAGGTTACCGATTCGATATATCCAAAATTCAAACCTGATATATATTTTTTTTAAAAATACTGGGTAGTCTTTTGAAGATTTTTATTAGATTATGCATAATATGGTAGTAGAAAGTTTACTTATGTAGTAATAATTTTTACTAAAAAAAGTTATTTTCATTATATTATGTAATACATATTATGTCCATATATTTTAAAATTATTTCAAGTGTCTATGGACTTATATAAGAAGCGATTGGCTTTTTCATATTAATGTATTTAACACTTATAAGGGTCAGCCAATAGCGAGGGTATTATTAGACTATATGATTTTATTAATATGCTTGATCGGATCGATAAATACCGATGAATAATCTCAACCTTGATTTAAAAAAAAAATGTTTTATATCTTCTTAATTACAAGTGAAGTTTGTACATCTCCAAAACTGTCCATCCTACCCGTGCTTTTTTACTATTATCTATTTTTATTAAACGGCTTGAGACAAATAAGACAAATTCACAAAACTAATTATTAAGACTTTCCTTCTCTTTCGTTTACCAAAACAAGAGACAGAAAAAGTCAACCTCTCTTTTCCCTTATACTCCAAAAGGAGGAGAAAAGAGTAGCACGCACTCTCTTTTAATCTCCTCTCAATAGGTTTTTTTTTTTTTCATCCAACTAGAAAACTTCTATTTTAATCATCTTTGGTTATTTACCAATTCAAATAGATCCATTGACTGAAAAAAAGTATATTCTCATATAAACGTTGGTTGATTGTAAGATTAAGTTAATTAACACTTCAATAGAATAAATCCAAAGTCCTAATGATGGCATGACATTGTGAATATTACAAGAAGACACCATAAACAATATATACGAACAAGAAAATACACGCAAATAATGGTTTTATGAAGGACCCACGAACAAGAATTTAACTGGAAAGTACCTACAGGAAAATATGTGTTTTGGTCAGGGGTTTTAGTGAACTTTTACATGGGTTGAACCATTAAATGCGAAAGGCTATCAGCGTTGATGAGCGTCGTTTAGGGGTATATTTGCAATAGACACATAAGAGGTCAATACAATAAATGAGGGCTGTGGGAGAGAGAAAGGTGCGGTTTTTAGGGCTTTCGCTTCGTCGTAGCAAGCAAACCCTAATAATTCCTTCGGGAGCTGTGAAATTTCGAGCTTTGTTCCCATCCTTTTGACCTCGGGAGCCCGCCGGACCCTTCAATTCGCCAATAAGCTGCAAGAAATTTTCTTCCCTCGTCTCCTCGTTCTTTTCTCCCTGTGGATCTGGTGAGTTTTCTTGTCCTTTCCTTCGCCGTTTCGCTTTCTGCTCTCCTAACCCTTGTTTTCTTTCATTTTCGACGATTTTGTCTTTGACCATTTATGGTCTATGTTCCGTCTCGTTGAGGAATTAGGCTCGAAACCCTACGTTCCCGAGTCGCCTTCTTGGATCGCAGGCTGTCAATCCTTGGAACCCTAGGTTCTTCGTAGAAACGAGTAGATTGCTTGGCCCTCTTCGAGGTTTACCGCAGATTGCACGTTGGATCTTGATTGCTTCGTTCTTAGTGGATCTTTCTGTATAGATCTTGCGAAAAGGCTGGTCCAGGATCTTTTTCCCTCTCTATTCCTCGTTTATGTGATGTTCGTGTTAGTAATGTAAATTAGGGCATGAAAATTCGATTTTTTTTCTTGGTTGGGTCGCCATTTTTGGTGTTTGACCAGAGCTTTGTTAGCTGATGGAACTTTTGCTGCATAGAGGTCATGGGAGTCCTAGAAATATTGTTTAGTTTCGGAAATATATTTGCTCTTTAAGGGGAATATGTAAGGATGGATGATGGATCCCTATATGGTGTAATGGGTTGCTTGTTTTGAGGCTTCTCTAAAGGTGATTGACTTTAGCTTTCTTATTCTTGAGATGTGTTACCGCTCCGTATGCTGCGGCCGAGATGTCAGCACGGTTTGGTCCGATCTGAGCGTGCAAGACTGCCAACGTTGCTTTCGAGTTGAAGTGAGTTCGCAGCAGATCTGATTGGGAGGTTGCCTGACTGACTTCCCGAGATGTGGCTCAGAGTCACTTCTTCCTCCTGGCCATCGGGGTCTTGCACGATGATCGGAGTCGGGTGGGGAGAGATGCTTAAGTTAGTAAGAGCCGGAGTTGAGGGGGAGAGAGAGAGAGCAACAACGTGTGAGTGTGAAAGGTCTCACCTCTAGTACTGTTCTCGGGGGTGGTTTTTGTACCTTTTACCTGGTGTCGACGTATGTAGCTATTTAATGAACGTCAGCGTTGATGTACGTAGGCGTTTAATACTCATTGACATCTCAGATGGTCAACTCGTTCATTAGGCACATACGTCGTCTAGTTTGTTCGACATTGCTTCTTGCTTCCCGAGTAACCGAGCGTGAGACTACATCGCCCTGTACATCCTCGAGTCCATCGGGTGGGTTACCTCATTGCAGGCTCGGCTTCGCAATGGTTGGGATGCAGCTGGGGCCCGAGGTGTGGATCAGATGATAAGTTGGTTGTAACACGTACCTCGGGCATCGGACTGGGCTGGGGTAAATCGGGATTGCTCTAGGCGAGTCATATCTCGATATTGAATTAGTTGAGTTGTGCAATGGACTGGTCGAGACATGGTCTGCAATGGACTGACCAAGACATGGTTGGCAAGGGACGGGCCGAGACATGGTCGATAATGGATTGGCTGAGACATGGTCGGCATAGGATTGTTCGAGACATGGTCGACAAGGGATTGGTTGAGACATGGTCGATAATGGATTGACCGAGACATGGTTGGCAATAGACTGGTTGAGAAATGGTCAATAATGGGTTGGTTAAGACATGGTTGGCAATGGGCTGGTTGAAACATGGTCGACAATGGAGACGGTTGAGACCTCGACGGGGCATCTGTAGGTGTTAAGTTTCCTCTATAGGCAAGAAGTTTGAACTGCGGCGACCGCTAGCGTGCCCCGCGCCTTTCGATGCAGATTTTTAGTTGTCATGATGTGATGTTGCACTGTCGTCTTCTTAGAGGCTGGTTTCGCGGGCGAAGCGCTTTAGCCTAAGCGGTTACTGCATGGATCTGGTCTGATTTAATGTGAATCTCATGATCCTGAGATGTTGTGTTGTCCCCTTATCGGAATGGTGAACGGTCGCTCTAGGCGGGCTCATCACCTCGCGACTGCTTCTCGCCTTAAAGGTTGCATCAACACGTTCACCTGCATTCGTCTTTATTGAGAGCAGAAGGCTATTGGGAGGTGTTAGCAACCAAGATCACAATCTCATGTCCTGCTCATCAGTTTAAACATACACATCTAGAACATGAAAATAATTGGAGATTGATCTTCTGGAATATCAGTCTCAGTTTAATATTCTCATATTGTAAATGCCTGACTTGCAATGTTGGCTCATATTGTAAATGCCTGATGAATTGTTATGGCAACACATTATTTTTTGTTAAAGGTAAAGGTAGTTGGCTAATATTCTATTACAGAAATCCTAATCAGGTTGAGAAACCATTTACCCAAAATAATTTAAATGTAACTCAACTAAAATAATAAGATTTTGCATTTAAATTGTAGTTTCTCCCATTTCTGCTTCTTAATCATTCCTTAGATACACTATGCAATCCTGTAATATTCTATTAATGATTATGTTGGGTTGTTTAATCACTATAATTGACAATTATTCTTTCAGTTGGTATTTAATTATGAATCGTTGGTTTAAATATTTAGTATTGGAAAGCTGCCCTAATCTCTTCTTAACTCAACCTATATTGAGTGGAGATATCAATCAAACTGTTGTGAACCCATAAAAAAAAGACAAAGAAAATTATAATTCATTCAAAAATAAGATTATGCATTCACTTAGATAAAAATGTAATTATTAACTTAAGAATATATGAGATTTATTAACTCTTAGCAATAAAGTTTTTATACAGTTCTTTAACTATATTTATTTATCTGAAGATTTTTTTTTTTATAAATTGTAGGATTTTACAATCTTATGATCCGAGTTTGTGGTTCCCTTTATGATCTTTGGTAGAAAAGCAAGTTCGACAACTTTTTCTCATGTAGAATTTTTTCAATGCAGCTATCTTAGAAGATCTTTAGAATTTAGTGCTTGAAAGCATAAGATTTTTTCTTTTATTTTCCTCCCTATTGTGTATGATGATTCCCCTAATATTTCAAGAATCTAGCTACGATGACTGCTGCTAACCAAAAAAATTCAGCCATTGGTTTTGTATGTAACATAATTATAATTTTTAGTTGATTAGATTTAGTTTATTAATTTGGAATCTGTTTAAAGGTTTAGCGACTTAAAATAATGGATTAAGGCTTCTGAAGCTGCATTCCTTTTGTTTTCATTAAGTACTGCTGCTTACTTTCCTCTTTGAATGTCCAGATGGCAACTAAGCCATTAACAACTGAAGCCATTGCCCTGACTGAGAAGAAGATGGATATGACCTTAGGTATATCTGTATCTTTGCATACCTTTTTTTATGTGAAGATTCTCTATGATTATTTGCTCCTAACTTTGCTTTAAATGCTTGTTGTAGATGATATTATTAAAATGTCAAAGAAAAACCCAATGAAAGGCAAAAGACCTCAAAGGCCACCGGTGAGTATTCTTTGTATTCTGTGACAACTGTTTTTCTTTTCAACAATAAAAATCATATCCTTTGATTTTAGATCAAAAGTCAAGGTTTCCAGAATGGCAATGCTTCCCATGGTAACACCAGGATGCAGCGATTCATAGATTCGAGATCATCGATCAGACAAGTAATTATTTTCTAAAATCTACAATATTGTATGGCAGTGCTTCATTTCTTAGTTTATTGTACTTGTACATGTATAGGGTGTCCTTGCAAAGAGAAGGTCAAATTTTCATAGTGATAAGTTCCCAATAACAACAGAGGTGGCCCGGAAGGCTGTGGCCATGCCAGTTAGCAACCGAAGGATAAATCGGAATGGACCAAGGTATTTAATTGTCATGCTTTTCTTGGGCCTCATAGCTTTTTTTAATTATTGGACTGTAATCTCATAACCTTTTCTTGGACTTGTACCTTTACAGGTAAAAATGTGGTTATTTTATTGTTCAAAGAATGTCCACATTTGTGCAACCATGCTACTGCAGTTGTTGTTTGCAGTTATATTGGACTATTGAGCTGTTAGATTGGTTGCCACGTATGATATTTCAATATAGAACTGATACCATAATATATTCCTGGGGAGTTTGACTTTTGACTTGTTGATCTCCAAGATATGATTTGTCATCTTCATTCTAGTGTGTTTTTGGCCACTTGGTTGGAACAAATCTCAGCATACATTTGCATCTCTCCTAACTGTATATATATGGTGTGGCGAATATGGGGGTTAGATGCAACCAAATGTGGTTGAGTCGCTTCATTGTTTTCAAAGAGCAGTAATTCTCCTCCAAAATATGGGGTTTCCTGCACAGTTCTATGCGTGCATGATTTTTCTAGTCAACTTTAGAAAACAAATGTCGTACTTGTTTCTTGGTCAAAGTTGAGGCTCGACATTGTTGCAACATTGAGAAGGGACCAAACAGATTCAATTTTGAAAGCACGAAATGCTAGTTTGCCTTCTAAGTGAGAGAAGTCTTTGATGCCTATGGCATGCCTCTGTTGCCTCTGCTCCATTCAAGAATTGTTCCCTTCATATCTAATCAGTTGGATCCTCAGCTGAGTGCCAGTTCATGGGATTGAATTTATCAAATATGCTATGCATGAGTTTTTGCATTTATGAGTTTCATCAATCATTTCAGGTTTGCAGGATTAATTTGAATTCCCTCAAGCATGAAAAAGTTGATCGAGCATCGATTATTTATAGGGATGTAATAAAATTTGTGAGGAATCCTTCATGCGCTGGTTTTATATGGTGCTAGATATGATATTTCTGGACATGTGTTTTTGAGTCATATGTAGGCCGAAGTCTGTTTTTATTGAAGTCTCCGAAAAGTCTGCAGTCGTGGTGAATGAACCGTAAAAAATATGCAGTGAAGGTGAACAAATGGTTGAAGTATGGTGTTTAGGCTGAAAACCTTTTCGTAAATTTTCTGGTGCAGCTGAACTCCTGTTAGGTTTAGTTTACGTTGAAACTCTGGTATTCAGCAGAGTAGCATTTGGTGGGATGAGCATTACCACGCCATTGAAACTTGATCTGGAAGCATCCTTATGGAGTATATGGTACTTTTGTGAGGAAACAAGGGTCAGTGACTCTGGGATCATTGTCAGTGGTACTCTTTGTTTCTTGGTGATATTAAATACTGCATCCTTATTTGGCATTCACTTTGTCTGTATCTCTCGGGTTTTCTGAATAATAAAATGAACAGTCAAGGATATGTTAGAGCTTGGTCAGGAAAGTGGAGGCTGAGTTAGTATATTGTCTTGGCAGTTGTTTCTCTACTATCTAGTTGTTTTGACTAGTTAATATAATTCTCTATTTGCATTAAGAGATGATGGTAAGCCATTATTATGATTATGGTTGCAATTCAATGCCACAATGGAAGTCTTTATATGTTGCAAAGTCGTGTGCTTCAACTTCTAATAACCTTATCCTCGACTATTTTACATTTACTTCCTTGTGCAGGGTTACAGCCACAGCAATCCAAAGAAAAGGTTATGATAGTGGCTTCAATGTAAAGGTAACACTTTGTATGAGCACAATGAACTCCTTCTGTTCGTGGTAAAGTAGATCTATACCACATTTCATGATTTCTTTATGAAAGAGTGGTGCTTAAAAGCACAAATTGTTTAGTGTAAAATCTATATATGTTTGATAGTATTATTCTTTTCTTTGTATACATGCCAATATCCAGGGTTACAATCTATAAGATGGTTTGCATGAGATATTATATAAGAACCAATTTTATCACTACATGAATTATTTTCCTTGTAATACCTGTTCTGGCCATATAATACCTATTTTTTGTTGCTAGTATCAGGTTTCCCTAGTATCGGGTCTGCAATCCTGGTGGTGCTGTGTTTATAACATAGCAGTTTTTCAGCTTTTGGTTTCCTAGGGGTGTCTTTCTCTTTCATTCAACTCAAATACAAGAAGTTTTAGTTGTGAGACAAATTGAGTTGTAATTATTCTCCTGATGTTCGGTTCATTTGTCCTTTGGATTCTCTTTATTGCTTCCAAATGGATGAATGGATGGATGTATTTTCTGATGTCTGTTGGATGCTTCATGCAGGATAAGGCAGTTGCCAATCCGAAGCCTCAAACGTTAGATGCTCTCTTTGCAAATATGAAAGAGCAGAGGATGAGGCTGATGTCCCAGAAGGTAAACCATGAAAATGCTGTCAGATTGCACAAAAGGCTCAATGTCCCATGGCAGCAACAGGGAAGTGGAGGAGCACGTGGGGGCCCTCGCCGTCAGTTTGCCAACTATGCTAAATGAAGATAATTTTGTTGACTGTGGTTTCCCATTTCATCAACTCTATACAGAAATTGCTCTGTGGTTGCTACTAGTCTGTTCTTCAAATGGGGGCACTCTTTGCAGTCTGCAAAAGATGCAAAAAATGGTTTGTTTCTATTGCCACTAAAGGTACATCTTGTGGTTATTCAATTGCTAGCTGCTTTTAACATGCTTTTAACCTTTCTTGTCCCTGGAATTCTTATGTCAGAACTTTAAGCTAATGTTTTACCAAAAGGTCATTGTTGGAATTATGACCGCCAAATTGCTTGTATGGTTTCAGACCAATGCAAGCAAAATTCCATTGCTTGGGGCCTTAGAAGTTCCCTGTAAGGCCATTCTCTTTCTAGCCTGAACTCACAGGCTTGGATTGAGATTTAATAGAGAAGTATGCAGTGGGGGTATGGTTAGCTTATTGCTACAATCCCCAGTCCCATGTTATGCCCGTCTCAAATAAGCAAGGTGTTTTTGTTTTTTTTTATTTATTTTTTGGGTTATGGATCACTCTTAAGTCTATAATCAAGAGACATCAGGGTGTAGTTTGTGTTGTGGTAATTGGATGAAGGAAGATGGATTTAGTCTCGTTTTATTGTGGTCATCTGTGGAAGATACTCCATGTTATGTATCAGATGGAGACCTTGTTTTCTTGATGACCTTATATATATGATCAAAGTTGTTACTGCAAGCTTTGGGGTCTCTCTATGTATTCTCTACTTTTGCCATCATTCTCACTTCACAAATGGCACATTGATGAGAGCATGATGGACGAAATTATTAACTCAGGATTAGTTTACAAACTAGACATGGATGCAGGTCATCAGACATATAGTAGACCGAGAAAACCTGTGTGGGATATAACATTTCGATCTTCTTTCGGCAGATGATCATAAAATAACAAGTTAACGACTAAACAATGGATGTTAGGAATCGGACATCATCTCAAGTAAAGCTGCAAAAGCCTCTGTGCAGGAATGCTCAGCCAGCCAGTCCAAGGATGCCAAAGATGTCAGGGTTTCGTGCATCGAAGTCAAAGAGGACAAGTGGTGGAGTGCGGATCCTGCGAGCCTTCGTTCGTCAGCGATGAATCAGATCGGTGGCATGCATTCGATCAAGTTTTTTAAAAAAAGAACAACTCTGAGCTCATCATCAGAATAGTGAGTCTAATCACACGAGAAATGTCAGAAAATTATACATGAAAAAATGATTAAATAGTTAAATGGCATTGATTTTAATGGCCAAGCAAATGTCTCGACGTGTTTGTCGGCCGATTCATCGCGTCGCGTGCTTTCTCGGAAGCCACCGCTGTCTTCACCCATTGATTGCTTTCCTTCTCGTCGCGATCCCCCTATGCCCGCATCTCCGGGGACACGCGCCCTTCGCTGGGGTCGTTTCCTTGTTCCCACACCGCCCTCGGTCAAAGGTCGGTCGACGAGTCTCCCGATCCCGCGGCGTCGGTCAACGAGAACCACCCGCTCACGCATCCTCGGCCGACACTGTCGCTGTTCGAAGACTTCAACTGCAATCCATATAGATATTTTATGTGGATCCCACACTGAGCTATGCGAACAACAATCTAACGACCTCTGGCGTCGGTCAACCTCCGGGAGGCGATACCAGGGAGACGCTTATCTCGTTGCACGCCTGGGATCTACCTGTTCCCTTATTGGATCTACAGGTGGGACCCATGGTTGTTCCAAGGTCGGGACGGGTTTATCAACGAGGTGAGAAAAATAGTCGTGATACTGTTTCCTCCACGATCTACCTGTGTTTTCATTGGACCAACTCGTGGGGCCCACGTGCTGAACATCGAGCCAGGTCAACGAGCATTAATTAATGAGAAAAGGAAACGGATTCTGGTAATATTCTCTCGACGATCCCAAAGCCATTCCCATCGTGTCATCTTGGCGGCCAAAACGGACCCAAACGGCGAGAGCATACGTTTATAAATACAAACCCGACACCGTCACTTCCAATTCAATTGGCCACTCCCGATTCCCTCTTCTTCTCTCTCTCTCTCTCTCTCTCTCTCTCTCTCTCCACTCCACGTTTCTCCGCCCCCAACTTCTCCTCGTCCGACCTCTCATCCCAAATCCCTACCTTCCGCCTCGTTTTCCGCTGCCTCAGTCCCGCTCTCCGGTCATGGCGCGGCGTGTGCTGGTCACGGGCGGTGCTGGATACATCGGGAGCCACACCGTGCTGCAGCTCCTCCTGGAAGGGTTTTCTGTCGTGGTGGTGGATAACCTCGATAACTCATCGGTGGTCGCCGTCCAGCGCGTCGCCCAACTCGCCGGCGCGTTCGGCAAGAACCTCGCGTTTCATCGGGTAATCGTCGTCTATTGTTGTGTGACGCGGGGCGGGGACTGGGTTTTGGGTATCGGATTTATTTTTAATGGAGGTGATTTATTCCTCGGATTTATTTTATTGAAAGACCCCAGTTTTGATGGGCTTTCGTCGTGGTGATTTGGTTTTCTATCTTTTCTCCCCAAAGCATCGAGCAAAATCGAAACTTTTGGTCAGAGATGGCGCATTTGGCTCTTGTTTCGGTTTGGATTCCGAGGCATCAGAAAGTCGTAGAGTACCGTATCCTTACGGATGTGTGGATTTTTCACTTCTGATGATTTGGAATTTTTGGACGGTGACTGCATGTTCTAATTAGTGACCTTGTCAAATTAGGGTTCTTGGCATATTTCTGCTGCAAGCGTTCTTTCGTTAAATCAGGCAGTTGTGTGGTACTTAATTTCAAGTTGTTTCACTAAATTCACAACCATTCTTTAATTATTATTTCAGTTGCTCAATAAAAATGTCTCAGCTCAGCTTTGATTATTCACAAAATAATGTTTTCTCGATGATAGCAAATGGTTGTACTCTTGCTGAACCATTTGACTTGATCCTATATGTTGTAATTCCACTTTTTTATTGGATTGAGCTTTAGCTGCTATAATAGGATTAATTTAATCTTCATAATCCTTGCACGCATTCTCTTTTCTAAACAAGATAATAAAATGGTAGGTTTCTGTTTTATTAGTTCCACTATTTGACTAAATTTTTATTTGTTTCTAGAAGTTGCTTGCTTGACTATTTTCCTGACCCATAATAAGGTTCCATGAAAATGAAACATTTTATATTTGTTATCATAATTTCTGGTCTCAATTATATCAATGCGGGCTTGATTTGTGATGGCGTTTTTCTTTTGGTTGCTTATATATATTTTATTTCTGATCCTGTTGTCCTCCTGAGTTTGATTATGCTTCGTAGTGAATGCAAAAGTAATGGTTCTTCTTTCATGGATTTGATTGCTTTATTATGCGGATGCTTCTGCAGTTTGACATTCGGGACAAGGAAGCATTGGTAAAAGTTTTTGCTACATCAAAGTAAGTGTTTTTTTCCTTGAAATTTATACTTAAGTCATTTGATCACTTACATTAAGTAGGCACGTGTAGTTTTCTTGATGGTCATGTCACATTGTTACTTGTTAATTTTTTAAATATAAGAACGTGTGGCATTATTTAAATGATATTTTATTGGCAAATGTGACTTTTGATTGCTAGAATACATTTTAGGCAGTCAATATTTGGTTTTAAAAGTAAATTTGAGCTGTTTTTGGTTGAAAAAGTGGGATATTTTAGGCCTTTCCTTAAAAATCAGTAAAAGTTTTCTGTTCGTTGTAGTTATGTTCCAGGTTTTTGTTCTAAAGTCTATATATCTTAGTTATTAAGTAGCTTCTCATGCCCTTTCTTACCATATACATCTGTTGTTTGGGAATCGAGCAAATTTAGTTAACCAGTACAAAAATCAAGAAATCATGTGAGAAGTCAAAGTTTCTTAGAATTAACACTTTGAACCCAAATTGAACCTAATTGAATTCTTGAAGTTATGCATTTGATTGATAAATATAAAGGTAGGTACTGTTATGAGAATCAGTATATGGACATTTATTAGGTAATAAACTGTTAAAGAATATTCCTATATTTTTGGACTATGGACATTTATTACCCTAAGAACACTTCACACATTTTTTTTCTTTTTGCTGAGTATCCTTGTTTCTGTCGACTGATACCCCAAATTTCTCAACCTAGAAGAACAGAAATAAAGATTGTGCTTCCATGTAGGTTGCGATTGGCCAAAGTCATAACAGATTGAGACACTAAAGCTTTATGTGGAATAATTAGGTACCACACAGAATAGATAGGTACCAGAGTTTGATATTTTTATAGTCATGAATCTTTTCATCTATTTGTCTCTTGATCCAGTTTTACATTTTTGTGATTAACATTCCTCTTTGATTAAAAGGATTTTAGAACACAATAGCCAGATACTTTATGCAGTTGGAATGTTGGATATCAAGACGGCAATATGTACAACAAAGCTAGCATTGTTGGGATGAGGATAATGAGATGAAAGTATGGGATCATCAGAAATGACATAATAAGAAGTTGTTACTTTTATGAATTATGAGGTATAGTTTAACATAAGATAAAATCAGAGAGAATCATTTAAAATGGTACCAACATATCCTATAGAAACCTATGAAACCTTTGTTAGACAAGGTTTACAATTTTAGTAGTATGAGGAGCAGTAGGAGACATAAGAAAGTTTAATTAGAAAAACGTAAAAAAGATATGTGACCTCACTTTGTTGAACTAGTGATATTGCTCTAAATAGAACTCAATGAAAGGGAAAGATCTTTGTGGTCAACCCCAAATAGTTGAACATAGCTTCCTTTTGTTATTATTGTTGTATTTCTTAAATGTGAATATCAGTGGATTTCTTCATGTAATTTTCGGAATCTTCTGTTGAATTTATGTTCTTCATGTATGAAGCTATGATTTTTGTCATCAGGTTTGATGCTGTTATACATTTTGCTGGTCTAAAGGCTGTGGGTGAAAGTGTTCAGAAACCTTTGATTTATTACAAAAATAACATCATTGGTACAATTACTCTCTTGGAAGTAATGGCTGCACATGAATGCAAAAAGGTATTTCTCTGGATAAACTTGATTTGTTGGCCAAGATTTTTCTTCTTAGAAGACTGTAAAGAAAAACAAAACATTTAGAACATCATTAAAAATTCTTCAGTGTTCTGAAACAACCTATCTCATTCTCAATGGTTGTTCACATGAACCTGTTTGTGCTAAGTCGGTGTAGCTTATTGATTTCTTCACTCTGCCAGTTATGTAACTAGTAAGTAAAAGGAGAAGGTCCTATGCTGTTTCAATAGTTGCATCATTGAAGAAGCAAAAGAACGCAAGCTTGTTATACACTGAATGCACATTTTTGTTTTCCACAATTTCTTGTGTTCAAAGGAATCTTATGAATTACACTCCGCCTTCGTTTTTCCCTCATAGTTGGCCATGTGACCGCAGGCTGGGCCAATGTGCCTAGTCCATTTTGCCATGCTTATCTAGTCTTTGTGGAGAGCTAAAACTTGTTATTCAAAGAGCACATTTCTCAAGATCTCGATAGAGTATGATGTGCCATTTATCATTTTATGGTGTCATATTTCGAGGTAGACATTGAGACAAGGATCAATTGTTCATGTACAATATTATCCTAAATATAGATTCTATCTGGAATGAGTTCATGCTATGGCCGTGCGTTTCTTTGCTTTAGTAAAACTATCTATATGGCTACACTTTGCAGACTTCGTAAGTCTCATACTGTCAGTGTCTTTTTGTGTATACCGCTTTCTGTTCTACCCAATAGTTCTTTTGAAGTTTATGGAATGGGCACCTCAATGGGCCCCAGAGGCATTCAAGGAAGGCTACTTTAGTTCACGTAAGGTCCTTTCATAAACCGTCTCCCATGGGCTCGTACACATAGACATACCTGACCTTTTGGGCATTCACATATCTCAGGGTTGTGAAGGAACCACACCACAGGATGAGACAAGCTAGTTTTCGTGGGATAACCTTTTAAGTTGATATTTGATAATAAATATATATTATATGAATTTATATTTTTTTCTTTTACCATACTGATTAATGCAATAGGCATTTGTTAGGATTTGCTTTCTTGATGATTTCCTTGTTTAATGTAAACATACATGTAGCCAAGAAATTGAATTCTTTGTAATTATTGTTATGTGATAACCTTTTTATGTAAATTAATATATATTTCAAAGTATCTATTTGTGACTTCTCTGATAAAATATTGGCTTTTGGGGTCATTGTTTCAGTGATCTGAATGTACATATATTTCACCATTAAAGCATTTGCGTGACTGATTTTTCAAACATCTCAGCTGGTATTTTCATCATCAGCTACCGTTTATGGATGGCCTAAGGATCTGCCCTGTACAGAGGAATCACCTTTATGTGCAATGAACCCATATGGTCGAACCAAGGTTCCTTCTTTCTTCTTTGCCTACATTTTATTTTTCATTTTTTACCTTTATGTACCTATTGGTGTGATCTGAAGATTTTTATATCAATATTTGCAGCTTATGATTGAAGAAATATGTCGTGATATCCATCATGCTGATGGTGATTGGAAGATAATGCTACTAAGATATTTCAATCCTGTTGGAGCTCATCCCAGTGGACAAATTGGTGAAGATCCTTGTGGAATTCCCAATAATCTCATGCCACTTGTCCAGCAAGTTGCTGTTGGTAGGAGACCTACACTTGCAGTATTTGGAAATGACTATCCAACCAAGGATGGCACAGGGGTATGTTTTTCATGAATTATATATCATTTCTCTTTATTTTTGATCTCTTTAATGTTTACGTTGTTCAAGGACATGTACTCAATAATGTGATACTTGGTTTTATCCTCCTGGAACCAGCTTGACAGACAATCATCTGAATTGAAGCAAGTAATGGAGCTTGGTTTATGATATTGATTCTGTTGTTAATGTATATAACATTAAATTTTATAAACTAGTTCTATGACTATTTTGGATGAAAATGCACATTTAAGGAACTGTAGATGTAGTTATAGTGCAGATTTTGATAGTAAGCTGCTTTATTCATATGCTGCTGTCAAGTGTTCTAAAGATACAACATTAGTATTTTCTAATGCAGAAATTGCTTGGTTCAAGGGCCAAAAGTTTTATTGTTTAGTACTAGTTATTGCAGTTTCTCTTCTTATGGTCATCACAAAATGACTGCAGGTAAGGGATTACATCCATGTTGTTGATCTAGCAGATGGACATATTGCAGCCCTGCAGAAGTTCTTTGAGGACCCCAACATAGGTATGTATTGGATGCAATTAAAATTCGTAGTACTTCTTTATGTAATTGCTGGCCCAACTACTTTTTGAAGTTTCTTGATTACAGCCATTTGGGTTCAGTTAATTTGCTTCTGGTGAAGTTTAGGCTATTTTTTACACATTGGTGTTTGCATCTCACAAACTTAACCTATAGAGTTCAGACTATTGTTTATTCTTCAGGATGTATAATGTTCAGCAACATTTTAGGAAGTAATGCTTGCAACCTAACACCAAATGTCACCTGCACTAAATATTTGACTATTACCCAAGTAACCAGTGTTATAGGTCCTGTTTATATTTATATGCATGAAAAGTTAGGTTTTGGTAGCTCGAATTGTTGTTTGGTGAGTCCTTAAAGTTGAAGTTGTGTAAATAAAAACTAAGTTTGTTAATGATCACTCTTGTTGTTTTTGGTTGTTTTTTTTAATGTAAAGTATGACATGGTCATTTTTTATTTTTTAAAAGTGATACAGGATGTTCCTGGTTGCTATACCACAATATAGCAGCATTATGCCGATTTAATTAATTTCCAAAGCCAACACTGGACCTAGATTTAAATCCTTGACCCACATAGCCATTTTCTCACAAAACTATATCAGTTCCGCTTAGGGTTGTTTCGCCCTGTTTGGCTCCTCCTGATTGGTATTTAGTGGTTTCGCAGCTTAGTTAGGTCACAAGCCCGAACCAAGATGCGGACTACCTCCATTTTGGATGGTCTGGTCCGACATATTAGAAAAAAAAAAAAAATTTAACTCATAAATTGTTGGTTTATGTGACCCTCTTTACTGGCCTGATGTTGCCTGCGGCCCATCGTGTGCCACTAATTTCGGGTATGCTTACTCTTCTTCCTTTTCTTCTCTTACTTTTTCGTCCTCTTCTCCTCCTTTTTCCTCCTCTTCTTGCTCGTCATGTGCACCGATAATACGTATTGGTCTGGCCAGGGACCTATACAGCTCCAGTATGCAATTGGAAACATTGTTATTCCAAGCTTGTGAACATATAGCTATTGTGTTGTCAAGTACCAATTGTATCTAAATGGAGAATGTCTCATGGATCATGATTTTCGTTGCCATCCAAAGTCTATACTATCTCTGTGGGGTTTGCTATGGGTCACCTGTGTGTTATCTGGGTTAATGGATGATAAAAGCATTCTCAACATCATGTGGCTTATATTTTTTGAAATTCAGCTCGTGCAGAATTATGCAGCATAATTATTATTATAATTGTCATCTGAATCTTGTATCATCCTTTCAGAGTCAGCTATGAGGTATAACTATGTTTCAACTTGGTTCGATGGAAGATTTTAACATTCCTAGAAATCTTTGCACGCCATTAACATTTTCCCTAGTGCTACTATTATCTACTTGTGCTGAAATAGGCTGGAACAGTTTCGTATATGTTTGACAACATTAATACTTTCCAGAGTGAGACATTCACATTAGTCCTTTCTTATTTGGGCTTACATTAGCATTTCTGCTTTTAATGAGTGATGATTTATGATGTAGAACTTTTATTGTGTTTTAACATAGGTTTGTTAAAATGGAAGAGCTTTTAGTATTACAGACCAAAGACCGGACAGTAAGCACCTTCAAGTGAGGTGACTCATATAGTTAAAGACACGGATCAACAATTTAATCTTCAAACTTCATATTTGATGCCTAACCATCAGTGTTTTATCTGGACATCTCACCATGTTTTTTTAAAGCATTCATGTATTGGTTCTTAATTGCTTGCAAGGCTTTCGATATGTTTAATCTGACAAAGTAGTGTAAGCTGCAGGCTGTGAAGTTTATAATCTAGGAACTGGAAAGGGAACATCTGTCTTAGAAATGGTGGCAGTATTCGAGAAGGCTTCTGGCAAGGTATAACAGTTTCAGGCAACTTGATTTCTTAAGATGAAGAACAACGACTGACTATTTGAGCAATTGTGTGTAATTAGGGTAGGATAACTTGATATTGAGATGCATATCATAAATTTCATTAGATGACTCAAAATCAATTCTCTACCAAATCTTCAAGCCACATGGTGATGCATGCCATGTCTTTCTTCTATAAGTCCTGACTTATTATTTTCAGAAAATTCCTCTGGTCATGGCTGGAAGGCGTCCTGGTGATGCTGAAACTCTTTATGCATGCACCGTAAAAGCAGAGAAGGAACTCAGTTGGAAGTATGTACTTTATGCTTCAGTTCATGCAGTAATACTTGACATTCTTGTAGGCCAACTCTCTCATATTCTTTGTTACTGTTGTTAGTCATTGTTTCTTAGCGTGACCAAAGAATCCATTCCTCCTTTGCTCAATATGTTATCACTAGTGTGCTGGTTGACGGAGTTTAATTTCTTGTATGGATGTTGAAATGATGGCTAATGCAGAGCAAAGTATGGCATTGAAGAGATGTGCCGCGATCAATGGAACTGGGCTACCAAGAACCCCTGGGGATACAGATCGCCCGACCCTCCTAACTGAAGAAGCTCTGCAAATTATCACACCAGTCCTTCAATGAATTCAGCGAGATTACATGCTGTGAACTTGTAAATATGGCATAGGTGCAGCTGATTTGTCTGTTATATAATGCTTCATGAATAAATATGCTTCTGTTATGACACAAGCATTATAGTCAAAAGGATCTTTGCTTTTTCTTCTTCCCATAGGAATTTTCTTTCAGCCTCTTAAATAGTGCTCTCTTTTTTCTAAATTCCACTGGATAGTCGATCTGAGGCTGGTGAAACTTTAAAACATGTCTTAACAATGATCTGTCCAATGACACTGGTGACAGATGATGAGATGATGATATATGTGCTGTATACCTGGATTGCAGAATCCAGTAATCGTGAACTCTCTTTCACGTCGGCTTTGTTGTTATTACCTATAGAGATTACAACTCTGTTGCTTGACACTGTTCTCTACAGAGATTACAACTCCTAAATGCAACTGAAGCCTGAAGAACATGGATGATAGTGGTTTTTCCTCCTCCATCCAGCTCCGAAACCCCTTCTAATTTGATTGCAAGCCCATATACAAATCCAAGCTGTGAATGTTATGTGACTGTAGGAAACCCCTCACACAACTGATTTAGAACACTAGTTTAGTCTGAACCTACAATGTTGTTTTATTTGGCAAGTTCTTCAGTCTTTGTTTTAGCAGATATGGCTGCTTCCAGCCTACTAGTTATCTTTGGCTGTTGTCGTGAGTGCTGTATCAAAATCGTTGCACAACTTTAATTTGTGACTAAGAGGTCAGCCCGTAGAGAAGGTTGGGATTTTGCTGTCCGTTGAGTTGATCCTAGGTAGAACTCGGTCTTTTGCATTTGGATTCTTGCATAGGTCAAACTCGGGAGGGGGATTCCCAACTCTTTCACAAGCTAGGGTTGAGAGTGTTTTTGAGTGTTATAAGTCCGATCCTTGGCATTGGTCAAAAGTTCAGCTTTTATACCTATCGTGGAGGGTAGATCGTACGTGATCTCTTAATGGCCGTCGGTGCTTCAGGTGATCAGCCTGTACACTTTGCACCATGTAGATCGACCTACACGGTTTCGTGTTGTGTGTTCTCGAGTAGCCACATGTTGGGCAGCGTCGTCTTGTAGTCTCAGGCGATATGGGCACGGTTCATTGGCTCATACGAGTCCAAGGTGTCGGCGCACACACATAGTGTTAGCTCCGAGGCACCACATCAACCATAGGGTTGCAGATCGTTGTTGATGTGACTACTTATTGTGGCGATGATGCTAGATTACATCATATCATTCCCCCTTCCCCCTAAGAGGCGTGCCTCGAGTTCCTTATAGAGCGGCTTGAGATATGACTTTATATTTTTCTCAATTGGATTCACAATTCCTCTGATTTTTTTTTTTTTATCATAGATCAAACTTGGGCTCATGACTGGTCAAGATACATAATTTGGGCACAAGTCTGCCTTAGTGATTTCTGGACAACCAACTGGAGCATTGATCGGTCGGTGTGTGCGATTGACTAGCCGAGGTGTGTGACTTGAACATTGATTGGCCGAGATGCATAACTTGGGCTCCTAACTAGTCGAGATGCATAACGAGGGCACCAATTGGTCGAGATACATAACTCGGACACCGAAATGTATAACTCGGGCACTAGTTAGCCGAGGTGCATAACTCGGGCTAATGACTAGTTGAGATGTATAACTCGAGCACTAGTTGGTTAAGATGCATAACTCGGGTTCATGATTAGCCAAGATGCATAACTCGGGCATTAGTTGGTCAGGATGTATAACTCGGGTTCATGACTTACCGAGATGCATAACTTGGGCTCATATAACTCGAGCACTAGTTGGGCGAGGTGCATAACTCACTAATTGGTCAAGAATAAATTATGCATTAATTGGTCGAGATGCATAGTTAGGGCTAATGACTAACCGTGATGTATAACTCGGACTCACTCGATTGGGGCCCTATTAAGGTGGGCCTTGTACCTTATGGGAATTGGACTCTTCTTGGGGGAGTGGGATATGTGGCTCAAAAATCCTTGGCAAGATTTATTTTTGGTAGGAGACATGTGTTTTGGTGGGACATTTGCTAGCAGGAAACTCAGAATTCGATTAGAGAATTGCTAATTTTGGTGGGCTCACCTGTCGGCAAGATTGGACTTTGAATTCAGTTGCTTGTTCCTAGGAGTCATGATGGTGTGGTGAGTTGTTTCCCTCTCCTGGGGAGGCAAAGGGTTGTGTCAGGGATAGGGTTTCCTTTGTAAACTATATGCGATGGTTTCATTTCTTCTTCTTCTTCTTCTTCTTCTTCTTCTTCTTCTTCTTCTTCTTCTTCTTCTTCGTCATCGTTAGGTCAGTCGTTGCCCGAGGTCTGGATATCATCCTTAATCCAAGGGTAGAGGTTGTGAGTGTTAGGATCACAATAGCATTAAGAAGGGGGTGTGAATTAGTGCTATCACAAAAAGATTTGATTTTACAAAGTTTAATCAATAAATCTATATCGAAAATGCATTTAACCAAAAGTGCAAGTAAGCATAGTGAGTAAAGTAAATTGGTAAGTAATAACAAAGTAAAGCAAGAGAAGGATGTAAAATTGATTTATAGTGGTTTGGTCGTCTCGACCTACGTCCACTCTCAATTCCTCTTCCCTCGAGGCCACAAGCTTTCACTACTGATCTTATTTTCAATGGGGCAAAGATTAACTATCATTGTTACAACCCTTCTCCTTTTACTAGGCTCAGGAGAGAACCTTTTATATAAACTCTTCTCCTTTTAATAAACTTATGAGAGAACCTTTATACCTCTCTTTTACAAGAGACCTCAACCCTCCCATAACTTAGAAATACTTCTAAACTTAGGAAGGAGGAAGAGACTCAACTAACGCTCAAAGAGAGTTTATAACACTTTTATCTCTAAGAATTCTTTCTCCATCAAGCAAGCATGAGTGGGTATTTATAGAGCTCGAGAATTTGGGATCTATTGGTACCATCGTCGGCCTAGTCGATACCACCGTCGCTTGGGCATTACCATCGTTGGTAATGGGCGGTACCACCATTAACATTCCCGAAAAATCACAAAATAATGCTTTCTAGCTCTCAAGCGGTACCACTACCTGGGCCTGGCAGTACCACCACCTAGGCCAACCTATGGTCACCGAATCGGCCTTCCAATAGGCCCCATTCAACCCTATTTCAATCCCAATGGGCTCCTAATTAAGTTGGGATGGTTTCGATCCAATACCAACTCAGTTTAACCACAAACAACCTTGATTAAGATTTAACCATTCAAGTACATATCTAGCATAATCATGAAGCAATCACTATGTTGTCTAGCATTCTAGTGTGTTATCTGATCATCCGACACTTTGTCTGAACCTCTGATGCATCATCCTTTCCTTTCATGTATCGTCGATGTCTTGGCATGTCGACTTCTCATAACATCTTATCTTTTGGCACAATACTTGATCCTTGCGGCTTGATGTACGAACTTATGATATGTTGTCTATCCTTCGGAACATCGACTAATCCTTTGGGTCGATGTTCAATCTCTAACATAATACTTCTCTGGCCCTACATTTGATAACTCTACTTCGATAATTTGCCCTGTGATGATTCATGCCCATGATCAAAGTATTTCCTATGTCACTTCTCCCAAAAGCATATTAGCTTATAATCTCATTAATTGATTTCATCATCAAAATTTGAGATTCAACAATCTCCCCGTTTTTTATGATAACAACCAACTGATAATAGAGTTTTAACTAAACTCCTCCTATCTATATTTCATTTTGAAATATTATAATAAACTTGAATTCAGAAAATGATAAGCTTTTAATGCTACTCCTTGAATTAAGTCGAAACAATTTTAATCAAAAATCATAGTGAATTTCAATAGTAATCATCTCAAAAATCAGAATCAAATTTTCAGTTAAACAATTTTAATATAAATCATAGTGATTTTCAATAATAATCATTACAAGAATTATATGTATAATTTTAATTAAATAATCACATCATATTTATGGTTAGAATGTCAAAATAATTACATATCTCAAACAAATATCATAAGTTAATATGATACAATACAATATATATAAGAGTGCAACATAATTGCTACATCATCAAAATGTTACCATTATTTCTCCTCCTTTGTTATCAATAAAAAGAAAAAAATATGCAAGCTACTACTTCTCTCTCCCCTTGAACTTGAATTCAAAATAAAACATTTTCAATGAAACTCTTGAATTCAAGTTGAGATAAATTTGATCGGGATATTATCATTATAGACCCAAATATTTAATTAAATTTTAAATTAAAAAAATAATAAAAGTTAGGCATGAGTTACTACGAATAAATTTTTTTTAAAAGTATCACAAGTATCCTTGTTGGGTGCATAAGCTTAGGCATGAGTCATTATTTCTTTTGTTTTGTCATCAACACAAATACGAATTATTTTTTCTTTTTTAATAATAGAATACATAAATCATGAATACAGGAGAGTTATAAATCTCAAGTCATAGACATTGAGAAGTTAAGGGAAAGATCATAATTTGTTTAGATAATTCTTCTTTTTAGTTATTAACGAAAAGAAAGAATCAAAGGGGAATGAATACTATTTAAATCTCAAATCATGAATATCAAGAAAGATCATTATTCATACAATATAGATCTCAAGTTAGAATTATATGTTTGGATAAATTTATTCTTTAGCAAAAAGAATTATAGGAGAATACTTGGTACAAGCTCTTGATTTATACGATATAGATCTCAAGTTAAGAATATCAAGAAGTGAATTGAAAGATCATGATTTATTTGAAAAAAATATTTTTTTAATATAAAAAATCTCATACGAGAACAAATAGTAAAAGATCTTGATTCATGCATTTGAACAAAGATTTTTTAATGAAGAATGAGTTTAAATACCTTGTGATGTATATTTAATAATTAGCACCTTAGGATATGTATTTACATACTTTCATTGTTCAGGTAAGATTTCTTTGGAAGTAAATATATCCAAGTTGCTTTGGAGAGGAGAATTCTCATTCAAATTCAAATTCTCAATTTTAGAATCATCATCAAAATCATTTTTCTTACCTTCAAAAAATTTTATTAAAAACAATTGGATAGATTCCCATTAAAAAAATAACTAAAGTTTTTTAGCTTTAATTTATGAGATTAATTTCATACTTGTATCTCTTAATCTCCTATGCTAAAGTCATGCATTATTGTTTAAAATCGAAAAGTAAGTTTTATTATAAAAATCATCAAGATCAATAGCATAAATATTATCGCTTCTTAAAATAATCATAGAATAATTCTTATTTGGTATTTCTATGATGCAAACAAATGATTCAAATTTAATATTTTATCCTTTTATCATAAAATTGACTAATGCTTAATAAGTTATGTTTCAAATCATTTACTAAAATAACATCTTTAATCAAAAGATTGGATTTGTTATAAATATTGAATGCTAATAATTTTTTACTTTATTGTTGTCTCTGAAGGTGACATATCCTCCATTTTGGCTAGTGAGCTTTGAGAAGTGTACTGGATTTCTAGTTATGTGTTTTGAGCATCCACTATCAAGATATCATCTTTTGCTCAAATCTTTTGTATGGAGACATACTTATAAGAAAGAGAGGTTTACTTTATGTATCAATTTAACTTTGGGTCCTTCATGGTTAGATTTACCTTTCTTTACTTTTGACATCAAATCATTTATTATTTCTTTAGGAACCCAAACTAATTTATAAGAGCTATTTTTTAAAAGAGGGACAAGCATAATGACCAAATGTTTCATAAAAATTATATTTAATTTTAGGGGGAATATGTGGTGTGAGTCATTTTACAAATTTTATTAGCTTTTATTAAGTATTACTACTTATGAAGCTGATTCATTTCTTTCTATGTACATCCCCTTGGTTAGTAAGAATTATGTTTAATGATTTATTTCTAATTTTAAAACTTTGTAATATTTATTATAATAATATAATTTTTTTTGAGTAAATTTAACTCTTCATATTTATAACAAGGAGTATAAGATGTTCATATTTTATATATAATTTTTAATATATCAAATTTATTAGAAAGTAATGCATGATCTATTTTTAGTCAATTATATTTCTTATCAATCTTTTTGAGTTCAACATATAAATCATGAAATGCATCAAATAATTCATCATAAGATAAAGATGTTTTAGAAGAATCACGTACCTCAACGTTGAAGGCTATCAATATGTAGTTTATCACTTCATCTTTATTAATTTGTTCTTCTTCTTATGATATACTTTTGCATTGACAACTTATTCTTAAGTTGTGGACTCTCATTTTTTAAGTGCTTTGGCTTTTTGCATCTATAATATATTATTGTATCTTTTTTATATTCACTTTTATTCTTATAAAGTTTTTTCATGAGCTTTTTTAGTATTCTTGTAAGGAGTGCAGTATCATCATCATCACTTAAGTTTTTGCTTGACAAGTCTTTTTAAGTTCTAACTGCAATATCCTTCTTATTCTTTAGAAGGTTTTTTTCTTGTTCATCATATGTTTTGCAGATCATTTTATAGGGCATTGAAGATCCTATGAGTTCTTTAAAAGAAAAGTTGTTCAAGTTCTTTTCTTCTTTGATAGCCGTTATCTTTGGATCTCAACTTTTTAAAGGAGATCTTAAAATCTTATTATCAATTCAAGATCAGCATAAGCATTTACCAAGAGCTTTTAAACTATCATTAATATCCGTTACTATGAGTTTTTAAATTATCGATAACATCCATATAACGGGTGTTAATATCACCAATGGTTTCACTTAGTTTTATTTTAAACAATTTATAACTATGTACCAAAAGATTAATTTTAGATTTTTTTTCTTTACTGGTGACTTCATGAGGAACTTCAAGTATACACATATTATGTGCAGTGCCA
This sequence comes from Ensete glaucum, assembly GCA_021527575.1. NCBI lineage: Eukaryota > Viridiplantae > Streptophyta > Magnoliopsida > Zingiberales > Musaceae > Ensete > Ensete glaucum. The sequence continues at coordinate 34,111,979 of CM038554.1, forward strand.
CAAGTAGAACCATAATTAAATAAGTAGAAACATAATTAAACTTATTTTTATCTAAAAATATAAAATAAAATATTTATAACTTTATTATTAAAAAATATTTTCTTCTCAAAATCATTCCATTCATTCATTGATTTAAAAGATTTTTGAAAACCACGTTCAACGATGTTTCATAAATCAAAATCCATATAAATCAAGAAAATTCTTATTCATGTTTTCCAATAAGTATAGTTCATCCCACTTAACATATAAGGACGAGTGATAAAGTGACCCTCTTGATTGCTAAAAAAATATTTTTAGATCTCTCTTGGGTGTAATCCAACTAAGAGAACCAGACTCTGATACTAATAATCATAATGTCACTAAGAGAGGAGGAGGGGTTAAATTAGTACTATTGTAAAAAGATTCAATTTTTTAAAGTTTTATCAATAATTCTGTATCGGAAATACGTTTAACAAAAAGTGTAAATAAGAATATTGAGTGAAGTAAATTAGCAAGTAATAATAAATTAAACCAAAGAGAAGAATGTAAATTGATTTATAGTGGTTCGATCGTCCCAACCTACATCTACTCTCGATTTCTCTTCTCTTGAGACTACCAGCTTTCACTATCAATCTTCTTTCTAACAGGTAAAGATCAACTACTCTTATTATAACCCTTCTCCTTTTACCAGGCTTAGCCAAGAACATTTACAACTCTTATTTACATGAGACCTCAACCCTCCCATAACTTAGAAATACTTCTAAACTCAAGGAGTAAGAGACTTAACCAGCTCAAATAGATTTACAAAACTTTTTGGGGTACTAGCGGTACTACCATGGGTGTCAGGTAGTACTACCGTCGAATAAAGCCCGAGAATCTGGGCTCTAGCGGTACCACTGTCGGCATTCTTGGAAAAGCATAAAGTAGTGCTTTCTGACTCTTAAGTGGTACCACCACTCAGGCAAACCTCAGGTCACCGAATTGGCTTTCCAATAGGCCCAATTCGGTCATGGTTTAGGCCCAACGGGCTCCTAATTAAGTTGGTATGATTTCAGTCTAATAATAACTCAGTTTGACCTCAACAACCCTAATTAAGACTTAACCACTCGATTACATATATAGAACAATCATGAAGCAATCATCATGTTGTCCAGCATTTCAGCATATCATCTGATCATTCGATACTTCGTCCGAACCTCCGATGCATCGTCCTTTCCTTCGACGTATCGCCTGATCTATCAGTATGTTGACTTCCCACAACATTCGACCTTATAGCACAATACTCGATCCTTTCAACCTGATACCCGAACTCATGGCACGAAGTACATCATTCGATACATTGACCAATCCTCCAGCCCCATGTTTAATCTTTGATATGATACTTCTCCAGCCCAATGTTTGATTTTGCTGCTTCAATAATTTACGTGGTGATGGTTCGTGCGTGATAGAAGAATTTTTTGCATCACTTCTCTCAAAAGTATATTAGTTCATAACATCATCAATTGATTTTATTATCAAAATCCAGGATTCAACAGTGAGTTCGTCCTTGGGTAGCACGTCCCTGATGAACATGAAGGGCTCTTCAAGTAATGAAGTTGTTGCATGATTGAGACTCGATCGTGACCAAGCAACTTCTCGGATGCATTCAAGAGTGCTACAACATCTTGGCGATTATGAGTTGCATGCTCCTTGGCCCGTGGAGCATTCCTATAACTCATTCCCAAATGGGTTTAGCTGACCATTGATGCACTTGAGGCGGGGCTTTAGCTCTCACTACATTTGGTCATCGAGGCTTACCTCAAGTGGTAGCAGATCTTGTTGTCATAGATGGCGCCCAACTCATGGCACTATCTGGTGGCATTCCTCGGGGAGCGTCAAGGCGCGAGGATTGTCTCGACTCAAATCCTCTTCTCAGCATTCTTTCACCTTTGTAAGGGACAGGGCGGCCACCATTTGGTCACCCGAGGTGGTTTCAAGGTTAGTAGAGCACCCTTAAAACAATAAGGGGTAGAAAACCTACCACTTTTTTGTGAGTTGTAGTCTGGGGTAGGAGTTGAGTCTCTAGTGGTCATCTTAAGCTATCAATAATATTCCCCCCTTCTTCTCCGATGAGCAGTCCAAGCAGGTCGAGCATTTGAATAAGATATTATCTTCTTCATAGGCCATTAAGAATATGACTAAGGACTGACTAGTCGAAGCGAGCCTCAACCCAACCCCTTGGGGTTTGACCGGCACATCCTTATTCTATTCTGCTTCTTTCACTGCCTATGTTCCTTCGCTTTGCTAACATATTCTGTGTTTTGGTAGAGATGGTGAGCCTTAAGGTAATGAAGGGGATGCCCCATGCTTCCTCAGCTCCACATCCTTGTCAATCAACAACCCTAGCACTTGAAGAACCAACCCCTGAGGGACGATGGCATAGTGCTGAATAAGATTGGTCGAAGAAGAAGTAGAAGGCTGTGACTTGGAAGATGTCTGAGGAAATGAAGGTGCGGGAGGCTACCATCCTGAAGGCTTATGCATCAGGTGATGCATCTCGAGGGCCTTGATAGAACCCTAAGGTTCTATTAGGGATAACTGATCACTTTAGGAGATCGGCCCTCCTCGATCTCTGTAGGGGGTTCGACCCTCCAATATTAAACCACCAAGCTGAATAAATTTGCTGACTTGATATAGAAGAGAAAGTGTACATACTTATATATAAGGTTCGTGAAGAGACCCCATAAACCAGGACTCATAATAAGAGTCCTATTAGAAATAAAACTCTTAACTCCAACTCATACTCCTAATCAAACTTCTCCTAGTCGAATCCTAGTCCAATTAGGACTTGGATCCAATCAACTCTCACTAGGACTCTAATTTAGTTGAATCCTAATCACACTAGGATTTGGGTTGATTTATTCAAATTAACTCCTATTGGATTTTATACCTTAGTCGAGGATTGGTCATATATGATCTGTTAATGACCATCAATGCTCTGAGTGGTTGGCCTGGACACTACTCACAACATGGATCGACCTATACAGTTCCATTGATTCCCAAGGGGTCGCATGTTGGGTGATTCCATCTTATCCAGTCGCAAACGACACAGGCACGGTTCGTTGTCTTGTACGAGTCCGATCGGTGCATGTGCATTATGTCGCCTTTGAGGCACCACGTCGATCTAGGATTTTATGTTGATGCTGATGTGGTTGTTAACTATTACCAGGGGTGGTATCGGAAGACATCCCATCAAAAATTATATATATACTTTTATTGGTTATAATAAATGTGATTGGAAACTGTAACGGGAAAGGAGTCATTTATGTTGACAGATATGAAAGGGTACATTCAAGTGAAATGTGATGAAGTGGTGTTGTGGATGTGTAAGTCAAAAACCTCCCCTCTGTAGTAACAAATTAATGTGTGTGTGTGTGTTTTTTTTTTTGTGCTTATACGCCATTTGATACTTATATACGGACACGAATGTGAGACTCATCAATTTTATAATAATATATAGGATGTCCCAGCTGAGATCATTTCAAGTTTGACAACATAAACAAACAAGGTTGGATATATCTATGAGGATATATATGTATGTATGTATGTATATATATATATATATATATATATGGAGGTATAAAATATGGATCTACAAGGATTCTTGAGTGTAGTATGTATGTTCATCATCTCAACAACAGTGCATGAGACATGAACCGAACAGAGAGACGCAAGCATCGGCAGTTCGAAGGTCCCAAGAACCTCTCGCCTCCTATGTCATGGTGAAGCATATGATCACATCCAACACAAAGAGGGGGGGGGAGGCATCAATCACAGCTATCTATATACTCACTGCTCTCACATACTCGCAAACTCCCCATCCGCCTTTCCAAGTATGAACGATAACCTTGTCGCATACATACGCCCGTGGCTGCGCGCGCATAAATATAAGCCTTCGATGGGCGGGCGGGTCTATACGGCGAGTCGATCCAGATAGCGATCCATGATCTCAGAAATGGCCTCCAAGAATGCGGCCTCGCCGGTGGCCGGAAGAACAGCAGCCTTGGCGTCGCGTATGATATCCTCGATCTCCGACTCCTTGTTGATGGTTTCTCTACACAGGAAGCTTCCGATACGATAGGGAGTGAGACCTCTGTCGGCGCCCTTTTTGAGAAGCATGGTGGAGATGCGAAGAGTGCGAGCACAGTCGGGCGACATCTCCCACCCAAAGAACTTTAGCAGCGCCATGTCCTGCTCGGCGTCCAGCGACTTGATGTACTCTGTGGTTTGGGGATCGAAAGGCTGGCGAGACTGAGGCCAGTAGAGCCACTCGAATGTGCAATCCTCGAACTGCATCAGAAAGCAGATGATGGATGCATCATCATCAGTGGTCTGTAATGGCGGAGGAGGATACAAAGAGGCCTGCGGAGGACATACATCATCACCTACGCCTGCATTTACATTCTGGTCCTTGTTTAAATACTTTTTTTATCTCTCTCCTCTTTTTCTCTCTCTCTCTCTATTCTCTCTTCTAAGTACCACATATCTATGTCATTTTATTCCTCATCGATTGATAGTTACTTTTTTTTTTTTTTATCGTCTTATCCTCCTCTATTAATATTAATAATTAATATTAATATTAATGGGTATCTGAATAAAATAAAAGCGCAACACAAAAAAAAAAAAACTCACATTCTCAGGTAGGCAGTATCCATGATCGATGGGAACCAACGCTAACCGTCCTTCTTCTCCCTCCTTGCAGACTAAGATGTTTCCGGCGTGCCGATCTGCATTTGCCAATCTAATGTCTAACACGCAGATCTTATGAACCTCCTGCACCGGAAAGGCCCGTGTCCCCATGTCTTCGCAGCTCCCATAGTTCTTCACAAACATTTGCAGCGATCCCATCTTGAAGTCTATCGCTTCCTGTTCACATCCGGTGGGATGGTTAAAGCCTCCGTGCAAGCACCGAGCCATGACGGTCGGAGGAACCCCCGCAAATCCAAAGTCGACGTGTGAGAACGAGCGGCGGCCACTGACGGGATGATCGAGAATGTACGCTGCCACTTCCCTGAGGGCACCTTCTCCTACCCGTGTCCCCCTTTTTAACCCTTCCCCATTCGTCGACGGAGGCAGTCCTCGAGGGTTGTTTTCGGCCAGCGGCTCCTCGTCGATCGGCTTGAAGACGGCGACGTACTCGTTGCCCGAGACGTCTTGCATGAAATAGGTTCCCCCTGTGCCTTCCGAAGACATGATCGGTGGGTTTCCCTTCTCCAATCCCGAAAGAGTGGCGCCCAGCAGATCCTTCATCAATCGAGGCAATTCGACCTTCGGATTGACGATGACTGGCTCGATCAACGCATCCCTGCCCGGAGGCCTACCGTCCGCCACCGCTGCCCTGAAAAATGGCCCCAAGTCATTCTCCACAGCTCCGGTGCCGGCTTCTGCCGACCTATGCACCAGCAGGTGGATGAACGCATTGTTGTTGGTGCAGATGTCATGGATCTCCTTCCGCTCTCGAAGCTGTTTCCGAGGGCGCCCTTCCAAGACGCACCGTTCATCTTCAACATCATCTGCAACCTGCTTGTTGACGTGACGAACGGTTCGCCCCCGGTCGACGCGGAACTTGAGCTTCTTTCCGGATGCAGTCTTCACGGTGATGACACGGAGATCTGATGTTTTGATGATAAGATGGAGGACGTTGCCGTCGGCCACACCGTAGTCACGTATGAGACAATCATTCCGGGCCATCTCCCGGCCATCGAACACCAGTTTCTGCTTCTTGGCTGCAAACCCCTTGCAGCTCTGGACCTTGAGCTTTACGGAGGCGATGGAGTCGGACTCCAAGACCCGCATGGGGATCACAGGGGCACCCAGAACTGCGAGGTATATCGTTATCAACTCTGAAGAGTAAAGGGGGCCTCCGGCTCCATTGGAACGGCATGCTGACAATTCAAGATCTTCCCGGATTGGCCGAAGAGTGGCTCCGGCGGATGACATCCCTTTCACTGCAAGGAAAACCATAGAACCGTCTGAGCTTTGATTTTTTAGCGGCACGACCAACACAGAAACAAAAAGGAAATCATTTTCCTCTCAGTTTAATCCATCCACCCCAGAAGAACAACAATAAAGCCCAATCCCGTCCAAACCCTACTAGATTTGAAGGGGACAAGAGGAAAACCACAATAATCCAACGTTGGAAACCAACCAGAGGTCGTAAAGGATCCGCCGAAGAAGAACTAAACATGGATTGCAACAAGGAAACAATGTGATCGGACAAGGATCACAAGAACACGAGCAAAACCAACCGCCTTTGTGCGAACAATTGGGGTTTCAGCCAAGAATTAGCACCCGGGGATCAACCGAGTCCAAATTTGAAAAGATCTTCAAAGAAAAACCAGAAAAGAAATATATATATATATATATATATATATATATATATATATATATATATATATATATATATATATGTATCAATCACTGAACAGAGAATCGAATGCAAGGGGGACGGATTCTTACAGAAAGGGAAGAACCGAGGGCCAATGGAGGACGGAGGCCACCTTAAATCGGTAGAGGAGCACAGCTGATGGAGCGCGGGATCGGGTAGGGGGAGGCTGCTCCAAATTTAGAGCTCTGTTCGGGGATCGATCTCGCGCTTATCTCTCTATTTCCCTCTCTTTTTCTCTCTCTCTCTCTCGTTCCGGACTTGGCTGCGAGTCATCCGCTTCGCTCCTCCTCCATCGTCACGGTTTAGTGGGAGGACGGAGGAGGAAGGCAAGCGGAGGAGAAAGAGAGGGAAATGGCAACGGAATCGAAACGGTTGCCGTTAATGCGCGGTTCGCCCGGGCGTAACGGAGAACTCACCCTTTCGGGCCAAAAAAACAAAAAAACGAGAATAGCAGGTTAGTTAAGTCGGATCCGTTAACAAGCGGATACGGATTTTTGTACGTATCCGATTTGATCCGTTAAGGTCGAAATGGGATTATCCATCCATCTGATTCGGAACAGATTCGAACAGAAAATTAGATATTTTTTGTTGTGTTTGGGACGAATTATTAATAGCTAAATAGCTGTTTGAGGACAAATACTTTAATTGGATTGGAGCAATTATGCGCAAAAAGGAAAAAAAGGGTCATCGGCTTAATCTGGATTAGGATAACCATCAATTAATTGAGTCGAGAATAAAAGTGAGTAAAAGTATTACGTGGATAAAAACACATTCCATTAATTCAAAATAAAGATTAATTAAAGTTATATTAAAAAAATAAATCATTTTAGTCCTCTAAAGAAGCAACTATTTTGTAAGATGATATTTTCAATCAAATTTTAGCCTCTCTCTCTTTTTTTTTTTTTCCACTTCCTTTTCAGTTTCGAATATATATATATTTTTCCTCATAAGCTCTCATTATCGACAAAATTTTATTGTCAGAATAACGGATATAGGTGTCAGTATTAAATGAATGGGGAACAACACGAATTATTAATAGAATATTTGGCTCAATGTTTTGTTCTTATCATGTTTCCTTGGTAAACTATTATTATTATCACGTTTAAAATGAATGGTAATAAAATAGAATTGATATTATAGTCACTGAATTCCAAGGAGAGACATTATTATTGTTATCATGTTTCGATTCATTATTTTTTGACCTCTCACTATATTCCAAAGAACAAATACCTTGAAAAGATACACTGTGCAACTTGGTGAAACCATGGTCAACATATGTTGGCATCATTTCTGGATTCCTGGACACACAAAACTCACCATAATTAAAGAGTTGTGTTGCATGAGTAAATATAACAAACAAAGGTTCATTGGCTGGCCCCATCTGTAACATCACCAAGCTACAAAAGAGCCATAAACATAATCATTAGTAAACATCAGAGTGATTGTTCTTCTACCATATAAATAAACCATGTATTGTATCATAACAATTATCTAATTAATGTATTCCATCAGAAGATATATATATTGTCTAAATTGAGAGGTAATACAAGAGTTGGTACTGGGGAGTTCCAATAGCCCCAATGCAAACTCCTTCCAATGTGCTAGAAAAGACTCTGAAATAGCAAGATGTCATACAATAAGAGGAAGAAAGAAAGCATATTAAGCCGGACAAAAGCCTCTGAAATAGTAAAATTATCCTTCGTAGCCAACCACTGAACTTGGCCTTTGATGTCATAAACAAGAGTGCATGGGGTGACAAAAAGCCATCCGATTGAGTAGATTCAGGAATATAGTAAAAAAACCAATAACTCAAAAAGTTCCGAAGAACCAAAACTCAATACCCTGTGATCAGTCCATAATGCACATACCCTCCCAACTTCTGATACACAAACTCGATTTCTTTCGGAAAACAACAAGAAGACTACTTGTGAGGTCGTAATAAACTCATCTGGAAAAGGAACAGAAAAAGCTTCTTGTTCTAAAATAAAATAAAAGGGAAAATATTCAAAATCATGTATCCTACTGTACTGACAGAATATACTGTTATTAATCACTACAGTTCCAGGATGCATGTTTTTGAACCACTAAAACATCCATTCCTCTATTCACAATTATCGCATTAACTTGCGTCAAAGTGCGACACGGTTAAGCACCACAACGCAACCACACAGCCACACATTTCATCGACATAATGCAACATACAAGTTTCGGATCTCATCTATAGAGACTGGGCGCACACTCCAGAATCAGGGTTTGGTTGCTCCTTCCATATGCGGCCTGTGACACGCAGCTTCAGCTCTTTCCTGTCACCACCAGAGAAGAACAAGGCCATGTTCCTCTGTATTATAAGACCATCATGACTGTCTCGGACTTTGCGGTGGCCATCACGGATGCTACGCGGAGTACCTTCCCATGTTAGCTTCCTGCCATTGCCCCCAACTTCAAGGCTGTAACTGAAGTTCCTTGCCTCATTTTCATCACCCATGAACCGAAGAAACGCCATGTAAACAGGAGTGATGCCTAACTGGAAGGCTTCAAAGTGCAAGCAAAAGTACTGTCCAAAACAGTAAAAGACCTGGATGGCAAAAAACACCGGGCGAGGAATTTTATTCAAAACTATATCAAGATCAGTGTGATTACAGATATTGTATTTTCTTTATGTAGAAACATTCCATTTTCTATATATCTCTATAATAGAATTGAATTTGTGAACTCCCAGAAAAGGCTGTAAATCTGTAAAGGGTCAATCTGGCAGTTGATGGATTCCGTTTCGACAAAATATTATGAAAATTCAGCCTCCTTCCCAATCTAATCAATTTGTGTACACTTGCACACAATGAATGAAATGAAGTATAGTAACAATTGCAAAGTGGTCGTGAGAACTTGGACAGTTTTGGTCGTAACTTTAAAGGCCTCAAGCATACTTACAGTCAGCATCCATGTTGCATTTTCAACCTCTCGTGGATTCGACTTGACATAACGGTGATTGAATGTGCATCCAGTATGCATGTCTACTTTATGATCATCTCTCAAATGTGCGACCAAGAAAGGAATATCACCAACAACTGAGCATTCGGATCCAGCATATGGGCAATTGTAAGGCCTGAAGTTGCATCGTGCTTCATGCTTGAGCTTGCTGTAGTAAGGAAAGATTTCAGGGCAGCCAAGTGTGCTATATTTGCAAGGCAGCTCAAGTGATTCAGCCACCTTTTCAAGTGCTAGACACCTGATGTCCCCAAGCTCTTGTCTACAAGTAGGGCACCGGTTATGCACTCTTGATTTACAAGTTGAGCAGAGTGTATGCCCATTACGGCACTGCAAAAGTTAGGAAACATGATTTCAATGCAGGAACAAAAAATTAACAGCAGCCAGAAATTTAGTAGGTGATACCAATTTATTCCTTATCACTAATAACAGGGCAACATTCATAATGCACATAAATATATCAATTGCACAAATATTTCCTTTATCAAATTGACCAGACACTCCGTAAATCCAGGTGCATAATAGGCAGCATTTACTAAATAGAATCAAGAAGAAAGGAAGCAGTTCATCTGAAAATGGTGCCTCACAGGAATTACAAAACAGTCGAAAGGAAACTTACACATTATCTGATGTTCTCTGAAGCTACATAATCATCATACTTGCTGGTCAACGACTGATCAAATTGTTCATAATTCATAATTTGCAAGGGGAGGTCTACAAGCATTGGAAAAGCGTTAAACAGTTCATCTTAGTCAGACCTGAACGGTTTTATCATACCTATGCATAACATAAGCTCAAATCAAAATGGTTGTAAGTCGCAGTGTATTTAAAAGCACCAGGCGCCAAGGTCCTAAAAAGCCTAAGCACCTAAGAGCCCGCCCAAGCGATGCGAGACGCTCTAGAATATTTAAATATAAAAATAATATAATTATAAAATATATAAAAATATATAATATAAAATGTAAAAATATAATATAATATATGATAATAATAGTTTTAATTATCAGTTCTAAGGATTAACAGTCAAAATATATAATATAAAATGTAAAAAATATAATATAAAATATGATAATAATAGTTTTAATTATCAGTTCTAAAGATAAACAGTCCACTTTTAATAGCAGTTAATCCACTTTCAACAGTTGTTATAATAGTGTGCAGTAGGGGGAGGAACCTTTGGACAGCGTCAGAGGAAGTTGCGGATGGCGACATCAACGACGGAGAAAGCTGTGGAACTGTCACTTGACAATGGAGGGAGTGCACACGAAAGATTAGGCGGTAGAGGGAGCTACGCACAAAAAAGGCAGCAGCAAAGGAGGAAGATTCAAACCTTTATGTCAGCAGCAAAGGACTAAGTCAGTAGCTGAATAGGAAGATTGGACCTTTCCGTCAGCTGCAAAGAACGCAGCGATGGATATTTACCAAGCAAGTCGAGGGAGGGGGGATGAGTTTCAATTCTTTACTGTTGGGCTTAGTTGGTTTGATTGAACCAACTAAGTCACTGCTGAACCGAACGAAAGTCCAAATCTGGTTCGACTTGTTGGATTCAATCGGGCGCTTGCCCGAGGCGCTTGGTGCCTTGGCTTAGGTGAGCACCCAGGCGGCACTTCAGCCAAGCACATCGCCTAGACCTTGTGCGAGGCGCTCGGGCCTCGCCTAGGCGAGCACCCGATACCTTTTAAAAACACTGGTAAGTTATGTAGTCATGCTTAAAACATGTCATTAGTAACAATAAAGAGATATAATAACCACAATGAAGCATTAACTTAATGGGCACAAGAGTGATCAATATGGTTGGATCCACTGGACATGTAGCCATTTGCTGTAGCATTCCCATGCCAATCAACCGAGTATGCACATTTGTAGCAGGCACATAACTGGTCATGGCACCAACATATTCTAATATCCTGTGGTCACAGAACATGCCAGCACCATGGCAATGCTTAACTATAACAAAGCTTGCACAAAATACTATGTAATAAACTGAGATAACAAATGCCCCAATCCGACATGAATGGTGCAATCCAAAGGCTTCAATGATTTCCAATCATACTACTATCTATACACCTGAAGCTTTCAAATTTTGTCACGTTAAAATCACCATTCCTTTTTTCTTGACCAATCCTAACATGGAACGACAGAAAATAGATTAGGGTCGACCATTCCCAATCCAAAACTCATTTTCGGGATAAGTACAAATCAATCAAAGCTTTTTCAAGTCAAAGTGGCAAAACAGATCGGATCATAGAAACTGCTGAAGCAATCCCAATCTGTTAGGTTTCTGTCCCACTGACAGACAAAGCTTCTTCTCTCAATGATTTTATATCAAATTGTCGGCCCTGCTACAGATTGTCTGAAACCATTGCAACAACCTGAAATTTCTTAAACCATCGAAGAAATAATGCATACGTTTGACTACTAACAATGAGGCCAATCAACTTCTGAGAAATATAACTGGGCACAAACATATCTTTACCAGCATTCCTATACTTCCATTGTGTGGTAGAAGTTCCACCATGCATAAATAGATTCAGAATAAGCAGTTAATAGCAAACATGTTTATCCTTGCCAATAAACCAAAGTAGTCTATCCAACCATGATTTCATATGTCTAAATACATGGTTCCATGAGATCATGATTATGCAAATAAGCTCTAGTCTTGCAAAAGTTGTCTATATTTTGCTAACAATTTAAAGAAACGAGATAGCCACAAATCCTTCAGCAAAGCATTTAAGAGCCTAAAAATAACCCACAAATTCCCAAGTCAACTATGAAAAGGCACCTAACCAGATCCTCGCTCAGCTGTTACACAATGAAATGGAAAGGAAAGCATAAAGCAGACTCATCATTGCTACAACATAACTATAACCCACAAAAGACATTTCCATTTTCCAGTATTTTTTCTACCATGGATTGCATAAACCTCAACCAGCAATAACTAGCTGTGAAATAAAAATCAGATCCAGAATTTTGTCAGTGTATATGCTATGGTATATAAATCTGAAACAGTTTTAAATTGTACAGGCCAAGAACTTCCAAGCATAAGAATCGATGACAGGACAAATAAAGAAGCATATCACGTTTCGGATCAATAAATTAATTTAGATCCATCAAAAGGTTTTTTCATCGTTTATGTATGTCCTAAGATCAACAACAACGCTGGCTCTTTTAATGAAATTTTAAATCCATCGTATATGTCCTAACATCAACAACTACTCTGAATCATTTAATTAAATTTTGGATCCACATGCCAAGCAACCAATTGAAACAAGATCTATATGGCCCCCTATTTTTAATACAGTATCATTGCGACACACGTTCAAAATTAAAAACGAATTGAAACAAGATTGACCAAATAGATGTTAACATTGCCAGGGGGGAAACCACAAAAGTCAAATTTCTCTACTTAGTCGCAATTAAGCCGAATCAACCTGCATCTGATCTTTCAACTATCATAAAGTTTCCAATTTTGCATGATCTTAATATAAGTCACCACGATAACCATTCAATACGAAGCTTTTTCACAAATTATTGGTCCAAATAGCCCAAAAACTTGCCCTTGTTATCACATCTAACAAAATAATCAGAAAAATCACAACTATTGATCATCAAATTCCAATATCTACTGGGAAAACCCAGTGTCAAGAATGCATAATCTCGAAATCGTCCGATCACCATCACTTTGAAGACGACTCAAAATTCCAACATACGAAATACCGACCTGATGGATCGGGGGATACATGAAGTTGGTGCAGACGGGGCACTCGAGTAGCTCGTGGACGCTGGTGGTGGGTGCGATCCCGGGGAGAGGGGGAGCGCCGCCGCCGTGTGGTTTCGGGAAGGGGTGGCGGTGCTGAGTGACCTCCTCGTCATCAAGCCCATCCGTCAATGAGACACAATAGACGCTATCCGACTCCATTCATCAAAGCATCAAGAGATCAAAACCCCTCTCCACCGCCGGACCCTCTCCTTTTCGATCGGGAGGGGAATCCCAGGGGAAAAAGGAGAGATTTTGCAGGGAAAACAGGTGGGGAGGGCAGCGAGAGAGGGAGAGAAGGAGAGAGAGACAGAGAATGGTAACAGGGAACAGTTGAGCGAGAAGATATATATATATATATATCTTTTCCCATATGTCTTTTTTTTCGTATTTCCTTAATTTTTAATATACTTTTAATTCGAGAGTCGCACACCGACCTTTTTTTTTGCCTCCCTTTCCCTCTTTTTTTTTTTTTAACTCATCACAGTAATTTTTACTGCATTATGATGTTTTTTAATATTACTAAAAATACTGTAACTCAGTACAAAAATATTATAATTAAGATTTTGATGTTGATTCATGAAATAAGAACCATAAGTATTTTTTTAATATTGTTCAATCAATTTCACTTGGTTATGATGTTATAATAGTTTTGAAATGTACTAAAAACATTATAACTTATATAGAAATCAAATTATTTGAATGTTTATTTTGAAAATGATAGACGTGAGTTTAGAAAGTATCTTCTTACTTACACGAGAATTATGAACGAGGATGTAGGAGGGAGATGACGATATATTCGATTGAAGCGACGATAAATTTGATAAAGACAATAACAAAATAATTTTTTCATGTAGCCAAGGATGCTTTGTAAAAAAAAAAAACATTTAAGGTTAGAACGCTCCATCAAAAATTCTCCAATTTAATTTGTTTCAAAATTTTAGTATAATTTTTGGCCCTAAAGTAATAAATATAAAAATAGCTGACTTTAGAGGCATACATAACGACAGGAGCGCAAACACAAGAGGGCAGATTGTTGCATACAACTCATCCTTGTTTGTCTCATTTTTCTTGCCTTGTTTTGGTAAAGAAATATACTTTTGGAATGCTTGTTTCGGTAAAATATACCTTTGGCAAGCACGGTTGGTTATGTTGTGTGAAATGACTGTGAAGGAGGTGTCATGATCTTGTGGGCTTCATAAAGTGTGTTTTGGATGATCCCACCCCTTTACAGACGATCAATTTAACGTACAGTCAAACTAATCTTTAATTCATTCAACAAAATAATTAGGTTCTATTATCTAAGTTTATGGGTTAACATTCATTTTAGTCGGTGTTTTGAAGATAAATCAATCAAATCCTTATGATTTACTTATATTTAAAATAATATATATTTAAAAAATATAACATATAAGCTCCTCTCGTCGAGTTTGAAGAAACGACGAAAATAATAACGACATATGAATGTGGAGAGACAGAGGTAGGAAAGGTCGGAAGCGGAGGTGAGAGAAAGCTAGCCCACCATGCCGTAGGCACCATAGATGAGGGCATATGAGAGGATGAAGTGGGAGTCAATGAGAACAAATGTTTAAGAGTAAAAGGAATCAGAAGAAGACTATTGTGTATCTAATGTTAGATTTATTGACGTACATCCACTTGAGGCAAGACTGAAAGCTCTTAAACTTATCACCAATACGGGGGAGGCTACGTGCATATAACAACTTATTAGGTAACAGTGGTTTGGTGCTACTATTGGTGATCATTTCCATAACGATATATTATTTCATCATTGATGATGATCTTAATTTAAATTATATATATTATTATATTAATTATTTATTATGATTCAACATATCACATAAATAAATTCTAACATTTATTAAGTGATCCATTATATTAATAATTTATTAAGAATCAATATACTACGTAAGTAGATTCTAATATCGATTAACTCAAATTTAATATAAATGTCGATTAACTTGAATTTAATGTAAAGGACGTAAACAGATTCTAACATCGGTTAATTGGAACTTAATATAAGGTACTTATATGTTACATTTTTTTTAAATACAAGAATTATTTTAGATACAAGTAAATCATAAAAACTTAAATAACCCATTATGACTGTTTATCGTTCTAAATCTGACATTATCAATGGCATCTCACTTTTAACGTAAGTGTTATACAGTGGGCAGCGAATTTAGTTATTGTTCACATTAGGCCCTTATGAAACACAATGCACCATGTACACAAGATTATTCTATGAATCACCACAAATCAATATCAAAATCCTAAATCAAAGGGATTAATAATCTTGAAATATAATGCACATGATCATCAAACATACCTGCAGATTGGCAGTCGATCTGGGATGTACATCACATGTTTTGATATATTGGAATAGTGAAGACCGATCGACTAACGTTGGCGGGCTTTTCTTAGAATGGGGGTTGAGACAGTGCGAGTGTTCGACAACAGCCAATACATAGACCGACAGAAGAGGAACAAGCCAGCAGATTATTGCGGCAACTATGCTTGTTTTGCTGACCACCAGTTTAAGAAAATGTATTGGGTGAACAAAATTGAGCATGCAAAATGAGGTCAGAAGCTTGAGCATCTAAGAAGAAATTGAACTTCGGGATCCAAAAGTCGACTCATCAGACATAGTAGCCTGTGAAAGTGAATCCTCTTCCCACGATCTCGCCAACACAGAACCATGCATATAACTCGAGCCCAAACAGGGCAGCGATGCTGGCATCCTCGACCTTGAGATCCTGCCTGTTTCTCCAGATGTGCTTCACGCCATCAAGCTCCTTCCAGAATGACTCGTAACGACCAGGAATGCTGTAGAGAGAAAGGCATTAGTACTGCAGATTGCTTGTTTTAAGACAAGTATGATACGATTGTAAATCTCATCCGAGTCCTATTAGATATGGTTATAAACAAGGAGAAACCCCATTTCAGAAGTTGAGAGGGAATACCAAGACTTTGCAATTCTGGGGGTGGGAGGGACGGATCAAGGAGTACAACGACGACGACAATAACAAAACCATAAAGTCTCAACTATTTGGGGTATATGGAAGGGTCCACGAGTAAAGTTCCAATTACTTGGGCTTGGCTACATAAATCTTTTATCATCATTGAGATATATAAAGGGGACAAGGAGTGAGGAACTAAAATCTGAAGTAGAATAAAACAAAAGGGTAGGAGAAGGAATTCATGTTGGGCAGATGCATAAGAACATGCAAGAAGGCATAGCATAAATACTGCTAAACTCAAAAATGAAATAGTGTAGTAGGAGGTAAGTACATCAAACAGCTACAATTTTTCCACTTGACCATAGTTGAAGATAATTTTTCCACATGTTAACCACCCAGCATGTGAAGTACTTGTCACCAACATCAACAAAGCTTTCAACAAATTAGATTCCAGGTGTGTGTAATTTGTACACAACACAACAAGTTCACGCACAACAAGGGGGGAAAAGAGAAACAATGTTTCTCAAGAGTGTTGGCACTCTCGGGCAGGAAGACTGAAGGCAAAAGTTTCAGCAATGTTGTTTAAAGGGTTCTCTATCTGAAATTAACTCTAATTTGAAAACTAGCATATTGACCGGTACTAAAATGATAGTTTGTTTGTAATCAAGCATAGGACCACTGTTTACAAGAGATGAAATGAAGATAAAAGAGAGAACATAAATCTTTAAGATAACGAAATTTTTTAAAAGTACAAAATCTGTTATAACTAGTAGAAAAAGTTATCACATGTAACAAAAGAAAAATATGGAATATATGAGTCATGCGCATTTAAATCAAAATAACTAAAACCTTTATTATTTAAAACAATAAATAGCCTTTAGGCATGTCATCTACAAGGCATCTTGGTTGTTCACAGGTGAACAATACCGATCACTAACGCCTTAAAAGGATAAAGCTGTTAAAAGATTTTGAAGTTATTATTTTGTCAAGAATGAATAACTCCGTGATTAAAATCTGGCAATAATGAATTAGCTGCTACAATCATCCTTCATTACCAGATTAGCTACTATTCAATATAGGCAAATACTTGTCTCTCCCTCACAAATGATGCTAGTAGCCCACAGTGGGAACCATGAAGAAACTTCAATACGAATATAACCAAAGTCTGTCAAACACCTAGGCTATTGTCACGCGACAACTTATCATATTACTATAAAAGATTACATATATCTATAAAGTAACACCAAATTGCTAGACAAAGAAGTAACATGATAATCAAATTCAAGCAACACTGGACATTATCTTATCATCAATTCATTAAGATTAGGGTTAAATTTTCTTCTTTGACATGTAGTCTATCAACAGTAGGCACAAAAAATCCCATCATATGGGAATTTTATTTTGTTTAGTAGCAGCACAACACATACCCCGTTAGTCATGAAGGAAAAAAGCTTCAAGACATTTCTCCATATCAGCAGCATAAAAGCAGCTAAGACAGACTTTATATTAGTCACTATTTTAAACTGTGAGACAGGAAGGAACATCCAAGTCTATGGTATAGCCTCAAAGCAATAGGAAGAGAAAATTGAGGTTTAGGTTTAAATTAACAGTCTCTAAAACTATTTGCACAGAGAACAGTAGACAAATAGCCACTGATATGTGAACGAGAGTAGCTTATTGAAAAAAAGAAATAAATACAACAACAAGAAAAAGAAGAAGAAGAAGCCATAATTTCACAACCATTTAGCATTGGTTACATAAACTTTATCCTGTCATTGAGTTCTGCACGAGATAATATTTCTAGTTAAATCAAATTCAGTAAACCGAAGATCCGTTTGAAATCTCAAGTTTTTTGATGTTAGCAGGAAGATAACATGAAAAATAATTTTTTAATTGACGAATAACCAGAGAGTTAGATGGCCTTAGAAAACATTTCACAGAATAAAAAATAGAGAAACTTCGAAGGAAAAAAATAAAGGATAAAATTGTAAATATGGCCTCCAAAAAACTCTCTCTCATAAGGGCAACTCACAGTTCCCCTTTGAGGCTGATTTGATAGTTTGATAGATCTTTCACGCATTTTCTCAATCAGATGTTCTTCTGAGACTCACTAGGACATAAGCTTAAACAAAAATTAAATAAAGTGAACAAAACATAATTAGCTTAAAGATAAAGCTGGCACCAACTCCCTATAGATTTGAGTCCCTGCATCTTGACAGCAAGCTTATGGTCTTATCACAATGTGTCTATACTATGAGTTAGGCACCTTCAGTTATACATTTGATGCCATGTGACGCACCCAAAGCCAGTGAACATTACAGGTACGGACTCCTAAATTTGATCGGACTCCCAACTCGTATACTAAGTCATTTAGAGTCCAACTGAAATCAATTTAAAAACCAACTCTAGGATCCATTTCTCTCATCCTATCAAGCAATTTACTGGATCAACTGATTTAACTGAGATCTTGATTTAGAAAAAAACAAAAAAGAGAAAACCAGTAACATTTAGGTGCATCAACCCGTCACAATAAAACTAAATGATGTCTCTTTTGCTGGTCCAAACAATGCAATTGCTATAGAACTTTACAAGAGGCATAAATAGATTTTCTATGTCATCAATCATCATGTGACCAACACCATAGTGTGAGTCTGGCATCATCTAGTTAGTGTTTTTATAAGATTTATAAACATATAAAAGAAAAAATAAATATTTGCTAGGACTGAATAAGGAAATAAGATTCTGATTCAAAAGTGATCAACAAACATCGAAAACGATAGAAAGAACACCAGATTACATTCAGAAGAGCACTTTACATGTAAGACATGCCATGTTCAGCACGAAAAGTGCAGATATTTTCTTCACAAATTACAAATAATGAAGGAAAATAAAGCGACCTGTTAATCTCCGGTGTCCTTTAGCTATCGCTCATGTTCACGGTATAGCTACTCAATTTTAAACTTGAGTTGATATTTGACCTCAAATCACTCAAGATTCCAAATGCTTTCCAATCAATCACACCCATCAAAACCCCAATCTTCAGCGTCCATATGCCCTATAGAGCAACTGACCAAAATGAAATTATATCGACATGAAGACTGACCTTGCAAGGCGTGTATAGAAGAGCTTCTTCGACAGATCTTGGCACGTCTCGATGGTTGGCGGTTGAACAATGTACTGCTTATTCTTCTCCAACAGTTCCTTGTAGTAAGTGCTTCCATGCTTGGCAATGAACTCCGAGGCTTGAACAGCCTTTGACCGAAGCTGGTGCAACTTCGACGCCATCTGCTGCGCAAACAATCATCACGCCGTTCTCATTGGTAGCGCTAAGAACTAAGACTAAATCTACCGTCACAATCAACACAAATATGCTCCAAGCAATCACCGAAATATCAAAGAACCCCTAATAAGAGAGTATGGCAGAGGGAAGAACTCCTTATTTATGGAATTAGGTGAAACCAAATCATACAAGGCCAAGCAGAATCACATAAGAAAGAAATTAAAGATCAACGAAAATCCATACGATTCCCAGCAGAGAAAGATAAGATCGCTGTGATCGGAGACCGAGAAAAACCTTAGAAGCATGGAAGATATGGATACGAGAAGCAGGATTCACATTCGATCAACAACTCAGTGAGGCGGAAGAGAAGTACCTCGGAATCGAACTGGGGAGGAGACGGGAGAATTGGGGATCAGCAAGTCGTGATGAGTCTCTTTGGTCGATGAAGGGGGTAATATTGTCATTTTACGTGTGATGTGGGAGGAGATACGGTCATTTGATCATTTTGGCAAATTTACCGTTTACAACATCATTTTAATATTTTTTAATATATCTAAATTATCTTTTTATAAATGTATCGAAATATTCCTCTTGTTTCTTCTTTTTTCTTCCTCGCTCTCTTCTTAATCTTCTAATATGATGATGAGATTAGTGAATCGATGACGATTACTTTCTCCTCTTTCGTAGCTAACAAAGCCAACAACGATCGAGACTAATGATTGATGACAACATAAAGCAATGATCACCTTTGCGATGATAGAGTGTGGACTATGAGACAAAGGGATATTCATACTCTCTATGTTGCCTCTATAGCTTAAGAGTCATAGAGGTCAACATATAGTATTTAATTAAAATGGAACCATCTATATACTTTACGTAGTGAGTGATCTCATTCTCACTTGCCCCTTCCTCCGATATGAGTAATATTGTATCAAAGACATAAGTGATTTTTCCTGCTTTGAGTACGATCATCATCAAGTATATCACGTAGGAGATTTATATGCAATATGTTTCAAATAAAATGTAACATAAACAAAATAATATGTAGATCTTACAAAAAGTAAACAACTAAGATACAAATATATATCTTAATCTAATCCCACTATTTTTCTAGTGAATCAATGACACTCTCGATATGTGAAACGAAAGTCTTCGGTAGACTTCTAGTGAGAATCAAGATCTAATCTACGTTTTAATATAACCTTGAGGGACTCGATTAATCGTGCTAAGCCCAAAAAGGTATGCAATTTTTATAAATCACTACTCATTTTAATTCATGTGCTGTTAAGCCTCAGAACCATCATGTCCTTGAGAAACTTGACCAACTATAATGTTCATTTAAGTTACTATCATCATTATAAAATGAGTCTGATTTAATGATATGCCATCGAGAACTCAACCGAGCTTCCCATGTCCTTAGGTCACCGGTGACATCTCCATGTCGTGAGCTTAATCTCGAATCGTGAAGATCAGGATCGGGATCCGGTCGATATCTTAGTGTAATCTCGAGAGACTTAACCAATCACACTAAGCCTAAAAAGATAATTAACTTTTATCACTACTCCTTGTGATTCACGCCCAATTAAGCCTTCGAACCAGCATGGCCTTGAGAAACTTGACCAACTATGATGTTTATTTAAGTTATCACCATCTTTACAAGATGAATCTGATTTGATGATATACCCTCGAGGGACTCAACCAAGCATACTATGTCCTCAGGTCACTAGTGACATCTCTATGTCGTAAGCAATATTTCAAATTGTGAAGATAAGTGAGCCTCGAGGGACTCGACTAACTCAATCTATGTTTAAATTCAATTTCTTCCCATAATGTTGGAAGGTCATGTGGGTCAATTTAATTGTCTCACGCTTAATGATTTAATATTATCATAAAATAGAATTTTGATTTAATACCCTAATATAATATGTCACACACATACATATTTAATATGATACTTATAATAATGTTTTAGTGGTATCATGTTGCCATGCAATGATTGGTGCATGAAAAATCATAAAATTAAAAAATTATGAATCATGTGAGATGTGTTACCTAGAGAGATCATATATCCCTGAAATTTTCAGATCCAATAGGAGAGGATGAAGGAGGTCATATGTCCTCCTCTCTAGAGGTATTCACATGATATATTGATGCATTATATCTTTTGTGTCTCAAGTCTAAGGACCAGACATATAACTATGACTACAAAATCATTGTTTAATATCATGTATCATTAACTATCCAATATTATGTAAGCGGATCAATCAGTTAACTCATTATCCAATGAGTACTTGTATTGTACCCTTAGTATCATCACACGAGTGGTTATAAGATAAGCATCTTCCATAATATGACGAGTATATAGTATACAGGTCTATTTGATTATCTCGATATTCCTCTCAAGTAATTTATGATCGAGATTATTTATGGTTCATGTTTAAAGTTGAATCGACATTATTATCGTGATCTCATCATGATACGATTTTCATTGCATTGATCCAATGACATCACGGTATATGTAATAGACAATATAAAATAATAACATATCAATAACAATAATAAGTAAAAAGATCACATAACATATCACACGTGCTATCACTCATATGATTGACTTGCATGACACTTGTAATCAGTAGCTACGACCTCAATCGCTCCCTCTTTCTTGACAAGATATTTTTTTAACTTAAATTATATATAATATTATATTAAATAATTTATTATGAGTTAGTATGTCATGTAAGTAGATTTTAATGTCTATTAATTTAAATTTAACGGGATGAGCTTATATATTATATTTTTAAAAATATAGAGATTATTTTAGACACGAACAAAACCATAAAAGTTTAAATGGTTTAAGATAAAAAATAGAGGCTAAAATAGATTTTTTTAAAAAAATAAAAATTATATATATCATTAAATTTAATAGTTTATTATAAGTCAATATAGAATTTATGACGTTTGTTAATTTAGACATTCGAGAGGATATTTATATATTATATTTTTAAAAATATAAAATTAATATATATATATAATTATAAGGATATAAAATCAGTTAAAATAGATCTTTAACCCCTCATATTATAATCGATAGATAATATTTTTCAATATTTTCGCAGCAGCGGAAGATAACATTATATAGGTGACTATGCATCAATCAATTAGATGGCATATTCCGGATGGGAAACACGGTTCTGGGTTATTCCACAAACTTTTGCCATCGTGGCATCTCATTATAGGTGAAACATATTGTCTCCTGTTTTGAAAGAAGCTAATTAGAGGTTCCCTGTTCCTATAAAGCCCTCTCGTTCCGCCCGTTGTGCCTCTAGAAGTCCACAGGCCCCAAACCCTAACGCGCTCTTCTTCTGCTGCTGCGCCTCCTCTACTACCCTCTGCAATGGGACGGCGAAAGGGGGGCAACAAGGCGCTCACACCCTCCGGACAGAAGAGCGGCCCGGCCGTCGATGGGATGAACCTCGATGGTGGGAAGGAGCAGGAGGAGGCGCCGGAGGTCGTGGTCATCGAGGAGAAGGCCGAGAGCTCCAACCTCGAGGATCCGCCCTTGATCGGCAGCGACAAGACCAGCGCCGACTACTACTTCGATTCGTATTCCCACTTTGGTATCGCTCGTTCTCTTTCTCTGATCCACAACCCCTTTTCGGTCCCGCTTATTAGCTTATTCGCGGAAGAGAAGAGTGAAACTAAATATATTAATGGATGTGGTAGTTTAATGGCAGTAAGTTGTTTTGATTTTGTCTTTCTTTTCGTTTTTGTCTGACCTTTGCTTTACCAATTTGATTTTTGCGCTTGTTGATGCTTTTAGCTTGTATGTACCGTAAGTAATCTTCCTTTATTGTGTGTTGATGATCGTGGGTCCTTTTCGGGGTTTGTGAAGTAAAAAAACTGAGATTTTGTGATCGTTTTTGTCTCAACTTGTAGTAATGTGGTAAGGTGGTCGGTCGAGGGCAATGGAAAACATGACATGCTGATCTTCATAATATGCTTGCTCTGTTGAAAGCAATACAAAACACTGGAACACTGATGTTTGTAACTTCATCTGCTGGTATATACTCAGTTGATTTCATGTCTAAATTAAAGACTTCCTATCTTTTTTATTCTTTAGTCACTTTGAGGATTGGTCAAGTTTTTTGTTTTCCCTCTATGGTTTTAATGATTGAGGCTGCTAAAATTTGAGACATGTGACTTCTTGCTTAATGTGACAAAAATTGTATTGGTTTAAATTTAGGCTCTAAATATGTTAATCATTGAGAGACTTATGTGTTTTTATTGTTCTCTATGCAGGTATCCATGAAGTAAGTTCCTTGTGCACTGATTCATGAGGCACTAGTGGTAACCATGGTAGATAAGTGGGTGATCATATGCATCTACTTTAATGAAATTCATGAAATTATTGCTGTTCCGAAGGTGTACTTATTTTTGTTTGAATTATTCAGTCAATGGTTTCCTCGTATATGAATCTAGTTGAGTCACCTTTTCCTTTCTTTGTTTGCTTTTATTGTCATCGTGTTTTATTAATCGCTGGAACATTTAACTAGGATTGTCTATTAGCTCAGCTATTATCTACATTTTTCTCTTTAGCTGTTCACTGCACAATTTTCTGTCCAGAAATCATTGGTTTCTGACTTGGCTGCACTATGTAACCACCTATGCTTTTAGGTTAACCTATTCTGATGGTTGTACTATCTTTTTCAGTTTTCTCTTAGTTTTTGTGTGGTTGTATGTTTTTTGGAATCTGATTCATTTTGTTGGAAGGATCATGTTGTATATGCTAGTTGGCCTACATTAGGTCTGGTATGAGTGCATTTTGTTGATTTTGTGCATGTGACTTCTGTCATTGCTTGTTCTGATCCTTTGAAGTCGTAGTATCAATTTTGTACATTTGTTGTATATGCAATATAAGAAGCTTGGTGGCACCATATAAGCATACACTAAATTTTCATTCCTATTTGTTCAGATGATAGGGTTTAACATACTTTTAGACATTTCCCTAGCGGTTTACAGGAACTACTTTGAATTGATTTCAGCATCGATGTGTGATTTATGACATTACTAACTTTGGTTTATCTTCCGTTAATACATTTATTTGTATCCTATCAGTGTCAGTGGATTTTGGAATGGCTTTAAGTGTGAAATCTGTCTATGCATTAATTTCCTTTCACTATATGTATCCTGCAGGAAATGTTGAAAGATGTTGTTAGGACGAAGACCTATCAAAATGTTATTTATCAGAATAGCTTTCTTTTCAAGAACAAGGTCGTCCTTGATGTGGGTGCAGGAACGGGAATTTTGTCTCTTTTTTGTGCAAAAGCAGGGGCAAAACATGTATATGCTGTAAGTAATAAACCAAATGACCTTATATTCTGTAAATCTCACTGGTTTGGAAATTGCACTCCTGCAAGTTTATGAGATTGAAGCTTTCTGTAGTAAGTAGAATAGCCATAGAAATGGTTGGAAACTTATGACTTCTGACTCATCGAGAAATGCTTTTCTGACACATTAAATTCTTCAGCAACATAGCTTAATACATATAGGAACCCTAATTTTAGTCTTTCTGTGAAACCTGAATGTCCTCCCTTTCGTACTGCTTCTACAACTTTTCTTTTATTAGTAAGATTAGGCAGTCTCTACCTACATATTGTATCAAGCTAGGATAGTACGCCTGGTTCGGTAAGATATATGACTATCATTACTAGTTTTGTACATTTTTTTCCGTGATTCAATTGGTGAAGTTAAATCTCCTTTGCAGGTGGAGTGCTCCCTTATGGCTGACATGGCAAAAGAAATTGTTCAGACAAATGGATATTCTAATGGTGCTTATATCTTCTTTTTATGTTGGATGATTCTGCTACTAACTTATATCTTATGTTTGTTCTATGTTCAATTCAGTGATAACAGTGCTAAAGGGGAAGGTAGAAGAGATTGAACTTCCAGTGGCCCATGTGGACGTGATAATCTCTGAGTGGATGGGTTATTTCCTACTTTTTGAGAACATGCTAAACACGGTTCTTTATGCACGTGATAAGTGGCTTGTAAGTGATTCTCCAAAGATTTTTTCGTTTCGCATATCTCGCTTCTATTCTCTTTCTATGCCATGTAAGTACCTATTTGGTACTGTACATATCTTTGTGCTACATGATTAGGTTTGCCATTATCTTCTTTTGTTGTGCTTGATCTACCATGTATCGAAGATCTGTCAAAGGAACATTGGGATAGTTTTTTTGGGTTACAATCTGAGAAAAGTTAAGGTCTAAGCTTGAATTGAACAAATCAAATGCATAATCAGTATCTAAATACAAGAAAACCTTGATGTTAGTATAAAAATAAATTTCTTTTAAACTGACCAAGGGCAAGAAGAAATGACCCTGATCATGCAAGCAAAACATTTTCACTGATAAGTTCTGTCAATTTTAGGGCTACAATCTGAGAAAAGTTCGAGGTCTAAGCTTGAATTGAACAAGTAAAATGCATAATCAGTATCCAAGTACAAGAAAACACTGCCAATCATAGGTTACATTTTTCCACCAATTATATGAAACCTTATTAATTGTACTAAAAAATGACAGATGAGAAGATCAACAGATCAAACATCCTCTAGGAGATTATGGGTTTGAGAAGAAGAAAGCGACATGCACTATTATCTTTCTTTGTTCTGTCTTCCACTGACTGCAATTAAGTACAGGATATTTAAGAACAATCTATGCACCTCATGAACTGTAAGAACCAGTATCTACATTCTTTGGGATTCAGTGTTCCAACAAAAAGGGGAGTGTCACTGAAAGTGCAGTTGTTGTGTTTGTGCTTTTTTTGAGATATGTTGTTGCTTGGAAAATTGACTGTGGTTAATTGTTCAGAGACTTGCAATTACTAGGAGAATGCTTCACTTGTGTGAGAGAATAAGCGGCAACATGATTTAAATTAGTTGCAGGATTTGGTGGGTACCCATAGCCCACACTATCTGTTGCCATTATGCCAATCCGAATATAATTCATGAGCCTGCAACTGAGAGGCAATCATTCTAGTCCTGAGGAAGTTTACATATAAATTGAGGTTCTATCTGGATGAATGGGCTTATATTAACAAGTCAAATTTGGTTGACTGCTGTGTTCTGTCATTCATGATAAAATTTTTGCATGATGATGATTATATATTTGAGCTTTTTCTGACACAATACATTTGTTGATATGTTATTTTGTTTTGTTTGGTTATTTTGGAGTCCTAAAAAGCAAAAACGTGATGGTTCCTAGGTTGACTGAGACCCATCAAAGACAAGCAGCACAAGAAAAATATGATTTTTTTGATTCTTTCTTCTTGTAGATCAACAATGGGATCGTCTTACCAGACAAAGCTTCATTGTATTTGACAGCAATTGAGGATGCTGAATACAAAGAAGATAAGATCGAATGTGAGCCTTTTTTCCTTCTATGTTTTATTTGCTGTCAGCATCAGCCACTTAGTGTAAGATATTCTTTAGTTTCTAAAGAAAAGGCCTTCTGATCATTGCAGGTGTGCTTCAACATCTTATTATAGCAAACCCTATTTTGTTATGTTCTTATGCTGGTTACTGTTTCTTATGGAGTTGTTTTTCTTGTTTCAGTCTGGAACAATGTGTATGGTTTTGACATGAGCTGTATCAAGAAACAGGCTATGATCGAACCACTTGTTGATACAGTTGACCAGAATCAAATCGTTACCAATTGCCAGTTACTAAAGGTGATCTTTGTTGTCAACTCTCTCTCTCTCTCTGTACATCTCTCCTCGATGTCTTTGATCATCAGTTGTCTGAACCATTCTTGCTGATTCTTTTAGACAATGGATATTTCTAAAATGGCACCTGGCGATGTCTCGTTTACGGTACCTTTTAAACTAGTGGCAGAACGCAACGACTACATACATGCTCTTGTGGCTTACTTTGATGTTTCATTCACCAAATGTCACAAGCTGATGGGCTTTTCTACTGGTTCGTTATCTTCTTTGTTGCAATCTATTTTTTGAGATATACTAATTCAGCATTTACGTTGATGCTTGATAATTGATTGATTTATTGGCTTGTTGATGCTCGTATGCAAGTAAGTATGCCTTAAAAATGTAAGTAAGTTTACCTTGAGTCAGTTGTGGATCTTCAATTATAGGTTTCAGATTTCTGATATCCATGTTCGAGTAGTCAATACTCTGCATAATGTGGGACATTTTGCTTGTCAGTTAGTTATTTTTCAAATGAGAAGAGTATTTTCTGAAACTGATAGGTAGGTATGGACTTCATTAGTCAGTAAATTTCACCTGTTTGTGAAATTGGGTTTTATGATAATACCCCCGACACTTGAAATGTCAGAAAGGATGGATTGGACATGATGAGTTTTTAGCTAGGTTTGGATATCGCAAGCCTAGTAGTAGAGGAGCTCATCGTTGCAGTTGCGAGACACTGGCCCATCTAACATATAGGTGGTCTTTTGGTTTACGACATATAAATGTGACATACACGTTGAAGAAAAATAGTTCAGCTGTTAGATTCTGCTGCATCGCCTATTTCTCAAGGGCTGCAATGCTCTCATCCTCCCTAACAAGATTGGAAACTGCATGCTTGTTAACGGTAGGTTTACATTATTGATTGATTCCATTAAATTTTTGATCATAATGTATGTTCTCTGCAGGTCCGAGATCGAAGGCCACCCACTGGAAACAAACTGTTCTTTACCTTGAAGATGTGCTGACAATTTGTGAGGGAGAAGCAGTGGTAGGTAGCTTGACGGTGGAGCCCAATGAGAAGAATCCACGTGATGTGGACATTATGCTCAAATACTCGATCAATGGACAGCACTGTCAGGTTTCTAGAACCCAACACTACAAAATGAGGTGATCACTATGGTTTGTTTTTTTGTTTTTTTTTTCTTTTTCTTCTCTCGTGTTGCCCCAAAGGCAAAAGAGGTAAGCAATGGTTGAGCTGCTGCCGCTCACCCCCTCGGGGTTATACTTGATTCTTTCGCTGGCCTGGGGGGGGTGCGGGGTTCTTTCTGAATTGGCCTTTGGGGCACAAAAAAAGGGGGTGATGTGATATGCTAGTAACCGCGACTATAATATGCTGAACTGTTTTTAGTAAATCTATATTGTTTGAGCGAATGTAATTGTTGCTTGTTCGGTGGGAGGGAGCATAGTGATGTTTTCGCACGTGGACGACCATGTGAATCTAGTTGAGGAGCATCACGAGTTAGATTTACTTGCCTTTGTTCCGCTGAGGCACAGGTTGTTCTTTAAATGAAACATGCGCATTTCTTCCATTCTTGTCTCAGATCTGTGTTAGTTTTTTTCTCTTTTGAAAATTATATCATGCCTGGTTAAATGCCAGCTATTTTACATCCGTATTATGTTATGCATTGTGAAAACGGACTTGCAAATATTTTGATCCATTCAAAATAGGTTGACAAGGCTCTCTCTCTCTCTCTCTCTCTCTCTCTCTCTCCATGGCTGCTGCAACCTATACAACATCATCCATTATTATTTTGACCCATTCGATACAGAACCCATCCAAAGAGAGGGAGAGGGAGATGGAGAGAGATTTTAAAAACCCACAAGCCATAATGATGTGTCTTCCTCCAACAGTGTGCCAACACACAAAGAAGAGTGTCTCTGTTGGAAGTGAATATACAGTAGCAGAAGTCGAGCTAAAAGTATAGAACGAGGCAGCAAACAGTAATTAATACACACCAACTCCTACAGCGTTTGCTTTGTTCTCGAGAAACCACAAGCTGGAAAACAAACAGCAGATACCTGTTTCCTTACCGTCTCATTTCTTTAAAACACTGCATCAAGTGAAAAAAAGGGAATAACTGTTACTCCCACAGGGCACAAAAACGAAAAAGGCTATTAATAATTTAATATTTGAAAAGAGTTCAATAAACTCTGCTTTGTACGTATGATTAATCTCAAGATCCATGAAATTCATTCCCCTAAAGAATTATGCAATTCACATTAAAGGATGACATGAGATCAGAATTGAGTCTTATATGGTGAATAAATTTCATTATGCAGTAATCTAAAAGTCACAGCAGCAAAGCTTACTTGTATAGATAAGCTGCGATGCCAAGGATGATGCACAATAATATTATGTCGATGCAAAAATTGCGACTGGATCTTAGCTGAAAAATATATATATATATATAACCGGGGAACTAATTAGAGATGAAATTACAAGTTGGTGGGAAAAAAGTGTAGCTACATTATATCCAACACTATTGCCTTTTTTAAGTGAAATTGTTAAGCTACCTGATTGACAGTATCCTTGAGTCTGACATTAGTATTTTTCAGGTCTGAGGTAGCCTTGTCAACCTGCACAATGTCATGATGCTTCATTCAAAATTAAAAATAAAAAAAAAACCCTCATATTTTATCTCGCTTCTACATAGACAAGTCTGGTGGAAGCAAAGTATCTGACCTTAGTGTCAATTTCATCCATAAGAGGAACTTGCCTGTCCAGTTCCTGTACGATACAAGGGAATTAGAGTAGTTTTCATTTTCATAATGTAATGCAAAATAAACATCCTACTTCATTCATGTCATGGGCCATGTTCTTCAGGGTATCCAGACCTTCAGATATTATATCTAAGCCTTGATCCTGCAAAATATTTCCTCGTTAGCAAAATCTTTCAAAAGCATTCACTAGTTGCGCAGAACAACCACTAAAGAACATATGAATTGGTCAGTTGAATCACAAAATATACTAGATTATTTTGTTCCCATGACAACTTCCATCCCTGCAGACAATTTGGTCAGTCGAATGCAAAACAGCAGAAATTTCAGGAAGGATGTTCATAGAGAGTATTGTAAATTAACCAATAGATGCCACAAATGGGCCATAAAAATATTACTGCTTATCATGGGAAAGACAAAAGTACGTGTTTGTGTTAACTGCTGAACATCTAAAGACAACGGATATGATGTCTTGAATGTCATTCAAGTTCAGAAAGAAAAACACAGAAAAAACAAAACTACCTGTTTCATTTTGCGCATCTCATACTCCTGCCTGAATTGGCTAGATTCTTCAGTATGCTGAAAGTACTCACTCTCGAATCTTCCATCTGCACAATGAAATTTATTCTAGGAAAAGATCAATCTTCCAAGAAAAACAAAATGAAAAACCTTAATACAGGAATAATATATGACACATCAAAGAAGAGAAGAGATTAAGAAAAGCAGGTTTCACATATTGTGCGATGCATCAACTATACGATAACAGTTTGATAACGTAACAGTACACTGGTGTAATAACAATACCCCAATACTGATGGAGCTTTTTATTCCTGTTGCTATATAATACAAATCATGCCATAATGAAATGTACGATATCAGTCTGACAATATTCTGGTATGATCTTTTCCAAAAGCATATAGCATATAGAAGCATAATTGGTCAGTTTTGTACCTTAGAAATTGCCATTTCCTTTGCATCTTTTTCTAGTTCCCCCCTTATCTAGATAGTCACTCCAAGTTATGATGTCAAATACCAAACTTACATAAATTCATTCATATCGATGAGTATACAACTAATATGCATGAATGAATATTCTGCACATGAAAGTATTAAGAGTACTAGATCAATAGAGGGGATATATTTTAGAAACTCTAAGCTCTCCAAGATGTCAAACTCTGAAAGTGTTAAGCATCATTTGGTTAGATGTTCTATTGGATCATTCAAATTTATAAAATGGAAAAAGTATGAGGCACTAACCAAACAAATTCAAGAACTCTATTTGCAACATATGTTAACTACAAGCTTGATAGAATTACTAGAATGCAAATGCAGTCGAAGCAGATTTTTGAAGCAATTAACAACCTGTAGAGGAAGATCTGTATGAGGTCCAAAAATATAAAGAATCAGAAATTAGCCGACATCAGAAAACATTAATGCCCGGTCAAGTTTATGTCAAAGTTGTAAATAATACATAAGAATTATTACCAATATTCTAGGCCTGTTATAAAAATAGGAGAATTTAATCACTGCAGATTCTGGTACAATCCAAGTGTAAGTCACAGTTAAATTCTAGATACTCATGTCTGAAGAACGATCTAGTTCAAAGGCGTGCTTCCTGTAGTGCACATTCACCCTTAATGGACTATACAGAACATATGAAACCTCATTAGCCAAATCATAGTTATTTTACTCTCCATCTTTCAACCAAGAAAAACTTATAGAGGCTTTCATTAGTCTCACTCTGCTTGTAGAATTTGCATCAGTCAATCTTTCTTGCATAAAAAATATCTGACATATTTAAATTAGATGATTCACTCATAAATTGACAACCAAATGAAAATGAATGCAACACCGTTGCTCTCCCTCTGATCCTTCAAATACGTAACATCCATTAATATAACAAAATAATCGCTAAAATTTTATATCACATCCATACACAATTGCCACTGTTCCTTATTTACTTGTAATAATAGGAACTTGTTATGCCCATTTGCTAGAAGTAGCAATGTCAATCTACATCTCCTACCAACCTCGCCTTACTATATAGAGGACCATAGACCACTTGTCGTGGCACCTCGATACACATTACTAAGAAAATTATATTGTACATAAACCACCACTTCAAAATCTAGAATTATTGTATGTATAGCCAGCCATATGGAGAAAAATTCATTGATTGCACTACCATATGGTCTTTTGTCAAATTAAAATGTTAAGACATCCAATAAACTTGGTCGAATGGATTTATAAAATTATCATTAACCAAATATGAAATTTCATAAACAATCAATAGGATGTACTTAACATCAATTAAAATAAGATAACCTGAAGTTGAATCAAATCTAATTTCCGTGCGAGAAGCTGAAGCTTTCCAGCTTCCTGTTTGTTTTGCTCCATTTGTACTGCCATCTGGAATCGACTGAATCCTGTCTGGCAATGCAAGAACCAAATCATTTCTTGTAGCAAGTTCTTCCTTTGAGAGCCCTTTTACCTGTAATAGAACGACATCAGTAGCACTAAATGCATCATCAACATACTGCACTTGCTTTAGCTGATCTTTTCATTCTACATGTTTCACGGTGGTCCCATTATCAAGACAGATAGCAAGAAGACATGACTATTAAAAACTTTTAAAAACAGTAACATCCATAATGAATGTGCAATGCTGTTGGAACTTGAAAGTAGCTAACTACAGAAACAATCGATCCAACAACTAAAATCAGTAATTAAAGTATATTATCAAGAAGAAAACAAAGGAAACTTACAACATGAGAGACTTTAATGCTATTTTCAAACTTGCTACAAAAACCATTAATAATGAAAATTGCCTTTCATGATGGCATGAGACTAGAACACGACTTTTATTTCTGAGGAATTTCTAGTAAAAGCAATAACCTAAAACTCCATATAATATATATAATGTAATCAGCAGTGGCCCTATACGTTTTCAAGGTTTCTAAGCAAAAAATAAATAAAAATTAATTAAAAATTTATAGCACTCATACTGTCACTGGTTGACTGCAAAGCTCTGACAAAGGTATAATTCAAACAAATAGGTTCCACAAGGACATTAATACTTGACATGCAAAAACAACCACTTTTTCTAACCATATTTTATCATCCAGTTCTTGAAAAGAATCCAGGGTTTTTCTCCTGCACCAATGCAACATTCTTGCGTATTCCATCGTTCATAATAATTAACTATTCAAACTTCTCAATATTCTCATTCAGCTAAAGATCTATTTTTTTCTTGACTTTCTTATTATAATTTCCTAACATTTTCAAACGTATCGAAGGTATGGTATTATAAAAGCCTTACAAAATTCTCTCTCCTTTATCCAAGTGAGAAAGACAAACACAACATACGTGCCAGACTAACCACTCCACTCTCAGTTAATTCTATATGCTCTTATGTCATCCGCAGTATCCTTTCCCAACTTGATTTCCATTTTGAATAAGGGCCAAAAATTTTAGCTTAGATTTGAAATCGAATGCAAGGAAGTCACAAACTCAGAGCTGTAGGAACAAATTAAAAATGCAATAAAACATCAGAAAACATAAAAAATGAGAAAACGGCATCGAAGGCATCAGACCTTCTTGAGGGCCAGTCTCTGCAGCTTAGGGACCTCCTCCAACAACCGTGCCTTGGTGCGCCGGATCTCAGCATTCAAAGCCACCGTCGCTGCCCGGTTCTTCTCCTGAGACGCCATCTCCGCTTTCTACACCAGATCGCCAGATCGGATCAGCCAAACCGTCGAGCCACAACAGAGGGAAATCCAACAGAGTCGAGAAACGAGACCTGGAGGGCGGATTCGACGTCCGCCTCGACAGAGGCGTAGAGGCGGGCGAAGGCGTCATCGCCGGAGACGTTGTCGGCGTTGAGCTTGTCGACGTCGTACTTCTCGTACTTCTTGCAGATCGCGTCGACCCGAGTGAGGATGTCGATCACGCTCATCTTCGATTCTTCCTCCGCTTCCCCTCTCGATCGCCTCTCTCACGTGGATCTTCTTGATCTCAGCCCGGATCTGAAGCAATGGAGATGGATTCCGCGAGGAGGGAGAGAGAGAGTAGGGTTAGTGAGGACAGAGAATTATTATTGATGGGTAAACTGGAGACCAATTAGACAGTTTTTTTGTACTCATACCCCTACAACATATGTAATTTCTTATTACATCCTGTATAGTGAAATCAATTGGTAAACAGAGCTGAGATAGCCTTTTACAATTACACCCCTAGAGAGTCTGTAATATCGTATTTAAGCCTTGTATAGAAGCACGACAAGGTGAGGGGGGAATTGTTGAAACCACATTTGTTCACTTATACCCGTCAAAGAATTTGGAATCTCTTATTTAACCCCGTAATAAGTAACCGGAAATGAAATGGGAGGCCCAAAACGAACAAGCCCACCAAAGCTTATCGGGTTTCCATACCCACGAACTAGTCGGAATCCGATATGGACATAGCTCACACAGGGATCCGAATCCAACTCCTTGTTTCCGATCCGATTGGTATGATCTGACCCCTGAAAACAGAGACAACTGTTCAGGGTCGATGTCACCCCTGCGAGCTGATTGAGTGTAAATATTGGATCTCTTTTGGGTCCATGAGACGACGTATCACCGTGGAAGTTTCTCGGGTGAATCAACCTCCCGAAAGCAACACACAGACCCGCTCAGTCACCGATAACTGTCTGATCTCTGATCAAGAAGACATCACTTAAACAAAGCGGCACCGTCTTCCTCCGCCACTCGTCCTCTCTCTCTGTCTCTCTCTCTCTCTCGCTCTCTTCTATATACCGTCGCCAGGTTTTGATTTGGCTCCTGCGATCGCCCTTCATCTCGTGCCTCTTCGTCGCTCCTACGACGGTAAGAACGATGAACGATTCTCTTTGCTCTGTAACTGTGAAACCCTAGACTACGTTCTTTTTGATCGACAAAAGTTTTGATTGTCTTCTGATTTTACTGGATCCGCTAAATAGTATTAACTTATCTTATACCCATTAGAAATCTTATTCAAGTGTGCCTATGAAGTTTTTATGATGATCCATCCACCTACTTGATTTTACAGGATCTGTTGATGCAAACACCAACCAACGGGATTCATGGAGAAATCTTACTGGGTGGCCAACATCAGATCCTCACGGTCAGGTTGAGGTTTTCTTTTTTATGTTAAAATGTTATCGTTCAATTATAAAATATTGTTATTTTCTTCACCAGCATCATACCCTGAATTCAATTTACAGAAAGTGCTAAGAGCAAATGAATGTGATTTTAGTCGGCAAGCATTATTGGTATTCTTTTTGACTTCTCGCATTGGTAATGCAGGAAAAGATTGATATTTTTGCCTGTCAACCTGCTTTTCCTGCTGCATCTTCTTCAAATATAGACCTTCTCTAAGTCTTTGGCACCTTTGCTTCTCATGCTGAAGCAGATGTCACATACCCTTCAGAGAATTCTACAAACACAAGCTCCAAAAACCTCAGTGAGGATTTCACCTTTGGGGCCTTCACTTCTCACTGAACCAATAAGTACAGAACCTTCACAGAATTCCACAAACATCAGCTGATCAACCCAGATGCCTACCCACCTTTGGTGCATTTACTTCTCGTGCTGAGGATAGAATCCTAGAATCTGAACTAGTCTTCTCGTAGATATGCCACTTCTAAATCTTGACTAGTCTTCTCATCAAGCATTCTTGTGCAATTCATTGGCAATTGCCGACATTGGTCAGACATTGTCTGAGAAAAAAAACCAGCTACAAATGCTAGCTTAGTGGTTGAATCATCGAGTAAGAAGCTCTATGGCCTAAGTTATGTTAATTTTTTATATATGTTGTGAGACATGTCGATGATGTTTTGATTAGCTTGATTTGGTTCGGGTTTGCGTGTGCAAGAAATCTTCAGGCAGAGTCGAAAAGGTCTTGGATGCTCGACTAGATGTTGACTTGCACAAAGACCAAGGTCAAATGAGATCCTCAACATGGTTCCTCTGACGCTTAAGTCAATATCAGAACGAAGTGAAAGTTTTTAGTAAATAGTCATTCACCTTGATTACTGTGATACGAAAAGTTTTTATAGTTGTTTCTTTGAGAGGAATATTCTGAGGCATAAGTAGAATATTTTCTTAGCATTTTATATTGGAATGATATCGATGTGGCTCAATCGTTGATCGAGGCCCTGTCCTCCTCTTGCTGACTGTGTTGTCATTAGTCGAGCTATGACTGAAGTGAATACGTTTCTATCAAAATATACTCTTTTCTTTTTTTGTTTTTTTAGATGATATCAAATGGTAATGGTTGACATATTATCCGATATAGCACACCAATATACCCGGTTCTCGAAACTAGTATCAAACCGATATTTAAACCTTAATAGCATCAAACAATTTCTTTATTAAAACATAGTATTATGGTAGAATTCCATATTCTAACTCTTGCCATATTTAGAAGTTCATATTCTCAGCATCCAAAATGGGAAGCAATTGACTGGTGGGAATGGAACTGAGTTGAGGCAACTAATTATTTATTTGGAATGGTATACTTGTGTAAAATACAATGCACAATTAGGTTAACATCTGGTCTAAATGCATAAAGTCACATCATGAACAAGTCAATTTTCCTCTCATTATGGTCATTTTGGTTGCTGAAGTCCAATGATGAGCCTGAAAGGGGCCTTCAATTTGAACAGTAGCTCTTTACATAAGCATGTGAAACCAAAGTGGTATTTTTTGGAGAAGCAACATGCTTCTCCAAAAACAGAGGTGAGATTAAACTTTCTCCAGACAATAAATTCTAATGATAATTTTACCTCAAATATTCCTGCTTTGTATCTTTCTGATATCAAGAACCACAAGAGACATGGAAAAAATGACACCAAAGTTGCTCTTTTCTGAAACATTACATGTGAAGGGATTTCATTGAGGACACAGATTTCTATATACAGGAATTAGAGTTGGTTTACTGCCACAAAGAAGGCTACTGCTGCTGCTTTTGGACGTACATCAAAGAACTAAGAGAAGCAACACTGATAACCACGAGACATGGAAAACATAACACAAAATTGCTCTGATCTGAAACATTACATGGCAAGGGATTTTATGAGGACATGAATTTTTATGCACAGTAATTAGAGGTGGTTTGCTCCCCCCCAAAAAAAAAAGGCTACAATTGCTTTTTTGTCATCGAAGTACAAGAAGTGAAGTAACCCTGATAACCACAAGAGAAATGAGGGATTTTAATGTGGACATGGATTTTCATGTACAGGAATGAGAGGTGGTTTGCTGCTACAAAGAAGGCTACTGCTGCTGCTTTTGGACATCAAAGAAGCACAAGAAGTAACCCTGGGAACAACCTTCTTCGATATGGTTTTGCTGCAACGCCCAGGAGAATGTGCAGACTTATGGCTTGCATCCGTTCCTCCAGCATAGCTCCTGCATGCCTTCATCTTCCTTCTGTAAGCAGTGTCTTTCTTGGGCAGATCCTCAATGCTGCTAACCACAGAGAGCGATGTATATGATTGAGATTTGCCTTGGTAGTACTTCGACAGCCCTCTCCTACACCACCCAAATCCAATTGCCAGTTAGTCTAATGTATCTATATCCTACTTCTATTAAAGAGTTCATTCATCTTTTCAGATCATTAACATACTCACTTGATAGGTAGCTGCTCCATTAGTGAAGACAGCTCGTACAAAGGTCTATCAGAATTCAGCTGGGGTGACAGTGGCGAAGGATTTGGAGACGAAGGTGTTTCATCTTCATCATCAGAGTTGCTGGAGAAGGGGTCAGAATCGAATAGCTCTTCGTCGTCTTCATCGCGACGTAAGTGAACTCCATGACACCGTTGCTTGAGACCTTCAACCATGTCCACTCTTGCAGAGGAAAACCTTAGAGATGGTTTGAAGGAGGTGATGCAGTGGACGCTTTCTTTCTACCTTATCTCTAACTCGTTAGGGATGGTATGCCACACTATATAGCTCATAGATCTGATCCCACTAGGGAACATTTCTATGTGCTTGTGGTTATTATAATGGTGACCACTGTAGCTTATTAGTATCAAATATGTGGATGGAATTTAAATCAATGGCTCATCAGGGTCATCAATTCCACACCTAGGAAACCCAGACCTATCTCATGTGACTTCTGGACCTCATGTGGTGGTGCTCCTTTTGACATGGTCTCTCCTTGTCTCAAGCATTCCACGTTATCTTATTAATAATACTAGTGTGGCAATGGATAAGTTGCTATGAGTAGGATTCATCCATATCCTTCCATGCCTATCTCTTTCTCTTTTCTTTCTCCTTCTGCCTTGACCACTTCACACACCCTTCCCCACCATGATCTGTGTAGGTACAGACAAGTTTAGTGGGCATGTCTCCTTGGAATGGGCATGAGCCATCTGTCTAAAATGGCTTTTATTCTGCTGACATCTTCTGTTCTTGACTGGTGGGATTAGGTGGGTCACCTGGGAGATTACTTTGTCCCACAAAGATAGCAGTGTAAGCTGTGGAAGACAAATTCCCTTGTCTCCTTGAGCTTTCTGGTCACCAAAAGCACAAGTAGGCCAGCCTCAAACCTTTTTCTTTTCTGCCTCCCAGCTAGGGTTAGTCTGGCTATCAACAAGATTTTATCAAACCAGTGGAATTGTTTATTGCATGGAACTTTTTATAATTCTATAAATCTGATTAAAAAAGGAAAAGTATGTACTAATGTCAAACTTACTTTTGAACCCTCTCCCTGATATCTAATATGATTAAGATGAATGAAACCATGAGAACAGAAGTGTCCATATAGGATTGGAATCCACCATCTGTTTTGATGTCATGAATACTCTTAAAACCTAGACAACTATTAGGAAAGGACCAATATATGCTTTACACATGTCACATTTCTTTCAAATTCATCAATTCTAGTTCTCACCACCAATGTAGGATCTTTATCTCAAGCATCTGTCAGGGTTGCCCACCGAAATCATAACTTGGTATCCCACTGTGGATGGATGCTCGGGATTGCAATGAGGTCCCTAAAGCAGGAGAGGGGGAGCCCCAGTCGATCTCCTCCTAGTTGGAAAAAAAACCATGGCACATGGCATGGGTGGTGCTGAATAAATGGCTAAATGCCATTAAGTCAATGATCTGCATGTATGTGTACATATAATATATTATATTATGTGGATGAAGGCATAGATGATGTCGGCTGCCTTGTTTCTGTCCCTCTTCGTCTCTAATTTGTGATCAGACTCCAATACTGTAATTGCATTCAGTGTTGGGTTCCCAATACACTATAACAGCATTCAATCCAATCTGATGGTTTGGTCGGCATGGGACATGAACAAGTAACGATCGCAATAACTGGTCCTGTTGTACCTAAACTGGTTAAATGTTTCATATGATTTGATTTATCCTCGAGCGGCCACCTTTTGGTGCATATATTCACATGAATTCCCACATTAATGATGTCTCTATCACCTCATGTTCAATCCTTTTTGTATTTCTTTCTTTCTTCCTTCTTAGAGGAACAAAATAATATTTGATTGGATCTAGTATAAGCAGTCACAATTGGATGGCAGAAAACAAACATAGAATTTGAAGGTGTTGGCTTACTTAATTTGTGAAGACGTTTTGATAGATCATCATCATAAAGTCCTGACTTCAAATTATAGTTTCATCACTTACTCTATGCAAGATAATAATAATCATTTTTTTATTAATGATAGAATATATATATATATATATACTTTTATCAAATTAAAATATATGAATTATAAAAAACTTAATTTTAAAAAAATTGTTTAGATTTTTTTTTTTTTTTTGTAATTTTACATCTGTCCCGTTTTTAGCGAAACTAAAAATTATCACTCGGTAAAAGAAAGATCATATCGATATCGAATTCGAACCGACACGGGGAGGTCGGAGACCCGATGGGACCCACACGTGGAGCCCACGGTCGCTCCCAATTCGAAGGCAGGTGCGAAAGAGGTTATGGCGTCACCAGACGTGCGTTATCCGCCGTCGATCTTATGGGCCCCGAACGTTCAATCCCGGATCAAGACCGTCAAAAGGACAAGCAAGCGTATTCAATTAGGTAATTTCGTGAGAATCCGCGGGCAAAAGAATGGGCGTGTGGAGGAAGAAATCGACCCAAGGCGACCGTCCCTTCTCCACCGTCTATCTCGTGGGTCCCAAGGGTCGGATATCCGATCACGACCGTCAGACTCGCCCTTTCGACGTTCCTCGGGTTCTGTTCCGTAATTACACATAAATGTTGGGGGCGAAAAAATGACGCCCCGAGGCGGAAGAAATCGCGGCGTCGGGAAAGCGGGACCGGACATGAAGGGCACGGCTTCAATCGAGATCCGCTCTTCCCTCGCCCTCCCTCCCACCCCGCACTAGCTAATAAATTTAAAGCGCGGGCGAGCCCACGAATGAGCGCAAGGCGAAAGAATAAGACGACGGAGAAAAGAGAGAGAGTGAGAGAGAAAGAGAGACGCGATGTCGTGGCAAACATACGTCGACGACCACCTGATGTGCGAGATCGAGGGCCACCACCTCACCGCCGCGGCGATCATCGGCCAGGACGGCAGCGTCTGGGCGCAGAGCGCGTCCTTTCCCCAGGTTTATCTCGATCCCGATCAAGCCATTTCATGAAGCATCGATCTGATCTTGTTGGGTGTTTTTGAGTCATCTGCTATAATATGATGGATCGGCTTGCTATGTTGTTGACGAGTGATTCAAGTTCTGAAGATGGGATGTGGATAAGTATGGTTTATGACTTGATCTAATCAGTCGTGATACTACGAATCTACAAGAAATTTAGTTGCATGAAATAGTGCAGCATGCCTACCTGTTGGAATGATCTATGTTGGCAATGCCAGAAGATCGATGTTTGGTCACATTCGTTAATTCTAAATGTTGAAATCAAATGAGGATTTCAGGATAGTATTGATTGGTACCATCTTGAATGACAATTTTTTTTTTCCAGGAATTTCTTTCATAATTTTTAAAATCTGATTTCATACATCGCTGAACTGCTTTTATGCATTTGGTCTTCTTCTTTCAATCAGTTGTGCCCATCATGCCAGTGTTAGAATCTAGATTCATGTTTATGCTCGCAACCCCAGTTATTGGATCTTATATTATCAGTATGCCAGCATTAGAATCTAATGGTTACGGATTCCGTAAAATATTTGTTGCTTATTTGTAGAATTATGTAAGTTCTTAAGATCCATGCTTATTGTCATTTGGTAAAAATTTCTAATACTTTTATCCATGATACCTTATATATTTCGTCTGGTGATCCAATCAAAGCAGGCGACTATAAGTCCATGGACAAGATTTGTCTGCTAACATGCATATGAATGCTTGAATTGCCCTCCTTTGCACGTTGTTATTCTTCCATTCTCTAAAGTGATGCTTCTATTTACTGCCATCGATCAGTTTAAGCCTGAGGAGATGACCAATATCATAAACGATTTCAATGAACCTGGAACACTTGCCCCCATTGGCTTATTTCTTGGATCGATAAAGTACATGGTCATTCAAGGAGAGCCTGGAGTTGTCATCCGTGGAAAGAAGGTGATCATGCTATTTCTGAATATTCTTGATATCTTGTAGCTCATGCTGCAAACTTTCCTAGCTTCCTTTTAGGATTTAGGATGATGATAATCTCTACGAATTTATCATATGTGTTGGATTGTTTGCTTGAAGTGGGTTAGACTATTCTTGGTGGCCTCGTAGCTGCATATAAGATATGTAAATACTAAGTATTGCAATTTTTCTTCATGTTGACAGGCTTGAATTTATTAAATTCATCTACATTATAGTTTGTGCATGAGGCTATTAGAATTTTGTTAATATGAGACATATGACAAGAGGTGAATTTTAGATATATGATAGTTCGTTTTTTATTTGCACTGTTTTGCTTGAGATGCCTGCTTTGATGGATCAAGTCCATGTTGTTTAGTGTTGAGAATTCGGTTTTTATAACATCTTGAGTTTGTTCTCACGGCATAAACTTGTAATATCTAGAAAATTAATTTACGATGATTGTCTAATATCGATCTCAGCACACTATATTGAGTTGAGTTGAAATCATTTGCTTGACATTTTTGGTCCTTTTACTCTCTTGTGTTTACCCTTAT
Organism: Ensete glaucum; assembly: GCA_021527575.1. Taxonomy (NCBI): domain Eukaryota; kingdom Viridiplantae; phylum Streptophyta; class Magnoliopsida; order Zingiberales; family Musaceae; genus Ensete; species Ensete glaucum. The sequence goes on from CM038554.1 coordinate 34,153,999, forward strand.
GCTACTAGCTTTCCACTCCACTAGCCATATATCCTGCGGCTGCCATTTCATCAATGTTCGCTGTTATTGCACGATATTTCTTATAAATCCTGTATTCTGAATCCTACGGTTAAACGTTTGTTTGTCGAATGATTATTTATCAAAATGTAGTTTCTGTGAGGTGAGAAAATTAAAATTTCATGACTACATTTAATAGAATTCATGTTCAATTTGCTTGGACTACTTTACCGTGCTAAACTCGTTGATTGTTGTTATCTGAAGAAGCGCCTTGGGATCAGAGTTAAAAACTTCTTTTCCGGTGGCAGGGATCTGGAGGCATCACTGTGAAGAAGACAAACCAAGCATTGATCTTTGGCATCTACGACGAGCCAATGACTCCAGGACAGTGCAACATGGTTGTGGAGAGGTTGGGTGACTACCTCATCGATCAGGGCCTGTAGTTAAATCAATTACCACATGACCATAGGGTAATAATTTGGTGAACAAGCAGGAATATCGAGAGTCCATCTCGAGTTGTTTTGTTGGTTTTTGATCCCCTTCCTTTTTCATGATCAAATGCATGCCGGTTGATGACTTGAATTATTGAAATGTATGCTCTTCTTGGTTGGTTTCTTATATCTTATCAATAATCCATTCCTCCCTTGATTACTCATGGTTATAAGTGTGGTTATTATGCCTGTTGGTAAATTGCAACATCAGAGTGGTACTCATGGTTATAAGTGTGGTTATTATGCCTGTTGGTTAATTGCAACATCAGAGTGGTATTCATGGTTATAAGTGTGGTTATTATGCCTGTTGGTTAATTGCAACATCGGAGTGGTATTCCTGGTTATAAGTGTGGTTATTATGCCTGTTGGTTAATTGCAACATCGGAGTGGTACCCCTGATGTAACTACTATCGCTTGCTTCTTTGTGACTTGTTGTTGAGTAAAGCCTCGCGACTTTTGTATCATATGATAGATATATAACTGTAAAGTTCCTGTCAGCCCATACTACTTACTGTGTAACATCCCACAGCAGCAATTAGACTTTACGCAGTATGTTGTTTGCAAGAGGTGAAAGCTCAGAGGCGTATGGATTTCTGCTTTCCTCACAAAGACAACAGTACGTGTATCTAAGCACACACAGAATGTGTCAGCCACAAGACAGTTACCAACTGCACTGATCTGTGGGTCCAACTTGAGGAGATTGCAAATAAGTTTTGGCTGCCACCAGGTGAGTACCAAGGAAACTGCGGATAATTATAACTGGTTCACACCACTCAGCTCATCTAATGTTAGCTTTGGATCCCTAGCCCTAGCCCTAGCCCCTCTATATAACTAGAATATGTAGTTGTTATTAGAATCTAGTTGATACTAAGAGGTGGGTAAATTTGTTAAGTGAAACTTGATTTGGAATATTTGCTCTAAGTAAGAATCGAAATTGGAAACATTTCTTATGGAATTCGTTGAAATAAAATACGCGTGTGATTTAAACTTAAGATCAGAAAAAAAAAGATCTCGATTTAGTTAATGAATGTCAAAATAAAGAACAATGAAAGAAGACTCATAATTTATAATGGTTCGATCAAAATCTTGACCTCCTTCGTCGAGGCTTGTCGGTGTCCACTAATGATCGTCTTCCACAGGTGAAGATCAAACCATTTAAATTTTTTTCCTTTTGCTAGGCTAAGGAGAATAAACTTTACACTGATTTTCTCAGGTTCAGGAAAAGAACCTTTACGCTTCTTTTTCAATCCAACCCTTACACAATTCACTCTTTACAAGAGGAAGGGATATCACAATCAATTCCAACAAAATTTTATCAATTTTTTTCTTCACATTTTTACTATCCAATGCAAAAATATTCAGGAAATTTATAGACCCTAATTGATTTGAAAAAATAGAGCCAAAATTCATCATTTTTTGGAAAAATCGATTATGGGCGATATTACCGCCAGCACCAACAATACCACCGCTGGCGAAAAACTAAGCGACGAAGGTACCACGTCATCAACTGCCCAAAAAATTGGGCGATTATGGTACCATCATCGCCTGGGCAATACTACCATCGCCCACCGATGGTACTACCGTCGAGAATCCTAAAACAATACTTCTCCCGTATTGTTTCGTACCCAACTTATACCTCATGTTGACTCATTTCTAGGTCAATGAAATGAGCTCAACATGAACTTAAATCCAATCCAAAGTGGATCTGATTGCCTCAAGATAATTTAGATTTCATCCAAATCTAGTTCAATTAGGACTAAAAACAACAAATGCTAACTACGACACACTAAGACAAACAAATACAATCATCCTCATTGGTCGACACGTCAATTGATCTTTTGAATTCCCGACGAACTTTGTAGCATCCTCCGACAAACTCTCAACAAGCTCTTGATCATCTTTAGGTAAACTCCCGACAAGCTCCCGATTACCTTTGACGAGCTCCTGACAAACTCCCGATCACCTTCGGTAACCTTCTGACGATCTCCCGACGAGTTCTCACTGCATCGTTCAAACCTCGACCCAATGCTCGAACTTGACTCCAGCCCAACATTAGATTGTATTACCTTTTCACCGTTGTAGGTACTCCTGCCACTTTCTCTAACACAAGTTAGATAATAAAACTCATCAATTGATTTCATTATTAAAATCTCAGATTCAACAATATTAACAAATATAAATTAAAATTTTAGCTAATGATTTATTTAAGTAATAAATATTAAGTTTAAGTTTTAAAATTTAAATATTATATGTAAAGTAAAATTATCAAGCGACTTGTATATGTATACATACATATATAGGTACATATATGAAAAATGAGAAACATTACTTTATTTTTCGATCAAAGCCTATCTGATTGTCCCATTGATCCAAATCGATTGGGCCTAACAAATTAAGCCAATGAATTTCGGATAGAGAAACCCAAAGTAAGGAATTTTTCTTACAATTCATCCTAGTTTTTGATCAAAGCCTATCTGATTGTCCCGTTGATCCAAATCGATTGGGCCTAACAAATTAAGCCAATGAATTTCGGATAGAGAAACCCAAAGGAATTTTTCTTACAATTCATCCTATTTTTTGATCAAAGCCTATCTGATTGTCCCGTTGATCCAAATCGATTGGGCCTAACAAATTAAGCCAATGTATTTAGGATAGAGAAACCCAAAGTAAGGAATTTTTCTTACAATTCATCCTATTTTTCGATCAAAGCCTATCTGATTGTCCCGCAGTGAAGTAAATACACACTACATCCCAATCTCCTTTTCCAACCTAAACCGCACTTTTAGACCCTACCCTTACTTTCGCCTGGAACGAATGCTCTCATTTCAGGACTTGCCCGTCACATGCTTCGAAGGAAACATTGAGTTTTGGTCATGTGTTGGGGTTTTCGAGTCAAGAGCGCGCTTCAAATCATCCCAGAAAAGACTTTTTGATGCACCCCAAGTTGGGTCTACTCACTTCAAAAGTTTCAAGTCCAAAAGAGTTCCAGCCAGCCAAGCCAGGTAGGTTAGCATCTCCTCAATTCAAGAAAGAGGGCTTGGCTTTAGTCGACCACCAAATTTGATGGCTTTAGTCCCCCCCCCCCCCCGTCTCTCTCTCTCTCTCTCTCTCTCTCTCTCTCTCTCTGTGTTATGAGACAAATGATTAAGAACTTAGAAAGACGGATTGTTCAGTGAAGTGGTAGATAGCCAAGTCGAGAAACGGTTTCAAGAAGAGAAAGTATGGTGTTATGAGGCCAATCAATGTGGTTAATGAGATACCCATTTCCGCTTCTCTCACCCTTGTCATTTTTCAGTGACTCCTTCAGTCATCTCATGAAAAAGAGAGATCCCACTAAGATTTGATTGTCATACCACCACGTTCAGCCTCATCCTTCAGAGTAGACTTACCTGCAAATAAATAAATACATGGAACATATGTGAATGTTCAGATACGACATTAATTTAGTATAAGCTACTTACTATATGGAATCCCAAAAATCACATCATTCTATATTTTTATGACTGGAGGCTTTATGGTTTTCAAAAGCGATACAACTTTATGCTAAAATATGGTTTCTACAACAACTCAAACGGTTACCATGTTAACAAATACTCTTTAAAAAAATAGAAGTAAATACTTCAATAAAATGTAAAACATACCATAAGCAAAATCAATTAAAATATCAAATCTCAAATGGTTACCATGTTGCCAACCCAGTCTGCAACTTCTATTTTGGCATAAAAACCATGCAGATAGTTATAGGTTTCCAAATTTATCATAACAATTTAAACTATTGCAAACAATTCCAAATTTCTTACCATGATCCACATGTGCAATGACAGAAGACTTGTTAAGGATGTTATGCTTCATGTCCATAATACGACGGAGCTCTTCCGCCGTGAACTTCACCATTTTGACTACTTTGAGATATCAAACAATCCTCAAAACTGCTTCTCAGGAATATGACCAAATCATACAACTAATCAGCACTAAGAAATTATTGATGAATAAAATTATTAACATGTTTCATGAATATTTTTCAGTTAAAAACTAGGAATATACTTTGAAACTAGCAGTCATATGAAAAACTGGATCACTTAATAAAAAAACAGTGTCCTACTGTAAAATCACAGTACCAAGCAGTAGCCAAATCCATCTTACTACCGAAGGTGCCTGTGAAATCAATAAATCAGACAAGTAACCACAAACTCTAAATTAATATAGTGTCCCTTGCGAAAGCCTGAATTCCCCGCACCTATAAGTGATCGAATTTATGGAAATTATTTTTTATATAAATAAGATTCTTATCAATGCTACCTGCCAGAAAGAAGACTATATATTATAAAGACCGTAGGGTACAGAATAAAAAATCAGTTGAGCCTAAAAATTCAGGGATATTTTTTTTTTGGCATGTAAACAAGCAGGAGAGCAAGTAAATTAAACTTGATTCTGACTTGCATGACTTTAAGATTGCAAGAAGTGATGGAGCTAAATGAAGTTCAACAGAAGAAAGAATCATTGAACACAATCAAATTGGGGAAGACGCTAACAAAAAAAAAAAAGCAAAAAATCCAAGTGAAGGACATAGAAATGTTGAAACGACAGTCGACAAACCCCATCAATGAGTTCTGTCAAATTGACTTTCATACATAATGGGTTGCTTTAAGTCATCCAATGCTACTTACATGACTTTCATATTGCAAGAAGAAATGGAAATAAAGGACAAAATGAAATTCAACAGAAGAAAGAATCTTTGACCAACAATCAAATTGGAGAAGATGCTTTATACTCACCCAAAACAAAAAAACAAGCATAAATCTAAGTGAAGGGCATAGAACTGTTGAAACAACAGACCGCACCAATGAGTTTCGTCAAGTCGACCGTCATGCATAATGGCTTACTTTAAGTCATCCAATGCTACTTATCTCCAACCTGCTAGATATATTAGCCATGCTTAGAAAAACAAAAGAAAACCAAAAATTAAAGATCCAAAGTACATCAACATCAAGCAGGCAACAAAACATTCATATAGATCTAGGATAGAATCCATAAATGTTAACCTGCACGTGTGACAAAGGCCATCTAGGACACACGAAAGTAACAAAATCACACATTCCAGAAAAAAAAAAAATACAATTTAACATCCACTCTGATAATCTAGTCGGCACCAAACTGATACAACAATAACCCACCTAGCAACATCAATGTCTCTCGCTAATGATGCAAATTGCCATCACTAAGCCTAGGGACCCGCAAAGTATTGTTCACTCTGAGCTAAGGCCAGCACAGTTTTAGGCCTTAGGGTGAACCCTGAAAAGGTGCCTTAAGGAGAGGAGCTGAGTCCGACACTTAAAGACCATGGCTCACCAAATGCTAGCCAATGTAAGACTAATATAGCATCACCATGAATCCCAGTTGGAGGTCCATACGTCTCTCCCAAACTGCATAGGCCACCAGCTGATGAAGCATATCATCATCGTCCACTCCGACACAGGGTTCCACAAGCTATCATCTGCTCTGGTCTAAGCCTTGCAAAAACTTGTTCCCTAGAGCAAACCCAAAAATAGGCCACAAGAAAGATATATGTTTGTCATTTAAGGACTGTCTCACTCAAACTCCTAGTCATCATAGGCCATACTAACTGATATGTAATTAAAATATGTCAAGTCAAACAGACTTTGTATTGATTAGCTAAGTATGCAGTTAACCTACTTAAATATGAAAATAAAAGTATGTGATAAAAAGAACGATATCAATGATTCGGTAAGTCTCCTGTTCCTTCCCCTTATCAAATTGTCACGTTACCAATCAATCCTCAAGTTACATCATAGCTAATGATGTTGATGAACCATAATGAAATTTTGCTTTAACAAATATATCAGACAGACCTGAATCCAGTGGGCGAGGAAATCATGGTGTGTGGTTGCTCTTCGGAAAGCTACGTAACTAGGGTTCAAGTCACCAAAACAACTTATTTGCTTGTTGGGTTAACACCACAATGAACCACCCAAACCTCATCCTTTTTTAGATTTGAATTAATCATAAGATAAAACCTCAAAGTGCCATCAGGCTAATAATGACATTAATTATTATCAACATCCTAGACCTCATGACGTAGGCCCAATAATGACATCAGTTATTATCTTCAAAACCTGGCAGTATCCAGCCATTTAGCATCATAAGCATAAATTAGAACAACACAAACGTCTTAACAAGCCCAAGTTGTCAAGGTTTAGCCGTTCAAAAAGAACAAAAGCCAAGCAACATACTACAGAACTCCAAACAAATGATAAGGTTTGATTGAATACAGAAAAAAGAGGTGAAAATAAGCTAAAACACACTACTAAATGCAAACATGGAATACTCATATGGTCAAGCTGATGCTGTTTCAACATATTTTCTCCATCAACAGTAATTAAGGGTCATAATCGTGACGTTCATGAAACATTGACACCATGCATCTTAAACACTGGTTAATGCAATCATGTCGTTCAATATATATTAAGAATTAATATAATAAACTGGACTAGTTGCCTCAGTTTATTTTTCTCAATAATTATTTAAGTAACAAAAAAAATGAAAAATCACTAACTCGCTTCCAATGTTGCTTTTAGCACGTTGGCTCCACATCTAATCAACAAATCGCCGTAGCAGATGAAAATATATTTTGACATATAGTCAACTTATCAAATACTGGGGAAGAAGGGTAATCTAGAAAAGAAAAGACGGACAAAATTTGAACGTAACATAACTAATAGAAAGCTTCACAACCAAAAGAAATCAACACATACGACCAACGAGCGATTCCTATTAGCTTCTCTCACGCTCATATTGCAATCAATGACTAGATCCAGTGCTTCTCTGATAGATTTGGACCAAGTGTCGCATACACCGTAGAAAGAAACAGATCTTCTAAGAAAAGCATCGACAGAAAACCAGATATAGGCATAGAACAAAAACCTACAGAGCTCAGCAAGAATCACCCAAGAAGATCAACCCACGACAAGAGTCCAAACCACAAGCAAATCGAACCACGAGGAGCAATGAGTAGAACACACGAAAGGAAAAGATCAAGAGGCCGGCGGCAAGGGCTGTAATATACCTCTCGGGTCAAAGAAAGAGACCCGCCGGTGTGTGTCGCCCGAATGGTAACCCTAAATGCGCGCGTCGCCGGTTCGTCGTGTCCAATTTATAGGGTTGAGGTTAGAAGAGCTCGCGACCGTTGCCATTCCTTTTACGTACGACCTACCAGCCTCATCATTGGAGAACCTTGTGGGACCCAAAATGACTCCACGATAACGTCCGAGAGAGAGTAGTTGAAGCGCGTATCCCATTTATTTTTCCCGTCAAAGCGTCGCGTAACTCGGAAACCCGATCCGCTATCTATCATATCGGGTATGAAGACGTGATCCGTGGGCGAATTTTGACGTGTATTAGAAGTTCCAATTTCTGGTCCAAATTCCAGAATTACGTTTATTATTCTTGACGTTATTGGTTAAGAAGAACCTGTAATCGCCCTCTCCAAACACAATTATGCTTATTGATTCCCATTTACATTTATGATTCCACATCCGATCCAAATTCCAGAATTACATTATTCTTAAGAACATCTATTTAACTTAGAAGGATATCGTCCTCTTCAAAAGTAATTCTGCTTATTGATTTTTTGTAAAATTTATTACGACAATCTGATTCTCTTTTGCTGTGAAACTTTACACTTCACAAAAAGAACCTTTTTATTTATTTATTTATTTATCTCTATCGGATTCTGAATTCTGTAAGGAGTATTTAAATAAATAATTTGAAGCCTAATTTAATGTTTATGGATGATATGATTTCATGTAAATCTTTCTAAAGTTGTTGGTATTCTTTTTTCCGAGGCTGAGATGTTGTCTTGGGTTGGTTCGACCCGTGCGTGCTCTCGTTGGACGAATTTGAGCGAAGCATCGACTCAGAGGGAGCTCCTCTAGTGGTCTGAGATTCGTCGACTCGCTGATCCCCTAATCCGACCCTCACATTCTACACTAATACCTTAGTCAGGCGATGAGGATGCTTTGACTCAACTCATCCGATGATCAAATTAGTGAAATGAAGTGAAGTATTATTAGAGTGTAGATTGTGCGAGTTAGAGCCCCCCCTCACTACTGTTTACTTGAGTGTATTTTATCCTACATTCTGAGAGAAGAGTTCGTCCGAGGTTGCTTAATACATGCAAACGTTGGTTCAGAGCCTTCGTACGAGGTTGTTTAATGCGTGAGCGCTGATTCAGTGCCATTCGTTGATGTGCTCATCGAGTGAGAAGCTAATTGTCGATTTGTCTACTGATGATGACCTGATGTTCTCGAGTGATAGACCGAGACAGTGTTACTTCTTGAGACCTTGACTTAAGTTGTCATATGTATCTACTCGACTTATGAAAGATAACATGAAAATGGGCATAAATATGCTCTATCAAAATTATTTGAGTATCTCGTGCAAATGTGTGAGTTCTTTCTACCCATAACAAATCTACAACATTACCTAACAACATTTACCTATCTATTGCTAGTATCCACCATGAGTTTGGAATCCATCCTTATTAATCTTTGAATCTAAAACATTCTTAATGAGTTTGCAATTAGATTCAACATGTATATAGATGCGGAGCCAATTAATTTACCTTTTATTTATATAAATTTAGTAATATTTCGTATATGTAATACGTTAGATATCTAGGAGAAAAAGGAAAGAATATATATATATATATATATATATATATATATATATATATATATATATATATATATATTGCTAAGATGAAAATCTTTCTATCAAGAATATCATGAAGAGAAAAAATATATATTTCTCAAATCAAATCAAGGATATTAGGATATCATATATTTGTATATTTGATATGATTGTAATTTATTTTTATTCTACATATATTTTTTATTATTGTAATTGAGCCTATAAAAATAACACTATAACATTATAATGCATCAATTAAAAATAAATTAATTTATTGATTTATTTCTCAATTCACCCCGTGACATGCACAAATGCGAGGCTTTTCATCACGAGAGTTTGCTTCCTAAGCCAGAGCAAGTCAAGTAATTATCTCTTTTACTTTTTTTATTTTTTTTAAATATTATATTTTTATTCCTCTTTTTCTGGCTGCTCTATTACCGAAAAAACTCCGTTGTGACTGACCATACATCATATACGTTAATATTTTCATAGACGAAGCCATTGAGCATAGTTATCAAAATCAAAACGAATAATATGGTAAGCTTAGAAAAAAAAAATACCATTAATTGATCTATGAAATTAGTGGACCCGATCAATCTTTAGATAATCCATATTATTAGGGATAATATACTAGGTGGTCGACACCTCAGTGCCAGGTGGCTTCGATCGTGACCCAAAGTGGTCGACACCTTGACACACCAGGTGGTCAAACCGAGTTAGTCGATCAATATGATTAATACCATGTTGTCACGGACTTAGCTGAATTTGCTTAAGCCGTGCGACACTCTCGCGACACTCCCGAAGACTTAGCTGAAATTACCTAAGTCATGGAGCAATCTTACCCACTGTTCCGGACTTAGCTGAGATTGCCTAAGTCATGAAACGCTCAACGCGTTATCTGTCCGCAAAGGGTCAGCCCTCTTACAACCTCTTAAAGTCCCTTAGGACCTGCAAAGAAGGAGTTGATTAGCTTAAAAGCGAGCGACGGACACGTCCCGACATCTCACAAAGCGGAAAGCTATATAAGCAATTTATTGAACACCTTGAGTGCAGCAAAGAAAGGAGAGAAAGAGAGCGAAGTATGACTTTTGAGGGTTGTAGGAACGTTCGCAAGTCCACAAATGACAGTTCCTAAGGTATCATACGCAAGACAAGTTCAATTACTGATGAATGCCTACGCCCGACGCATATCCGGAACCCCATCCAGCCTGGTGCCACCCGAGGGGTTCCAAGGTGCTGAAATGGTTGACATTTCGCACCGCTCAGAAAGGTTGCCGCAGCGTACAAAAAAGACCCAAAAACAGGACTGTTTTGGCTCCATGTAGCGAGCAATCGTTCTGTAGTCTTTTACACTAATTCCGCTCACATTTCTTAGGTAAAAACACATAAACTCAAGGCAAAACAAGCTGTCAAACATATGTACAAGCAAGAAAAAGTGACGAACAGTTCAAAGAGCAAAGATATTGCGGTTGAGCGACGACCGTTCATGACAATGTGGGTGAATATTGTTCATTCCAGGGTTCGAGATAGTGTGACAACATTTACACGAAAATTAGCACACTTGAGTGGTATGTAATATGGAAATAGTAATCCATAGAAACCACTATAAAAAGAGATTTATCAGATATGTATAGGACATAACTTGTGCTTTTTAAATTATTCAAATCGTTCAACTTGCTTTTTGACTTAATCAATCTTGTCGAAGATAACCCTCCTCGAGTTTTGTAGGTCTTTGGTTTGGATCGGAAAAGTTTTAACTTTGGGACAACTTGAATAAACGGAGCTAGATGATTTCAGATCAACTTACGTATCATACAACTAAAATCCGATTTAACTCATTGACACTAGAAAGAGGTCAAGATATCTCAAGAAAACTCTAAGCCAAATCAATCTTAGCCAACTAGTGCCTCCTAACTTTCAAATACTCGTTCATATGATTTGGACGATCGGGTTTTCAATCCGTTTCAATTTCAATTCAATTCTTTCATATCAAGTCAAACTGGTTGTAGATTTGGTCAATTGCAGGTAGCATGTTGCACTTAAAACGTAAGGTTTATACTGACGGGCTGCTATAGGAAACAGGTGATGCCGATGGCAAACTCCTCTCCTCTCTAGTGTAGTTAAGGTATTAACTCTCAGTATAAGATTCATCAAAATCTCCATCAACATCATTTAATACGATTTCACATGTCAAATATGTTTTTCTATTTGAAACCACTACTCCAAATCTTTTTCTCTATCTTTCGGGTATATTATTTAATCTATAATAATTTATTCTTTGATTTCTTCGGTTATAAACTTGCTAATGCAAGATGGATGATATCTATTTTCTCTAGGCATATTACATTGGTGCTCCTCGATAATGGATGATATCTATTATCTATCCGTAATGCTCTCAGCCTTACATTTTGCTTAAAGCTTGTAACTTTTGCATATTTGAATTTTTATTTCAAATTTTATCTTTATAACATATTCTTGCATACATCTTTTTAACTTTGAAATATATTTAAACACCTACAAGAACATAGAAGGACTTATGTGTCAAATATCACCAAAAAAAATATGTATATTAAATATTATAATATGAACAATCATATCAATTTTAATCAGGGTTAATAGACATTGATTATTTTTTAAAAAATTTTTTTTATAGAGGATATTTTGATATAATAAAAAAAAGATTTTCCTTAGTAAAAATCAAATATTAGAGCATCATATGCTAATACCTTATTATTTAAAAAAAATTATAAATTATATTATACATCAATTTAAGTTTTTTTTATCACTTTTAATATGAAAGTAGAACGAGATGTTATGTTACCGTACCCTCACTTAATGACAGAGAATCAATTTAAATTTTTAATTGTATATCATGAAACAATCTTTGTCACGAACCTTAGTGTATTAAACGTCAATAATCAAAAATGTAAAACATATTAAACAACTTATAAAATAGAACAAAAAGAAAGACAGATAATAAATGATTTTGCAAGTTCTCGGGCACTTTCACCACCCGCGGTCAGTTACCCACTTGATTACCCACTAGGAGGGATCGGCGCTTTCACGAGGGACCCCAGTAGATAGTAAATTGTACGCGTAATCCAAGAATCTTGACCTTTCGGACGAGTTGGCGCCATCACATCCTCTTTCCAAGCTGGGTTGCGATGCTCCTGAGAAATCTGCTGCAAAGATCAAAAGTAAGCTTTTTGTTCCCAGAATTGGAAGAACAACACCCATTTCTCTCTTCTTTTTATTTTTTTTCGCATTTACATTCTTCTTTAAATGTTTTGGCTTGGAGAAACTTCACGAAGAAAAAGAAGTCATTTAGCCAAAAATTCATGTCTTTTGGCTTTTTGCTTCTTGTTCTTAACAAGCATTGATTTGTATCTCTTCTGGTTCAGCAATCAAAATAGATTGCAAATTTGCCATCGTAGGATTCTGTAGAAGGTGAATATCTTCTTCCTCAAGCATGGAATAAAGTGAGCCACCGAAGAAAGAATGGATTATTCTCATGGCCAGCCATGGTTCCTTCCACAACAAAAGATGCTCTCTCGAGGTTAGGTTTCAGACTTCATTGAGGAACTACAGCAATCGCCGTCCCTTGCCCTCTATTTATCCCTCTCTGAAACCTCTCTCCTTAATCATCTGCCGTCGGAACGCAATACCCCATGGGTTGCTGCACGACTCCAAGGACCTCCTCTCCGACAAGGCGAAGCAACCGCAGAGAAGACCTGCTTCTCCAAATCCCAGGTGCTTCGGTCTACCTAATGCAAGACGGAGATGCACCGGTCGAGCTTGCCGAGGGGGACTTCACCGTTCTCAGGATCACAGAAGATGACATGGTGTTAGCTACAGTGGTGAGGGTCGGAGCTGATCTCCGATGGCCCTTGACCAAGGATGAGCCTGTCATCAAGCTCGACCTTCTCCATTACCTCTTTACCTTGACTTGCAAAGATGGTGGGTTCTTAAACTACGGGGTTTCCTTTGCTGCTCCACATGGAGGCTTGGCTTCTCTGGACATGTTCCTCAAGGAGAACGCATGCTTCTCTGCTCCTTCGGATGCTTCGTCCTCGTTGAAGCGGAAGAACTCCTCTTATGAGGTTTCCTGGAAGGATTACACGCCGAGAATTGAGGACTATAATGGAGTTTTGGCCAAGGCCATTGCAGGAGGGACCGGAGAGATTGTGAAAGGGATATTTAAGTGCAGCAATGCATACACCAGTCAGGTTCGAGACACTCCTCAACACCATTCCTCAGCATGACAGGGACACTGACCTACAAAATTGTTGCAGGTTCAAAAGGGTGCCACTCTGCTTCAGCCTCAAGATGCAGCAAGCAACACCGATGCATCTGCCGGGAGGAATAAAAGTGACAACAGATCTGAGTCGATGAAGAAGCGTGGCGAAATCAATAAGGCCATCCGAAGGTGATTCGATAAAAAAAAAAAAAAAAAACCTAACAAGGTAATGACAGTGAGTGTTCGGCAAAGTGACCTGCAGTTTGTTCTCAGGGTGAGGAAGCTGTCGGAGATGACAGAGAAGATGAGCAGGAGCTTGCTTGATGGTGTTGTTCTGGTGACCAGCTCGGTGTCAGTGCCCCTGGTTCGATCCAAAGCTGGGAAATCTCTGCTGGCTACGGTTCCAGGAGAGGTTCTTCTGGCCTCACTTGATGCGATTAGTGAGTGATGCATTCAGCATGACAAGTTAGAGGTGTCAATCCAAGTTTTCTTGGTCTTAATGCATGGCTCTTTGGGGTGCAGACAAAGTTCTTGATGCAGTAGAGGCTGCTGAGAGAAGCACTCTTGCTGCCACTTCAAACGTGGTATCAGGAGCTGTATCCAAGAGGTAAGAGGCAAGAATTCATTCACCCAGACGGTAATTGACTGCAACAGCAGCATGTGGAAGAAAGCTTGGAGCTCATTCTTTTATCTTGGTCATAACGAGAAGGATTACAATGAAACATTCTACCTCTTTACTTTTTGTTTCTTTATCATGCTTCTTAGTTGAGTTGCTACAGTTTCTGAGACACAAATGCTTGATGTTTACTGAGGGCGACAGGTTTGGGGAGAGTGCAGGAGAAGCAACAGAGGATGTGTTTGCAACAGCAGGCCATGCGATTGGAACTGCATGGAACCTATTCAAGATCAGGAAGGCCATTACTCCTTCTTCCTCCCTCCAGTCATCGATACTCAAGAATGCAGTCAGGAAGAAGTGAGACTGCTGCATCAAGCAGAGATGGATGTTTTATCACCAGGTGATTAGGATTGCTGCGTGGAATGGAAATGGACCACCTCACTATTGAATGTATGATTTGTGAAGCAGAAAGTGTTACTGCTGTATATGAAGGGGCAACAAGGTTTCAATAATACCAGCATATTATAATTGAAATGTATATAATTGTAAGTTCATATTTTGCTTTCCACAGCCGCAATTGATCATGTTTTCTTTTTTTTTTAATTTAGAAAGAGTAATATTGATAATCAATTATTATTATTCAATGATGATCATTCATCGCAACAAAAACATCGGACTTCCGATGGAACGAACTCATGTGGGTTGCAGAGGCATCGACGAACTACGACGGTTGCCATAGCTTCGCCTACCAAAACCATGCACTGTGGATGGTCGTTTGTAGCTGCTAGATCTTTCTCGTCAGATCCTGACAGTGTGGAGGAGTGTAGCTCGGTTGCCTTGGCCAAGTCATCGATCAGGGATAGGCCCTTCTCTCATTGGTCGATTGCGCGAGACCCATAGATCTAAGTAGAGCGATGGTACATTAATAGCTCGACCAAAATAGGTGAACTGTAAATCTGATTTTCGAGTTATCTAACCTAGATCAGACACACATAGATTATACAAGAGGGTTCGTCAGGTGAATTGTAAACTTGGTTTTTGAGTTATCTAATTGGGATCCAACACACAGATGATACAAGAGGATTCATCGGGTGAATTGAAAACCTGATTTTTAAGTTATCTAATTGGGATACACCACACACATAGATGATAAATTATAAAACTGATTTTTAAGTTATTTAATCGAGATACTATACACAGATGATATAAGAGGATTCGTCATAAGACAGCAATCTAATCAAATTAAGATGATTCGTCATGCTACAATCCTTAAGATGATGATGATGGGATATGCCCAACTTTGTGGTCACTACTCGGTGAGTGCCTTTAACTCTAACTTCTGTACTAAACTTTAGATAATGCACTCACTACCTTTTAGATTCGTGTTTATTGCCTGCCTTCACTCAAATTTTTTTTTATAAAAAAAGTATATTTCTATTGGCATTTATTTTCTTTCAACCCTCATCTCATCTCGCTTGACGTGCAGACCTCCCCCTCCTACCCGTTTTTTTTTTTTTTTTCTTTCTTTTCTTTCTTCCGGTAAGGAAGGCCCCACATTTTATGATTTTTTTTTTGCTCGAGGAAAGCATTTTAATATTTTTTTTGTTGGCAACCTAATCCAATCCAATCACGTTCTTCTCTGGTAGCAGCCGCTAGGAGACAAGATGTGGAGGATGATAGCGTTGTGTCGTCGACACAGTTGGTGGGCAACTCAATATTTTGCATCAGACTTTGCACGAATTTTGATTACTAAACAAAATCTTGCTCGATTTCAATTACCCAGTATATTAATATATTTCACGATGAAAACTTTTACTAACTTGTAAAGTTTATAGATGCATGTGTAGAGTTTCATAATCGTCGATTATAACAAACCAGCAATCTTTGGGTATACTCCACCAAAGCTCTACAAGATTTCAGAAGCTTTTTTTGAATTAAAATTTATGGTGTTTAAGCTTCAAAAATAAATACATCAAAATTTTCCAATTTAAGTATATACACATCATGGGCCCCTCGGAAGAAGGACAAGGAAAAGTCAAAACGCCTCCTCCCCTCCATACACATCATAACCACCATCTTCTCCTCATTATCTTGCTGATTATTAAACTATTTCTTTTTTTAATACTCATAATACTAATAATAATACCAACACCATCCTTTTGTTTATATTTTCCAAAAGTTCACAATTTTTGTGTTTGCCTATGCTACAGAAAAATCAGTATATGCAGAGGGCGTATATATACATTTATTTTTGTTTTTATTTCTTTTTATATAAGATGAATTCTTAATAAAAAAAAAGCTCATTTTCCCATAGATTTCCATATTGGTTTTTTCCGCAAAGACCTCCGGCAAAGAACTGCGGATAAAAGTATCCTCAATTACTTTATTATCTTATTGTCGTTTCTTTTTCTTTTTAAACTCACTCAATTGAATCAATACTTTCAATTGAGCCCTAAACCCTAAACCAGTTCAATCAACTCAATCGTTCGACTCATTTAGAATAAAAAATTAAATTAAATATTTAGACCCAAAACATGAAATTTGACCCTAGTTACACTAATTTTTGAATGGAGTTTTTTGGATTATCTTCAAAAAAATAATATAATCATATTCAAAATCAGTGTGATTAAAATTATTTTTTTTTTAAATTAAAATTTTCATGAAGCCTTGTCATTGACTGGAGAAGCTCAAAATAACTAATTTTTCAATTTTTGGACCATTGAAGAACCTATATTTAGTTTTGTAAATTTAGGTCCTTTAGGTTCAAAATTTGAAAATAGATTCTGTAATGTTCCAAAAATAGAAAAATGGTCACTTTGGGCGTTTCTAATCAATTACAAGTTATTTTATTATTTAAAATATATCATAATATTATAATTTACTTTATATTTAGTAATCCGAATTTTATTTTGTTTTTATAATTTATTTTATTAGTTTTTTAATATTTAACATTACAAATTGATATATCACTATTATTTATATTTTTATGTTTTTATTTTTTATTCTGAATCGGTTCAATATTTGAGTTAATTAAATCGGTTTAATAAAAATTATTGGTTCAATTGAATAAGTTTTTTTTTAAAAAAAAAGGAACATGACAAAAGAGTCATTGAGAGAAATGCAATTTCTGGAGACTCTCTCTGAAAAAAATAAAAACTAATGTGGGGCCGCTACGGAAAAAAAAATATTATTATGGAATTTTTTTTTAGCGAAATCGCCCTGTAATATGCTTATGTATTAGTATGCATATAAATAAGTGAGAGCCGAGTCGGTGATCGGTGTGGCGGTCTTCTTCTATTTCTGGTCTTGCAGAGACGGGTCGGGACGAGACATGGAAAGCACACTGAGGGAACTGAGGGCGGAAGGGGAATCGGTGATGACGCCTAAGTGCACCGTGGCCGGCGGCGTGGAGGACGCCTACGGCGAGGACCGGGCTACCGAGGAGCAGCTCGTCACGCCCTGGACCGTTTCCGTTGCCAGGTCTCGTCTTTCGTCCCTTGGTTTGCTTCCTTGCTTTTCTCTTGCTGAAATCGAGCTGGGTTTACTCTTCGATCACACTTCTCTAGTGATGTCGATGAACTAAAACAAGAGAGCTTCTTTCTTGCGATCTTTTCTGTTCTACTGAAAATATTCACTTTTTTTTTTTTTTGTGGGGGATTACTCCCTAACCCCATTTTTTAGAGGAGCTGGTCAAAGTGGGATAGAACAGAAACGACAGAAGATGATATTTTATGGATTTCTTGAATTTTCATAAATATATTTACTAAGGAGATCACTCTTTAAACCCACTTCTCTAGTATGAAGTGGAGGCAAGTGCAAAAGAAGCAAAGTAAAAAAGAAAAATAGGAGTCTTTTCCCTATGAGTATCCTTTTCTTTTCATTTGTTATGTCCTTTTTGTTTTATTTGGGTAGCTGGATCTTCACGATTTTTTTATCTTCAAAGATTTCTTTTTTAGCAAATATGATTAAGGAAGAACATACCTTTGCTATGTATACATCAGAGGACAATCTTTATCCTATATTATGTAAATACATAATGATTCGATTAATTTTTATTCGAATAGGTGAAATTGAAGTATATTAGATCTATAAGTTGGATCTTATATGGAAATTCTTGATGGCCTGGTCTTTTTTTTTTTTTTAATATTATGAGTAATGGACTTGACGCATGCCCCTTTCCTACATAATGCCTTTCTAATTTTATTGGATCGTTTGGAGTTGTAGAAAGACTAAAGCAACTGGACTCTTTTTTTGGGAACAAATAAGATCTAAATAGAAATATTACCTTTTGTTCTATTTATCTGCCTTTCCACTTCCCCTTCTAAGTTGCTCTTTGCTGACTCGCTAGTTTTTTCCCGCCTTGACCGATTAACAACTGATTTCTTTTCGTTGACAGATTACTTGTCCATCGTTCTTAAACATCTTCTCACAACTTTGTTATTTTTCTTTTTGTAAATGAGAACAAAAATGATAAGTCCATGGTTAAACTAGCAACTACTAGTGTATTTATTGATCCGGAAAAGGAAATTATCTTATACCTTTTCTTGTCTAGAATTCTCTTTTCATAGAGTTGCTTGTTTTAATTATATTTGTTTAGGTAAAGTGATCTGTTCTGTTAAGATCTTGCAGAAATAGGCAAATCTTATAATTCTATATTTTCTGCAGTGGATATTCTTTACTGAGGGATCCAAGATTCAACAAAGGGCTTGCCTTCACTGAGAAAGAGAGAGATGCTCACTACATACGAGGCCTCCTGCCTCCAGCATGTATCACCCAAGAGCTTCAGGTCTAACAAAATATATTTCATTGACCAAATTTTGATCGGTATGTAATGAACACCATTTACTGCTTTGAAATTTGAACTGCAGGAGAAGAAGCTCATGAATAATATTCGACAATATCAACTTCCTCTTCAACGTTACATGGCGATGATGGAACTTGAGGTATTTGAAAACGGCTTCTAATAACCTGTTTTAGGTGACTTTGGGCTGTCAGTGTATGACCAAGTCTATGGATACGTGATGCTTGCTTCTCCAGGAGAGGAATGAGAGGCTCTTTTACAAGCTTTTGATCGATAATGTGGAAGAGTTGCTTCCGATTGTTTATACTCCCACTGTTGGTGAGGCTTGCCAGAAGTATGGTTCAATTTTTAGGCGTCCTCAGGGCCTTTTCATCAGCTTGAAAGAGAAGTAAGATATATTTCTCTGTCTCTTCTATATTATGCCATCTATTGTCAATTAAGAATGGGTCTTCTGTCTTGCAGGGGAAAGATTCTTGAGGTCTTGAAAAACTGGCCTGAAAAGAGCATTCAAGTTATTGTAGTCACAGATGGTGAGCGCATTTTGGGTCTTGGAGATCTTGGATGCCAGGTTAAAGATTTTCCTGCAGTTTTGGCTATATATTAAACACTTTTGAAGTCTTTTGCTGGTTTATTTGTGGTGTGATATTAACCATCAATATATGTTTGATCTTTTTGCTGATATCCTCATGATTTGTTTCCCAAACTTATGCAGGGAATGGGAATTCCTGTTGGTAAGCTTGCCTTGTATACTGCTCTTGGAGGAATTCGCCCTTCTTCTGTAAGTGCTCTTTGCATGTTGTTTTTAGTTGCATCTCCTGGGTTCTTTAAGCTATATATAGAGAACAGTTAATTCTTCTCTCAGTTTTCCTTTTTTTCCCCTATAAGTGTTCCAACTATCATTTGGTACTTTTTAGTGCTTACCTATCACAATTGATGTTGGGACCAATAATGAAAAATTGCTTGAGGATGAATTCTACATCGGCTTACGGCAAAAAAGAGCCACTGGACAGGTACCATCTTTGAGAAAATTGTGAGTTTAATGGTATATGTCTTAAATATTTGTTTCATATGTATGGTATAGGAGTATGCTGAGTTACTGCATGAGTTCATGACTGCTGTTAAGCAGAACTATGGGGAAAAAGTCCTCATTCAGGTAAAAGGCACTTGATGAGATATCTTAGTTATTTGAGGACACTTGCTTTCATATTTATGTTCCCTTGATTTTGCTATGGACGACATTGGTCCAATGGTTCTAGTTTGAAGACTTCGCAAACCATAATGCATTCGAATTGCTTGCAAAGTATGGCACAACTCATCTGGTTTTCAATGATGACATTCAGGTACCGATTTAGAATTCAATCTTTTTAATCTTTACTTTGTAATGCTGAGTAGATGATATTCTAGAAATAGGGGAATAACAGATCTGCTAATGGGTCATTCCATGGACTCATTTCAAATTTGAAGGGCCAACCCTTCCAATGATGAAGATCCATTCGTGGCTGTTACCAGCCCCTAGGATTTCTTATATCTGCCAAAGATGAAGGGTCATTCCTTACTGTAATATCTCATCAAAATCCACCATTTTTCTTGTTACTACAGGGAACAGCTTCTGTTGTGCTTGCTGGACTTGTTGCAGCTCTGAAGTTGGTTGGTGGAACATTGGCAGATCAAACTTTCTTGTTCCTTGGTGCTGGGGAGGTCAGTTTCGTTGCTTTGCCTTTCTTCTTTCACTGAAAATGCAGACTTTCAACTTATTGTTTGCAAAAACTTTCTGGAACTTTATTGTATAGAACATTTTACTAGCATTAGCACCATACGTGTTATTAAGCATTCATTTCATGGTGCCAAGGGTAATGCCCAAAAAATTGAAATTGTGTCTGTTAGAGTCATGTTTAGATGTCCTTACCTATCTCATATTAGTTAATGCTTGGAGACTTCTATATTTACAGGCAGTATTCAATTTGTAAAATGAGTTGCCATTTTCTGAAATATTTAAAGTTTGTATACTAGATCTGATTAATATATTTCAACTACTGACAAAGCCTGGTTTTTAGAATATTACAGTAATTTATGGTATTTACAGGCTGGTACTGGTATTGCAGAACTCATAGCTCTTCAGATGTCAAAAGAGGTACTGCAGCATAAACCAACTAGTATGCCCTAATAAATGAGTACTGTAATATGGTCAAACATATATCTGTCCATATTACATATCTGAAACTCTGATGTCTGTTTGATTTAATTTTTTTTGTGACAATTAATGAACATATCGTTACTACTGCAGTCTAAAGCACCACTAGAGGAGACTCGGAAAAAGATTTGGCTTGTAGACTCGAAGGTATTTAGCTAGTTATGTTTCTCTGTCTGTTGGATTTAGTCAATTGTTAAAATAATGCAAAGGTTTCTCTGTAGGGCTTGATTGTTAGTTCACGCAAAGAGTCTCTTCAGCACTTCAAAAAGCCATGGGCGCATGAGCATGAACATGTCAGCACCCTCTTGGATGCTGTGAAGGTAATAGAGTCTCCCCTCATGTTTCATTACCTTCTTATATATGAATATCTATAGGCTTGAATGTTATTTTGTTATCTACTCCATGAATTCTTTACTGATGCAGGGCATAAGATGGTCTTTTGGTGCAGGATGGCCTGTTTATAGTGATGGCAGCAGGTCAAATGCCTGTGACTTCACCTGAATTCAAACTTGAACACAATTAAATATATGAACCTGAATTTTACCTAACGAGGATGCAGGATGTAAGATGGCCTTTAGGTGCAGGAAGGCCTGTTCATAATGATGGTAGTGGGTATAAAGTCTGCACACTTCACCTGAACCTGAACTTGAACTCCATTTACTTCGTATCCAAAACCAAATTTACTGAACATAGATGCCTATCTTCTTTCAGGAACCCTTCTTGTGCTCGACTAAAGGGTTTCTAAAACATTGTTTGACATTTTGATTATCATTCTCATCTTGTCCTTGGTCAGACTGGTATGATTCCTGTACGAGGAATATATGGGCACATGGTACGCCAGCACGGATCCGGTACCCTTTTTAGGTCCATGCAGATCTAACCTAGTTCTAGCCCCAAACCATACTGATCTAGAGAGATTAATCATTAAACATAGACTTACATGGATTGGGGCATAAAGTATGTGTAATTCAAGCATGAATCTTATATATCAAGTCCCTAAATTAAGTCCTTAAGCTAAGAAATAGCGGTTCAGATTTACCTAATTTTGAAGAGATTAGCCATTTTGATCTTCAAACATTCTCCTTGAAAAATTAGGCTTCTCCAACAATTTCTTTAATATTCAAGAGATTTGAATCGGAGGAAGAAGGTTTGGGAAGAGGATTGAGATGAAAGAAGAGAAAGAGGGTTGAGGAGGTCTGGTTCAAGAGTGAAAAAGGGAGAGAAGACAAAGGGGAAGAAAATATAGCTGTGAGGACTGAAATGAAGGCTTGTTAGCTTTCTTTTACACCACACAAGAGACACCAATGGGTCTCTTTGAGGTCCAAAGGCCTGCAGGTAGTTCTTCCACTGTTCAATTCATACACTATCACTAACTCTTGGTTCTTCAGCCAGTTCTATTTGCACAGAGAATCATTTTCCACCAAGCTTCTAGACCATTGAAAAGGAATGCCCAAGCGGCCAGTTTACCAATTTGATATATGCTCAAAGTATATATTAAGTTCTATACATCTTGTTCTCTTAATGTTGGTGATAGACATGGAGGTTAACAGTTGTAGAATACACTGTACCAGTCTTTGGGTCTCTCCATCACTAGCGTACATTAAACTTATGCCTTATGTATCATATAGTACCAAATGATCATCTCTGTATTGCTCCATAACTTTGGAGTGTGTGAACCAGTTAGGAATCCTTACATCAAGTTTGGTTTCCTTTTTTTAGTCTGTCAAGCCAACTGCACTGATTGGCTCATCTGGAGTGGGAAAAACCTTCACTAAGGAGGTCGTTGAAGCCATGGCCTCCTTCAATGAGGTAGCACTATTTCCAAACTTTTTTTTATCATGCCCTAGTGGGCAATAAAATGAGTTACCTCTGCTTTTCTTTTGCAAAATGCAGAAGCCTATTATTCTAGCTTTGTCAAACCCGACCTCACAATCTGAATGTACTGCTGCAGAAGCATATAATTGGAGTAAGGTAATACTTCCATTTAACTATTTTGACTCCATGACATTGTTTGTAATCAGGTTCTATAGTTGAAACTTCTTTACAATTGATAGGGGCAAGCAATATTTGCAAGTGGGAGTCCGTTTGATCCAGTTGAATACAATGGCAAGACTTTTGTGCCTGGCCAGGTTCCTCATTCATCAACATACCTGTGATTTCCCTCGATTACCTACATTGATGATGTTTGGAGATGTAGGCCATGGCTCATCATGTCTGTTTTGTTGTGTGCTGTCAGGCAAATAATGCATACATCTTCCCAGGATTTGGTCTTGGCTTGGTGATCTCAGGAGCGATCCGCGTGCATGATGACATGCTCCTTGCAGCCTGTAAGTCGAAGAGGATTTATAACTGTGACTTTCTTCCAAAAATGTTTATTTCTTGAAAAAAGAAAAGAAAAAGAGAATTGAGATTCACAATCTCTAGTTAGAGATACCTAGTGCTGACCACTGCTTGCTAACTTTTTGATGCTCAAACTTTTCCCTGGAATGGTTATGTGTGCGCCAGGTATGACAAAGGGATATCGCTTGGTTGTGCTATTATGCTTTGCTTTCATTTTGTTCGTCTTCTTAGTTCAGAAGGGCACATGGATATGCCATATGGATTATACCCTCTTCCATCGGTGGTTTATATAGTCTTATGAAATCTAGTCTTTTCTAACCCTCGCTTTTGTTGATACAGCAGAAGCGTTGGCAAAGCAAGTGACACTGGAGAACTTTGACAAGGGGTTGATCTATCCACCCTTTTCCAACATCAGAACGATATCGGCACATATTGCTGCTAATGTTGCAGCTAAGGCATACGATCTTGGTACATCCTTTTTCATCCTTCATCTCCTTCTTTTCCGATGGTGCCTTTGCAAGATTTAGACATTATTTGTTTGTACAAATTATAGGTTTGGCAACCCGGCTGCCACGTCCGCAAAACTTGGTGAAATATGCAGAGAGCTGCATGTATACCCCTGTCTACCGCAGTTACAGATAAATTAGCAGACCTTACTATCACTGTTGTGGCTTCTATGTTGTAAAATGCTTTGTAAGTTTTGAACTGGGGATTGTGTCGCTGCAGTTAATAAAGACTTAAAAAAAACTTGCAGAGCTGCCTAAGATCTGCAGTTGTCGCCTGGTTGCTGCATATGCTGTTCAACCCCTTGTTGGAAGTGGAAAACAAAAAAATGTGGTCAATAAACCACTGCTTGTCGGAATTCTGTCTTCGTAGTACATATTATTTTGTATTTTTCTCAGTGTTGACTCTGCTTTTTAATATGCACAGGGAATGCACACGGCTAATAGCTTCTCTCTCTCTATATATATAAACGCCTTCAGGTAAGAGACTCTTTGCACGAATGGCAACTTTGGGCGTGGTGGGGGGAGGGAATGCTTCCCTCCTCCTCATCCCTCATCCTCGCTCCGTACCCCGTTTAGATGGGGCGGGGATTATTAATTATTCCGTGAGTGTTTTCGTATCTTTTTAATTATTCTATTTAATTGAAAAATTATAATTATTATCAGACTTAGTTGATAGTATTAATTTTTATGAATAGAAGTTAAATATTTTTAGATATAAATAAAATCAAAATTATAATAATTTCACGAGAGAGGTTGGGAGAAGATAGAGGAGGATAAGGAAAGGTGTGAGAGGTGGGGGTTATATTGGAAAATTTTAAGATAACATCACATGTGGAATGAAATAGAATCAGATCGATCATCATGTGATGATCGGGAGAGTATAATTCTAAACCGAGATGTTCTCACCTAAGAGAAATCAGATATCTACTAAAATGAAGATTCTAGTTCGTGGGATGAAAGAGCTCTCACAAACGCCTTTCTATCGGTAATTCACACATTTGATGCAGCATCGATATCTCTTCTCGTGATTGCGCTCCACAACACAGTAGTGGGTAGCACTAGGGGCCAGCCCTCTTGTTGTCCTCTCACACTAGGCAAGGGAAGGTTGAGATGGGGAGGAGACGAATAGGAGGTTGGCGACTCTAAGAATCCATCCTATGTTCTTTTAAGCTCCACTCGTATTTATAGAGAGGCTTTTTATGAAAACCCTAATAGATCCTTTGTAATGAGTATTTGATCCTCATCCAATAATCACTGGCTTAATGGGTACTGGATCCCCATCCAATAACCACTCTAAGCTTTATATTCTATTGGATCTCACCCAATGTATCTATCAAAACAAGGACTTATTGGATATCTCATATCTAATCATCTATTCGTCACGTCGTCCACCATATGTGTGTGACAGCCCAATATCGTGGTGGTCGTGAGTTGCACTTGTTACAACTCCTTTTAACTTAGAACTCCTTCTAACTCAAGTAAAATATTATCCTCATAATAATTTACTTAACTCATCGACTATGGACGTATTAGGCCACTACTTCATAGTCCCCAAACGGTATAGGGGGATCTAATTCATTGAACATGTTTGCCCTCAATTACCACATATTTATATTCTCTTATCATTCTAATATCTCAAAGACCGTATACCAGACATGATGCTATCAGGCCCATATGAAATCCATCCGAGTCTTACTCTTATCGGATTCTTTTAAAAAACTTCTCTTTCAATCTAAGTCTCACTCTTATTGATCTCTAAATCTGATTGACCCTGGCCAAGGATTTACTTAAATGAGAGCACATGAGATATTCCTCTCATGATATCAAGAATGGATGATCCTTTATTGATACACAATTGTCTTCATGAAGTTAGTTATCATTCATAGTAATCGCCTTTACTAGATCTGGAACTTTCAAACCTATATGTCCGGAGTGCTCAAATAAGACATTCTTGGTGTCTTAAGTCCAAAATTCAAATACACAATTGAGACTACGAAATCACTGTCTAATGATAATATATCATTAATCATCTAGCATTCCATAAGTGGATCATTCAATGAACTCATTCTTTAATGAGCATCTGCATTATATCTCTAGTGTCCCCACATAAGTAGCTATAAGACCAATTGATGTTAGTTACAGGTGCTCTACAAGCCAATCACATAAGTGATAACACGTGTAACACGCTATAACAATCTTTTTGCATATTATTGATATTAGTATTTTCTTACATTATTTGCTATCTACCGCATATATATTGTGATATGCAATATGAGTCGAATCATGATGATATCACGATAATGAAACCGATTCACCTTTAAAAATAGACCTTAAATAACCTTGGACATATGTTATTGAGAGGAACATCAAGATAATCAAACAAATTAATGTGTTGCATACCCATCCATATGATAGAGGCAGTTGTCTCATAGTCTCTTATTTAGGTATTGGGAAACCTTATTAGAACATCATATGCGCAACGAAAAAATAAAATAAAATAATCTCCCACATTGGTCAAATCATTATACGATGATTGGTGTGCAAAAACCCACAAAAGAAAAAAAAAACTACATAATATGTGTTAAATGGTACCTAGGGATCGTAAATCCCTGAAAAATCAAATTCGTAAGCATAGATGAAGGAGGTCAAATGTCATCCTCTCTAGTGGTATCAACACAATAGATATAACGACAACGCTACTCAGATAGCTGTAGGATCTTCCTCTCCAAGATCTATCGCAGAAGGAGAAGAGGAGGTGTCACGCCACTCGAATTATATCACATTCGAGAGGTGTGACCATGTCATAAATCGATAATTTTATAATCATCACAATCCATCCAGGATCCAATCAAACATTTGAGGACATCGAGAAAACATTCATTCTTCAAAATTCACATATATAAAATCTGTACAGTTTATAGTCATATATCGCATCACTCAAATATTTATGAAACTCAAAACTAACTTAATAGATATTAACCACACTTATGATTCATCAACAAAAGAATCTATATAATTACCAAACTAATCATTTATCCCAAATTCACTTCATCGTAGACAACACCCTACATTCCAAATTAACTCCAAACGTAAGAGGTCATTTAAAACTTTTACATATACATCAATCAAATTTATCGACAACATTTCATTACACACGAAATATACTTATACAAGAACCACAATACATCATCCATTAATACTTGCCAACAATCTGTATAGTTCTCCACTGCCTCAGCACAATCTTAACATTCAATAAGTGTCAAGCTGACCTGAAAGATTTGATAACAAAAGAGTGAGCTAGAAAGCTCAACAAGCGTTTAACAAATCCAAGATAAAAGCGAATGACATACAAACAAGCTAGTATCAAGATACAAAGCAGAGATACAAGAATTTATGAATATCAACTCATTAGATACATGAGTTCAAATGTCATTTCATTCAAAACATATTTGATTCATAACAAAATGGAATACAGAGTAATTGGAGCATATCAATGACGTAAACATATTTCAAAGTATATCAAGGCCCATAGGATATTTTCGAAACATATCAATGGCAAATAGAACATTTCAGAACATATCAATAGAGTATAAAATGTTTCAGGACATATCAATAGCAATTGAAACATTTCGAAATATAATAATAACATATAAAATATTTTGAAGCATGTCAAGGACGTAAACATATTGCAAAGCATATCAATCGTGAATAAATAATCTCAAAGATTATCAAGTGAACAAATGAGGAACAAAAGCTCAATATCATATCAGACATAATATTTATTTCATTCTTATCCAAAGCGCACAAATAATTCAAAAGCAATGCTTTGGATATCATATCAAAGATAATAAGGGTGAAGTGGGACTATAAGCATAATGTGAAACATTCATCGCTGAATGACCACCAAACATAAGTCTCCCACGTCTGAGTGAAGTCATAGGGGCCGTCAAGAGCATAGCTGGCTCTGAACACAATACTCTTTACCATTTCGCAAAGGTCCATAAATATCCCACAAACACCGGAGTACAAAAGGACATGAGCAATAAAAGTGGCATATCTCGGAAGCACATGCGAACAACGAAATATACATGTGCCAACATGAAGCAAGTACGGTGTCAACATAAACATTTAGATACACAAAGCATAAAGAACAGGAATGCATAAAAATTTAGAATAATAATGTAAAGCTCGATTGAAGAAAGGGTTTTAATTGGATCATAGACAGAATATGAACCGATGGCATATAAAAAACATAGATAGTGATGTGAGATCATAAACATAATGTGGTCCAGTTGACCACCAAATATAATAGAGCATCACAGGCTCCTAGCATAACATACTCTTTATCATTTCTGGCAAAGGTCCATAAAGTAACCCACAAACACCGAAGTACAAAAGGACAAGTGCAATAAAATGGGCATGTATTAAAAGCACACGAGGAACAATGAAAAATACATGTGCCAATATGAAACAATAAGATGTAAACATAAACTTTCACGTAGAGCATTCAAAATGGGTAAGAAATAAGAGTTAAGAGTTCAAAGTTAAATTGAAGAAGAATCCATTTATGAAAGGTAATCAAGAATAGACAAAGATCAACAAACACATGATTTCAATAGAATTTAAGAGACATATTGCATAAAACATTCAGACAATCAATTATGCTCCAAAATACTCAAGATGGTAAAGACAGAAAGGTATACAAGTCTAGTTTCTCATGAAACATATTTTGCATAAATCAGAGTTTTAAACATGAAGTTATGAGCAATTAAGCGAATAAAAGTCAGACTATCGAAACTAGAGTCAAGTCTTTATATCCAACCAGGAAAGATATTAATTACAAGGTTGTAACAATCAATTAAATATTATCAAGATGAATATAAAGATTGAGATGCAAATATTTACATCCAAGCAGGAAAGATATTAGTTGCAAGGTTGTAATAATCAATTGAATCTTATCAAGATGAATATAAAGATTGAGATGACAATACAAAATGATTGAGACATTTGCAAGGTTATAATAGCTCAATTAATCATAACAAGATAGAAGCAAAGCTCTGACACTTACAAGATCATAATAATTCAATCGCTCATAACAAGATAGAAGCAAAGCTAGGATACTTGCAAGATTATATTCTTTCAGTCAATCATATCAAGATAAAAGCAAGATGGTAATACAAAAGGGTTGGAACAATTACAATAATTATAAATGTATAATTTATCATAGCAAGATGAAAGCAAAGATTGAGATGACACTAGAAATAATTGAAAATTTGACTTTCAATTATTTTGATCTGAACTACTTAAACTCAAATTCTTCTCTTTTGTTTCGTTGCTTTCTTTTATTCTATTTTCTGTGTTTTCTTATCTTCTTTATTCCTTCACAATTATAGCTTGTATAAAATGTATGAGAGACCTAATCAACTGTTCAATCCCTCTTTCTTCTCTCCATCTCATCCTCTTCTTCCTTCCTTATTTTCTTATTCTTATTTCTTCTACTTCTTTCCCTTCCCTTGCCAACAACCTCATATTTTTTCCCTTCTATTATTATATTCTTTCTTTTCTCCCAGCCGTAGCCCTCGCTGCAGCCTTCTCCCTCTTTTTCCTCCTTTCTCTTTTTTTTCCCTCTTCTCCTTCCTCTATTCTTCTTCTCTTCTTCTCTCCCCCCTTCTTCTTTCCCAGCCGCAGCTGCCATAGCTGCAGCCCTCTTCTTCCCTTTCTCTTCTCTTCTTCTCTCTGCCTCTTATTCTTTCCCCCTTTCTCTTCTTTCTCTTCTCCTCTTCTTCCCTTATCTTCCCCATCGCACAGCACCTCCTCTGTTTTCACTGCAGGAAACAGAGGTGCTGCCCTCTTTCTTTTCTCTTCCTCTTCCTCCCACTTCGTCTTTCCCTCTTTTCTTCTTTCCCCGCCGCAGCTGCCACAGCCGCAGCCACCCCTTTCTCTTCTCCCTCTTCCTTCCTCTTCTTCTCTTCTTCCCTTCTCTTCCCCAACTCACCGTACTTCCTCCTCTGTTTACTCTGCAGGAAACAGAGGTGCAGCAACACATGCTGCAGCCTCCATCCTCTCTTCTTTTTCTTTCCTCTCTTTTCCCTCTTTTCTTCTTCTCTTATAGCTGCAGCCCCTTCTTTTCTTCCCCTCCTTCTCTTCTTCTTCCCTTTCTTCTTCTCCTTTTCTTCCCTTCTCTTGCCCGATGCACTGCACCTCCTCTGTTTCCTCTGCCGCAAACAAAGGTGCTGCAACAAGCCGCCACCCAAACGCCGCCTCATCTTGCGGAAGCAGAGGGGTGCAGCCCCTTTCTCTTCCTTCTTCTCCTACTCTTTTTCCTTCCTCTTCTGTTTCTCTTCTTCTCCTCTTCTTCCCTACCTGCAGCCCCTTCTTCCTCCCCTGTTCTTCTCCTTCTCTTCTTCTCCTCTGTTTTATTCTTCTTCTTTCCCTTCTCCCTTTCTTCTTCTCTTTTAGCTACAGCCCTAGCCGCAGCTTCCATTTTCTCTTCTCTTCCATTTTCTTTCTGCTCCTCTTTCCTTTCTCCACCGACGCACCTCCTCTGCACGAGGTAGAGAAGAGCAGCCCCATCTATTCTCCTCTCTTTCCCTCTTCTTTTTCTCCTCCTCTCTTTCCTTCTTCTCTTCTTCTACCTGCAGCCCCTTCTTTTCTTCCTTTCCTCTTCTTTTCCCAGCCGCAGCTGCCACAGCCCGCCGCAGCTCCTTCCTCTCCTTCTTCTTCTCTTCTTCTTCTACTCTTCTTCTTCCTCCTCTCTTCTTCCCTAATCCTCCCTTTTCCTTCTTCTCTTCCTTCTTCCCCTTCCCTTCTTCTCTTCCTTATCACCACCGCCTCTTCTCTCCTCTCCTCTGTTTCCTTCGGTAAACAGAAGGTGGAATCGCACATTCTATTTTCCAACTTTATACTCAAAATTTACAATTAGGTTATTATATAATTTTTAAAAATAAGGAATATTACATGAGGCCTCGGCCGAGGAGAATATGAGGTGCGATCATCATAACCTCTAGATTATGAACCCTTTAGCCCTCTCCTATTTATAGAGCTCTATGTCAATTTTATCCTAATGGATTTTGCTCTATTAGATACCGGATCTTTATCCAACTACCAAAGCCTCATAAATTATTGGATCTTTATCAAATAATCTCGTATTAGATAACATCCATAGGATCTAATAATATACGAGCTTATTAGATATTCACTAAAACAAGCGACTTCATGGATATCTCATATTCGAACCCTTACTCATCGCAATATCCACCATATATGTGTGATCTTCTAGGCTCAATATCAAGCTAGTTGTGAGTTGCATCTATTAGAACTCCTTCTGACTTAGTCTCAACTCATCGATTATAGACGTACTAGGCCATTATGTTATAGTCCCCAGACTATTATGGATAAAAATATAAAGACGATACTTGATATAATACTCATGTATGTCTGTGTCTTTCGATATTTATTCAAGCTTTATACAAGTAGCAAGCTATTAGTAGGAATTTGTGAAGTCTATGTTTAGAATTTGCATTGGATATAAAATATTTACTAAAATAATTGATTATGGATCCCATGTGACATGTTTTATCTAACTCATTTTTTCTTTTATAGGTCTTAAGGAATGGAGGCTTCTGGAGATTAACATTTATAAATAGACACGCAATGCTGTTACACGATATAGGTAAAATCAATCATTTCATGACGACCCGAGCGAGATATGTGACGTACATCTATCGAGTCGAGTCGTAAAAGCCAACACCGGCTACTTGATATCATCATCAATCAAGCAAGCAAGATATGAGAGTAGGAACACAGTTTTTAACTGGATTACACTTGTGCACACTGCCCCAGTTTTGAAGGACGGAAGGATAAGGGAACAA
Source organism: Ensete glaucum (assembly GCA_021527575.1). NCBI lineage: Eukaryota > Viridiplantae > Streptophyta > Magnoliopsida > Zingiberales > Musaceae > Ensete > Ensete glaucum. The sequence continues at coordinate 34,185,758 of CM038554.1, forward strand.
ACATTAAACTCCTCCCTTTTGGTATATTCATTCTTATTTGCTTCACTCTCTGTCTTTATGTGTATCATCTGCAACCGAAGCACTCCGGATTCCCCAAAAAGACTTTGGAAGAAGATGCTTTTTTGTGGCAGTAAACAGCCAGCCTATGTTTGACCCACACATGTCGCAGTCTGCAATAGTCCACGCATACCTGCAAATCCCATTGCACTTTGATCGCAAAATGAATATCCACAATAAAAATGATGATGTCGCCATCCATTTCAACATAAGCCAATAAAAAGCTAAATCATTTGCATCAGCTTAATTATTAAATTGCACCAGAAAACAAGCACAAATATTACCAACTACATATATAAATGCCAAACTAGTTTCATGAAAAACTTGGAAACAAGCACAATAGTCCCTCCGTCCCCATTTTGTAGCATGGTTACTGGTTTATTGGCTTTAGCATTACCCCACACTTCACATGCTAGCTGATTTATACCCCTATTAATAAATCATTGTGCTATGATAATTATTTTCTACAGCAATATCATCAAACCATATGATTGCTAATTCTCCAACAAATATCTTGTAGTTCTTTTAATGAATTACTCTCTAGCTACTCTATCTCATTTTCACTTTCCGTATGATTTTTTTTTTCCCCCCCCTCTATACTCAAACTTTTTAAAAGGATAGATATTTTGTTAAACACACAGAAAGAACACCTAAGTACCATCCATATATTTGTATTTTCTCATGTTGAAATTATTATAATCATCATGTTTTGCAAATATATATTAATTTTATATTTTTATATTTTTTGCATTACTTTTCAGACTGATCTCAATCCCATCCCCAGTAAGTTCTGTACAAGTAGTCCACTGTCAAAAGCATGCACCTTCCCAAAATATAAAGCCAGAACCCATTGCCCAAGGATTCTAGTTCAAGCGGCACAATAGTGTGGCCAACTGCCAGAACAACTCATGGCAGGGCCATACCTGACCGCACAGCCAGCCAGAACAAAGCAGATGAAAAAGAAAAGAAAAAAATATGGTAACTAGAAAAGGAAAACTAATAATAATTCATACATTCTGCATCACATCCATTCTGCCTACAAATTCTGCAAGTTGCCACCGCATGTGCTCTTCATCTTTAGAGTTCATGGAAATGTGTACGCCATGGAAATCTTTAGAAGCCTAAAAGTTGGTAGAATTTACGACGCAACTACTGAACCCCCAAAATATCAAGCACGATATTGAAAATGGTAGACCAGACAAATTTAATTAAGCCAGTTTGATGAGATTAGTAGTACTTTCGGTTTGGCAAATAAAGCACAGTATCTCAAAAGGATAAGCTTATCCCAGTTGGAACCCACTTTGTGGCCTTTTTGTTCCAATGCCTAATGACAATTCTCAGCCAAAATGATATGAAAGGAAAACATATTAATCATTGATGATGCCAAATATGAAAATCTTTGTTTTCTCAAAGCTTATTCACAATCAAAGAACATTTTTTTATATGAGCCCATAAAAAAAATTATCAAGTCAAAATTAATATATAGATCAATAATAAGCTTAGAAATGCCATTTAGCTATAAACTCATACATGCCATGTGGAAGATCAAACAATGGTAAACACAGATGGCTGCTTGTCAACCAATGCAGCATCTGCAGTAAAGCAATGGTCTTGGAGCAGAAAGGATGGAGAACAATGGAAAGAATAGAAGCTTGGACCTAACCCAGTTAGACCAACTCAACTGTTCCTAGAACAGGATTTTACATGGCACTGGAATGATAGCATGTAGTTGTATTCATGATTGCAATTAAGCCACCCCAACGTATATGTCCATACATAAATAAGAAACCAAATTCAGTTTAAGGTTGTTTAACTAAAAGAACTCAGATTTTCTTTGATAGAAAAATCCAGATATTATTCAGTTACAATATTGAGATACAAGGATTAAGACTACTGGATCCAGATGCATGTAAAAGATTAGTGGTGAACATCTTGGAGCTAGATAGACTAAAGCTCTTCAAATAAGAAAATGATTAAGTCATAAATGACAGAACAAACAATTATTTCAAAAATGTCACTGCAGAGATGTAGAGTCGGTAATTCCTATATAAATTTGATGGGCTGATTGGCAAAAGTCTAAGAATAAATTTTAAAAAGAAAAGCTTTTGTTTTATGATTTTCAAATAAATCAATAATGCATCTATAAACCATATCAAAATCATGACAAAATTGGCTAATAAAGAAATGAATCTCCATACCCTGGAAACCAGCTATGTTCTTTATCAGGGCGACCACGAAGTGCAAGCCCACTTGCACAGCAAACAGTTATGGTCTCATGAACAAAACCATGTGGATTCACATAAGCATTGAGGGGGCCATCGCTGGACATTACCAACATATCACTTCGCTTAGCAATTAAAACCTACAAGAAAAAGAGAAATTCCTTAAGTTCACATCTAAAACATATCATACAGCCACAATGACTTCACTTGCAAAGCATATCACTCCCTAAGTGAAGCTGCAACGAATGTTTAAATAGATCACAGCAACCTAACATGTGTCTTGCTAGAGAAAAGGTTAACGACATACCTGACATCTTTTGCAACGTATAAGATTGAAGCCATCAAGTAATTGAATTTCCCTTTGCAGTCTATAAGAAATTCCATCAATCTCTAGCAGCTCCTGCCTTGTTGCTTCAGACATTGGAAGTTTGCTGGCAATATAAAATGACAAAAGATCCGGCTTTCTTGCATAGTCATCTAACCTTGGGTTTCCTATTATCTTCTTCCAAAGGTCTGCAAAAACAATAGCAAATAATGTCTACAACAAAAGGTCAAATAGAATGCCAGAAATGGCATTATCTGCCAGCATTATGAAGAGTGTAGTTCTTGACTTCTAACACAAACTATCAAAAGTTAGCTTCTCAGTTTGGTTCAACAAAATTTGGAGAACAATCAACTTGAGCTCATCCTGCAGTGATCTATTTTCTGTCATACCGCTTCCTCTCTTCACAACAACATTCTCTTTGCCAGATGATGTACTATAGTTTCCACTGACCTATTACCCAGTCCTGGATACATGCATCTCTCATATAAATATTTTAGCATATCTACATTTGACCCTAACAGCTATTATATGAGAGAAAATTCTCTCTTAATATTCTCTGCTTGTCGATGGCATTCTAGATGAATTTTACTAATCATTGAAAACCCATCAATGTCTAGTATGAGGGAACAGTAATCTTGGGACCTTATAGGTGGCTAAAATTCTCTAACTAGTGTAGAGAATGAAAATATAGACAAACTGGAAAGTATAAGACACTAAACATGCCAACTATTACAACAATTTTCCAATTAACCAGGAAACAAGTTCTAATATTTACAATAACTCATGGATCAGAGACTAATAAAACTTGGACATAGGATATTCAGCAGTTCTATCAATAATATCTCTCGGAGAGCCTAGCATGAGACTATGTTGGTAGAGGTTCTGCATTCCCTGGTTGAACACTATAGAAAATGAGTGGGGCATATATGCCAACTTCTATCATACACAAGACCAACAATACTTTCAAAACAGTAAGATTCATGACATATGACTATAAAAACACTGTACTGATTGTACAGAACCACCCAGAATATGTATGAAGCCCAATAATTTGAAACATGGCAACAACAAACAAAAAGGAAACAAAGGAAACTGTGTAATAACAAGTTATGGTAACATGCAATCATCCTTTTCTAGCGATAGCTCAACCATAAAAAACAGATTTTATCTCTACATGCTGTTTACGAGTTGCCACTTTATGCCAAGACCACTTACAACAGTTCACATGCATGAGAAAGGTTGTCTTACCTGCAGCTCTTCGAGCAAGTGAATATGAATCATACATTTGGTAAGCCCAGTAAGGTAAAAAAGTCATCGGGGCATTGAATTGCCATTTTGACTCACTAGTGGCCAAATTGCGTTCCAATTTTTCACCATCATCAGACTTTTTTCTTGGGGACCACTCGATTCCATGCTTACAAGATTGACTTGATTTGCCCAATATTTTTGAAACAGAATTTTTGTGCCTTCCATCCTGCTCATGCATAAATTCCTCATCCACACTTAATGGCTCAGCAGATCTCTCAAAAATACAAGGAGAATCACCAGAATCACTTGGTGAAAGTGACACTCTCATGTCCATTGAATGATCACTTGTGATGCTACCATAAGACATACAGTCCCAACTAATTTCTGCATCCTCATGCCCATGCTGCTTAAAAGGAGAACCGCTTGAAGGTGCAACATGTGCAAAACTGGGCCTCTGAAAGTTGCTGATTGAAGCTAATCCGAATGCCTCCTTTGGTGTTCTCATTGGAGTGTCTTCCTGAACAATTTGGACCTCTCCACATGGCTGTTGAAAGAAGGATAACCTTTTGTTAGTCTTCTGTGAACAACAGGGCCAAAAGGCATGAATATTGCTGAACTCACTGCTCCTTCAGCATCTACCCAGCGGCGTCTTAGTCGAAAGCGTTGTTGACCACGAGCAACTACATTCAATGAACCATCATCTAGACGGCGGTATTGTCTTATCTAGCACCGAATGTAAAAGACGTGTGACTTAATACTGTACTTTTGGACAACTTTCACAGAGGGATGATATTATTAACAGAACAAAATTAAATTGGAGGAAGTATTTAATACACAACCAACAGTACATAATAAACCTTTCTTACTATTATCAAAATAATTAGCAAAAAGACAATCAAGATGTCCAAAAGACAGAAATAAAAATTTAGAATAAAGATACCTATCAGAAAGTTATTCACACAGGGATTTTAAAGATCACTTCCATACTTCAAAAAACTTATGAAACAAAGTATACTTTCCATCATCTAGACGGCGGTATTGTCTTATCTAGCGCGTCATGTAAAAGACGTGCAACTTAATACTGTACTTTGGGACCAAGGGTTGCTTTACCAAGCGGTAAGGCCTTGTGCCAGGCGGTATGTACTAGTTTGCCAGCTGATCGTTATGCAGACCATCAGCTACCGGGCGGTACCGCTGAAATCAACCATTGACGGTCGATTTCGACTGTTGGTGATCGATTGAGGGAGAAAGAAGAAGGAGAAGAAGAAGAGGGAGAAAAATAACTCGCGTGCGCTGCTCTTCCCCAGTTCCCGTGCACGCTCCGTCGCCTGCGAGCGATTCCTTCTCCCTATACAGGAAGAAGGAACGAGGCGATGTTACCCACCTTTTGTTTTCTTTAATATATATTATATCATATTAATATTATATTATATTATAAAATATTATATTGTAACGAGCGGTATGCACTATACATATCACTCGATACCGAATACTGTACTATACCAAGATAAACTCGGTTCGCCGATACGGACCGATATAGCGAACCTTGTTTTGGACAACTTTCACAGAGGGATGATATTATTAACAGACCAACATTAAGTCGGAGGAAGTATTTAATACAAAACCGACAATACATAATAAACCTTTCTTACTATTACCAAAAGAATTAGTTTAAATACAATCAAGAAGTTCAAGTGACAGAAATAAAAATTTAAAACAAAGATGCCTATTGGAAAGTTATTCACACAGGGATTTTAAAGATCACTTCCATACTTAAACTTATGAAATGAAGTATACTTTGCTTTCCTAAATGGCAGCAAGTTTCAGCAAACATTACTATCTATTTCAGATAACCCATAATCAAGAAGCCACATATAATAGGATAAACACTTCTATTGCGTAAGAAATATTAGAAGGAAGCAACAACTAAAATAAACTTTAGGATGAAATTGATCTTCTCAGTGCCAGGCAGAATATGCAAGGAACAACTAGTCTACCAAAAACTCACATTCATAAAGGCTTCTATTTAGATTATTCAGCCACAGGATATATTCATGTCTATGGCTTCCAGAAAACTCTTATGCTCTTCCCAAGGATTGCCTTTTCGAATCGCACAAACCAGTACGAGTGATACCTACCGGTCCACCAACTGACCAGTTTGTGCCTGCTACCGAGTGGTAGCGCATTTTTAGACCCGTACCACCTGATACGAGTTAGTATCGGGCAATAATGATCCAAATTTCGACTGTTACCAGCCAATAACATCAGTAACGATCGAAATCAACCATTATTGCCCGGTAACATCGATTTAGACCGTTATCGACCCTGTAACGATTAAATACACTTACCCACATCTTTTGAAACTCATCATTCCCCCTATTTCACTCTCACTCTTTCTTAAACTCTTTCACATTCCAAACTATCTTTCTTACTCTCAACATTTAAACTCTCTCAAACTCTAGAAGACCAGTGATTTAAAAAGGTGCTCAGGTGCATGCCTAAGCGCTCAGGCGAGGCAAGGCGAGGCCCGAGCACCTCACTCAAACTCTAGGTGGCGAGCTTCAAAGAAGCGCCGCCTGGGCGCTCGCCCGAGCTCAAGCGTCGGCCGCTTCGGGCGAGCGCCCAAGTTAAACCAGGCGACTTCGTTCGTGTTAGTTCGTTCAATCGAACCAACTAACGTAGCAATATATATTTCGTGAGTCAACCCTAATCTTCTCATCTCGAATCGGGATTGCGTCGTCGACATCTCACCGCTGTTACTACCTCATTCGTTGTCGTTGTCTTTGTCACTGTCGTTGCTGTCGCTTCTCTTCGTTGTCATCACTGTAGTCGCTAGTCTTCACCGCTGTCGTTGCAATTGCTGCTCTTCACCGTCGTCGCTGCTGCAGTTCCTCTCGCTCTCAATCAGGTCAGCTCGTCATCTCATTTCTACTGCTCTCCGCTGCCGCTGCTCTCAGTAAGCAACTTTTGCTCTCGGCAAGCGCCTCGCCTCATGTCTACTCGTCTCTACTGTTAATTTAGTGTTAACAGTGTACTATATATTTTATATATTTTTTTTTAGCGCCTCGCCTCGTGTCTACTGTTATCGAGCGTTTTGGGACCCTAGCACCTAACACTTTTTAAATAAATCTCTGTAGAAGACAATAATTTATGGATTAAATCGAGGCAAATTTAGGAAGACTAAGAGGAAAAACTTTTCACTCAAGACGTACTCATTTTATTTATTTAATTAGAGAGTAAATAAGATTTTTAATATTATGATTAGTGTTACCGGTAACGATCGAAATCGACTGTTACCACCCGATAACGTCGGTAATGATCAATTTTGACCGTTACCGACCCTATAACGATCAAACACACTTTCCTACCTCTTTTTAAACTCATCCTCCCCACTATTTCACTCCATTTCACTCTCACACTTTCTTAAACTCTTTTACATTCTCACATTCCAAACTATCTTTCTTACTCTCAACATTTGCACTCTCCAAAACTTTAGAAGGCAACGATTTATGGATTGAATCGAGGCTAATTTAGGAAGACTAAGAGGAAGAACTTTTCAATCAAGACGTACGCATACTATTTCTTTAATTAGAAAGTAAATAAGATTTTTAATATTATTATTAGTGTGTTTAATTTTGGTTTATTCAAAATTAGATTCTTAATAAGTTACATAGTTATATTTTATGTATATTAAATATCAAAAAATATTTATGATGGTAAATTAGGTTTAGTTAGATTTTATTAGAGTTATTTAATACTGCAATTAATGATTGTAATGATAATTTAATTGGAATTTGATTGAATTTGGGACAATTCATAGTCTTTTATACCTATTAGGTTGTTTGACATGTTTATAATGTTGAAAGATTAATTAATATATAACTAACTATATTAATCAAATGATTAATGTATTTAATGATAATTTTATCATAATTTAATCTCTATTGTATCAAAATTATTTATTTAATATTTATTTCATATGTTCTACATATTTATGTTGGCAAAATAAGTTTAATAGATTTTATTAGAATTATTTAATGCTGTGATTTGTGATTTTAATTATAATTTAATCAAAATATGATTGATTTTAAGTCAATTCAATGTATTTAATACTTTTAGGATGTTCGACATATTTATAGTCTTGAAAGACAAGTAATTGATGGGTAATTAACTATGTTAATCTTGTGATTTGTATATATAATGATGATTTCATCATAATTTAAATCAAAATTATGTATTTAATATTTTGTATATGTTTTACATATTTATGATGGTAAAATAAGTTTAATTAGATTGTATTAAAAATATTTAATATTGTGATTAGTGAATTTAATGATGATCTAATCGAAATTTGATCGATTTTGGATCAATTTAATATCTTTAATACCTATTAGGATGCTTGACAAGTTTATAATGTTTACAAAAAAATAATTACGAATTTTTTAAAATTATTTAATGCTGCGATCAATAGTTTTTGATTAATGTTAAGTCAATTCAACATGTTTATAATTTATTTAATTTAAATTTAATAAGAACAACAAGATAATGCATGGGTTCATACTCGAAAATAGATGGAAACCGTCATCATTGGCAATATATTCATTATGACTACATTGGCAAGGGTGGAGGAATAACTCGAGCGAAGATACATTTGGTCAACGAGTATCATGATGTTGCAAAATGCAAAAAGGTTCCGAGAGATCGGGAAATTATTTCAAAGCAAGCAACAACAAGCAAAGGAAAATACATTAAAAAGGAAGGCAAGAGCTAAGGAAGAATATTGTACGGCTATGTAGGAACCAGTTTACGATCAATATGAGGGTCATAGTGATGATGTCGACCCAGATCTCACAGCTGGGGTTTATGTATTATTAAAACATCAGTCTATGGCTGATAAAGAAATGAGGCATCGACGACCTGACTCACAATGGGAGTATAACAATGGTAATGGAATATAAAGGACAACCAATATGAGGCAACCAACTGCTCATTCTTAGTTAAGCCAAACTAGTAGCATGAGGCATGGTAGACTCTGTGGTTTTATTAGAGGTCTTGGCAAGAGGTCTACAACAGATATTGTTGATATTGATCCGCAAGCTTATCCTCCACAAACAACAAAACAAGCACAGATTGATAATGCATATAAAAAAAATAGAATATTGGGAAGACAATTTTGAAATGGTTCAACTTCCACATGATTCCAACAAACACAGCCCAAGATCCATTTTATAAGACCATGGTCTCCATTCAAAAGTCTAGCACGGGGATCCAACCTCCAACATCAAAGGAGATTTACGACGTGTACTTGGATGAAGAGGTGGCAGAGGGTTCGATCTAATCCTTCAAGAGAGGATAAATATGGGGTGACACTAATGTGTGGCAATTGGACAAGACCAACAAGAATGAGTATCATCAATTTCTCATTTATTACAATAGAAGAATGATGTTTCACAAGTCAGTTAATACTTCTAACAAGATCCAAGATAAAAACTAAATTGAGAGTTTGATAGGTACTGTTATAGAGGAGATTGAACCACGGTATATTATGCAAATAGTAATTGACAGTGGAGCAAATTTCAAGAGAGTCAGTTTGCAATTTATGGAAAAAAGAAAAACATGGTTTGAGCTCCATGTGTAGCTCATTGCATATACCTAATGCTGAAGGATATTGATGAGTTAGACACATCAAAAAGTGTGTAGCTTGAGCACGAAATAACAAAGTTTATATATAATCATCACTAGGTCCACTGTTTAATGCAAAAGTATGTAAATAGTGAGATACTCCGAATTGAAGTCACTAGATTTGTTGCTAACTTTATTGCATTAAATTTATTATAACAAAAGAGACATGGCTTGAAGGCATTGGTCACCTCACAAGAGTGGTCTGATTCTAGATATTCAAGATCGAGCGATGGAAAAATGGAAAAACCCATTCTTTCATATAGATTTTGGGAGACCATGATTGAAATCATAAAAGATAAACCACTTTATATTGTTCTACGTAAGGTCGATATAGAAAAGCGTCCACATATGTCATATCTTAAATATATGTTGATTTCAGCAAGAGAGAAGGTCAGGAAAGCATTCAGAGATGATTTTAAGGCTGACCAATATATACGGATCATTGATCATCGCACTGAAGCTCATATGGATCAATAGATCCATAATGCAAGTAAATTCATGTTCAAAATTATTTAATTTGTATTTTTTATATATTAAAAAATTATACTAACAAAATTATGTCTTGTAGCGTATAATCAAAACCATGCAATTCAATATCAATATGCCCTCGTACCGTAAAATGATTTATTAATGACACTAAGAAATGTTATATATCGAATCTTGTCAAACGTTACTGATGCAGCCGAGGCTCTTGCGGACGATCGATATTTCCGAGAAACAGTTGGTTCATTCTTTAACGTTATAGCCGTATCATGTCGTTACACTATGGATCCTAGTGAGAAATAGTTACATATATTAATTGTTAATTATATTTAATGTTAATTATTTGTTATGCAAATAAAGTCTTATTTATATATTTTACAGTCAAGTGGTAGATACAATTTAGAGAGAATGCACCACATCAAAGGAAGGTTGATATTCGTGTACTTTCATAGATGACATCTAGTGGCTACGAACATAATTGGTCAACGTTCGCATTAATTGCCACGAAAGTTCACAACAGGCTCTTGTATAGACGGTTAGAAAAACTGATATATGTTCATTATAACATGCGACTAAGGTTGTGGTGTGGGTCAAAGCCAAAGGAACCAGAGATTGATCCCATCCACCTCCAATTCTACAACGAAGATTCAAAGCCAATATTAGAGTTGGTCGAAGTAACGAAGAACTAAGAGGATCCTCTACTTAATGAGGCAGAAGATCCTCAACGTCCTTCACGTTTTATCACCGAGGCAATAGAAGAAGATGAAGCACATCCCCAGCCGATGAAAAATCCTCCTCAATCAAAACGTGACGGAAGGAGTCAAACAACATCAAACACCTCCAATTCTACAACGAAGATTCAAAGCCAATATTAGAGTTGGTCGAAGTAACGAAGAACTAAGAGGATCCTCTACTTGATGAGGTAGAAGATCCTCAACGTCCTTCGTGTTTTATCACCGAGGCAATAGAAGAAGATGAAGCACATCCCCAGCCGGTGAAAAATCCTCCTCAATCAAAACGTGACGGAAGGAGTCAAACAACATCAAACACCCAACTGTCTCAGTCGTCCGCCCAACGTGCAAAGGCAAAGGAAAAGGGGAAGGCAATAGCATCAGTCACACCGTTAGAAAGAATTGAGTCAAGCGACAAAACACCTTCACAATCGTATTTAGCAACTCACTCGGTCTACAGACATGATACCAATGCGGATAGCAGTTCCTCGATCGATAATGGCGACAACACCGGGTGTGTAAGTCTCGTCTACACAAGTTGAGGGTGGGTGTGCATGCCCCGAGGAGCAATATTTTACACGTCACCCAGGACTCAGATCACGAAACTCGACAAGGTACTAGTCAAGTTTATGCATGGAAGGGGAAGAAGAAGGGAAGGGGAAGGCCATGGATGAATCTGAGCAGATGCGATAGAGCCTACACGATGTCAACACAGAACTAAGCTCATCGTATTCACAACTGTCATATCATAGAGAATATTACGACCAACAATAATACAGTGATAGTTGGTCATTCTCCTCCGATCAACAATATGATACGAAGCAATAGATCAGTAGCCAAAGTAGCTCTGACATTCAACAATATATACCTCACGAGTCGCATCAAATACATGATTAATGATGATCAATCTACGATCATCACCACATTGATGCACCAATGGCATACGGTGCATCAATACAATATGTCGTGGGATCAATTTCAGGATTGGGTTCGACAAACATACCATATTGATATGCAGATACATAGGATCAAGCATCTTGATCCATCACCCATGGAGGCCCGTCGTTCGTTTTGGTGGTAGAATCAACAATCAGGTATATCTACATATATGATTATTTAATTCATTTGAATCTTAAATTTTATGTTTAACGAAATAATCTAACAATTCAAATAATTTTTCTGTAGATAACTCACTATTAACGGAAGGACAATCTGTAATGGATCGAAATTACGAACGTTACACAAGGCTATTCCTCAAAGCCCGAAAAAGATATGTGACACTATTCTCGCCTAATCTATATTGGTTTTGCTAAACTTACAGCAAATATATATCTATTTCTATCTTAAAAACCCTATCCTAACTTTTTTTATTTTCAAGTATTTTTAGAGGCTTAAAATATAAATTTAAGCATATCGCTCAATACCCCCGTACTGTATCGTATCGAGCTCGTACATCGATAAGGTACGATTTGGCAGACCTTGGCTCTTCAGTGATCTCATTGATATATTCCCCATTATAACTAATAGTTATACCGAAAGATAAAATTCCAATCACCACTCAAACATAATTTGCTAATCAAAATAAAACATATGACAGAAGTAAGAGACAAGTGATTACAAAGACAATTTATGTATGGTAATATTCAACTAAAATAATTTAACTTGAGATGTGATCCTTAAATAATTCAACAACAACAATGATGACGACGACAACCCATGAAATCCCAACTTCTGCTAGATCTTTTTCCAGCAATGATACAAAATTATATTTTTAGTTAAATTAAGAGCCGTAAAAGAGTTAAAGAACATTAAAATAGACAAAGAGACACATTATTACACGTTTCAATTCTAATGCTCCTTTTAACTGCATAAAAGCATAACTGCCAAGTGTTCATGACTTCCAAAATCATAATGAACCATAGACTGTATCAGGTTTTTTTTTTTTGTCAATTCATCCTCAAACAGGTACAGAATAATACTCCCAGAATTATTAATCCTAGACTCCTATTGAGTAATTTTATAACTTTAAACCTTTACAACCGTGATTCCAAAAGTGCATTTTCTCATTAAAAATTAACTTCTAGTAATCAAATAGATATTTAAATTTTACAACCTTACAAACAAAATAAATGATATTTATTATTCAATGCAAGCACAGATAGCGTATTTACCTGCTACAATTATAGTTACACTACTTGTGGGAGGTTAACAATATAATTTTTTCACAGTGCTGGATCTAAAAGCTACAAAAACACAAGCAAAATTTCTGTTTACATGTGTAAAAACAAATCCACACCTCAGCAGTAGTCCCAGTCAAGGCAAAACGAAGTCGTCCATCATCTGGATGCCAATGAACTCGAACCTAAACCAAATTTTAAAAAACAGTCGTAATATGCTATAATGCAATGCCTGAGCCAATAACCAAATAATTAAAAGATGACAAATGAAACTCAACATACCACACCTATTGTACATGGAGCGTCAGATTGGCTTAGAGCTTTTTCCACTGCAGCTATAAATCGTGGTTGAATAACACGAAGAGGGAGTGTTGCTTCAGGAAACAAAACAACCCCTAATGCATGGCAAATTTAATAAATTATACCAAAAAAACTAGCAGCACAACTCAATCTTTCATAAGAGACTTCGCCACACAAAAAAATTAGACAGAAAGAACATTGCATGTGCTTGAAAATGGGATCTAATCACAACATATGAACATTATCAATGTACTAGAACACATTAAATATACAATAAATCCTTATTCAGGAGCTCTGTGTACATCACTTTTTGCTCCTCATACAATTTGCCAAACAAAAAAAGTCCCTTCTTTGGAAATATCAAGTTAGCCTAATTCTAATGCATGATCAATACAAGAAAGGCACACCAAATTTTTCAAAATTTGACTCCAGAAACAATGAAGAAAAATAATTTTGAAAAAATCAATAAACAAAATGTAGCCTTTCAGAAACTATGGACCAAACTCAGCTGACAAGACAAAGAGATGGGCCAAAATCAAAGCTTCACTGATGTTTTTCTAGATGCAAGTATCAAAACCAATTACATGCCAGCAATAATAAAAAGGTAATTGAATTAAACTCATTGTTCGGAACTTCAGCAGAATAAGAACATCGAAACCAAAGACTCCATGATATTAAAAACTAGTTACATGTTTCAAATGTATGCATAATCGAGCAACGAAAAAGCATTCAGACAATTTCTCTGGAGAATAACTTCTTCGAGGTTGCATGTCATAATATTCGCCAAAGCCTATAAAAAGAACATTTCTAGACCTTCAGTGGTTGCAAAATGAATGTCCCAATACTAACACCACATTTAATTGCAGAGTCACAGGGCCCTACGTCGCCATGCTTAAATTAAAATGCAGACGTCTAACACAATTTTCCATTTGTATGTCATGGCAAGACTAAGCTTAAGCCCACATTATGCTTCAGGTTGGTGAGTTCAAGCAACAAGTTCCATAATAAACCTCGCAAAAGCATCACAATGGTGGATAAATATAAAAAGGTAAAGAAACATTTTCTGGCAGTGTTCTAAAGTTGTCCATATCATCTGTTACAATGAATTCTGCAGCTGCACATCCTATCACATGTATGATAGAGACTTAAAAAGTGTTCTGGAATGACAACCATACCATAGTCTCAAACCAGATACAGCGACCTGCTACTTAAAGATGTATAGCAGCCACTTCAAGCCCGATTTCATAGACCTTTTATTTCTGTCACAGTATGAGATATACTATAGTATTTTGTATGATGATTTAGTGAGCGTTGTCGAGCATTGACTTTGGATTAAAAGAATCATGTTTTCATCCCTTAATGGTCAAAATTTATGTCTGGTTGACAGAGGGAAAGCCTTAGTGCCACTGTAACTGTCATAGACAACAAGGCTTGGAGTCATGGAAACAACTCTCTACTTGCAAGTCTAAGACTTTGTGTATTGACCCATCTTAGACCCTACATTGATGGGACCTCAGGCCCTAGGCAGCTCTTTATAAAATAGACTGATTATGTGTCACAAACCAATGGAAACCTCATGACTCAAAATTCAAAAATTGTGACAGTTTAAGTCATTGAGAAAAATTTTCCTCTTTTTAGTTATCTTCAAAGGAAAGTTCTATTACATGAAAAAGATGATGATCTCAGATAGGATATAAATATAAATAATGCTCTTAAAGTGGTGGTGGCACTAAGATTGCTAAGCTTTACATATGCAATCTTGGTTTTATAATAACTAATGTGAACATCTACCTTCGAGATAGAACATTGGAAGGTTCAAGATTGCGCCACCGTCCAAAAACAAAAGTCTTCCATGAGTATCATCAACCTCTGTCATAAAAAAGGAACTATAAAGTTCTAAATCAGCAAGACAAAACAACACTATTTTCTGGACAAACAATATAAATACAATTACCACCAAGATACGAATGCAAGGAAGCCAAACACGTATTGTATGTGAAGCCACCAACTGGACCAGCCCCTCGATAACCATGACTACTTCACAGAAAAATGCATTCTCATTAGAAAAATGAAAAAAAATCATGCATCTGCTCATAGTATTTGTGCAATCAAAGTTTCTCTCTACTTTTCTTTCCATAAGCCCATGAACTCTGGTACCTCTGTTTAACTATCCCAGATCACCAGGTCTTCTTTTGTTAAGACAAAGAGAACTATCTCTAATGAAATGGTAAAGAGGCAATAACAAATAAGGATTTATCTCTCTCTCTCTCTCTCTCTCTCTCTCTCTCTCTCTCTCTGTCGCAAACCAAATTGGCGCAAGCTAAATAATGGCACAACAAGGCCTTTCTCACATGTTGATAGGAGTAGAAAAAGGGAAAAGATAAACAAATTCGTGGACGTTCCAATACTTGGCTCCACAGCACGAGTGAGAGACGTATTGTTGCAAAATGTAGGTGAAACAACAGGAAACAACAACAGGGAGAAGAAGAAAAAGAAATCATTAATTCCAAAACTTCACTCCAATCCTAGGGAAATATATTGAACTTCAAATAAGCACGGTTGTAAGCCAAATACTTCCACCTTGAAATATAGTGGACTCCCTGATACTTGGAATTCTAATGTTACCAAAGAAAATCGAGGTGCATCAGAATTAGGGTTTGTGTTTTTCTTCTGGATCCACTTTGCGGTGATTAGAGCCCTAACATCTAACATCCAAGAGACCATCATTCTCCCCGCATCTAACATCCAGGGCTCTAGAACGCGACGGTCGCGAGGAAGGGGAAGGGGGTCCGAACCAAGCAAAGGCAGAGGAAGCCAAGATCCCAAGAACAAAAAGTAAACCATCAAACCCCACATCTATCATCCAAACGTAGAACACGATCGCAACGAAGAGACCGCCAAGGGGAACGAATCCGAACCTAGTGAAGGCGGAGTTATCATCGTCATCGGAGTCGCCGTGGTGGTTGCTGTCGACCTCTTCGACCTGGAGCTCCTCCATGTCGAGCTCACGGATCTGCTCCATTTGAAGCCTTTCGTGCTCCAGCAATCGCCGCTCATCCATCCCTCGCATTACTCTCGCTCTCTCTCTCTCTCTCTCTCTCTCCCTCTTCTCTCAATTTCTCTGGGAATACACAGTCACGAAGATGGGACAGAGCGGTTTCCCTCTCGAAGACTCCTAGAAATAGATAAATAAATATGGATATAGATATCTTCCTGTGTATCCTGGTGCACAGCGCATACCGTGACGCCCCATGGGTTGATATGACACGATGTACCCATACAGATTTGGATACATACATTATTAGTTCGACCCGCGAGGCAGCAACGTCCTACTATGGCCATCGCTTTGCTCGTAAACATAGGCGTCCCTCCCCCCCACCCCATGCCGATAGACTTCGGGGCGAGTGGGCGGACTGCCGAATCCTCAGTACCCCACGCGGCTTATAAAATTCAATGCCACTCCAACCGACGTGGGTCTCACAGAGACCCCGTCGTACCAGGCCAATGCGAGAGGCCCGCCCTTGTTGCATGTTCGTGCGCTTCGACAACAAAGACGAAGACAAAACCGATATGAGTCCGCACCTTCATGCCTCTTTCCCGGGGAAAACACAAATACCTCTCAACAAAGACAAAGAGGAGTCCGACTCGGTGAGACAAGGAGGGAGGAGCACTGTTCTTAAAGATGGTTGATTGAAAAAGACTAGCTAGCTAGCTAGCTAGCTCACTTGGGGTCCACATATTGTGTGGCCGATAGGAAAACTCCACGACAGGTTTAAAGATAATGAATGGTAATAATATATACATACGCATAATGATTAATTACATTGTCCTATATCAATCATCAATTGGAGCTATCGAGAAATAATAATACCTCATCCACGATGACCTAATCCATGACCAAATTGGTATCCTGCAATAATTAAGACAGGGAATCAATCCCTTCAATCAGTACAGAAACAACGACAGAGATACTTCCCCAGCTTCTTCTTTCCGTCAGCGAAGTGGATGCATAAAGGGTGCACTCATTCAACGCAATAAAAAAATCGGCACATTCCTCCACTGTTCCAACATACCTATACATGTGTAAATGATTGACGAAAATTTTAATAATCTACTGGTTACCAATGGACCAAAATAATTTTTTTTTTTGACCTGTAATAATATAATAACATTAAATAAAATAATAAGAAATAAATAATACGATTGTAACACTATCGGGCTGATGCTAATAATTTGGTTCGTACACTACATAATAAATTACAAAAAAAAAAAAAAAAGACTTGCATGTATATGCTCTGCTGGTTAAATTCATCAAGTAGAAGATTTACTTGATGGCTTCCCTATTTCAATCCTTAGTAAATATGCAATGATGTCTTATATATACGAATGACATGCTGCTTCCACTAACAGATAACTTACAAGCTTGTCATAACATGTGGTAAGCTTTGCTTAAAACAACACATAACCAGTAGCAAAATCAAACGTAGCAAAAGCACTTGCACTACTACTGCCAACGTTTTGGAGCCTTCAGCGAAGATGATGACTGGCAGTTGGTAGCTTTCCTTGTGCCTGGTGTGTAATTAGAGAGCAACAAAACAGTTTTAATGTGTGATAAAACTTATCATTGATGGATGCATTTGAACTTCCATTACTGAAAGCAAATATACATATCATTGCTTGCACAAATAAGAAATTTTTTTAAACTTTATGGCTCTCAATATTGAGCGTGGAAAAGATCAACAGGTTTGATTGTTCAAATTGTCACTTACATATTGGCCATTTTGTTTTGATTTATTAATGGAAGGATGGCTAACATATTGGTACCTACACCTTGAAACCACCATTTCCTTCTAAACTAACACTTCAACCCTTGTTTATTTCTTTTAGTTATTTTTAGAGATTGTGGTGACCTAACCTACATATGATTGTTACTATCCCTTTTAGATATGTGAAGCAATGTCATTGTTCCTTGGTCTAAGCATGCATATGATTGTTAAAGATTTTTTAATTTTTCTAGTTCAATTATTCTTAATTATTTAATTAGATACTGTTATAGGCTAAAGAATGATAACAAAATATTGAATTCTTCAATTTTGTATATTTTGTCAATAACCCTCTGTTGCAACAATGCGCATGTAATAAACTAAAAAATAATGGTACCAAATTGTATATAGTGATATGATGAAGGCTGATCAGTCATTAGGCAAAAAATGTAATAAAAATATATGAATAAACCAAAAAAATAATCTAATGCATTTGTATGAACGATTTTGAATCATCTGGTAAGGCATTCAAAGCTCCTAAGTTTCTAAGAGAATATGCCTCGAAAAATACCAACTAAAGAGAATTAATCATTAGATGCCATGAGAATGGAACTGAAACGTTAGCAGATTTCTACTTGCCGCTTTTCATGGCAATTATGAAACCGAAAATCATTCACAGTCATCAAAATTCAAGAGATGTGCCAGATTTAATGACGTACTTGCAGACTTAGTTGGTTCTTTCAATTTCAGCTTGGTAGTTGTCACTTGTCCAGTTTTTGTAGGTGGTCTGGAGATTCCTGACTGAACTCTAGGTCTGCATTCAAGACAAATAAAGTAAAAGATCTGACAGAATAGAATCAACAGCTAAAACCACACCAAATAAAATGCTAAGTGTAATAACATCACAGGTTATGCCTCTTTTATTTATCAGCTAAAGCTTTTTTTTGGTGTCATAAAATGAGAACACAAAGGAAAACTGCAGAAGCAAGAAAGAAAGATACATAAAAATGGACACTTCATTGAGTTTAGAACAGATAATGATACATGTATTCATATTAGAATTGAGTAGGCACACTAACAGCTTCACAAATTCAAAAAACAATAATTGGTGATGCAACATATATTTCAAAATGGTAAATATTTTTGTGTCGGCAGATAACAGCAACCATGCAATTGTATTAAAAAATGAACTTACATCTTCCCTTTTGACATTTGCACTGGTTTGCTAGATTCAGGAAAAACACCAAACTCAGTGGAACTGCTTACTGAACCATCAGTTTCTGTGCCCACTGAAATCACACTGTCAGATATTTCGCTTAATTTGTCTTCTAAATCCACATCTCTGAAGCCCACAAGGTAAGTATCAGCTTGCAATTTCTGATCTTTATCCCCACCATTAGCCATGCAATGGTTTTCACTAAAATGAAAACTGTTATCAGGTTCTGAAGGAGCTTTATCAGTAGATATCACTAGCCTCGCACTGGACAATTGAGGGCCTAGTCTGGTTGTTCCACCCAAGCATGGAATACCAGGAGAGGAAGAGTGAACCAACATGGCATTTCTATCATTTTTTAGCATAGGAGACTGGGTTCTAAGATCTATGACCATTTGCAGTTGTTCAATTTCTTCATCCTTCCTTGCTACTGTGTCTTTAAGAAATGCCACCTGCATGAGCAACTAAGAAAAATAAGTAGACCTACTCAAACTTTATCAAACAACTGGCAAGAAACTTTAAATGAAGACAATAGTATGCCACCGATCTAGCAGGGATTCTTTCTATTCCAGGGTGGATCGGTCATTAAAAAACAAATCATAAACTCAAAAGAACATTTTTAGAAGGAATAAACAAACTGAAGACAACGATCCATGGCTCAATTACAAATGTGCTACTTGTTTTCAGTAGTTATCCTCACACTTACAATCTTTAAGGGTATATGAAAGAAACGCAGTCTTTTAAGCAAATATCTTGTATCAAAAGTGATTAGGTGATTAAATTCAAAAAAATAAACTTCAGTGATGACCTTTAAAACAACCCAAATAGAGAATCATGGATTTCACCAAAAATAACCTTTTATATTTTTAAACTTACTCAGCAAATCACTCCGTAAATATGTATATTATCATAAAATTCAGCTTGACAAATGAAAGCTATCTGGGTCATTCTTTAACAGTGCCTCAATACTGAGAACTTTTCCATTTCAACCTATAGCAATAGCCACTTGACTAACAATTACTCTGGGGCCTCAACTTAACCCACATATGAGATAAGTTTTAGTACTAAAATAGTTTTAGTACTACGATATTTTCCATACTTTGCAGTATTCCAGAACCCCATGAGGTAACAAAAGAAATCATTTTTTAATAGAAGGGATGATAGGAGGGGGGTAACCTGTTCCAACAGATCTTTTACATCCCTGCCATCTTTGTTACTACGTGCAGCACCTAACTCGACTCCAGACACTCTTTCAGCAAACTTCAGGGTACTAATTGTCTCTGAATACGATTCAATATCTGGATTAATCTGGACAAACATGAGTGTCTTGGCCTGTCCACCTGTGATTCAAATGTACAACCAAATTATTTTAGAATCAGCAATAATTTTACCAGCTCAATGGATTGTCAATGAGAAGTACATTGTCAATGGATATCTCCAAGCAAATGTGAAAGTCGGTACCTAAAGAACTTTGAAGAACTTGAGTTAGTTTGCTATTTCTGTAAGGAACATGAGTATTTTTTTGTGCTAAAGCAAAGATCACATCTCCAAGAGCAGACAGAGATTTGTTAATATGCTGTGCTTCCTTAAGTCTGTCTCCAGTTGCTTCAGACCGTTCAACTCTTTCACTACCTGCAAGATCTATCAAATGAAGACAACCCCTTGAAGTAGATCCAGTCTTTAAATCCACACCTCGAACATGGACAGTCAGAATACTGCAGCAAAAAAGAATTGATGATAAAGCAGTGAAGGCAAAATAGTATGTAATTATCTGCATGAACTGCCATGAGAGAGGAAGACCTGTGAGATCGACTACTTCGCTCATTGAGAGCAGTTGAACCCACAGCTCTGTTTGTTTGTCCAATATGCATCAACTGCAGAACATCTGAAGTTGATTTGACAGGGTGCACACTAGCATCAGGCACCGCAAGTCCATTCGGTTGAGTACTACTCCAGACCCCAAGCGTGTTGCAAGTTAAAGAAAATATAATTGCACTTTGACTTTAGATCTTTATGGTGTTCAAAATTCAAATATAGGTGTTGGATTAAAGCAAATGATAGGTAGAAGTCATTACATAAAAACAATAATAGGCATATCATCAGCAACATATAAGATAGAAAAAGAAGCCTATAAAACTAATCAATTTTGACGAAAATTATGTTTATATCTAAGAAGAAAAGAAACAGACATGCATAAAGGATATCTCTTTTGGGGACCATCATCTACAAGAAGATCACGCACTTGTTCATTGTATATTTCAACCATCTGGACTCCCACTTCATAGAAAAAACTATTTCTCCTATTTTCAGATATCTCAAAAAGGTCATTAAGAGCTCGATAGTTCACCCCCCAATCCTCCATGGATGCTGTAATAGGTCCACTCTTGAAACAAGATTTTCAAAAAAAAAAGAAAAAACCAATTGCACACATAAGCATGTTATCCATAAAAAAAAATAACTGAAAATTAATAAATGAAAAAAACATACCATCGTGTAGGTTTTCCCAGATCCAGTTTGACCATATGCAAAAATACATACATTGTAGCCATCAAGAACTGATCGTATTAAAGGTTGAATATCCGAGAATATTTCAGCTGTCAACATATTGACAAGACAGAACTAATATATTATGCTTCATAATATGAGAAAGAAAATATATCTAATATCATCCTAATCATATAAACATAAACCAGTTCTTTAAGTGTATAAAGCATTGACAGTAGTACAATTTGAGAAAATATTCTACGACATACAAGGTCATCTAAAAGAATCACAACCTTGAGAAGCCGCTTGATCAAATACTTTGTTAAACTTGAACATCCGATGTCCATCCTTCCCTTGTTTAGAGGGATTCACAATAAGGAGTTCACCACTCTCACCAATGTAATCTATCGTTGTTGACTTTTGATTTTGACCAGGAAGGAATGGTCTTATGCGGCAATACACTCTAATATTTCCTATTAAGTATAAAAATGAACTCCAATTTAGAATATGTCTTCCGCAGGTTACATAAATAGCCATACTTTTGCTAAATAGTTACCCTTCAGTTCCTGAACCTCATTATATAATCTCTGGTTCTCTGCAAGAACTTTATGATAATTATCAGCAGCATCTGCTAATACTTTCAACTTCAGCCCTGCAGCATGAGGATACAAGCAAAAGGCTAGTACTGGAGGGAGTCATCAGAAGTAAAAGCAGCAAAAAATGCAAATATAGATCTCCAGAATCCCAGTACCCAAATTAGTCATTTCCTCTCCACATCTCTTTTGAGAATGTACTATCTCCTGCTTGATGGAGCTCGATGCTTTCCGTAAGTCCTGAGATAGTTGAAGTTTCCGGACTCACTAGGAAAATAGATATATTGAAGAAAACAAAAAAAGATCAAAAAAGCCAAACCTGCATGGATTGCAGCTGAGAATGTATGAAATTCCTGAAATTATTTTCCTTATTTTCCCAATTTTTGAATTTTAATTTTGAATTTTCCTCAAGTTCTTTTATCTTCTTCTTTGAATCTGCTAGAAGGAATTCAACTTCCTTTGTCTTCTCAACTAAGTGGGCTTTACTTTCCCTTGCCTTCTCCTCCAATTCTTGACAGCGATTTTCATACATCTTGCATGTCACCACAAGTTCCTGCTTAAGTTCTGCAATTATACTTTCCATATCCTCTTTCTCCTTCGTCAATTTAAATACTTCTTTCTCCCCAATGTTTTTCCTTTCTTCAATCTTCTGTTTCTCTGCCTAAACCAATATACACTCAATAAAATTAAGAGGTTGATTTTAGCTTAAGAAGCAATTCCAAGAAGAAACATATCAAGTAATGTTGCTTTACATTGTACCATAATTTGGCACTACAAGAATGCAACACATATTTTATGTGATGTTACCAACAATTTTGACTAGTTCCATGGTGCACCATGGTGTTCTATGCAGGTTTAATATGATGACTTACCCAGGAAGCTATTACAATGAAACACAGACAACAAGTTATGTCATGCACGAAGCAATCACAGCATCAGTGGTTTAATAACTCTACTAAAAGTAGATCTCCTTTTAACAGAAAATATTCACAATTATTAACTTCTCAAGTGGAACATCATCGTTTCATGCAAAGGTGAAACTATAAAACTAAATCAATTGCTATCTCTATGAAATTAAAACTGTGCAACAATGGCTATATATAGCAGAGGTGAATGCCTACCATAAAATCCTCAAAATGAAAGGAGGAGCATCTCCCCACAAATTTACTAACCAGTAGTGACTCAGCTAGGTTTTCTACAGAAAGATGCTGCATTGATCTTCTCAAATTTACACATGATTCTAAAGCAACTGCAAGTATTATTTGTGCTACTCCAAATGGTGAATGGTGCCATTGGAATCACATTCTAGTCTAGTGCAATATTTTTATAACATTTATTAACCTTGTACAAGCTTCCCAAACAGCCACTGCCTTTGAGCATAAGCTAAAATGAAGTGGGAAGAGTTAAATAGCTTCTTGAGCCAATAGGATTTCTTGTAAGACACTTGTCAAAGAGCAAGCCCCACTCTTGGCAGCATCATGACTATAAGGCACATTGTTGTCAGTATCAAACCATGCCTGCAGGGAAGGTTTCTACTTAAAGCAGGTGCACATTTCTCTCCTTTTAGCTAAGGATCCAGCTTGCTAAAATAGTCATAAGACACGGAGTGAGTCCAATAACAATGAGCAACACGGGAAGATATCATTTACTAGAAAACCCACTAATATTAGCAACAATTACTTTGATAAAGGCTTCAAAATCAGCATCTTCTCAAATCTTCTCATGGAACTTACCCTTAATGGCAACCAGCCCAACATCCTAAAGGTTGAGCCCTTTTTTGCATGCCCAATAATACTTCAACATTGCTTAATTAACTGCTTGAACAGCTGTGTAGGTATTTATTAGTCCAGCGAAGCACTTGTAACAGACCATACAGCTCAACACTGCTTGGCATATTGCCTTTTTAACCCTAAGAATACAAGGAGGTATCAGTAAATATACCTTACATCTTTGCCCAATATTGGTTTGACAAGTTGGAAACCAGTATCGAACCCCTATTAAAGACCATGGCTGACATTAGCACTATCCATGATGAGTAAAAGAAAAAATTATTATCTTGCATGACCAACATAACAACCTTCAGGATTGACATTAAAGTGCATCAAAAGACTTAAGATTCCATGCTTTTCTCTACAGATAATGCATGGTTTCATGTCTTAAAAGGATTTTTATCACATCTATCCTACATGAGGGGGCAGAGTTGGGTAGACAGTTTTTAACGTGCCTATACAACCACATGAAAAATATTTGAAGCATGCCCATAAAGAATTAAATTATCCAATGCATATCATATATGCAACTTATTCATACTTATCATCAATGTGAACTTTCAATAAATGGATTGCACTTATCTCTAGGTGAATGATAAAGTTAGAAACCTGGACCAGAATAACTGAAACATCCTAGCTATGGCAAATTGTTTGCCATTGTTGACAGTATAAAGGCTTTACACAGCTCACATTTCAAAATAGTTATTTCAAATAGATAGCAAATGGGTCATTTTTATAAATATACCGGAACAACTGGACTCTAACAAGTTTAAAAATGTAATCAAGCCTAAAAGGTTATCCAAGCAAATATAATCATATTCGAAGGATACGGAAGAGAACTTCATGTTTAAGGTGGGTACATAGGACCAACTTGGAACAGGGTACACTTGCAGTTTTAAATCGTAGAAACAAGTTAAAATTAACCATCCTAATCATCACAAAAAATCTAACAATTAAATTGGTGCAAATTCTCACTGAACTGTTCATTCTTAAAGGGGCATCACATGTCTAAGCTACTGGAGTTCGATCAGTTGAATTGTCATCATGTTAAGCCAGCAAGGAAGTGATTTTGGAACAGACAGGAAAGAAACCAATAATTAGCTCATGCAATTCAATCTTTTGGCGCATGAAAACACACTGTACATGTTAATATTTTAGAAGCAAGAACTCCCTGGTCCTTTAGTTGTGAAAATCTCATCCTTACAGAGCAAAGGGTAGAAACAATCTAAGACTCACTGGTCCTGGCCACTGAGAACTTGAATCTTATAGGATTTGACCACTAACTTGTGTCATCGATATGGAAGTAAAAGAATTTATGTTTACTTTCCAATTCCACAATCTATCTTTAGCCACTCAACAGCAGAAAAGCATAGAGGACACACTAAAAATCATAGATAATAGGTTTTGCTTCATCCCTCACATCTATTTATTCAGTCTAGGTACATAGTTTCTAGAACTCACAGCAGTTAGCAGAAGCAATTCACAATTCAATAGGTTTTGCTTCATCCCTCACATCTATTTATTCAGTCTAGGTACATAGTTTCTAGAACTCACAGCAGTTAGCAGAAGCAATTCACAATTTTTAGTATGTAGCACAAAATGATTTACTGTATTATCACCATGTGACAGCAAAAATACTTCTGTGCAACCCAAAGCAGCAGCAACTCTTTTAGCACAAAAGAGAACATCCCCACCCTTGCCCCAAAAAAGAAAACATATACGGACAGAGACAGAGAGAAATACAAATGGTGCAGCACAACTGCACAAGATACAATAAAACAGATTTTAGCTCTACCAGATATCTTCTGATGATATAGTAGAGTTTATTGGTGCGTGATGCTTCTTTAAGAAGTCAAAATTTGCTGTGACAATTGATCCAATTTTGTACATTTTTGTAAATATAATGCATCGATCATTAAGAGAGAGATGATCATCTCACCATCAACTACAGCAGAGAGATAAGCACACAAGTACTCATATGAAGTACAAAAACATAAAACAGAAGCTGTCGAAACTAGAGAAGGACATATGAAGATGCTAGAAAGAACCGCTAGAAAGAAGACAATGAAACAGATCCAGGAAAATATCCTTTTTTTAATGCTTGGTATGCTCAAAGCTGAATATTCACGATCACATATGTATATAGAATCTTAAACAATGCCATGAATCAAGGTTAGTTGAGAAGGTTTGACATGTAGGCTCATGAAAAGATCAAACATGAGGTTCATTAACCACAAATGTAGGATAAATCACATAGTTATTTGAAAGCCTAGCATACATATTTATGCTTACTGCTTGATTTAAAGTCATAGGGTAACTGCTGCCAAATAAACTCAAAAAGCATCACCCTCATCAACCATTTTATATCTTTCATAGACATGTCAATTTGGATAAAGCATCAACGAAGTCTATGTTTTAACATTTCCTTCCATCCTTATGAAAGCAATGCATCTATACCTATATACATACAAATATCAAAGTGAAAATAGTCACAATGTGTGAAAGAGTTTAAATGTTGTTTTGAAAAGATAATCTTTCTATCATTTGTTGAAGATACAATGATAGTTTGAGGGCAGATTAAGAATGTCAATGTATGAAGGCAAAAGATTCTGAATGCTTTTGAACAGCATCAAACAAGCAAGAAGACAGATATGAGTTCTAATACAATAGCATACAATTTCAACACAACTGGCAGAAAAAAACACTATACCTTTGTCAGCTGGAGCTGGTGCATGACTATCTGCAACAATAACCACAGAGCCAAGTTGTCAAATAGCACAACACTTGAGTATTGGAATATGATAACATGATGGGAAGTAATCAATAAGTACCTTGTTTTCTTCATGTGTCCCTTTTGCTAATTCTTCTAGCACCCTGATCCTTGATAGATATTTCTCTTCCCGGACCTTAATGAGATTATTTTGCTGCAGATAACCAACCATTAGAGAACTATAAAAGAGAACTGTTGAATGTCATGTGTCTCTTACATTTCTTATATGCTCAGCTTGAGTTGAAATACGGCGTTCAATCTCTTGCACAACTCTCTTTAATAAACATGCTACACGCTAAGGATGGAAGAAAAGAGAAGTGATTAAAACATCAAATCAGGAAAGTCAAACGACAGACATGCAAGTAGAAGCACATGGGCCTTTAGGGTAAACCAATTATTTGCTCTTCCTGCAACATACATGAGGTATCTCCCCATTCCTCCTCTCAATACTTTCATCAAGGATCCCATTAGTAATGCTTAAAAGTGATCGAGTTGGAGCATTCTGCATCCAAGGATGTGAGAAGAAAATTACGTGATATGCTAGTAGTCAGTAATTCCACAAAGAGAATCAAACAGTATTCATGATTAGTATATCTGAAAAAGCTTACATCTAAACAGTTCGATTTCAACATTTCTGAAATTTTAGCAGCTGAAAGATCAGAATAACGCCCCTGTCTCAATTGGAAAACTTCATGAAAGTTATGTCCAACATGATGTAGCAGAGCAGCTGATGACTCTACAAAATTATTCAGAGACTGTCAACATATGTTTATTACTTTCATTATTATCTGAAAAAGAAGGAATAAAACAATGTCTAGGTAACTATTTTACAGACAAAGGATTTACCAATCAAGAAATGGCACAACCCATCATCCTTCAATTTTATAAAAAAACTACTGAAAAACATTATCATACTGTGTAATGTGTATATGGGTGCTCCCATGTGATGACCTTATATGGCTTCAATGACAGTTTAGTAGCATAAATAAGTTGCTAATTGACAATTGCTAATGCTAAAGGAAGAAGAGAAATAAATAGAGGAGAGACAGAAACCGGAGAGAATTGTTGCACAAATGTAGTGTGCCAAGTACTTGAGCTTCCAGCATTAGAGACTATAAAGCAACTCAAAATTCCAGAAAAATTCAAAATCCATGATCAACAGTAACAATTGTAAAATGAAATCTCAAGGATTTCAGAAGGCTAGGTGGGTCATCTATCAGAAACAAACATACATAGGAGCTCTTTAGCACAAGTGGTGACTGCTAAATGTATTCCACCACCTGGGTTTCACAATGCTATCCTTGTGCGGAGTAGAATGAGCACGTGCACCAACTCACAATAGATCTAGAAATCCAAACTCCTTGGGCAAAAGCTGAAATGGATGCTAGACGATTTTCGTAGGGTATTTTTTATCCACTACAATCTTTATATTTCCTTTCCAACTTCAACAGGTAGTCAGACCTCTTGGCATCATGAAGTCCAATCGAATGATAAGTTTTAATGGCCTTTAAACAACAAGAAGAATTTAATAACGATTTGGGTAAGTTACCATTAACATAACAAACCTTCTGGAAGTTTCCACCTCTTTCTTAGCTGGATTGCAGATTTGTCCAAGTCAGGGTGGCCATCTTCCATGCTGTCAAAGTTCAAATGATCTCTGATGGACAGAAGACACTCCACAACCGCAGAAATAGATCCCTGAAACAATAGGATGCATAGTAGCAACAAAATATGTACCAGAGTATCATGACCACATCAGATTAAGTCAACAGGAACATAAAATTTCACCCTCATCATGCACGGTTTTCATGAGGGGACATGCTACGAGTTCAAGTCCTGTTTTTTTCGAATCTGACGGAGAAGTGCACTATTACCTGCTCTAGATCCACAATTCTGAAACTAGGCAAACACAGTTCATCCACAACCGAAATGAACTTCTTAATAGTAATCAACCTCTTCTCGGAAGGATCATAAGTACCCCGTGGACTCTGCAGTATGAGTTCAAATCAAAAATGGAGAACAAGCAATCATCATAAGGCACAAATATCTTTGTCAGATCATCATGCATTAGAAGAGTTGCCATTTGCCAAAGATTCATACCTCCGAAAAAAAAGGATTGATCCTGCCCAAAATACGACAAAGGACAGTCCCATCCAACAGCCTAGCTCTCAGTTCCTCATCCGAGGCATCTTCAGGCGTATTAAAATCCAGGAACAGACTGTTCAACCACCGAATTACATCCGATTGCTTCTTCCCTGAGCACGTAAAGAAACAGACTTTTTTCATTGTTTACTACCTACACAGAATTTGTTTGGCCGATCACTAAAAAATTAAGAATTTACCTGCATCCCCTTGGGCATCTGCGGTTCCCATGCTGTCTTTTGTCCTGTAATTCACTTTAAGGCTCATCAGACCAACTCGAGCGCGAGGCTTTTCATTTCACACCTTCGCATTCCACCTCAGTGCAACAACACGCCCGTGAATCCCTCCAAGAAAACAAACCAAGACCTCAAGAAACTCAAAAAAGATGTCACCCTTGGAGTAATGCTGCACTCCTGAGTCGAGATCTCATCAGGTAACGTCCTTTCCTTGTGGAAGAACGCGTACCCGACCTAATCGGAAACTAGGGCACCGAGAAGAAACGAATCTCAGTCGGATCGGAAAAAGAAACAAAGCAAGATCCGAGAACACCGACAAAACTGGACGGGAGGCGGAACCGCAGCAGATTTAGCGCTCGGGATCAGCTCGGAGCAGAGAGATTTGGTTTTCCGGGGAACGCCAGCCAGGTGGAAATTGTTGGGGGGGGGGGTTTCCTTGCTTGTTGAGCTGGGTTTGGAGTGGAGAAATCTCGTTATAATTTATTACCGCTTTCCTCTCTCTCTCTCTCTCTCTCGATCTGCCTTCTTTGTTTTATTTCGTCCTTGACGTGCTCTCGGAGCTCGCTAGCTCTGCTTTCCCTTCTCCGTCGCTTTCCCCTTTGGCTGCTTGACGGCGTTAGGTATCCCCACGGCGGGCCGTTTCACGTCGGAAGGAAGAAACGGGGGATGCAACGGCACTTCCCGCACCCAGTGAAAACGAATGACGTCTCCTCAGGGGGACCCACATCGGTCCCGCTTCCATCTCTCCCGTTCTTTAACTTAGCGTTCGCGGGTACATTGGATAAGGGTAAGGAAAGTTATTTCTTTTTCGATTGGATTTCCATTTGAATGTTAAATGTAAGGCTTTAGGTTCACTTTCAACTACGAAAATGCCACTACGTTTACCCGACGCATAACTTAACCAACGCCGACCGTGCGTGCGTTGTGACGTCAAGCACCCCGCAGCGCTACCACGGTCGAGAGGCAGGTAAGACGGGGGGGTGGTCGACGAATGGGTCAGCAAGGATGACGCTGAAGCAAAGGAAGGGGACGGAGACGGGCAAACGGGGTTTGACGGCGGTCGTCATTTGCGGGGGATTCGTATTATTTAATCTCGATGACCTTCCCGCCTTGCGGAGAGATTTGGTGCGTGGGACGGGGGGTTCTGCCGCGTCAGCCGCATGTTTGTCACGGGGCAGGGACCCGACCGAATAAATCAGCTGCTGAAACGTTTCCGGGGTGACGCGCGCTTCCCCGCTGTCAGAAGCTTCGTACACCCGCTGGTGGGACCGGACACAAATGGGGCAGCTCCCAGCGTCAGCTTTGTTCCTTCCGAGAGACTCTTCCTCTCTCTCTCTCTGATGATGATGATGATGATGATGATGATCTAATGTTTGCATCACCTACCTAACTGCCTGCCCGATGGTGCCTTCTACAGATGGGTGTACCACAAGGGGCCCATGTTGCCGTCAAACACAAGGCACGTACGTACGCCCGCGGGTACACTCGTGTACCGACCATTTCGATGTACGTAATCGAGTCACACTATATGATGGGTCGCCACATTGCTACATCAAACTAATGTACTCGACACCCTTAGAAAGGCACGGTAATGCAATATCGACCGCATCTCTAATGTTGATCCGAATTTTCTAGTGAATGAAGATAAGGTAATACGACCATAAGAATGGTGCCACAATTAGGCAGTGCCATGAATGAGTCGATCGACGAGGACAAATAGTAAGTGGAATAACAACTTTCGTTTCCAGTGGAAAGTGTTGCCTATAGATTGAAACCGTTGCAATAAAATAAAGGAAACAGCTACAAAGCAATTAATAATACCTCTCTTTTGCCATTGACCTCAATGGAGAAGACAAAAGGGAAAGGGAAAGCAAATTTTTTACCTGCCTGCAAGACAAAGATGATTACTGCACGGTTCACTACTGCAGCATCGCATTCTCAACGTTCTTGATGCACAACTCACCCAAGGGAATCCTGAGCACCCAAACTGCACGCGTGGTGTATCCTGAAGAACAGCTAGCTATATTAAACACATCATGCTTCTGTCAAATGCTTATATGGGTCACAGATGAATGCAAGTCCAGGCGAAGTTTAATGAATTCGTTATGAAATTTTCCAAACAAATGAACATTAGAAGCGATATGGCACCAGACAATAAAGTCAGAAATTATGGGTGGAATTCTTGGATACCAATACATGAAACTTCGTCTTCAATTAAAAAGTTCAAGAAATGTTCAGAAGTAGCAACAGACGAGTCATACTTGGCTCCCAAATCCTTCCAGCTGAACCATGAATCTGTATCCTGATTTGATTCCAAAACAGATCCTGGAAAAAAGTATCAGCATCCTTACAATCTTAACTCCCTGGGATCCCCAAGTTTACTATGTCAACTGTCATCTGTACAACAACATAGTAGAACAAAAAATGCTTTTAGGAAGATTAACCAAAAAAAAAAACCAAACTCGTGCATCTCTGCAAACAACTTTAGGCGCCCGCTTATCAGATTTTCACAGCTGTAGAGATGAAGCCCTCGAATTCTTTGATGGATGATGAAGCAACTTATGCTACATTGAAAAGAGCAAAACCCCACCAAGTTGTTGGCTACACGGAGAAAGATGATTGATAATGCAGAGTCAAGAACAGGTCCCCAAGAGTAAAGAAAAGAGAGCATTTGAGTTGCACAAACAAATATCTAAGTCACATGACATGTTAGAAAATCATATAAAGGATTCTCATCATCCTTGACTGAGAAGACTATATAGTCCAAACATTCAGAAATTGCAGCCTCTAAAAACTTTTGTATAAGAGCAAAGAAGAAAAGATACTTTTTTTGTGCTGTTTCTTCTACAGTATATTTTGTGATGAATTAAGTGTAGACATATCCCAATAGCCTGCAATAATAGAAAACCATTGAATAGCTAACTGATGAACATCTCCAGAAGAGGGGAGGAAAAAACTGGTGGTAGCCTACAACAACATGACCATAGTGATTAACTTCTAGTTATACCCCATCCTACTTTAAAAGCATTCAAACAGACAGTCTAATAACTCGTAGTAATCAGTCTAATCAGAAGAATCTAGGAGCCTTGCATGACCCCAAGTATAGACAACTTAGTTCAGGAAATATCAATTTGTCAATTAACTCTTAGATGTGCAGCTTTCGCTCACATTCCAAAAACGAAGTGAAATCAGACCTTCTATATCTGGGCACAATTGCTGCATTTGAGGGCAGACTTGGTACAATAGTGAGGTTGCTCTTTGCAATCTTGTAGACCACGGTCCGTTTCATGAAAATTGTCTCTCTAAAGAAAACTGTGCATGCATTGAGTACATCCTCAACAATTGCTGCATTTTAGTGCGTGTTTGAGAATTGAGACATTACTTAAAACTATATTCTTGAAGGCAATACAAAAAAAAATACAGATTTACCATGATATCCAACTTACACCTTTTTTTTTTTTCCAGTCCTTCACCTCATAGTGTACCTACAAAACAAAAAGATTTAAAGCTTGGATGATGGTTTTCTTAGTATCTATACCTCCAGGATAAAGATAAACTATAAACTTCTACCCTTCCTTGTCCTTAATTCATTTGCTCCATGAATGGCTTTTACAAAGGTTCCTAGAGAGCTCTAGCAAGAGCATTTTCACCCATACAGATGTTTAGGAATAGAACCTTTCTTTTTCAATTTTGTCTTGTACCAATGTTACTTTCAACCAGTTTCATCATTTTGAGATACCAATGGTGCTGCCATAAATAAGCACAAATACCTTGTGATGGCTACTCTAACCCTTTCTGGGACCATTAAAAAACTGAAATTGTGACCAGTTGGCATGTTGCATCAAGTTCAGATCAGTCGCATGCTTCCTTGCCGGTATAGTGTACCAGACAACCATATCTTAATTCTGAAAATAAAGTAGAACTACTTGTCTTATCCTGTCAACTACACCTCAATTGTTTGACCAAACATATATACAGAGGACAATTTTGTGCAACAAGAACTGCTGACCCATTCGGGTCAAGTTGGGCAGGGTCAGCCACCCCTACATGTCCTAAGTACCTCATCTTAGTCAAATCTGACTTGATTTTCTGACAACTCTTGATTCAGGTTCTATGCCATGAGGAAAATCATGTGGTGTTCAAAGAAAAAAGTGGAGAACAAGCTCTTCTATCAAAAAAGGGAACACTTTAGGCATAAAGCTACAATACTGCTTAAGTAAATGAATTCCATCCAACTGAGACTGCATAAGACAGGATTAGCATTTAGATGCCACATATCACTTATCTTCCAACTTAACTATCTACTCACATATAATTCCAACATAAAAATTACAAGAACAAAAATTAGAAGTCCTATTTTCTGGAATCCACCTTGTTCAAAACAAACCATAAATGCAGGAAAAAGAAAAGCATGAGTAGTGGTGAATATTCAATCAATTCATTACAGAGGACAAAGAGACATTACGCTAGTACACGGGGAACTCAAAATAATAATCAGAAAAAGATTTCAATGACAAAGTTATACAATTATATATGCTGTCTTTTCAGTTGCCAACTTAAGTATTCGGCTAAGAGCAAAAGAAATACAACCAAACGAATGTCATAATAACAAGCATACAAAAATATGCAAAAAATCAGCAATTAAATTTTGACAAGACAAAAGGTAACATGTAGGAATAATTTAACAAGTTAGAAAATCATATCATTCAAAACAGCCTTGCTGTATGCTTCTAAATCTTCAACAGCTGACCCTAGTTTTTCATTTACGAGAATGTCCAAATATGTTGGGAACAATACTCTCCTAATGGTATCCAGAAAAACAATGGTAACATGGTACCAATGCATGCTTCAAGTGAATATATAAATATCAGGATAAGCAATAACTGTTTCACAGAAAATTAACTCTGGAACTCCTGCATAAGTTAACCACAAAAACCAATATTCATAACCTCAAAAGACCTGCAGCTTGTACATGATGATTTTGAATACTGATGAACTAATTTACAATGCGCTCAGCAATGAAGACTGAAGATACTAATCACACCAAATGAAAGAACAAATTGCTTTGGCCAAGGATATCACACAGCTAGACCTTAGGAGTTCGAAAAGAAGTTGTAATCTAGAAACAGAAAAACGGAAAGCAGATGCTGCAGCCTGCAACTCCTCCAAGTTACATCTAATCACTTGAAACTATATCCGACATTAAAATTTGTCCCACTGAATGGAAAACTTGTGAATTGACTCCAACATGTGATGCTCATTTGTAATCATATGAGATAGACAAGCAACAGTTGATAAACCATCACTCACTCATATTAGGGCACCAAAGAACTTGTACAGAAAAAGAAGCTATCATAAGAACATGAAAACCATGAAATTTCCAGATAAGCATGTCAGGATTTTCAAAATTGAACTACAGTACATGTCAGTTGATCTTTGATTAACGACTTTAGAGAAAAACCAAATTTTATGATGTCTTTGATAACACTTCTAAGAACAGTTTATGTTGACATGAGAGTCTCTTATTTCATACCCAATTCAAAAATATATATAGCCAACCAAAAATAATAAACACTAAGAAAGCAAACCAAAAGAAGCACAAAATCTTATAGTAAATGGTCACAATTAGTAGATGGTTAACTTTCTAGTAAAGTTAAAAGTACTCACCAAGAGAACATTTATCAAATATTCAAGCTCAAAATAACTAATGCCCACCATCAAATCTATTTTAATAGCTCAGCGAGGGCAACTTCACAATGTAAGACTGATGTGGCACCAATGTGTTAGCTGTCACCAATACCAGTGATAAAAGGTGCCTTAGCGTATGCCTAACAGCATCATAGCCTCAGGAAAACAATGTGATATATCTGTTCTCTGAGCAAAGTCCTGAGTATTCCAACAGAAGATAGAC
This sequence comes from Ensete glaucum, assembly GCA_021527575.1. NCBI lineage: Eukaryota > Viridiplantae > Streptophyta > Magnoliopsida > Zingiberales > Musaceae > Ensete > Ensete glaucum. The sequence goes on from CM038554.1 coordinate 34,220,864, forward strand.
AACTTCATGAAACTGTGCGACCATAACAAACAGATGCAATATAAAGATTTTTGGCCCACTTGTCCTGAAAGCAAGTTATACAAACATTAATTAGCAAAAAAAATTAGTGGAACCGAACTTTAGACACAAAAAATGGCACCCACCTTCACATGCTGACTAGGAAAAGCAGATGTTCTAAGTGTCTCTTGTGTTTCATCTACTGGTTTCCTTCTAGGCACACTAAGTACAAAGGCAGCTTGGTCCCATGTTGCAGCAGTTGCAGTTATACGGTAACCATTATCCCATCTTCGATGAATGCCTTCGCTAGGGTAAAGGAAGTCAAGTTCAACAACCTAAATATGGAGAACAATACATTAAGTTGAATGCCTTTTGTATCCAAAATTATGCGATTGGAGTATGTAATAATTACTTGATACAATTCATCAGCTATGACAAAAGGTAAATGAAAATGACTCTATAGGAAAGTTCTCCTTTTCCTATTATGTGGATCTCACTCCCCCTTCTATTTACAAGTAAAAGGTAAATGAAAATGACCTGATCTGAGAAGCCTGTGTTACGAGACATGACAACAGCCCATCTATTTCCAGCTGTTGCCATTGCAGTGACATAAAAACCTTCCCGCCATTTTTTGTTTATCCACTTGAAAGGAAATGATTCGCTAACTTTGTAAGATTGTTGTGAATATGGTGTACCTGCAATTTAATCAACATAGACAGATCACCAGTTTAAATAAGTTTGAATTCCAAAGTGAACATAATACACACTAAGAAGGTTACCTTTGGACATTATGACCAAGGAGCTACCATTGTTTGCACCTGCTAGTGCAGAAATATAATAATTTTTCTCCCATTGTTCCATTATCCATTCCTTTCAAAAAAAAAAACAAGTACAAAGGTATCAGTATTCTATAGATTATTGACTTCAATGTCTACATCAAATATTGAAGGATTGTGCTTAGAAAAGATGCAGAGTGATCAGCACATAGGTACTCACTTTATGGAGAAAATTTGTAGATAGTTCATAAACCTGAGCGGTAAACCCAGTGCCTGCATCCATAATCAGGGCCCAAAGATTTGAACAAGATGCTACACAACTGATGAATAAACCATCTTCATTTCCTTTCTCAATATGTTGTGCAAGTCTCACATCAGCAACATTGTAGTGGTACCTACAACATCTTACATAGATAAGCAATTCCTCCTATCTGATAATGTTATCAAAGAAATATGTATTTTAGAGAACAAGAACCTTTGCTTCATGGGTCTTCGTGCATTATAAACACTGATCCACTGTGTAGCAGGCATTCCAATCCGAATCTTCTTTTTTGGTTGCTCATCATCCTCTTCATCCATCATTAGACGGCCTCTCTTTTGACCCACCTGATATATAAGCTTTACAACATGCAAACACTTTTAGATTAATATTATAATTTGGAAGAATAACTACATTTATCAAAGAAAAACAGAAGGCATACCTTTTGAGCTCCATCAGTGTTGATTGGCCTAATATCTGGATTGGGACCTACTATACCATCAAAAAGAGAGATGCACTTGGCATAGTTAGGTTCTTCATCAAATTTCAAATTCACCACATACTCAACAAATTGTTTGAACGGTTGCGGGCAAAAGCAACAAAGAGCCTCTGAAGATGTAGCCATCTTCTTCTTGCAGACGAGGAAACCTTTGTTTTCTCCCTACCAGTAAAACAAAAACAAGGTATGAGACAAGAAAATGAAAGTCTAAGTGACTTCTTCAACCAACAAGGCACAGAGTCAATTAGAACTCCAAGTGACTATATACCTGATACCCTTGCCAAGGTAGACGACCGCGGAGTAGAAAGACTAGAGTATAAGCAAGGGATTCTAGATCATCTCTCCGGCTTGCCGTCCTCCCAAGGTGAGCATGAACACTAGCATAGCGCACTGTCCCCCTGCCGTAAACAACCAAAACATAATAACTTTCCCTGGAGAAAAATCAATTATATAATGTGCCATACAAGAGCCTTCTTTATTAGTTTTGCTGATAAGTAATCAGCAATGTACCTGAAAACATCTGGCCGCTGATCATATTCAATATGCAGACTTGTCGAACTGTCTTTCCACTTAGTTGCTGTCAGATAACAAGCTAAGAATTTAATTAGATGTACTATGTGATAAAATTTACTGAAACACAATGAGAATAATCCATTCACGAGCCAAATGCATGTCTTCAAATTACCTAACCCAAGATCAACAAGAAAGAGTTTCTTCTCTTCAGAAGTTCCAGGAGGCCCAAGCAAGAAATTCTCAGGTTTCACATCCCCATGCACATAACTGATGTCAACAATAGCAAATAATTGTCAAAAGACGACATAGAGTGGGATTGCACAATGGTCATAGCAACTATACGATTAGTGATTTTCCAACACATAAATAGACTAACTAAATTGGTAAGCAACCAATACATTTCTACCGACCCTTTTGAATGCATCTTCTCCAATATGGAGAGTGCTTCAATCGCAATACATGCAACCATTTCCACGGACATTCTGCATAAATCAGGAGATATAAGTTATCATGTTATGAATTTTCAGAATATTATCCTACCAAGCAAAATTCAATTCAGAACTTACGTATGTGAGTTGTTATTCCAGACATCCCATAGACTCGGTCCCAGCATATCCATAATCTGCAAATTTTATGTCATGTAATTATGCCAACATCTCAAACTACTAGAACAACTTGAAGTAAGGATAGCCACAAAAACTCTCATGTACCATAACATAATAGTCGCCTTGGCGACCCTTGTAATGGACTCGTGGCACACCATGTATACCACCAAGAGTGCTACAAAAATAAAAGATAATATTGGTCAGAGAGTTAAAAAATGTGATTTCCTCTAGAAAAGTTCATCACTGAAACTTACTTGTAAACCTGCCATTCATAAGGTGGACCATAATTGCATCCCTTACTGCTCCTATGTTCAAACTTTAATGCTACCTGTCATTAAGTCATTGCATTTTATGTTAAGAATACTTAATAAAGATCATTAATTGTATTGTACAAAAATTCCACACCTCTACAGCATTAGAACCAGTAGTCCTATCATTTGCATTGGTAGGTGAAATACGGCGACCAACATAAACTTGGCCAAATCCTCCTTTGCCTAGCTTCCTTCCAACTTTGTATACTGGTGAATTGCTGACTTGAACCTGTAGGAAAGATAAGTGAAATCTATATAAATATACAAACTGTTGGAGTAAACTGTAGCAGAGACAAGAAATGATGCAAAATAGCTCTGTTACTACAATAAAAAGGTAATTTATTCATAAAAAAATATTGTCTCATGCGACATTGCAGACTTCATATGAAATGCTACTGGTAATTTACTCTAAATTGTAAAACCAAAAGTACCATTAGATGACATATATTGCACTTACGATAAAAATAAGAGAAGGTAGCGCAGTACGTACTCCCATCATTGTGGGTCTGATGATAACTAACACTACAAATTAGGATAACAATGTAACTAAGAAAGATTTCATGATACAGCTGTCGATTGGAATTAAATATAAGTTGCGTCTATTTCACTAATATAACTACTACAAATCAGTTTTCGCCCATCAAACACAAGAACGTATTTTCTATACAATGTGAAAAGTGTCTATTGCTTCCTCTTTTTTTTTTTCTTTTTTTTTTTTGCTTTTGTAAATGTTCTTCTAGCACAGTGGCAGCAAGAAAATTTAAAATTGCATTAAACCTGAGAAACTCATTTTTCATTCAATTTGTCAATGAACTAGCATGTTTTTTTTCCCCCTCAGACATCTCAGAAATATCGAAAGAAACCCATCTGTTAAAACATGAGTTCTCCAAGATCAGCCAGAATCAGAAAATGCAATCAACAAGAATTCAGCAACTCATAACTGCATCAAGGTGCAGGGTCTTTCTTATTACTCATATTAAGATTATTTCTTTTCTTTTCTTTTTCTTTTTTTTGTGGAATGCTACCTAACACTTGCCTAACACATCTGAAGACTGAATTTCTTGGCCACAAACTATTGAATACACATCACAGCAATGAAAAATGAGTTCCTCAAAAGAAAGGAAAACAAAATGGCACATGCTCTTTATCCCTAGGTGGATTCATTTAACCCTTGAAAGCAGAGGTAGTTCCTGACAAGAAAGAAGAGAAACAGAATATAAATAATTAACTTAAGATTAACCTCAGGAGAGAAGATCTTAAACAATTTTCTGATTTATTTACAAAATAAATTTACATAACAAAAAGTGCTGATCAACTTCTTATCAAATATATACCACAGACATGTTAGCCTAAAGACCAGTAACTGCGGTTTTCTGCAAGTTTAGTTCAGAATATCACAATATGAGTTACAGGATATAGTGAAATGGCATATATATAAGCATATAACCCGAATCATGCAATCTGTAAGCAATTAAATCCATTGCAATTTTTCATCCGCATGTTAAGCTAAATTCAACATGGAATATGATAAATGACAAGTCTCACTACTGACAATTAGATGATATGACATGCATGGAGTTCAATAATTTATACATTTACCAATATCATAGTCATGAGTTATATGACAAGTTGATACTGATTAGCAAATAGTCAGGGCTTCACAGCATAACAATTAACTATCCAAGGTATCTTACTTCACAAAACAGTATTTTGCTTTTACTAATTTTCTCCAACCCTACACATATAACCACAGTGTTAGTTTCTTCCTAAATAATCCCAGACTAATTTTGTACAATGTCCCATTATACCTAGCTTTTTGCACAAACGAAAAATCTAGAAATGGTATGCTTGTACCGTCATTAACAGAGAAGATATCTGTCCCATGCAAGTATTTCCAACTTTTTTTCAGAACCTAACAGGGCAATTTCAAATCTCAGGAGTGCCAATCAAGAGGGTGGTTGCATGCATAAATAAAACCATCCGATGCACAGATAAATTACAAATATCCGTTGAAAAAAATCTATGATCAGCGCTCAGTGAACACAAAAGGCTTTCTAATCTAGTCTGCTTAGTACCAAATCTAAAGAAATTAACACAATGGATGTTTCACAAAATTATCAGTAAACTTGATCAGATTAGTTGATCTCTTTCAACATAAACTGAATGAAAATCAACAAAAGAAAGACAAAAATCTCATCTGCCTAGTACCAAATCTAAAGAAGCTAAAGCAGTGGAGATTGTTTTTCATAAAATTATCGATGAAATTAAACAGATTAGTTGTTTTCTTTCCACATAAACTGATTGAAAAGCAAGAAAAGAAAACCAAAATCTCATCTGCTTAGTGCCAAATCTAAAGAAGCGAAAGCAATGAAGATTGTTTTTTTATAAAACTACGGGCAAACTTGATCAAAACAGATGCACTCTTTCAATATAAACTGTTTCAAAAGTAAGAAAAGAAACCAAGACCACATAACTTGAATGTCACCAGACTAATCGACAGAAAACCAGAAAAACCTCATAACCACGGCGCAAAATAAGCAAATGTCTCACCTTTTCTGGGAGAGGGGCCGTGCTCGTCTCGCCCTCCCCACCAGGGAGCTTATCTGGGCTCCTCGCCGCACTATCGCAGTCATTCATCTTCTTCTCCCTGACCTCTTCCAGTTTCTCCTCCCCACCCAACCCTCCAACGTCGCCGCGGCCCTCTACTAAACCAATCTCCGCCCTCCGCTCGGGGGACCTCGTCGCCGGCGGGTTCTGGTCCACCGGCTGCTGATTCCTCGCCGCCCGCCTCCTCCTCGTGCTCGACCGCTCAGCCTGGACCACCGGATTGGCCTGCGCCCGGCCTCTGCGCACTCCGCTACGCAGCTCCGGCATCTTTCATCGACCCGACCCCATGCCTCGAAACCCTTGGACCAATTCAACCGCAGCTTGAAGAGGAAGAAGAGTACGAGCGCTAACAGCCTGAAGCGACGACGAAGGGAGCGCCCTATCGCGCTCGGAGTCTGCGTTGGATCGATGATTTGAGGAAAAAGATATGGGATCGGGAGTCGTGTTTGAGTAGGGTTTCGAGGCAGGGAGCAGTGAAAACACTCCGAGCGCACAGGTGGTCGGTATTTTTGCAGATATTGGATGATGTGTTTGCAGCTGAGATGAAATGGAAGTTTCCCAATAGCAACATCAAAATTACGCAACTTAATATTTCTTTTATATTTATTATTATTTAAATTTAAATTTTGATATTAACTTTTTTTACATAACATATTATAGGTTTTATGAATTATTATTCCTTTTATTTCTTTCATATGTATCCAATTAAATTTGTCATTCCTTTTATTTCTTTTATTAAAATTATCATTCCTAGTTGTAAAAATACCCACCACCTCTATGCCCAAGTGATTATGCGAGTAGTTGGCACTTGTGAGACTGACGTCGATGAAGACATCGTCTATGTAGTCCTTACCCGTGCACAATTGTTGTTGCTTAGGTGTGGCCTACTACTCATGCACAGTTATTGTCACCTAGGTACGACTTGTTGCTCACGTATAGTGTGCTCGCGTGCGATCATTGTTATGTAGCAACGATATTACGACACCTACTGTAAGCAATGATGCTATTATAATCATCGTACCCAACGATGCTACACAATCGCTATTGATAATGAAACATACAATCAATAAAGATTGTCACCCTCAATAACTCCGACATCAAACAACAAATCCATCAATCATACAAAAAAATCGTATATCGCCTGCAAGCAAATAATATGATAGATTGAATAAGAAAATAGATCAATCATTTATGCATCATAAATAAAAATCAATTAACAAAGCAAAATATGCTAACAAATAGATCCAAAAAAATTGATTTTAAAATCATAATATGCTATATGTTATATGGAATATATTTTATGCCATAAATTGGAAATCAAATAACAATTAATCTAAAAGATTCTTACAATGTGTATATTTAGAAAAATCTTCATCTAATATGTAAGCTCACCACATTCCCCTTTATTTCTATCTTTTCTCACTACATTCCCCTTTCTTTCTATCTTTTCAAACGACTAGTATGATCGATGAATCTAGAAACATAAAAACATAAAATATGAATTATAATATATTATAAACGGGTACACATGACTAAAGATAATTAAGATAAAAATATTATAGGTATCATCGGACGGAGAATAGATGATATAAGATAAATAATTAGAAGAGTTGATCAATAACTATAATTATATATCATACTTAATTAAATATAACAATATAATCTAACATTCACATATTAATCCAGTTAAATTATTTTGAAACTTGATAAACTAACGAAATATATATTCATCCTTTTTTTGTTATTAATTCATAAATCAAAGTTGAAATTCGACAATTCGATGTAACATGTCTTTCCCTTGAAGCGGTTCTCATCGATTAAAGTATTTTCTTCCCTTAAATATATTGATATAGAAGAAAACCATATCGGTCCACCGTCCATGATAACATCATTAATATAGTTAAAACAATTTCATTATGAAATGTATTTACAAAGTCTAACTAACCGAGTTTGTCTTTTCATAAGATGCTATTTGATTGGTAATTCTCAAAAATGCTTTTATTAAAATAACTCAAGTTAGCAAAGATTATTTTTCTAAAAAAAAATTACTAATCAAATAATATATATGATGAATTTTTTTTTATAAATATAAGACTTATCACTTGTGCAATAATGTACTGGAAAACTGAGATCAGCGGAGATTAAATTAGTTCGTGCATACGTGGAGAGACTCGTCCTTTTCTTTTACCCTTCCTCCGTAATTATCGGAGGTCATAAAGCGTTAACGGGTCGCAAGGGAGGCGCTTTAGTTTTTAATCATAGGGTGACATGGCAACATATGATCCAGTCGTTGAACGTGAACGTCTGGGGTTTGAGTAGGATCCCGTCGACGAGTGCAACGAGGATACAATTGTCGAATTCTGATGGGGTGGAAATATACACGTTCTTGGATTATTTTGGAATGGCCGATCCTTATTTGATGAGCTTTTTTTGTTTTTTTATGCTCGCTGTATCTCTCACGAACACAAGCTTCAAAAGTCATTGGATCGTACAAGCATCAAGTGTTGGAGGAAGGTTATTTCGAGGAGGACTGCAGGCTGGTAGTCCTACCAATCTTGGATTCCGACGAGTCCTTTGCAGCCCTGTGTTTGGTGCTCTTCTTCTTCTTCCTTGCTATATCCCTCAAGGAACCAGCCAAGGCGAGCTTGGGATTGAGCCTCATGGTGCTGTTGAACTCGCTGCAGACAGACATGTGTGACTCCATTGCCTCCTCTATTGTTGCAGATGGTGTTCGATTCATCTGCTCGTTGACCACTTGGCAGCACAGTCCACAGATCCATTTCCCGCAGAACGATGCTTTGATGCTGCAGATGTACGTGGGGGTGCAATCTTCATGGACTCCACAGCAGTCGCACTCTATTTTGATCGCCATTTCATCACTTGTATCCATGTGGATATACATTTAGTTCCTTCGTTATCTCACCGATCACAGATGTCCCATTAGTACATCACATCAACACCAACTGTAGACAAAACATGGAATTGCACGCACAGCAAGGCACATTGTATCACCACCCTTGTCATCTCGGTGACCCATGAAACTGAGCAAAAGCAGATATGGTTCGTAGTTCCATGCTAAACGCGCATAGAGAGAGAGAGAGAGAGAGAGAGAGATTTCAAGTCAGCTTTGGCACAGAATGGGGCAGTCTGCCTGCTGCTGTATTTTCATCACAAGGGTTGGTTAAGAGGGGAGCGAGACATTCTTCCTTCCTCTCGCAAAATCATTTAAAAGAACAAGACGGTACATGGTTGTCGATTATACCTGAGAAGGGAAGAGATCTTCTACTTCTCCATCCGAAAAGCTTTTGTCTACTGCATGAGTTCTTGAAGCGGTTGAACCGGCGTTCCTCTCCTGCATATATATAGGCAGCTTTTGGCTGGAAAGCGCAGGTGGCTTGGATTCAAAGGCGATGAACCTCCAAGTTGCATGAGGATTGAGCTGGTCTAAGATCTTCAAATTGCTGTTACAGATTAGCTTCAATGCTTTGGCATCAATATGCAGACTGTAACAGTTGATCTCAAGTGGGCACTCACTGAAGGGCGTGTGGAGTGTGCCGCAAGACTGCAATCCCTGTGGATAAGTATTAGCCAAAACTTTGGAGACAATGGGAGTTTGCGATTCAGTTTTCTTATGTGGTCCGTAAGGCAACTATGAGTTGCGTGATCAATCATGTGTAGGAAGATATGAGCGTGGAGTGAGTGGTACGAGTTCATGGAGGAAGAAAGGGACGGTCGTGAGTTGTGGTTATTGAAGACGAGGGGACCGTGAACTCAAGAGACGTTAGGCTATCGATGTTGAAGAGAGAGGAGAAAGGAGGAGGAAGAAGATAAGTTGGTGGAAGAGACCAACACAGTCATGGAGTTGTTGGTGGAAGAGACGAAGAAGACGAGAGGACGAGAACGCGGTTGGACGGGGGTGGGAAGAAGTTGGCGAAAGAGAAACGACTCACGTAAGGAGTCGTCGTGTGGGGAGGGGATATCGATTCATGGCGTTCCACGTGGCACAAATTCCGGATTTCGGCTTGTAATGGGGATTTTGTATTGGGCTTTCATTTTGTCATAGTATCAACGCCGTTCATCAACTAGCGTTGAGATTCGAACTTGATCAGCTCGGGTTCCCATCCCACCCGTTCATTAAGGCAGGACGGACACTCCTTTTATGTACTCAAAGAATTCACTCTTAATTTTATTGGGCGTTCAACGAGGGGCCACTTTCAATAGAGTTTTGTTTCAAGGCACGTGTATGGGTAAAAACGAAAACGGTAATCCTGCATTTTTGAATCGATAAAACGGGGAGAGATTTGAACTCGGCTAGTCGACTCGCAATTTGGACTACATTTGGACTCCACTCCGTTAAATCCCGCTCTCGCTTACGAACCCTAAAGCCTTCTCCTCGGAACACGGAGGCCGGACGGATCGTTGCCGGAGATGCCAGGGCGGCCGTCGGATCCTGGCAGCGAAGCCGTCGTCCCATTCTCGCCGGAGTTCCGGGACCCGGTGGTCTATCCCGTCCACCACGGCGTCCGGCCCCCCCTCCTCCGCGTGTACGTCGCATGGTCCCGCGGCAGCCTCCTCCACCTGGCCTGCCTTCGCCAACCCTTGCCAGAACCGGAACCCGAAGACTCCGTCGACGAAGGGGAGGCCGGCGGGAAGGTGGTGGAGGTGAGGCTCAGAGCTGGCGAAGAGGGTATCAGCGAGGCCCACAGGCGGAGGATCGCCTATGGATCCGTCCCTGCCTTTGCGCTGCTCCAAAGCAGGAAGAATTCGCTCATGGCGATGTCTAGGATGTCATCTTCTTTACTTCGCGGCGAATGGTGAGGTTTTCTCTGATGAATTTGATTTGGATCACTCTAAAATTTCGCCTCTGCTTATTTGAGTGAATTCTTTGCAGGTTCTTGAATTGTGTAAAGACATATTCTATATGCTCTTTACATTACATTTTTTTAATGGTAGATCTTCTTTTTTATGAAAATTGATCGTTCTAATCGTAATATTACTTCGAAATTTCAGTTATCTTCCTTTTCCTTTTCACTGTGGTGTGTAATAAATTTAATAAATATGCCAATCTGGAGGTACACCAATTTTAGATTTAAAATATGAAAACATTTAGTGACATAGACACTACAAGAAAATAAAAACGTGGCAAATTTATGATGAAGAGAAAAAGGAGAGAGGGAGGACTGCATCAGACTTTCTTTCACTGGGATGATATTTTTAAATCGGTTATTTTTTTTTACTTTTCTTATCCACACCTTCTTTTATAGCTGAATGGTGCCACCTAATGGTTGGAATTTACTCTGTGATTCTTCAAGAGCCAATGAGGACTGTAAAAGTATCAGCTCATCATTTTTTTCTTTATTAGCATTTTGGCCACTTAACTGCAACTGACTCTGAATATAACTGTAATGTCAGCCAAACAATTGCTTATATTAAGGTGGTCTTGATGCACGAGGTTCCCGACAAACAATTCCCTGCATGTGGAACCTTTTTAGTTTTTACATTGTAGCTGTTCCTTTATTAGTGCTATAATTAAAACTGAAGTCAAGACCAGTTAGACAAACATAGTGTCAGAAAATTTCATGTCACGAGAAAAGTAGTTGTTCTGAATTTCTGGTTGAGGTATTTAATATATTCTCCAAGATCATCTCATTATGCGAAGTAAGATGGGTTTGGACTTGCTACAATATTGGATTAAGAAGATCCAGTTTGCAAATCTTGTCTGCGAATATTACATGCATGACTGTTTAGTATGAATAGATGATGGTTTGTTCCTCATAAAATCTAACATTGACTTCAGGTGGCAACATGTTTTGGAGTATAGTAAAAACATAAGTGAGCTTCTGGGAACTCGTCGGCTTTCTTCAAACATGGTGATTGAAGACCCAAGGATGGTCGTGCAGGTGATTCTTATATTTCTAGTAAAACACATTTCTCTGTTCACAACTTTTGTCAGAAATTTATCTACTTGGCTAACACCAGATATTGGATTTTATCCCATTAAGTGCTTCTGTTCCTACTGAGAGGATAATCTGGAACTCATTTGCTGCAGCCTTCTGAGGAACCCACCAGTTTGAAGGCTGCGTGGGAGCTGATGGAGATTTTTTATGTTGATAAACAATCATTAACATGGCTTCCAGAGCGTCTTGTGGATTGGTCAGAAGTAATATAAATACTTTCTTTCGCTACTCTTCTATTTCAAGATGTGATTTTATCGTGACTACAGCTCTGTGTTGCTTGTCATATCTTTTCCTAGGAGTATGACAGCCTACTGACCAGGACAGAGCTCACAATTCATTCAAAGCTTGTGAATATGCAAAAGAAACTTGCTAATGTGAAGGTTTAGTTTCTTTTATGAATCTTTAAACAATTCTATTTTTCTTGTGCCTTTTAAAGCTTTGCATTTTATGGATCCTTGATCTTACTTTCCTCTTGATACACTTTGTATCTATTAGCATAATTATTTTTATATGGGGTATTTTCTTTTGTGAATATTACTTCTATGCTATTTAGTGTTTCTTTGGATATTGATATCATTTTTGGTTTACTCTCACCATTTCAATTTAACAAAATGATTCAGTGTGGTAACTTGGGGGACCAATACATATGATATGGTTTGATACCAGCTATTATGCCATCACAAATGTTATTATATTATTTTTCAAATTCTGTATTGTATGGCAGCATACTAGTCTTGGTCCCAGTCAGACCAGACATGAGTATATACTAGGCTCGGTGTACCATATAATTTAAAATCTTGCTGACCGTTGCATTATTATCTTTGATCATTCATAATAACATAGAGTAAAATCTAAGGTAGCGTAGATGATGATATAAGGCTGGGTGAATTTGGTTACATCATCCAGTGGAATTGATGCTCTACATTTTGACTTTCTTTCAGTCATATCCTTGTTTTGTCAATTATTCCTTAATGATGGCATCATATATTATCCTTAAACTCAGTTCTTTATTCACGTCGGTTTTTCTATCGAGTCCGAATTTGCTTTTAAAATTATTGTCCTAAGTTATATAATTTTTAATCATCTTTTGTGATGCTATTAATACTATCATAACATGCACCCTTTTATTGTATGAAATGTTTTTGATTCTCACAGTCACAGTCGAGACCCTAATAACCCTCAGTTGCTACAGTTAATATGAGGTTTTAAATTGATCTGTTCACACTTGCATTGAACACATGGATCATTTTATTTTGCATAGGTAGTTGAGGATGATCCTGACTATTGGGAAGGAATGTCATCAGCACTTGCGGTTGGTTGGCTTGACATCGTAGTAAGTTCCTAAAGTTCTGTTGAGGTAGTTTGCTGCTCTAGTAGGTGTCTTGTTAAGCAAAAACTAGGTCTTATAATTTCCTAATCAAGAAGAGAGTTGTCATTTTCCATCTTGCAGGTGAAATTGTTAAGATTCCATGGATCTTATCAGTTGGATCAACTTGACAATCGTGAGGTTGGTGTACATGAGTAAACAGCTAATATTTTGTGTCCCTTGATGTGGATTTATCTTTTACCAAATCATGCCAAATGCTTGTATTTTGTGGACACTTCTAATTATCTGCATAAGTGGCCAACATCTGGATTTTTTGAGGAATAATCTTAGTTTGCCTTTTACCTTTTCACGTACAATATCTCTTATATAATAAATGTTGACCATGAGATGGTCAATTGGCAACAAATTACACCATTAATTATCATTATGGATTCCGTTAGATCTTTCTACTGATTTTAAAGAAAAACTTAGCTATAGATATGGATGATAAAAGATCAAGGCATAAAAAATAACTTTATCATTTTCTAAAACTGAGACTACCTAACATCTCAAGTGCATTCTATGGCATTATACAAGTTCTACACACTCTTTTCCTTGTTGAATTTCTGACAAGTAAATGTAATTTGAGATGATCATGTTGCCATGTTATGCTTGATAGTTTAATGAAAATGTATACACAAAATTGCCCACAGTTGTGGCATGGTAATTTTTTTTTTTTTGTTGTAACTTCTTATGACTTGTGTAGACAGAAAATGGGTTAGTAGAGGCCGTTGCTGTTCTTGTCTCTACAATGCCACGTTTACGTCCTGATCCATCTTCTGGGAAATTAGGTCAATTTTGTAAAACTAGACCAGATTTTATCAAGGTATGACGATGACGTTTGTCCAAAATTTTTTATTATTGTAAGAGTTCATGATACCAATTTTGGTGGCAGGCTTGGGAGAAATGGCGAGGCCACTTGAGTAAGCTAGAACGTTCTGCATTTTGGGTTCAGTGCAGCCATGACCAAACTCGTGAAGGCCTGCAGAAATTGTTAAAGATCATGCTGGGAGACATTAGCAATATTACTTCTGCAACTTGTCACTGGATGGAGCTTCTTGTTTCTCACTTGCTCTACATAAGACAATTCATGGTGGTCAGTGCCTAGCTGCCTTTTCTGCATTGAAGATTTTTTATTTTGCTGGAATATTTCTTCCTTGTACTCATTTTAGTGGAGGATGGTTGTCTTTGAGAATGGTTATTATTTTTGCTTGACAATCAGTCTGGACATGGCATTTATTGAAATTTTCTTTCATCATTGTTTAATTACAATAAATACTAATGTACGTTCAGTACATTATTTATATTATTTCTGGCCCCTAGTTCACAAAGTATTAATGATTTTATAGATAATAGTTTTAATTTATGTCTTGAAGCTGGTAAATGTATATTGGATAGTGCTGTATCAAATTTGAAATTGAACTCTCGATGGGTGGTGACACTGATTTTTGAAGATGTGGAAAGGGTCAAGGTATGTGAGTCATCAGTTATATGAATGCCTACCAAATTATATTCTAATTATTTTTGTAGGGTGCTAGAATGTGTTAATGGTTTTTGTTAATCTGATGCTTATGAGGTAAAAGTTCCTCACGATGCCATTAGTAGTTAGCAGAAGGAATCATACTGTGACAAATTACACATCAGATAGGATAGTATGCTACATAATCAGTTGCTCAGCTATAAGTACAATTTTTTTGTAATGAGTGGAAAATATTGATTTTCATGCAATCAGTTGATTTTAACATTTGAAGCACAAGTTTGGTGCATCTGCTAACTCATAGAGACTGTAAAAGATGAACTAAAGTCCTGTATAGATAATCAGAATGAGGTTTATTTGTGGTGTATTATCCATCTTACAATGATGACAATCAAAGTATAGATTATGTATTTGTGCTTATTTCAGATTTTTATATGCAGCACATGTCTGATTGAGTGTGCTTGCTATCTTTTTATATGATGATTTCTTTTCTAGTATTTGTGGTTCTTCTTTTATGGTGTTTCAGGCCCTACTGATTTTGTTTGTTGTTGGTTTGAATTTGTTAACATGTGTCAGGGTTTAGAAGGGCTTAACAACCTGGCTCATAAATGTAGGCAGTTGAAGCCAACTGTTCATTATAATGGGCTAATGAGTCTTCTAATTGGAATTCTTGAAGAAAGCCCTGAGGTACGGCTAAATTATTGAAGATCCTCTTTTATTATATAAGGTCAATTGCTTATAAGTTGTTCTTATAAATTTTGACTTTATAGGTTGTATTAGCAGAATGCTCAAAGACATTTGGTCCGTGGTAAGCTGTAAATTTTTATAGATACTAAATAATTCTTCCTATTGTCTTTTCAGTTGTGGCTTGACAATTATGTTCCTGATGTAGCATTCTTATTGCTATAAAGGAAGCTTGTTTCTCTTAATAGGATGTCTTTGCAGTTGTGGCTTGACAATGACATCCCTGATGTAGCATCCTTATTGCTATAAATGAAGCTTGTTTCTCTTAATAGGATGGTTGCCCATGGAATAGAGTTGTTGACAGCTGGCAGCGATCATGCTGACATTCTGTTGCACGAAGAGAGATACAGCTTGGGAGGTATCAGTGTAGAGGAACTCCACCGGCTTGTATATGCTCAAATTCTTTCTTCACATCCTTTGACTTGTCAAGTATGTTCTAATCATCTCATCGTGAATCCAATTAAAAAGAGTTTGCATGGTTTACTAGAACAGTGTGACAAACTTTAAGTGGTCATGCCATGAGAATAGCTAATAGCTAGAGCAGTGTTTTGAGAAATGGGGTTAATGCAGTTTTAAACTTTAGATTGTTGTACTTTGTCAAATAAAAATTGCTCCACTTGCAGGCGGTATGTTAAAGGATCATGAATACATTGTGTTTTAGTGCATTTGTTGTGAACCATAATGACTTCAGTTGGACAAAAGAAACCATGCTCAAGATTTACTTATACAACATATAACTAAGAGCTGAAAGTAAAAAAAAAAAAAAAAAAAGGAAAATTGCAATCTGCCCATAGCTTGCCTTGTGTTTATTTTCTTCTTGGTTTTTTAAAGGGCAGGTCTAAGTCAACTTCTGAGGTGTAATTAGTTTTTTGTGGCCAGCCCATTTACTTCATATATTTATTTCATGTTAAATTCTTTAATATTTTATCTTTAGTATGCGTACGTGATTTCCATGTTACAACCTAATTAATTTTACATAACCAATGTTTCCTTCTTCCACCATCCCTGTGGTTATTCTTGCAGGCACTTGCATGTAATAAAATATACAACTTCATGCATTGTGTTTTTTTTCTAATTTGTTGTCAGATAGCACCAACGTATCTGGCATCATGCCCGAAGCAAGGGATAGGTTTGTTAGAGAATTTACTGTATAAGCAGCCTATTCAGCATCATCAAGTCATTCTAAAGGTTAATATTGTTCTCATTTGATTTGAAAATGTTGTATAATTTATTTTTAGCTGTTAACTCATGTATTTTATATTTTGACCAGAATCTTGAGATATGTCGCTTATATGAACTTGATAACATCAGTGTGAATCTTATGAAGGTACTGCTGGCCTTGATTTCTTATTTGTTCATGGCTTCATGCTGTTAGAAAAAGTGATAAAATATTCTATAATCAATTTCTTTCATGTTTGGAAGATTGCTGGTATCTACAACTGGAAGCATGGTAGGAGAGGATTTGGAATTTACTGGCTTCAACTAGCTTGTGATGAAGCACGGCTCAACAGAATTGCTCAACAACTTTTTGATTGTATAGGGAAATCGTTGTCTGATGACAGCTTCAAGGTGTTATTTTGCTTTCCTTGATGCATTAGCCTTTGAAAAGTGAATTTAATGTGGAAAATAAGTGTGGTAACTGGCGTGACTTTTTAAACTGCTCACAGCAATGGGAGGGATTACTTGAACTACTTGGTACACAAGTAGGGAGTTCAGGAGGCTTGGAGTTTCTTCATAAGTACTATTGTGAACCTTTACGCTATCATCATGTTATCTTAACCTAGCTTTTGAAAGCTTATAATATATATGTTGTGAAACAATTTCATTTTTTATTAAAAAACGCTTCCATTGCATTAAACAGATATCGAGACTTTAAGAGAACCCTTAAGCAGGTGGAAGATGGAAGAGCTTCTAATGCTGCTCGACAGGCTGCAGAATCACTCATGCAGGTACTTTATCTTTATTCTACTCTGTATCAAATATGACTTCATGATTCAATTGATTTTTGGCTTTTGCATCGGAACTCAAGTTAACTTGATCCAATTAATCAGCTTTTGACAACTGTTTTATCTAGATCATGGTGGAATTGATTCCAGCTCTGATCCGTTTTTGTCACATAAGTATTATGTGCATTTCACAGAAACAACAAATATGGTTGTAGGGGTACATTATCCTCCCATGACCCCGCCTTGTCAAGAATCTTGTGCATTAGGTCATTATTTTTTTGAATAGGGGGAGCCTTGGTGTCTTGATAAGGTCTCTCCTTTTATAATTAGGAATTTGGGGAAAATGATTATTTGGTTTAGTTCAATAAAGTTATTTAAATTTTGTAATTGACGTGGGGTACTAATGGGCTCCTTTGTTCACACCCTAAGATGGAGACACGTGGATGACTTTACAATGATCTGACACAGCATCTATGTGGTTAAAATTGCCAAAGTGATATGGAGAAGGGTACAGAAGAGAAGGCTAAGATGAGGATTTCTGGAAATTGAGGTTAAGAATCATGTCACAATAGAACTTAAGTATCATGTGGAATAATGAAGCTTTATCCCTGTTTATAGACTTCAAGTGATGTCTAGATTTTAATTTGCTTGCTTTGAAATCCAGGTTGTTGGGCACTTGTCACTCTTTGATTAAGGACCTTAGTTTAGAAGATTCTGAAAGATTTGCTTGATTCCAGAAAAAGAGGCAATCTCCGCCTTGTGAGATGAATAATCACCTTGGTAGGAAGCTTAACAACTTCAGTCATATGGTTGCCTCTACAGTAGGCAGTTTAGATACCTCTGTCCCATCACGTCTACTATGAGAGGACAGAGTTGACAAACAACATCGTAGTTTGACAAGTCAGTGCCTCATCAGAGTATGATGGGCGACAACTGATGTGGGAGTCAATGCAGACCCGATGAAACTCATCAAAGAGAATACAACATATGGGCAGTTTGACATGCCAGAAATACTTTATTGGAAATTTATGTCAAATTCTATTGTACCTTAGCCACGTGGTGTAAGTTACCTGCCATGCCATTTACTTTGACATGTCAGTGCCTCATCAGAGTATGCTGGGAGACAACTGACGTGGGAGTCAATGCAGACCCCATGAAACTCACCAAAGAGAATACAACATATGGGCAGTTTAACATGCCAGAAATGATGTCAAATTCTGCTGTACCTTAGCCGACGTGGTGCAAGTTACCTGCATGTCATTTATAAATCTTAACATAATAAGTAGTGGAGGGGTAATTCCATATTACCCCCTATAGTTAACTATGCTTAACATTTTGGTCCTTATATTTTAAAAAGTAGCGTTGGGGTCCCTACACTTGCGAAGGTGAAACATTTAAACCAAATTCTTCTTACGTTGTTAACTTCGTCGGCAGAGAAAATCACACATGTTATCATGTGTAACAAGAGCACGAATGAAAAGGATAAAGACATAAATTCATTATTTTTAAATTATTAAATTTATATTAACTTCTCGTCCGAATCGATTTCCTCTTCCTCTCCTCTTTCCAATCTACTCGTAGCAACACCTGCTCGCCCGCCACACCTGCTCTCCTGCCACACCTTGCTAGCCTGTCGTTGTTTGCGAGGGTGAGGTAGGTGGCGGTGGTCTGCCAAGGTTGGGCGGGATGTTTTGGGTGAACCCGTTGTTGAGGAAGAGCACCTCGGTATAGATGAGAAGGATGGCTGGTGGGACGGGGTCGGCGTAGTCATTGTAGCAAAGGTCGAGGAAGGCGAGGTCGATGAGCTGGAGCACGTTGGCGGGGAAGCCACCATAGAGGCAGTCGTTTTTGAGGTCGAGCTCGTAGAAAAAGAGAAGGTTGGCAAGGATGGGAACAGTGCCGTCGAAGCTATTGGAGTTGGCATGGAAGAGCGCAAGGTCGGGAAGTTGGTCGACGAAGTCATAGACGGTAGGGGCGGAGAGGGTAAAGCCGATGAAGTCGACGGAGGTAATGGTGCGCATGTTGTTAAGCCCCGGTGGAGTCTCGCATTAGAAGCCTTAGTAGCCGTGGTCGTCATTGTTGCAAATGCGGAACCTCATCCAAGAGTTGGTCTTGTTCTTGGGGTCGCTGGTGATGGTCTGCTTGAAGTGTTGGATGACGAAGTACGCGCGGTACTGCAGGATGTTCTGGAAGTTGCTCGGTTACAACAACCGTCGAGGAGGAGGGCACTCGTGCCAACGTGTTGAAGGTGCAGCGTCACCACTGATGCCAATGCCGATGCCAATTGCAAGGGCTTCTCTATCACTGCCACTGCTGTTGCTGAGGGTGGGAATGAGCAGTATAGAGAGGAAGACTAATTGCATAAACCAGAAGCTGCTTTCACAGCCCATGTCTTCTCTGTCTCACAAGTAATTGCTTCTCAAATGCTTAGGATGTTCTCATGTTTATGTTATATATGACCAAAGTATGAGACAAAACTAATGAGTGGGAGAGGAATACAGACAAATACAGTTGGAAGATTTGGACAATGTGATGCATGTATTTGATCTCTATCTGAAATGTTTGAAGAGGAAAAATAGGGGGAGCACTCGAGTCCATGTTAATGGTGGTTGAGCAAAAGCAGTACCAACTTGGTTCCTTGTGTTAGGTCTCAAAACTAACATTCTCTCCCCTATCCCATGTCTGCTGGAAGTCAAATCCACAGAGAAAGATAATATAAACATATTCTCTATATTAAATTAATAAGTTAATTCTTATATCAAAATATGAGTCAATTTTTGCATCGAATCGAGTTTGTAATTTTCGAATGGTAAGAAAAATATTATATAATTTTTATGTACATTAGTTGTTAGAATATTTGTTTCATATTTATATGTTTCATAGACTCGTATTGTAGAAATAACAAACTTATCTAGCTGTTTAATGATAGGAACAGAGCACAACTTGGCCTCACAACACACCACATAGGCCACTAATTGTCTAGGTCAAGAAACTAACATCATCCATGATTTAGCCAACCTCCCGTCAGAAGCTCACCCATCGGCCGACATCCATGGACGGGCTTCCTTTCTCTTCTCCTTCTTTCTCTCTTTTTCCCTTCTTCCTTTCCCTTTCCTCTACTACTTGCACTATGATGTTATAGCAGCCAATTGAAGCATAAAGTAACATATGGTAGACATGGAGACGGAGATGAAACATCTGACATCCAAGTCCAAGTCCTCTTGGAGCCATAGCACCCTTGATGCCTGCCGCGATTGCCACCATTACACCATTCTCTCAGAGCCGCTCCCACGCATCGACCTCGCCTTCCTTGACCTCCGCTACAATGGCTACGTTGGCCCTGTCCCACCCGTCGTCTTTCTCATTTGTGCGAGGTGCTTTTCCTCAACAATAACGAGTTCACCCAGAACATCTTGCCCAACCTCGGTAGCACCACCTACCTCACCCTCGCCAACAACAACGAGCAAGCAGGTGCGGCGGTCCAGCGGGTGTTGTAGGCAAGTAGGTTGGGAAGAGGAGAGAGAGTAAATCAATTAGTGCAAGAAGTTGATATAGATTTAATAATTTAAAAAATAATAAAATTATGTTTTTATCCTTTTCTTTCATGCTTTTTTTGCACGTGACAACACGTGCGATTTTTTTCATCGATGAAGTTAACAACACAAGAAGAATTGGGATCGAATGTTTCACTTTCTCAAGTATAGGGACCCCAATACTACTTTTTAAAGTATAAGGACCCCAATGCTACTTTTTAAAATTACCCCAGTAATGGATTGTCCATTTTGGTGGCCTATATACTAACAATTTCCCATAATCGATCAAGTTAGTTAGTGCATTTGTATTATAAAAGACATGGTCTTCCACCTCTATCTCTTTGGTTTGAAAATTTGGTCATCTAATTCTTCATATTATTTTTCACATTAAAGTGTGCTCTATATTAAGCACACTAGGCACATTCCCAATGCGCTTGTGTTTTCCAGGGTTCATCTTGGAGTGTATTTCCTTTCTTTCAAATTTCCTTGGCTGAAACCTCATTGGCCTGAATTTCCTTGGTTTAGACCACCTTGACTTGGTGGCCACTTGGATACAGCCACCATGGCATTCTCCTGAGCCATAACATTTCACTTAACACCAGTGAAAGAGCCAGATTGGCTCTTGTTTTTCAGCTCAGTGAGACAGCCAAAGTTAATATCACCGATCTTTAACTTTAAATCTCTTGTGGCTATTTGATGGTTATTTAAGTTCCTCTTTTTGTCATGTCTGATATAGAAAAACTAATATTTCCATAACAACTGAATCTGCATTCTGAGGGCTCTTTTAAATCACGATCTAGGTCACAATCCAATTTTATGATTCTATATAACCAGGATTATCCAAATCAATTCGTCTGGTATGGCAATTAAAGTGCAAAATTAATGGTCTGGATTTAGGTCTGGGGAAAGAAAGAAAAAACCAAAAAACATATGTTTTGTTTTTGTTCATTTAGATAACTTTGATATGTTTTTCTTCTGACGCTATTATCTGATGGTTCACATGGCAAATTTGGATTCACTTACTTGCAGCTGATGAGAAGTCCATCTACTCCACGACAATTCTGGCTTCCTCTTTTGCATGATTCAGTAAGTCCATAAACCTGCTAACTTAATGACTACCATATTTTTGAGAAATCTGCCTCTTTTTACCTTTGACACATCAAGTAAACATGAGTATACAGAACCAATATATATATCATTTAAATGTCAATTACAATACATGGAGAAAAACTAAATGTTCTTTGGTGCCAAGAATTCTCAAGAGAGTTGGCATATTGGTAGCACAAGGTATGAAGCATTGCAATGTAAGATCAAGTAGTGTTATCTTGCAACCTTCAAAAATGGAATGGATGATAAAATTAGTATTCAATATCAACATGAAATAGCCTACGATGATAGAATGAGTCAATACCAAACTAACTGAATAGTGATTGCTTGGGATAATGGTTGACTTGTGGGTGTACCGTAAAGGCAAGACTGATGGTCTGGTTTTGGTTTCTGTTGGAGTACAGGTGAAGTTGCTAAATTGGAAGGCTCGCCCACTGTTGAGTGTCTCTGAAATGAACCTGTTGCTGAATAAGCTGCAAGATTTATCCATGGGGAAGCTGTGTCCAGATTTTGTCGCTTCCGACCTGCCGTCCAATGCCCTGAGCTCCATCAGACTAGCCCTCGCCACCAATCTTGGGCGTGCTATTCTTGAAGAATGCTGATTCTCACTGCTGCTGCATCACTCAGTGAGCCATCTTCATGCCTCTGCATCCTAATTTAATCTATATGTAAGTTACCTTCATGTTTGAAGGAATCATGCAGAAGTGTTAGCATCCTAACTGTGCCATTTGGTTTGAACCAGGTGCACTGTGTCTAAGTGGCAGAAAGATTCTAAATGTTTTGTAAGCAGGGTTTTCTTTAGGCCGCCTAATCCATATATTATTAGGGGGTGATCATGGTTTCGGAACCCGCCAGTTCCAGTTCTGATTTCCTGTAACCAGGAACTGGAACCAAATTGCCTAAGTTCTTGTTCTGGTTCAAATCGATACTTTTTTATTATTTTTAAAAAATAATTTATAATGTAAAAAAATCATAATTTTATTTAATATTTTTAATTATAAAATGATCAAATTATCCTTGAATACAGTTGTTTGTATAATTGCTGGGAGGGTTGAATTGGTTATTTGTCCCTTCATCGATCATTGGGCCCAGTGTGAATTGTTGGGTTCCATCTTTTGAGTCAAACAATAGATCAACAATCTAGTTGATTGTGGTGTTTTCTTAAAATTGTTGAATTAACGATTTCTATTCTTGAACACCGACTTCCGTAGATTCTCAAGAAGTCTGAATCGAAATTGAATCGTTACTTGCTGGTTCTGATTTGGTATGGAATTGGTAAATCGTGCATTCAGTTTCGATTCTAGCTCATTTTGATTTTGGTTCAAAGTGAACTGTGGTCTTCCTCAGAAGTTATTGTTGCTTAAGCCTTGTTATTGCTTGTATGATAAGTAAACTGTTTAAGTTTTTTTTTTTTTTTTGAAATGGAAACAATGTTTAGTTAGTTAAAGTATTCCTCAATTTAGTTCATAGATGAAGGGGTGATTTTTTTTGAAAAAAGTGTTTTTTATCTTTTTCAAAAAATGTACCTGTTGTCTTTTTTTTCTTTTTTTTCAAATGGTGTTCTTATTTTGCATAACATCCAAAATATCTTTCATTGGACTCAATCTATTTTTTCTCGTTAGTTTTGGTCCAAATGAATGCTACAGTATTTTGTTATATTATAATATTTTGATCATCATAATAAAAATATTATAAAACTACATCAAAATTATTAATTATAATCTCAATATACGAGCAATGACAATTAAAGGTGCATAATATGATATCATTTATAATTTTTAAAATAATTTTATAATATCTTTAGTACCTCAAACACTGTAAGTGAATCAAATAAAATCAAAACGCCTCACAAAATTGACTTGTTACAATATCTTGATCATCACAATAAAAACACTAATAAATCTATTTAAAAATATTATAAATGATCCAAATAGACTACTAACCTTAACCAAGTCAATTTATAAGCTTAAAAATACTATACTATAATACGAGCAACGTCTATCAAAGCGACGCAATATGATATTATAAATATTTTTAATACCTCGATAAGAATACGATAGTGGCCCATCCACTTCTGTACCTGTCTATATGGTGTCTCCAAATTATTGACCAAAAATATTATTGGAATTGATGGGAGATGTTTTCAATATTATTATTCAGATCCCATTTGGGAAAGGATGAAATAAAATAAAATAAACTTTTTTTAATAAAATCGCCTAGATGTTTTACATTTTAAAATAAGTATAAGTCATGTCTTGCAATGCTATGAACTCATTTGGTTTTGCTGTGCTCGTAAGGAATTAGCTTCCCTATAATTTTGTGTTGTCAAATAAAGACTTGTACAGAAGAAAATTAATTATCGACGAACAAATGTACGAACAAAACTATCATTTTTCTGCATGACCGAACAAAACGCTAATATTGGTACGATAACAATAAACTCCTTTTGGCATCTGCATAATAAATACTTTTTGGTGGATGCTTTGGATGCAAAAAATGCCAAGGCTGACGTGGTCTCTCGCCAAGCTAATGTGTAGGACTCCGAGGCCAACTCATGAGAGGCGGGCATCAGCCCTGATACTTCCTTCCCCAGGGGTGACTCCATCCACACAACTACTCCCTTCTTCCGATGGTGGGCGATACCTCAATCATATCACCTCTCCCGCCCTCAATTCTTCCTCCTAAGCATCCAAGTCTCCGAACTCGTCCTCGATCCCGTGCTGGAGCTCCCGTTGTGTCCGGCCATCCACCAACTCCTCCTCCCCCATCTTTCTCAGCAGCTCCATCGCTTCCCCCACCCTTCCCTGCCGGCAAATCTCCTCCAGCAGCGTCCTGCAGGTGACCAGGTCGGGCGCCCTCCCCACCTGCGCCACCCTCCACATCACCTCCTCCCCGTCCCGTGTCTCCCCCGCCAACGCCAGCGCGCAGATAAGCGAGTTGCACGCCCGCCTGCTCGGCACCATCCCCTTCCCCCGCATTTCCACGAACAGCTCCCGCGCGTTCCTCGTCCTCCCCTGCGCGCACAGCCCGTGCACCAGGAGGCTGTACGTGTGCTCGTCGGGCTCGCACCCGTACACCGGCCCCATCTGGTGGAACACCCGGAGCGCGTCGTTGAGGTGCAGCGAGTGGGCGTAGCCCTTGACAATGGTGTTGAGGGCGAGGCGGTCGGGCGCGATGCCGGAGTCAACCATCCGGCGGAAGAGAAGGCGGACGGTGCCCATGTGGACGTGGTGGATGTAGGAGCTCGCGTCGTCGCGGCCGAGCATGGCGGTGAATAGGAGGTTGTAGGTGGCGGCGGTGGGGAGGGCAGCGGGGTCCGGGGAGGCGCGCATGCGTGTGTAGACGTGGACGGCCTTGGGGAGCATGCGGGCCTCGGCGTAGAAGTAGAGGAGAGTGTTGAGGTGGGGTTCGGCGGGGGGGAGAGAAAAGGGAAGGGCGAGGACGAGGGAGGCGACGGCGTCCATGTCGCGGTAGAGGCGGGCAGCACCGAGGCGCTTCACGGCGGCGAGGAAGGGGGAGTAGTCGGCGGTGAGGCGGCGGCGGTGACGGTCCATGGCCCAGGAGAAGAGGTGGGGGCACAGGCGGGGGTCAGGAAGGCGGGCGAGCGCATCGGCGAGGTCGGAAGCTGAGAAGCGAGGGGGGAGCCGGGAGACGGCGAGGTCGAGCAGGGACTGGTCCACGGGCGGCGGCTTCGTCGGCCTCCTGCGGCGCCTCCGAGCATCGCCGGCCGTGGAAAAGGCGGATGAGGTGCACGCAAACCCCGGATATCGGAGAGCTAGGGCGAGGCTGTCGCCATGGTTGGAGAAATTGAACCGGGCGGCGGTTCCGGTACTGATGATGGTGGTTGGGCAGCGGAGACGCCGAATGCGATGGAGGGTGACAAGCCGGAGCATCGTCAACGAGTCGGTGTACCGTCGGAATCGGCGGCGATCAGCGGTCCGGCATGGATTTGGGGATCAGATCGAGAGATGTAAAGCAGCCCTGAGCGGTACAATATGGTGTGGATGTTATTTGGGCCGGATGGGCTCGGCCCATAGAAGTAAGTGATTCTACGGGGAACAGTATGGTCCGGATCTTAATTGGTCTTTAGTCTCAATACTGGAAGCTTATTTGGGCCGGACGGGATCGGCCCATATTGTTGAGGATAACCTCAAGTCTTATCTGACGTCTTATTGAACCGGTCCTCCGAGCAACAAGTCCATCTACTAATATTATTGTTGCGTTGAGATCTAATTTCAAATCTAATTATAAACCCATGACCCGCAAGAGGTTATAATTTATCGACAAATAACGTTTTGGGCGTTTCATGATTTAGACAATGATAGTTAAGTTCGGAACAGTGGTCAAGATTATTTCATGACTAAGCAAGTTCAGCTAAGTCTTCGAGAGTGCTGCTATGATACCGCACAACTTAGACAAATTCAGCTAAGTCCATGACAATATGGTACCAGAGCAAGCATGCAGTTCGAACAAACAACGAAGAAGATTCGCAATCTCGCATTGGTGAAACATCGTGATGAATCGAGCAAGATGGGACAAACTGGACCCTTACTCCAAGCAGCCACAGGTGGGTACAAGTGCAAACTCACTCGCAAACTGCTAGAGCCGCTCATGAGGAGCGTGACAGCAAACAAGACGAGCGTGAAGTTGGGTATTCTCCGCGAGCGGAGGAGGCACAATCTAGAGCGCTAATCGGGAAAAAAAGTCACAAGAAGAGATTTACAACGGCGGAAACCCACCTCGATGTTCTTGAAGC
Organism: Ensete glaucum; assembly: GCA_021527575.1. Lineage (NCBI taxonomy): Eukaryota > Viridiplantae > Streptophyta > Magnoliopsida > Zingiberales > Musaceae > Ensete > Ensete glaucum. The sequence continues at coordinate 34,247,317 of CM038554.1, forward strand.
GAGCTTGGAGGAGCTCTACTAAGGCTAACGAAGACTCCTTAATGTAGAGAGTTCGTAAGAAGAAGCTAAATCTCGGATCGAGAAAATTAAATCCATAGTCGATTGACTGACAGAGGACACCAAAGACTCCAGACGACATCCACACGAAGTTGTGATGAAACTCACGGGTAAGGTGATGGTGTTAACAAGGACTCTTGATGCGGGAGGGAATAATACTTACGCTGTGCCACCACAAAGCTTCAGGGCACCGGAGCTGCATTGCTACGGGGGTGTTAGAGATGCTAAAGAGCTTGAAAATTTTATGTTCGATATGGAATAATATTTTCGTGCTATGAGGCTCGATTCTGAAGAAACCAAAGTTGCTATAGCAATAATGTATCTGAATGAAGATGCAAAACTTTGGTGGCGAACTCTTTGGGAGGAGAGCCAACAAGATCGATATTGAGTGGATACATTGGAAGAGTTGAAGCGAGAGTTGAGAACTAAGTTCTTGCCTAAGAACACAGAGTTTGTCACAAGAAGAAAATTGAGACAACTCCTCTAAAGTACATAAATCGAAGACTATATAAAATAATTTTTAGCATTAATGCTGGATATACAGGACATGTTTGAGAAGGACAAGCTATTCAGCTTTCTCGATGGCTTGAAGCCATGGGCACAATAATAACTATATCGGAGGAATGTCATCGACGTAGTCAGGGCAATTGCAACCGCATAAAGGCTAACTGGTTTTATTTCTTTAGAGGATTTGAGAAAAAAAAAATAATCTTTAGGAAATCGCCCAACAAAATACTCTCGAGCGAAGGAGTTTGGGAGTGAACAAAAGAAAAATAAATTTTCATAAGGGACCAAGCTCAAAAGGTAAAGTCCCAAAGTTTGGTGGATTCTTCTTGTACGGAGGACTGCACATAGTGAGGGAGTGCCTGCAAAAGCAGGCACTCAATGCTTTAACTAAATCAATACATCTCCATAAGTCAGACAAGGGCAAAGTTATCGCCTATAGTTCGAGCAGTTCTGAATCCAGTAGCGATAGTAAGGCGTCAACAGTTTAAGTGGGGGAGAATGTTATGAACGACCATCGCATAACTGCAACATCTTCGCTCAACAAACCATTTATTATTTTTTCATATTTGTACATATGTTTTGCAGCTTGTTTTGCCTTGATTTTATGTATTTTGGCATAAGAAATAGGAGCGAAAATAGTCTAGAATGCTGTAGAATGATCACTCCCTACGTGAAGCCAAAACTGTCTAAAATAGCTTTGTTTTGAGATATTTTTTTGCGTGCTGCAGTGAATGTCAGCCATCTCAATACCTTGGAATACCTCAAGTGGCGCCGGGTTGGATGAGGTTTCGGTTATATGTTGGGTGTAGGCTTTCATCAATAATTGAACTTATCTTGCGTCTGATACCTTGGGAACTATCGTTTGTGGACTTGCGACTATTCTTACAACCCTCTAAAATCATGTTTCACTCTATTTTTCTTTTTTCTCTGCTACACTCAAGGTATTTGATGAATTGATTATACAACTTCCCTCTTTGCAAAATGTCAGGACTTGTTCGTTGCTCATTTTTATGTTTGTCGCTCATTTTTATGCTAATCAATTTCTTCGTTGCAGCTCATACGAGACCAACATGAGATTATAAGTGAGTTGACCATTTATGAATAAATAACATTTTGGGCTTTTCATGAGTTAGATAATCTCGAATAAATTCAAAATAATGGATAAGATTACTTCATGAATTATATATATATCGAAATAAGTTTAACTCATATATACAAATGAAATATATACAACTCGATATATAAAAGGTGGTCAAGATGACACCTTTCTTTATTACATATTACACACAAAACAGCACTTGAAACATCAACTCCAAGTTCTTTTGCATTAAAAATAACACATAAAATTAGAAAGGACAAGGAAAGAAAAAACAACACCAGCAATATAATAGAAAGAAGTCAAGCTGCAGGGAAGAACTCCACATCTGCAGGAGCCTTCCATTTCTTTCTCCTACAAATTGCCTATATATATATATATATAGATTTTTTTTCTGGGTGGTGGTGGATGATTAATGCAGAATTCTGGCGCATTTGGTGATGGCGCTGCAGCCCCGGCGATAAGGGTTGACCTTCTTCTGACGCTGGCAATTGTAGTAGGACTGGCCTCGCCGGTTGCAGGGCACCCGGTCCTTAGTGAGAGCCCCGTAGCTTATGAACTTGGTCCTGGAAGCCAAGCTTCGCCGGGCGGACACCGACTCCATCGCCATCTCCTCCTCGTCGCCGACGCACTCCCCGACCCGCCCGTCGCACGCCGTCAGCCCGCCACCCTCGCTCGCCAGTCGCGCCACCCCCCACTCGTCGCCCGCGTACGTGGCCCCTGCGGCCATAATTGCCATCGCCAAGAGGAGCGACAGGAAGGCGAGCCGGAGAGCCATTCTCATCTGGAAGAACAACAGGAAGGACTCCACTGCGCCGTGTTTGTTCTCTTTGGAGAGAGAGAGGGAGAGAGAGAGAGAGAGGAGTGGTGTGGTGGGGGTCTTAAGGGGATGGCGTTGCGCACTGGACGCGCTCGCGACGCAGGTGTTTGATCGTATAAATTTAGAGGAGGAAGCCCGGTTCTTTCTCCTGCTGTTGAGGTGGAGGATGTGCATGGGATTTGGTACGTGACTTTTAGGACGAGGTGAGGAAATAGAGGAGGGAGGGAGAAGACATGGTTGTTGTGTCGTTGTTGGGTGAAGCGATCACTGTGCTAGACGCTGTTGCAGAAGATCTCATATCCAAAACAATGGAGTGGAGAGAAGAGAGATGCGCCTTTCTGATATAACCCACTTTTGTTATACTCGTGAACGTAAGCAAAAAAGATTACTACTGGGTTAAATAAAAGCTGTTGTTGTTGGGGGAATGAGAGCAATCAAATGATAAAACATAATACTACGATTCAAATAATAGAAAAATATTTTCAATCAAAAAAACGACGTAGTATTAAACATGAGGTAAAAGAACAATAACACTTACAAGATTATCTCCAAATGGACATGCTCTATTCTCTGCACTATTCTCTGCACTCTGCTTCATTCACTAAGGTCCTATTTATAGGACATAATAATAACTACCTTACACCACTTCCTTCATCTCACTATCTTACTATCTCACCCATCATTAATAACTACCCCACTAACTCATAAACTATCTCCACAACTCCTAAACATGTTAACTAACTATGTAACTACCATGAATCAATTCTCAACACTCCCCCTTAATTCATAGTTACATACACCAATTTGAGACATAAAATAAACATGCTTCTGAACTGGAAGTGACTTGGTGAGAATATCTGCAACTTGATCATCCGTGCCACAGTATTTCATTGTTATAGCTCCATTTGCTACAAGATCTCGGATGAAATGATAGCGTATCTCTATATGCTTTGTTCTTCCATGAAATGTTGGATTCTTCGTCATTGCAATTGTAGCTTTGTTGTCACAAAATATTTCTGTTGCTTCTTTTTGTTCTTGATGAAGATCTTCAAGAAGTCTTCTAAGCCATATAGCTTGACATGCTGCTGATGTTGCAGCTACATACTCCGCTTCCGATGTCGACAATGTAGTTATTTCTTGCTTCTTTGAACTCCAAGATATATCTCCTGATCCAAGGCTAAAAATATTACCTGAAGTACTCTTTTTATCATTCAAATCTCCTGTCCAATCACTATCAGTAAAACCAAATAATTTACATTTAAAATTATGAGAATACCAAATTCTATAATTCGTAGTTCCAGCAATATAACATAAAATTCTTTTAACAGCTCCGAGATGATATTTACTTGGGCTTTGCATAAACCTGAATACTACACTAACAGAGAAGATAATATCTGGTCGAGTATGAGTTAAATAGATCAAACCTCCAACTAAACTTCTGTAGTATCTTGCATTTGTCAAACCTGTACCATCTTCAAGTTTCAATTTCTCATTCACATTCATGGGTGTAGCTGCACCTTTGTATTTAATCATGTTAGATTTTTTGAGCAGATCCATTGCATATTTTCTTTGTGAAATAAAAATTCCATCTGATCCTTGCTTCACCTCCAACCCAAGAAAATAGTGCAATAGACCTAAATCTGACATTTCAAACTTATTCATCATGCATTTTTTAAATTCTGCCACAACAGAGACAGATGAACCCATATATATAATATCATCAACATAAAGGTAAACCATAAGAATATTATGTTCACCGTCTTTCTTCAGATAAAGTGTAGGTTCATTATCACTCCTTTTAAATCCATTTTGATGAAAATAACAATCAATTTTACTGTACCATGCTCTTGTTTAAGTACAATCAATTTTACTGTACAATCAATTTTACTGTACCACTATCACTCCTTTCTTTAGCTTATATATCTTTTCTTCATATCCTTTAATCAAAAAACCTTCAGGTTGAATAACAAAAATCTCTTCTTGTAAATCTTCATTTAAAAACACAGATTTCACATCAAATTGATAAACATGCCAACTCAAATAAGCAGCTAAAGCCAAAAAGGTTCTCACGGTTTCGAATCTAGCAACTGGAGAAAAAGTATCATCAAAGTCAATACCTTGTTGTTGCGAATATCCTTTTGCTACAAGTCGAGCCTTATGCTTTTGGATACTTCCATCTGCATTATACTTTGTTTCGTACACCCATTTCAAACCAATAGCTTTCTTTTCTTTTGGTAGATCCCACGTTTCATTCTTCTCAATTGACTTGATTTCCTCCTTCATTGCTTTTCGCCATTCCTCTTTTTCAATTGCTTCCTCAAAACTTATAGGATCTGAAATAAATAAAGCAAATATTGAATCATAAATCTCTGTTAGTGATCTAAACCTTCCTGGAAGGGTTTCATCTGAGGAATCATTTGCTGAATTTGAGCTACTACTGGGTGAGGTTGACGTTGAACTTGTTGGAGCAGGATCTGTCACTTGATTCGATGGAGTAACTAGTTCTGCTGGAACACGAATTTGTGTTTCAACTTCATTGATCTCCCAATTCCAACTTGCCCTTTCATCAAATACAACATTTCTGTTAATAATAACTTTACCACTTACAGGATTATATAATCGATATGCTTTGGATTGTGCAGAATATCCAATTAAGATGTATTTTTCTGATTTTTCATCAAGCTTATGATGATTTTGTGAATTTACCAAAGCATGAGCAATACAACCAAAAATTCTTAGATGGCTTACAGTTGGCTTTATACCATACCAAGCTTCAAAAGGAGTTCGATTCATAACAGCCTTTGTCGGTCAAATATTCAACAAATAAACTGTTGTTGCAACTGCTTCTACCCAAAACTGATTCGGAAGATGCTTTCCTTTAAGCAAGCTTCTTGCCATTTCGACAACAGTTCGATTTTTACGTTCAGCTACACCATTTTGCTCCGGTGTATATAGTGCTGTTAATTCCCTGCGAATACCATTTTCTTCACAAAAAGAATTAAACTCATTAGAGATAAATTCACCACCTCTATCTGTCCGAAATGTCTTTATGTGTCTACCACTTTGCCTTTCTACAAGTGCCTTGAATTTTCGAAAGTTATCAAATGTTTCAAATTTCAATTCCAAGAAATATATCCAACTCATGCGGCTATAATCGTCAGTAAATAATAGAAAATATCGACTTCCCCCAAAAGATTTTGTATTCATAGGTCCACATAAGTCAGCATGTATTAATTCAAGACAATTAGATGATCTTCATGCTTTTCCAACAGGAAATGGTTTCTTAATTTGTTTGTCATAAATACATCCTTCACATATATCAAGTGTATTAATTTTAGGTAATCCATAAACCATTTCTTTTCTATTTAACAATCTTAAACCTTTAATATTAAGGTGTTCATATCTCAAATGACATAAATTTGTCTCATTCTTTTGATTTGCAACAAGGGCATGTTTCTCAATATTTGAAACATCTATTGGAAACATCTTATTTTGCGTCATACAAATATTTGCTATAATCAAGCCAGATTTTTTATCTTTAATAGTGCATGAACCATCATCAAATATAACTGAATATCCAATATCTATCAATTATCCAACGCTCAACAAGTTATGTGATAAGCTAGGAACATAGAAAACATTATCAAGGTGTTTTACTTTCTCTTGATTTGTCTTCACCTCAATTGTTTCTTTTCATTCTACTTGGATTTGCTTGCTATCTCCAAGTTTAACTTTCAACTCGTGAGTTTCATCAATATCTCTAAATATTGATCTTATGCCTGACATATGATTAGAACATCCATTATCCAAAAACCAAATATTATCCGAATGAGTCATAAACAACTTAATATTGTTTTCATTTTCTTCCACATAGCTTGCTTGCTTTTCTCTTTTCCAGCAATCTGCATTCATATGACTAAACTTCTTACAATAGTGACATTGAATTCCACTCTTGTAGTTTTTCCGATCATAATTTGATTGCCTTTCATTATGCCCATCAAAGTGTCCTCTTCCTCTTCCTCTTCCATTTCCTCTATCACGAAATCCTCCTCTGCCACGTCCTCTTCCTGTTGATTTTTTGTCTTCTTTTGAAGTAGAAGACTCCCCCTTAACCTGAAATGTTTTTTCCTCACTATTTTCCAGTGACCTGTTCAACCTTGCTTCATGTGCTTGCAAGGAACCCATTAGTTCATCAAATGAATAAGTAGATAAGTCATTTGACTCTTCAATTGCCGTAACAACATGATCAAATTTCGGAGTTAAACTTCTCAAAACTTTTGCAACAATTATTTGATCATGAAGATGTTCACCATAAGATATCATTTGACTAATAATTTCAGTCACTCGAGAAAGAAAATCTTGCACTAATTCATTGTTTTTCATAAATAAAATTTCAAACTCACGGCGAAGGGTTTGAAGTTTTACCGTAATCACCCTCGATGAGCCTTCAAATTCATTTTGAAGTATTAACCAAGCTTGTCTTGAGGTTGTCGCTGCTGCAATTCTTGAGAAGATTGTCTCATGCACAGCTTGTTGAATGAAGAACAATGCCTTTGAGTCCTTCTTTCTATTCTCCTCACCGGTTTCTTCATCCGGATCAGATATCCATTCTCTATCAAGTCCCAAAGATCCTGAGACTTGAATAGAGTCTTCATCTTGATACTCCAAAATTCATAGGATTTGCCCGAGAAGATGGGAATAAGGGGTTGAGACATAGAATTGTCATTAAAAGCCATAATGCCTAGTTCAGATTGAAACAAGGCTCTGATACCACAAATGTTGGGGAAGGAGGAGCAAGAAAATGATAAAACATAATACTACGATCCAAATAACTGAAAAGCGCTTTCAATCAAGAAAACGACGTAGTATTAAACAGGAGGTAAAAGAACAATAACACTTACAAGATTATCTCCAAATGGATATGCTCTATTCTCTGCACTCTGCTTCATTCACTAAGGTCTTATTTATAGGACATAATAATAACTACCTCACACCACTTCCTTCATCCCACTATCTAACTATCTCACCCATCATTAATAACTACCCCCACTAACTCATAAACTACCTCCACAACTCCTAAACATGGGCCACTACTCCTAAACATGTTAACTAACTATGTAACTACCATGAATCAATTCTCAACAGTTGTTGCAGGAGCGGAGAGCATTGTCGTCACGAAGACAGAAGAGATCACTTATGTAATCCATTTTTTGTTATGCTTGTGAACGCTAAAAGGTTATTGCCGCTCGAGATTTCTTATTCCACACAATGAAATGGAGAGAATTGTAGTAGTCTATTGATACATACTTGAAAACAAAATATTATTCAGGAATAAATGATATCGTAAAGATAAATATGGATAATTAGGTACATTTACATAAGGCAAAAAAAAAATCAATAATAAAAATTAAACTCCGTTCAATTAATAAAATAAACACAATAAGCTTTAGAATCGTTATCAACCGTCTTAAGAAATAATTTTACCCCCTCATTTAGGATTATGGTTGATTTCATTCTCCAACAGCACGAGAATTATTTTCAAAAAGAAGAATCTTAGAACCAAGAAGAGAATAGTGTTCATCACATAAAACCAGACAGTAGGTTTTTTTTTATATATATATAAAAGATGATTTCTAACTGCTAGGACTAACCACAGTCAATAAATCTTGTAAACTAATTAAAAATTAACAGTTAAAATAGGTAAATAAATAAAATATATTTTGATGTTTTCATTTTAAAATAAAATCGCTAGCAAAATCAAGTAATGTTTTAGGTCATATGTTTAAGGTTCAGTTTTGGACAATTAAGTCTATCAAGTTGGAAATTTGGATGATTTGAAGCGCTCAATTACGTTGGATCTAAATTTTTGTATTGAGATTAGATAACCCTAAAATCAAATAGTTTTCCCTTTTTTTTTTAGGATTAAGCCTCATTTCTTTTGACACATCTGAATATCCATCCATCCATTTGTACTTGTAGATTTATTTTTTTTATATGAATCTGAAGATTATAAAATCAGTTTAGGGTATGAAGGTGGAGGTTAGATAGGTTTTTTAAATAATTTATAAAAATTATTATAAACTCACATCGATTATAATAGGTTAATGAAGGGAATATTATACAATAATAATGGAAGGATCTCCATTCCATTATTTTTAGAGTATCAGTAAAATAATATTTTTTTTGAACTCAAATTTTATTTTTTTTTTGAGTTATTATTTTGAATTAATGTATCTTAGTGTTTTCGTAAAAATATTTGATTTAAATAAGTTCAAATGAGAAAATGAATCAAAAATGCATTTAACTTGAAAAATATAAATGGAAGTAGTGAGTAAAGTAATTCAATAAGCAAATGACAAGGAAACTAAAAAAAAAAATGTAAATCTATTTACATTGCTTTGATTGTTATAATTACGTTCAATCTCGATTTATTTTCTTTCGATCATCAACTTTTACTATCGATCTTTGTTATATTAACAAAAAAAATCATATAATATTAAAACTATGGGTTAAAATCTTTGGTTTAGTTTTCACAATTGAAGAATTAATCTAAAGCATTTGTATTTGCTTTTCATCAAAACCAGATTTTATTTCAGTATAACGATCAATAACAAATGATTTAGTCTTACATCAAAAAAAAAAAAAAAAAAAGAACGAATGAAGCATTTTAGGTCGATGGACTTTAAATACGTTAACAAGTAAGTTACTTCAAATTAGACATTTCAAAAGGTCTGAGGTAAGAAAAAGTCATCCATCATTTGATTAGATGGCAGGATTATATTATTTCAGGATTCGATTGAGTAATAGGCTTTCGGTGAAGGAGACAGTAGCTTTATCCTGATCATTCGGTTCAATAATTTAGACTCGATAAATTATTGGATCGATCATAGATTGTGATGTAATCACTCACGAAAACACTCATAGGTTTTTGACTGTTTGGAAGCCGCTGCGTGTTGTGTCTGTCCCATAGAAAATGTGGATCACATGATATATATATATATATACCATATGATCATCCATCATACGTAACTTCAACCTAGGTTGCCATCAGTCGTTTGACAAAAAAAAAACTTGGTGCTGGTACACACCGAGTCTAGGAATGGAGAAGTGATGAGATGCATGTCACGTTTTCAACGTTGGATCATTCATTGAATCTGAGCGAGATAAGAAGCACAAGAACTGACAACAGTGTTCTCCCTGTATGAGGATATGGCAGTTTCATGTTTCTTTCTTCCCAGAAAAATGACCACCATCCATTTAACCTCTCCTTTTGTTGGTGAGGTTGACGACACCAGAATTCCGATGGGTCGTAGTCATCCAACATGTCCTTTGCGCACACAGATACAAATGAAAGCTTCATCATGTGAACTGTGCTGTGACTGTGGGCTATGATGGCAGTAAGCCATCGATCGACATCTATCCTCCTTTCTTCCAAGAGAAGAAAGAAGAGAAGAAGATGATGTAAAAACCTTTTTTTTTTGACATTTTTCTTAGCGCTATCTATGCCTTGTCCTGTATAACATCGAAAAGCTAGTAAGTCCCAAAGCCAATTAGAAACAAAAAGGATTCTTCAATGTAACTCGACAAGGAGGAGGTTTTGGCCTCCAAAAAGCTTTCACTCTTGCAATTTTAAAAAAGGATGTCGGGTGGATCTACGGTTCCATTCCTAAGATACAATATAGGAAGAATAATAAGAGAAAAAAAAAAAGAATGGGAACTACTAAAAGGACTTCAAATAAGCATAATAGTTCATCAGTTACTACTGCTTTTTCGTCCATTCAATAGAATTCAGTACATTAATCTAGAAAGAAAAAAGTATACAGTTTTTTTTTTCTAATCGATTCACCAACCAAATCCTTTCTCCTAAATCAAACATCTCCATCCCCGGTCTACGTATGCTAGCTAAGAACTCCATTTCTAAGATAACCGGACATAACATTTGCTGCGATCGCTGATCATTAGCTTAACACGATGAAGAAGCTATATATACATATAGATATATTATACGTCATCTCTCGAGGAATCCTGTCAAGCTTAGAACGGAGTTCCTGACACGTCTCAGATCTCGGCCTTTGAGCGTCCTCCCGTTACCCACGCACACCGAGAACGCCATCTTATCGGCCATCCTGGAAGCCACGATGAGGTGCGGCGGAATCATCTCACCACCACCACCACCGTCGTCGTCCTCGGCCCGACTGCTATCGTAAACGAAGACAGGCTTCCAAGAACGACTCCCCCGGTCCTCTGCCTTCTTCTCAGCTCCGATTTCCTTTCGCCGTGGCTCGGCGTCGTCGTCTTTGTTCGGCCACAGGACGTCCGCCTCCCGGAGCTCCTCCATCGTCTCTTCGGCAAGCAGCTTTGGGAGGAAGAAGAAGAAGAAGCATGTAGATATGCACGCACTTATAGAGAGAGAGAGAGAGAGAGAGAGAGAGAGAGAGAGAGAGGGGGGGGGAAGGATTCGGGCAGGTGTTTGTCGTGAACCTTCTTGGAGAAATGGTGAGGACAGATGATGACATCCCGTGGAAGGAATTGTATTTGGAGAGAGGAGGTCTCCACCATGGCGTTGCCACGTGGATTCAGCTCTTGGTATTGTAGATGACCTTCCATGAGAGGGTCGTTAAAGGGGGAAACTTGTCTTGCAGTGAATGGGTTTCTTTGGAGTGGGTAATGTCTTCGGCTGCACACTTGTTTGGGCCGAGCTGGTTTTGTGATGATGTCATTTTGTCGTGTCTATTTGATAAAAAATGACGATGCATACATACATCGAGAAATTTAAGGATTAGTTAGTAATATTGATCGTTGATTGTCGATTTGATATGGTATACTGACTCTATTTTTAATCTGTTTCTCCGATTATTAATGCTCAAATCCGTAAAACTTCGTGCCCACATATGCGAAATTATTATAATTACACATTTAGACACGAGTAAATTAAGAAAAATGACATTTAAAAGGATTAATTAACATTGATATATTAAACACAAAGGGATGCCACGTGTTTCGATATCATGATATATATATATTTATTTATTTATTTTGATCGAGTGGTATTCCTAAAAAGTTTAAGTTGTCATCATATATTTATAAAATTTCACATTCCATTTTACGTGGAATTAAGACTAGAATTAATATCTGCAATTGAGAGGATGACATCGATAAAAATATTAATTAAAAATCTAACAAAATAGAGAGAAGAATATATATATATATATAATGATAAATATTTTTTTATTAAATTATCATGAATAATTCACCTAAAAAATCAATATGGCTTTCACCAAAGAAGTCCCTCAAATTAGTTTTTTACTTGAAGCGTTTTAATTTTATCAAATTGATAAAAATATTCTTCACCGATCGTCCTTGATTTTCATTACCTCTTACCATCGTGGTCCCGTGCTCCCATTGCAAGCAGCATGACTCATCCTCTACTACTCTCTTTCTCCTTCTTTCTTCTTATCCTCTCCTACTCTTCCTCATCATTCGTCCCTCTTCCTCCTCCTCTCCTAATGCCCACCTAGCGGTGAGGGTGCTGAAGGGTCTAATCTTCACGGTAGGAGGCGATTGTAACAACACGTGTGTAGTGTCGCCCATGAGTGATAGCCTTGTCCCCTATCTCATCAAAGTCGTTTCTACGAAGGCATAGGTGGGATCCTTCGCCTCCTCTTCGCTACTTCCATCGCTAACATTTTTTGTTGCTCATCTTGGTTTGACCCGCTTACTCGCATCATAATGTAGAAGGAAGGAAAGATAGAAGACATGGATCGATGCGACTCATTACAAAGGTAAGGGAATGGTGTTGAAGGAGGTGATGATAATTAAGGGTTGCATGAAGGACTAATGATATTTTTTACCAAATTAATAAAAAATATATCTAAGGTAAAACTAATTAAAAGAGCATCATTAGATAATACTTAATTATCGTTAAAACCAAAAAAATAAATTATTATTGAAGATTCCATTATATCGACAAGTTCTAGAACGAGAAATCATGACTTCCATGAAGCGCCGTTAATCCGCCTGCCGTTAGTGCACCTGATTGTGAAGCAAGCGCCGTTAATCCGCTGTTTAACGGCTTTTAAGTGTCGCTCCCAATCAAAGCCCAATTTCCCGAAGCCGCTCTTGGTTTTCCTCCGGCCTCATCACACCATCGCCTCCGCCTCCGCCACCGCCACCGCCACCGCTCGTCCACCATCCATGCCGAAGCGGGGAATCCTGCTCCTATTGAAGCCTCTCGACGTCTGCCCGCCGATACCAGCCGCCCACCACCTCCCCGATCTGGCCCCTTCATCCTCTTCTCCCTCCCCTCCCTTTTCTGCCCTCAACCCTAAGGTGCTAGTCTCATTTCTCCTTTCTTCTGTTTTTTTTTTTCCGTTGTTCTTGACGCTATTTACACATCTCTTATGCCCAATGGTGAATTGATTGATTGTCACTAACGTCGCTGTTTGTGTATCGGTATCGCCAGTTGTTGATCGGCATTTTGGGGCTTCTCGTGGTTTAGCTTTTATGGTTAGGATCTTAGCTGAGTGGTGAAAGAAAGGAGTAGATTAATTGGATGGTTGAAGTCTAATTGTGTGCGTGTGTTAGGGAGAACTGCTGAAGATGACAGTGGGATAAGATCACCTCCTCGAGGTAAAATGATGATTATTGACGGGCCTGGTTTGTATCCAAGGTAGATTTAGGGTACGTTAGCTTCAAAACCTTTGTCTTGGAGAGTAAAATGGGGAAAATGATCTCGAACCCTAAAATGTTCAACGCATTAATCTGGATCCCACATGAGATTATCATCTACTTTGTTGAGCCATATTTTGGCTAGGAAACGTGACACTTCCCATGTCTTCAATGCTTTCTTCGTTGCCCTCCATGTAAAAATTACAGGTATTTTCAGCTTTATTTTGGAGGGACTCTGTCAGTAATAACCATTGTAATGTGTGCATAAGATATTTATATGCCATCTTCAGTAAGAAAGATGATTCATGATGAGTGTTTGTGTGGTCTTATATACGTAATGCATGCAAGATTTTCTACAACGTTAAAAAAATGTAATTGAATTAATCAAAGATGGTCCTTTTCATTGTACATTATGGTGGGCATACAAGTCAAAGGGCAAAAAGTTGTCCTTTTCAATAAAAAGATCAAATTGCTGGTTTTACATTCTCTTTTTGTCAGATTGGAAACCAGTATGACATGCACTACCTTCTCTTGTGGCAAAAGTGTTGTTTTTTTTTCTTTTGTAGACGTTGTTTTGCATTTTCTTGATTTCCAGTTTATTCTTTCTGTGACATCCTTCCTCTTGGGTGCGTTGCAGATTGTGAGTTTTCTTAATGACAGACTTAAGGTGCATAAGGATACGATCAACCTATGTCAGGATGTTTTGCGATGCAAATTTGTTGATTGGGAACCAGTGATATGCTATAATCTGTGTCATCCAATTCGTCATGTGGATCTTGTGATCACAATTGGTGGGGACGGCACTGTTCTCCAAGCTAGCCATTTTTTGGATGACTCTATTCCAGTCCTAGGTGTCAATTCAGACCCTACTCAAATTAAAGAGGTCAGTTATTTGGTGAATAAAGTTAGGTTTGGCGATTTCACAGCTTGACTTCACAATTTTTACTTGTTTCTTGATTTTTCTCCTGCCCATTAGCTTTTACACTGCTAATCCTTCACTATAGCAGTTACCTCTCTCAATTTTAGGTTAATGAGTTAAGCAATGAGTTTGATGCAGCAAGAAGTACAGGTTATCTTTGTGCTGCTTCTGCTCAAAACTTTGAGCAGGTAATGTTTCGAATACCTACAAGTTTCTGTTTGGCGGTTCAGTTTTAAACTCTATAGTGATTTACTTTTGCTTATTGTTTCTTCTGACATATGATGACTAAGAATTGTTGGAACCTCATTTTCATTTCTTTTATTTCTTTAAGTTGTAATCATTTTTCTTTACAGGTATTAGATAATATCCTTGAGAGTTATATACAACCTTCAGAAATCTCAAGACTATCTATTATAGTAAACGGACATCCATTTCCAACATATGCTTTAAATGATATACTAATTGCACATCCTTGTCCAGCAATGGTATCTCGTTTCTCATTTAGGTATATTATTCTTCCAAGTAAGCTGAATCTTTATTCTGAGACTCTCTGCTGAATGCAAAAATGCTTTGTTATCTATTCAGAATTAGTGGCTACAATGGACCAAGATCGAGCTTAATTAACACCCGATCAAGTGGTCTTAGGGTCTCCACTGCTGCAGGATCCACAGCTGCCATTCTTTCGGGTGGAGGTTCGCGTATGCCTATATCGAGTCGAGACCTTCAGTATATGGTGAGAGAGCCCATTTCACCTGGACCTGCAGAAGCTCCACTGATGCATGGGTTTGTTAAACCCGATCAATCGATTTTTGTTGAGTGGTATTCTCAAGAAGGTGTTGTGTACATGGACGGTTGTCATGTAACTCAATCTCTTAAGTTTGGAGACAAAATCAAGATATCTGCAAAAGCCCCAGTTTTGAAACTTTATTTACCTCAAGATTTGGTGAGAGACCATAATCCAAAATCTTACCGACGGCCGCCGAGTGTACTGTAATTTTGTTCATTGGATCCCTTTGATGTGAACAAAAAAACCCAACTGTTTGTGTTCTATAAAGTGTACACGGGTTTTGACAAAATGTAGGAGTTATTTTGATTGCTAGCTGAGTTGAGAGACTCCATTAGTCATTTGTGTCTTCTTTTGCCTTTTGATAGAATTAACTTTGTTACATCCATAATACATTACCATCCTTTGGGTTGGATAGAATTTTTGAGGTAAACCATATATGGATAATTAGTTGATACCTGTTTAAATAATGCTTGGCTTGATTGATTCAATGAAGCATCTATTTCTAAATAAAAGATGAACTTAATAAAAGCAAATTATTAGAAAATTCCAATTGGTTTGATTGCTAGTCAACTCTATTTTTCATTGTGATTTCTTAAATTTTAGATTTTTAAAATTAGACTCAAAGTTATAGTTGGGATTTCACATTAGGTTGGAGATAAAAAATTGATGTTCAATAAAGAATTAGGCTTGTCAAAATTTAGATTTTTGGCCTTTTTTTGGATTAATCTTAGTATCATCATCATCAATTTTGAAAGTAGGACACGATAATAAACTTGAATTAGGTAGGACAAGTCCTGCAAATAAATAAAGAAATCAGTAGGACAAATCCTACAAATAAATAAATAAACAAAATTACTATGACACTTCAAAAAATTAATTAATGATAATAATGATACATAATAATATAAATGATTAATGTAGACACAACCCACCACAACACGGCCCGTCCCTCCCCTCTTATGGGTCATCCTATCCCCTTCTTTTTCGTTAACTGAAGGATAATCCTACCCTCTATCTCGTCTTTCTTTACCTCCCTCACCATCGTCATCACGATTGTCATTCTCAAAATATTTTTATTTCGATTCCATCATATTCCCAACCGCTATCACCGAACCCTTGCTTAGAGTCACCTCCCTCCCTTTGAAGTGCCACCTCTGCATCCATGGCCGGTAAGCATAATAAACATAATATGCCACTATTAGTTAAAAACCTTTAATGCTTCAATTTGAATTTAAATAATAATAGATCTAATGCATACTTTTCGATGGTTCTTAAAATACCTTTATTGATATGTAGGCACATCATCATCAAATCTAAAATCTATAGTAATATCAATTTATAAGGAAAACTAGACTTGTCTTCTTCTCTCTTCCTATCCTTCATAAGACTACTATGAGCAATGAATTTAGGGATAAGGGAGATATGAATGAAGATATGTAGTATCTCATTGATTAATTCATAGGGAGATGAGAGAATATATGAAATCTCACTATCGTATCACATATTCACACATTTATGTATATAGTTTATAGGAGGTCTTGTCTATCTATAGGCGAGAGCAGATGGTTCACAATAAGTAGTAATTACGAGTCTCTTTTATTAAAGTCATATCCTAAAGAATCCTATCATAATTGGACTTCTTTTTATTGGTTGATAATTATAATCAGGATCCAATCATATTCATAATATATTTTACCTAATTAGATAGGGTCACATAAGATAATATTCTCACACTTGTCTATTAATTGGTAAGAAAAAATGATTCAAAATAAAAAATAATTTTTTAAAAAATAATTTTACTCGATTGGATTCTGAATCTTGAAAATCATAAATACATGTGTGAATTAAAAAAAACTAATATATTCAATAAATATAATAATACTATATTAAATTTAACTAAAAATACAAGTCATAATGGTTCTATATTATCAATATCATACTTTTTATCTATGTATCATAACAGCCATTTCTAATGTAATACAAAATGACACATTAAATTTGTCTTTCTAAGATAATCATATTATCACATGTATATTTATAAATATAAACATGATAAAAGAAACAAATAACTTTATATGAAAGCAAGTGTGTTAATTATAATGTCCACTCGAACATTCATCATCATATCTTTTATGGGTTGTTCACAAACTCAACCATAAGAATATGTTCTTTTAAACACTTTAAGCTGTAAGTCCTAATGAATGGATCAATAATCTATATAGTAAAACTCAAGTTATTAACTAATGTTAGTTATTTTTGAATTTTTTTTCTAACTATCAAGTAATTTATACTATAATGCATAGAATTACAACAACACTTGTCATTCTTAAGAAGAAAACTATTATGATATGTTACAAAGTATCGTTAGTGACTTGATAATTGAGTCTGGTCATATGAGATAAATTTTTACAGACATAAAACTTGATTAGTAGCATCAAAGCATATCACAAAATCAGCTTCCAATATTAATAATATAATAATTATATAATATATATATATTTTTATAAATTGTCCTTCCTATTGATATAGATATAAATCGTAAAATAGACTTCATATTATGGAGACAATTTATAAAATCAACATCTAAAATATGATATCATTTCAAGCTAATCAATAATATTTTTCTTAAATATGAAGAAAGTAATAATATTAAAAAACTTTATATATCATTACCAAGGAACTTGTTTAAGGTCATAAATAGATTTTTTAAATTTACATACTAATATATATATATATATATATATATATATATATATTTTAGGGTGACATATATAAATCTAAATCCCCATTTAGAAAACTTATTTTTATCCTAACTTAAAATTATAATGGATCATTAATATCATGACGATTCTTAAAAATTTATTTAAAAAACTATAGAATATATCTCATTATGATTGATGTATTCTTTATAAGTCAAACATGTATGATTTTAATATCGTGATGTTTATATAATAGACTCTTTTATATTAATTAAATATTTCTACTGGTTCTCATATACCATTCTAGTCATTGACTTTAACTCTTATTTTATTTTATCATATCATTTTTAAAATTATTATTTTAATAACTTAATTATTTTGATTCCTATATTCTTGTAGATATGTCACATAATAATCAGAAATGACAGATCTTCTTTCTCTTTGATATATTATCAAAATGATTGATTATGATTGTTGTATAAGATCATATCAATCTAATATTAGAGTTCATTAATATTATTTTGTTATTCACCTTTATCAAGTTATTTAATGATTTGAGCAATAATAATCTCTTGAATGATAAAGGAGTTTCAATCTATATTTTCTCAATATCAAGAATAAATTTTGAGATTTTTACTCTCACTAATTTGTTATTTTCTAAGAATATTTTATTATCAATTTTAGCTATTTTCGTACTATGATTAGGGTAACAAAATATATACTTCTTTAATTTTTTAGGTAAATAATAAAATATCAAAAATAATCATTGAATCAAATTTTTTTATATGAATTGAAGGTCATTATCTCTGCAAAACAATCCTAAATATGTAAATATATAAAGTTGGGTTTTTTTATCAGTTTATAACTGAAATGAAGTTAATTAAATGAACTTATTAGGAATCTTATTTAAGATTTACATAGAGTTTCTCCTTATATATTTATTCCAAAATAATAACATATTATGCTTTTAACTATATTTATAAGAGTATCATTTCAACTTTCAATAATCATATTATGTTGTGACACATATGGTAAATCATACTGAACATAAATACCATACTTTTCTAGGAATCTAGTAAAATTACTAGAATTATAATTATGATTGGATTTATTATATATATCATAAAATTTATCACCCCTATTTTATCTGATAATTTTAAACTTCTTATCTAATTATCTCTCGACTTTATTTTTATACACCTAAATGTGTCAACAATCTAAGACCTTATATGAATTAGATATATATAGCGATATTTTAGCAAGTTATCTATAAATGTGATAAAAAGGAAGTGACCTAAAGGTATAAACATATATAATATCAAGGAGTTTATAAAACTATATTTTATTTCAATATTATTATAGGATTATTCTAAACATAAGATTTACATTAATTATGTATAAACTATTATATAGAATTTAAAGATTAACCTTTTTTTTAATCATACTAAGTTTATGACCTCCAAAAGAGAAAGTCTTGATAATTCTAGATAAATAACCTAAATTTTGATAATTATAAAAAATAACATGTATCGTCAAGATCCATCAAATGAATCATCTCTAGGCATAAACGATAAGTACCAACTGCTATCGTTTTCACTTTAGGATGATTCATTATAATGATAAATATTTTATTCTCTTTTAGTTTTTATATTAAAATAAATTATTATTACTTGTAACATATGTTGAGGTATCAAAATCAATCAATCAAGTATTTAAAAAAAATTTTTGTAATATTAATTTGAAATGTATAAAGGCTAGACTTATGTCTTTTCCTTTAAAACGAAGTCTTATAATTCTTCTTTATATACCATACAAGTAGTGAAGAATTTTCTTTTATAAATTTATATAATATTTATAAACTTATGTGATTTATGTTTTAACTTTTTTTTGTTATTATCCACTCTTTAAGTAGCATCCTAAATATTATGAGTTTTTTATATTTTAATCTTAATTGTTTAAAACACATATAGTAGTCAACACACTTAAAATTTATTTATCCTTAGTTTTATTATAATAATTTTAATGAGCTAAAATAAAAAAGAAATATAATTAAAAAATAATTAATAAGGAGAGCAACATTCACCTCGTCGTCTCTCTCCTTATCCACATTAGCTACCAGCGGCTGCTAGTGATGTTGTCGTCTGCTATCACTTACGTCGTTTGTCACTTTTTATTGAAATATTTTCATACTTCCGTTGATAAAATTTGCGATGTTAGATAAATGAAGCAATATGTTTAAGGATTTCAATATAAATTTTTTAAATGTAAAGATCTAAATATTAAGAAGATTTAACTACAACGCATTAATATGTAATTAGCCAGTTCTTCGAACTATTGATTTATAAATGATATATATACATAATTTACATTTGGTGGATCATAAAAAAATGACTCTGACACCTATTAATTATAAACTTATAAATGATTAATACCTATGTTTACAAGTTTATTCGGGGTCTTTAATTAAGATTTGTAAATAAGTTGTATTAATTTATCGGATCCGGTTTGAATCCACTTGAGATCCGAGTGCGAATATATATTACGAATCCAAAAATAAGATTCCATAGCTAATATTTCGGGCCGGCTATCGGATTTATACACGTTATCGGATTTAGATTTGTGATCCGTTCCCTATCTAAAACTGACAATGGATCCAGACTAAGGATCCATGCCCAAAATTAGTTTTCGGGTTATTGGATCCACCGATCGCCAGTTTAGAACACTCGCGCATTTTAAAATTCTACCCGGGTTATACCTTACTTGTCAATGGCCAAACAGGTGGGGCTGCAACGCAGTTCAATCATAAGAAAGCTCGGTGAGTTTAAATACCCTTCAAACGTGCAAATAAATAAGAACCTCAAAAACCCTAAATATAACTTGTTTGCGAGACCCTAAAGAGCTCTCTTGACGACGGTGGTGGCACTCGACCTGCCAGCCCAATCTCTCTCCTGAGCTCCAGAGCGCACCCAGATGGAGATCAATCTCGGGAAACTTCCCTTTGATC
Organism: Ensete glaucum; assembly: GCA_021527575.1. Taxonomy (NCBI): domain Eukaryota; kingdom Viridiplantae; phylum Streptophyta; class Magnoliopsida; order Zingiberales; family Musaceae; genus Ensete; species Ensete glaucum. Next base: position 34,267,874 of record CM038554.1, read on the forward strand.
TGGATTTCCACCCTTCCTCTCCTCTCGTGGCTGCCGCTCTCATCAACGGTGATCTCCATCTGTGAGTTCTATCTCTTACGCTAAAGGCCTAACTCTTATCGGTGTTGATGACAGAATCAGCTAATTTTTATTGAATCCGTAATTGAAGGTACCGTTATGCCGTCGATTCACAACCACAAAGGTACGTTATACAAGTTTCTGCCGTGTATTCGATCCATTAGTTCTGCATGATTTGAAGAATCTGCTCTGATTTAGTTGTCATGTTCTTCTTTTGGGTTATCTATTGATAATTTTGCAATTATCGCATCTTTTGCTTCGGTGGCCAAAAGATTGGTGTTTTTTTTTTTTTGTGAGATGGGCAAATTTTAGTTCCTTTTTGGGGTATTTTTGTAGGTTGCTGGAAGTTCACGCTCATGATGAGTCCTGTAGAGCCACACGTTTTGTTGATTCAGGGCGTGGTATTGGTCCACATCAATCTCATAGTTGTAATGCTCTGATATGTTAATTGCTTTATCATGCTGTGTTCTCGTTTCTGTGCATTTTCAGTAATCCTGACGGCTTCTCCTGATTGCTCTATTCTTGCCACGGATGTTGGAACTGGAAAAGCCATTGCTCGTTGGAAAGAAGCTCATGGGTTAGCTAAATTGGTTTGCCTGAGCATCTAGTTTGTGTTTTTGCTTGTCGTGCATGTTATAAAATAATCTATTCATCTTTTGTATTGTGAATAAAGGGATGCGATTAATCGCCTTGTCAACTTAACGGAGACAACAATTGCATCTGGTGATGATGAAGGTTACATAAAGGTTCTTTGTTTTCCTCTCTTATCATTGCTTATTAACCATAGAGCATTCAATTTGTTGCGCCTCATTGTTTCTTCACTAATGCTTTGCATTATACACCATGTGTGGTGATAGTAAACTTTGATATGTTTCAGTATATTATTTTCTTGGTTAAATATTGTAGGGAAGTTGCCAATTAATCTGATATGTGACGATTCAGCTGTTGTACTAGTGAAGTTTGTGATTGTCTACAGTATGTTGTGTTGGTTGTTAAACATTCAAAGCTATTTGCTTAAAATTATATCTGTTTGGATAGTGACTAAAATGCTTCTTGTGGATAATACTTTTAGAAAGTTGTCTATCGTTGTGCCCCAATTTGTGGTCTCAGAATCACTGGTACACCACTATATATTTCTTATGTTTCAAATTTGCAGGTCTGGGATACCCGACAACGTGCTTGTTGCAATACATTTCATGCCCATGAAGATTATATCTCAGATGTCACTTTTGTCACTGACACTATGCAACTTCTGGGAACAAGGTAGATCATGAATTTCGATGGATACATTAATGTATTATGATTTATTGTGTTGACTATTATTTTCATGCATCTTTCTTCCGTTTAGTCTCAACTCCTTCGTGGTCATGTTGTTTGATATTTGGTTGACTTATCTTAAACATTTTTTTTGTTATTCCTTGATGATTTAGGAGTCATGTTTTACCTAAATTGAGCTGTTAGACAGGATGCATGTCTAGCTAAGAAAACTTTGAGTAAGCTTTATCCTTTGACTGATATTATGGAACAAAATACAATTTGAACATACATGGATGATGGAGTCACAGAAATTCCCAAGAACTATAAAACTGTGCAAGAAGTGGTTTAATTGAATAATTAGGGTCTCATGATTGACCACTGAGACATGGATTGGGATTGAATGTAATAGTGGTTCATATTGGGAAGAACATAAAACACAGAAATGTGAAAAATGAAGTATAACACTTCTCTTCTGTGGCCATAAAAGTTGCGTGAACTAGCCTGATGAAGAATAATGGTGCATTGGGAACACATTTGTATTTTTGATATTCATTTTGCGAAAGGGTTTTGAGTGAATGTGCATTCGTGAAATGACTTGAGTGTTTGGTAAACAATAGATGAAAATCATATTGGAATGTAAACTTATATTCCAAAACTCCATTGAATATTATATAATAAATTCACCCTTTTACTATTTTTAATATTTATTTAAAAATGAATATATATTTGTTTACTTAAATTAATAAGTAAATAAATAAATAATAAGATATTACAAAAAAAATTGTATGGCCCAGATATGTAATAAATAAAAACTATAATCGTATAAATGAATGTAAAATATTCTTTGAAAATAAATAAGATTCATCCTTATAGAAATCAAGAGAAAGGGAGAGGAAATGAGAACATCATAGGGTACTTTGGAAAATTTGAAAAATTTCATTAGCATCCCGAAAATGTTGAAATGCTAATGCTATCCTAAGGTAGCATCAACATTTGAGCAGTTGCAATACAATATCCAGGCCAAATGCGGTTTGATTTACTAAACACCAATTCATATTTGAAATGTGCATTGTTCCCTCAATGCACGTTTCAAATGTGTTCCCAAACGTACCCTTAGAGTCAGCCTCTTAGGCTCATCTTCTTTCACTTCTTTTCTTATTGGTTTTGTATTTTTCTCCTTGAAGGACTGGTTAATCCTAGTTCCCAAGATTCACTGCCTCAAAATGTTAAGGTATTCAGTGGAAATATGGGAGGGAAAACTTTAGAACCTGGGAAAGTTTGTTCTGGTGGTAGGTTTCCAAGTATTTGTCCTATCATGTTTTCAGCAATGGATCTTTTCTCATACAACTATATTTGATGGTTGCACTCTTGTTTTAGTAATCAATCTCAGAGTAGTGAGCTGAGAGATGTCACAGATAATACTAATTTAGCATCATCCTTGTTAGTTTTTCCATATTCTCAAGTATTTTCTGGTTGATTTTGTATTTTGTTGTGGTTGGTTCATTTAACTTCAATCCAAGTTTTATATATGCTCTATTTGTGGATGTTCTTGATATGCTATCTTTAGCTACTAACTAGACTCTTTATTGTTTTCTTTGTGGAAATTTTTTATTTGTCCTAATGAGATGTTACATATGTCATTTGATTTTTTGATATTGCTTATGGAAACATAATCATTGTATTTTCATTCATTTCAGTGGTGATGGCACTCTATCAGTGTGCAGTCTACGGAAAAATAAGGTTTTGTTTGTAACTTATGCAGTCTCCTTTTGAAAATATGCTAGTGTATAATATTCTAAAAAAATTTAGGGAATGTAGGCTTATTCTGAAATGTGTTATGCCTTTGTTATCACCATAGATCCAATCCCGATCTGAATTTTCAGAAGATGAGCTGCTATCCTTAGTCATAATGAAGGTAACTTTTTCATTTTTTGAACATTTCAAATTTTGTTTCAGTCTAGCATGGTGAAAAAGAATGGAGTTTGGCTTTTAGCTATATACATTTGTTTGATACTCTGCTTTTGCATGAACATGAAGATACAGAGATATCTAGAAAAGGAAAATATTGTATCTAATCATTAAAAGAATGATGAATGTTTTTCATTTTTATATAATTATCAAAGTGATGTTTGTCATGTGTTAGAAGCAGAAAAATGTTACTATGTGTCTGAATGACTTGCTGAAAATCATTATCGAACTTTCCAACAATGAATTTTCAAAGTCCAACTAGCAATAAAAGCTTACTTATGTGTCACATTGTCTGATAAATTATTACTCCATAGGGTAGGAGAGCCTGTTGATCACCCAACAAAACTATCGAACAATTCATTTTCTAAATTTCCAACTACTGATGTATGTGAATATTCCATTTATTGAGTTTGATGTTATCTTAGTTTCACACTTAAAGTTTGATTTTGTTACACATAGAAATACATGTATGCTCAATCCCACTGTTTCTTGTCCACATTTTTCCAAAAATGGGATGCAAGTAATGTCTGTGATATGTATGATTTTGTTTAGCTTCTGATAATGGTTTTCTTATCAAGACATAATATGTTGCATACTCTTTCATATTATGTTTCGGTCAAATTTTCAGAATACAGTTTAGATGTTACAGAATATTATGATTTTCCAGAAAATAAACTTTATGAAAGATAGCTTAATCTACTAGTTTTATTCTGTGATTATGCTTCCTTCTTAACATACTTTTCAATTACCAGCATAAGTGGCTGTATTTTCTCTAACAAACACTCTATTTTACTCAGAATGGTCGAAAAGTTATCTGTGGAACCCAGACAGGAACTTTGCTATTATATTCCTGGGGTCATTTCAAGGATTGCAGGTAGATCAATATCGTTGGAAAGAGAACCAATTAGTTATTCAACTAAAAATTGAAGTCTGTTGGCAACTAATGCTGTTTCCACCTACATTCTGATTTTGCCTTCAGTTCTTACTATTTTCCTTTTTAGTTTTTTGCACTAAATTCTCATTTTCAAACTCTTCATTCATTTGTAGAAAAAAATGCTAATTGAATATCAAGTATGATGTTTCTGTAAGTGATAAATACAGATGAGCAATGATGATTCTGGCTGATGATTGAGGTGGATGTTTTATATAAAGACTAAAGAAGATAATGATTGTTGACCACATACTGATAGAAGAATCCAGAACTCATTTCTGTAGCAGTAGGATAGCAGCAACATTGGATATAACTCCAATGAATATTCGAATCTGCTTTTAGCTACACAAATTTTACTAACTGTACCCGAATGGCAACAATTATATATACTTAACACAGACTGACACATAAAATGATCCAACATTTGTCAGACGTGACAAATGTTGAATTTGTACCTTGTTCATTTGCTTTTCTTGATGCTTGAGATGAACAATGTTCTTTATGTAGCAAAGTTTCATCTCCTTCGTTGACTTAGGTCTAATAGAATTTTGGGGTTGGAACCTTTTATGTTCTGAGGATAAGTCCGTAACTTCTCCTTTCCAGAAAATTCATAACAGCCTAAGAGCATTGGTGTTAGGCGCAAAGAGAGTTGTAAAATTTGTCCAGTCTAACTTCTTAAATTGATTTATGCCCTATAATTTTATTACATAGCATGCATATCCTTATGCTAATGTCATTTAATTGTTTGTATTTTGGTGGATACATTTGACAATGTACATTTCTTGTGTCATCAGTGACCGTTTCCTTGGGCATCCTATGTCCATTGATACACTGTTGAAGGTAAGGAATAATGACCTTGAGTTGGAAGTTTGAAATTCTATCTTTACCAGTTTTTACAGATGTTCCTATATTTTTTAGCTTGATGAAGACACTCTGATTTCTGGATCAGAAGATGGAGTAATCAGGTTTCCGGATGAACTTTTTGAGCCTGAATCATGTAATATCAGTTTTCCAATATGAGTACATAATATTTTTTAAATTTGAAATCATGTTTTAATAGGTTGGTGGGCATTCTGCCAAATAGAATAATTCAACCACTTGCTGAACACTCAGAATACCCGATTGAGCGTCTTGGTATGCCAAATACTATTATTTCTTGTACTTGTTAATACTTGTTTAAATGAATTAAACTACTAATTAGTCAAAATGTTCTCATTGCAGCATTCTCAAATGATAGAAAATTTCTTGGCAGCATTTCACATGATCAAATGTTGAAGGTGAGCTCATAAGAGCATTTGACACTATTGATTAAAACCATAATTATGTAATTGTATAAAATGTTTAATCCTATTAATGTTGTTCATTGTCTTTACTGATATACATGCGGGAAAGTTGATTCAAGGTTATATTTTTCATTGTATAGTTCATGAACTGCACTCTCAAGTAGAATACTATGATAATTTGTGCCCCCTTTGTAGTATTTTTTGACAGTTCTGTTCTTCCATTATTTCTGGTAAATATGGATATGATATGCACCCATATGTTCCTTTCTTGATTACATAAACTAATTGACTCTGTACAAAACTAATTTCTGTAGCTATGGGACTTGCAAGAACTTTTGGGTAACCATCAAGGAATGCCAGAGAATCAAATGGTTGAAGCTGATAATGATGAAGATGAGATGGACATGGATGTAAAACCCGAGAAATCCTCTAAAGGTGTGGTTGAGCTTGCATTTTGTTGGTTAAATTAAAGGTTCATTTTCGATCTTACCTCTACTACCTGCATTAAAAATGAAAATTGCTTACCTCCACAAGTAGAGTTATTAATTATTGGTTTCGTATGGATCAATGTGTTTTTGAGCAAGGTGTCATGCTTTTTGCAGTTGGGTTCTGATCTTGTCATCATTGTGATAGTTACTTCCTGGTTGCTCGATTAAGCTATATCTCTCTTGATTACCGAAAGACATGCTTATTAAATCCATATCGTGCAATTCTTCACAGGTACAAGGAGAAAGAAGTTGGACAAGGGCAAATCATCAAAAACTTCTGAGGCAGATTTCTTTGCAGACTTGTAGGCTGTGGCAGGATTTTCTGGCTCAAGAGTAACCTTTTCCAATTGATGTCCAAAAAGATGGAGAAGTTTTAGTGCAGCAGAGGTGAAAATTACACACAACATCTAAAAAACCGGGGGACTTTTTGTTCCACAAAGAGTGGCACTTTTTGTTCATTTGTTGCTTTACTCCATTATTTGTCTCTGGAGAGTGTAATTTTATTTCAGATTGCAGAACATTTGTATCTAATGCATGAAGCAACTGGGAAGTGTTTGACATGTTTTAATCTCTGTTGAAGGATACATGAATATGACCATTTGGTTTGTGTATGACCATCAACCCAGTTGCTATTTTGATTGTACTAGACCAAATGTTCCTTAAATTTTCTTGTTGAATTCAGTGTTGGAAGGCAGAACACAATCAAATAGCCCTTCCAATTATTATTTGAGTTATATATTACTTAAGATATTAAAAGCTATCAGATGATGGATTGTACGTTTTCTGCCCTAAGAAATATGGTTGTCTACAGCATATGTATGATTGGTTTAAAGGGAAAACTGGATCATATTGTTTTGTATCAAAGTCCAATTAGAAAAAGAGCTCGAGTATAAAGATCTTCCTAGGTGCATAATCTGATTGTTTTAAACTATATCACTGAATCGATAGTGCCTCCTCTTTTTATGTCTTTTTCTTAGTTTGGTTTGGTTTAATAAATCTGAAGTCGATTCAAATAATTTCAAGCAAACTACGAGAGTTTTAGTTATATAACTTTAAAAATTATGAAAAATACAAACTTAAGAAATAAATTTTAATTGAAAATGTTTAAAAATAAATTTATTTAAGATACATATCAATATAGATGTAATATAGTAACATTTCTAGATATATAACATAATGTTTTACTATAATATATCAATATATAATATTTAATGGAACAAAAATTATAATGAATCGGAACGCACTTTTTCTTTTACTCCAAAATATTTTTTCTATTTTTTATAATAAACAAAATTTTAGTTCTTAATTTTTAGTTATTAATTTGATTCCATTTAATTCATCGAACCCATTCTTAATGCATTGAACGAGACAGAAAAAAAAACCGTTGTAAAAATAGGTGAGAAAAGAAAAAACTGAGGAGGTTTTTTTAGGGCTATAAAAAGTATGGACAATATTCACGGAAAAAACAAAAATATTATGGTTTTTTTTCTTCGGAAAAGTCTCCCTAATAGGATTGGGAATAAATAAGAGAGATAAATAGACCAGTCCAGATTAAGTCATTCTTAAATACTTAGTAGTTAACGGGTTCGGATACCGTACCCGTTTCATCCCTACCGTCTTCTTTAATATCCGTGCGAGGTGTATCGAAGCGTCCGTACGAGCGAGTGGTTGCGCGCCCGAAACGCTACATAGAGCTTATAACGTTTTATATCTAAGAAAAAGGGGGAAGAGGGAAGAGAAGGTGATGGGCGACGAGAGGTCGCCGAGCCCGATGGCGAGCAGGGAGAAGGATCGCGAGCTTCTCATCCCCGTGGCCGACGGAACCGCCGACGCCGACCGCCCCGACGCCAAGGCCTCCTCCTCGTCCGCCTCCGTTCGTACCCACAGCTCCGGTCGAGAGGTCGCCTCCCAACCTCCCTTTCCCTCGATCTGATCGGATTCTCGTTCGGTTTGGTATTCTTAGCACGAATTCTTGTTTTCGGTGATGGTTTTTAGGGTTTCGCGAGGTCTGATTTGTCGCGTTGGTTGTGGTGTTAGGGTTTGTTTCTCATTTGCCTTCTCGGAATTCTTTGGTTAGAATTTGTTGGTCTGAGAGCATACGAGATGCCCCTTTGGTTTCATTAGGTTGGTTAGGTTCAGATGGGAAGCGAGTCGAACATGTCCCTGCCATTTCTTCAGTGAAACCTGTTGATTGCATGCTTGTGTGTGTAAATAGTAGCTGAAGCTTATCGAAGCATATGTGGTTAGGTACTCAACCCTCGTATGTCTTGCAGTACACCATACAAGGGAGTGATCATCTTATCTTACGCCTCGAGGTTCAAGAGCCTATATTGATGCTTTTGATTAGAGTTATATTGCCAAATATGTGTTCCTGTTCCTATCGTAATTAGCACCAGCAAATTGCACGTTAATATGTCTAAGATATTTTATTGCCTCTATTTTGACTTATTATAAGCTGCCACTGATGACACCCCAGTTTAGCACCACATCAGGAGCGAGAAAAGAATTAAATTGATCTATAACAATGTGTACTATTATAAAAAAGATCATTGGAAGTAAAATAAATAAATAAATTGGTCTATAGGTGTTTGATGAGTGCATGACTGTTAACCTTACCTTAAGTATTTTACTGAGATGAGTGTATTGGGTTAGTCTCAATAAGTTGATGAGTCGGTTGTCCTCGGGTCGGATTGTGAGAGGAGCAACTTGTTGGCCTTGTTTGAAAGAAATTTATTCCCATAAAACATCTGCCAGGATTTGTACTTCTGTGCTGTTTAATACTGTCTTTGTGAAAGATTTACTTTTATTCTTTCACTTGTACATGTAGGCTTTTTATAAAGTGATCCGCAGTTGGGCCTCAAAGAAGTTTATGACAGGATGGTAAGCTTCTCCCTTATCATTCTAACTTTTTCCCGATTTGTAGCACTAAATGTATCACTTTATGCTGTGCTTCTTCCTTGTTCCATATCCTAGCTTCATATTTTAACTTTCTACAAGTGTTCTTTTGTTTGAGCTACTGGAAACTTCCACTGGTTCGAATGATGCTGAATCATTCTGATTAAACCTCTTTGGACAAGCAGGTGTTCTGAATCCTTCATAGAGTTGCTCTTCCGACATGAAAGTGAAATTTCCTTATCTTTTCGTGTATATTACTATATTCTCAACTGAATGAATTTTTGACTGTTATTAAATTGGGTTCCTATGATGCTGTTATTTTTCTTGCCTTTGTATTTAGGAGAAATGCATTATATGGTGAAGCATACTTGAAACATGTTCCAGCCCAGACTCTAGTAGATTTCAGTGAGACTTTGTTTATACTGATACTATAAGAATGCCAATTTTTTCTTATCGTTAGTGTTTATGATGTGGATGAAGTTCTAGATGGAATCAAATGCATCTTTAAACTTTTTTTTAAACATTTTCTAAATCTTAAATGAAAATGGTCATTTAATTTGCTATTTGATAGCTAAAGGGTGCATGTTATTTCTATAGCTGTCTCTCTACACCAGTCAATAATTTGGACTATGTTGTACCTTGATATTTAAGCTGACATTAGTGAAATCTTAGTTCCTGAACCACAACTGTTATTTTGCAGTGTCATCCTATTTCCAATTGCAATCACCTTCTATATCACCTGGTGGTTCATTCATTTCGTAGATGGGTTCTTTTCTCCAATCTATGCTGGACTTGGGATAAACATATTTGGTATGAAATTTGATGTTTATCAAATATTTTTTTTTGAATATTTGTCAAATAAAGAAAATATCTGTCAGCGGATGTCAACCATTGTTGATTTTTCTTTTCATTGTTGTTTTCTCCTCAAGTTGTCTTGCCTTGTCTCTACTATGAAATATTTAGAGTTATACATTGTCTTAGTGCTCGTTCCATATCTATTGAACTCAGGGTTTAGTAAGTTGGAAAACACTTTGTTCTTATTACATATATTTAGCCAACATTTGGAACACCCTAAGATAAAAAGTGTTTCTCATGTTTTAACTCCTATGCTCATTGTCTATTGGTTGAAGTGGATTTTCTTTTCCTCTATAGGACTTGGCTTTGTGACTTCGATTACATTTATATTCTTGGTTGGAGTGTTTATGTCATCTTGGCTGGGGGCATCTGTACTCAGCCTTGGTGAGTGGTTTATCAAGCGAATGCCATTTGTTCGGCATATCTACAATGCCTCAAAGCAAATAAGTTCTGCTGTATCACCTGGTAAATTTTCTTTATATGTCTTCTCTTAGTTATTTTATTATATGTTTATGCATGCATTAATTATCTTCTCAAACTTCAGACCAGAACAAACAAGCATTTAAGGAGGTGGCTATTATCAGGCATCCTCGAGTTGGTGAATATGCCTTTGGATTTATCACTTCAACCGTTGTTCTTCAGGTCAATAGCAACTACCATTTTTTATATTATTGTCTTCTTTGTTTGTAAAATAGTTCATCCACACATTTTTTTGGTGCATGTTTTCACTCATGTACATATGCTGATTTATCTTGTGTTGCTGTTCTCTGTGATACTGTGTTATAAAACTTTCCTCTGCTACGAATATTAAAGCCTGATAAGCCAAACACCCAAAAATCTTAAGAAAAATAAATTGTTGTGTTGAATATTCAAACTGGTATATGCAAAGCCACATTTTTTGTTGTCATGTTGCATCAAGTCTTGGCCCCTAATTGATGTGTTTGAAATGATATGATTCTATGAGTTTTTTTTCTTTAGAAGTATATCCAGAAAATTGTTGGTGTTTGGTTTTCAGAATGAACTTGATGATCTAAGTGACACTTTGTTATGGAGTAGGAATTCAAGGATATGTTTTTCCATGAGAGATAAACTCTTCACGGGTCCTTAGTGATGTCTGACTATAGTTTGACGTGTTAGTTGAATCCAATCTGATTTCAGTCAGTTTCTCAATCATATTGTTAGACATGGGTTGGAATTGGCCATAACAGATTGAAGTCGGCTAGAATTGATTGATCTTTTTGACCAATTCTAGCCAATTTCTAAACAATAGAAAACAACAATAGGAGGGGAGGAGCTGAAATAGACAGCTGTGGATGGTAGCTGTAGGAGAGGAAAAGGAATAAGCACGAAGCAAAGGAAAGACAAAAGATTCTTGTGATTTTAAAATAGAGAAGGAGATGCATATTGCTATCTTTGCTTTTAATAATTAGTGCAACCATCACATTCCATGTTTTCTATCCATATTTACGTGAGACAGAGAAAAGAACAAAGGGGGAGGAAAGACGATAGAGAATAATCTCCATAACTTCTTGAAAGTAGGAATGCGATTATAGATAAGCGACATGTCATGGAATTTTCTTTAATTCCAAATCTTGTGGACACTATTTGAATCAAGCCCATTTCTTAATTTGTCTTTGCATCACCATCACCCAAAGGAACACTGGAGTCATGGTCATGATGCTATTGCTATCTTCATAATCACACGGGCTGATAGGTTTAAAGTCATTATCACAATGTACTCTTTATTATATTTTATTGTCATCATATCTGTTGGACAAGATTTGTGAGAACTTAAATGAGATTTTAGTGGGGATATTAAAAAGAATTCGGAAATTTCCATTCTGGTGTTCCCAAATGATATACATACTGAATCAGGGGAAGATGTATTGCCCAACACTATGATTTGTTTTTGTACTGAACGTGTAGTTTTGGCAAGTTGAGGTTCTTTAGGTGTTCTTTATGATATACATACTGCATGTAGTAGTCTGTTTGAAGCATCTTGTGAAATTCTACTTGATAATTATTTTTCATCTTCCATCATGATATCCCCTTCCAGTAATTGGTCATTTGGTACTATGAATAAATGCCATCACTTAGTTCCTTCCATTATTCAACAGAGTTACAACGGTGAAGAGGAACTTTGCTGCGTCTATGTTCCAACAAACCATCTGTACATTGGTGATGTTTTCCTTGTTAACTCCAATGATGTCATAAGGCCAAATCTCTCTGTCCGTGAAGGAATTGGTAGGCTGAGATCCGCCTTCTGCTGCTTGAAGTTCCCTTCCACTATATCATTCATTATATAGGACTGTAACTCTGGGAAAGCTCTGGTAGTGATTTATCAGCTCGTCCATTTTAATCCTGAATCCATGTTTTTATGCAGAAATCGTTGTCTCAGGTGGCATGTCGATGCCACAAATTATCACAACACTGCATCAATGTTGAGTACTTAAATGGGGATCTAGTGCTAGCGGAATCTGATACCAATATGTTGCTTCTTGAGTTTCCCTTAGTTGGAGCTCAGGCTACACTTTTCTTTTTTTTACTTTTTCAGGTTTTTAATTCTTACTTATCTTTCTGTTTTGCAATTACCTGAAATGATTTTAATATACCTGAGGAAACAATGTATTGTAAATTGTAATCTTGTTCCCAAGTCACATCTGCACGGTTGGATAATTTTTACTACTAGTTCATCAGTAATATGAATCTTTGGATCGATATCACTCACTCCGATCCTGCGGATGCTTTGACTGCCATCAGCTGCCCTTCAGGTGATACAAAACGTTGATAGTTCTCTCGACTCTCTGCATTTTAAAGATTAGTATTTTTTCCATGCTTTTGGAAGTAGCAGTTTTGCTCGTGCATTGATCCAAGCACTTGTTGCCCTCTCCCTCTCTCAGCTTACCTCCGCTTTGGACGCTGTTGGTCTCCCATGTCTTCCTCCTTTGCTCCTGATAGGGTAAGAAATGGCTCGTCCCAGCTCGTCAAGATCCATGCCAGGTCAGTAATCCATGGTAGCACTGAGATCCGATGTCGACCCGACGAGGTGTTGGCCTGGGCTGAGGTGGCTGAACGGTGAGTTAGTCGCCACGGCATTGGAGATTGCTCTCAATGAGGAACAACATATCGCTCCTTTGCATCGTGTTGACCTAACAAATAGCGACCAGGTAGACATGCCAACCATGTCGTCTTATCTTCAAAAGCAAGGCTAAAGGTACGATTAGCCTTTAGACTCGTAAGTATAAAACTTCCACCTAAGGGCAGGAAGCGGGAGAGGCTCTCTCTCTCTCTCTCAACTCTCTTCCATATCAGAATCATCCAGAGGCACTGACTGGAACGTCGGAAGAGCCACATAAGACACCCCCACCACGACGTGACATTCGTGCAGGTCCTCCCCTACTATCGTGGACCCGAGAAGAGCATCCCGAGACGTCGAGCCCGAGCAGGTGCTTCCCAAGGTGTCACACCCGAGATGAGAGTACAAAGCCTGGTGGATGTCACGTGCTCACTCACCACTCCCCGATCGACGTGGACGGACTTGCATACACAGGCAGGACCAAGTTGTGCTGACTCCTCGGCCATGACACTAACTCCCATAACATTTTTGGCACTAGAACGAGGGCCCAATGTCGTAAGAATGCTCGTCGAATACCTTAAACTCAGAGCATCTAGGCGGACCAATACACATTCTCTCGCCCACCCTACAAACCGAAGGACTGAGCTCCTCGCTCCCGGTGAAGGAAATGAACGCATCGAGGCCAACGTCGAACAACTACTGGAAGTTGTTCAATGACCCGAGGTTCTCCCCATCGATGATGAATATGGGGCAGGCCATTGTCACAACCGAGGCCTTCCTCGATCTCGCCCACCAAGTTCAAACACTGGTTGAGATGATGCAAACCGTAGTCCTATACATACCGCAACAAATCCAGTCATTGACATACCAGCAACCGATCCCCCAACAAGCAAGGCCCATATCATCCCCAGCTCAAGAAGACCACCCCCCCATGGATTTACCTCCCATGCCAGAAGTGACGTCGGGAAACTCGGTCGCCACTATAAGATCGGAGAGTCGTTCTCGGGATGTCGCCCGCACAACACCGGAGCTGGACACACTCTCCTCGAATTTGACTAACTCTGTGAGAAAACAATTGAGACAAGTTAACCAAAGGTTGGACGAGGTCCAAAAAGAATTTGTCAAATCCAAGGAAGAACTCGGTAGAAACTCCAAGGGCGGATCACCATTTGCCTCTGAGATACAAGACCAACCGATTCCCGCCAACTTCCGGCTACCATCCCTTGAGTCTTATGATGGCAACTAAGATCCGTCAGAGCATGTTTAGCCTTCCGAGCCCAGATGATTCTTTATGACACCTCAGATGCACTAATGTGTCAGGCCTTCCTGACCACCCTCAAAGGGCCAGCCCAAATGTGGTACAGTCGGCTCAAACCATCATTTATCTCCTCATTCGACTCACTCGCAAAGGAGTTTGAACTCAACTTTTTGGCAAGCTCCTGACCGAGGCACATGGCTGCATCGCTCCTCGACCTGACTCGAGGAAGTGAGGAAACCATCGCCCAGTTCATTGGGCACTTCGCAATCAAGGTCCAAGGAATGCCCGATGCGCAACCTTTGCTAGTGATCTAAGCATTCTTAATGGGGCTTCGCCCCTCTCGATTCTTTTGATCGCTAATCGAGCGACCGCCGATGACAGTGCCCAAGATGCTACAACGAGCGAACCAGTACATTGCGACTGAGACACTAGTGGCCGAGAAACGAGATGATCAAAAGTGACATCGGGCCGAACAACCCAGAGGATAGCCTTCGGGACCCCCAAGGAGAAGGATGGACAGACCAGAGGTGCCACAGCCCAGACCACTATCAATCCCCCTCAACTCAACTTGAACGAAGGTTTTCCTCCAGATTCAGGACAAGGGGCTTCTCAGGCCTCTAACCCGATCAGAACCAGGCCCGAAGGTCATGATAAGAGAAGATATTGTCGCTTCCATTGGGAATATGGGCACAACATAAAAGAGTACCATGACCTGAAGAACCAAATCAAATACCTCATTTGGCAAGGACATCTACATCGATACATCCGAGACCAGCGGATGTTTCCTGACAACACAATCACCACCGAGATAAAGTGTCCTTGCCATGCCCAAAAGGACCCGTCGAGAAGCAAATCGACGTCATCATCAGTGGCCCTGCATCTTAAGGCAACAGCTCATTGGCACATAAAGCGTATAAGTAGTCCACAGTAAAAAAAAGATCGAGGCGAGACCATGACCCTGAGATTACTTTCGAGTCAGGGGATGAATAGTGCCAGGAAAATGATAATGCCTTAGTGATCTTGGCACAGATTGCGAATGCCCAAGTCAAAAGGGTCATGGTCGACACGGGGAGTTTGACCAACATCTTATACCTTGATGTTTTTCAAAAACTAGGCCTAACTGACAAAGACCTTTCTCCCATGACATCAATATTGATAGGATTCATAGAAGACTCAATCTCCCCCCTCGGGATGATAACTCTTCCGGTCACCATTAGAGAAGAGCCGAGGTTGAAGATGCTGATGGTCTTTTTTATGGTGGTCGAGCTCCCGTCGGCGTACAACGCCATCATCGGTCGACCTTACTTAACAAACTCTAGGTGGTTGTCTCAACATATCACCGAGCCATGAAGTCCCCAACCAAGGTAGGAGTCGGGGAAGCGAAAAGTGACCCTTAGGAGTCAAGATAGTGCTACCTAATGGCAACTATGATGCCCAAGAAATTCAAGGCTCCGGGACCTACCGTGGACTCCCGAGATCATGGTAAAGCAGTTCTAAAATCCGAACCAGTTGAAGAAATAGTCAAGGCACCTCTCGAACTCAAGGACCCGAGTAGGATCGTCAAAGTTGGCTCAGCTCTCCCCAGGGAGCAACAAGTCGAGCTGGTCGATTTCCTCGCATTAAATGTCAATGTGTTCGCTTAGTCACCAAAAGATATGCCCGACATCACCAGAGCTAGCCCAGCATCATCTCAACATATCACTCGACACCTGACCTATGAAGCAGCGACCGAGGAAGTTTGCCCCCGACCGCTAGAAGGCCATCAAAGAAGAGGTCACCCATCCGTTGGACGTAGAATTTATCACAAAGGCCAAATACCCGACTCGGTTGTCCAACATTGTACTCATGAAAAATCTCATAAAAGCTGGTGGATGTGCATTGACTACATTGATCTCAATCGGGTTTGCCCGAATGACTGTTATCCTCTCCTGAGAATCGACCAGCTAGTAGATGTGACCTTGGGATTCGAGCGACTCTCATTCATAGATGTTTTCTCGAGCTACAGAATGGTCAATCAGTTATTTAAGGACCATAGCTAGAGGAACATGGAGGTTTACATTGATAACATAATAGTCAAAAGCTAAGAAGCTCACAGTCATCTCTTGGATTTAGTTGAGACATTTTAAACACTAAGGAAATATAGAATGCGGCTTAACCCGATCAAGTGTATCTTCGACGTCGCATCAGGTCGATTTCTTGAGTTCGTCATTCATCAAAGAGGCATAGACATGAATCTCGAGAAGGTGAACAATATTCTTGGATAGAAGATATTCTTTAAACAAGAAAATGATGAATGTTAACCCATCAAGAGCTTCCCATTCTTTAGAGTTCCAAAAGAGATAAATGACTTCCAATGGACACCTCAATGTGAAGAGGCATTCCAATAGTTAAAGGTCCACTCGTAGCTCACATCACACTGTAGCCACATCTTGAGTAGCCTAGAAGAGCTTTTCTCTACCATTGAAAGGCTAGCCTTAGCATTACTCTAGCATCGAGGAAGCTGAGGACTTACTTTCAACATCCAATCAAGGTGATTACCGATAAGCCCCTGTGACAAATACTCTTAAGGTTCGATGTTGCAAGTCGGATGCTCAAATGGTCAGTTGAACTCGGGGAGTTCGACCTCGAATACATCCCGTGGACGACAATAAAGGGTCAAGCATTGGTCGACTTCGTGCTTGAATTAACAAATCCAAATGACTCACAACAAAGCTTAAGGTGGACAATGTACGTGGATGGTTCGGCCAATGCAAAGCGTGGGGTCACCGAGCTCTTGCTCAGGGGATCCACCAACCATATCTACGAACATGCACTTCGACTCAAATTACGAGCCACCAACAATGAAGCCGAGTATGAGGTATTACTGTTCGGGCTGAGGCTTGTCGATGAATTACATGTGGAGAATATTGAGGTCTTCACCGTCTCCCAGCTTATCACCAGCGCACCACCCGACACACTCGAATCTAGCACCAACCGACAGTTCCCTTATCAAGGTCGGACTGCACCTAGTCGTTCGCCCAATAGGGAATGGATCTTCTCGACCCCTTCACCTCGGCTTTCGAACAACCCAGATTTCTAATAGTCGAGGTCGATTATTTTACTAAATAGGTCGAAGTCGAGCATCTCACGTCTATTACCGAGAGGTCTCCCTAACTCATATACTTGACATCCATGTCAAGGTCAAACATATCTCAGATTAAACCCTAGCATGGTGCATGTGAGGCTTAGATCGGCTCTAATACCAAATGTAATGACCCGGGTTGATAAGCTAACTATCATGATAGCTTCAGTTTGGCCCAACCACTTGTCAAAATGCTCGAGCCAAGAGTTATTAATAGTACACTTATCAACCCTTATAAGACATTCATGTGTTTTCACTTTTTTAGTATAGAACTAAGAGGTGTTACACAAGTCGAAGGGTTTGTCTTGAGAAACATAATCACCAGGTTCGACATCCCAGAGGTCATCGTCACCGACAATGGGACCCAATTTAACAAACCCAAGTTCAGAGCCTTCTGCCAAGGCTGTAAGATCCAGCTAAGGTTCAGATCAAGTAAACGGACTCGCAAAAGTTATAAATCGGGCCATCCTCGAAGGATTGAAGAAAAGGGTCACCGAGGTGCATGGAACCTGGGTGGACGAACTTCCGAGCATCCTATGGGCGTCTCAGACGACCCCGAAGACCTCGATGGGGGAATCCCCATTCAGCCTAGCCTTCGAAACATAGGCAGTCCTCCCTCCTGATGTGATTTACCCTACTTTCCGAGTCGAGTCCTACAAGGAATCCTCTTCATCCGATCGACTAAGGGAAAACCTCGATCTGCTCGAGAAATAAAGGGCCAAGACACACCTACGAGCTCTTACAGACAAGAAAGTTATAGCAAGGCTTTACAATCATAAAGTATGCCCTCGATAGATCAAGGCAAGCGATCTGCTGCTATGAAAGGCTGAGGTCAGTGACTTGGCCCGGTCTTGGGGTAAGTTGGCCATGAACTGGGAAAGTCCTTACCAAGTAGCAAGCACATCCCTAGAAGGTACTTATACCCTGGTCACAATGGAAGGAAAACAGTTGTCGAGAACGTGGCATATATCAAACTTACAAAAATTCTATGTATGATGAAACATATGATTAAGTGAAAGGCACTTTACATTCATGAAAAGCCAAATACATATTTGGGCCGATGTTCGAGATGATACATGAATACCCCACAGAACAAAAGGAGTCCCCAACATTAGAAAAAAACAACAATTTGCTACTATTCGGGCTGTGGCGGTGGCGAGTCATCGAATGGCTACTCGGCAGTCATCGACATGTTCGAGTCCTTGGAAAGCTCCTTGAAGGGGTCTTCTTCTATCTCGAGGTCAGGGTACTGAGCCCGGAACCTAGCTAACACTAGTTGGTAGCCGTACTCAAGTGAAACTTGGCCCATCTGGACCAAGCTCATCTCGAACCCTGACGACTTTTTATAATCTTCGATGGCTTGCCTTGGCAGATCGACCCGAAGAGCTCAGACAGCCTATATCTGGGCTTTCGTGTCGATAAGTTATTCCCGAGCTTTGGCCAGCTAGCTCTGTGAATCGAAAAGTTACCCCGTCATCTCGGTCAGTTGACCCTGTAAGTCAAATAGATTTTCCCAAATCTCACCAATTCCTTCTCTAGTGACTCGCGTTGCCGAGTCGCCTCCTCTAACTCAACTTCGAAATGATCAGCCTAGGCTTGGGACTCAGAGGCCCGTCGCTCGGCTATAGCCACTCCATCGGGGTTGCCACTGGCCTTCAGTTTCTGGATCTCCTTCTGAAGAATGTCGGCCTTGTCATCCAACGAAGTGATAGCTGGACTAACGTCTTGAACCCAGTCGATCAAAGCCATATAGTAGTGTTGACTCTGCCAAGGCATGAGTCGGGTCAGTACATCAGCAAACATAAAGGAGAAGTGAAAATTGAGATGAAACTCACCAGCACCATGGTCTTTGCTGCTCGGTTCATTAGGATCTCGAATACCAGGGTGTATAGGTCGGCTACCAGCCTCAAAATTTATGTCTCCTAGGCATATTTTGTGGAGGCTTCACCGTCCTACCATATACGTATCCTATGCATCAACGGAGTCAGATCAACTTCAAGGGGTGCGTCAAGAGCATGCTCTGGTTGGCTGCCTATCCCGATGACATGGAAATCTCGACCATTTGCTCCTAGATGAGCACTGCATAGTTCTTTCACCGACTTCGGCCTTGTCTTGGGGGTCGGTGTCCTCTCAACCGGGGCTACGAGCCTCTTGCCATCGGTTGCTCGAGACTTCAACTTCTCGCCTTCACGACGGGACTTGTGCCGACCAGAGACTCTAGCCTTCTTCTACTAGCTGGATGGAGCCTCGACCGAACACTTCCCAGAGGACTTGAGTGCCTTCTGAGTCGCCTCCTCCGGAGGAATCTCCTACACCTCGAGAGGAGAGGGAGCAGCAGTAGATTGAGCTGATGTCAGAGCGATGATCTGGGATGATGCAATAGCGCTCGATGTGGTGGCGCCAGCATGTCCTCCTCCGACCTTTGGAAGGCCACGCATTAGGTTCATGTTCACCATCTCTGTAAAATCGATCATAAGTCGTGCTGATTAGGTAACAAAACTTAAGAAAATGATGATTAACATGTACCTCGAGAAGTTGGGTTGAGACCTGCCTCGACCAGCCATTGCTCGGTCAAGTTCCTAATCATCTGAGAAGTGGATAAGATCCCTTTCAGTCACCCGACAAGGACAGACTCCTCCTCAGAAAGGTTGGGGGGGAATGTCGCTAACAAGGTGGGTCGACCACTCAACACCAAAATCCTAGCCCTAACGCCTATTAACAAATGAAAATCAAATCTTCCAACCCTTATTACTGGAAGGAGCACCGCAACCCCCCCCCCCCCCCCCCACCCCCGACCCTAAATCCTGCTCGAGCAGTGAGATAGTAACCGTCCTGACCTTTACACGGGCAAAAACAGGAAAGAAACAAGTCTCGAGTCAGGACTATGCCCGATCCCCGACACTTTCCAAGAAATGTGGTAAGGTAACACCAGGAATTTGGTGTCACCTGGCTGGGGGATATCTGCCACTAGCCGAGACACTCCCCTATGATTGGGTGAAGAGGAAACCTTAGCCCCGCCTCCAAATCATCAATGGAGATGCTGAATCCCCTAGGACAGAAATGGTAAGGGTGTTGCATAGGTGGGGGAGCATGCAATACATACTCGGTCGGGATACTGTAGCATTCTAGAATTATGGCCAAGGACTCAAGACCCACTGTGGAGTCAAAGTCGTGACACAACTTTGTTGCTTCCAAAGCTTGAAGGACCTTTACAACCGCCCGGGTCATGACACCCGAGGACGAGCTTAGAGGCCCGGAGTGACCCCCTGAGGAACAACTAGGGCGATATTCCTCCACCCGAGGTGGAGGAATCGAAGAGGAAGAATGAGAGGTAAACCCAGAAGCGATGCAAGAGGGTGAAAAGACCATCCCAACCTGACTATGAGAGAATGACGGAAGACTGAAGATTATAGTGACCGAGGAACTAAAGGTCTAAGAGCTTAACAATGAAGGCTGGGGGAATAGGAGTGACCTCTCACTAGCATTATGACAAAGCTTATGAGGGAAAGACATCGCTTCGACAAGGGACGTTTCGACTCCTCGAGGTAGCATATTAACTTGGCCTGGGAAACATGTGAACCACGTTGAACGTGGCACCCCATGAGCTATAGGAGCACCACGTTAGCCCTACTCAGAGACTAAATCAACGACTCCAAGACTCCATGTTAGCTGGGGCTTTTGTGAGCCTCACAGGTCAACTCAACAATGTCACAACACCCATTTATCACGTGACTACAATCTGAGCGCACACGTTGATCATCCGCATTATGCACTGATTGTAAGCAAACCATGCACGACCAATCTAGCATTCTTTGCCCGAGTTGTGTATCTCAGCCAATCAAGCATTTTTTGCTCAAATTGTGTATCTCAACCAGTCTAGTATTCTTTGCCCGAGTTGTATACCTCGTTCAGTCCAGTATTCTTTGCCTAAGCTATATACCTCGGTCAGTCTAGTATTCTTTGCCCGAGTTGTGTACATCAGCCAGTCTAGTATTTGGAGCTCGAGTTATGTACCTTGGCTAGCCCAATATTGTTTGCCCGAGTTGTGTAAGAAATGATAGGGAGAGAATGATAGGGTAAGAAATGGCCCAGCCCGGCCCAGCTCGCCAAGACCCATTATAGGTCAGCATTCTATGACAGCATTGAGATCCGACATCTACTCGATGAGATGCTGGCATGGGCCGAGGTGGCAGAACAGTGGCTTAGATGCCACGACAGTAGAGATCACGTTGAGATTCGTTTAATGAGAATGATGTGTTGCTCCTCTGCATTGTACCAACCTAACAAACAACAACCGAGCAAACATGCCAACCATCCCATCCTGATGTTAGAAGCTAATTCAAACGTGCGATCAATCCTTCGACTCGTAAGTATAAAACCCCCACCTAAGGGCAGGAAGTGGGGGAGGCTCTCTTTATCTCAAAACTCTCTTCCATATTAGAATCATCCAAGGGCACTGACTAGAACGTCAGAGGGGCCACATCGGACACCCCCATCCCAACGTGGCCTTCGTGCAGGTCCTCCCTCCTGCCCGAGCAAGTGCTTCTTAAGGTGTCACACCCGAGATGAGAGTACGAAACCCGACAAATGCTATGTGCTCACTCACCACTCCCCGATCGACGTGGATATACTTGTGCATACGGGCATGACCAAGTCGTGCTGACTCCTTGACAATGGCACCAACTCTCACAATAGCTCCCTTGCAACATTTTATTTTAAGAATAAGTTTAACAATATTTATTTACAAATGTAATGATATAATTTATTGTTCATTTAAGTGGGTTGTAAAGGAAGTTCCTGATGGAAGGGGGTAGAGGTGGCGAGAAATTTGGAAACAATCATTAAGAGTAGGTCGAGACAAAGAGGGAGGTGGGAAGGGGATAGATGTGACTAGGAATTTGGAAGCGATCATTAAGAGTTGGCAAAGATGAAGAGGGAGGTCGAAAGGGGGTATAGGGATGGCGAGGAATTTGGAAGCGATCATTAAGAGTAGGTAGAGACGAAGATGGAGGTGGGAAGGGGATAGAGGTGATGAGGAATTTAGAAACGATCATTAAGAGTAGGCAGAGACAAAGAAGAGGTCGGAAGAAGGTAGAGGTAGCGAGGAATTTAGAAGCGATCAAGGGATCATCCCGTGAAGGGATCATAGGAAGGCAAAATCGTTGACAAAAGAGGAGAGTCAAAAGGGGTGAAATAACTTGGAAGCAACAAAGGGATCATTCATGTGAAGGGATTATGGGAAGTTAAAATTGTTAAATGAAGAATATAAAGCGACGGAAGGCAATGAGGATCATATTCGAGGAAAACTTTCAATATCATTGATAAAGAAGAGAGGAAGGACGAGGATTACAAAAGGCTGATGGCAAGAACTGGAAGGTGGGGGTCTCTGGCAGAGACGTTCATAATATGACGACGTGGGATATTTAAATTATTAAAAAAATATTAATGCAGAAAACTAAAAATTGAGTCACTTTTCAAAAAAAATAAAAAAATATTATTTCAATGAATTCGAGAAAACCTAAAAAAAGATTTTTTTTTTTTTTTTTATAAATGAACTCGTCCATGATATTTATAAAAAGTATATACAATCCCAAGTAAAATTTCAGAAAAATAATCCTCCTAGATAAAAGCCCAAAAGCTGCGGGATCGTTGCTTTCAATTGCGATCGGGGGAGCAAAGAGTCTGGTCCGTTGGATCCTTTACGTTCCACATTTGCGGACGGCGGAGATGCCATCGCCAAGTCCAAACCCTAAAACGCTTCGGCACCCTCTATAAATACTCGAGAAGGCACGCCGTCGACATCTCGTACTTGATTTCCCTATCTTTGTTTCTTTTCATTCTCTTAAGTTTTAGGGCTTTCTTGTCTTCTTCCTTTCTTCCTCGCCTTAGTTTATGGAATCCATAGCTTGGGGGCGGAGGAGGACGATGACGAATGTGATTCATCAAGGTCTCGTTCGTCGTAACGGCGGCATATCCGCCTTGCCGACCATCCTGATATATCACCACCCATATTCTGAGTCCGACTCCCCCGGCCCTCTTCTTTTCCCTGCTTCCAATTTTTAGCTATGAAGTTTTAATTGCCGTCTTCTGTTTTTTTTTTAATCTCTCGTTTGGCCGATGATTATACTAATTTTTAATGACAAGCATATGTCTTAATTTCTTCCATGTGGAATCGATTTCGTTATGAGGCCAGTTTCCCATGAGATCGGATGACACTTTTGCTGCAATCAACAAAAGTGTCTTGATTTGATTGCTCTCGCACCATTGCTTTGTTTCTGAAGATTTCATCTATTGGCAAAAAACTTAATGATATTTTTTATGATTGGTTTTGATCGGTTGGATCGAGAGGCCGAATGATGATCGGATGCATAGTTCAAATGATAACCCTTTCTTTGAGGGTTATGATTATTTGAAACGTCTTTCGCTCCTATCTGATGGCCTCCACATCTTATTGCTTGCTTTTCCCCCCTCTTTCTTTACTTAGGTATCTGTAGCTATAGATTAATGTGTATTAATGCGATTGATGAATACGTAGTACTGAGAATTGCGGCTTAAGTGATGCTTCTGGTGTTGTCTATGAATTCATATTCTTTGGTGCAGAGCATAATTTATTATGATGATTTTGTTGGTAGATTTGTTTGTTTTGGAGATGTCTTCTTTATTATCTCATTTCCACCGTGAATACTGTACTTAATTTGAACTAATATTATCGGAACAGTGAAATGTTTTGTAGGGATTAATATGAATCTAACGACCGTGTTGCTGCGGTGTTCGGTCATCTAAAATACCGCAGTCCTGCTGTCTAACGACGAAGAAGTTGTGTGGAACGGATTCATCAGATTGATCCACAACGTGATGTTGGCGGGCGGATTCATCTGCTTTTGAAACGTTGATTTATCATGTAAAAAAATTGGATCACCACGATTTAGAGCTCAAGCAACTCTGTTCGGCTAAGCTCTTGTTGCCGCCCTCCTTGTGTATTTTCAAACGTCCGTGAGAGTTTTGTTGTACTTGTGATAAGAAGCTGAAAGAGCATTATTCTCTTTAATGTCTCGTGCAAAAGCTTAACTGACATCTATTTGCCTGCTATCTACCATCTTCATCATCTTCCTCGGCCCAATGAGATCCATATTAAGCTTTTAAATCGAATTTGTTGTGAATTATTTTCGTGGTATTCTAAAATTTGTGGGTAAATTCATCATTTTTTTTACCATTCTTATGTTGAACGATTTGTTTAAAACAGATTCGGATAAAACTTTTATTTAGCTGTGAGATTAAGCATGTGTTGGGTGAGATTAAGTTCAGATAGTATGATTTCTGCGCATTGCTATTCCTAATATTTCCCGATTCATCTGTTCAATTTTGTTTTGTTGTCCACGATGACTCATGAAATAAATGGCGTGGAAGGGCGCTATGAAGGCTGTGTAAGTATATATATATATATATATATATATATATTACTCGCCTAGTAGAAAACTACAAGCAACACCAGCATGTAGATGTATCAGTCCATGCGTATGCAGACGAGGTGTTCGACAATTTTATTTTGTTGCTCTCGCAATGGCTTAGTCACATGCGTGAGATGGCCTGTGCCTGTGACACAAGGAGCCAAGTCACAAGCCAACAAAGCCTCCGCCTCCATCCCAGATTCCTTCCTCCATAGTTGCCTTATTTTACGACATGTTGGTGTATGCTTGTTTGTTGCGACTTGAAGGCAGCCCCCCCTTTTGCTTCTCATATGTGGCCATCAAAAATTGGTGGTGGGCGTGTTTTGGTGCTCGTTTATAGAGGAAGAGAGCATCTCCATGCACTTCATTTTCCATAACAACTAGTCGTACGAATCTACTGTACACCGTTCAAAGTGCTTGTTAAATGCAAAACCGACCGTTGGTAATTGAGATGTTACTACGACACCCTAATTTGCCTGTTAATCGATGTGTTTAGGCTGTAATCAAAGATCATACGGTGTTGACAGGAACAATCCACCACACTAATCCTACCCCAAGCGTAGGCATTAAATATATGGGTC
Organism: Ensete glaucum; assembly: GCA_021527575.1. Taxonomy (NCBI): domain Eukaryota; kingdom Viridiplantae; phylum Streptophyta; class Magnoliopsida; order Zingiberales; family Musaceae; genus Ensete; species Ensete glaucum. The sequence continues at coordinate 34,293,092 of CM038554.1, forward strand.
GCGCCATCGTTGGCTGAAGCATCCATTGAGACGACCACATGCAAACAGGCGTTGACGATGGAGAAGGCCAACAGTAGAAGCAGCAGCGGCAAGCTGAAGCATCGGTTAGCTCAGCTGCTGCTCGTCGCCTCCTCGTGCTCCACCACCATTGTGGCCGCGATCGTTGGCCAGACCAACGCCGTCCCGCAGCACCCGGAGGCCGAGGAGCCTGGCCCGGGTCGTCGCAAGCACGATGTGGGTGTCGTGCGTGTCCCTGTCCACTGCAGCGCCCCCCGGGCTTCCGAGCAATTCCTTCTTCCTCTGATACCCAAGGAGGAGGAGGTGGTAGAAAAGGAAGGGAATGAGACGAAGAAGGAGAGTAGGAGGGTTGAGATCGGGTCTGTGAACTACTATGATGCGAAACAGAGGAGCAAGAAGGCTTGTGGGAGGAGGACCAAGGGTAGGAGAGTGGCAGCAAAGAAGCTGTTGTCCAACGCTTATGGATTCACCAGCTCTTCTTCCTTGAATACCGAGAACGAGCTCCGTCTCTTCAGCAGCGACGAAGCGCCGGAGAAAGAGGAAGAGGAAGAGTCGGGGACTCTGTTCTCCTCAAAGCGCTTCTCCTCCGACTCCTCCGAGTTCTACCACCACAGCAGGAAGAAGAGCAAGAGGAGGAGCAAGAGCATGAGCATGAAGTCCACCCGGCGGCCGTCGAGTAAGCACGCGAAGCACGTCCGAGGGCGTTCCTGCGGTGGGATCGATCAGCTGCGGCCGCTCGTCTCCATCTCCTCGAAGGAGACGAAGGGAACGCCCAGCGCAGGGTTCGCGGTGGTCACGCGGTCCTGCGACCCCTACAATGACTTCCGGAGCTCCATGGTGGAGATGATCGTGGAGCGCGGAATGAGCAGAGGTCGCGACCTGGAGCGCCTCCTCAACTCCTACCTCTCCCTGAACTCCCCTCGCCACCACCAAGTCATCCTCGAGGCATTTGCCGACATATGGGAAGCAATCTTCGGCAAGTAGCAGATTTAGCAGCGTAGATCGTAGCCTTCCTCCTCCTCCTGCTGTTGTTGTTCCAATCACCACTCTCATGGTGTAATCGAAGGTTAATCCGTACTGTTCTTCGCCATCGCCATTGTTGCTGTGTCTCATCAAAACGCGTTCTTTCTGGCTTTTCGATTGCTCGACACATGCAATGAACCGAGCGTGCGCGACGTGCACTTTTCCTGCTCGAGTTATCGCACCCGACAAGAAGAACACGCCGCCGCTAAATGTCTATACGTGGACAACACAGTAGATTCTGTTCTCCATGAGCAGAAGAATCGCCGAGGTTAACAGTCAGAGGAGATGACGAAGTTGCGTAGGAATGACCGATCCTTCTTCTCTCGCGACTGGATGTCGATGAACGCAAAAAAAAAAAAAACAAAAAAAAAATCAACTCAAGAAGACGTCAACGGTGCTTTTATTAGCCCAAAGAGTCAACGGTGCTTTTATTAGCCCAAAGACTCAGACCAAAATGCTTAACAATGATTACTTCACTATAAATATTCTATTACACTATTATAATCTCAAGTATTAATCGATAAAAGATAGGATTTAGTTAGGATTTAGATATGATTTTCTCAAATCTCGTATGTTAGTCGAGGGAAATCGTATAAATAAACGATGAATCAATGAATCAGTTAAGGCTTTTCATTACTCTTCATATTTCCAACATGGTATCACTATAAGAGAGATTACCTTTCTTTTTTTTTTATTTGCTATAAAACGACAGCTTCTCTCATCATTTGTTCGTGAACAACTCCACTGCGAAACTGCAGATACCCAGGGGTCATCCACCGCCACCCTCTCGAACATCTTGTGCTTCCTTTGTTCCGAAGGTAACTTTCTCCTTATCGGTGCAGATCTATCTCTTCTTGCTGTCAAATGACAGTCTCTCATCGATATCGAAGCTGGAGATTTCTAGTGCGTTAGCTTTCTTTTCCTCCGTTGGACTTCTAGTGCATCGGCTTTCTCTTACTCCGTTGGACACCTTCACTACGGTTGACAATATAGCGGTCTCCTTGACATCGGGTCAAGATCTTCGTCCTTCATAGGAGCTTGATCTTGCGGGGGCATGATAGTCTGATCTAATCGGATTGTCGAATTGGGCTCCAGCAAAATCGTTTGCTCATTTCTTCAAATTCATTGTCATCGGTTCAAGATCAGCGCCCTTAGTTTAACATCGACGTTCTTACATGAGCTTAATCTTGCGGGGGCATGATAAAAGATATGAAATCTTGTATGTTAGTTGAGAGAAATCCTACTTCTCATTATGTATAAATAAACGGAATCAATTTATAAATCAATCTTAATATTATTCATTTTCATTGTAGGTGTTACAACTTCAACTCAAGAACGAGGGTTTACTGACATAAGCATCACCTTCGTCTTCCTCGTCTGCAACCCCAGTTCCACATCATCAACGCAAAGCTGACTCGTTCAACAACCTACATCAGACCTTGTGATGGCGTGGTGTTGGGGTTGGATAACTTTAGGTGACCGACACGTACTCCATGTGTCATTCATTCCATGCACACTGAACACATCACCGGCATATGCATGTCACTAGTTGTAAGGCGTTAACATCAATGGTGTTTTGGTAGCTTAAAGGTCAAGCTGTACATTCATTCATTAGAAGAGGAAGGAGGAGGAAGACGAGATGATGACAGGGACTGATCTTAGCAGTAGTTTATGTAAACCAAAGGAAGAGGTAATGGGTAAGTGGGCATGGCAGTTGAGCTGACACGAGGACAGTTGGGACACCGCTGCTTCCATCTCTCCTTCGTCGTCTCCTGTCGTCCACTGGGATCGATGTTGTGGTTGACGCTTCCCCAACCTCTTCCCAACTCCCAAACTCTCTCTCCACCAATCCTCTCCTCTATAGATCGTCCATGGGATGCTCTGATGCACTAGTACTCTTCTTCGATGGACAGCTTGGAGGGCGAAGAACAAGCCCAGCTCGCACCGCCAGCCTCGGGCTCCACTCTGTGCCCTCCTCCTTACGTGGGGCAAGCTGCGCCGATCCCGCTTCCGGAGTTGACGTCGGGTGTCGACTTGGGTTCGTTGTTTCAGCTGTTGCAGCAGCAGGCGGCGCCAGTGGGCGTGACGGAGGCGACGGTGGGAAGTGGCAGCGAGAGCGGAGCTGGTGGTGGCAAGGAGAAGGGGAAGGGCGCCTCCGGTGGAAGGGGGAAGAAGGTTGGCCGGCCGAGGTTTGCGTTCCAGACGAAGAGCCCGAATGACATCCTCGATGATGGGTATCGCTGGCGGAAGTATGGACAGAAGGCAGTCAAGAACAGTGCGTATCCCAGGTGAGGGCTGATCCTTTACTCTTGATCGAGTAGCAGCAGAAGTAGCAGTGCAACCTTCACAGCTCCATCAGCCAAAATAAATCAAAGTTTAAAGTAGGAAGTAGAAAAGTTAGGGTTTCCCTTCTATTGAAACCACAAGGTTTTGAGTTGTTAATTCAACATCAAAGTATCTGTGGGTTAGCCTCTTTAAGTCACCATTGCATGCACACACACTTTGGCATGTTTGATTGCATGCACGAACGTGTTGCAGTTCATTCAGATGGTCTTTAGGGCTTGAAATCAGTTTGTTTCATTATCTAGTTTAAAGTTTCTAAAAGCTATAATAGAACCCAAATCAAACTATAAGATAAAGATATTAAAAAAAAAAAGAGTCAAATCCCTCACCATGACATATTAAACTATAGGTTTCCTTAAGTTATTATCTCGACCTAATCACAAATCCTCTCTACTTTGCTCTACTTAATAAGGAAAAAAGAAAACAAAAAGTTCCTAAGCACTCAAGGGGTTATCTTTACATCCTCCCTCCCCTCATACGATCAAATAATTTAGTTCATATTATAAATCCAAAAATTGTTAAAAATTCTAAAAAGAATAATATCTAGTTCTTCACAACAAATATGATTCCTCAGTACAATCTAAAAATTTAAAGTTTATTAAATTGGGGTCAAATTCATTATATTTCATGGACTATATATTCATTCTTTTGAATTTTAGAATATTCTGTTAACCGGGCTTGTCAAAGTTGGGGATTTAAATGTGCAATTATCCTAATCTTTATGGTTGATTATTAGAACCTAAAAACATGTAAACAATGATATCACACATTAAACAACATATGCAAGGGCTTGGTTGAATAAAATTTTGTAGCACTAATTGACTACTCAAACTACAGTGCCTCATTAGAGTTGAACATTAATAGCATGCATGCATGCATGCATTAGTAGGAGGGACTGAGTGATATCTTAAGCTAAGCTGCATGCATGAACATTAGTGTGTGCCTCATCCTATATTACTTTCCTATTCTCCACATTTATGCTCGTAGAAGAATCTATCCGATTGTATCTTCCATGATTTCTTGTCACGCGTCGTATGTGGGATCTCTTTACAACAACAACAACAACAACAACACTAGTGCAAGTTCTTTGTTTTGTTTTGTTTTTTATAACAAATTTTATGATTACGTTGATCATTTATTATATTACCTATTCACGTGTTTAATCAAAGGGGATTGGATTTTTTGTATCACTGCCGTAACACTCTTTATCAAAATAATGTATGAGAAATCTCAACATAACATGCTGTACGTATGCATGGATTGGATTACATGGATGAAGAAGCTACTACCGGTGCACCCACCACACGTGCAACGTGAAGAAGCAGGTCCAACGTCTCTCCAAGGACACCGGCATCGTCGTCACCACGTACGAAGGCATCCACAACCACCCCTGCGAGAAGCTAATGGAGGCTCTCACCCCTCTCCTCAAGCAGATCCAATTCCTCACCAGCTTCTGAACCCTACTACTGTATACATCCATCCATCAATAGAAAAAAGAAAAAAAAAATGATGAACGCATGTATGTATACTCTCACGTTCTCTCCTCCGCTGTGTGCTGTACCTCCACCAACTCAATGTTTGATTCGACGAACACCTGAAATAATTTCCCATTTCTGCAGTTTTCATATACATATATATATGCTTGTGTTATTTAGCCTCACCATCCTTTTTTTTCATATGTAATTATCATTTTCATTCCATCGAAACTCGATATATATAGTTCAATCAATATCTATGAGATGATACTTCATGTCCGCTTATAGAGAGAGAGAGAGAGAGATAACGATGAATCTGCTGAATATGATGATGATGATGCATCAGAATGATACTCGAGGGAAATATTTCTTTGTTAAACCGAAGTCGATAACGATGAATCGATTTCATCAAATAAGATTAATGATCAAAATCGATCATAGTAACCCGACTCCCGCTCCTGTGTTGGACTTCTTCCGCAGCGACGTGCTAAGGCGGAGCCGCCGAGCTCCACCTGCACTCTCACGTCTTCTCCCCTGCGACCTCAGTGATGTGTCGGGGCTGCCTTGGACGTGCCCGCCGAGCTTACTGTTCGACCACTGTTTTAGCCGCCTTCCCCAGGCGGACAGCATCCCGTAGCTGAACTCGTTCGAGTCTCAGCGTGCGCGCGGCGGCGGCACAGCTTAACGACATGATTGTGGTGAACTCGTCGACGCTGGAAACGGACTTTGGAGCATGTGGCAGCAAGGTAGGATGGCTACGATGAGGTAAGGTGGTGGAAGCGAAGACAAGGTAACTGATGGAGTCGAAGAGAGTGGAATCAAGGAGGGATGACGGCCATGGCCAAACGTAGACGACCAAAAACCTCCTCGTTTGACCATGGAGATAAAAAAAAAGGCCCACAATTATAGTCCAAGTCAACAAGAAAAAATTTTTTTAAAAAAACCCCACAATTATGGTCTAAGTCATGAAGAAAAATTAATAACGCCGTTGCCGGGGATCGAACCCGGGTCACCCGCGTGACAGGCGGGAATACTCACCACTATACTACAACGACTTTGACACCTCTGATGGCATCAAAAAATTAAAAATATGTAATTCACTTGCGACCGTCTTCATCAACCAGGAATCTTTTCGAGGGTGACTCACTCGGCTGGCTCGGCGGGGATCATAAAGAAACCCCAAACCCGCGCCCTTCTTGCTCCTATAAAATGTCCCGACAAGTGTCGCCCGCATCGTCGGCGGTGGTGGAACCCTAGTGGTCGATCGACCCTTCTTCATGTCCTTGGGCTTCTCCCTCTCCTCCTTGCCCCCCTTCTGTCGGAAGGCTGACCTCCTCCTGATCCCCGCCTCGCGACCTCTCATGGCGCCGACGAAGGTGGTCGCGGAGTATGCCAAGTCCGGCCGGTCTGCCTGCAACAGCTGCAGTAAGGCGATCGCGGCCGGCGCGCTGCGGCTCGGCTCCTCGTCCAAGGGCCCGCGTGGGTTCGATCTCGTCCGTTGGTTCCACGTTGATTGCTTCCCGACGGCGTCCCTCGCCCTTGCAGCCGCCGACGAGATCGTCGGCTTTTCTTCTTTGAAGGTCCAGCCACGTCTAAGATGCATTGCCTACCGCGAGTTTCCACTTATCTTCTTCGCCTCCCCCCTTACATTTTTGGTTTTGTGGTGATTCAGGACCACGAAAAGGACGCATTGAGGAAGCTGGAGCCTTCCGCGTCATCAAACCAAATAACTGAAGAGGTAAGGATCATTGTTCAAGCTAAAGACGTGCTCAAGATTTATATATCTATTGTACTCGAAAACACCACTCAACAAAGTGGACTGAGAATGGAGAAAGTGGCGCTAAAGAAAAAGGCAACTCATATCGGACTCTGGACAGAGAATAAGGGTTTTGAAGATGCTTAGTTACTGATTCCTGATAAGTGCTAATCTCTGTTCTTTCTTTTCCTGTTATCTGTTAGATGCGTTCGTGCTTGCATGTGTCTCATCTGGTTGGGAGTTTTCCATGATTACTACTTTCTTAATCTGATAACGCTGAATTACCTTTCATTTTGAAGTTTGATAAATTAGACAATGCTTTGGCATTTTGGTGTGTGCCTGAGAATCCTTATAGATCTCACGAGTCTTGTATGGTGCAAAAAAGTTGTAGAATTTGCCAATTTTCATGAATACCACAATTTTTTGGTATTCATCTTGGCTGGCAGTTTTGATTCAAGGATGTTGACAAAATTCTGTTTATGTAAACTTCGTTCTTTGATTACCTCTTCACATTCCTGCCTTTCTCAAAGGTTGTTCTAGTGTTCTAATGTTTTGTTCTGTATCTAGATTAGTTTGGCTGCATTAGTGTATAATTGAGATAGATACTAGCAAATGAAACAATTTAATTGTATGATGCTTTGTTTATCTAGGCAAGGTTGTTCATTTTTTTAATTTAGGTTGATTTATCATTACTCTCATAGGTCCATAAAAGATGTCGAGGTGCATATGTGAAGACGGAGGCGAAGAGTTCAAAGAAACCAAAGGTTAAGTTATTCTCCTATTCATCTGGAATAACTATTGTTGTTTTGATTTTAACTTGTCCTCTTTCTCTTTTAAGATCTGCGTTGCGGATGAAGCTGGGAGTGAAGATTTGGCGGAAGAGAGACCAGAGGGACAAAAGGTAGATATGCTTTTCTACTGAGCTAGATTGTAATGATAGATCATTTGACTAAATATGTTTGTGCCTACTAGTACTATGCTTTGTGGAAAAAGAGCTCAATTTTGGCTTGTATATTCTGACATTTTTAGTTTGTTAACTTTTATGTTGTTCGTAATGTGTACTGGTAAAGTTTTTCACCAAATTGGTTTTCCTATAAGTTTATTTGTCTCTTTGAACATTCTTTCAGAGGGGGAACTTGACATTCTTGAAGTCTTTATGGTAATCTCTTGTAATTCTAATGTTAACCAACGAAGTTCCTGGTAACAGTTATCTTTATATCTTATGAGTGTTTTCATGTATATGAAATTAAGCTACAAGAATCCTTTTGAAGATAGTACAAGAGGGCATATTTGCAATTCAATAAAATGCATAAGTACCTTTAATTCCAGTAAACTACATGCTTGTACTGGAAACTGCATTTTATGGCAACACAGAAGTGCAATCAGAAGGAGAAGCGGTATATTTGGAGGAAAGGATGTGAGGGAAAACATGAGCATATACCTGAGACAAAAAGGCATATTAAATCATTAAAAGACCACATGAAGACACATACATAGTTACAGGATTAGAATACAACTACAGCAAAGTAGCAATGTTGTAGTTAATTCCAGATAAGGTACTTTTAGATCAACATTGGGGATGTTTAGAATGAACCATAGAAAAGCGGAGTTATTCATCAAGTCATTAGCTGGGTTCTTAAGAACCTTTAAAAATGCAAGACCATTGTTCTCTTCTAATTCCTTATGAAATTGTTACAATAAAAATTAAACAGGTGCTTGAAATCTGCAGCTGATAACAGGCATAACATATTCTTTCCCTGTTAGTAGGTGATGAATGTGATGGACTCTGAAGCCAGATGATTTTGCACTAGATATACTAGGCCAGGCATGCTGAATTTGACCTTTGATATGCATTTTTTCTGCATCGTAGATACCCTTTTCCATGTTGTTTTTGTTCTCATTCTTCATCGATGGAGAACATGGTACTCATGTGATATTGATTTTGATACAAAGTACCTTTTCAGGCTGGTTCTCAGCTATCTGTAAATGCAAAACACAATAACCTACAGATGGATTTTCATATTTCTGACACCAAAGATAAGTACAAGGTATTCTTTTTCTTTACTTTTTTTTCACTCTCTGATATTTTTTTCTCTTTTACTTTAATGCATGGCTAATGATGATTGTATCTGTTTTCATATTCATGCATTCATTATAAATTAGGCGTTTTTTTGTTTATACTATGTATGACTTGCAGTCAGCAAACTGTAAGTTTCTGTTTTCCTTTTTATTCCAGGATGCCACACTACCACCAAAATGGATAGCCTTTAGGACAATAATTTTTAATGAGAAGGTATGTGTATATTGGATATGAATTACAAATCTCTTTCCATGACAAAAAAAAAGGGTTCTTATGCACAATGCACACTGAAATTCAGTGATTTATATTTGACATTCATCATGCCCAGAAGGTTTTGGTTTTTAAAATACGATGCATGATATCCATCTCTACTGCTAATTTTTCTTTTTTTTAATGCAATGTGGCCTGAGGTTTGGACCAAATACTGTATTAGTTATCTTAAATTTTGTACTGTTAGGAAGATGGCTTCCATGATTCAGAAAGAATTGCTGCATTTGATTTTGATGGTTGTCTCGTGAATACATCTGTGAAAAGGTATGAAATATAAATATTTAGCTTCTCTTTCATCAAAAGTTTATTTTTGCAACGGCTAACTTCTAGTTCATTGAAATGTTTATTTAATTGTCATAGTGCAATAAATTTAGTATATATACTATTTCGCTGAAATACTTTTGACCATCTACATATGTTACTTGCGAAATCTCATTTACGAAGGAAATAGGGAATTGGGAAACAAGGAATGGGAAAGAAACTTTACAAAAGGAAGATGCTTAATTAAAACTTATTGTGTTGCTTGAAATATACATTAGAAATTTTTTTTAGTGTTTTGAAAGCGCTAGGCACCAAAAGGTACCAAGGTCCCAAAAATGCTCGAGGCGCTAGATGCTCACCTAGGCGCTCGCTCGAGTGAAGCGAGACGCTCTAAAATATTAAAATGTAAAAAAATATATAATATAATTGATAAATATGATTAACAATGCTAAATAGGGACTATTATAAGGTAATAGTAGTTAACACTTAATAATAATTTTAATATCAGTTAAAGATTAACAATCTATTGTTAACAGTATTTAATCCACTGCTAGCAGTAGTTAGAGGGGGAGAAAAGAGTCATCGACAGTGGAATGTGGGGAAGGAGAGGGCGGTGATGACAAAGGAACTTTCGGATGATGGCAGCGACAATGGAGGAAGTTGCGGACGGTGGTAGTAGCAATGGAGAAAACTTTAGATGGCTGCAGTGGCGGCGGAGGGTACTGCGAACGAAAGCTAGGCCTTTAGAGGCAGTGATGGAGGAAGCGGCATGTGCACGAAAGCTAGAACTTCGGCGGTAGAGGAAGTGTCGAACCTATGTGTCACCGGTGAGGCAGCGGCACGCGCACGAAGGCAGCGGTGCGAGTAGAGGTGAGTCAGGGTGGCAAAGCAGGGTTTATGGGTTCGAGTCACACGAGGGGAGGGGTTGGGGTTTTACTGTTTTGGTTTCTTGGTTCAATCCAGCCAACTAAGCTATTGTTCAACCAAACCAAAGTTGATCATCTGATTTAGTTGCTTTGCCTCGCTCGAGTCGCCTGGTGCCTGGGTTCAGGCGAGTGCCCAGGTGGCACTTCATTGAAGTGTATCGCCCGACTACTATGTGAGGCGCTCATGCCTCATCTCGCCTCAACTGAGTCTTGAGTGCCTTTTTAAATCATTGGAAAATTCACATCGTAAAGCCTTCTTTTCTCTGATCCAAAGAGTCATTGAAGTGTCGAGTTTGGCTACCTTCCTTTTTACGGTTCTTGAAATACTTTTGACTATCTATACATGTTACTTGTTAAATCTCAATTATGAAGGAAATAGGGAATTGGGAAACAAGGAATGAGAAAGAAACTTTACAAAAGGAAGATGCTTAATCAAAAGTTGGTGTTGCCTGAAATATGCTTTTAAGAAAATTCATATTGCAAAGCCTTCTTTTCTCTTATCCAAAAAGTCATTGAAGAGTTTGGCTTCCTACTTTGTTTAGGCTCTTGAAGTCCAGGGCTGGTTGTTATGATGACGTTACATGTAATTCATCTGCTTACATATTTACATATGTAGTCTAGGATATCAACTAAAATGTTTATGATCTAAGGAGGCATGCTTGCTCAGTTTTGGGTTTGAAAAGATCTCAACGCTGGCATTACTTTTGGTCATTTGAGACCTTGTACATGTCACTGCTTTTCTTTTATTTTCTTCTTGACTATCATGGTATTCATGAATGTGTCTGTGTCTACAAGTCTGCATGCATCTCTTCCGCACAGATCATCCTGGCCCCACCAATACTTTATTCTTCAACCAACAGAACAGATGTCTAACTTAAAAATCACTTCTGGTGCAGAATTGGTCCTGATGCTTGGTCTCTTATGTATCCATCAATTCCAGAGAAATTGCAAGAACTATATAACGAGGGCTACAAGCTGGTCTGTCTATGTTTTTCCTCGTATTGTCCATATGTATCTACTGTCAAGGGGTTGTTTTCGATACATTCAGTAACCAAAGATGTGTTTTTTCTTTGATTGTTATGGATTAAAAAATGGTTATCAAGTTACTTTAACTCCATGCTTCATCAATAGGTTATCTTTACCAATGAATCCAATATTGAGCGTTGGAAGAACAAGCGACAACAAGCAGTTGATTCCAAAATAGGACGGCTTGAAAACTTCATCAAGTGTGTTAAAGTACCAATTCAGGTCTTGACCTTGATTTGATTGTTCACTTTTTGTGTAGTGTTGTGCGATCAATCTTGTTGCTTCTAGATGTTGAAAGCTCTGTGTTTCTCTATTATTTATCACATCCTTTTTTTTTGGTCCTGCACTGCCGCACATAAAGATTACCTGTGTCAAAATCAGTGTCTATTAATTAGCCGTAAAATAAGGAATGTTTGCCAGTTACTCCTCCAGCATTCAAAACTTATAATATTGTTTTCGATATACTTTTCGTATATTCTTTCAGGTATTTATCGCTTGTGGGCTGGGGAAGAACAAGGATGGGACTGATGATCCTTTTCGGAAACCACAACCAGGAATGTGGAAACTTATGGAGGAACACTTCAATTCTAGCATTGCAGTCGACATGGATCAGTTATTTGTCTGAACTTATTATGACATTGAATTCTTCATTTCAGTAATGCGAAAATTTTAATTAGGATTTCATTTAAGTTATTATATTCAAAACAAGGTTATACTCCTTAAGATCATGTTTTTGCAATGTATGCTATAACCTTCTAGGTGAAATCATAACTTCTAATCTCACTTTTCACCTTCTTCAGCCTGCACATTTTCAATTTTATAGTACACTATGTTTTTGCATGCCTGAAAGTTAGTAAGATTTCTGAGTTAACACAACGAATCTCTTAGTAGAGTTGGGATCCTCTTCCCTTATTTTATGCATCTGTTTTTGGTCATAACATTGGCATTGGATGATGTTCTCAACTGGTGGCAATTGGGATTGAGATCACTGGACACTTGTGGTTTCAGTTCAAAGTGTATTTGGAGTGGATGCGTGCCCCTCCTAGTAAGCACCATTATTTTATACCTTATTCATAGTTTCTTCCCACTTTGAACTGCCATCATGCAAGATATATTGTAGAAAACCAAACTTCACCTCATTTTTGCTCACTTCATTTGCTTGCACTATTTACTAGTATAAAGATGTTCATTTAAATTGTTTAGGTTGCAAATAAGGTTTCCAAAACTCCAGGGCTGACATAAATTATTAAGGTTTGTGCCCAACTAAAGAATCATAACCCGAGCTGGATTAATCTTTTACATGTTATTTAGTAATGATTTGACTCCACAAATTCTCTTACTTTCCATCTGAATGCTCCGCATAGGAAGGTCAGGTGTTAATACTAATCACAGAAAATTTGCTTTAATGCTTCAAACACTTCTTTCAGCTATGTGGTCACAGTACCTTGCTTACTCTTTGTAAGTAATCTTATTGGATAATACTGCAGATCCTTTTATGTTGGTGATGCAGCAGGAAGAACTAATGATCACAGTGATGCAGATATAAAATTTGCTGAGGTAATTTGATTGATTCTCATTCCTCGGTCTAAAATCTTTGCTTCCATAATTAGTCTGGAACAAAGTGTCAAATGTGTGCATACGCTATCTGGTATGATATTTATAATCTTTTTCTATTTAGTCTTGGAACCAAAGCCATTAAAATTTCATGTTTACTCTCTGTTAGAAACTACAAGCAATTATGAAGAAAGCAACCTGATCAATTGTATATCCTTTATTCGGGAAGTAGATGTTACATTTGTTGGGATTATTATTATTTTTTTGGGGGAGGGGGGATTTTGTGTAAATGACATGATGATGGGGTTTTGGTACATGATAAAACTGCTTTAAGCACACAAAACACGTGGTTCTGGCTTCTGTAGCAAGAAAGGCTACCAAAGCAACTCAAATGTAAATGTGTGTTCAACTGAGAAATGAGCCCCAAGGTTGTTGCTGTCTAACATGTGTCGATTTTTTTCATCTTCCTTTTCGAAAACAAGACCAATTCCAAGATTTTCCTCTTTTTTTTTTTTGTTTGCAGTGCATTATGTTAGGATGGATAGGTGCTATCTAACATTGTGTCACTTCTTTTCGTCTTCCTTTCCGAAAACGAGACCAATTCCAAGAGTTTTTTTTTTTGTGGCGGTGCATTATGGTAGGATGGATAAGATTTTGTTGGACAAATGAAGGTTTTTATAGGAAACTTAGAGTTTAAAACTCAATGTAACACCTCAACGGGAAAGGAAAGAACAAAAGTGTGTGTGGGAAGGCCTCCCTGAATGATTTACACAGTTGTGTGACATGGAGTAGTAATTTTGACCTTGTTTGTATATTTAGTGTTCCTGAACAGTTAAAGAGTCTGATTGATGATGGCATAAAACACATGTTTACTCTTTTGCTTTTGGCATAATAAGTTGTATGATTTACTTACTGATGGTGGTGGGTTTTGCTTGTGTCCACTGTAGGCGGTGGGATTGAAATTTTACGTTCCGGAGGAGTTTTTTGGGGGCATAAAATGACACCTTCCATCCGCCAGCCTCAACTTTTTGTGGGTATATACACACTTCTTTTTTGTTTATTTTTTGTTCTTGTGGGGGTAATAAATAGACTAGTGTGGACAGACAGACAGACAGACAGCATGGCCCATGTACTTTACTGTGCCAGTAGTATGGTTAATCTTCATCAGAGCCAATTTATCTGGTGGCGCTGCGGAACAAAGCAGTGAATTCTCCCAAAAGAGAGATTGGATCTCAGTGTCCACGTTATGGTTAATCTTCACAATCGTCTCTCTGTTTTTTTTTTTCTTCTTAATTTTATTTATATTTTTTTGTTTGACCACCCTTCCCCTCCAAATGATTGGAAAACACAGGTTTAGCTGTTGCATTGTACAATAAAAAAAAAATTCGGTTGCTGCATGCGAGGCAATTTCCCCCCTCTTCATCGGCTGCTGCTCCTGCCCGCTTATATGGTCGACGGTGGCCGGTGACGGCAAAAGCGGCCGACCCCCAAAGATTTCCTTTATTTGGTAATCTTACTCTTTCTTCCTCTCAACCATTCTCCGGGCCAAAGGCAGGATAAATATATGGTCCTTCAAGTATTACTCCTTTCACTGAGTACAGGGAATACGAAATGATATACGTGATACCTCGTATTTGGCACCACATCGTAAAATATAAAAAAAGTTGTACAAGGAAGATATGAAACGCCAACGCTATCCAGAGTGATGCACGAGGGCGTCGAAAAAGAACCTTTAGTATAGTTTCATGCAGTAAGCATCATGTATAGAAGAAAAATTAAAATCAGCTATTGGGAAATTGGTCTGTACTGACGTACTAGGCTTTGATTGTTACGGTACGGTATAAAATTCGGTATCAGACGATATGTGCAAGGTATATCGTTTGATATAATATAATCTAATATAAATATAATATAATATAAGTAAAAAAATAAAAGTGTGATGTTACCTTGTTCATTCTCTCCATGCTGGGAGAAGAAATCGCTTCTGGACGACATATCGCTCGACGAGGGAGATCGGGTGATGGATCGTGCAAAGCGGGAAGAAATCCAGGTTCTCCTCTTCTTCTCTCTCTTCTTCTTTCTCCCTCCCTTCTTCGGTTGAGATTGCTCTAAATCGATCGGTGATGGTTGAAATCGATTGTGTTACTGATTGATTTCGTGTGGTAACAGACGGAAACAATCGTTACTTATCGATTTCATCTTGTCACGGACAAAAATATAAAGAGGGTGTTTGATGTAATGCTTATGTATGTTCGTGTCTTTGTACATGCTTGATAGTAATGATGAAAGAGGCGATGCTTAGTTTGGTTAGCTGTGGTTTCAGCTTGTAAATGAGCGTTGTGTCATGTGGACACTTCTGGGGACTTTGGTCTGCAATGGACCTTGATCATTTGTGTGCGATCGTTCAGAGTTTGTAAAGTCCATGGTTTTAATTTGCACTAGCTATATAAGGTGTTTATTGAAGTTATTGCTTATGGATCCCGTGGGAAAGATTTTTTCTAACTCATTTTATCCTTTGTAGGTCCTAAGGGATCATAGGAGGTTTCAAGGAGGCTGATCTTTGTGGATGGACACACGATGATGTCGCGCAACTTAGACAAATCTAGCTAAATTCGTGACATTTGGTATCAGAGCAAGACAAACACACGTAGAAACACTTGTCATGCAAGCGTGAGGGACCTAGTTAGGCTGCGTGGAGGGCAATCAGCATGCGCGACCGTTTGGGAGAAACGAACATTGAGATATAGGGATAGGAGTCGCTCAGAGAAGCATGTATCCATGATTGACATTCAGATGAATGACTAATCCTTTGCACGAGAGGCATCACGAGGACAAGCAAGCTAGGAAGAATATATAGTGCATAAAGGTTGGGATGGCTAAGCTCGAGCTACGACTCGACATTGGCAACCAAACTTGACGGTGCTCAAGGCAAGTGGGGCGCTTGATAAAAGATAAGACCGTGCAAAGTGAGATGTGTTGCACAACGACCGAAAGAGTTGTGTAAAGCTCATAGAGGTGAGGGGAATTACTAACTCGAAGCATTCAGTACTCATGCAAGGGCTTGTATGTATATGATGGAGTGATCGCGACCATCCCAAGGCGATTAGAACTCGACGCCATAGAGCATTGAAAATTCTTCTTCAGCATGGAAAGGATATGTTCGTAAGAGGCTGAAGTATGCAAAAAGTTCAGCACGTTGCTAGGCCTTGAAATGTGCAACGGGGGTTGTATTGGCGAAGAGTCACAATCTAGCAAGTTCATTTGCGAGTGTAGAACAATACACAAGTTATTTAGCAAGACAGAGTAGTCTAAGGGGATGATAGTCTCTGAAACTTCTAGAAGGAAGGATGCGAAGAGGAAAGTTGCTCCAATATGACATATATCCAAGAGGGATAGGTCTTGGCTCTCCAAAGGGAGAATCATGTGCAGCAAACTGCACATGTTAAAGAAGATTACCTCAAGACAATATTTCCATAAAGCTCAACATACCGAACGAGCGGCGATGAGTCATCACATGATCTCGAATGAGGTAATGCATTGGTGGATGCATTGTGAGATCAAGTGAGGGAGCAATCAATAACAACATTATACGAAGGTACACTTAGGGTCGATATAGAAATCAGACTCAACAGAAGGTTAACTCGTGGAATGGTGAGTGTGAGGACCACTATCAAGCGGAGCAACTTCGGTAGAACTTGGAGCGGAGGCATGAAGCTTTCCTTAGACAGAGGTCAAGGACATGAACTCTTGTAGAGGCAAGAGTGAGATCATATTATTCCATGGGTTCTTCATTCTGATGGGGTAGATTAATCTTGCATGGTGCCAAAGATAAAAGAAGCTTCGAGACACATGCACCTTGTTTTAGAGATGCATTTGATGGAGGAACTAAGGTGATTCAACTTGCGGAGGCGAAATTGGGATCAAAAGGCCTTAGCACGGGGTAAGAGAACGTAGAAGCATGTACTCTTGAAGAATATGCTACAGCGCTATCATTCGAGTTATCATGAAGAAATCAGTGCACAATAGAGATTGTACCGGTGAGGGATAGAGGCCCAAGATCCAAACAATTGTGCACCAATTTTAGTAAAGTCTGGGGACTTCGAGAGCTACTAGGCGACAGATTATCCTAGAGCGATGTTTCATCTAAGTGTGACCCTAGAATGGGTGGGCGAAAGTAAATTACCAAAGGAGTGAACACAATCAAATGTGGTAGAGGCCCTAGATGTACTGGCAGAGGCCACACATGCAAAGATCATAGTTCGAGTTAATCCCACAAGAATCTGAATGCAATGGAGGTATCATCATGAGACAATATGGTGCAACAGATCGTGGTGGAATAGTTCGAAGCAATACAACACATGCGAGAGAAGTCCTGTGAGGGACATGATCATGTAGAGGTATGATCATGAGCTACTGGGAGCTCCACTTCGGTGTACAACACAAAGACAAGAAGGTTATGGATTCAAGGAGTGAATGTCATGGTACCGCAGAGGTGGGTCTTCCGTGTGTGCATCAAATCTTGTATTGGATAAAGGCCTTGGTCATCAGCATATGATGACTGTATACCACCGAAGGAGAATTCCAAGTGCAAGTATTGGTGAGTCTCATAGGGGACTTAATCATACAGAGGTATGATCAGAGCGGTTAGAGAGTTAGACTGCTCCAATGCTTATACTCACTTAAGGGAGCCTGACAATCTAGAGGACAAGACCGAGTAAGCAAACGTTGCTACCAAGGAAGCTAAGGAGAACAGAATCGACATGAGCCCTGCAATAGGATGGCAGAGGTCATGCATGAGAGTTGCAGTCTGTATTTCCATCGACAAAGGAGAACTACTCAGAGAACATAGAGGCGTTGAAGCAGGTAGTCGAAAGGGATGAGAAAGTGGCAATAAGTCCAAAGCGGCTTAGCTACCCAAAAAGCAATGTGTCGGTCAAAAAGGAGGTAGACTCGGAGGAGTGACACAGTGCCGCAGAGGCGGATTTATCGATCGCCAAGAATAGGACGCAAATGCAAGACAATATATAGTAGGGCCAGGGGCTTGGCAACGCTATGGTATTGTAGAGGCGAGACTTCCGTGAAGTCATTGATCCCTCTCTCATAGAAGGAGAGTGTTGATCGTGAAAGGGGCCGAGGAGATGGAGAATGTAGAGGCAAACTCCAAGTACCAGGACAAGGTTGAATGGTAAAAGTCATAGAACTTTATAAAACCGGTGTCAACGGACTTCTCATCAAGATAACTGAAAGTGGGGAACTTCGGATTGATGTGGGAGTGCTCAACCAAGGAACAAAGTAGGTAGTATGTGGTGCTATACTTTTTCTTTTTACTCAGAGGAGTAGGTGGCAAAGATGATGGAGAAGATGGTACAATCCGAAAGGCGACCAAAACTATCAAAGATTTGCTCCAAGTTAGGGTGAAATTTTATTATTTTCCTGCAAAACTTCTTGCATTTCGGAAGTTCGATGATAGTGAGAAGGTGAATCGTAATAGCTAATGCAACGTAAGAAGTGTAAACACTTCGAGTGCTTTAGAAGTGTGAATAAAGAGCAGATGAAGACTATTAACTAGCTCGATGCATGAAGTACAACGTCGAGGAGGTGGGTGAAGTCAAGTAACTTTGCCTTCTCAACTCCTAAGAGAATGGGCGAAACCGAGTATCCCAGTTGTCTTATTTATCTTGTAGAGGAGTTTTGCATAAGTTTAAAGACCCTTCGAAGAAACCTAATCAAAGATAATAGTTGTCAAGTCCTTACCATTGGTGATCTGTACTATTTAGAGTAGATAGTTCGTTTCATTTTCCAACAGAATGTCAATCTAAAGTGAAAGTAATGTGAACCTACTTGGAAGTGACAACTTCATTGAAGAAGAATTGATGGTCATTAAAGTCTGCGAGACGATGTTCGTTAAAGCTCCAACAAGCATCCACCCAATTTAAGCGACATGAGACGTTTTAGATACTAGCGTAAAATAAGGAAGGTCTTTTCCTTTATCAGGAGGATCCGCAGGAATCTATAATGATCAGCACAACTTAGCCAACCCCACTCCAGAGTCAGTCATTGGTGAGTTAAAGCAGCGTGGCCGATCAAAGTTAGACTATTCAACAACAACGATGGAGAGCAACTGGGAGCCAAGAGGCATGTTGTAACCAAAGCAGAAGATTGAAGATTCATCAAAAGGTGAGGAGATACAGCGTTTTGCAACAGCTTGGACGAGGACGTCGAAGGAATAAGTGGGGAGAATGTCACAAACAAAAATAGAAATAGGGTGCTCGATGTAATGCTCATGTATATTTGTGCCTTTCGGTATTTGTACATGTTTTGTATAGCAACTAGTGGGCTTGCAGTTGGCTTAGCAGTCATAATTTGGTTAGCTTTCGTGATCGATTTCAACTTGTAAATGAGAGTTATGTCATATGGACACTTGTGGGAACTTTGGTTTGTAATAGAACTTGATCCTTTGTGTGCGATTATTCAGAGTTTGTAAAGTCCATGATTGTAATTTACATATATAATGTTTAATGAATTGATTGCTTATGAATCTCTTGAGAAAAAATTTTTCTAATTCATTTTCTATTTTATATGTCTTAAGAAGCCATAGGAGATTTTGGAGAGATCGATCTTTGAGAACGGATACACGATGATGTCGTACGATTTAGGTAAAACCAACTAAGTTTGTGACAGTCCGCAATCAGTCAGACGATCTATATATCAATTAATAATTGATGAACCGATATGAAACATTCGATACCGGCCTTACCGCCCGAAAAGGATTAAAATGTTCACAATGATCAAAACAATAACTAAAAAGAAAGGGTAGAGACACACAGGGTTCAGCTAGCTATACGTTGTCAACAAAAGGGAAGGGCATGTCCAGATCTTCACATGGGGTTCCACGTAAATAGCAAATCCTCACACAACAGCACAGAAAAAAAAAACATAATGAATAGATCAAGTCAAACCACTTTATATCATATCCGCAGGTAGGCTGCAGTGCGTGGGCCGCCGGAAGGAATCTGAAGAAGTAACTGCAGTTCCCTCATCTCCCGTGTTAATCCCAAAGCCTGAACTGCTTGCGATCATCATCGCTACCAAACCCCCTCCACGCACTCTGCCCTCTGGAACAGACGACCCGGTCTGTGGTAGCACAGAATGTACCACTACTACTTCCTTTTTTAAATGTAAAAACTCTTCTTCAGCAGCAACCTCGTTCATCTTCTCAAGTTTCACCGGCACCACCGGATACCGTGTGGTAGGTGGTCCGAGCATTCCCCCACCACGAACACAGTGGTCCTGCACCAGGGCGCCGTGTGCAGCACACAGACCCGTCTTGCCCCTAGCATACTTATCACACTCGTAAGGCTGCTCCCCAACACCAAATTTTGAGCCCAGTTGGTTCCATGAGCATCGTTTGCCTCCCCCATGCGCTTTACAAAAATTGGTGCTCCCCTGTGCGCTCTTCCCGCATCCTTCGGACTTGCACCGTTTGCCCCCGCCATGGCGGACACAGAAGCTAGTCCGCCCTCTAGCGCTTCTGGGGCACCCGGCGACAGCACACCTCTTTCCACCACCATGTGCCACACAGAACGGGGTTCCCCCATGCACACTCTTCGGACACACACCTCCACCCTGAAACGAGCACCGCTTCCCCCCACCATGTCCCTTGCAGAAGGGAGTGCTTCCCTCGGCCCCCTTTGTGCACCCCGCAACCGTACACCTCTTCCCTCCACCATGCGCCTTACAGAACAATGTGCTACCTTGAGCACCCTTCGTACATCCATGGAAATGGCAACGCCTGCCACCACCATGTGATATGCACAAGCCCGAGGAACCTTCTGCGCTCTTCGTGCAATTCTCGATTTGGCACCTCTTGCCACCGCCATGCCTGATGCATAAACCCGACTTCCCTCTTGCTGCACGAGTGCAACTCTGGTGGCTGCAGCGCCGACCGCCACCATGGGCGATGCAGTAATCGGTGCGACCTTCAGCGCTCTTCGTGCAGCCGAGGTGTTGGCACCGGCGACCGCCGCCATGCGCTTTGCAATAGATTGTCCTGCCCTCTGCTCCCTTTTGGCACCCGGGTCGCTGGCACCTCCGTCCCCCGCCATGAGCTATACATAAACTGGAAGCACCTCTTGCTCCTTTCGCACATCCATCGAACCGACAGTACTTTGTCCTGTTGTTGCGTTTATGAGAATCAGAAACCCCGGAAGAACAGCCAACTGGGTTTTTCGACACTTGTATCATGGTTGATGGGAAGTCTGGAAGAACTGCAATAGGATCAGCTTCAGTATGCATTCTCTTTTGGGGAGGAAAGTTACTGCTACCTCTTTCTGGTTTGGGCACACAAGGTTGAACAAGACACTTCCCAAATATCCAGCAAGATGATGCTGATCCTTCTTCCTCACTAATCTGCACCCGACTTGCAATCACAGAAGGCTCCAAACTATCATGATGTTGGTCTGCAATTGTGTTGACGTTTATTACAGCAGACTCAGAAGACCCTGTTGATAGACTTAGCTGCAAATCGAGCATATCAACAGTATGAGGAGCCTTCAGAGTACCAACTGATGACTTGTTATAGCTGAGCATGTAACCATTGCCAATATTCAGCTTGAAACTCAACTCTGGGCTTACAGGGGATTCCTCGTCAGTTTCCTTCACTGAAGACGTGGTGGAAACACCTGCTGAGCTCATCTTGCTGACCACTGAGGAACTTGGTGACTGACCCGAACCCAGTGCAAGTAATGGACCTTCAACTCCATTATTGTCATTCCACTTCCTTTTTGTCTCCTTTATGTTGGAATCATGCAGATTGGGATGTGAATCCAGAGGTAATTTGATACCTCCTGATTGCATAGAACTCCAAAAGTCAAATCTGCTTAAAGACGGGAGATCAACGGCAAAATCCATCAGAATGCTCTTGTCAATGACTGCTATCTTGAGAGGACCTCTTTATCAATAAACTTGATGGGTTAGAAACCAGTTAGCCTGTCTTCCAGGACTCGATTTAACAAAACAATACTAAGTCAGAAGTACTTGAGTGAAAAAGCTTGCAGCCTCCACTAACAAAACCAGATGTATCGTGGCGGTCCATTCTGTGGAACTTGAAACTAATGCGAGGTGCTCAGTAATAGCTCTAGTTACAGAACAACATATGATACTTATTAGCCAATAATGACGTCAAACAATAGTGAAGCAGCAACAACTCCTGCAGCAGGAACAAGCATGTAAAAGGAAAATTAGCACCTGAAAAAAAAAAGGCAGGATACATTCACGATCGTACTGAAGAAAGAACATTTCAACAAGTCTTGTCATACAGAAAATAACAGATGCTTAGAAACCATGCAATCAAGCAGGTTCGTATGGAATCCACCATAATGCACCTTAAACAATAAAACTACTGGACGCCTGTGTCCATTATCACACCATAAATTGCAAAAAGAGCTTCACTCAAATGTTTTGTTTTTATAAGCTCCTCGCCTATAAATGGATGACAATATGGTGAAGCCTATTTTACAATCATCTTTGACTCGAGCTATTGAATCATTCAAGGGACTTTAACCTGATGGCTTTCTTGCGAACATTTGTAAAAGCATATTTGATGAATGCCACCAAGTTGGGACTCTACCCAAAGTTTGCTCATACTTCGAAGCAACTAATTGAAATATAAGTTTTCTTTTAAAAGAAAAAAAGATAAGTGGTGAATGCTGGTTTCGATTTCAGGACCTTATGGTATTGACACTAATTACTCGTTAAGATAGCTAGTACCTTCTAATAAATCGAAGTTAGCAACAAACAGAAAATTGTAGCCTTGGAAAAACTATTTCACCAGGATCATTACAGGTTCATGTTTCAATGGTTCATACCAATATCAGACGACAATGTAAATCAGTACTGGAATCAGTGCATAGTGGGTGACACTGGTGTCCACAAACCATTGGTCTGAGCACAGTACACACTACCAAAATCATTTGACAATGTAAATCCTATAAAGGTATCTTATATTTTAGGTAACTTGTCTGACCAAAGTTTTTTTTTTTTTTTAACAAATAACACTCAAAATCTTGGTAGTAAACGACTGAATTTTCACTCACAAAACTAGAACAGTAGTCAAGCTTACGAACTAGCTTCATCCAAGGAATGGTAAAATCTGACAGATATGCAAAAGAACAACAAGAATCCTAATGCTCAGAACGGTAAACATCAAATGAGTGATACATCAAGGTTTCACCGTGCCGAGATATAAAGCAACAGCATGCAAATTATATCTATAAAGATTGCTGGACGAAAAACAAAAATCAAATGCATTGTTAAGTGAAGTTTTGACTTTCATATCAAAGAACACTAAAAGAAGCACACGTGTAGCATGATTTGCCATTTAACAGGAACACTGGAAGATAAGGGAAAGAAAATCACAGTCACATTTAGTGGAAAGCAAATAAATGCAAAAGTTGATTGTAGAAAAGCAATGTCTTCCAATTCTTCACATAGTAAAATGACGTGAGAGGAAAGGAAAATTCTGAAGTAACTCAACTTAAAATAGTACGAAGAGCTATTGTTGGTTTGCACAACTAATAAACACATATCTCTACATCCAGAGAATAGTTTAAATATAAGACATCTCATTCTGCACCATCAGAATATTACTATGGACCATGAATGATGCAGCCAGGTCAATAAGGGTATAGCGCCAACAAATGCCACAAGTGAATTACCAGATACATGCTACAGTAATAACTCAATTCATATGTCAATTTCAGAAATGTTACATCCATTCAAGAACATTGGAAAATAGGCTAGGAAACCAAATTTATGCTTTCGACATCTTAGATGCAAAGCATTTAGGTGCCAAGTTAAAATATCAGTTGAACAATGAAAAATGAATTAAGAAAGAATACATTAGATTAATAAAAGAAAGAATGAAAGGCAAAACAAGAAACACCCCAGTATTTATGAAGATGGTGAAGCATGGAAGAATTTGTCTCGTGAAATATTTAAAGGCAGCAGCAAACAGCAGCCATGGAAGTTCATAAGATACCAACTTGACACCTTCTCAATCTCTCCCAAGGGATCAAAAAGTTGTATGGAATTTCCATATTCACCCATAGTAACTTCTACACTTCAGGAAGGAACAATAGAATTGTAGAGTGGGACACATCAAATATTCACAATGGACCCACTTAAGTTTCATGGCAACAATTTAGAGTGTTGAAGCACACGAACAGAATAGTAGGTCGATATTGCACAAAAGTGAAAACACAGGCAAACCATCTCTCAAGTAAGAAAATTTTGAATTTAGAAGAAGGACATCCCAGGTTATTTTTACTATTTTTGAGCCAAAAAAATGTCAACTAAATTGCAGAGGTTAGTTTTAGTTCCAGAAACAACTATTAAAAAAGTACTGGAGTTCATAATTGCTCCATGAAAAATAACGATGTAATAGCATCAACGATTTGAAAGGAAAAGAGAAAAACAAATAAGACATCTGACTACTGAATCTTGTGCAAAAGCATGGCACAGAAATAACAATGGTTCTAAAAGATAGAAATCTAAAGCTTGAAGCTACTAGAGTTACCAAACAGATACCGAGCCGAGCAGGTAAGGTACAACTACAGAACAACAGAACAAAACAGTGCAAGCTTGCAGAGACGCGGAAAAGAAAAGAAAAAGAAGAAAGAGGCAAAGAACAGCCCGGCCAACCATGTATGTTCCCAAAATCCTTTATCAGAAAGGATAAATCCTTAACCTTTGAGGTATTTCATTAGTCATCAAGTAAGAGACTTGAGCATGTAACCAGAGGAAGATCAGTACCCAAGCGTCGATCTGATGGAGGAAGCAACCCAGGCGTCATAAGTGCTCCGAGCCCCGGAATCTGTTCCGGTTTATTTCTGTAGCAATCAAAGTAGATTCAATTTTTTTGTCCCACGATTAAATTCAACAACTAAACAGTTCGCTTATCAGATAAATCATGCCAATAAATACACATCCTATGGATCAAAAGAGGTTCTCGAGATTTATATGTATTCACGATACTACACGTTTGTCTTCCTTTCGTGGAAAGACACACATGAACTTAAGCGCAGCACAGAATCAACAGACAAAATCGCAAAACAATCGATAGACATCGGAGGCTAAAAATACGAACAAATGGCATCAATACTTAAAAGGGCAACCCGTTATGTCAATTAGAGAAAGGGGAAGACGACGTATGAAGCAAAAGAATTCCAACCTCGAGGGAATCCGAAGGTCATAAGCTTTGTCGAGAGCAAGGAAGAGCGGGGCTGAAGAAATAGACGAATCAACAATAGCTACCACAAAACATCACGAGCCAAGAAAGGATTCATGACAAATCTTCGAAGAAGAACAAAAGAAAATTGAATACGAACGAACACAAAAGTCAAATCTGTCCTCGACAACAAAGGAAAACAGATCTCAATATCGACAAGCAGCACCCAGCCGGGTGGACGGAGTAGAGCAAGACGTAACTGAGCGCAAGGATGTCTTCGATTCCTCACGAGGCAGAGGCGCGAAGGAGACGCGGATGAGGGGTTAGGGTTTCGGGCTACTATTGCTCGCGGTCTATGGGGACGCGGTGACGAGTAAGAAAAGCGCGGAAGGAAGCAGAGCGACGAAACCGACGACGCTGTCCGAGCGATGTTGCGAACAGAAATAGAAAACGGAAACAGTAGTAGAAGAATATTATGGGGTTCTGAATACTAATAATTAATAATATTAATATTAATATTAATATTAGTATTAATATTAATAAAGTGACGTATATATCCCCTTAAAGTGACGTAATGATCACTTTGTGTCATTCGATTAATCATATTTTAATTTGATTTATTTTGGTAAATTAAAAGAAATTAAAACGTTAGCAGCAGCAGCAGCAGCGCGTCGCAGTGATGCGTCGGAGGTCGAGCGCGGGTGACCCGAGCACCCCTCGGTTTCTACCCGCCGCCTGCTCCGAGGTGGTGCGGGTCCCGCTGTGTACGGGTAAGCTGGAGGGGCGTGGGTGTGGCTCTGTTCACTTTTCTCGCGTCGTCGCCGCAACGCGAACGTGGGCGGTCTCTATCGTCGATATCGGAAAGGCCTATTATATAAAACATTTATTTAGAATATTGGATGGAGTTATATGTGGGGGGGGGGATTCGAAGGCATCGATTCCACATGATGAAATGGAAGCTTTTAATACACAATCAAATGTAGCTCCGACACTCTTTCTTTGATGGGGGTGTGCAGCGGAAGAGGAGGCACAATGCGAGGAATAAACCTCCACCTGTGTTGCCCACTAATTGATTAGTAGGGCCGTACACCACCACGTTGTCATCATCATTTGTCCTAAATGCTTGTCCAAATCTAAATTCGCAAGTGCTCCTCACTATGTTTTAGTGATTCTGTAATCCAAAAAAGAACAAAACAAAAAGAAAAAACACATAAGAAACTAGCCTCGATTCAATGAATAGAGACTTTATAAGTGTTTTCACGTCTAGATTCGATGTACAATCACTAATCTTATCCCTATTCGACGTATCAAGATCATATAGACGTCTAAATTCATTGAGTCAAGTCATTCGCAAATAAATGAAGCTATCCGATTTCCTAAACTCTATAGACTAGTACTGAAGTTATCTATTGATAGTCAATCATAATCTAATGTTTTCTTCATGTTTATTCATTTATGATTGTAAATTTAGAGATGAGATATGGTTAAGTTCAATTTGATCAATTATGTTACCAATTGATGGATCAGTGGATCAAATGATGATATCATAAGTTTAATAAAAATATTTTTTTATATATGATATATAATTATATATATATACAAACAATTATAGCCTGAATTCATTATTGATTGAAAGTGAATTGAAGATGTGATTCTCATTTTTTTTAGATCAATAAATAAAAAATATTAACAAATAGACAAGTTCTAAAGGGTTAAGAAAATGGGAGTTATGTTAAACATGTTGGTAGGGACTTAATAACTAACACAATTTATCATCATTAGACGATTTATTTTCAACCTTAGAATAAAGCAAGCCCCATTGGTTATCGTTCGTTCACCAAGATGTTGGCAACTAGTTGTATAATTGGGAATTGAAGTTGATGGTCTCGAAAGCATATTATAATAAGTTTTTGTAATTGATATGAACCTAAATTTAGGTGGATAGGAGGAATATTAGGAGGATGTCAAATTATCCCTTTATAAATTGACATATTATAAATAAGTTCTGGTAGCAGGGAGAGAGATGTAACCATGATAGCATCATCATCAGGGCATCATGTTTGATTTGATTGGTAGCGTAAAATTGTCACCCAAGTGATGTTGCCTTTGTAGTGAGTGTCATGTGCCATTAAATTATCATCTCCCCCCTTTCCATTGTTATTTTACTCTATTCTAATCTAAATATAAATTGTATTAGATAGTTTTAACTCATCCGAGTTCAATTTCATAATATATCTTCTCATGATTAAATTATCTTTGATGCTACTTAAATGAATCCTCGATTTTCTAAAATGAAAAACTTGAATGAGTTGGATGTGAAGTCATCCGACCGTAAAAATCATGATACCCTACTTGTTACCAAAATAGTTGAGCATTTTAATTATTAATTAATTCAATTTGGCTAAATCATATTTCAAAACTTCACTAGCTCGTTAGATTTGAATTATAACATGGTGCTGAGTACCCCTTACCATTGCAATTCCAACATTTGACATGGCAAGTATCGTTAGTTACTTACAATAAGACATATCCCCATCAGCTCAAGATGCAGAGTCGACTCGGTGATGAAATCTTCTTATCGCTTTCTCTTTTCTTGGCTTTCTGTCTTATCCTTTCAAAGGAAAGGAAAGGAAAGATTCCTGGGTGCAAACTAAACCCAGTGTTGAGATCTAATGTGATGATAGATCGAATCGATCCAGAGAGAGAGAGAGAAGAAAAGAAAAGAAAAGGTTATAGGTGGAAAGTGGATGATACTGCGTGCAGTGGTGGGAGCATATCCCCCAGGATATGCCTTGGATTGACGCAGTCCCCTTCCCCCCGCCCCCAAATAAAGAATAAAATATTAAGAAGAGGCAGCCAAAAAAAAAAAAAAAAGCTGTAGACTCCCCTTTCTTCCTCTTGCTTTGGTCCAACACGCAAAAGGGGTCCATGAGAATATGTGCACCCTCGGTCAATAATACGATGGACCAAATGCATCAGTTCTCCACTTCCATGTCCTCTACACAAATATGATGTAGCATAAAAATAAAAATAAAATTACGTTAAATAACGGATTATTAAATTCAAAATATATCCCATCATGAAATATGAATTTTTATTAAAATATTATTTATAGTCCATTATTTATTTGTTTTTTTTTATTTTTTTTCTCGACGTTTTTAACCGTTGGATCAGTTTTTTTATCCGGTAAACGTTTCCTGATAACAGATCGTGGAAGAGCAGCAGCGAAGCCTTCCAAATCCGACACTCTCTCCTCCTCGTCGCCGGCGAACGCTATCCGACCAATCACAATGTCGTCCCCTTTCGTCTCGCTATCCATCGTAAACCTTACTGCCTTTGCCGCCCCCAAATCCTCCCTCTTCCCCGGCCCCCGCCCTCTTCTCCCGCTCCTGCCCTCTCGCCTCCAAACCCCAGCGGCCTTGCTGGGGATCAGGAGGCAGCGGTGCGGGTGGGGAGCGCTGGTTCCCCCCTCGGCGGCCGCCTCGGCGTCCTCCCCGGCGGCTGAGGATGAGGAGTGGCTCAAGAAGCTCCCCGACAAGAAGAAGCCGCTCTATTCCCACAGCCTCCCGTGCATGGAGGCGTGGCTCAGAAATCAGGGCTTCCGACAGAGCCGGGATGATCGAGCCGTGTGGGTCGTCGAGAAACCCAACTGGCACGCCCAGCTCTCCCTCGATGTCACCGACCTTTACATAAGGTCAGTGCTTTCCGTGAACTTCTCCATTTATGTTCTCGTCGTTGTTCTTGCGCGTTTGATGTTCTTGGACACCTAAGGTCGCAAGAATTGATTGAATCGCTAAGAGATTTGTGGTTTTGTTACACCGCAAAAAGTTGGAATATTTTTCCCTGTAATTCCATAAAGATGTTTGCTTTGAATACATCTATGCGGGGAACAACATTATATCCAAGGCAGCCATAGCGATTTTTGCCACTCAATTCATTTCCATAACTGCCTCATTGCCCACATGGTATTTGATAGAATGACCATAGTGATTTTTTTTTTTTTTTTGGATGTTAAAGTTGGTCCTGATGACAAGGTCATCCACCATGAAATTTTAGATACCAACTAGATTTTTGTCTTTTAATCTTAATCCTGTTGGAGTGGGAAAGTGTCACATTAGAATGTTCAAGTACGTTAATGGGAAGGTGCTATATGCACAAAATGATTTAAGATTTTGAAAAGGAAATAAAGAGGTTAATAGAATTGTAGATGGCCCAATGTCTTATGCTAAACAGAGTTTCATGCTTGAGATTGTTAAGATGGATGCTGCCAATACAATGCAAGAATACAGTTAAGGAAGTCGGAAATTGGCATATAACATCATGGAGAATCATATAATGCAACATGGATTTTTTTTGAAAGCATCAGGAAAATATGAAACCACATGTATGATTGAAGAACTGCCAAAGCTAACAAGGGTTTTGGAACTTGCATGAGGAGTCTTCAGATTGCATGTATATATATTTCTAGGTGTGATCTTCTGGCCTAATGTTACTCTCAAACATCTAAGTGTGGCTTTAGTTTAAGGGAGTGGGATGAGAGTCTTTGCAAACTCTTGTGATATTTACTTTCTGCTCTGAAATCCTTGCATATCAAGCTGAAGAGTGATGGAGAACAATCTCCACAAGTAGTTGAAAGTTTACGTAATTATGGTATAATTTTATTTAGATCGATTTGTTAGTTGAGGCAAACAACATTTGTGGCATACAAATGAAAATCATGCATTTTTTTCCTTTTTCACCAGAAATGAAAAAGGAAATCATTCTATCTTGATTACCTGAAAGTTATGGAAATCAGCTGTGATTGGTGACAGAAATCAATAAACCGGGTACTGTCATTGGAGGACATCCTGAGGTGTTATGAGTATTTCGATGGCTCGTAGCTGAAGGTGACATTTTACACAATTTTGACAAGTGACATTGCTGAGTCATATATTTTGTAATTTGATTCAGGTTCTGAAATAAATCTACATTGTAAGTGGATGTAATGAATGTCTAGATATTTCTATTCTTTTTTCTGCATTTTCATAGATTTTTTGCATTTGTATATGTTTGGCGAGCATTGAATACATCATATCTGGAGTTCTTTTTGTAGTTGGAATACTAGTCCAGTTTATGTGGAGTCAATTGATTGTTATTTGAGACATTTAGGGATTGTTTTTTTGGAAGCTCCAGGTGTTGAGCCATTATTTGATTGCACCTAAGATCTGCACAGAGTCCAGACTTAAAAACAGCCAAAGAAATGAACATGCAAATAAACAGGGTGATGGAATCTTTTGGGTGCATGTATGTTATTATAATAATTTTTTTGGACCATGAACTCTTATTTCCTTTTTTTCCTTTCTACTTTTCTATCTTCTCAGTTCATTTGAAAGTTTAATGAATAGTATAAGGAACTCATGGATGGTGCTTGGTCAGATATTGCCCTATATTTTTCTGGAGAAAAAAAATATTTAATTCATCTTTTTTGAGGTCTTAACTGTGAGTCAAAGTCAACCTAGCTTCTATTCTTCCAAGTTGTAAGTTCCTCTGAACAAGCAAAAAACTATGATGCAATTCCAGCCCGTCCTATTGCAATTCTCAAGCTACATTAATTTTTGTACATGTTCAATATGACACACCAGGTACCTGAAGAGTGGGCCAGGAAACCTTGAGAAGGACATCGAGAGAAGATTTAGTTATGCGTTGAGCAGGGAGGATATTGAAAATGCTATACTTGGTGGACCTTGAAAATGATACAGGTTAAGTTTTTAAAAAAATTTGTCTTTCTATTGTTTTTAAAATTTTGCTGTATGTATCTTTCAATTTACATGTTAAAGTTTTGCTGTATGTATTGTTTCAGCTCGACAGGATTGTGGATCTCTGAGGAGAAGCTTCTTTATGAAGAATGCTCGGTTTTGGAGCGAGCAAGTTAGCTAGAGTTATTCCAAGATTTTTTTTTTATTTATTTTTATGCTTTCCATATTTGGTAGAATCAAGAGGACGTACCTTATGTTTGTAAATATAAATGCCATAATTTACTTTCATCAACTACAAAGTGCATTTTCAGGTGGTCATTATCAAATCAATTGTGGATGTGATTCCAAAGACTCCGAGGGTTCAAAGCACCTCACCAACAGCTGACTAGTGCGTTTTCTTGTCAATTTCTTGATTCACTCTTATCGATTGGGGCAACCAGTGCAGTAGCTTAAATAAAGACACGTATTCATTGCCTCTTAGAACTAGATTTTGCTGCTTGAACAGTGTATAACTTCACAAGTTGTGCTGGTGACGGTCGTTTGCAACAGATGGAGCG
Organism: Ensete glaucum; assembly: GCA_021527575.1. NCBI lineage: Eukaryota > Viridiplantae > Streptophyta > Magnoliopsida > Zingiberales > Musaceae > Ensete > Ensete glaucum. Next base: position 34,324,342 of record CM038554.1, read on the forward strand.
ACTGTAAAGATCATAAGAATGGGTATGTTTTTATGTCTTTCTTTCTCGTGCACCCGACGAATCTAGTGTTAGACAATAGCTGCTCATACAGTGAAGAGTTCCCTTTTTGATCTTTTAGTGCTTGCAGGTTAGACCGTAGCTGCTCATACACACACAGTTCCCTTCCTTCTCTTTACTACTACTACTACAGGAGGAACAGAGAGTGAGTGAACTGTTTGGTTGGCATTCCTAGACCTATATATAAAAGAATCCAGATTGATTCCTCTACTCGAATGACCCTAATTATGCGTAAGTGCAAGGGGGTGGTGGCCCGGAATATCAACGAATAGTAAATCCATTTTGATAATTCGTCCATCGTAAGATGAGGTATTTGTCCTTGACGGTGTTGTTGTTGTTGAGGGATTGGTAATCCACTCAATTTAGTCATGTAGCAGATGGAGATGGCAATGACAGAGGTGGAAAAATAATGAGACACTAAGAACACTGTTTTGGTATCAGATCAATAGAACATCTAGAATATCTATTTGGGATAATTGATAGCTATAGGGGATCGGTCCTCCTCGAACTTTATAGAGTTTGTTCCTTCAATATTCGACCACTAGACTGAATAAATTCGTTAAAGTTTTATTGATTTTTAAGAAAAAATTACTTGAGTATTTATAGGGTTTATGAAGAGTCCCTCTAGATTAGAACTCCTAATTAGAGTCCTATTGAAAATAGAACTATAACTTCAACTCCTCTTGATCAAACTCAGATTCAACTTAATTCTAATCAAACTCAAATTCAACTGAATTCCAATCCCACTTTGATTGAGACTGATTTATTCAAATCAACTCCGATCGATAAATATGTTTCAATTTACGAACTCTACTCAATAAATTAGAACATAATCCAATTAAAATCATATCAGATTTGTGTTTTTTAGGAGGCCAAAATCCTCCTCTCCCGCTAGATGAGATAGCTCCTCTTATCCTCCCAAGCTTTGTTGGTCTCCTGGGCTGCACACCCACACACACAGAGAGAGAGAGAGATTAGGTAAAATATATCCACAGTGTTGGCAATAGACTTACCGCAACAATCATTGCCAATTACAGGAAATCGTAGAAAGTTGACTCTTTTTTTCTGTTTAGTCTTTGCAAAAAGGCAATAGGGTGGAATTTATTTATTTTATAATTTTAAAAAGAAAATAAAATGAAAAGACAAAAAAGTTAAATAGTTTTGTCCAATCCACCGACTCCCTCTGTCTCCACTTTGTCTACTCTTATTTTGCAACCCCCTTTCACTGTCACCTCCTACCCCTCAAAAGAGATTCTTTTTTGCTTCTTCTTCTTCTTCTTCTTCTTCTTCTGCCACAACTTCCTCCATCCTTCCTCTGTTCTTGCGATAGAGCACCATGGCCAATGGGTGGGAGGTGGTGTCCGAAGAGGAGCCGCCGCGCATCTCCCACGGTAAAAGGTTGTACAACTTGCTCCTCGTTCTCTTGGGGTCTGCGTTGCTCATAGCTTTCTCCTGTCACCTTCTCTTCCCCCACGTGACCCCTGACAGCTTCTCTTCTGAGAAAGGTGAGAGATCTTTGGCATGAAGTTTAGGAACCTGCAGAACGATTAGTGGGTGGCTGGCTGTCCTGTCTCTTTCTTTTTCCAATTTCTTTGACGTGTTTTGCTCAATTGCATAGAGGTGATTTGAAGTGTCATTAAATTGTGGCAACAAAATCTTCCCTAAAACAAATTATCAAGAATTTTCTTTGACCAATGAATCTCTCCTCTTGTTTATTTCTGATTGCTCGCTTCTTTCTTCCTAATTAAATGATTTTGCAAATCGTTTGCATTTTTCAGACTCTCCTTTTGTCTGCCAAATTACTCCAACTGCCTAAATGATTTCTGGGACCCTTAGAGATGTTGGGATTTTTCATATGGTTTCAGACACTCGATACTGAAGTAAATTGCTACCTTGTTAATGTTTAATTTGCTCATTTCTGTAACTTGAACTCATAAGCAAAATCATCTCCTTTTCTTAAACGAAAACTCATCTTCTTAAGCATCTTAGTTGCAAAAGCAAGCTATAAGTTTTACTTTATGCTGTTACTAAATTTAGCCATACCTTTAATTATGAAAGAATGTAGAAACAAACAGTCAATTTTAACCACTCATAGGCCAGCCAAAAGCACATGAAAATTTCTAACTCAAATTGCCCTACTGTCGAGAATACAGTTGCTTCAAGTATTCATCATACTGAAAGGCATTTAAGCTAAAAAAAGGCAATTTATTTTTTTAATATATTTGAGGTAACAATTAAGAAAAAAGTTTGAGAAGAAAGTGTCCAGTAAAGTACAAAAGGTTTGTTGAACTGGGGTCAGGAAAAAGCAGCAAGTTCTAACCCCAATCACTATTCTTATCATTTTTCTTGTATATATGTATGTATATGTGCACACATGCGCGCACACTCACCCACTCACTTTAAAAGTCTCGCAAGGAAAAGGGTGGTTTTAAAGTTTAGTCATGGATAAGTTGTTTGCACATTTCTTTATAAAATGTACCCTTTATTATGCATCTGCTTGGTTTGAACTGTCTTACTAGTAAAGAGGGGATCAAATGTTACTGGCATGTCAGTCTACCAGAAATTTCTATAACTTTATTGTCTACTTGTTAAACTAATGAGTATTCCTATGATCAAGTATGTCCTTTTGTCTAGCGAATATGATCAAATATATTAGTAGTGGGATACTGTTTTACCAGCTCATAATCAAAGAAAGTCTGTGTCTTGGTGTGATTTGCGGTAGAGGGTCAATGCAATGTGATAATAGTGCACAACTTTATCCACTCCTTTGATCTTGATTGTTCTTTCCCCTTCCCTATATGTTTCAATAATTTTAATATTTGTGGCACTATATGAACTAATCAAATGTCAAATGAATGATAATGCAGAAGAATGCGATCTTTTTTCTGGCAAATGGATTCAGGACGCTTCAGGTCCAGCTTACACTAACACAAGCTGCAGTTTCATATCTTATCCTCAAAACTGTTTGACAAATGGTCGGCCTGATACCGGCTACCTTTACTGGAGATGGAAACCATATGATTGTAATTTATCTCTGATGGACGCAAGGAAGTTCTTGAATATCATGAGAAACAAATCTTTAGCGTTTATTGGCGATTCAATTTTCCGCAACCAGATGGAGTCATTGCTGTGCCTTCTCTCAAAGGTGCTTTTCATGCTTTCCGCCAAATGTTACAAATTTCAACATTACATCTGATACTATATTATAGAAAAATCTCATGGCTAAATTTCTTGGCCTGTTGCATGATGTTACTTAATTTGGCATTGATAGTGCCACTTATAACCAATTTTGGTTTCTAATGAAAGTAATCATAAACATAATTCCACAGCCCTCTTTGTATATGTTCCTTAAACAAGCCTCCATCTTGTAAAGCATAATTCAAATGCCAAAGTTAATTGTCAATGTGACTTTTGCTTTCCTCAGAATTTTCAGTATAAGTTGTAACATGAAACCGAAACAAGTGCGGGTAAAGTAATATATTAGTTAGCGACCTACGAAATTAATCTTCAAGATTGAACTTTAGAATTTTATTTTGCTCACAATAAATAGTCTTGTGAAAAATGCATTTATGCTTTGTATAACCTCATTCAACTTCATGGGACCTCTCTCTAAGAAATCCAATGTGTTTCTGATCATCAGGTCGAAGAAGCTCTTCTGGTCTATCATGATGAAAAATTTCAATCCAAAACATGGTACCTCCCTTCGCACAACATCACGCTAGGACTGATCTGGGCTCCTTTTCTGATCAAATCTACTGAAGATAGTTCCAAGAATGACATACAGCTTTATCTCGATGTCCTCGATGATACTTGGACTAGCCAATATCAAAAGTACAACTACATAGTGTTGTCCGGTGGACAGTGGTTCCTCAAAGAAACCATATTTTGGGAGAACAACACAGTTGTCGGCTGCCACTACTGCACAGGGAAGAGCCTGAGGGAACTTGGAATGGACTACTCTTATCGCAGAGCACTTGGGTTGGTCTTCCACTTCATGAACATGTCAGAGCACAAGCCCCTCATAGTTTTGAGGACCTGGACTCCGAGCCACTTTGAGCATGGGCAATGGAACGGTGAGGGGGTGTGCAACAGAAGAGAACCTTACAGGGAGGGTGAGTATACTGCTGATCCAGTGGATGCAATAATGAGAAAAGTGGAGGTAGAGGAGTTCCAGGTAGGATTGAAGAACGGGCTGCGGCTTGTGCTCCTCGATACTTACCATCTTGCGCTGCTGAGACCTGATGGCCATCCAGGACCATACAGAGAGTTCCACCCTGACATCAGCAAGAAGCTACAGGACGACTGTCTTCACTGGTGCTTGCCTGGGGCAATTGATACCTGGAATGAATTGCTCATGGGGATTCTGATGAGTGAGGAAGAACTGAAGTCTCCTCTCTGTACAAAGTGGATGACTGTACCACTTCGATGAGCCCAAGGCATATGCATGAAGTTTGTTTGCTGGTGTTCAGAGTGATGTCAATGCGTGTGTAGATTCTAAACCCATGTTGTTAAAACAGGTCAGATATTATGAATATCTGATACAAGATTGAACTCTGCTCATTTAAAAACATTTTGGATCAAAACCTAGCTAATTGGTCAGCAATTGATTAAGGTCGAACCTAAATGATTGATTAAACCCCCTGGGAGGTTTTTATTACACAGTTGATGATCACTCATAGCAAGTTCTGAGTAAAAAACATTCTATAATCTGAATTTAAACATAGGATAGAAGTACATGGAATTGTATAGCATCTATCTATTATTAGCATATGATAGGTATGATTTCTTTAACACTCTTATTACTCAAATTTTACAGGCAACATGGGCCATTGTAATCAATACTTCAAAGACTTCATCAGTGGTAGAAGTAGGTTAATTGTTTTGAATGTGCAGGTATTTTTTGTAAACTTCATCAGTGTTGGCTGAACTCTTCTCCCCTCCTCTCTGAAGTAAATTATAAAAAAAAAAATGCAAGTGTTGCATCTTCCACCTTCATCTAAAGCCATAATCATTCATGTTTTCTTTTGACTTTAAATTGCAAGTACACAGTGATAAGTTCGTGTGTGCAAGGAAATAAACAATTCGGATGATACTGTCAATAAAATATTTGTCCTAAAGAAGAAGATTGGAGAGGACTACAGAATACTTGCAAGAATTTGGAACTCATAATAATCCAATCAAAACAGGTGGTGAGTTTGGATATGTATATAGAAACCGCTAATATTAGATATTGCAAAAAAAAAAAAAAAAAAGGTTGCTGATAGTTAATTTCATTTACAAAAAATGTAAAGGTGCCTTAGATATTATTAATATCAACTACTTAAAATAACTAATATTTTTTTAAAGACTATTAATAAAACTAAAAATTCAACATCCCTACACTACTAGTCAATTAATAAAGATTATTCACAAGAATTCCTTTTTGATTTTTTATATGAATATATATATATATATTTATATATATATATATATGAAAAATAGGGATATACTATTTAATTTTAATTACTATTTACTACCGCAATATCATTCGCTTCGCCTTACCATTATCGATGACATGAGGCTGTGAACTCTCTTCCTCCCTCTTCCACCGGAGACCAAGATGTCCACCGCCGCCAGCAGCTGCCGCCAGCTCCTCTCCTCCCCATCTCTCCCCACCTTCTTGCGCTGCCCACCGTCTCCTCCACTCCCTCGGCGCTTCTTTAGCGGCAGCGGCAGGAAGAAGCGGCAGCAGTGGCAGCCGCGCCGCAGCTCCGCCGGCTTCCGGGCACGGTGCGGGCTCCTGCCGGTGGACCCCTGGGCGCCCACCATCGACTCCCAGAGCGTCGCCTCCCAGCTCTTCGCCGCCTCCCTCTTCCCCTACCTGGGCTTTCTCTACTACATCACCAGGTCGAACACCGCGCCCAAGCTCACCCTCTTTGGCTTCTACTTCCTGCTCGCCTTCGTTGGCGCCACCAGTATGATGCCCTTCTCTTGCTCGCTTCTTCTTTTGTTTATCTCTTCCTCTCTTCCATATGTTGATTGCTCACTGCTTCGATAGTCACACTGGTGGAGGCAATTAGAAGAGGGGATGTCTGTTTATATGATTTCAAGAAATAGGTTAAATTTATATTTTAATTCATATCTCAGGACGAAATTTTGGTGCTTGTCAGGAATTAAACAAGTTCACTTGTTGAAATCTTCATTCTTTTGATAAATTTAGTACTTTTAGTTCACCAGTCATGAGCGAGATCTGTATGTAAAAGGTGTAAAATTATAATATCTGTACATTTTCTGCACTAAATTCTTATGTAATCTTCTACCTTCAATTTGGGAATTGGTAAGTCGGGAAATATATTGTGTATTTAGTATTCTACATCAAAGTGAGTATCAGTTTCATTAGATAAACCTACGAGTTCATTTAAACCCTTCTGAAATGATCTTTTCGGTCTCTGCCTCGATTTCTCTCCCAAAAACTATATATATATATATATATATATATATAATAAAAAAAACAAAGGGCTTAAACAGTCAATAGGAATCTCAGTTTTGAGTCTGGAGAGAGTTGGTAAGCAGCACTTTATTAATGGCTTATTGGCAAAAAATATGATGTTCCGGAACACAACCCAAACAGCTGTTGTTCATATTAAATTTCTACTGCATTGAGCCCTTAAGAGCAGTAATGCCTTCAAACACAGCTTTTTTGAGCAAAGTATAAATATTTTGTGTGAAATGACAGCTATTGATGCTTGCATTGGCAGGATTCTTATTGCTTATTTTCTTTTTCTTTTTTACATAGCTACTAATGCCATTTCTTTTCTTGGATGAATATATGACCCCATAATCTTGAAAAAGTTCCTGCTGGTATATATGGTAACTTCTCTACCCACCTCCATTCTCTTTGGCAGCAAAATCATTTGAAGTTACTGTGTTCTGATATGAAGCCATGGAAATCTTTTGACAGCAAAGGTGCATTATGGAACCTCATTGTCAAATGTTGATTGGCTGCATGGTGGAGCAGAATCCTTGCTTACTCTCACAAACTTGTTTATCGTTTTGGGTTTGAGGGAAGCATTGAGGAAAATAAAGGAAGCAGAAAAGAGCACACCTCCAGTTGTTTCAGAAGTTAAAGAAAAAAGTTCTGTATAGGTAATAGACTATCATAGTTGAGCTGCCATTTTTAATTGTCTTAATATTGTTTTGGCTATTTGCCGAGTTAGGACTCGAATCATTCTCACATGCCATTCTGTCAATGGTTCCAAATAGTATCATACAGCTCATGCCCTTTAAGCATCTACAATTACATTTTTGGTAGTTGGTACACAATACTTGTTATCCAGTTATCTGACAAAAGCAGGTTTTTCAGCTGATGTTGCTTAAAATACTATTTTGGCCTGTAGAATCATTATGTAAATATGGTTGGTCCATGTGCAATTAGTGTATGGAACAGTGTTCCTTTTTTTTTTTTCCCCCATAATTCAGTTAACATTTTATGTTACAAGGATCAACCTCCTTGTTATAAGGAGGCTTCAGGCTGTTACGTCTGTAGAATAAAGAAACACAGTTGTGACCTGGTGTAACAAAAGCTTTGTCATATATGATGCTTCTTCACCGTAGAAGATCGTTTTCTTCTTGAGCAAGTGGTTTTGTCAAATTGTACTCTAAATTGATTGACCTCTAGGTAATTTATCATGTTGTTGAATTGTAAGAGTCATATCAAATAGATGTTCAGACTCTTAAATATGTATTTCGCTAATATATATACATATATATGTGTGTGTGTGTGAGTGTGTATATATATATATATATATATATATATATATATATACATACATATATATACATATGGCATCTTAGATCTTTTAGGACAGCTTTAGATGAATCTTGATTGAGGAGAGGCATGAACTATTAGTCTCAAAAAGGGTTCAGATTTTCCTTTTTTATTTTCAGAACCTTTTATGTCTGAATATTTTTTTTGCTATTGCTTACTCTGAAACCACTCTCTTTTTTCTTAATCATGCTATGCAGAGACCCTTCCCCAGCAATCACTTTTGAATTCTAATTTGGTACAATAGATCTGTGAGCTCAAGTCACACACTGTGCAAGATGAGCCGGATCACCTGAAGGCCTTTGTCCGCAATCTTCTCCAGAGTCACAAATACAAAGGACATAATTCAGAGACAAGTATTTGCATCTTATCTGAACTACTTTCCAAGGAGGTGATGCGAGTCTGCAAGCTATAATCTTGTTGCTGTTGTGTGCTCAGAAGATTATTGACAGCCTGATGCTAACTATGCTGTAATCTTTTTAGAAGAAAGATAGGAGTCATTCAGATTGTGGATGTGATGCCGAGATCCATCTTAAACATGTATCATCGGCACCTGGCAACTTCAGCTTCTTCTCATTAATCACCGACTGCATTCTCTTTCGAATCTTCATGCTGAAACAACTGTTTAGATTAGCAGTTCTCTCCAATTTCTGCACTATTAAAGATCCATCGCTCGTTGGTCCACTGACTGTTGTGCGTTTATGTTAGATACAGATATGAGTGCTTCTTGTACATACATACATGTATGTGACTTGGATGTATATTTCAGGGCAAAAGTGTGGGTATTTTTCCTAACTCACACTGCAGGACAATGTGATATCCACTGCCACCACCGCAAACAGCCGATGCCAACAACTTTTTTGCGTTGGATGAGGGAGATGCCATTGGCAAAAGCAGTGGCTCTTCTCCAACTTTCGGAAGATCAATTTTGATGTTTTCTGTATTATACTTTTTTTATCTTGTAAGGATTCCCTGTTCCTAATCTATTTTCTTTACACTAATTGATTGCGGCAACCATTCTTAGTTGATCTTTGAATTCATGGAGAGAACAAACCATGGTGATTCCCTCTGTTTCTATACCTACATCACGAGCTTGAGGAGATGGATGTTCATGGGAAGAAGCTGCAGGAATCAAAACCGGGTGCATCGAACTGGAAGTTGTGGGCGAAGTCCATCTCCTGGAGCATGCTAGCCATGTCCACCAGGGACGAATTGCTTGCTGAATCGCCTCCGGATATCAGCTCGGCGATGTCGGAGTCTGAAGTCTGCAGCTTCATGCCGCCATCGAAGCTACTGATCTGGTACGGGGACGAGAAGGCAGGCGGCGAAGAAAGGGAGGAGAAGAGGTCGGCTGCTGTGTCACCCATTACCGCCATGGATCCAAAGGAAAGAGAGGTCAGTAGCCGAGCTTCCTCCTCACAGTGTACGCCTTCCATCTCAAGTGTGTAGCTTGATTGATGTCCGAGGCATGCCGATGTCGGGGCTCTCTGTGGCCTTTGGAGGCACGTATGCGTCCCGAGGTAGGTGACGTCGAACACCAGGGGATCCTCGTCCGACCGCTGTACCTGCTTCGTCGCCTGACATCCCTGGGAGCTGCGGTGCGTGCACCTGTAGTAGGCTCTGCAAGACGAAGAACAAGCACGGACATAAATACATGGATGACGATGAGAACAGAGCAAGAGCTTGTCATGGATGTCAAACTTGGCAGCAGCGGGATTCGAATCCTGACTGACCTCGGATGCTTGGCTCCCAGGATATCCTTCTGCCCGTACTTTCTCCAGCTATAGCCGTCATCCACAGGGCCTTCGACTCCTCCAACTCCGGGGATGAGCCTCACTTGGTTCGTCCACTTGTGCATGGTCTTCCTGCCACAACCCAAGCTGAATCCACGTCAGAACATGATGGGGTGACACAGAAGTCGGAGCTCTCCGAGAACAAAGAGTCAAAGGCGCACCTTTTCTTCAACAAGTCCCTGCGGCCGGGATCCCTGAACGCCGGGCTGGAGTTCTCGCTGCGAGGGCTGTCGCCGGCCTGCAGCTCGCCGTCGGGATCGCCGGACTTCGCCATGAGAATCGACTTCCCGATGGAGGAGAGTATTTCGGTCGCTAAAGACTTACAGAGCTCAGCGGCAGAAGGATGATCCAGATGGGACTGCAGCTCACTCACTAGCTCCAGGGCCCGAGCTAGCTCGGCCATAAGAGTGCTCTTCAGCTCACTGCCTGTGCCATCATTCTCCATGGCGAAAGCAGCTCAGTTTCAGAGCCAGCTCACTCTGAAGCAGTGGAAGAATCAAGCTCGAGCGAGAAGAAGAATGAAATCTGTGGGCAGTATAGCGAGCGAGGAAGGGAGGTTGCTTGGAGAGTGAGGGTTGAGGGAACAGAATCAAGGGGAGGGTTTATATGAACACGAGGAAGGTGGAAGAATAGCGCGTTCTGCTCGACAACACGGGAGGAGAGAGAGAGAGAGAGAGAGAGAGAGAGAGGTTGACCGAGTCAAACCACGGTCGAATCCAGAGAGCAAAAAGTGGCAGCGTATAGTGGTCGTTAAAGGGTGGGGGGGGGGGGGCGGAGAGGGAATATGAGGCGTTGTGCTTGTTGGAATTGACCGAGAAAAGTTCAAAAAGGTTTTACGCGTAACACAAATTATTCCACATTGGCCATTGGATTTTTGATATATCTTAAATCCATCTGCTCTCACATAGGGCTATATAGCATGGATTTTTTTTACCCTAAAACTCAGAATAATTAAATCTCAAAAGAAAAAAAAAACCTAGAAATTATTCTTTCGTATTAATGCTCTTAAAATACATTCCTGTGGATCGAGAATTTAAAATCTCACGTCCAGATGGGACGTGATGGCACCCACAAAAAAAAAAAAAATATAGACAAATGAGATTGGATTATAGTGAAAGTTTCTTTATTTTATTATTTTATTTTTTAAGAAAAAATAATAGAAAATATTTTTTAAGAGATTTATATTATTATTTTTTTCCTTCGGGCTAGAAGATAGTATCTCTAGTTAAATAAAAAAAATATATTTATTTTTTTATTACTTCTACTATAGTCTTTTTATGCCTCTTTTTTGAATTTTTTTCTCATACCATTAATATTAATTATAATTTTAAATATTTTAATTTGTAGCAAGTCCATATTGAAATTTGTCAACTTATAAGTGGTTTTATAGATCAAATCCACTCAATTGTTTTGCAGTAACTTATAAGAGTATAAACTCATGGACAAAGAATCTGTATCTGAATGTATATTTTATTTTATTAGCACATGAACGATCTGAGGGTTCCTAATCATCTCATACCAAGAAAGAATATGAATAAAACTATTGTTTGTAGGTTACACACACAACACACAAAACAAAACAAAACAAAACAAAAAAAAAAAAGTAATGTGGACGTAATGCACTTCCCTGACATGAGAGACCCACTCGACACGCTGATGTTTGAAGCAAGGTTGGATGTGACAGATGTGAAGACATAGCAAAGAAACATAGTAGCCGTCGAGAGAGAGAGAGAGAGAGAGAGAGGTGATTTGATCCAAAAACTTCACTATTTGCACGAGGAAAACACCTCGGTGTCCTTTTGCCATGGAGTTAGTTGGTCATCCACCCAAGTTAATAGAGTAAAAAAAAAAAAAAATCTGTGACGGATGATATTACTCCATACAATCGATGGTGGTGATATGATGACAAATAAATAACAAATGAGATAATAATACGAATATGGTGGATAACACACATCCCAAATCCTCGGTAGTTTGTCATGACACCAACATTTGATCCCATCATAAAATTAATCAACAAGAGAATTAGAACTCGATGACGAGCATGAGAAAGCGAGACTTCCAAAGATAAAAAAAACTCCCCCCACCCCCCCCCCCACACACACACACACGGTTTCAACTACAAACATCGATTCAATCACGCACACGCACAGCATCTGACCCAGTCTTCTTGATGTCGCTGTGAGCTGTGGAAGAACAGCACCTATCACCACGGTCTTGACCATTTCAGACCCTCCCTCTCTTTTTGGGAACACTAGGAGTTGTGCACGTGTTTCTTGTTCTTGAGTTGGGTGCTAATTAGACACCCAACATCGAGTGTTTTTGTGACGGAGTAGTTGTCGATTTAATTAGGATCACGAAGGGGATGATATTAGTTTATTAATATGACATGGTATTTGTTGCTTAATCATTGTGCTTAGGGAATTTAGCTCATATGTATCCGCTAATTTAAGAAAAAGGGAGACCCAAATCAATGGCCTTCGCATCTTAATTCCAATTTTTACTAATATATATATATATATATATATATATAATATTAAAGTTGGGTTTAGAGATTCTATGTACATAATTTTGTTTTTAATAACTAGGGAAAATATTTTTCATGATATCAGATCAGGAAGATCTTTCTCTCCACTCGTTTCCTATAGGCGCTTCAAATTTTGGCCATTCACTGTATCTCGAGTCTTCGGGTCCCATTGATTGATGTGTGTGTGTGTGTGTGTGTGTGTGTGTGTGTGATATGAGGTCTACGGTTATCCTGCGCCGGGGAGAACACACCATTTTTATTCTTAGTATGCAGACACCCGATTGCGAAGGACGAGTGACCTTTGGCTCCTTTGTAAGTCGACAAGAAACCCCCATATCACAACATCATCTGCTGTTAAAAGTAGACTGCAAGGCTTTCTTTCTTGTTGATATCCATCAAGTCACAGGGAAGCGGTCCGTCCAGATCACCACGACTACTTTAATTAACCACAAGAATTGGGTTGCCATCTTAAACCCCATCCACCACTCCAATGGTATCGATTCGATCGATGTAAAGCTTCCATCTTCTCCTCCCTCTCTTTTCTTCTTCTCTCTCTCTCTCTCTCTCTCTCTCTCTCTCTCATCTTCCCTGTTGTTACCACTTTCTCGATGATTCATGATTTGGCGCCACAGCAGCCCATTCCCATCCAACACTGCATGGCGCATGTCATCAACATCAGTCAGCAGCTGAGAGGTAACGCTGCTTCTCGTGGCGCAACCCACGACACCGCGTTTGACGCTGAAGATTCCCATGCACGTCGCCACGTATCTCTCCTCCGCCGCACCTCTATCTCCACCCACTCGCCATTCTTTCTCTCTCTGTCTCTCTCTCTCCCTCGTCACCATGGTGAAGCTCGCCTCAGCCCGGGAGAGCAGGCTATACGGTCCTCACTCGGTCGAGAACCGATGGGAGTACATCAACGCCGGCCTCCACGTCTTCGCCGCCGCCCTGCTCACCGCCGGCTTCTCCGCCGAGCTCCCGAGCCGCAGCAACGCTGAGGTGGGCCTGGCTGTCATCCTCGTGGCCTTGGCCGTCCTGGCCGTGGTGAACGCCCACGACCTCGTCGCCCACATGGCCGGCATCGACTACCAGTTCGGCCTCTTCGGGTACGACCTCCAGTTGGGGCTCGTCGAGGTCGCCGTCCCCCTGCTTCAGATGCTCGGATCCATTGTCACCTTCACTGGGATTCTTTTCCTCTTCATTCAGGTTGAACTGAGGTCGACCAAGTTCTATCTATCTCATGCATGCTTGCAACTATTCCGACAGATACATACATATATATATATATATATGTGCATGCAGGAAGAAAAGGGCTTCGATCACAAGATGGAGAAGCACGCGGTCAACATGCTGATCGCAGGGCCTCTGTTGTGGGTGATCGGCTCCATCCACAACACGTGCCAGATCTACGAACGAGCCGATGGCGACACGCAGATTCTCCAATCCGGCGTATACGTGCCTTTCCTCATGGGCAGCTTGTTGTTCTTTGTCGCCGGCATCTTCAATCGCCAATCTCTTCGTGGCTCGACACATCGGGAAGCAAGGATCACGGTGCGTGTTCGCAACCGCGTGTGAGCCGCCTACTTGCCTCATTCACCATGCACTTGGTTTGTGTGTGCAGGCAAGTAGCTGGGCCTGGTTATCCACCTTCGGCGGCTTGCTGTTCTTGGTAGGAGGGCTGACGAATGTGGCGAAGGTGTTCAAGATGCAGCAGAGAGATGGGCTGAGGTTGGAGAAGCTTCGAGGTAGTGCGCAGGAAAGATTGTTTAGGGATAGAGAAGGCAGGTTCCCCATCTTGGAGAACAGCAGGAGGAGGCCGGGCGACGAGGCCAGCACGGCTGCAGCTCCGAGAGGATGACTGCCACAAGAGAACAGTGAAGCAGAGGTTGACAGGATGTTGCAATGCGTGGTTGGCTTCTTGTCATGTTCATGTGATATAATAATTTCCTGTGTTCTTTTTTTTTTAGCAGTTTGGTGATCTTGGAAAATTGTATGAGACTCAAAAGTCTCTCTCTCTCTCTCTCTCTCTCTCGTGATTAGGCAAGCATCCATGTTATATCTTTCTATCTTACGCGTACTTATAAATTAGTGTCTTATTTAGGTATTGATTTCCTGAAGAAATGGCATTTAATTAGTACAGTATGTCGGTATTTATTTCCTTAAGTAACTAGTTTTTAATTATTATTTTAATTTGGTACTTATTTTTCAATAAATATTTTTTTAGGAAATAAAAATATAATAATTAGTATCAAATATTTTTTTTCGAGTTAGGATTGACTATGAATTATTTAGGTTTTTATGGTTTACTTGGTTTTGATTATGGATGGATTATTTAGGTTCTGATTTAATCCTGTTAAAAATAGTGTTTATATTTTAAAAATATAATATATAATTTTTTTATGTTAAAATTGAGTTAATATATGTTTTTATAGTATATTAATTTATAACGAATTATTTTAATATAATAATTTATATAATTTAAGTTAAAAAATAATATTTTATATTATGTGATTTTTGTAATAGATTATTTAAGTATTTGTAATTTTAATTGTATTTAAATTTTTTTATTTTTTAAAGATATAATATATAAATTTTTTATGTTAAGTATGAGTTAATAGATGTTAGAGTTTATTTACATGATATATTGATTTAATATTTAATATAATAATATATATAATTTAAATTAAAAGATTAGAACTATTATTAATTACGAGATGATGTATCGTCGAGGAAGCGATCGTTAGCAAAAATAGTAAGTTGTTATTGCTTAGTAAGATGTTGTAAGCATGTAATCTCCCTTATGTCGATGACAAGCTTATGAGTTTACGATCCTATCTTAGATAGATGTGCGTCAATCAATCTGACTCTTAGGTATTTTTAGTCTCCATCGCTTCACACTTCATCATCTCATATGTTATTATCTATCTTGCCTATAACGTGGTGGTATAGCTTTCTCTTACTTTCCCCTCTGGTCTCTCGTATATTTGTCTTTTCGCAATCGTCCATCGCTATAACCTTCGTTGCTTTCTTTTCCTCGACAAGATAGATTTTTTTAAAAATTTAAATTACATGTGTCATTGTATTAATGATTTATTGTGAGACAATAAGTCATGTAAGTATACTCTAATATTTGTCAATTCATACTTAGCAGAAGGAGTTTATATATTACGTTTTTAAATATATAGGGTTTATTTTAGGTATAAACAAAATTATAAGAGTTTAAATAGTTTAGGATCAAAATGATAAGGGTTAAAATATTTTTTTTCTTAAACTTAAATCATATGTTTTTATTATATTAATAGTTTATGATGAATAAGTATGTCATATAATAAAACTCTAATATCTATTAACTTAGATTTGACGAGAGGAACTTTTAAAATATATGAGTTATTTTAAATAAAAAATTATAAAAAATTAAAATAATTTATGATTAAAATCACATAGGCTAAAATAAATCTTAAACGTATATAAATTAAACAATCTTTAAACTATCAAATAGAGTGACCTAAATAAATGTATGTTGTTTGTTTTATGAAATTAATGACTAGTATTTTCGTGACTAACAATCTCTCTAACCTCGTGCTTGCGTTGATGAGTAGAGGAAGCACAGGTGTAGATAGATAATTTGTTATGAGGTCTAGTGGTGACGTTGATAAAAATAAATGATAGCTCATCTTAACCCAAATTACATCCGAGTTGAACCTCACTCCTTGTTCTTGTTTCTTTTATCTTTTTGGTTATTATCTCTTAACTAGCTTCGATTAGGATTGGTAATTTGAATTTTTTTGTTATTTTACAATATGATGGTAATAGAGAGGTGTAATTTCATCCTATTAGGACCTCGACCATCTATCTTCTCACTATTACCATACTATCAAACTAATGATTGTTAGGGATGAAGACTTGGTATGCAGTCTCAAAATTTATTGAGCTTTAAGATTCAGGATCGATTAAATAGGGTATTATTATTATTATTAGCACGTTGCAAAGTAGTAGTTGTTTCTCTTTTTTGCTCTCTTCTGTCCTTGGAAGACGACTTTTTGCATTCAGCTAGTTTAGTTTAGCATCCTCCGGCAAAACCACGCCTCCTTCGAGCAGCTATAATGTCCTTCCCACTGTTGTTTCCACATCACATAACCCTTTTTTCCCCTATTTTGGAGTGTCTCTTATAATCCTTTGAAAAATGAGTAAGACTTTATTATCATCAACAAGTAGAAATAAACAGCTTTAACTCATAAAAGGAAATTGACTTATCCACGAAACAAAAGAAAAAAAAAAAGAGGCTATTAATCCACTATAAACTAATCAAACTCCTAATTATATCGGCCTAATTAATTCGAGTTATAGTCAGACAACCCCACCCCCAAGCACTAAAACCATTTAACAGAGGTTTAGTAAAGGCCATCCATATATGTAAATTTATCGGTTGGTTGGTAGGTGCGGCATTGGCTTTGGCTTTGGAGTTGGGGAAGGGATAATTATTAATTATATACATACCATCATTACTAACCTTGTAGGGACATTTATGCAAATTCGTCCCTGTTTATCCAATCGGCCCGCGTCAGACAGCAGTTTGTGTTGTCTATTATTATTATTATTATTTATTATTAGACGAAGATTGTGTTGTCAAAAAATGAAATATTATAAATTTCTTGGACAAATTCTTTTACTACTTTTTTAAACAATAAAATGTTCTATGTGCAGACACAGCTCATTAGTTTACTGATACCACCGTACGTCGTTGTCTATCTCTTAATTCTAATCACCCACTGTCGACATCTTTGATTTAATTCGATCGTTTGTACGACCTCTACCCTTGTGCTGATTGGTGACGAGTCGTTGGACCCACGTCTACGTGTTATTCACCGGTGGGCCGGACCACCTTTTGCTTTACTCAACTTTTGACCGATGAGAGAGCGACATCTGTCCTACCCGAGGCAGCAACATCGTTTAGAGGTTCCCACAAGTAATTCACCAATAGGAAAGCAAGTCTTCGTGGCGGATGGCTCGGTCGAGACACGTCGTTTGGTGGTGCGGTGGCAGGAACAGTTACTTCCCAGTCCTCCAAGTCCTTTTGTTATTCCGATTGCACTCCTTGTGGAGGGGGCGATGCAGTCGACAAAAGTTGCAGTTAAGCCCTCGAACTCTTTGTTTATTATGGCTTCGCTCCTGATGCAATGGGACATGGGGGAGAGAGTTCCACTCCGCTTTCCTTTTGTCGCTTCCTCACGGCTGGACGCAGACCCGTGATTCCATACACCCTCGAGTCCAAGGCCTGGGAAGAAGCCAAGAAACTTCTCTCTCTCTCTCGACTGCCTCTCTCATCCCAACGCTTTGCGGTCCAAGAGGCGGTGAAGAACAAGATGGCTTCAGTACAAGCCGCTGTTTGATGGGAGGCAAGGATACCTCCTCTTCTTCTTCTACCTCACCGCCTTCCTTCGTCTGGGATTGCCTCCTCTGACCGGTGTGTAAGACCCACTTCTTGGTCAGCTTCATGGGGTTCTGGTTTTCCTTTCCTGCGGGTTCGTTCTTCTTGGTCGGGCTGGCTTTGGTTGGATTTAGGGCCGGTCGTTGTTTTCGTGCTGCTTAATCTGTCAGCCCTCTTCTATTTAGGTCGGTGTTCTTAGTTGCGTCTTAGAACCTACTGAGATAATTGTTTGAGGAAAAGAGGGATTTTGCTGCTATTTATAATGCTCGATCGCTATCTTGGTGTGGATTCTGTCCAAAATAATAGTTTTTTCTTCTTCCACCATGCCGATTGGTTGTAGATTTAAGTGAATATAGTTTTATTCGGTTGCCCTGAAGACAAGGTTAACTCGTATTTTGGTAGTTTGATGTTCTTGTTAAAGTCGTAGTATTAGTAAATATTTAACAACTGTGGAAGTGTTGCAACATGAGCTACAAATATTAGACTACTTTTGTTAAGGTTCAAAATTGTATAGGAGTTTGTTTCTGCAGCACTGGATTTCGCTATTATTTGTTTTTCAGTACGTTTACAATTGTACCTATAAATTGATTACTGAACAACATGGAGCAGTTTCAGTAGATTTTAAAACCTGAAGAAAGAAAATCTAGAAAAATGATAAGAAAAATAGACACTGCAGAAAGATTGTTTTATCATGACTGGTCAACTTTTGTTGATTGTAAATCATAAAGACAGAAACTATTAGGGTGAAGATATGATGAATTAATTAAACCTAGTTTCTGGACCCCAAAAAAATTTTGTATGTTGTAAGCTTTTATTTCTCTCATCCTGCTGTTGCATAGCTATGGAATTGGTGTGCCCTTCTTCCTTATTCAATCGTGGTCACATCTTAAAGTGCCATATACTTTGCGGGTTGAAGCACACAAATCCTTTCATACAATTGGGGTACTAAACAAGACCAGAGGTATCGAATCTGAAGATCATTCTACTTGTAATTTTTCTTGTTTCTACAAACGGCTCTGTTTCTTCTGTAGTTATTTGTTACCATGGAACTAAGTGTTGGTGTCTTTCCCTTTAGTGTAATGGTCAACAGAAGACTGGAACAAGAGTTTCTGATGGTAGTAAACTACCTTATGAATATGGAGAATTGGTACTATACTTACAGATCCAGATATTTATTCCAATTGATGCTCATTCTTCTTTTGCAATCTAAGGGAAACTATGAATGTCAGACTTTATAGAATCATATCCATCATTCTAGTAGTAACAGACACTTGAATAATGTATTTGTTTTTTCTACAAGTAATTAGTGCTTCATTTTTACCCCTTCTAAACACATTTGATTATAGACTATGAGTTTACTCCTCACAGTGTTCTGATTATCCAAATCAGCACATGCACAATATTGGCATATTTAGCTGTGTACTCAATTGCATTCACTCAGAAATACTTGTTAGTGTTAATCCAACATGCGACTATGAGGTTTACAGAGAGATGCCACAGAACCGAAACGGTAAATGATATGCAAGCAAGTAAGCAACAAGGGCCCGATAGATTTCTTTCTATGATAATGCAATTTTTTTTATATAAGTATGTTACAAGGGTAATTTGTCTTTTTCAATTGAGAGAAAACTTTGCTTCTTTGGTGTCCAAGCTATTATATGGTTTCTACATTCAAAATGTATGGACTTATGAGGGAAAAAAACATGATCAATAAATTTGTCAGCATTTTTTTTTTTGGTGAATACCATTTGGATAACTGCAATACCTCCAATATTGACAGGTTCTAGGATTGGAGCTCAGAGCAATCACAAAGTTCAGAGAGGACGTCTTCACGAAAACAAGAATTGGTCCACTAATGAGAAGCATGCAGAGAATATATCAGTATATGTTTGAACTTCTTTGCAATATCTTTCAGTATAAGTCCATAAAGGATTCATCTGCAGAAGATTTGATGTCTAGGAAGAAAGTACTAGATCCTCAAGGACCATTCCTCCAGAAGTGGAATAAAATATTTGTTTTATCCTGTGTCGTGGCAATATCTGTAGATCCTCTCTTCTTCTACATTCCATTTGTTAATGATAAGGATACCTGTGTTGATTTGGATGAAAATTTGGTGATCACAGCAAGTGTCTTGCGATCCTTCACCGACATTTTTTACGTACTTCATATAATATTCCAATTTCGAACTGGTTTTATTGCTCCACCATCTCGTGTATTTGGAAGGGGTGTCTTGGTCGAAGACTTTTCAGCAATAGCCCTTAGATATTTGAAGTCATACTTCCTTATTGACATTCTTGCCGTGATTCCTCTCCCTCAGGTAGCAAGACTTTATGATGTATCTACATGTGCAATATGTTTATTTTGACTGCCTATTTGTTGATCATCGAGAAATTTTGTTAGGTCTCTGAATTTGCAAAAAAATTGAATTCTCCTATATTGCCCAAAAAGGCATAATTGCAGACAGAAAACATTGGTAGGCTAGCTTTTTGCATGGTTTGCTGTTCCTCTTTTTTAGTTTAGTTTTTAGGTTTAAATATTTGGCATTCTTTTTCAGTAATACATATCCACTTATATGAAGCCTTTATGCCACAGACAAAGGGGCTATGGACTTCTGTCATCTACTATGACATTCTTTTTTAATAACCTTGTATGTAGGGTATTTGGACATGAATCTCCAACATTTGACTACTAAATAACAATGGTGTATTGAAATTCTTATGAGATCTATTTCTTGACTAGTTTAGAAAATCATAATGTACTTCATGGCAAGTTTCGTTGTACCACCCTGTATGGACAGTATGTATCGGTCCAACAAGGGACCGGTATAGGCGATGCATACTGATCTATCAGTACACCCCATCGTATCATATGTCGGTACATCGGTTTGGTTTGGTACATACCATGTCGATGGCCAGTTGGTGCACTGGTATGGTATGTGTGATACACCGGTGTGGTATGTATCAAACAATACCAATGTATCGACACACGGTATGGTGGGGCATACCGACAAACCGGTATGTACTGCCCATACTGGTCCCTTATCGGACTGGTACATATCCTTCGTACCAAGCGGTATGCCGTGGTACCCATAGTACATTGTTTTTTGTTTGCCTGAGAGACTGAATTCAAGTCATGAGAACCTACAGTGTTGTCAATTTCCTTGGAATTCTTGGTTTTATATAGACCACATAGAGCTTTTAGTCCATTATGTCTTTTTTTTCAAGTTGGGTAGAAACTTTAGCTTCTATATCAATTCATATGACTTAGGAAAAGACTAGCTTGAGGACTATACATATGATTGTGATCACATATTTGAGAATTCTGGTTAAGTTTGACTAAAGTTGGATAGTCTAAGTTATAAAAAGACTTTGGAAGTTTTGTGTGATAGTTTTATGCCCGATAAATTCAAATTAAAAATTAATAAAATATTTGTAAAGCTTGGGAAAATTATACTTGATGAGATGTATGTAGGCTGGAACAAAGAATGTATGCATTCAGTAACAATTAGGTCTAGTTATACTGGAAAATGAGATGAAGGAGAATTATTGAGGATGGTGTGGACATGTCCAAAGGACACCAGTAGATGCCTTGTTAGACATGGTGAATTAAGATTAGTAGTGTGAGAAGAAGATTGATGATAGCTTGTCAGATATCTACGATTTTCACCTGAACCCAAACTTAACTAGCTATATAGGTGCCTTAAGTAGGTCGAGTATACCAGAACTTGAAAAAAAGATAACCCACTGTCATCTGTACCTTACATAAGAAATAACAACATACTTGAGCCTGAATTAAACCATCCAGGTATCCTTACCTTATTCGGGCATCTATTTTTGTGATCAAACCTGTCAAAAACATGATTAAAGATGTCAAAATATGGTTTAAGCAGGTTGGGTAGAAACGTTTTACAGAACAATCTATCATATAATTGACTGTTATGAGTTTCACTACTGATATTGCCCCAAATAGTCCTAAGTGATGAGGAAAAGATATATTTATCGAATCATAAATAGTTGAGACATTACAGCTTGTTGTTGCTGGTTAACATCAATAAATCTGAGTGCTTGGGCATGTGATTTAATGGGTCAAGGGCTCACTTGAGCAATACATAGCCTGAGACATGCATTAACTGCCTGATTCCATTCCCCTACATGACCAGTGTCTTCTCTTATCACCACTGTGGTGCTATGGTTATTAACACAAGTAAGTTGAGATTTTCTTTCAAAATTTGTCTGGTTTCTCTCTCTGTTTTTCAGCTTCATCCTGTGGATAACACCAAGTGCTCTTTTGGCCCAGTTTTAGCAATTGTTACTCTGCTTGTTCTTGTTATTGGAGGAGTCATTTGTCCCATAGACATATTGTTACTAGGTTTATGATAGCATTTCTTGTATCATCATGGGGATTCTTCTAATTTATGTGGCTTCCATAATTATGTCTTTGTTACAGTGGCCATGTAGTTCACTTCAACATCCTTTTATAGATCACTTGTTTTCATTTATATGAGCATGTCACTTACTGTTTGCATGTGCAAGGGGTTATTCTGCTGTTGGTATTCCAATATGGAATTTAATTGTTCACTTTATGTTTTTGCCTATTCAGGTTGTTATATTGATCATAATACCAAAGCTAAAAGGGTCAGGTTCAGTGGATGCAAATACACTGTTGATGTACATTGTCATATTACAGTATGTGCCTAGGCTTGTTAGAATAATACCATTGTATGTTGAAGTCACAAAATCTGCTGGTATAATTGCTGAAACTGCATGGGCTGGAGCTGCTTTGAACCTTTTTCTCTATATGCTTGCAAGTCATGTAAGCTCCAATTTCCTGCAAGTTCATTTTCACTACTAGAATCAGAATATTCTATATTGGCCTTAAAAAACTTCTGTAAATACACGTTTCACTGTTTCCGCAGAATAAGTAATTTATTATTTATTCATATCACCTTTGATGATATTTTGCTGGATACTAATGTTTGCTTTACAATATTTCCTGTGATTCAACTTCGAAAATTTTAGGAGAGAAAGTAGTTTGTGGCTTGCTTTGTAAATGTGGTTGTCCACCTCTAGTTGTTGTATTTGTGTTCTTATGGATTTGTTCACCAACTTTAACATATTTTTTTATTTGTTCATTTAGACTGTTGATTGGTTTCACAATTTTTAGTTTTCTTTTTGCAATTATTTTGATTGGTTGGTTTTCATATATTTATGAGAGTAATTGAACCGCTTGTTGCTTAGGTAGCAATCACTTGCTGCTTAGGTTAGTAGGCAATCTCAGGATATAAATTATTGCATCAATTATAATAGATCATGATTTAAGATATTCTGATTAGTCCAACATCGAAAGAAGTGATGTTTTTAGTATATAATATGGTGTATTTTTATCATGAGTAATTGGGGCTCAAGTATTTGAAGTCACATGGTTATATACCCATTTTCCTTGAATTCACGGCTTGGGCCTTGTGAGAACAGTTGCGATAATGGATTGGGTAGTATAAGGCTTGATAGTCTATTCCTCAATATGTTGGGCTTATGTATCGTGGTTGTGTGGTATAAGGATCATTTTATCCGATTTCTAGGCTAAGGGGCTCTATTGGATTGGGTTATAGAATTAGATATACAAACTTATAAGTGAATGGAGGATCGTCGTTTTGGGTACCAGACATGTTTTAGAGATCTGTTGGACCGATATATACCGTTCAGTATCTGCCATGGTACGTTGATATATATTGGAGTTTTGGAGAGGAAGAAAAAGAGAGAGAAAAGGAAGGGGAGATGGAGGAAGAAGGAAGGAAGAAGAGAAAGCAGTGGTGGAGGAAGAAGAAGCAGTGGACGAGGAGAAAGAAGGAAAAAAGGAAGAGGAGAAGAGGTGGGACCGTACTTGGGAAGAAGAAGGAACGGGGCAACAATGGTGTTGGTAGTGGCAAAGAATGTGAGAAGAGGACTTGCGTTCGCAAGCCCTAATTTCTATTTAAAGTTTTTTTCTTATTTAATGCCGAGTTAAACAGGCCCCACAGTTTTTTTCCTCATTACTTTTACTGAACTAGACCAAGCCACCTGAAACAAGGGTGATCCATGTACCGACCCATGCCTGGACCAATACATACCGCACATTTTGTACCATTCTCGGCTATCACAGACTCAGTTAGTTTTGCTTAAGTCATGCGGTATTTTGCATGTCCGTCCATAAAGAGTCAGCCTTATCAAAAAGCCAAAACCTCTTAGGGTCTCTTAAGGACCTACAAAAGAGAAGACGAGTTAGAGAAAGCGTTTCGAGATTCACAAGCAACCATTTCAGCAAACACTTGGTAGAATGACAAATTATAAACATGGACTTCGTAAGCTTTAAATGGTCGCACGATAAAGAGTCCAAGATGGTCCACCACAAACCAAGATCCCCACAAGTGCCCACACGATACAACCTTTGTTTACCAGCCTAAAACGATCATAGAAGCCAACCAAACTGGGGCTGCCAAGCATACTGCAAGCCCTAGCATGAATAAAATCGAAGGACACAGATATACATGAGCATTATATCAACACCCTGTTTATAGCTTTATCCATGACATTCTCCCCCACTTATTTCTTCGACGTCCTCGTTGAAGCGTTTGTGGATACTGCATCTTATCGCCTTTGCGGAATCTTCAGTCTTCTGCTCCAGCTGCAATGCACCTCTTGACTCTCAATTGCTCTCGGTTGCTATTGTTGAGCTGTCAAACTTTGATCCGCCATGTTGCTTCAACTAGCAATGACTCTGACTGTGGTGTGAGGTTGACTGAGTTATTCTGATCCTTGTTGGTTCATGCGGATCCTTCCAATGAAGGAAAATACTTTCCTTGTTATACGTCGGTCTCTCAAACGTCTCATGCCGCTTGAACTAGATGGATGCTTGTTGGAGCTTTAACGAGCATCACCTTGCAACTTTGAAGTTTTTGGGTTCTTTCCAAAGCAAAATTGGCCCATCGATTCCTCTTCCACTTAGTTGTCACCTCCAAGTAGGTTCACATCACTTATGCTTTCGATCGACATTCTATTGGGAAATAAAGTGGACAGCCTACTCTCAATGGCACCGATCATCGATCACCTCGATCGGTATACGACCATGTCGTTACCAAAGTTCGCGATGCCCTATACGCCATCACTAAGTTTCTTCAAAGGGTCTTGAACCTTGTACAGAGCTACTGTGCTGTATAAATAAGAGAATTGAGGCACTCGGTTTCGCCCATTCTCTTAAGAGTTGAGAAGGCAAAGGTTACTCAAATTCACCCGTCTCCTTGATGGTTGTACTCTACGTCGAGTTGGTTACTAGCCTTTACTCGCTCTTTGCTCATACTTCCAAAGCACTCGAAGTGTTTGTACTTGCATTGAGTTAACTACTGTGATTTGTCTTCTCACTATCATCGAACTTCTGGAATACAAAAAGTTTTGCCTGAAAAGAGTAAAATTTTACCTCAGCTTAGAGCAAGTTTTTGATAGTTTTCATCGCTTCTGGGATTGTACCATTTTCTCCATCATCTCTGCTACCTACTCTTCTGAGTAGAAAAGGTAAAACATCGCATACTGCAACTTCATTCTTTGGTCAAGCCCTCTTACATCGACCTGAAGTCCTTCACTTTCGGTTATCTTAATGAGAAGCTTATTGACATCGATCATACGAAGTTCCCTAGCCTCTACCCTTCAGCCTTGTCTTAGTACTCACACTAGCAAAAGAACCCGTCCCCGATTCGTACCAAAGCGTCCTCCGGAAAAAGCCCCGAAGGATGCCCTTCTAGGGGTGTACAAATGATAGGGATGATTTTGTCCCATGCCAGCTCCTCTACTACGGAAGTAGACACCTAAGCAAGACTCTGAATCACCAGCTCCTAAACGGTGCCACAGCATGAGCGCACCCTGATCTGTCCCGCATTAATGACTGATGGAATGGCCATTCTTAGGGATCATGCCCTGCTGGTATAAAAGAAGCAAGGGAGCTTGACTCCTGAGGGGTAGCCCTAACAGCCCTTCAGGCACAGCCTACCGGCAAGCTGCCCGTCCTAACTCCCCTACCCCATCAAGATCAGGGTTCAAGGGGTTAGGAAGAGATCTCTCCTATCATGATCAGACAGTTAACTCGATCTTATCTCGGGCCAACCAGGACAGAGGCCCTGGGCTCAGGTATAAAAGTCACCCACCAGTTCATGCTAAGGAGGGCGCTGGACACTTACTCAATTATACAACTTACGTTGTTGTCTTCTTCCTCCCTCCAATGACTTAAGCATCGGAGGGGTCGCGCCGGGCAACCCTGGTGTCGACTTGTCGTGTAGGACTACCAGCGCCCTGGAAGCAACCTAGCTGCCACAGGACGGCCCAACAGTCGGGAGGGGACCTCGTCGCCAAGAAGATCCCAGTCTAACTATCGTCTGCCCCAATCCCAGGCTAGGTCTTTCCTGGCAGAGCGGCCTTCAGCAAAACTTCCTATGCCACTTCACCATGTCAAGTCCCCACGTCAGCCAGGAGGAGACACTAGGATGAGCTTGCACCTTTAGCAGTAAACCAATTAGGTCGATTCATCAATCAACGATACTTGTGACACCATCACGCATCTTTTAGTATCTATCGTAGTAGTATCTCTCAACTATTATAGAGCGACTGGTCTAGTGATGTGTGGATCAAATGGTACAAAGATTGTGTATGCATAGACTTGGTGCTTGGGAATGAGGATATTGAAGTGTTTTGTTTAGCTTTTTCATTTCCCCTAAAGAATGATTTACAACTGGAGAATTCATTTCAATGAATTTTTTGTTTTTACATCATGGAGTGTATAGAGACCAATGAGAGCCAGCTCATTGCTATATTGAAAGGGATGAAAAATGATCTTGGTGATGAAGGGAAACATGTCAAGGGAGCTTAAGCTCAACCCAGGACAACTCAAAACCAGTGAAAGCCCTGACCCATACTAGTTCTTATAAGTTCTAAGTTTTTATGATGACATGGTTTATGACAGCAAGGCTGTGTTGCTATTCATATCTCTTTAAGCACTAATACAAATCTAGCTATGTGCCAGTGTTCACTGCCAATTTAAAATTTAAGTCTCCACAAATCACCTATGTGGCTAGTCACCCTCCAGTTCACCCATTTAGCCAATGCCGAGCACCCATGCTTAGCCATCGAAGGTGGTTGGTGATTGGATGGTGGCCCTCGTTGCTACAACCACTGGGTGCTGTTTGTGGTTGAAGGGCAGTGAATCTTGGTGACTCAACTGGAGGGTGGCACTGGTCAAGATGGCAACATTCAGAGGTGCAAGCTTGGCAAAGTTGGGTAGCAGTTGGTGGCTTTACATAGGGATTGATGAGTGAAAGGTCGGAGGGGGCATGTTCAATGGCAATTGTATTTTCCTTGCTGAACCATAGTGGTCTGACTCGATGAACCAAGCCTAGCCCTCAACTGCAACTAGACCTAGCTTTATTTTAGAGCCAGTATCAAGAAAAGACACCAGATATGCTTTTGTCTGCAAACAAACATCTTTTTAGTTAACAAAAATAGGAGGCCCAATGCACAATACCTCATTAATGTGTAGCTTGCAGGGGATCAATGTGCAAGTTTATAAGCAGTGAATTCATGACTTAAACTCTGATCACCCAATCTGTAAAAGAGCAAACTTATAATGGTGCCAACACACACCCTATTTGTTTGTTTATGCCATCTATGTTTTTCTAGTTCTTCTAGTGCTGATTGTGCTGATGGTAATGTGTAAACTATTTATTGAGAGAAAACATTGCTTGGTTTCATTTGTCTATTTTGCTGTTGGTTCTTGCAGAAGCTGCTATATTCTGAATATTTGACTAGTAGAAGCTCTTAATGGATAACTTTGTAACACCTTTGATAAGAGTATTAGAAAAATCGTTCCAGGTACTTGGGGCATGCTGGTACTTCCTTTCTATTGAACGAGAAGATTCTTGTTGGAGACGTGCCTGCCATAGACATAATTGTACAACTATGTCCTGGTACTGTGGAGTAAAAAAGGAAGAAAGCATGGATTTTATAGCCAGTGAATGTCCTATTCAAGAAGAAAATGCAACAATCTTTGACTTCGGCATGTACCTTCAGGCTCTTCAATCAGATATTGTTCTTCCAAGAAACTTTCCGGAAAAGTTCTTTTATTGCTTTTGGTGGGGCTTACAAAATCTGAGGTGTGTATAAAGAAATGCTCTTTTTATAGTTGTAGCTCGATGTGTTTTCTATAATAGTGTTGCTGATAGTGTATTGCACCGGCATGGTAAAGCTTGAAATTTGGACCCAATTTAATTAAAATTTGAGATCTACCTATCACATGTCATCAATCGGCTATTTCTGTTGATATGTTTCTTTGCTCTTCACTTTACAAATGTCTCTGCTTCTATAAAAGCAATTACACTGTTGATATGTTTCTGTTAATTCCTGGTCCTTAGGATTTAATCTTGTGGTCCTGTGAACTTTTTGAAATTTCATCAGTTTGCCTTCCTTCACTTTACAAATGTCTCTGCTTCTATAAAAGCAATTACACTGTTGATATGTTTCTGTTAATTCCTGGTCCTTAGGATTTAATCTTGTGGTCCTGTGAACTTTTTGAAATTTCATCAGTTTGCCTTCTTTGTTCTCAGAAAGTGTAATCTTCACTGCCATATATCAAAGTTTGATTTTGATTTGTATCTTAAGCCTTCAAAATTCGTTACAAGTTTCACAGTGTATTTTTAGTTTTTTCAAGTATGGTTTCCCCATTTCACTCTGAAGAGGTATCCCATTGATAAACTTGAAATATGTTTCCACATTCTATTCATAAGAGGGTATTTCATGGATAAACTTAAATTATGTTTGGATGGCAAGAGTTATGCACTGAAAATAAAAAAAGAGTTGCAGAAATTTAGTGGATACTTACAGCAAAATAAAACAAAAACCAGATTGGAAATTCCCTGCAGTAAGCAGGGCTGCTGATAGTAATTGGAAGAGCCTTCTGCATGTACTCGGGATTGATGGGCATGGTGTTTGGCAGACAGGATTTCTAGGTGGTGGTAGCTTATTGAGCAAGGTGAACTGAATTATGGTGCCAACGAGATTACACAAAAGTGCTGACAACTTCAAGTACTTGCCTTAAATCTGGCACTGCTGTCTTCAAAATGGTGCTTGCAATAATCTTTCCTTTTTGAATCTCACCCCCCAAAATTATTGCTTGAACCAAAGATTGTCCATATCATATGTTTGGGTGATGCCAGAAAAGTGTTACATGGCATGATGGCACAGGCTAACAGTTGACCTGTGGCAGGTACGTGATGGCACAGGCTAGCACACAAATGCATGGCATGTGTCATGCAGTCCATGATATGTAAATCCATGGCATGAATGTTCCCTTTTTATTTCTGAGGCAGCAATTTTAGATTCCTTAGCATGTACAGTTTTGTTCTATGTTTGATTTAGCCAGTTTCTTACCTGTTACATGGTTACAATTGCCATCAATTATCTATAAGGATAAATTTGCTGCTAATTGCTAAGAAACATTGCTTTTTTATCAAAATATTTTCCTAGAGCCTTCTATGATTTCATTTGCTTTGTTGGATGCTATATATATTCTAACTTTTGTTGGTTGATCAATAATTACTAAAACATGAATGGCATTTGCAAGCTAAAATCCTTATATCAGCAAATTTATTCATACATATTGGTTTATACATGAAATCCTTTTAACATTTGTCCTGGATTGGCATCCAGATATTCTGATAGTCAATAACTGCTGGTTTTTTTGCGTCCTATCGTGCAGTTCCCTGGGACAAAATTTGCAAACAAGCACTTACCTGGCGGAGATTTTATTTGCTGTTTTCATCTCCATTTCTGGGCTGGTTTTGTTTTCACTTCTTATTGGCAACATGCAGGTGTTTTTTTTTAACATTCAAGTTGATCAGCTTTCACTTTTGAATAGTGTTTATACTAAGTTTGATGTTTGATAAAATGTTTATGTACACAAGTACAAAGGTGGGAAGTGAACTAGTGACAATGATAGATATAAAAGATTATAGATTTGAGCATTCGAATTGATGATAATCAGTTGGGTATCTTCAAATTTGATGAAAGAAAGCTATAATAAATTTTATTTCTCTACTTTGGTTGGGTTGCCTTGCATGAGCTGGTCTGAGATCATTGCTGGATTGGTACTTTTGACGGCTCTGGCCTGTCCCAGGTCCATGAAAATTTTGCCCAATTGCAAACAAATGATGGTGTAGGCTCACTTTGGGCTTGGGTTCGTGTTCCCAAGTAAGCTCGCCTTGTTCCTGAGTTGCAGCCAGTGATGAACCTTGATTTAATGGAAATTTCACCAAAAAAATGTCTAGATCTATGTAGATCTATTAAAGAAAAATATCAAGATATTTATCTCTCTGTACTAAAATACGAATGGAGATTTAATTGGATACATCCCATCTTCCTATATTTTCTTTTTTGGTACATTCAACAAACCCTGTGTTGGTATCACAGACTTACCTGCAATCTACCACTGTGAGAATAGAAGAAATGAGAGTGAAAAGGCAAGATGCAGAGCAATGGATGTCCCACCGGATGCTTCCAGAGAATCTGAGGGAGCGAATACGCCGTCATGAACAATACCAATGGCAAGAAACAAGAGGGGTTGATGAAGAGCATCTGCTTCGAAACCTTCCTAAGGACCTAAGAAGGGACATAAAACGTCATCTCTGTTTGGGGCTGCTGAGGAGGGTAAGTTATTTACCCATCACCTTCTTTTTCAGATTTTCATCTCCACAGCAATCACCAATATATGCCATGATATAGAATACTTGGAAGATAATGAATATTATGCTCTTCCAATAACAAGGATTGTGGTGGTGATGGTGTCATTCTCAACTCTATTTCTGTGAACGTATTATGTCAAGTCTAAAAGAACCATGCTATATTATTTTCCACTTCACATGAAGTTTAATTATTTGTTTGCTTGCTAATTCTTGAAACTTGTTGGGACTGCTTGAACTAGAGATTCAACCAGTTCAAAATCTATCAATATTGAAAAAGTACAAAGAAAAAGAAAAAGAAGAAAGGCAATCTGTGCGACCTTAAAAGGAAATGGGAAGGTCATAAAAAAATAAGTTTCTTCTATCTGTGCATTGCATTATATGGCCTATAAGAGAACTTGCAACATGATGTTAAACACCTGAAATGATGAAGACAAATCACTATTCAACATGTTAGATTGAGTACTCAATGCAGTTTCATCCTTACATAGCATGCTGCTCCTTCTATGTTCTGCTGTTGGATGATGTATAAAAAGCTGAACTTTTCTTTGTCATGGTAATTTGTCATGGTCCTATGGTAATTTTACTTTGTCATATTAGGACAAAAAGAACGGTTAGCTTCTGTTTTAAAAGTTCTACAACGATGCTACTCTTTGCTTTCTCACACTGTCATGCAGGTTCCCATGTTTGAACTAATGGACGATCAACTTATGGATGCCATGTGTGACCGTCTGAAACCGATCCTTTACACTGAAAACAGCTGCATTATTCGTGAAGGGGACCCAGTGGATGAGATGCTCTTCATCATGAGAGGAAGACTGCTTAGTGTTACAACAAATGGTGGCAGAACAGGGTTTTTCAATTCGGATTACCTCAAGGAAGGTGACTTCTGCGGCGAAGAGCTTCTGACATGGGCTTTGGACCCCAACTCATCTTCAAGCCTCCCCATCTCCACGAGGACAGTGAAGGCATTGTCTGAGGTTGAGGCTTTTGCTCTAGCTGCCGATGACTTGAAATTTGTTGCCACCCAATTCAGGAAGCTGCACAGTAAGAAGCTGAGGCATACCTTCAGACTCTATTCTCAGCAGTGGAGAACATGGGCTGCTTGCTTTATACAGGCAGCTTGGCGACGCTACTCAAGAAAGAAACTGGAGGAATCTCTACACGAGGAGGAGAACAGGCTGCAGGCAGCCCTCGTGAAGGACGGAACTACCACACCTAGCCTTGGTGCAACAATCTATGCATCAAGGTTTGCGGTGAATGCATTACGTGCCTTGAGGCGAAACGTAACTCGCAAGGCCAGGTTACAGGAGAGGATGCCTGTAATGTTGTTGCAGAAGCCACCAGAACCTGACTTTACCGCGGAAGAACAGTAGCACATATAGTAGTTGGCTCATGCATCCCTCTCCCTTGCTTGTGCAACGATTTGGATGTCAATCGCTGGCTCACTCACAAGGCACTTTCTGGTTTGTATGGATTTCTCTAAAATAAAACATCAAAGGCCACCGAACTAGACATTTCAGGATGTTCTCTACATGGATCTCAAGTGTTGTATTAATGTACTGTATGTACATGGTAGCAGTAAAGTTTTTTGTACAAGTAGAGATGGGCGATGTGCTGTCCTCTGTGCCGGTGTACATAATCTATTCAGTAATATCGGACAGCGTTGTGTTTTTAACTTTAGACATAATTTCTAAGAACTTTGATCTTTGGTTCCGGATTGCAAAGTGTGTACATAATCTATCTCTTCAGTAATATCGGACAGCATTTGGACTTGGTTTCTAAGACCTTGATCTTTTGTTCCGGATTGCAAAGTGTGTCCATAATCTATCTATTCAGTAATATTGGGCAGCGTCGTGTTTGAACTTGGACTAATGGATCGACGTACAGTAATTATAAAGGAACTTTCGACTAAATTTCTTTATATTTTATTCCGGATTGCGCAAACGTATTACTTGTAAAGAAAATATTTTAAGATATGGATTGACGTTTTGTGTGTACTATTTAACCCACGCCTCTTTGTCACCTTGTATTGGAAATCCGAAGATTGAATTATGTTTATATTAAATGGAATAAATAGAATTTTCTTTTTCTTTATTGGATGCTTGCTGAAAGATATGACAAAGCAGCGTGCAGATACGGCCAATGCAGTGTGTGCATACATAATTACTATTGGCAGAATCTCATTCGGAAATATCTAATTATTCAATATGATTAAGGAAAAATAATGTGACTTTGGACGATTGACATGCACTGTTTCTTTTTTTTTCTCTATAGTGATTCAACAACACAAATTTTCAGCAATCTGAGTAGAGATTACAAAAAAAAAAAGACTTATCGAAGTAATAACAATACAAAAATATCTTTTTCTTTTAAGGACAAAAAAAGACCACAGCTGCATTTATATACCACTAGAAACAGGGGAAAAAAAAAATCTAGTGAATCAAAAAATTAAAATTACGTCCGATGGATCATACCTAATTTTTTTCTTTGTTTTGGTTCAACCCATAGTCAATAATAAGACATAAATTTAACAACACTTTTTCCTAACATCTCTTGCTGATAGCATCCAATTTAGAGTTGCCAATTATATTTATCTATTTAAGTAATCTTATACAAACAGCCATCACGTTATCTATGAAAGAACCAAAAACTAAAAAACAAAAAAAAACCCTGTTCAACACTATCTAATCAGGAACCAAGATTTAAAAAAAAAAAAAACGATTATCATCTTCTTAAACGACCTGCAATCATCCATAGTGAGCTTTATTAAGACGTTGCTAACTTCATATAGGACTCAGTATCAAAATACAGTTCTTCCAACTTGTAAATTAAGTTCAAGTTTCCCAAACAGAAGGATATAGATATAGTAATTGCATCAAAGCCCAAGTTGCTAATACTCAACAAGCTACTTCTAATATCTAGGTAATGTTTAGGATCCAACCCCACTTGAAACCCAGCCACAGCTGTCCCCGAGGACATCATCTCTGAGGCACCGATCACCTGTACAACGAAGAAAAACGGCAAAAAGGTATTAAACAAAGAATTGAAAGTGGATCATCACAACTATGCGAACTGAAAGCTGGCTCATCCAGCATCTATCACAACTGAGATTTGGTGATTTTTTTTCTACATAATTGATAGGTGCAGCACATTGTGTAAGGGTGGATAAAGAATTTGCCTTATCATACAAAAACCAATTGGGTCGAATGAAACCAGCACAACTGGAGCTTAAGGTTTCTCAATAACGTTTGCGTTACAAGGCTCATTCCACTTGTTCACCTTTCTGATCTAATTAATCTCTTCTATTTATCTCCACTTAGGTGGCATAAGTCAACATAATTTTGTTTCTGTTTTTTTTTTTTTTGGAAAAGCAAGTGCATCCATCTAGAAAAGCATGTGGCATACAACACCAATATCTCAGTCCATTCTTAAAGCAGTCTAATTATTTAGTTCAATATTCGAATAAACTTCATGTGATACGCTAATAAGAAATATGAACATTGAAAACCTCAGAGGAAGTCATGTTAGCTGTAAGTGTTTGCTCTGAA
Source organism: Ensete glaucum (assembly GCA_021527575.1). NCBI lineage: Eukaryota > Viridiplantae > Streptophyta > Magnoliopsida > Zingiberales > Musaceae > Ensete > Ensete glaucum. Next base: position 34,358,250 of record CM038554.1, read on the forward strand.
AATTTTCATTTTTCATCACAAGAAACAAAAAATTCCTCATCACACAATCATGTTTATCGTATAGGAATCATTCATCCAGCTTAGGTTCAGAGCACATGAAACTAGCAGTAAGCGGCACTACAATCAACCAATAAACTAAACAAGCATTAAAGTAACTATAAATTGTTACAGGATGTCACAATATGCCAATTATTACACGAGGATTTGGTTGAAAACCTTAAGCCATTCCCATTGTTCTGTGCCCAGCAAATAAAATTTCACAGACGATGTCATATACACAAGTAGAAAGATGATAACTAAGAGTGAAAATTGCAGAAAAAAGACATACTCAACAAAACAACATAGATAACATCTTAGAAAGAAAAATCACAGAAAAAAGATAATCGAGCAATGACTATGAAGAAGAAGCACACAAAGCCAAAATCAGACAAGTACATCATCCCAGAACATTCTAATAACAGATGCAGTGGAAGCTCACCTCCTCAGATGTTACTGGGATACATGAAAACCCTGACCTTTCCACCCTACGCATACAAAAAGACGAAAGAAAAAGGTAAGCAAAAAAAAAAGTGATCTTCGAAGCTCGACTAAGCACAGGGACTCGAGCTCACCATGGATTTAGGCGGGAGGTTGGACTTGAACTTGGCGCGGATGACGCCGCTGTTGCCGTGTGGGCGCGTGACCTTGCCCCAGATGCACCGGTACCGCGTCCCCTTGGTCTTCGTCTTGCCCTTGTAGATGTACGCCATCCTCTTACCGCAGTACCATGCCACCTCCTCCTTGGTGTTCACGCCCTCGATCTGCACCAGCGAGGTGTTCTCGTACTGGTTGGACTTCGACCTGATCCAGACATTCCCCGATCAACTCCCAAAGACAACACACATACACACAAAAAGTCCAATAAAATCAAGGAATAAATTCCATAATTGATGGAGTCTCGACTTGCCTCTTGTAACCGAGGATCGTCCCGCGGACGTACAACCTGAAATTCAAATCAACCGATAAGAGCAACCATAAAAAGGTCGACTTGATGGGGATCAAAATGAAGAAAAGGAGAGGACAAGATGGTACCTCACGCGCTCGCCTTGCCGCCCCTTCACCATCTTGGTGCTCGCGAGTGGTGCGCCGACGAACAGACCCCCAAAACTCAAGTAGGAGAAACGAAGTAGGGTTTCGGAGACGAAGAGCTCTTAAATCGAGCGAGATCGGTAGATCGGACGGTCGTAGTTGCATCTCCGAATGAAAAAGGGCCACTCTGATGGGCTTAGGCTTCTCCAGCTCGATTTGGGCCTTGTTTTGATGCGACCCACCCATTTAGTGATTCGAAGTTTATTTACACATATATCCTTGTCACTTGTCAAATATCATAGTTTTTCCCTCCAGACTTTAATATATGTCCTTTTAGATATTAGCATCTTCCACCTACATACAAGCCAACATTTGACATTTTGATATAACATTATATGAAATTTTATTTTTATTACATATCAATAATTAGTTATATAACTAATATAAAATTATAAGATAAATTTTTATATATTATAAGTATTTCACATCTAAAATATTGATATGGTGATAATGTACAATAGTCACTAGGTGATAAAATTTTAAGGATATTAACTCATACAACCGATAAATTTTTTTGTTCATATCCTCATCGTTTAGCATTTACGAAAAAAATAAGTGATTTCCATACATATTCTTCTATATTTAACTTTAGCATGTCTATTCTTCTAAATGTAAAATAATCACTGTGTTAATCTCCGTAAATTAGATACTCTTCTATTATTAATCAAAACTCTACGTATATTCTTTGTAAAAGCATTAGAGTGTTTTTTTTTTTTTTTACATATCTAAGTATCTTTTGTTTCTATGAATGCTCATGCCCGGGATATTAAAATCCTTAATTATAAAGTATTTAAAATATATTTTAGTTTGTGAAGGATATTTATGCCAATCAGAGTGCAAATGTTTGATATATAAAATAGTTGAACAGGAGCCTAAATCTTTACGTTATTGAAGGTTATATATGTTGTAAAATAAATTTAAGAGAAATAATTTTTAAAGTCATTAATCATACACGGGATATGTATAATTTTAATTACATAAGAATGAGTCTCCCTATGTACACGATTCAGTGTTTTTGTCGAAAAAGTCGTAAGGGACAATCCATTATTCCACGAATTATTAGTTTTAACTTCGAGCATTCGTTGGAATATCGTGTGCATTAAAATTATTGATTTTTTATAAAAAATTTGTAATTCAATATGTATTTTAAAGAAGTTATAATATTAAGGATAAATTTATAAAGAAAATTATATTTTTGAAAATAAAGTACCCTAATTTTCAAAAGAATTTATGGGATGTTTTTTTATAAATAATATTTTTATCCTCGACCTATTATTTATAAATAATATAAATAATATTTTGGTGTCCTGTGGGATTGCAGCTTCTTGTTTCGAGGTCCGGAATTAAGGTTTTGGGCGTTTCTTGAAGATGCCGCGGAGCTCCCGCCATAGATCGCATGGTTCAGGCGAGCCTTCGAGAGAGAGGTCCGACTCCGAGGAGGACGGAACCTCGCGGAGAGCGGGTTGTCAGCCCGGGAAGCTAGTGTCTCCAGAGACCTGGAGTCGGAGAAGAGGAGTTCCTTGCGTGTTTGTCATGGGAAAGAGATGGCGGTGACCAGCAGCGGCGACCCCTCTGGGGAGTTTGGGAAAAAGCGGAGAGAGTGGGCAAGTAAGGCAACACTGGCTGAGCTGGGGACTGAAAGCGAGAATGATGATTGTAAAAGGTTGAAAAGGGACGAGTTCAGTCTTACGGAGTTGGAGAAGAACTCAAAATCAAAGCTTGTGGACGTTGATTAGAAGGTTAGACCAAATAGAAGGCATGCCGATTCTTGTGAAAGGAATGAGGATAGTGGGCTGAAGGTGGATCCCTACGAGCAGTAAGTCAGAGAAGGACCGGAGCAGGAGAGAGAGAAGTTGCCACCATAAGGATGCAAATGAACGGGGGGGGGGGGAGAGAGAGAGAGAGAGAGAGAGAGAGAGAGAGAGAGAGAGAGAGAGATGCCCAGATGACAAGGCATGATGGGTCAGAAGATTTTCGGAAGAAGCATGGTTTTAAAAGCACCAACAGGGAGGAAGAATATGCATCAAACAAGGGGTGCAAAACTAATCGGTAAGGTAACTTTGTCTGTTTTACCTTGTTATTGGTTCATTCCATCTCGGCATTAGATAAACTTGGATCATCAGAGCCACTAATAAAAACTTGGTTATGATTGAATTGTTGAAATATGTTGGGTTTTGTGTATATGTCTGAAATACATCTTAATATTCTAGTTGCTTCTATATTGTATAAGAACACAGGCTTAATCTAAGACAAGAAATTCGTACAAGGTCTAAGTGCACTATAACTTCAATGTCATCAATGAAGACTGGAATGGTAAAGGAACATATTCATGATAAATTATACTGTACTGAAACATTATAGCAGAACGGATTGGAAAAAGATGACTTATAATAGCACCAAAACATTGTCGGCTCTAACCAAGGCTTATAAGGATATTATGTGGATTATGTGAAATAGGCTTATTTAATATCTTGACCTTATGAACAATTTTGGGGCTTCATGAGCTGACATTATGATTTTATGGAATGATGGATCTACTTGAAGAATCTGCCTAATATGAAAGTTAAAATTAGGATGGAGTAAAAGATGCTAAGTGCTGCAAATAGCGACAGAAGTCTCCCAAATTGATATTTATTATCATCTAAGGCAAACTGCTAAGTCAAAGGAATGAAAAATAAACAGGAGAAAAATACAGAAGAACAAGGTAGTGTTCATCAGATAATTAGCAACTCAATGTGCAGCATACTTTACCATCTATTGTTTCATTTGATTAACCTAGTGGCTAACATAGGAGTTCTAGTATTCCCAGTACTCTCCTAGATCTTGTCCCTAAGAAAAGATACTGAAAATATAAATTAATTGACACAGACATAATATATCAATGAACAGAATTTGCAGCAAGTTCTTTCACTTCCCTCTTTCCGTTGTTGTTTGCCAAAGAATTAGTGGACAAGGATTTGTGTTGTCAATCTTAATAATTGGTACATTACAACTTACTGTTGCGTGATGTTGTTATTGTTAGTCAACATTCCAAGTGCAGCAAGCTCTGGTTTTTTCAGTATCCAAAGTCCTAGTTGGTTAGACTCATTAATAGAAGGCCCAAAAAATATTGGAAACTAATTAGATAGATGAAAGTAAGTGTTTTAGAGGGTCTATTAGATAGCTGAAGCTAAAGAACATCACAGATACCAGCTCAAGATGCAAGTTTAGACTTGTCAATGGAGGCAATTGGTATTGCTTGAAAGCATGTTTCAAATTTCGATGATGGTTCAAGTGAAACACATAGTTTTATCTGTACTGGGTCAAGTTTTGGCAATTTCAAGTTTAGACATATTGTAGTCAGAAAAGAGAAGGATCTTCATCTATTACAGTTATAAAAAACAATATTATGCAATTTTTGCTAAACAGTTTTTTTGCTTTAACATACTTGATGTGAGTATATATACACTAGTACATCTAGCTAGGCCATCTCATCATTTCTTTTTTGAAGCATTTGGGTGGCTAGAGTGTCAGTTTCAGGGGCAATTAAAGGACAATTACATTTTAAGAAAAATCTATACTTTTCTTAAGTTATATGGATAAAAATGGATTTGGAGGAGGAAACTGGAACGGAAGTGGCATGGTGATGTTTACCAATCATTTTTCTCTTATTTCTGATGGTGGGCTAGTCGTTGATCAGTCGATCATATCAATGAATCATAAAAATTATGTGCTTTATTATTTTTTTCGTGGTGGATATTGTCAAAATCCAGCTGGCCATCGGTCACAGACTTTGTTCCAGGCTTCCAGCCTAGAACTGGTTGAGATTGATCCTTCAAATCATTGATTTAGGATTGAGTACCTAAAGATAAGTGTAGCAGGTCCCAAGAGATGCAGAATAAAAGAAAAGAAACATTTGTGTTCAAGATTTTGTTGTAGACATGCTGAGAATTGCTTACTTTTGATTGAGGAAGAGAGAGAGACTTGTAATTTGGAAATTGCAAGAGAACAAGTTTTGAATCAGTTACTAGGTGTCTATTTTGTTTTTATATTCTGTTAGTGGATTTAGGTTAATTGATTAACTTTCGATGAACTTTTAAGATGCTTTGCTTTCCGAGTTAAACCATTAGTTGGAATGACATTTTTTGGTAAGAGCCTAAGATGGATCTTTTTTCCTTTATGTTTTTCGGGTGGGTGTTCCACACAAAAGCTAAGTTGCCACTGTTGTTACTACTTTAGAAGTTAGGTTAACTAAAATCTACCTGCTGTGACCACCGTAGACTGATTTTTGCCAATCATTGATCACCCACCCAAAGGTGACAACAAGATTGTCCTAAATTATTAGTCAAAATATAAAAGATCACAGTGACCACAGTTTTGATTTGACTTGAGGTACTAGTAATGATCATCACACGCTCTTGCAGAAGAAGCTTGTAATCAGTCCTGTAATGATCAAGTCCAATTGGAACCATTTTCAGCTGAGAACACTTAAGTGAGGCAATCAAAATGATATTTCCCCAACTAAGAACACTCTTGAGAGTTCCCTAAAGCTTGTCTCGAAGAAGACACTTGAGCTCCCTAAAATAAGAGGAGCTGACACTATAGGGGATCAACCCTCCTAGGGTTTCGGCCAATTGCTGAAATCAAATAGTTCTTCTTGATGAAAAATAAGATGATTACATGCTTATTTATAGGGTTCCACTAAGAACCCTTCTAACCCTGGACTCCTACCAAGAGTCCTACTGAACTGAGACTCCTTATTAATGGACTTCTACCCAGCTCAACTATCTCCTAACTAGTCTAACTGAACCAACCAATATGACATGACAAGAGACATGACTCGGTGGAATATGACCAGACCCTGTCGGAGTTCTATCAGACCCGCCCTCTTCAAATTAGCCTTGTCCTCAAGGCTGAGCTTCTACAAACTCTGGGAACTTCATCTTCAATTCATCGTAGGACTCCCAAGTAGCGTCTTCAGAAGGTAGATTAGTCCATTGCACCAGCACTTCAGTTAGAGGGCGTCTTTGGCGCATCACGTTCCTGCGATCCAATATAGCTTCCGGCCAAAGCTGTACTTCTCTGTCAGTAGAGATGTCGGGTAGGTGATTCTGTGCTAATTCATCTTCTCCTAGCTTCAACTTGAGGCAGAAAACATAGAAAACTGGATGTATCTTTGAGTCAACTAGCAAATCCAATTGGTAGACAACAGCTCCAATATGCTTCAATATTTTGTAAGGTCCGAAAAAGCGAGAGACAACTTCATAGATGCTCGGGTCTTTAGGGATGTTTGCTTATATGGATGAAGGTGAAGGAAGACCCAATCTCCTACTACAAATTCTCTTTCACTTTTGTGTTTGTCGGCTTGCCGCTTCATTCTTGCTTGGGCGGCTGTAAGGTTGTCTTTCAATAGCTGTAAAATTTTGTCTCTATCAATTAGCTCTTTGTTTACCTGGTCCACCATTGATGTGTCGGCCATATAATTTGTGATTGCTAGAGGGGGTCGGCCATACTTCAAACAGAGTGCTTTTGATATAGGAGCGGTAGGTTGTGTTGTACCATCATTCTGCCCAGGGAAGCCACTTAGTCCACTCTTTCAGCCTGTCACTGGTGAAACATCTAAGGTAGTTCTCTAGGCACCTATTCACCACTTCAGTTTGTCTATCGATTTGTGGGTGGTAGGCCGTGCTCATTTTCAGTCGTGTGCCTGTAAGTGGAAGAGCGTGCCTCGTAATTGAAAGAACCCCGTCCAAAATTTGCTAGTAAAAACCCTGTCACGATCACTGACAATAGAGCGGGGAATCCCATGCAGCTTAGCTATATTTTCCACAAAAATTCGGGCAATACTAGTGGCGGTGTAGGGATTTCAGATAGCACAAAAGTGAGCATATTTTGTAAAGTGATCCAAAACTACAAAGATATTACCTTTCCTTGAGATGATGGTAGCCTTTAAATGAAATCCATGGAGATGTCGGCCCAAGCTGTATCCGGAATAGGTAGAGGCTGCAACATTCCTGGACTTGCTACCGTTTTTCCCTTGTGACGCTGGCATGTACCACACCGGGCCACGAACTCTCCATTGATCTTTTTCATACCCCTCTAGTAAAAAAGTTGGCGGACTGGTTTATAAGTGTGGAGGAATCCCAAATGTCCAACCACAGGTGATGAGTGTAACTCCTTTAAGATGGCGGCTTGGCAAGGGGAATGGGGCACCATCACGATTCAACCTTTGTACCATAGATTCTTCGAATCCCAATTGTAGTGCACAACTGAACCAGGGCTCTCATCTAATTTTTTGATGATCTCCTGGATCTCGGAGTCACCTTGCCATTCATTCCTGATGTCTTCTAAAAGGTCACAAATGGGGAGGGAGATGGTTGCTAATTCGGCATGCTCAAGAAGGCGGGAAAGTGCATCTGCAGCCAAGTTATCTTTGCCTTTTTTATAAATAATTTTATAGTCAAATCCCAGGAATTTAGTTACCTATTTTTGCTGCTCTGGGAAGAAATTTTTTGCTTCACGAAGTACTTCAAGCTCTTGTGGTTCGTCTTTATTTGAAATCGTCGGCCGATCAGGTAAGGTCTCCACTTCGTGACTGCATGTATTATAGCTAGCATTTCTTTATCGTAGACTGAAAATTTTAGATGGGTAGGGGAGAGGGCCTTGCTAGTGTAGGCTAGTGGTCGGCCTTTCTGCTTCAGAAGCATCAGATTCGATCACGAACAATTTGTTAAAGTCGGGTAGGTTTAGCACCGATGTCGTGATCATCACAGCCTTTAGACAGTTGAAAGCTTTCGTTGCTTCATCCGACCACTTGAATGCATCCTTCTTTAAGAGTGCTGTGAGTGGGGCACTGATCTTGCTGTAGTCCTTCACGAATTTTCGGTAGTAGCTGGTTAGGCCCAGAAATCCCCGTAAAGCTTTGATTGTGGTCGGTGGCGGCCAATCTTTCATCACTTGAATTTTTGAGGGGTCAACTGTCACTCCTTCCCTTGAGATTATATGTCCAAGGTACTCAACCTCATTTTGCATAAAACTGCACTTTGGCTTTTAGACAAAAAAACAATGCTCTCGTAGTGTGGTTAGAATAGTTCGCAAATGTGATAAGCGGCTTTCGAAAGAAGGGCTATAAATCAGAATATCATCGAAGAAACTTACGAAGATAAGCTCGAAATATATCATTCATCATACTCTAAAAAGTAGAGGGAGCATCAGTCAGGCCGAAAGGCATTACCAGGAATTCATAGTGCCCGTTGTGTGTTTTGAAGGTTGTTTTCTAAATATCATCTTCATGTACCTGTATTTGATGATAGCCTGACCACAGGTCCAGTTTGGTGAAAATCTGGGCTCCCTTTAGTTCATCTAGCAACTCATCCACCACTGGAATTGTATATTTGTCCTTGATGATGATGCTATTGAGTGCTCGATAATCTACACACATCCATCATGATCTGTCCTTCTTTCATACTAAAAGGACCAGTGAAGAATACAGGCCAACACCCGGCCTGATAATACTTGTCTCCAACATCTCACTGACAATTCTTTTTCTTTCTGCCTTCTGGAAGTGAGGATACTAGTATGGCTGAACATTGGTTGGGGCTTTTCTCGGGAAGATGGGGATTCGGTGGTCATGAAGCCGAATAGGTGGGAGCTCTTGCGGTTCTGGGAATACATCTGCAAATTCAGAGAGTAAGGAAAGGAGAGCAGGGTTTTGATCTTGCACCTTCGGTTCTTTATGTTGTAGACCCTATAATTAGATTAAAAAATTGGTATGTGTTTTTTGAAGCACTCTCTCCATTTGTTGACTAGTAACGGTGGTAATCTTGTCTCCGCGCTTTCCTCTTAGGGTCACCTGCCTTCCATTAACAAAAAACTTCATGATTAGCTTAGAGAAGTTCCAAGAAACATCACCTAGGGTTGTTGACCATTCAATGCTGAGCACCACTTTATAATCTTCCAATGGCAGCAAAAAGAAGTTACAATTATTTCCTGGCCTTGCATGATCAGTTTCACCCTTAGACACTTGCTGTTGCAAGTTAATATTCGGCCATCTGCTACCTTACCTCGAATTTATCACATTTTCCAATTCGGCAAGCCAACCGGGCAGCAACCTCATTATCCATAAAATTGTTAGTGCTACCTGTATCGATCAAGATTGTTGCCGGATGATGCTTGAGAAATCCTCTAATCTTCATTGTCTGCGGGTTGGTATAGCCAGCTAGGGCGTGCACAGTGCTGGTGACTGGTTCTACTTCTTCCTCCGTATCTTCCTCCTCGAGTTTTGGATCCCTGTCCTCAGCTTCTTGTTCTGCAGTCGGTTCAATCATCAAGAGTTTCCCTTATTTGCAGCAGTGATCTCTACGCTAATATTTGTCGCAGTGCCAACATAGTCCCTTGGTTGACCTTTCTCGGAGTTTTTCTCGGGTAAGCTTCTTTGGCGTAGGATTTCGGTTGACAACAGGTGGAACCGGCGACTTGGTTGCTGCTGGTTTATTCATGCTCTTGGCCCTGCTGTCACGGGCTTAGCTGAATTTGCCAAAGCCGTGTGGCACCCTAGCGGTAAACTTGAAGACTTAGCTGGAATTGTCTAAGTCATGGAGCAACCTTTGCCCAATGTTTCGTACTTAACTAAAATTGTCTAAATCATGAAAACGCCGAAGCGTATTTTCCCGCAAAGGGTCAGCCCACTTACAACCTCGTGCGGGTCCCGAAGGACTTGCAAAAAGAGAAGTTGATTAGTTTTGAAGATGAGCGACGGATAAGTCCCGATGTCTCGCAAAGAGGGTAGCTTTTACAAGCAATTCGTCGAACACCTTATGTGCAACTGAGCAAGGAGAGAAAAAGAGTGAAACAAGACTTCAGAGAGCTGTAGGAATGGTCACAAGTCCACAAACGACGGTCCCCAAGGTATCAGACGCAAGATGAGTTCAACAGTTGATGAATGCTCACGCCCGATACTATCCTGAAGCCCCATTCAGCCCTGTGCCACTTGGGGGGTTCCAAGGTGCTGAGATGGCTGACGTTTCATGCCGCTCGGCCAGGTCGTCGTAGCACGTGAAAAACACCCCAAAACTGGGTAGTTTTGGCCTATTTTGGCTCTACGCAGCGAGCGATCGTTTTGTAGCCTTACAGATTGTTTCTACTTGCATTTCTGAGGCAAAATCACACAAAACAAAGGCAAAACAAGTTGCTAAACATTTGTACAAGCAAATAAAAGCGATGAACGGTTCGCTGAGCGAAGAGTTGCGGTTGAGCGATGATCGTTCGTGACACTGAGGTTGTCCATGTTGAGCCTTTCGTCATGTTTGCGGGCAAAAGATATGGCAGCCGTCAAAGTGCATGGTTGATGTGCTTTAACTTCACACCGAATTTCTGGGTTGAGTCCTTCGATGAATGTACTTAACAATTATTTTTCGGACTAGTCTCGGGTTTGATTTGAAAGACGTTCAAACGTACTTTGGCATTCTTGTACGGTGGAGGTTTGACGGATCTTTGCAAGTTGTCCGTCCATGTTCTCGTACTCTGACGGCCCGTAACGGATCAGCAGCCCGCCTTAAATCGCTCCCACGTGGGTACTCGTACCAATCGTGCCATTGAATTGTGTCTCCTTCGAGTTGCATGGAAGCTATGCCCACCTTAGATTTTTCGGGGTCCTGTGGAAACGAAAAAACTTTTTAGTACGAGAAATCCAACCGGTTGGGTCTCTATCCTCCTATATGGGAAACTCCACCCTCATACGTAGATGTCTGATGTCCGGCCCTTGATCATCCTCCTTAGATTGGCTTTCTTTGGTGTTAGAGTTTTCACCAGGCTGAGATTTGATGGGGCTTCCTGCTAGACTCCTTCTGAATTCGTTAAGGAATTCTTGCCACTTCTCCTCTGTGCTGGTCTTGAAGGCTTCAAACTTTGTGTCTCTTGCATCGTCGGTAGCCATCGCGTAAGATTGCAGATTGGTGATGTTTAATTCCTTCTTCTATTATCGAGTCAGGGGCATGAGATTTGGAGTGTAGCAAGGTTGTGAGAGGGGCGGTCGTAGCCTGGGATAGGTGGTAGCGGCGACAACAACAAGAGAAGAAGGAGGCGGCGACATCAACAATCTAGGGTTAGATGACAACAACAAGGTGTTGAAGAAGGTGGCTGCAATCTACGGTTAGATGGTAGCGGCCGCAGTTGAAGGTGGCAGGGGCGACGGTGGAGATGTTGGACGGCAGCAGATGAAGGTAGTAGGGGTGATGGTGGAATTGATGAACAACAACAACGATAATGCCAAGGAATGCTGCTCTGATACCATATGATAGGAAACCTAAGGTTTCTATCGAAGAGAAGAGGGGATAAACGATCGCTATAGGGGATCGAGCCTTCTTGATCACTATAAGGGATCGACCATTCTAGAGTTTCGGCCAATGGCTGAAATCAAATAATTCTTCTTGATGAAAAATAAGATGGTTACATGCTTATTTATAGGGTTTTACTAAGAGCCCTTTTAACCCTGGACTCCTACCAAGAGCTCTACTGAATTGGGACTCCTTATTAATGGACTTCTAGCCGACTCAACTATCTCCTAACTAGTTTGACTGGACCTCATGTATGCATATCCAGGTAGAGTTCGTTAGATTTCTTATTTGTCTTTGTAGTATATAGAAATGATTTTGGATACACATGCTGAATGACAATCTCACTGGTCACGTTTTTTCCTTCCATCAGTTTCTTCTTTCTTCTTGTTTTTATTAACTATATTTAATGGTAGATGCATAGGACTATAATCATGTATTCACATCTATTGGTAGAATAGAATTCCAAGATATGAATAAAGGGATGTTGCAGTTGACCACAACGTCTGTATCAAGATATGCACTCGGAATTAGATAATATGTAAATCTGGTTTGAAATGGCATACATAGAATGCCAAGGGATGTTACAGTTTTTTCAAAAGTTGGACCTTGCTCCTCGAATGTGTAGGGTTGTTCTGTCCGTTCTTGATGCATATTTCCTTGTTGCATTTTATTTTTTGGCTAATCCATTTTGAATTTGATAGACTAGGAGTTTATTGTGAAGCCTTTTTCAGGACTTGAGGGAAAGCTGGTTTAAAAATTGATGCATACTTATGGTGATGTCTGGGGTCTTATTTTGAAAAGTTGTGCCAGCCGATCAGCTTATGTTGCTCATTTTATGCAGAGAGCCATGTCCCTGTATAAGCAGCAGATTGAAAGGTCGAGAGTGAAGATCCATCCATGTGTCACCACCAGTCTGCTGCTGTTCGGACAAAATGAAAGTACTGCTTCATGCGAAACTACAGGGTCCGCGAGACGCCTGCCTTCCAGGAAACCTATCTGCCAGATTTTAAATGTGATGGAAACAACAAAACTGCAGACACGGGCACTGGTTGCCCTGGCTGGGGCTTGTGATGCTTCTTCAGTGGGCTGTAGGATAAATTTGATGTAAAACTCTATGGTGACAATGATGCTATTGGTTCTGAGGCTTGTGATGCTTCTGTGAACTGTAGGATAAATTTAACTTGGAGACGTAATTATACTGAAAGTACACATTGAACTTGAATTCATGGTTCAAGAACCATATATATGTATATATATTTATGATACCCACTGGTAGTGGAATAAGTAATTGGGATTTGATAAGTATTTAACAATGAACTTTTAGGAAATTATATGATTTAATTATTTCTTTCTCATTCCTTTGTCCTTTTAAGTTTTCATTTTTTTTTAATTTTTGTCTTCTCCTGGTTTTGATGGAAACTTCATAACTACGCCATCACTGATGTGTTCTTGATGACGTGTGAAATTCTTCAAGTCTCGGTGATCGGCACCAACCAGTTGGCGACTGTGGAGTTGGCGCCCATCAACGGGCACGGCCCGTATCTTGGCCCTTTATGCGACCATGTCGTTACCAAAGTCGCGTTTGAGAGTCGAGAGTGGAAGAAGCGCTTATCAAGTCTACCCCCTCCTCGCCTTTGAAGGACAGGAAAATAAACGCATCGCGAACTCTCCCGATGGATCGCCCGACCCACCCCGATCTACCAGGATCGGAACAAGGAGGAGGAGGGGAGGACGAAGAAGCAGTGGAGCTTGTCCTCTTCCACGCCAGCGAATGCTACGTCTACTTGGTAAACCCCGCAGTCCCGCATATTCCTTCATTCTCGATTTCATCGTGTCTCCAGTTCCAATTCTCACCCATTGTGTTCCTTGTGCTCTTCGATCCCGTGGGGGTTTCTGCACAGATCCCGCCCAGGAAGAGCGCAGCATCTTACAGGTTTGCCCTCAGATTCCCGTTCGATAATTCGTGTATAGATTAATGAGATTTTATCCACGATAGGGGTTATCGCGCTTATTTTATTGCAGAATTATTAGAATTAACTGCTTCTTTTGCTTTCCTATATCTATTGGGATTTATTTTGTAGAAGGTGGATGGTCGATTCGGCTGATTTCCATATTAACACGAGGAAGGGATTCCCTTCATGCGCACTGTCAATAAGTTTGCTGGTTGTTGGTTTATTTTTCGTGCCTCTTTCTTTTCTAAACTCAAATTTTTTTTATGCTGTCGTGATCGACTGATTATTGCAAAATCTAGACTTGGAAACATGGAGAAGTAGATCTTCTCTAGACTTGCTTAGACTATTCTTTGCTAATTACTTTGCAAAATTCTGATCCTTAACGCTTAAGCTTGCTGATTTGTTGTCTGCTAAGGTGTGAGTCATGTGGTGGTTGATCTCTTGTGAATTCATTTTTTGCTTGGCCTTCCTGAGTGCAATGTGCCACGTATCTCTGCATATGCTGCGTCATGAATGTCTAAAATCTGGCTTTTACATGAGGATTGGATGTTTGTAAGGACTGAAACTGAAATTATTCAACTTCTTTGTGTCAGTAGCAACTGTTGTTGTCTTTGCCTGGTGAAATTTATTTTCGTCTATTTTATCTTTTAACTGGTGGCAAGGATTTTGTTTCATTGCTTCTGTTACCATCTTATTTATGGATGTTTAATTGTTTCGGTCAACTTGTTCAGTCTTTCTAAATTTCCTGTTTAGTCTTTTCTGTAATCCGATCCATGTGCTCACATTTTCTTTAGTGACACACATTCACTTCTAAGTAGCAAATGCTAAAGCACACTGTCTTTTACAAATAACTTCGTTGATTGTCAGGGCCGATGAGTGGAATGTCAACAAATGGGCATGGGAGGGGATACTGAAGGTTGTTAGCAAGGGAAAGGAATGCATTATCAGATTGGAGGATAAAACATCAGGTGTTGCCATCTCTTATTAGAACAGAAGATTAAGGAACCATGTCATATATTCTTTCATCACCTGAATCATTTGCTCAGGGGAATTATATGCAAGAGCATTCTTGAGAGAGGGAGAACCACATCCGGTGGAACCTGTTATTGACAGCAGCAGGTCTGTTTCTTTCTTTCAGTTTTTTTCTATAAATTCTATAATCAGTTTTAATTGCATCAAATTTAGATTTTGAATTAGAGAAGCTGTTTCTGCAACACTTCATGTCTAATGGTGCAACACAATTACAAGTTTGCAACATACCTTTTACATACATGAATCTCTATCCCTATTACTTTGTGTGTAGTCCTCATCCTCATTCAGCCACTTGATCATCATTTCTCTTTTCTCCAGGTACTTTGTACTTCGAGTTGAAGAAAATATAGGCAAGTTCCTTACAGTTCCTTTGAGTTGTGTGATGCAAATTTTAGTAAAGCCTTTGTAAGCTTAGGCATTGATTGATATTCTAAGTGCATTCCAAGCAACCCCTGTTATTTTATCTAAAATTGTTTTCTTTTTCCACTTCAGCAATCAAATTTGCTGTATGTACATTAGCACTAATGGAATGATATCTCAAGTGTCAAAACATATGATAGTTCTCACTCGATTATTCTATCATGTTATTAAGTAGATCTTAAATCTACTAACAAAATTTTAGATTCAAACAGGTTATTCCGCAATGATATATTGACACAAGACTAGTAAGAGTCTGGAGATAGAGGTGAAAAAGTGATATGGAAAGTCATACTGTATGTTGAGCAGAAGAAGTTGTATATCTGGTGACATTGTAGATTTTATTTATAATATAAAGTTTTTTCTGTCTAAATACCAAATGAGGTAATTTTGGAAAATGAAGTCTGTGTTTAATTTTTATTGACAAAATGATGACAAACACTTAATGCCAAATATTTATGCACAAGAAGAATTAATGAGAGATTGAACAAGAAAGAATTTGAATCAGTAGGTCTGTCAGAAGAGAGCTAGTTAAGAGACTTGTGGGAACCATGAAACAGGACTTGGAAATTTTGGGCATATAGAGATTTAGAATGTTTCATAGGATTAAGCAGCCAAGATTTTATAACATCTTGAAGTAAACGAATATTGGTGTTGTTAGTGTAACTTCCAAGAGTATAGCCATTAGGGAACTGTGTCAAAACCTATTTTTAGAGTTTAAATAAGGCTTACATATTAACAAGCTCTACATTTCTACACGTTGGCAGTAGTGCTCTCGATGAGATGCTAGTATATATTCATTTTTTCATGTAAGTCCAGTGTAAAACTGTGTCATTAAATTAGAAAGATTTGTGGTAGATGGTATACTGTGTTTGTTTAGCTTTCAATCATGCTAGCAGCACATTGATGTCTTTGAACTCATCTTTTCATACTATCATAATGTTGATATATGCAATGATTTTGGATTTCATTATTTAAGTTCACATTTGTTACTGAATTGGTACATCAGAGGTTTTCTGTTGTAAGATGCAATGTAATGTTGGATATTGAAATGTCTAAAAACTGCAGGTGGTCGGAAACGGCATGCTTTTATTGGTATAGGATTTAGGGAAAGGACAGAAGCATATGATTTTCAAGCTGCTCTGCATGACCACATGAAGTATCCTTCTTTTATGCAAATAATGGCTTGTTAATTAACATCATAAACTTTTGGTTTGTGTGGTATTTGCAAATGAGTTTCAGGTATGGTGTGTAGGGTGGATCTATGTTCAAGAAGGTTGCTCCTTTACTTTATTTAAGATATCTAGACAAGAAGAAAGTTGCTGAAGAGATGGAACAACATTATCAGACAACATCAACAGTTGATTATAGTCTAAAGGAAGGGGAAACTCTGGTACTTCAGTTGAAAAATGTAAGTTTATCTTTCTCTCCTCTCCCTCTCTCCCTTTCTTAACATACATACATACGTACATGCATGCATGCATGTTCTGCTGGAACATTATCACTTTCATTTAGGACAATCACATCCTGCCATCATCATCTTTTAGTTTGTTTCAAGCGAAGGCAAAACTATTCTGTTACTTCTTGCAAGACATATGTTTAACCTTAATTTATTCTCATGCCATTTGTCCTTGGAGATAATACAATATGAGGATATACCATTATGAACAAAAGGAACTGTAAACTAAGATATATATCTGATAGATATGCACCAATGAACCGACACTAGGACTTAATGAGTGTCATTTTAGTGAATGCCTTCACATATTGAAGGATGGTGCAAAGATCCCTCTCTCTTAACCAGGACGGTAGGAATCCTTGTGATTCAACATATCGAGATCTGTTCCTTCTTAATGCCGCTTTGTGCACCTGTTGCTGGCCCATTGTCCGCTTCTCCCATTGAGGAGCCAGGTTATGCCTAGGAGGTTATTGCAAAAAATGATTTAGAATAACTTAATTACGCACTGGATCTTATTGCAATTTAACACAATTACCAATACTTATTGCAGCCTATATAATTTCCCATGTCTTCAGGGTTATCTTTATTCCATTTAGAACATGTATATACATACCTCCATCTTTATCACCATTTCTGATATCCTTTTTCTTTGTTTTATTTAAAGAAGGGATATTCATCTGACCATACAACCATCTTATCTTGTGCTCATTAAGAAAAACCCTTCTGAAAAAAAAAAAATGAACTTCTGAAAATGTAAACCTACTGGTATACATATTTTGGATTACTTCAAGTCTATGGATGTTCACAAAGTGATGAAAGGATCATGGAGTGATGACAAGAAGTAAAAAAGTATTGTCAAACAAGACAAAAAAATAAAAAGTATCAATTATTATTATTATTTTTTTGAAAAGGAACTAAAAACTTTCATTGAACTAGAAGAAATTAACAAGCGGATTGGCAACCAAGTTCGTCCAAAGTACAAAAAGAGGGGAATCCAGATGTTCTACCAAAAACAGCAAGCCAGTGAGCCTTGCTGTTAAGGTTTCTTGGAATGAAATTAACAGTAAAAGAGTTGAAAGTGGTAAAAAAAGTTGCTTGATGTCAGCAATGATAGCTCAGAGGTGCCATGGAATTTGATGAACTTCATTGATGTAGTGGATGACTGCTTGTGCATCAGATTGAAGGCGGATGGAATTCCAGTCAAAGGCCACAGCATGTTAAGGCCCTCCAGGATGGCCAATGTCTCTGCAGTGGCTGAGTTGTGCACCCTGCAAGATCACCCTGCAAGATTGCCAGCCAACCGCCAGAGTAGTAGAGGAAGGCGACTTAAGAAAGGTGATCGGGGAAATGAAAGATCTGTCACACTGCAAGGTACAATAAAAAAGCTCCTCCGTCGGAGAAGGAGGTTGAGGAAATATATTTCTGGTCCCCTCAGGATGAGGATATGGATCGTAAGTTTAATTCATAGGGGTCAGGGCCCTGATTACTAAGGTAGTGTGGTTATCATGATGGTTGCGAAATCGGACATCATTTCTATTGAGCCAAAGGGTCCAGAAGGAGTAAGAAATAAGGTTGAGGATCCATCTAGCAACAGGTTTCTTGTGTCCTTCGCCTTCCTGGAGCCAAGAGCCAGTTGATGAAGAATCAAAATGTTTGAAGTGTAGTCCTATTCTGTTCCGAAGTAGATTCTAAAAGGTGATAGAAGTACTACATTCAAGAAAGATATGAGCTGGAGCATCATCGTAATGGTTACACATATGACAGTCCTCTACTTGGTGAGGAAGAAGGTGAGCAAACAAGTCTGAGGTAGACAAACGATTCCAACAAAGTTTCCAAATTAAAAGTTTGACCTTTGGGGAAATAGAAAGGCTCCAAATCACCTTTCAGCCATGCCATCCTGATCCTTAGAGTCAACTTTAAGAAACTGATAGGCATCACTTTTAGAAAGAGAGCCCAACGGATTGGGCTGTCATATCCAATAGTCATCCCAGGGGAGCCTAGAAATAAAGATCCTCAGAATCCTATCAGCTAAGGAGGAGTGAAAAAGAAGCTGGAGCTTAGGCAGATTCCAGCAGTTAAGAGTCCAAAACTGAAGTTGTTATTTGTCCCCATTCTTGATACTCGATGCTGTTTGATAGACATAATTGCTTGTTGTTTATTCATGGACTCTTTCCTCTTTTCCATTTTTTTTTTTGACCATTAGGGGGTTAGCATTTGATCCTTGGTCACTTATTTCTAGTGAGGACAACATTTTTTATAATCAAAACTGTTGTAATATTTGAGTTAACCTCAGTGAGGTTACTGTACTCACCAGTGACTTGTCACAGATCTGTCGAAAGCGATGTGGATCTATAGAATGAATGTGTTTTGACTTCAATATGTCAAAAGCTGCACTACTTTTTACTCCTGGCCACACTATTTCACTTTCCTTGGGCTCATCTTACATTTTTGCTTAACCTTTCAAACAAAGCAGGTTTTTCATTACTTGGAAATCTTCTGCAAAGTTTATCAAACCATACTTGCAACCAATTTGCAAAAAGAAAGGTTTATCACACGCATGCTAAAAAACTAAATGTAAGACCAAGATTCCTGCTTCATCCGTTTACATGGTAAGATTTATTTGATTTACAGTAGTTCATAAGCATGTTCTCACTTGCAATAAGCACCATATTATTTTCTTAACAGTGCATGATTGAGGCACCTGATATGAGTTAAACATAGTCTTCATCAAAACCTTTCAAATGAAGCAGGGGGTCTTTCTTGATAGATTGGTTGGCTTTATTGACGCTTTCTCATGATTTACTGCAGTGTGATGTGGTTATTCTTAGCTAACTAAACTTTGGCACTTTGTTGGATATGCTTCCACCATAAATTTATATGATCGCATCTTGGTTCGCTGACCTGGTGAAACTGATTGTGAAATTGTACACCTGTGACAGAAAGGAGGTCAAAAGGTAAAGTCTGCATTTCTGGAGCAGGGCCTGAACAATCTTTCCTTGGATGATAAGACAAAAACCAAAGAAGGTTCTATCTGCCTGAAACCACCTCCTCCTCCACCTGCACCCCTTTCGCCGGTAAAACCTGCTGAAAGATCATCCTTTACTTCAGAGCCATCTACCATGGACGACACTGAATCGCATTCCAAGGTTGAACCTTCACCCGTAGAATCATCGAAGAACACAGAAAGCAGTGCACAAAATGTCATAGATGACGACTTCGGTGATTTTCAGGCAGCCGGCTGATTTTTGTAATCTGCATCTATCTTCAGCACTTGGCTCTTGTCGTGTTGATGTATCGATAATTTGTGATAGGTTGGTGTACCAAGACTTGGTGTAATTAGGATGGTTACCGTGAGATATACAACATTTGCTTTCTTTCAAATGATAACGAGCAATTGGACTCAAATATCAAAGGACACCCTCGCTATGCAATCAGTTACTTCTCTTTCTAACTTCTCTATGATGCATTCGTTCATGTGGACGCTATCCTCACAGCGTTTGCAAGAGTCATGCATGATATATGGTGAGAAAGATATCACATTATGAGAAAGATATGCTTCATTTGGGAGTGCCATCTGCTGGCCGTTGGTGCGAATCATTTTTTTTAAATACCTGGAGACATATTGTCGCAACGTATCAATGTCAAATTACATGTTAATCAGTGGCATCTTTAATGTCACACATGACAACATAACGACATCACCAAGAAGATGCCAACAACATCAACGTTCTTAATTCGAGAAACTTCCAAATAAGTGTGTTCACCCTTACGAATTTTAATCACATATAAATCTATTCAATTGTTAAGGCTATTCACATATAATTTTTTTTTCCATTAACATGAATAAAAAACTCAGGTTAACCATGCCAAACCATAATTAACAGCGGCAGTATGAGCTGAAAAGATATTTAAATACCTACAGTATTTATAATATTTTTATATTATGATAATATTTGAAATTAATTCATATTATCTGTAATTCTAATTTACAGTCAGTGATACGGACATTAAACACAATAAAACATATATTTTAGTTTTTTTAGATTTTGTGAGGAGGTATGTATATAGAAAAACAACTTCAATTTCGAGGGATGAATATTTCCGAGGAAGACACCTTTCGCGCGCTCGCTGTCACGTGGGTTGACCTCATCTGGTGCGTGATTTCCCTGTTCCCATTCGATCACAGGAACCGCGTCTTAAGACCATCTAACGGATATGAACTCTTATATATTAGAACTTGTCGGCTGAGCTTTACCCAATCGCTGTTCGTTGCTCGTTCATAACCATCAGATCACATAAAGCTTCTCAAATATCGGCACGGGAGAGAATGGAACGCTCCTTGACACCATTTCCTCGTTCGCTTCTCCCCTCTCCTCTCCGCTCTCTCTCTCTCTCTCTCTCTCTCTCTCTCTCTCTCTCAATCCAATCTCCCATTTCATGGCGGCGACCGCCGTGGCGACGATTTCCTTGGCTCCCTCGGCCACTCCTCCTGCCTCCTGCACCAAAATCCAGAAACCAGCCCCCGGAACCCTGGTCCTCGGATCCTCCGCCGCCTCGCTGTCGTCGTCCTCCATGTCGCTGCGGCACGTCGTGCCGGCAGGAGGGCATGGCGGCCGCAGCGCCGTCCTCGGTGCTCGGATGGTGTCGGTGCCCTCTGTCGAGAAGCCCCCGCCGTCACTCGACTTCGAGACCTCGGTTTTCAATAAGGAGAAGATTACCCTTGCCGGCCACGTCGAGGTTCTTTTACCCTTCGCCACCATTTGCTTCCGTCATTCTAGGATTTTGGTATTCTTATGGTTTCTTGTTTTGGTATCAGTACATTGTTAAAGGTGGAAGGGATTTGTTCTACTTGTTGCCGGATGCATTCAAGGGGATCAAACAGATTGGGGTGATCGGATGGGGATCTCAGGTGAAATGTAAGAAATCGTTTCTTTATTCGAGTTCTTCGTTCTCGTTGTTTCTTTAATTTTGTATATGCAATAATTTCTTTTCTTGCGAAAGTTATCCTCCTAAATTGGTGTACATCTTTTTCTAGTAATTCTTTAGAGTGTTATATGAATTTGTGACTATGGACAAATGGTGATGGAAGAACCACTTGTTACAGATTCAGTGGATAGCGGCATAAGATTAGTTCCAATAATATTTGCAGAACAGACTTTCTGATTATGTTATATTATGTATTGCAAATAACCATGAAAGTTTACAGAAACTAGATAATGTCAGTTTTAATTAATATATGCACATAGATAACTCCATAAATTTTCTTTTTCTTTTTCCTTTCTTGGAAGAGGTTGACCATCTTAAATATTTGTTATATTATATTGTTAAAAAGATTATGGTAATATTGTCATGGTCAATTTAGCAGTAGGATAAGATTATTTCACTATTTGTATTCACCATTAATAAATTATAAGATTTTTTTATAATCTAGTGGTTGGCTGTTAGTTTAGTATATTGTTTATAGTGTCCACATGATACGACTCTCATTTATAAGCTGAAATCTATCATAAAAGCTAACTAAATTAGGGTTGCCAAGTCTACTGCAAGCCCGCTACTCTGCTATACAAAGCATGTAAAAAAATCGATAGACACAGACAAGCATGAGCATTACATCGAATACCTCGTTTATATTTTTGTCCGTGACATTCTCCACCACTTATTCCTTCGACGTCCTCATCAAAGCCGCTGCAGATGTTGCATCTTCTCGTCTTTTGCTGAATCTTTTAATCTTCTGCTATGACTACAATATGTCTCTTGGCTCCCAGTTGCTCTCCGTCGCAGTTGTTGAGTAGTCGAACTCTGATCTGCCATGCTGCTTCAGCTCACCAATGACTGACTCTGGTGTGGGGTCGATTGAGTTGTGCTAATCTTTGTTGATTCTTGCAGATCCTTTTGATAAAGGAAAAGACCTTCATTGTTTTGCGTCAATATCTCAAACGTCTCATGCTGCTTAAATTGGATGAATGTTTGTTGGAGCTTTAACGAGCATTATCTCATAGATTTTAAAGTTTTTGAGGTTCTTCCTTCACAAAAATGGTCCATCGATTCGTCTTCAACTTAGTTGTCGCTTCTAAGTAGGTTCGCATCACTTCCGCTTTCGATTGACATTCTATTGGGAAATGAAGCGGACAATCTACTCTCAGTAGCATCGATCACCATTTGTGAGGATTTGACAACTATCATCTTTCATTAGGTTTCTTCGAAGGGTCTTTAAACTTATGCAGAGCTACTCTGCAAGATAAATAAGAGAATTGGGTTACTTGATTTCACCCATTCTCTTAGGAGTTGAGAAGGTAAAGTTACTTGATTTCACCCGCCTCCTCGAGGTTGCACTTCATGCATCGAGCTGGTTATTAGTCTTCGTCTGCTCTTTGCTCACACTTCTGAAGCACTTGAAGTGTTTGCACTCATTGCGTTGAGTAAACTACTATGATTCACCTTCTCTCTGCTATCAAACTTTCAGAATGCAAGAAGTTTTGCCCGAAAGGAGCAAACTTTTACCCCAACTTGGAGCAAGTCTTTGATAGTTTTGGTCGCTTTTGGGATTGTACCGTCTTCTCCATCATCTTTGCCGCCTACTCCTCTGAGTAGAAAAGGTATTATACCACGCACTGCCTACTTCGTTCCTTAGTCAAGCACTCCTGCATCAACCCGAAGTCTCCCACTTTCGACTATCTTGATGAGAAGCCCGTTGACACCGGTCTTATGAAGTTCCTTAGCCTTTGCCCTTCTGCCTTGTCTTGGTACTTGGAGCATTCTCCACATCCGCAATCCCTTTTACGACCAACGCTCTCCATCCATTAGAGCAAAGGACGATGACTCCATGGAAGTCCCACCTCTGCGGTATAATGGCACTGCTAAGCCCATGGCCATACTATCTGTTGCCTTGCATCTACGTTCATTTCTTCGCGATCGGTAGATTCGCCTCTGCGGTACTGTGACACTCCTCCGAGTCCACCTCCTTTCTGACCGACACTTTGCTCTTGGGTAGCTGAGCCTCTTTGGACTCGTCGTCGCTTACTCACCCCTTTTGACCGCCTGCTTCAACACCCCTGTGTTCTTTGAGTAGTTTCCCTTGGTCGATGGAAAGACAGACTGCAACTCCCATGTATGGCCTCCACCATCTTATTATAGGGCTTGTGCCGATTCTGTTCTCCTTAGCTTCCTTGGTAGCAACGTTCACTTACTCGGCCTTGTCCTCTGACTTGCCGGGCTCCCTTAAGCGAATATGAGCACTAAAGCAGTTCAACTCTCCAGCTGTTCCGATCATATCTCTATATGATCAAGTCCCCCCATGGGACTCGCTGGTACTTGCATTTGAAATTCTCCTTCGGTGGTACATAGCCCTCGTATGCTAATAACTAAGGCTTTCATCTGATACAAGATTCGATGCACACATTCGAAAGACCCGCCACTGCGGCACCATGGCATTTACTCCTTGAATTCATAGCCCTTTTTTCCGTTGTATTTTTCACCGAAGTAGCGCTCCCAGTAGCTCCTGATCATACCTCTACATGATCATGTCCCTTACGGGACACCTCCGCAAGTGTTGTATTGCCTTGAACCATTTCACCACCATATCGCCTCCTGGTGACATTTCCATTGCATTCAGATTCTTGTGTGATGAACTCGGACTACGATTTCTCTATGTGTGGCCTCTGTCAGCACATCGTAGGGCCTTCGCTACCTTCGATTGTGTTCGCTCTTTTGACAATTCACCTTCGCCCATCCATTCTTGGGTCACACCCAGACGAAGCATCGCTCTAGGATAGTCAATCGTCTAGTAGCTTTCGAAGTCCCCAAACTTCACTAAAATTGGTATTATACCATTGTCTGGATCCTGGGTCTCTACCCCTACCAGCACAATCTCTGCTGTGCACCACTTTCTTCATAAAAACTCGAATGATAGCACTATGGTATATTCTTCAAGAGTACCCGCCTCTACGTCCTCTTGCCCCGTGCGAAGGCCTTCTGATCTCAACTTCGCCTCTGCAAGTTAAGTTGCCTTTGTCCCTCTATCAAATGCTTCTCTGAGATAAGGTGCATGTGCCTCGAAGCTCCCTTCGTCTTTGACACCATGCAAAATAAGTGTACCCCATCAGAATGAAGAACCCATGAAATGACATAATCCCACTCTTGCATTTACAAGAGTTCATGTTCTTGACCTCTGTCCAAGGGAAGTTCAGTGCTTCCGCTCCATGTTTCCATCTTCTACATCGACTCCCTTCATGCGGCTTGGATACTTTACCAAGTTCCACTCAAGTTGCTCCGCCTCTTGATTTGCATTGAGTTGATGGTGGCCCTCGCACCCACTATTTCATGGGTCAGCCCTCTGTTGAGTTTGATTTCCACATCGACTCTAAATGGGCCTTCGTATGATGTTGCCATGGTCGCTCCCCTACTTGATCTCGCAATGTATCCACCAGTGCGTTACTTCATTCAAGATCATGCAATGACTCCTCACTGCTCGTTTGATCCATTGAGCTTTGTAGAGATCTTGTCTTGAGACACTCATGTGTGGTCCGCTGCACATGATTATCTCTTTGGAGAACTAGGACTTGTCCCTCCTAGATATCTGTCATGTTGGAGCAACTTTCCTCTTTGCATTCTTCCCTCTGGAAGTTTTGGAGACCACTATCCCCTTGGACTACTCACTGAACAATCCGTGCGTTGTTCTGCCCCCGCAAGTGCGCTTGCTAGATTGCGACTCTTCGCCAATCTGACCCTCACTTCAAGGCTTAGCAACATGCTGAACTTGTTGCACACTTCAGTCTCCTACGAACGTATCTTTTTCATGCCAAAGAGAAAGTTTTAACGCTCTAGGGCGTCAAGTTTCGGTCGCCTTGGGATGGCCATGAACACTCCATCGTCCCCATACAAGCCCTTGCATGAGTACCGATTTCTTCGAGTTAGCAATTCCCCTCACCTCTGTGAGCTTTGCATAACTCTTTCGGTCGTTGAGCAACACATCCCACTTTGCATGGTCTCATCTTTTACCAAGCGCCCCTCTTGCCTTGAGCACTGTCAAGTTTGGTTGCCAACGTCGAGCCGTAGCTCGAACTCAGCCATCCCAACCTTTGTGCACTACACATTCTTTATAGCTTGCTTGTCCTCGTGGTGCCTTTTGTGCAAAGGGTTTTTCATTCCTCTGAATGCCAATTAAGGATGCCCGCTTGTTTGAGCGATTCCTTTCCCTACATCTCCATATCCGTTTCTCCCAAACGATCGTGCGTGCTGGCTGCCCTCCCTGCAGCCTAGCTAGGTCTCCCATGTTTGCATGGCAAGTGTTTTTGTATGTGCTTGTCCCTCTCTGATACCATCTATCACGAACTTAGCTAGTTTTGCCTAATTAGTGCAGCACCCTTGCGTGTCCGTCTGCAAAGGTCAGCCTCCCTGAAACCTCCTAGGGCCCCTTAGGACCTACAAAAGAGAAAACAGGTCAAAGAAAACATTTCCTATGGGATCCACAAGCAACCACCTTTAGCAAACACTTTATATAGCCAATACAAATTACACCCATGGATTTCACAAAGGATCAAGGTCCATTATAGATCGAAGTCCCTACAAGTGTCCACATGACACAACTCTCATTTACAAGCGGAAATCGGTCATAAAAGTTAACCAAACTAGGGCTGCCAAGCCTACTGCAAACCCGCTACTTGCTGTACAAAGCATGTATAAAAACCGAAAGACACGAACAAGCATAAACATTACATCGAACACCTTGTTTATATTTTTTTCCGTGACACATTGTCATTCAATTTCTCCTTTAATTAGGTTTAGATACTGGCTCCCATCCTTACCATCTTTTACAATAGCTCAATATTTAACTTTCTTGTTTATCAGTCTTCTTGGTTTACCTAATGCCAAAAGTTCTGTTGCTCTACAGGGCCCTGCACAAGCACAGAATTTCAGGGATCCACTTGCAGTGGCAAAGTCTGACATTGTGGTCAAGGTGACTGTACTTTTGTGTTTTATGTGTTTCTGATTTATCACAGATTTAGAAGTGACAATATTGTTGTTCATTATGTGCAATTTAACTAATATATGATTCAAAGTTCCTTCAAAAAACTCGCTACACATATTGGGATGCTCTCAGTATGGGTTAGCTGGCAGAGCCAGATGAAGTACCAAATTGTTAACTATCTCTTGGTGCATTTGTTTACCAAATTCAAAATGGGATTCCCAGTAGTTTCCCTATATTTCTACCAAGAGTTGTATCATGCATGTTTTAATGCTTTACTTTCTGAGGTTAACATCTGCAAATTGATCTGAGGAAAGGTTCTCGTTCTTTTGATGAAGCACGTGCAGCTGGATTCACCAAAGAAAATGGAACTTTGGGTGATATCTGGGAGACTGTTGCAGGCAGCGACCTTCTTCTGCTGCTGATTTCTGATGCTGCACAGGTCAGCAATAATTATTGCCCTTGCAGTTCAACCAATCCCCTCTTCAGTATTATATGATTGTGTTAACTGGACTCTTGTGAGCACCCCTAAGATTGTGTCAGATGCAAGCTTGTCTATCCTGATAATTACCCATGACCTAAACATGTGATTTTTATCTTTTTTGAATGTCAAGTTGAAGAAGTTAACATCCATGGCCTTTGAGTTTCTCCATAGACTGTTTAGGAAATCACATTCTTGTAGCATACCTGTATAACTATTATATACACTATTCTTCTTCCAAGGGTTCTTGTTTCTGCTTTTAGTTTTTGTCTTCTTGACATATCAAGCACTTGCATACATGTTCAAATTTAGTTGTTTTGTCTTTATATAGGCAGCATGATTTTATGTAGATATACTACTCTTAGCAAGGCAGTTATCATATACACTACTGACCTTAGCATGATTTGAGTTAGAGCAGTATTACTTATGGATGAATCTGCCAAATTTCCTGTAATTATATTCATTGATTTTAGGTAACAGGATTCAATGTTTTCAAGACTAAGGGTGGAAGTCAATAACAAATCTAAGTCGAGCCATGATAACTGAAACTTTTATAATTGTTCAACTTTAGCTATTTGATATGGTTGAGGGCCTTGTTTTGCTTAGGGTTTACTAAATGATGAATGGATAGTTTGTATAACTTAGACAGCAGTCAGAGGGAACTTTGTCTGAGTTAAGGAGTTCTTGAAAAAAAAAGTCTCAAAACCATAAACGGTAGAGGTCCAAAATTTTCTGTTTTACTTGGTAGCTTCTTTTATTGATTGAAACCTAATCGATCATGGTCATTATTGTTTCTGTAATAGAATATTAATTTTTTCTCTACTTAAACCAATCTTACTAATAGCTTTAGTATTTCATTAATAGTATATTAATTTATTATTTACTTAAACCAATTGTATTAGTAGCTTATGTTGATAAAAGTCTGATTAATGTTCTAAACAATTAAAAGACGCCTAAATGATATTGATAATAAAATACCGTAGTCAATGTTCAAAATCAAATTGTTTGTATATTATGGATTTAGTCTGGTAGCTGAACTTTTGATTTAATGTTTCTTCAAGATTTCATTGCAACAGTCTTTCTGGAGCATGTTCCACAGATTTTACATTCCACTTTAGGCCTGAGACTTGTATTAACCAACAGTTCTTAAATCCTTTTTTAACATTCTTTTTCATATTTTTCCATGGTGCATGAACTTCTGCAACTAAGCATGTTGGTAATTTCATAACAATTCTAAAGGTTACATGAAATATTGTTTCATATTTTTGTTTTCAGGCAGACAAGTATGAAAAAACATTCTCTCATATGAAACCAAACAGCATTCTGGGGCTGTGGCATGGTTTCCTTCTAGGGCACACTTGCAGTCCTTTGGCCTTGATTTCCCCAAGAACATCAGTGTAATTGTCGTGTGCCCGAAGGGAATGGGTCCATGAGTGAGAAGGTTATATGTTCAGGGTAAAGAGATAAATGGTGCTGGGATTAATTCTAGTTTTGCTGTACAACAGGTAATCTATAAGTCTAAAGTTGGTTGAAAGAGATTGTGAATTGTATCTATTATCTTTCCATGTTCACAAGATTGCTAGCTTAATGAGGTTTCACGTACTTGTCCTCAATGTGAGCAGGATGTTGATGGCAGGGCCGCAGATGTTGCTCTTGGATGGTCAGTTGCTGTAGGATCTCCTTTTACATTTGCTACAACATCAGAGCAGGAGTATAGGAGTGATATTTTTGGAGAGTGCGGTAGGCCCATTCACCTGCAACTTTATTGCTTGTGTACTGTACCGGACCTTATTTAGTTATGCTGCTTCTAGGTATTTTGCTTGGGTGCTGTGCACGGAATTGTGGAAGCATTATTTAGAAGGTACACGGAGAATGGAATGAGTGAAGAGCTTGCTTACAAGAACACTGTCGAGTGCATCACAGGAATCATATCAAAGACCATTTCAACAAAGGTAGGTTTTATCTAACATGTGATTGTATGACATCAGGAGGACTAATTCAAGCATGCAATGATTTCAGGGGATGCTCTCCGTATATAGTGCTTTGACCGAAGAGAGGAAGTGAAATCTGCAGTGTTGTATTAGCTGGACGGCGCTTCCTGGTAAGCTCTTAATTATGACATATTATGACGGCTCTAACTGATTAAAATTTGATTGCTATTGTTATTGGTGTTTGTTCAAATACACTTGATATATTATAACAGTAGGTAGTTTGTCGAATTGATGCAGATGGGTTTTCTTTTATAACTTGTTATAGGCGTTGGAGGATAAAATTTGATTATTTTGCTGGATAGGAAAAGGGCGGGCTTTCTGCATTCTCAATGGGTAAAATCGATCAAACACAAATATGAAAAGTTGGCGAGCGAGTTCGTGCTACACGTCCTGTAGGTGATTTAGGCCCCCTACATCCCTTTACAGCTGGAGTTTATGTAGCTTTGATGATGGCTTAAGTATAAGATTGTCTTCATATTTATCTCGTACGAATCACAACCCGAAAATTTTCTTTTATCGACATGCTTATAGAATTATATATCATGAATTATGCAGATTGAAATTTTAAGAAAGAAAGGGAGAGATCATGATCGAGAGTAATTTTATTTAATCTTTTTATGCATGTTCGTAGGGTGTTATTCATAGTGGACAGTTGCTTCACTATTATACTGTTAGTTATAGGTACCCTGCAAGCTAATCATGTGAGTGATGACGTGTGATATGTTACGTGATCTTTTTTACTTATGATTATTATTGATATATTTTTATATTATATTATCTATTGAAAATATATAATGTGATGTTTTAGTTCTATGCAATGAGAATCAGATCGTGATTAGATCGTAATAATGAGATCGATTTATCTTAAAATAAATTTTAAATTATTTTGATAGGTTACGCGAGAGAGACATCGAGATAATCAGACAGATCGTTGTATTGTATATTTGTCCATATGATAGAAGCAGATGATCTCATAGTCAATTGTGTGGGTATATTAAGGATATAGTACAAATACTCGTTGGAGAATGAGTTCACTGATTGATTCACTTACGAAATATTGGATAATTAATGATACCTAATGTCAAACAATGATTTTGTAGTCTAAGTTATGTGTTATGTCTTAAGTCTAAGATATTAATGATGCATTGTTTAAGTAATTTATTCTTTGACATCAGATTTACACATTTGGAATGTTTCAGATCTATACAGTCGGTTATCGAGATTAGTAGTCAACCTTACGAACACAATTGAATGAGTAAAGGATTATTCATTCTCGGTATCGCGAGTGGAATATTTTATGTGTTGTCACTTGTATAAATCTTCGATTGAGATCGTTCGAATGAGAAATGAGTTTTTCAGGAGAATCTAATTAGAGCGATACTCGGACGGATTTCGTATAGGGCCTGACAATATATACTAAATATATGGTCTTATGGATATTAGAGGGACTATAGATACATGATAACTAAGGATAAACAAGTCTAACGGATAAGATCCCTATATCGTTTGGGGATTATGACGCATTAGCCTGGTACATCTATAGTCGAGTGAATTATTATGAGGTAATAATTCATTGAGTCGGAAGAAGTTTTGATATGTAGGACTTACAGCCAGCTCGATATTGAGCTTAGATGATGAATATTTTTGCGAGTAGAGGATTATATATGAGTTATCTAATTAGCCCTTATTCTCATTGGAGGAGACCTAACATTGATGGACTCTTTGCATAAGGCTCAATTATAGGTTAGTTGAGATTAATGGATAGAGATCCAATAACTAAGGCATGATCTATTAGGGTTTTTTGGTGGCCAGAGAGGAGTACGTATGACCTTCTTCATCCTTTCTATTTGGATCTTGATTTTCAGGGATATATGATATCCCTAAGTAATCAATCTCTCATGTATTTTAGCTTTTATGTGAGTTTTTCGCGCACCAATCTTCGCACGATGTTTGATATACGTGAAAAACTTATTTTATTTTCTTTTTTATGTTGCGTATGTGATGCTCCTATTGGGTTTCCCAATAGTAATATCAGAGCCAGGTTGCTTGTGCAAAAGATTATTTTTGAAACTACGTGTGACGAGGTTGAATCACATAGAATTGTTCTACGCGTTCTTATAATGATTGGCTACAAAGGCAACTTTCACAGGCAAGCTACCTGCGGTGCAACCATCTACGGGTTAGTTGCCAACGACCAGGCCCCCAGCAAGGATGGTCGCTCGTAGTAAAGGCTGCCAGCAAGGACGGTCGCCTGCGACACGTCGCTTGTAGGGATGGGCGCTTGCGGAGGTGACGCTTGCGGATGCAGCGCCCGCCCTATGGGTGGTGGCCTGTGGATCATATGGCTATACGAGGTGGCACCATGCATAAACGCAGTGGCGCTCGCCCGAGAGTAGTGGTGACCAAGTCGCAAGGGGTAGTCGCCTGTTGCTAGGTCACCTGCAATTGCACCGCTTGCGAGCCAAGCAGTCGTGCGAGGGAAGCGACAATCACTCACGGGCAGGGGTTGTTGCCTATGGCGCTTGGTGTTGCTGCCTGTGCTGGGGCGACAACGACGATCGTGAGAATAATGCAGTAGGGAATTAGGGATTCTTCCTGTAAAAGGATGATTTTGCCTCTCAAAATTTAAGAAATTTTGAGATCTATCCTTTTATGCGGAGTTTTGAAAATGCCTTAGTAATATGAAAATTCTTAGCATGTCCCGATTTTTAAAAAAGTAATTAATTAAATAATTTAATTAATTATTAATTATCTAGTTGTCATATTGGATATTGGTCTCTATGATTCCTGAGTTATAAAGGCAATATGAAAGCATGAATATCAATTCCATCCTTATTCATCTTCACCAGTTGTTTGAGGAACAAGGAAGAACTCAAATATATGAGATATCTAAGAGTGTCTTCTGAGTCAGAATGATCGAGGGGGCATCGGATTAGAACCATATCCTAAAGATGATAGAATAGATCGAGAAACTCATAGGTCTAGGAATAGTCCTAGATGATAGATAACTTGTATGTTAATCTTATACTTCAGTCCCTATTAGATTTCTTTTCGTAGTTCATTATGAACTTCAATATGAGGAGCAAGTTTGAGATCACTCTACTTGAGCTCCTTAATATGTTGAGGGAAGCTGAGAACACTATCAAGAAAGAGAAGCCAGTTCTCTATGTTGGTGAGACTGATAAAAAATAGAAGGCTAATAAAACCCTTAAGAAGGGTATGGGCAAGGGCAAATCGGGTAACACAAAGGTTGCCAAGAAAGATCCGACCAAGGACAAAGGTCAGTGCTTCCATTACGATAAAGATTGGCACTAGAAGAGGAACTACAAGGATTACCTTGAAAAAAGATGAAATAGAAGCTTAGAGAATCTTTAGGTACATTCATGATTAATCTTCATTTATCATATTTTCATGATAACACATGGGTATTGGATATCGGGAGTGCTTATCATATCTATAATTAGTTGTAGGTTCTGGCAAGGCATGGGAGACTGGCCATAGGTGAGATAGGCAATGAAGCAAGAGTTGTTGTAGTTGTCATTGGGGAGGTCACTCTACATCTGCTTGGTGGAACTATTATTGCATTGGATACATGCTATTATTATGTTCCCTCGATTATCAAAAATATTATTTTTATTTCTTATTTAGAAGTTAGTAGATATAAATTTATTTTTAGAACAATAGTTGTTTATTAATTTTGGATGATAAGATTATCAGAAGAGGGATATTGATTAATGACTTATATGTGTTAGACACTTCTCCGCACATCATGAATATAAATACGTCCAACAGGAAACGAGATGAGGTGAACGAGGTATACCTATGACATTATAGGCTAGGTCATATATATAAGAGAAAGATTTAGAAGTTGCTAAAAAATATGTATCCATTCGACTATGAGTCATATGCAACTTGCGAACCTTATCTTTGTGGAAAGGAGAGTCATATACTCTCCTTTTAGTAGAACTAGAGAACGAGCTATTGAGTTATTGGAACTCATACATAATGATGTATATGGTCTTATATTGACTCAAGCTATATGTGGTTACTCATACTTCATTATATTTATTGAGGATTTCTTTAAGTATGGATACATGTACTTGATGAAGTATAAGTCCAAGGCCTTCGAGAAATTCAGAGAATATAAGAATAACGTAGAGAGACAGATTAGAAAGTATTAAATTCTTCAATCGGATCGAGGAGATTGTTTGAGTACAGAGTTTACCAATTTTCTTAGAAACTATGAGATTCTATTCTAGGAATTATGAAATTCTATCCTAGTGGATGTCTCCTTATACATTGCTACTCAATGGTATATTAGAAAGAATGAATCACACGTTGTTAGACATGGTGTGATCCATAATGAGTGTCACTGACCTACTTGTCTCATTCTGGGATATACCGTAGAGATCATAACTTAACTTCTGAACAGAGTTCTATTTAGGTCAGTAGTGTTTATATCATATGAGATATGAAAAAATAAAGAAGTCTGATCTTAAGAATGTTAAGATTTAGGGTTGTCTTGTCCACGTTATGTCACGGACTTAGCTGAATTTGCCTAAGCTGTGCGGCACCCATGCGTGTCCGTCCACACGGGTCAGCCCTCCCCGAGATCTTTTAGAGTCCCTTAGACTTACAAAAGAGAAAACGGGCCAGAAAAAGCAATTCCCACGGGATCCACAAGCAACTGCTCAAGAAAACACTTTATAAAACAACATACAAATTACACCCATGGACATTACAAACTCAGAGAGGTTGCACACAAAGGATAATGGTTCATTACAGATCGATATCGCTACAAGTGCTTATAAGACACACTTGTATTTATAAGCCAAACTTGGCTATAAAGCAAATCAAACTAGTGCTGCTAAGCCTACTGCAAGCCCTCTTCTTGTTGTACAAGATATGTACCTAAATCGAAAGACACGGACTAACACAAGCATTTCATCGAACACCTTGTTTACATTGTTGTTCGTGACATTCTCCCCCACTTATTCCTTCGACGTCCTCGTCGAAGCCACTGTAGACGCTGCATCTCCTCGCATTCTGTTGAATCTTCAATCTTCTGCTTTGGCTGCAACACGCCCCTTTGGCTCCTAGTCGCTCTCTGTCGCTGTTGTTGAGTAGTCGAACTCTGATCCAACATGCTGCTTCAATTCACCAATGACTGAATCTGGTGTGGGGTTGGCTGAGTTGTGCTAATCCTTGTTGGTTCTCGCGGATCCCTCTGATGAAGGAAAAGACACCTTTATTATGCGATGATCGCAAAGATACTCATATTGACGGGTAGATGCTTGTTGGAACTTTAACAAGCATCGCCTCGCAGATTTTGAAGTTTTTAAGGTCCTTTCTCCATAATGTTTGCCCATTGAACCTTCTTCCATTGTTAGTTGTCACTTCCAAGTATGTTCGCATCACTCCCTCTTTCGATTAGTCAATTGAGAAATGAAGTGGAAAATCTACTCTCGAGTCGATCACCAATGGTGAGGATTTGACAACTATTGTCTTCCATAAGCTTTCTTTGAAGGGTCATCGAACTTGTGCGAGCTCCCCTGCTTGGATAAGTAAGAGAACCGAGATACTTGACTTCACCCATTCTCTTCGTAGTTGAGAAGGTAAGGTTACTTGGCTTCGCTCACCTCCTCGAGTTAAGAGAATTAGGGTACTCGGTTTCGCCCATTCTCTCGAGTTGAGAAGGCAAAGGTTACTCGATTTCGCCTGCCTCCTCGAGTTTGTACTTCATGTATTGAGCTAGTTACTAACATTCGCCTGCTCTTTGCTCACACTTCTGAAGCACTTGAAGTGTTTGCACTCCTTGCGTTGAGTTAGCTACTATGATTCACCTTCTCAGTGCCATTGAACTTCTGGAATGCAAGAAGTTTTGCTCGAAAAGAGCAAAAGGTTTACCCCAACTTAGAATCCCCCAACTTGGAGTAAGTCTTTGATAGATCTGGTCGCCTCTGGGATTGTACCGTCTTCTCCATTACCTTTGCCGCCTACTCCTCTTGAGTAGAAAGGTATAATATCGTGTACTGCCTACTTTGTTCCTTGGTCGAGCACTCTTGCATCAACCCGAAGTCCCTTAATTTCGGCTATCTTGATGAGAAGCCCATTGACATCGGTCTCATGAAGTTTCTTGGCCTCTGCCCTTCTGCCCTGTGTTGGTACTTGGAGTTTTCCTTTGTATTCTCCACCTCCTCGGCCCCTTTTACGACTAATGCTCTCTTTTCATGAGAGCAAGGGATCGATGACTCCACGGAAGTCTCGCATCTGCGGTATCATGGTGCTGCCAAGCCCATTAGCACTACTATCCGTTATCTTGCACTTTGGCACTCCTATGAGTCCATCTCCTTTATAACCGACGCTTTTCTTTTGGGTAGCTGAGCCCCGCTGGACTCGTCGTCGCTTCCTCACCCCTTTCGACCACCTGCTTCGACACCACTGTGTCCTCCTAGCAGTTCTCCTTGGTCGATGGAAAGACAGACTACAACTCTCATGCATGGTCTCCGCCATCTTGTTGTAGGGCTCGCACCGATTCTGTTCTCCTTAGCTTCCTTGGTAGCAACATTCGCTTACTCGGCTTTGTCTTCCGGGCTACCTTAAGCGAATGTGAGCACTGAAGCAGTCCAACTCTCCAACTGCTCCGATTATACCTTAGTATAATCAAGTCCCCTCCATGGGACTCACTGGTACTTGCAATCTGACTACTCCCACGGTGGTACACAGCCCCCATATGCTGACGACCAAGGCTTTCATCTGATGCAAGCTTCGATGCATACACACGGAAGACCCGCCTCTACGGTACTGTAGCATTCACTCCTTGAATCCACAGCCCTTCTTGCCGTTGCATTGTTCACCGAAGTGGAGCTCCCGGCAGCTCCTGATCATTCACATGATCATGTCCCCCTCTATGGGACTTACTGGTACTTGCACTTGGACTTTTTCCTCAGTGGTACACAACTCCCATATGCTGATGGCTAAGGCTTCCATCCAATGCAAGCTTTGATGCACACACGAAGACCCGCCTCTGCGGTACTACGACATTCATTCCTTGAATCCATAGCCCTTCTTCTTGTATCGTACACCAAAGTGGAGCTTCCAGTAACTCATTATCATACCTCCGCATGATCTTGTCCCTCACGGGACAAGATTGCTTGTATTGCATTGCCACGAACTATTCCACCACGATCCGTTGCACCATGTCGCCTCCTAGTGACATCTCTATTGCATACAGATTCCCGTGTGATGAACTCGGACTACGACTTCTCCACGTGTGGCCTCTGCCAACACATCGTAGGGCCTCTGCCATCTCCGATTTGTAGTTTGCTCCCTTGGCAATTCCCCTTCGTCCACCCACTCTTGGGTCATACTTGGACGAAGCATAGCTCTAGGACAGTCCATCGCCTAGTAGCTCCTGAAGTCCCCTGACTTCGCTAGAGTTGGTGCACAATTGTCTGGATCTTGGGCCTCTATCCCCTACCAGCACAATCTTGCTATGCACCTCTTGTTTCTGACAACTTGAACGACAACACTGTGGCATATTCTTCAAGAGTACCTGCCTCTGCATCCTCTTGCCCCGTACTAAGGTTTCCTGATCCCAACTTTGCCTCCACAAGTTGAATCACCTTAGTTACTCCATCAAATGCATCTCTGATGTAGCTTGCATGTGCCTCGAAGCTCTCTTCATCTTTGGCACCATGCAAAATAAGTCTATCCTATCAGAATGAAGAACCCATTGAACGACATGATCCCACTCTTGCCTCTACAAGAGTTCATGCCCTTGACCTCTGTCCAAGGAAAGCTCCGTGCCTCCGCTCCATGTTCCATCTTCTATGTCGACTCCCTTCATGCGACTTGGATACTTCACCGAGTTCCACCCAAGTCGCTCTGCTCCTCGATTTGCATTGAGTTGATAGTGGCCCTCACGTCCACCATTCCATGGGTCAGCCCTCTGTTGAGTTCGATTTCTGCATCGACTCTAAGTGTGCCTTCATATGATGTTGCCTTGGATTGCTCCCCCACTTGATCTTGAAATGCATCCACCAATGCATTACCTCCTTCGAGATCATGCGACAACTCTTCGTCGCTCACTCGGTCCGTTGAGCTTTGTGGAGATAGCCTTGAGGAACTCTTCCTCAATATGTGTAGTCCGTTGCATATGATTCTCCCACTAGAGAACTAGGACTTATCCCTCCTGGATATCTGTCCTGCTGGAGCAACTTTTCTCTTTACATATTTCTCACTGGAAGTTTTGGAGATCATCATCCCTTTGGACTACTCCATCTTGCTGAACTTGTGCCTTGTTCTGCCCCCGCAAATGTACTTGCTAGATTGCAACCCTTCTCCAATACAGTCTCCACTGCACCCTTCAAGGTCTAGCAATGTGCTGAACTTGTTACACATTTCAGCCACCTACGGACATATCCTTTCCATGTCGAAGAGAAAGTTCTTATGCTCCATAGAGCCGTGGGATGGCCACGAACACTCTGTTGTCCGTGTACAAGCCCTTGCGTGAGTTCCGAATCCTTCGAGTTAGCAATTCCCTTCACCTCTGTGAGCTTTGTACAACTCTTTCGGTCGTTACACAACACCTCCCACATTGCACGGTCTCATCTTTCACCAAGCGCCCGGCCTTGAGAACATCAGCGAGCTATAGCTCGAACTCAACCATCCCAATCTTTGTGTGCTACGCATTCTTTTTCGCTTGCTTGTCCTCGTGGTGTCTCTCGCGCAAAGGGGTTGGCCATTCCTCTGAATGCCAAACCAGGATGCCCGCTCCTTTGAGCGACTTCTTTCCCTACATCTCAATGTCTATTTCCCCCAAACGGTTTGCGTCGGTGTCCTCCACATCCTAGGTCCCCACATTTGTATGTCAAGTGTTTACTGCGTGTGTCCTCGATACTACACATCACGGACTTAGCTAATTTGTTTAAGCCAT
The DNA here is from genome assembly GCA_021527575.1 of Ensete glaucum. Taxonomy (NCBI): domain Eukaryota; kingdom Viridiplantae; phylum Streptophyta; class Magnoliopsida; order Zingiberales; family Musaceae; genus Ensete; species Ensete glaucum. The sequence goes on from CM038554.1 coordinate 34,395,925, forward strand.
GGCACCCATGCATGTCCGTCCACAGTTCCCTCCCGAGATCTCCTAGAGTCCCTTAGACTTACAAAAGAGAAAACGGGCCAAAAAAAACAATTCCCATGGGATCCACAAGCAACTGCTCAAGAAAACACTTTATAAAGCCACATACAAATTACACCAATGGACATTACAAACTTAGAGATTGCACAAAGGATAATGGTCCATTAGATATAAAGTGCTTATAAGACACACTTGTATTTACAAGCCAAACTTGGCCATAAAACAAATCAAACTAGGGCTACTAAGCCTACTGCAAGCCCGCTTCTTGTTGTACAAGATATGTACCTAAACCGAAGGACACGGACTAACACAAGCATTTCATCGAACATCTTATTTACATTATTGTTCGTGACAGTTAGGAGACACAACTCTGACAAATTGGAACCAAGGATAGAATGATGCAAGTTCGTTGAATACCCCAAGGTAACTTATGAGATTATTTCTATCATCTCGAGGACCATAAGGCCTTTGTTGCCAAAAGAGCTGTGTTTCTTGAGAAGGAGCACATTCTTGGTGGAAACAGTGGGAGTGTGATAGAGTTGAGCGAGGTTAGATAACCTAGCTCAAGCACTATTCCAAAATTTGTGTCTATTTAGGAACATAGCACACAAGTTTTAATTTTGTACAGGTCTAACAAAGTATCTCACCTTCCATAAGGATATGTGAGACATATCAATGAAAAGGACACTCATATGGATACTCCGACCTATAAGGAGGTTATCAGGAGTATAGACTCCGGGAAATGGCAAGAAGCTATGAATTATGAAATAGATTCCATATACTTAAACAAGGTTTGAAACATTATGGATATACCTGAGGGTATCGTATCTATCGGTCGCAAATAGATCTTCAATAAAAAGATTGGAATAGATGAAAGGGTGAAGACCTGTAATGCAAGGATGGTGGTCAAAAGATATCATCAAAGACAATGAGTTGACTATGATGAGACCTTCTCACTTATAGCTATACAAAAATACTTCAGAATTCTTTTGGCCATTGCAACACACTATAACTATGAGAGTTGATAGATGGACTTGAAAATCATATTCCTTAACGACAACTTCAAGAAGGAGGTATATATGATACAGTTAGAGGGATTCGTATTCCAGAGAGAGCCTATATAAGTTATGCAGGTTGCTAAGGTTTATCTGAAGCAAGCTTCTCAAAGTTTGAACATAAGATATGATGAGCCGATTAGATTTTATGACTTCGTTAAGAAAAAAAGATGAGCCTTGTGTGAAAGAAGGTAAGTAGGAGCGTTATCACCTTCTTGGTGTTGTATGTGGATGACATCCTAATCATTGGGAATGATGTATGAATGCTATCCACATTTAAGACTTGACTATCCAAAAACATCTACATGAAGGACTTAAGGGAAGCATCATATATTTTGGAGATTCGGATTTATAGAGATAAATCTAAGACAATTCTTGGTTTGTCCCAATCCAAGTATATAGACTCCATTGTCAAAAGGTTTAACATGAAGAATTTCAAGAAAGATATCATACAGATGAGACATGAAATATCACTTTTTAGGACTATATCCCTAGAACTCCTTAAACAAGGGTAGACAACGATAGGATATCCTATGCCTCGGCGATAGGATCTATCATATATGCTATGTTATGTATCAGGCTTGATATAACACATGTTGTGAGTGTCACGAGCATGTATCAAGCAGATTTATATTTGAAACACTGGAAGACGGTAAAATGTATCCTTAAGTACTTAAAAATGACAAAAGATCTCTTGTATATGGAGGATGTAGCCTTTAGGTTACACGAACTCGAGTTTCTAGTCCAACACTAATGATAGCAAGTTGAACTAAGGGTATATCTTCATCCTGAATAAAGGAGCAGTAAGCTAGAAGAGTTCCCAAGCAAGATACTACTAATGACTCGACTATAGAGGCGTAGTACATTGTTATAGCATAACTAACTAAGGAAGAGGTGTGAATAAAGTTCATCAAAGATTTGAGAGTTGAACCATGCAGCGTGGTGTTGATTTCCATATATAGTGGTAACAATGGGACGATAGCTAAAGCAAAGGAACCCAAATATCATCAGAAGTGTTTTGAGGATGTTTCAACTGATTAGAGAGATTATAGCATGTAAAGATGTAGCAATGAAAAGAGTTTTATCCAAAGATAACATTGCAGATCCACTAATAAAGATGTCTCAGATTGTGTTTGAGCGTCATAGGGGTCTGACGGGGATCAAACACATAGGTGATTAGCTTTAGGTTAAGTGAGAGATTGTTAGTTATATGTGTCTTCCAAGTCAATCACGTGAGTGATGACACGTGTGACACGTTGCACGATCTTTTTGCTTATGATTATTATTGGCATATTGTGATATCCTTGGTTTTGTACGATGAGAATCAGATCACGATGAGATCACGATGATATGATCGATTCGCCTTTAAACATAGATTATAAATTATCCCAATCATATATTACTCAAGAGGAATATTGAGATAATTGGACAGACCGGTGTACTGTATACTTGTCTATATGATGGAGACGATTGGTCTTATAGTCACTTGTGTGTGGATACTAAGGGTACAGTACAGATGTTTACTGGAGAATGAGTTTATTGATTAATCCACTTATGAAATGTTGGATAGTTAATGATATCTAATGTCAGATGATGATTTTGTAATCCCGATTGTGTGTCTGATCATTAGACATGAGACACCAATGATACCTTGTTTGGGTACTCCTTTCTTTGACGCCAGACTTAAACGTTTAGTAAGTTCTATATCTGGTATAATCGATTATTGGGATTGGTAGTCAACCTTATGAAGATAATTGAGTGTTAATAGAGGATCATTCACTCTCTGTATCACGAGAGAAATATCTCATGTGTTATCGTTCGGACAAGTTCTCGACCGGGGTCATTCAGATTGAGAGAGGAGTTCTTTGGGAAATCTAATTAGAGCGATAATAAAACGAATTTCGTAAAGATATAGTATCATACCCAATATATAGTCTTCGAAATATTAGATGGATGAGGGGTTATAGATACACGGTACATGAGGATAGACAGGTCCAATGGATAAGATCCCTTGTATAGTTTGGGGATTATGGTGTAGTGGCATAGTATATTGATAGTTGATAAGTTGTGAATTATTATGAGATAATAATTCAATGAGTCAGAATGAGTTCTGATAGATAGGACTCATGACCAGCTTGATATTGGGCCTAGAGGGTCACACACATGTGGTTGATATTTTAGTGAGTAGAGAATTGGATATGAGTTATCTAATTAGCCCATATTCTTATTGGATGAGACCCGACATTGATGGGCTCTTTGCATGAGGTTCAATTAAAGACCAATTAAGATTATTGGATAAAGATTCAAGAATCCAAGATTAGTGGATAATTGAATGAAGATATAATACTCACAAAGGCAAGATCTATCAGAGTTGTTTGGTGGCTCTCTATAAATAGAACGTAGGGGCGGTACATTATGTTAGGATCAATTGGTACTAAGAGGGGAAGGGGGGTTGGGTGAATTAGTGTAAGAGAAATTCAAAACATTCTTTCGTAAGTAGAGAATAAACAACGAAAGCTTTTCTTTATATTTCAACAAAATCAATTGAAAGTCGATTCGAAAGAAGTCTCGTATCTAAATAAAGAGTGATTTCGAATAATCAAATGTAATAAGTAAATCAATTAAACATGCACTTACATTTATAATGGTTCGACCTCAACTGATCTACGTCCACTCCTCGAGTCCTCCTCCTTGAGGCACACCGGCGTCCACTATCGATCTCCTTTGGGTAAAGTGAAGACCAAACCCTTACAACATGAGCTTACAAGGGAGACTCTTTACAAGAATTTTTTCAACTCTAAGCTCACTTCCTTCCCCTTTTCTTTTTTTTACAATTCACACAAGTTTTTCATAGAGATTTAATCCCAAAAATTCTTGTATCAAATGCAAAACTTGGGATATTTATAGGTCCTAACTTCAGAATTTAGAATCAAAATTAAAACGTATTCGAAAAATTTGGGTACGGGTGGTTCACTCGTCGGTGTCGACGGTGTAATCACCAAAAGCATCCTGAAAATATGGTACGAACGGTTTAGCCGTTGTTAATTGCCCGAAAACCTATACCGCTGTACACCAACGGTTTAACCATTGGGAATCCCAAAAAAGGGATTCCCTTCACTTTTCTAATCTCGACTTGACCCTTAAGTTGATCAATTCTCTGGTCAACTAATTGAGCTCAACCTGAGGTCAATCAAACCCCTTTTGTGGACCCGGTTGTCTCTTTGAGTTGATTTGGATTCTTTTTGAATCACACTCAATTTGGACTCAAACTTGACCTACGATTTAAGAGTTACAACCATACATGACCACCAAGCTTAACAACCTCACTCCCGCAATTTGGTAACCTCTGGCATTCCCTGTGGTGAGTCTCACAGTCTTCCTCCGACGATCTCCTGGCCTAGCAATCTTCTCGATACCTTCGATGAAGTTATAACGAACTCTTGGCGAGCTCCTACCACATCATCCAAACCTTGGCCCGATGCCTAAGCTTGATCTTGGGTCCATGTCTAGTCTGTAGCTCATTTTCACCATCATGGTTAACTTGCATAATGCTAAATGACCTAATTAATTATAATCAACATGGTCATAAATCCACTTTAAGACTTTTTCAACTCCCGACAAGCTTTTCAGCTACCCCCGACAATCTTCCGGTGAGTCTCATCTTCTTCCGTCGAACTCCCTTGCACCATCCTAGCAAGCTCCCGATACCCTCGACAGGCTCCCGACGCACTCCAAGCGAGTTCCCAACTGCATCGTCCTCACTCCAGCTCGATGCCTTGGACTTGACTATGGCCCACTTCTAATTGTAACTTTATTTCTATCGTAGTTAATTCTGTATCAATCAATTCTAACAATTTTATTAGATCAATAACCCATCAAGAGAATCACACACTCTTGAATTCAAGTAACATGAAACAATTGATATTTCAAGCAAATTTCAATAAAAAATTGCATCAAGTCATCAAAGCATGAATTTCAAAAAATTATCCATCAATATCTATGTGTCATCAATGTTCATTTCTCCTCTTTTGTTATCAACAAAGGTGAAATGTATAGCTAATAATTTCAAAGCACACAATGACATTATTCCCCCTTAGTAAAATAGAATATGCATTATAGAATTTTCATCTCCTTTGTGAATAATGAGGAGAGAAACAAGGTAGAAGTTGTGAAATCATTACATCATTAAGAAGAGCTCTTAATAAATTTCAAAATGAATATTAAGATAAGCTTAAAAGTCCAAGTTGAAACTATTTTAATCACATCATATGCAATCATATCATCATAATAAAATTATGAGTATTTCATGCATTATTCCAAATCATCATGAATATTTTGAAAATCATCATTGCATGATCATTATATATGATTTCATATCATCATATCTTCTCCCTTTTTGTTATCAACAAAAAGAAAAAGTACAATCAGCAAGTTTTTGAGATATTTAATCTTAACAATCCAATAAATTTTTCATCACTTTAGAATATATAAGCTAGTGAGTTCTTTCTTCTCTTTTGAGAAGTGTATGCTAGCAAATTTTTTATTCTTTTGTAATATTAAAGCTAGCAATTTTACATCATGCAAGTCAACAAATTGGCAAGTGTTACTTCTCTTTAAAGTATGATGGCTAGCATGTTTTTAAGAATGTGAGGTTAAATAAAATTTTTACTTTTCTTGAGATTTGCAAGATAGCACTTCTTGCTTTTCTTTTGAGATAAGCAAGCTAGGCTCTCTCTTTGTCATTATCAGAAAGAATGATTGTTACAATAGTGCAAAATTTTTTTCATTACATCATTTTTCAAACCATCACTTCAAATATATTAAGAAAAATTAACATGGTGATGAGATATATAATTCATGAAGATAAATTGTGAATATCAAGAGACAAATCATGGGAGAGACAAATAAAATATCTTGATTTATGCATAAAAAATCTTTAGCTATCAAGATCATAATTTATATAAAAATTATCTTTTAAATAATACAAGAACACATAATAAGATATTTTGATTCATAAAAGATTTCAAGTTATAATTATGATAAATCAAAATCATGATATAGGTAAAACTCATTTAATTTCAAATAATCAAAAATCAGCTCAAGAGATTCAAAATGAAATAAATGAACTTATCGATCTCTTCAAATGCTAGTGATTTTCTTTCTCCCTTTGTCATTGTAAATAAGAAAGAAAAAAAAGAGAAATAATACATAACAAAACTTAAAGTTATAAATTATCAAGATGTTAAGTAACATATCATGGTTTATTAGAATACGTCTTCTTTTTAGTGAATAGTAAAATGAATCGTAGGAGTACAAAGAATGAAAAATCTTGACTCATAATAAATCTTAATTTATAAATATCAAGGAATCAATATCATGATTTGGATAAAAATTTATTCAAATTCAAATCATCAAAATCACTTTTATAGTTCAACATATTAAAAAAATATAATCGATTCGTTAATCTTTTTTTAAAAAATTATAGAGAAATTTTTAAGAAAAATACATTCTCTTTTTATTTTATACAAGCATGTCTTTATCTTTTAAGCCAAATAAAATCATGCATCGTCATTTAAAATCGAAAAAGAATTTTCATTATGACAAAGATCAATAAGCCATAAATTACAAAGATCAATATAAACTCATTAATAATAATCACTGTACATCATTAAATCATCAAGCAGTGTTTCATTAAATATAAAACATCTTCAATCAAAAAGCATTAGGAAAATTATCAAGATATATATTATTGTTTCTTGAAAGCATATATAGGATTTATCTTAACCATTAGATTTAAGTTTATCATTTTGTTCCGTTATCATAAAACATATAATTTTCATGATCCGTATAATTTAAAAAAAAAGTTAAAACCCTCTAATTCATTTTGTAAGAGATTCAACAATAATAGTATCATTTTATCTCTTATTGAAGATTGATAGGATAAAAATATTTTCAACAATAATTATCCTCCTTTTTAGTTGTTTTAACTTATGAAATTTATTTCAAGATTCCAATGTCATTTAATGTCAAAAACTGAGTTTCATCAAGATTATTGCAGTAAAACATTTTCAAATAAGAGTTTCGATTTATTTTAATTTTAATTAATTTTTAAACTTAATGAAATGAGTTACTATGCTCATTTTATTTTCATTAAATATATTATTAATTTTTTAAAAATATTAGACAATGAAGCATGATTTTTCTCTCCCTTTTTTGTAATGTTCTATGCTCAAATTCTATCATTTAATAATAATCATCATCAAAATATTTTTTCATAATTTTAAATTTAGATAAAGTCACTAATTCATTTTTATACTAGCATGCCAAAGTTAGAGCAATCAAGATTAATGAGTTATCCAAAAATTTATTATCAATCATTTTATTTCAATAGTTATTTGTTATTACTTAGACTAGTTAGCTTTGAAAGAGTATTACATTTCAAGTTATGTGCCTTGAGCATCTAATTTCAAAACATTACTTAGTGCTCCTAACCTTGTTATGAGGTAACTATATATTGTGAGAGGTTTTGATTTAGGTACACATTTGAGTTTGGGTACTTCATGATATATTCTTCCCATTTTCTTCAATGACTTAAAGTTGTTTATGATTCTTTTAGAAACCTAAATTAATTTATATGGACTATAATTTCTAAATGAACACTTATAAGCAAAGTGTCCACATCTACCATAAAAATTACATATATTTTTGGGCAAAGAGTGTAATATGGGTCTTCTAATGAAGATAGTTGACTTTTGATGAGTCTTACTCATAATGCCAATACGTTCCTTATGATCATGGCCCTTATCAACATAAATCATGTTTAGAGACTCATTGTCTATCTTAAGCCTTTTTTGAGTTTGTTAAATTATGTCATTTTTTTTATTTAATTACCTCTAGTGACTCATACTTAAAACTAAAAAAACATGATGTTGATGCATCATTCAAGGTTTCATATTTAGTGCATGAATTGTATAATGGTGATGTATCATGCATTTGTTCAAATTTACTAACTAATGAATCATGTTCTTTCTTAAATAATTTATAAGATTTGCTAATCATTTTAAATTCATCATAAAGTTCATAAAAATCATTTGATAATTCATCAAAATTAAATGAGACTTTGGAGGAATCACTTATCTCATTGTTGATGGCCATAAGCGCAAGATTCTCCACTTCCTTTTGATTGTGCTCTTCATCTTCGGAGTGCCTCAGTTTTTTACATTCATAGCAAGAGGTTTTATCCATTTTAAGTTCATTTTTATAGTTATGTTTATTAATTTATCCTGTTCATTTGTCAAAGTTTCAAAGTCCTTAATACTCGAGATTTCACTCGAGGAGTTATATGCTATGCTCAATTCAAATTCCTTCATATTCCTTGGAAGGTGCTCTTCAAGTTCATATTTTCACGTGTTTTAATTTAATGAATCATTTAATTTCGTATGATTTCATATGTGATTTTTAATTTATGTCATATATCAAAAGCCGAATCATAAGAAGAAACCCGATCAAACTCATTTTTGCTTAAAGCACAAAACAAGGCATTCATAGTTTTGGCATAATTAAAAAAATATTTATTTTTTATAATTGTTCTAATCATTTATTGGATTGAACAATTTCTAAAAAAATTTTTCAATAATCAACCACAAATCAAGATCTATTGAAGTCAAAAAGATATGCATTCAAAATTTTCTAGATGTGTAGTCCGTTCCATTGAACATAAGAGTACTTGTGATGCATTGACTCTCATTTATGCGAAACAAAGTCATTTACTTAATTGGGTGTTAATCCAATTAGTAAGACATTATTCTGATACCAATTGTTAGGATCAATTGACATTAAGGGGTGGGGGTGAATTAGTGAAAGAGAAATAGTGCTCGTTTAATAACTTTATTTCGTAAAATAGAGAGTGAATAACATAAATTTTTTTATATTTCGACAAAATCGATTTAAAGTCGATTTGAAAGAAGTAGAGAGATTGAGGCTCGTATCTAAATGGAGTGATTAAGAGCAATCAAATATAATAAGTAATGCATCCGGCCTACGTCCACTCCCCAAGTCCTCATTCTTGAGACACACTGGCGTCCACTATTGATCTTCTTTGGGTGAAGACCAAACTCTTACAACATGAGCTTACAAAGGAGACTTTTTACAAGAATTTTTTCAATTCTAAGCTCATTCCTTTTCCCTTTTCTTTTTCTTATAATTAATACAAGTTTTTCACATATATTTAATCCAAAAAATTATTGCATCAAATGCAAGAAAACTTGCAGTATTTATAGGCCCCAAGTGGCCTCAGAATTTAGAGGCCAAATTTAAACGTATCCGAAAAATTCGGGTACAGGCGATTCACTTGCTGCCATCGACGTTGTAGCCACCGGAAGCACCCTGAAAACATAGTACTAGCAATTTAGCTTTTGAAAGCACCTTGAAAATAGGGTGCGGGCGGTTCAGCTATCGACACAGGCGATTCGTCATTAGTCGCCCAAAACACAGGCGATGGCGACAACCGTCGCCATCAAGGCTCATCATCGGAATCTTGAAAAGGTGATTCCCTTCACTTTTTCAATCCTGACTTGACTCTTAAGTTGACCAATTCTCTAGTTAACTAATTGAGCTAAACCTGAGCTCAATCAAACCCCTTTTATGGATCTAATTACCTCTTTGAGTTGATTTGGATTCCTTTTAAATCACACTCAATTTGGACTCAAACTTAACCTACGACTTGAGGATTATAACCAAACATGACCACCAAACTTAACGACCTCACTCTCGCATGCCGACAACCTCCGACATTCCCTGTGGCGAGTCTCACGGTCTTCCTTCGGCGATCTCTCGACGTGTTCCTAGCGATCTTTCTAATACCTTCGACGAAGTCCTAACAAACTCCTGGCGAGCTCCCACTGCATGGTTCTAATCTTAGCCCGATGCCTAAGCTTGATCCTGGGTTCATGTTTGGTCTATAACTTATTTTCACCATCATCGTTAAACTTGCACGATGCTAACTATGACTTAATTAATTACAATCAACATGGTCACAAATCCATTTCAAGACCTTCTCAACTCTCGGCAAGCTTTTCGGCTACCCCCGACAATCTTTCGGCAAGTCTCGGTCTTTCTTCTGACGAACTCCCTTGCGCCATCCTAGCAAGCTCCTGACGCACTCCAAGTAAGTTCCCAACTACATCGTCCTCACTCCTGCCTGATGTCTTGGACTTGACTCTGGCCCATATCTAATTGTAACTTTTTTACTATCGTAGTTAATTATGCATTAATCAATTTTAACAACCTTGTTAGATCAATAATCCATCAATTGATTTTATCATCAAAATTCGAGATTCAACACATTAGTGATAGACTTCACCTTTGGTCACCCACTCCTATTATCCTCTCTCCCTTTGTGCAAGAGTTACGAGTTCTTAGGTTGTGATTGAAGGAGCATTGTTGCGATGATCCATCGTGTAAATACTTTTAAAGAGGAAAACATTTGATTTTCTTTATCATCTGGATCTTGATTTTCAAGGATATACGATCTCTCTTAGGTAATTAATCTCACATTTAGTAGTTTTTATTTTTGTAAATTTTTCACGCATCAATGTTTTCATAATGATTTGATATACACGTTGGTGCAAAGATTATTTGATGAAAATTACTACAATGATTTGATATACACATTGGTGCAAAGATTATTTGATGAAAATTACTACGATGAAAGTGTTGGTGGTGATTACTAGGATGGGTTTCATGGTTTGGCATCTGAGATATTTGTTGGTGATGATTAATAGGATGGGCTCTATCCATTATGGCGCTTTTAACTTGGTTTAACACTAGTTGGAAAACTTGTATTAGTGAAGCCTATAGTGAAATTTTGTGCAGTAAAACCACATGTTGTAGACCCACCCTTTCTCTACCTCTCTACCGCTTTGTGAATCGACGACGCCCACGACACCAAAGCTTTTTAATGCCATAGGTAAATAATATCAATATTTAAGATAAAAAAATCAATAGCTCAAAACATAAAGCATTGTCTTGTTATCAGAACCTTTGAGAAATGAATATTAATGCCACCTATAATAGTTAGATGTCCGAGTTTTCATCACCCAAACATGTAGGACGTTCTCTACACTACACATGGAAGTTAAATGTTCAAAAGATAAGCAATATAACACAACGATAAGATACACTAAACTATCAGATAAACCAAGGAAATAACAAGATAGTATAAAGATGGGAAAAGGACCTAAGAGGCTGCCTCTACTAGGGGAGGTGGTGACTCGGTGACCTCCCTTGAAGCATTTGTGCTGCTCAGTGGCTCCCCAGCTGGAGGGGTGCCATTCGACTGATCAGCTGCGGGAGGTGCTTCCAACAGAAGTGGCTTATCTGTCTCAGAGTTAAGTGTGTTATGCATTGTAGCCGAGTCTTTTTGGACTGGAGTGGGTTCGGGACTCTGGTGTGCAGTGGAGGGACCCTGAGATGTGGCGGCTAAAGCCGGTGGCTTTTTGTTAATAGTGATGGGAGGAGATGACAGAGATGCCATCCCAGGAGGAAGTACTTCTATAGGAGGCTTCTTTCCAGCTTCTGCGAGGCTTGTAAACTTTGGATCCTCAAGTGATGCCAAAAATGCTGCAGCAGCATCAGTTTTGACAGAAGGTGTGAGCTCAAGCTCCTTCTGTAGCATTTTGTTCCACGTCTGGACCAAGCTCTTCAATGTCGGGCGACCATGGGCCTGGGAGAACAAAATTTAGGATTTAGAATCATATAGAACTGACCGTGTTATTGGAAACAAACTAGGCAAAAGGAACGTCCAAACAAATTAAACATCAGAGGGAATTTTCTCTCACTACAGAATAGCCCTGCTTTCCTTGTTCTTGAAAGGTTACAAAAATCTACATACAACTTCAATTCAAATATTTTCTCTCTATGCTGTATATGTATATGTATCTCCATCACCTGTCCTGAACTCATTCATGTCTATCACTTGGTGTTAAATACAATCCTCTTATGATGCCCCAATTATCCTAGATCAGAATAATGTTTAACTGGAATTGTTACCTACTTGATCAAGCTACTACTAATAGATTAAATATTTTGGACCATGTAGTTGTAGGCTTGTTATAGCCTAGTCCAGAGTATGTTGTCCAATAGGTCCAAATTGTGACGAATGAATCAGAGCAACCTTAAGAATTACTTCTATATTAACACATGCTAAGACGGATGTTACCTTGTGAGCATTTTATTTTAGATCAGTGTTTCCTTGGGTTTAGACCTACCACAAACAAATAGGTATATATTAGCTTAATGTGCTGTGCCTTGACAAGGAAGTCGAGGTTCTGAATGGGAAAGATTAAAATCCCTAACATTTCTACATTGGGAGATGATGGTTAGTTCGATTAGTATACCATTTGGGTCTATGACTAATAACTCAGGCTTAAACATGTCAAATCATGTAGTTCCAGACCCATTACATGCAAGTTGCTAGTGTAATGGGCCTATGTGGCTTTATTAGGCTGGATTGTGACACTGCCACTTTCCCGCTTTTCCACCATTCAGACAGGACATACACACTCAGGGTTCACATGCTCGAAAAATCAATTACTGAATGTCTTGAAACCTGAGATTAAACTCCAATTTTGAATAAATCTATTGCACCCTTGTCAATTTTAGGGAACATCAAAAGGTGATGGGGATGGTTAGAAAGACCAAAAAGGATGCTTGTATTACTTGGTTAAATCCTATGTAGGATTTGGGAGGAAAGTTGCGTCGGTTTATAGGGCTATATTGGATTTTGGCTTAAGCATTTTGATCATGTGGTTCTTGGCATATAGGACATCATCACATACTGATTCTCACATACTTGGTTCCCAAAAAAAACAAAAAAAAACTCACTAAAGGCTATTTTCAGATATCTACCTAATTTTCATAATTAATTTGCAGCCATTTCTTTCTTTTCCAAAAAAAAAGAGGTCAATGTTGGAAGACATTGCATTTTCAGGTATCTACCTAAGATCATATACCAAATAGTATATAATATTGGGAGATTCAGTATTTTTGACGTGATTGAGAGTATTCTGTAATTAAAAAGGGACATCTCACATGTCCAATGGCTCCTGTGGATTTGAAACATCTTCCTAATTAATTCACAAATCTTATAAATAAACCTCTTAAAGGAATAGAAGGCCTTGTATACTTACATGAGCATGTAGTACAGCCTCTGCAAGCATCCCAGTATCCTGCCATGCCTTCTCCATTAATGCATTATCTCCTAAAACTGCTGCAGAAAATGCTGCTTCACGCCCATGACCCGCTACAATCAAATTATTTATCAAACCCTGAAACATACAGCAGAGTGTTAATCAAGTGTTTGGAGTACTGGATGAGAAAAAAGAAAAATTCATGAATTGAATTGCATGTAAACTGGCACATGCATGTCAAATGCTTCTCCCACTAGCCTTTACTTCAACTGCTAGATGTTCATCTTACAGTCACAAAAATGCTAATCATATGGCCCTTCTGCAAAAGTCTTTAGATTGCCAGGTGGTCACATTAAATTTGCTAAATTGCTGATTCTAAGGCATGTTGCACAAGCATCAATAATGGCAACCACAAGAAAGACTAAACTGCTAACTGATCTTGTCATTTCTCAACCAAATACTTAAAAGATAATAGATCCTGATTAGTTGCAGTCCAGCTACATGGATCCCTTACACACCATTAAGCTGATCTTCAGTTGTATTTCTCATCATTTTACATGATTGCAATCAATTTCTTTTTCTTCTTTGCTTGTTAGCAGCACCTATTGGTCTCGGTGGTTTCATCTCAATGACAATAACTCTAGGCATATGCAGTTTGCTAATGGCTGAGAGATCCGATACATATAAAACATCTATCTTTATAATTGTCTTATAAGATTTTCTTTTAATTTAGAGAAAATACATCATGATTACAATTCTAATTAAATATTAGTTTACACAATTTTGTATGACTGATATTGATACCGGGAAGGAAGAAAGATGAATGAAATTTGAAAAAGAAAGAGAAATCGAAAGTCGAGTTGTAGAAAAGAAACAAACTCAGAACAAAACTTACGTAAAATGGATAAAAAGCTCACCACCAAGTTTTAATGTCACAAGAGGATACGGAAAATTAGACAATGATACAGAACTAAATCAAAAGACTCACCACTCAAGGACGCATCCAAGAGATACAGAGTTTTAGAGAAACTCCAAAGAGCTTCTACAAATACAAATCAGGTACCAAAAGTTCTTTCTAACCCTAGAATATCAGAATAAGTACTAGTGCATGAAACATCCCTTCATGCATAGGGAACTATGACATTAAGTGCTTCAAATTTATCAACAAACCCCCTAGATGCATTCCTTGATCATGAAGAAAGACATCTTGAAATAGTTTTTTACTTTGTTCAAGGAATATGCTCATAAGCTGTCATTTTTTAGTGGACTGGGTTAAGAACTCTAAAATATTATAGTGGACTATGGGGAATACCACAGGATCAGCAAGATGCATAAGTATTGATTGTAGAAAATTAGACACTACCGTGTTAGATATCAAATTTCCCTACCTAATAATCTACCGAGCAAAATAAAACTCAATTAAAACTGATTATCGACATATTTAGAAGGGTATTGGAGGTGGATTGGTCATTTAGAGCTAATCATGCACACCAGGTTGTGTTGAAAGTTTAAGGAAGCATTTAATAAAAAATTCCTACTTCTCAAAGCATAGTCTCCAATTAATGAATGGAAACACACATTTTTCACTTTGAAAGACTATGGTTTCCATGCAAAAATTTCATATAACAATAATCATAACCAAGACGAACATCTTTGTTTTACTTGGTTTGTTGTCATTTAGTAGTTTTCCTAAATGTTGAGAAATCAGTACAGGGATTGAGTTGTATTATACCACAGAAAAGAGGGTAATACATAGAGGTTGGTAGGTAGATTCTATGAGCCATATCCACTTCATATGAAGATATATATGATATGTTTCTAACTCTGTAGTCACCATATAAGCTATAAACCACACCTCCAACAGGCAAACAAATGCAAGCATTAAACATAAACTGACTTTAAAAAATGTTATTAAATTAAAATAAAAAACTAAGCAAGTCATTGTAACAAGTTAAAATATTTTACTTTCGGTTACATGTGATAGGCCTTAAGAAAAGTTTTAAGTCTGCAAATAATAACCTACTGTAAACTTTCAAATTTCTTATTTACTAAGTATTTCCTCAGCAAGAATCAATAAGATTGTGAGATACGCCTTTGAGTCTGCTAGGTTGTCAATTGGAACCTCCACCACCACATTCTCGGCATCTACCTCCTCCCATCATCCAGCATTGCTTCCTATGGTTCATACGGTCATATCCTCAGCTTTATCCTCTTTTCCACCTCTTCCTCCACCACTTCTCTTCCACTCATTCTCCTCCACCACCTCTCTCCTTGTTCTCCCGTTCCCCTCTTCTCTGCCTCTTTCTCTTTGGTTCATGGCATACCAGACTACATCCAGTCCAGCCAGGGACCAAATCTAGTTTTCAACTGATTACTGAAAGCTTGATTAGGACCAAAGAACAAAAGTTCACTGGGACCAGCTTGTACCAGCTGAAATTTATTGGTCAGTCATGAACTAGGTTGCAAACATATTGGTATTCTGTGTGTCCGTAAACCAACATGGACCAGAACTGTACTGGTCTGGCCATGGACAGACATTGGGTAAATTTTACTTTATCAGGAAGGAGATAAGTTAGTATAATAGGTATTAATCAAGGCATTATTAGCATGACAATGACTCGCTATCCCTTTAAAGTGCTTGAGGTAACTACTAAGTAGGAGCCAGTGGCAATATATGGTTAATTGATGCAATCTTGAGAACAGGCGCACAACTAAAAATAATTAAGATACTGAAGGATATGGGTTCACAAATGATGTTCAACATCTTAAAAACCATTAAATTACATCATAAATAAATTTTTAAAATTCATAAGGATCTCAATCCAAGTCTATTTTACCACAAATCTGCCAGTACAATACTTGGGAAAGACCATGAGAATCTAACTTCACGATAAAATATTACTAAGCAACAATATAATCCTCACAAATTTGATTTGACCTTGAAGAAAAAGTAAGAAAGAAAACATCCACCTAAGCTAAAACTTTAGATTAGAATGCTCATCCATGAGGTATATGTTAATTAAAGTGTAATTATGCTAATCACTTAAGATATACCTATGTTGTAGCCAGAAGAATAATACTTCTATAACAATAGAAAAGGATAGTCTACATACTGAAAGTCTGGTTAGCTCTCCATGATTTGCAAGTCGTAGTGCTAGTCCTCTCAAAACTTGACCTTTCAAAGCACCCTTCACAGATCCAGCAGCAGCCAACCTTTTGAGAGCTTCACGAGCAATATTAGCTTGTCCTGTAGCATCTGCAGCATCAATAAGGTCTAAAAACTCCTTAGCAAATTTTGCTATCCCCTGGACAGCATCCACAAGATTTTCCTGCTTAACAGCAGTTAGACTAAGAATCTCAGTTATATCTGCAGCTGTAGTTTCTTGACCAACATCCCTGCTATTGCTCATCGTCAACAAGCACTGCAAGGCCCTATTCAAGTCATTGCTCTGCATAGCCAAGTCAAACTCTAACCTGGCATAAATTAGTGTAAATTAAGTCATATTAACTCTTAAATCAGTATAAAATACACAATTGTATACCAATTCATGCTCAACTACAAAACAAACAAGGAGTCAATTAATATTGCATGTTATTGGGAATGATTACAGATAAAATACTCATTTTTACGGACCTCTTGGATATTCCGGGCAAATGAAGAGCTTCAGTTGCATATCCCATCCCAAGCATGAATTGAGCCAAATCATCATGATGCTCACGACTAAGCCTAGTTGCCCTGCAGAGGTAAAGGAATACTAGCAAGTCTTCTCAAGGAAATTCAATGCACAATAAAAATAATATATTAGAATGGCAATAATACCACTTCACTGCACTAACTGCATCTCCATATGCAGCAAGACACCGACAACGAATACCTGGATGGCTGAGAGACAAGGCATGTGCACACATATACCTGAAAACAGATGTCAGAGCAGCCATAAAAAATTATAACAAACAACTGGATGATGTAAAATTGGTATTCAATTCTTTGTCAAGTATACAAACTGTTTGCTGAAATAAATGTACAAAAGGAAGCAAACATAAGGATCATCCAAGATTTGGGAAAGGCAATTAGGTAAGCAGGAGTTGAAGAAACTAAAAGAAGAAACCTAACTAATCTGAATGATTTATATAGTGGATGATTAAGAAAATACACCATAGTGTTTACCCTTCCATTATGCACATGCAATACAATGTAAATAAGAGTAATCTTACAAAACATCTTGCAATGTGATTGCTGAAGTCCTTATATAATTGTCAGATTCTCTTTATTTGAATACATAATACTGTGTGAATCATAATATGTGATGTGACTCCATATGCAGTTAATTTCTTCAAAATTGCAAAACTTTTTCAGAGGGAAATGAGATGGTAATTTAGGTCTTTTTCAGGAAAATCTTTCCAAGCTGAAAAGTCCTATCATGGGTTCGCCACCAAATTGTAATGTATATAGGATAGGGTCAACAGTTGGGCTAAAGATGTTGTAATTCGATGGCAAACTAATTTCTTTTATCTTACTTTCACTCTATATTACGGCACCTTATGTTTTGAGTTACATTTGTTCAGCAAATAATGATAATAAGAAGTATTACTTTAAAAGGTTTATTAGCTCTGACAATTTTGAAGTATCAAGTTGACAAGGAATCCTATTAATATTTAAGCTCATTATGGTTATGCTATATGTTCCATTAAGTCAGCATTGTCCAGTTTGGGATCATTCAATGCTCTAAGATATTGTCTAACAGAAGAAGTACATTTACAACCAATTATTTGATGCACTTGAGTTTTCTTCCAGCATTTTCAGGGTTTTATGGATTGATCCTAACTTTGAAAAAGCTCTATCTCTAAAGCATTTTGTGACACAATTTGGCAACAGTTACAAATCAAAAGCTCCTATTACTATTTTTTCTTCAGTAAAAATGAATATAAAAGTAAATTATTCTCTAAATTTTGGGTGCATAGTTAAAACTTGTTTATTGAGCCTTTCACTTGTTTAAAAGAAAATGAAGAAGACTGTGACGGTCTGAAAGTGCAAAGGAAGCAATTGAAGGCTAAAAAAGAATTATACTTTAATAATAATCACAAGATATAAAATATAACTTAAAAGACATGGGTGTTTAGACTTCTTGGACAGATTGTGGCATTGCTATAATTTATTTCATAAGAAGAGCTTTAGTATGAAAGTCATGACAAAGATGTCACGATCTGACCTGATGAGAAAAATTATTCGCCTGGACTGTGTGCCTAAAATATTTAAGACCAATTTTGTAACAGCACACTCAAACAGTAAATATACTAGAATCTTGAGCAAGGTTTAGACCCACGGCCAACAACCGGCCCATATTTAGAACCGAGTAGATGGTATCTTGAGCAAGGTTTACAAAACCGAATCATACTGCCTAGTACAAGCGGTATGTACTGGTCTACTAGCATACCGATACACAAACTACTTGCTACTGGGCGATATTGTTGTTCTAATCCCGTATCGTCCAATACGGGCATGTATTGAGTGGTAACGATCGAAATTTCGACCATTATTGCCCGGTACAGGTCGGTAATAGTCGTAATCGACCATTACCAACCCTGTAATAGTGTTCCAACGTTCAAGCACCCTTTCCCACTCATTTGTAAACCCATCCTCCCCCCTATTTCACTCTCACTCTTTCTTAAACTCTCTCAAATTCTTTTTCTTTCACATTCTCTTAAACTCTCTTTCTTATTCTCAACATTTGTACTCTTCTAAACTCTATAAAGCAATGATTTGTAGAATGAATTGAGGCTAATTTAGAAGGATTAAGAGAAATAACTTTTCAATCAAGAGGAATGTATTCTTTTTCTTTAATTATAGAGTAAATAAGATCTTTAATATTATGATTAGTGTGTTTCATATTGGTTTATTCAAATTAGATACTTAATAGTTTAAATGGTTATAATTAAATATTCAAAGACATTTATGATGGTAAACTAGGTTTAATTAGATTTTATTAAAATTTTTAAATGCTACGATTAGTATTTTCAATGATGATTTAATTGAAATTTGATTGATTTTGGGTCAATTCAATATCATATTTATAATATTGAAAGATATAATTAATAGGCAAATAACTATGTTAATAATCTAAATAGTATATTTAATGATGATTTCATCATAATTTAATATTATATCAAAATTACGTATTTAATATTTATTTCATATGTTTCACATATTTATGATGGAATTAAGTTTTATTAGAATTATTTAATGTCAACAAGAATATCAACTTTCTTGTTTATTGCAACAGGAGGATGGTGTTTTATAAATCAATTAATGCTTCCGACAAGATCCAAGATACAAACTATATCGAGAGCTTGATGGATACTATCACAAAGAAGATCATACCAAAATAACCGACAATGGAGAAAATTTCAAGAAGGCTGGTTTGCAATTGATGGAAAAAATTATTATTTTAGACTCCATGTGCAGCTCATTGCATAGATCTAATACTAAAGGATATTGGTGAGCTAGATGCGGTCACGAAATGTTTAGCTCAAGCATAGTCAATTATATAATTTCTATATAATCATCACTAGGACAACTCTTTAATACAAAAACATTTAAACGGTGAGATAGTCTGACCTGGAGTCACTTGGTTTATTACCAATTTTATTACTTTAAAGTCATTACAGCAAAAGAGACATGACTTGAAGTCAATGGTCACCTCACAAGAGTGGTCCAATTCCATATATTCGAGATCGAGCGATGGAAAAAAGATGAAAAAAGTCATTCTTTCCTCTAGATTTTGGGAGACTGTAGTTCTCCGTAAGATCGATATGGACAAGCGTCCACAGATGTCGTATTGATTCACACGAAGATCTACAACAGACTCTCGTATAAATACTTAGAAAAACTGGTCTATGCTCATTATAATATACGACTAAATTGTAGTTTGTCGAGCTAGATAAGGAGCTAGAACCAAATATTGATCCCATCGACCTCCAATTCTATTACGAAGATTTAAAGTCGATGTTAGAGTAGGTCGAAGCGGTGGAGAACCAAGAGGAACCTCTATTTGATGAGGCGGGAGATCCTCAACGTCCTTCGCGTTTTATCACCAAGGTAATAGAAGAAGAAGCACATCCCTAACAGGTGAAAAATCCCCCTCGATCGGAACGTGGCGAAAGGAGTCAAACAACATCGAGTCAGATTGCTCGAGAAACTATAGACAACCGACTATCGCAGTCGTCCGCCCAACATGCAAAGGTAAAGGCAAAGGGGAAGGTAGTAGCATCAACCATACCGTTGGAAAGAATCAAGTTGGGCAACAAAACACCTTCACAGTTGCATTTAACAACTCATTCGGTCCAAAGACATGATAGCAACGCGAACAACAATTCCTCGACCGATAAGGGCAGCGACGTCGGGTAGTCGTACATCTCATCTACACATGTTGAGGTGATGCGTGGACCGAGGAGCAATATTTTAAACATGCCACTCAAGACTCAGATCGTGAAGCTCGACAAGATATTGGTCAAGTTTATGCACGAAAGGGGGTGGGGAAGGGGAACGCAATGGATGAATTTATGCAAATGCAACATAGCCTACACAATGTAGACATAGAACGAAGCTCCTCGTATTCACAGCCATAGTACAATAGAGAATCTTATAGCCAATAACAATCCGGCGATAGTTGGTCATTCTTCTCCGAGCAATAGTATGATACGAAGCAACAGATCAGTAACGAAAGTAGAAGCTCTGACATTCATCAATACATGCCTCAAGAGTCACCCTGGACACGTGATTCATGACGATCAACCTACGATCATCACCACATTCATGCACCAATGGCATATGATGTATCAATACACTATGTCGTGGGATCAATTTCAAGATTAGGTCTGACAAGCATATCATATTGATATGCAGATACATAGGATCGACGACCCCGATTCACCATCCATGGAGGCCCGTTGTTCATTTTGGTGGTAGAATCAGTAATCAGGTATATCTACATATGTGATTATTTAATTTATTTGAATCTTAAAATTTATGGTATAACAAAATAATCTAACAATTCAAATATTTTTATATAAATAATTCGATATTAACATAAGGATGATCTGTAACGGATTTAAATTATGAACATTGCACAAGGCTATTCCCCAAAGCCCAAAAAAGATATGTGATGCTATTCTTTCTTAATTTACATTGGTTTTGTTAAACCTATACTAAATGCATATTTATTTCTAACTTAAAAATCCTATCCTAACTTTTTTTTTTATTTTTAAGATATTTTCGGAGGCATAAAATCTTAAATTAGGCATACCGCTTGGTACGCCCGTACCATACTGTATCGAGCAAAGCTCAATACGTCGGTATGGTACAAAATTACGAACCCTAATCTTGAGGTCTGGTTTGGTGATTGCTCTTTACCTATATATATATATATATATATATATATATATGAATGAATGCATGACTTCTATGGCGCTTAAAATTCATAGCACATAGAAAAACTAAATATCTCAACCGAACTATGAACCTCATGGATGAATAGCTGGCCAAATATCTTACAATCAAAAGTTCAATATAACAATATTGTGTTCAATGTTGAGCTTAGTTATCCATGGAATTTATTATCCTGTCATACCCATATAAGAAGTTCCCTGCTAGATCCAATATGTGAACCAAAATGTGCCAACAGATTTCAGATTATAATCAACGAACTATCATTACTAGTGTAATCTTACCTGTCAACAAGCCAAAGGACCCCGTCTCTAACACCAACCACAGTAAGAGGCCCTATGGGACGTTTCTGTTCTGGAGGAAACCGAGTAACTGCCACAGATACACCTCCTCCAGCAACAGCAACTTCATTCACTTTTCTTTCTTCCATCTCTTTTGGCAAAACTGCATCTTCCCCATCTACTCTAGATTGCTTGGGCAATGTTATGAATGGCGGTATAGAAGGAGCATGCTGAAAGGAGGCCAAGCGAACAACCTAAAAAAAAGGAGAACCATTCATTTATCAGGATAAATTGGGGCATGATACTTGATTGTCATCATTGCAAGTAAACAACTTGACATTTCCACCAAACCGTGATGTTGAAGCACAATGATAAACTAACAAGAAAAGACAGAAGTTCATCACATAAGCATGTCAAAATGGACATTTTAAATTGACTATTTCAAGTTTGAACCTTGTTTTCCAATTTGAGTTGGATGACTAGCTACAATGATTCAATGTCATAGAAATGATTGTGTTCACAAAGGATGAAGAAATTTTTGGGATCTTTGTGACTACCCATTATTTGAAGACACAACAAAGATGAAGTAAAGAATGAACATGAAAGATAAGATTGTTACTCTGTAAGCAGCATCAAATTCCCCAAGACACAGATAAAACAAACACAATAAGAAAGAAAGAAACATGTGTCATGAATACGAGAATATATTTCGTGCCCGTGTCATTCATCTTTAAAGAGATGATTTTATATATGCAATGCAAAAAATGCAAAATTGCAAGTATAACCCTCTTAATTTTGCAACTGCCCTGGTTGTCCTCTACATTTTATATACCTCCTCAAAGGTGGTCTTTTTCCATATATGCCTACTTAGTGAAATTTTGAAAGAATGTTCATCAAATTTGTGAACTTTAGATGGGTATTATGGTATTTGCAAGGGCATCATGAAAGTTTGTGAACTTTTAGCGGGTAAGTGCTCTTTGCAACTGTCGAAAAGTTCCTGCAGAATCACAAGTAATCAGATGTATATGAATAACTACAAACTAAAAATGATACATTGTATCAGACTGTTGAAAAAAAGAAGTATTATATCATGTTTGAACTTAGTTTTCAAAGATGAATTATCTAGAAGCAGCAACTTGAACAATGCACCAAGGTCATCAAAGAGGTGCAATGGTGCAAAGACAACATTTGAAAAGAAAGCAACAAAGATGAGGAAAGGAGGCTGCTCCCCCACGTAGCCTACAGAAAACTATGTTGTGTTCCTGTCATTTTCATTAATTTTAAGACAACTGAAAATGCAGTTGATGCTACAGTCAACAAGTCTTGCATATGAACCACTAGATTGCAAGCCAACAGGTTATCATTGCCATTCCATATCTGAGCAACAAAATACATGTCTGCATATATCATGCTAACACTTAAATTTCTTGTGGCCTACCAGAGATGCAACCCTTTCTTGATGTTACATATAGCAACTGAAGAAAATATGAATGAGAAAAGCACCTTTTAGCATAAATATCTATTTGTGGCACGCACCTGTACCAACCATTGGGGGTGCAATATGTCCCACCAGCAGTCAGATTTAACTGGATCAAAGACAAGGTAGAAAGGTGGGCATCATGAAACAGTTCAACTAAGTTCCACCAAGCACCAGTCACTCAGTCCAACTTGACATACCGCTTAGGTAACTTTTTAATTATTTTTCCAAAGTATTGGGCAATACAGGTTGGTGAACTGTCTTGATCTCATATTGGTTCACCAGGTTGTCAAAACCAACGTTTTACTTACCGGTCCATACTAGCGTATTGAGATTTTATCGATACTGGTACGGTACTGGTACCAAGGCAGTATGCACAGTACATACCACCCGATATATTAAATATATTATAATATTATAATATTAAAAATATATTTAAAAAGAAATAAAACGCCTCGGTCTCTCTCCAAGCGTGGGGAGACCAGGTTATCAAAACCAACGTTTTACTTACCGGTCCATACCGGTGCACTAACTTTTTGTCGATACCGATACGATACTAGTACCAGGGAGGTATATACTAAAGAAATAAAGGGGCAATGATGCCTTAGTCTCTCTCCCAGCGCGGGGAGACGTTTCGTCTCCCCACATGGGGACAAAAGTTGCCGTGGCAACAGCTCGCGGGCGACCCACGAGCGACGAGGGCACGCAGGCGAGGATGGCGCGAGGTACTTCTTCTCTTCTTCTTCTTTCTTCTTTTCCTCTTCTTCTTCCCTTTTTCTTCTTCAATCGATCGCCGACGACTGAAATCGATTGCCGACGACTGAAGTCGACCACCGACGATCGATTTTAGCGGTCTGCCTTGACAGATTCGCATACTTGTCATTCTTGGACCGATCGTATTAGGTATGGGGCCTTCGATAGAAGAACCTTGATCAAAACCAAAATGAGAAAGTATATGAAACCTTGCCTCAAATATGCATTACTCAATGAGATGATTTTCGCTTTGTGGCTCTACCACTGCAACTTGTTAAGCCTTTTTCATCATAGTTTGGTTTTGAAGTGATATGTGACAATATGATTTGGTCATTCCATGGCTTCGGTAGAAGATAAACTATCCCTAGTCCTCCGAGGAATGCTACAAAACAATAAAAAAGTCATAAGGTCTTAGATATTTGGGGTCGGCTACATAGATCTTTTATCGCCATTAAGAGATATGTAAAGATATCTTCAATTAAGAGTCTTTAAAGTCTTTCTTGATAGTTTCCATTAAAAATTTTTTAGGTTTTCTTCTACCTCTTCCCACCTCATTATCACTAATAGTAATCATTTAACCTCTTCTAACTATCACATCTATAGATCTTCTGAGCATATACTCCTAGCATCTTAAAAGATTCTTCCTCATTTTCTTCTAATCTATAGATCTTCTAATCATATGTTCATACTATTTTAAACAATTCTTCCTCATACTTCATGAACATTTTTTGTCCTTAACTCCATATATTCACCTCAATATTCTCATTCCAACAACATAAACTTTTTGTATATATTATTTTTTAACTATCTGACACTCAAATTCACAAGTCTCGATGTCCCTCTTCATCAATCTCTTATCTTATTGAATAAATGATCCAAGATCCCTAAAACTATTGCTTAATTAAACTTTTCGTCATCCAACTAAACTATACCATATATCCTCCTGTTCTTTCATTCCTAATATTACTAAAATTACATCATCGAAGCATTTAATCTAAAACCTTTAGTCCACAACTCAAGTTTAAAATTAATTCGATTTAGACTCTCATCAAGTAAGAGCGTAAGACAATATCATCAACAAATAATATTAACATACATAAGGAATATTTACATATAAATAACTAGTAAGTTCATCGTGAGAAGATAGAGATTTAACATGGAACCTTGATGTAGTCGTATACGAACAAGAATATCACCGGACAATTTCTCTATAGTTTTAATACCAGTTACTACATTATTATACATATCCTTTATTAATCACTGATCAATATGATTAGTGGATCACTTTTCTTTTCTGAAACTTACCATAGTAAATCTTTCGGAATTCTATCATAGTCTTTCTATAGATCAATAAAAACTATATGCAAATCTTTCTTTTTCTCTCTATATTTTTCAGTCATTGTTTTGATAAATAAATGGCTTTAACCATCTAGCATAAAAACCAAAATGATTTTGGAGAATATTTGCCTTAAATCCTATCCTATTCTGGATCACTCTTTTCCAAAGTTTCATAATGTGACTCATGATATTGTTACTAATTCTTGAGGTGGCACATTCCTTAGCTATATAACCTTTATAGGTTCTGGGTATCATTAGACATCTAAATTTCAAAGTTTGGTTATTTTTCACCATTAAAAAATACACTTTTGCCACTTGAAGAAAGGGACAATAAAAGTAACTGCCAAAGCAAGCAAAATAAAACTTAAAATTTATAGCCAAAGCTTCAAAATTGAAATCTAAATAACAAATTTCTTGCCCAAGATTAAGATCTTTCAAAATTCAATTTATTTCTGCATTCTGCCTAGTGAGCGATTAACTTATTGACATATATAATTTCAAAGGGCTAGCAGCAGTTGAACATAAGAATAAGATGGACATATTATTTAATCTCACTACTCCAGTCATACCATTATAAATAAGAAAGCTGGTCCCATTTTTTCTCTGGAATAGCCCAGTAATTAAAACCAACACCATAAGATGGTAGAGATGAACTCAATGATTATCTTAAAACCTTATAACTTCATAGTGCATACCTTCTTATCAAATGGGAGAAAATTTGACAGATTTTGATCAGGTATGCATGCAGGTTTCTCACCCTTATCATTAGCGTCTTTACCATAAAAGTTGGCAATGGGTCAGGTCGAGATGGGGTAGTAAATAATTGATCATGTGAACCTAGGTAGCTTATTATACTTGGATCTTGACATAAATATTTGTGCCTGAAATCAATAATTATCACCTACCAATACGGGCAAATATTGTATTTGTGTGGATAGCCTATTATCGATGACACATAAAAACTAAATATTGTAAAATGTCCAAATAAACCAATATTTAACGAAGAGGTAACACAGTCGCAAGTTGACATTAGGCAACCAATGGCTATACTTTAAACCAGTTCTAGAGTCAGTTGTAAACTTAATATATAATAAAACTTAATTGGATCACCTGAAGCATTGGAGGCCTTAGTGAGATTCTCTCACTCGTGGTCACCTGTGGGCTATCGACTGTGATAAGTGCCAACTCCCCATGCTCAACAAACGCCCTACTTTGAGTTTCTCGAGCTTTCATTTCCTCTTTTTTTTTCTTGGTTTCCAGGTCGATTGGTGCAACTCCAGCATCTACAAAAACACACCTATAAGACATAAAGCAATTAGCATCATAGTGGTAAAGACACTTGTAGATCATATATCTGGTGAAACCAACCATTCATCTTATTTATGCTTCAAAACATTATTATTGATTTGTATACGGTAGGAGACTGCTAAACTGAGAAAATCATCAAACAAGAGAAATACTGCTATAAGCTGCATGACATGTTAGATGCCTGAACAAGGACAAGTTTGGCTGAAGCTAAAGGAATTAAGAAAAACTAGATCCCAAAAATGTTGACAAAGAAGATGATAAAAACATTATTGGTTTTGCGATAGAACCCCAGAAGGAGCTCTATAGATTTCGATCTTTGACGGGGATCAACCCTTGGAACGCTATAGGAGTTCCTCCCTCCTAGTAGTCAGCCATATGGCTAAATTGTAGATTGATCTTGCTTGATGAAAAGAGGTAAAAGGCTATAAGCTTATATAAGGCTCAAAACCCTAGCCCTAGAGGGGTGCTTCGTAAGTGAATTCTCCTTTTTGCCCCTCCTATAGCTGTCATGCCTAAACAAAGAGGGCGGCGGCATAAGTGGCTACACAAGCCACGCCCCTCTACTAGAAACCCTAGCCAACCAACCCAGTAAGAGGGGTGGCGACTGGGAAGCCCTAAGGCTCCAAAATAAACCCTAGCCACACTTTTTTATAGGATATAAGTGACTAGGTAAGATTTTATTACAATCTCACGGGGTTCTTATTAATTACTTCTAGGGTGATTAGAACTCAACCCTGCTGGAGTCCTATCAAGCCCGCCCTCTTTGAATCAGCCTTGTCCTCAAGGCTGAGGATCCATAAACTCAGGAAACTGGGTCTTCAACTCCTCATATGATTCTCATGCTATCATCAACTGAACTTTGGTCCCTTCATCAGCTTGCATGTCAGTTGGAAGGATTTGGGCTAAGTCGTCTTCTTTAAATTTCCATTTGAGGTGGGATACCCGAAGGATCAACTGTAATCTTGATTTGGTGTGCGGATCTGATCTCCAGGTTAGGGCCCCAATGTGATCCCCAATTTTGCAAGGCCCAAAGAAATAGGAAGACCACTTTCTTAAGGCTCGAATTTCCTGCTGATCGGGCTGGAGGTGTAAGAAAACTTGATCTTTAATTTTTCGTCATTTTGTAGTTTGTCGAGAGGCCATTTATTCTTTGCATGTGTTGTCATGTGGTTAGTCGTTAGTAATAGTCAATCTTTCTTTTGGAATGGTGACTGCCCTCTGGTATGGTTCAGGATGATGAGAGCTCAATCTGGCGTGAGCATGAATTGCAATTCTTCTGGGCTTACTCTGCTTTCGTGCCATGGACCTGTATCCAGCCAAATTTTAAATTTGGTAGCAATGAGTATCCCCTTTAAAAACCTCGTGAGAAGTGTGGGGAAAGCCTCGGTGTGAATTAGGGGTCGACCATCTTACATAAGTGTGATACCGATCCCAACTCTGGATATGTTTGCTCCAATCATAAACATTTGGCCATGACTTGGTGGGGACAATATCGTGGTCGTGAGGGCTATAGTTCCACTCTGCCAAGGTAGTGCATCTTTCTTTACAGTGAGAGGGATAATATTTTGTTGAGATCTGTGAATAATTCTTCTCTTATTCTGATTTTGCCACTGAAGAGGCACAATTTTTTTGTGATCTTGGGCTGTAGATCGGAGGTCATCATCAACGAGGTCTATGAGCATCATGATCCGATCCTTGGGAAAGTCGTGGAAGTCACTTGAGATCTAGAAGTGCTGTGTCAACAACCATGTTAAGTTCGACGGGATGTAACACTTTAGAAGTAACTTACTTCCGGGGAAAAGGATGTAGGGATGTGTCGTAACGGGAAATAAGTACGGTCGAACAATCCATATCTTTGTCATCTCTTGGCCGAGCAACAACTAGTAGAAGTTTCGGCCAGTTCAACATAGGAGAGTCGGACAAAACTTCCGAAGAGGTAGTCGACTCGGTTTAGCAAAGACGCCCAAAGTTTCAGCAAGCTGTGGGAGAGGGTTCTTATCTTCAATCCCATGAAACACTTGAATTTGAATTTAGAAACCACTAAATTCTTCTTTTGGTACCCCCTTTAAATGTTGTGTTATGGTTGTAGTCGCTGGGCAACCTCGTAGAATCACTTGTTTTCCTTTTCTAAAAAATTTTATGGTTAGCTTAAAAAAATTTCAAAAAACATCTCCAATCGTGGACAACCAATCAATGTTGAGCACTATATCAAAACCATCAAGAGGGAGAAGGAAAAAATCAGCAACTACGTCTTGCTCCTATAGGATCAATTTTACCCGCAGGCACTTCTGGTTGCACTTCAAAATTTGACCGTTAGCTACCTTGACTTCAAACCCACTGTAATCTTCATTTTGGAGCATTAAGTGGGCAACAACCTTACTACTTATGAAGTTGTATGTGCTCCTGGCGTCGATGAGGACGATGACAGACTGCTACTCGAGAAACCCTTCGATCTTCAATTTTTGCAGGTTGGTGTAGCCGGCTAAGGTAGGAACCGTGCGGGTGGCCAATTGTGGTGTATCTTTCTCCTTGGGCTCGAGAGTCGTATCTTCAAATTTGGGTTCTTCAGTGGGTGCAATCATTAACGGTGTCTCCTTTTTACATTTGTGTTCTAAGCTCCACAGTTTATCACAATGTCCACATATTACCTTTGCTGATCCGTCATAAAAGTCTTCTCCTATTAGTTACTTCAGCTAAGGGGATCGGCTGATAGTAGGAGGAGGTGAAAGCTTTGGTGCCACTAGTCGGGGAGTGACCCTAGTCCTCTGGGCTTCATAGTTCAACCGCTCCTCTTGATGTCGCGCGAAGGAGATGGCTGCCCTAAGTGTGTATGGCTGTCGTGCTTTAACTTTTTCGTGAATCTCCGACTTCAAGCCCTCAATAAAAGTCCTCAATATATGCTTTTCAGACCAATCATAAGTTTGATTAGATAATCTTTCAAACCTGTTTTGGTACTCTTCTATGGTGGAGGTTTGACGGATCCCCGCTAGTTCTTCGTCAAGGTTCTGGTAATTGATTGGTGCTGAAGGTTTATATGCTTTTGGTTGGGATGTGGCTCTCATGCTCTGAGCATCTTGATTGAGGTGCCCTTCTTGAAGTTGTGCAAAGGAGATCGATGTCGCCGAGGTGTAAGGTTGTCGTTTCTTAACTTCGCTTCTTATCTCTGGTGGGTTCTTTTTGCAATCAGAATTTGCTCCATGTTGTGATCTTCTTGGGCTCGGTGATTGGCCCAATCTAAACTCCTCGAAGAGAGCACATAATTTAGGACACATACGCGTCTCGAAAGCCTCCAATTTGGCTTCGAATAAGCCCACTGATGTCATGACATAAGGATCATCAACCTGTCAAATAAACCGACTGAAGAGTGTAGCTGCAATTTTCAGGTTGAAGACAACGAATGATAGTAATGTTAGGACTATGGTGGTGAAGTCTCCAAGTGAAGGATGGCAGCTAAGGGTAGCAGCAACGTGGAGGAAGAATATGGTAGCAGTACGGCTATAGTTCTGCGGTGATGCTGCAATGTCGTCGAGGCTGCAATTTTTTTAGGTGGCTAATATCTGTCGGAAGATGGCAGTCGAGAGGTCTGAGTCGAGAGGCAGCAGTGATGGTGGAGGAAGAAGAGGGCAGCAGCAATGTCGGCTATGACTGCGACTGCGAGTGGCGTTGGTTGCGCAAGGGTGCAGAGGGAGGTAGCGGCGGTGTGCATGAATGTTGCGAAGGAGGGCAGCGACGGTATAGATCGAGAGACCGCTACTGGTCGTGTTCACTTCGATGCAGGCCGCGATCAAGATAGTTGGCAGCGAAAGATTGTTGTGGGCTGCGATGTAGACCGATTGCAGCGAAAGATCGCTGCTGATAGCTTTTTGTCGCAAAGGATCGCTATTGGCTGCAATCAAGGATGATGGCAGCGAGAGATCACTGCAAGCATCGTTGTGCAGCGAGAGATACGTGCTATGGTTGAAGGGATAAGGGAGATTGGGTGTCTGAAAGGTTGGTAGACCGAAGGTGGAAGACTGCAGTTTTTTGGGGCTTGTTTTGTGGCTGTTTTTGGGTGCGGTTTGGGGCTGCAATTTGGTGGAGTTTTAGGGCTGTGAAAGTAGTGGATGAAGGTTAGGAAAAGGGTTTTGGATCTGGGTAAGATAGCAGCAAAGGTTTGATGGAGATCGGTAGGGGTATGCTGCGAATAAGTGATGGTTGTAGAAGGCTGCGGATTTAGGCTTATTAGGTTGTTGTTTTAGATGCGGTTTTGTAGGGTTTTGGGGCTGATTGGGATGAGAGGTTTCAGAGCAAGTGGCTGAAAAGGTAGGTGGATCGGTAAGGAAGGTTGGCTACGGTTTAGGGCTGATTTGGATGGCTGTTTAGAATCAGTTTAGGGTGCGGTTTGGAGGGGTTCTTAGTGAGGATGTTAGGGTTTGCAGATGAGAGAAAGAGAGTCGAAAAACCCGCAAAAGACAGCACTGAAATCCGATGGAATTCGACAAAGAAAGGTGCTGCGATGTGCTGTCCTGCCAAACAGATTTTACGTCGGAGAAACGATGTAAATTCTAGAGAAAAACTCGAGGAAAATATATATAAATCCTCAGTTCAGATGTGGTTGATATCAGTAAAAAGTTTGACAAAATTTCGACAAAGTAACGATAGGAAAATAGGGAAAAAGACAGGCAGATTCTTCGTCGTAAAATTTCAGCACTACGCGACAAAGAATTGAGGCACAATAAAACCTGTTCCACAAGGAATTTTTTCCAGAGATCAATCTTAGATGAAAGCTAAGATGATCTATGAAATTGTGTAAACATTTCGGCCAAAAAGGAGAAGCAATAAACCAATTTCAAGAGGCAAATAGGCGGCTGAAAATTTCTGCAGCGTTTCACCTACGACAATAACGTTTGCGACGGTCGAAATTTGCAGCAGATAAAATATGGAAACACTCTTCAACATGTAAGGTAAAGGATTTTGTAGTGTTGAAGAGGCGTGGGTAATGAAAATATATCAGATCTCCAGTTCAAACGCAAGGGGCAGCAGCAGTTTGATTTGATCTGCGGCTTGGATGGAAGGTGGAGGCGCGTGTCGCAGCAATTGTGGGAATTGCTTGGGAAGGTGAGGGCGCAGAGATGGCAGCAAGGGCAGCAAGAACGATGCTCTGATACCAGATGACAGAACCCCAGAAGGAGCTTTATAGATTTTAATTTTTGAGGGGGATCAACTCTTGGAACGCTATAGGGGTTCCTCCCTCCTAGTAGTCGGCTATATGGCTGAATTGTAGATTGATCTTGCTTGATGAAAAGAGGTAGAGGCTACAAGCTTATATAGGGCTCAAAACCCTAGCTCTAGGGGGGTGCTTCCTAAGTGAATTATATCTTTTGCCCCTCCTATAGCTGCAATGCCTGAATAAAGGGGGCGACAGCATAAGTGGCTGCACAAGCCACACCCCTCTACTAAAAATCCTAAGCTAGGAAGCCCTAAGGCCCCAAAATAAACCCTAGCCACACTTCTTTATAGGATAGAAGTGACTAGGTAGGGTTTATTACAATCTCACAGGGTTCTTATTAATTACTTCTAGGGTGATTAAGACTCAACCCTACTGGAGTTCTATCATTCTGGCAATGATTAAGGCAAGTTTATCTTGGAGAATACGACAATGAATGCTAAATTTTGTGTCAGTTGCTTAAAATCTTATCATTCTGTTTTTACAGAGTTTTGAATAATAATGCAGAAACAAAAACATAGAATTACATTATACAAGCATCTGCATAAGAATTTGTTAGCATTTGACAACATCAAACAAATTCCCAAAGATGCACCAATATTCAACTTGTCAGATAAACTTTTTCAAAAAAATGGGTGCAGGATTAACATAGATCAAACTAAATGAAGCTAATTGATAACTAGATACCAATAATTGATAAAGACAACAATGATACCAATAAGCATTTGCTTTAATATTGCACTCTAGATATGTTAATGCAGTAATAAAGAACACGAAGCAATTAGATGGTGGGCCAACATGACAGGTATGTGGTCCATGATTCAGTAATCCCAGCCACAAATAAAACAGCAAAGGAAAATGAAGTATGACTTGTCATCAGAATGAAGATAAACAGGGTGCAGACTATTGTAGTAAAATACCATAACAGACCCCACACTGACGAGAGCCCCATACACTCTTTTTTATCTGTGTTTTTTATATCTGCAGGAGCACATACATGCCGCAGATGATATAGGTAATTACTTTGTCTGGGTTACTACTTTCTGAATTCAAAATTTGGTTAACAGAAACAACAACAAAAGAAATTAAGTAGCTTCCCAACTTCTTTTGCAATTGGACTACTTTCAATCAAATTAACTTCAACATACATACGCATCACAGAAAGGTGCAAATTGAATGTCTTCTGTTACATTCACCATGGAAAGAGACTTTGGCCAACATAGTACATATCTTTGTTTTATCTAAGAAAGACTCCTGTTTCATGATATTTAGACTGAGTACAGAACTTTGAATGGAGAACAACTTCATAGTGCACCTGAGCTGGTCACTACAAGCAATTTTTGTACTGTTATGGTTTTGTTTCTCCAGGGCACTACATTAATGTAAGTATTATCTGCTGCAACCACCGGAGCATGGGCACAGCAATTTTATGTCATGATGACTGTACATACAATGTCAACCAAGAATTTTAATCTTAATCTGGTACGAATTTCAGTAATATATTGGTCTGATTAGCTACCAACATAGAAGGCGGTACACTGACTCATATGCCCAGTACCCACCAAAAAAACAATAAAAATATTAATACCAACAGGTATTGGACCATATGGTTGGACCAGTAGGTAGTGGTCCCCATGCACTGTGCTTGAATCCATCGTGTCAACCACCATCCAAAGCACAGGAGTTGTGACCAGCACTTAAAGTCCTTGACATACCCCATATGCATATGCGTCAGAACATGTTCGATGAAAACAAATTGAGAAGTGATTTGTATCTTACTCGATTGTAGTTGGCGTAGCAACAAAAAGCTGCCTGCGATGCCAAACAGCACCAGTAGCATAAGAAATTGCCACATCTCCGAGATACCTATATTGAGGGCGCAAGGAAGATATAATAATGTACTGATGGTAAGCAAAAGCACAATACTCAACAGTTTGGTCCCATGCAGTCCACTCTGGCTGGGAGAGAAGGCCGCTTACAGGCTGGTAGGTCTCCCAACTGCATTGTTTAAAATTTTAAATAATAATGAAGTCAACCATTAAACAAAAAATATTAGTACAAACCAATGTTCTGAATATCGTTCCATACCGGTATACCGATCAGCTGTCAGTACAGTACGTGTTGAGCTGTACCGAGCTGTACCGACACATGGTACACTAAGGTACCGAGTTGTATCGAATGCACCGGTCCTCTATCGGACCGGTACCTATCGAGTGTAATGAGCGGTATGGTATGATATTGCAAAGCCTGATACAAACTACTGCTAAAACAGAGGATGTAATATACATATTATACAGCAATATACAACTGCAATTACTCAATTCAATAAACAACATACTGAGAAAAAAAAATAATATCAAGTGTGCAGGAAAACTCATGCCACCTGTACAGCTGGAAGTTTTGTGGTGCAGCTTCCGCAGCAGGTTTATTGGAAGGAAAAGGATCATCAGCTGCAGCAAAAGATGACATAGCTCCACTATTGCCAAAGCCCGATAACGGCATTGACTGAATTGTTGAAATGGCAGTTGCAGCCACAGGGCTGATCCTCCGTGATGTTCGATATGCAACACCAAGTAACGCACCACCATGCAAGCCAATAACCTTCAGAGAAAGATTTTTTGAGACTTGAGATTCTAGTATCTAATGCTACCAAGTGAAACAATTTTTTGGAACAAAATGCATTTGGAAAAGGTCAATCAGAATAAAATAAGTACAGTAACCATAAAGTTTAAGCAGGCAAATTAAAACACTACATAAAAGAGGTACTCATCAGCATGTTTGAATAAAGAGGAACTCAGTTGCTGTAACAGCAAAAGACAACATACTGGATCACTACGCCCTTCAATAGACCTTGCCATGACATGTGAAGTTCCATCATCCAGCAAAATACGCACTTGCACAGTTGCTGCAGAAGCTGCACTAGCAGCTGCAGCAGCAGCTTGAGCAGCTGCAGCAGCAGCTTCTTTTGCTTTTTTAGAAGAACCCCCTTTAACAAGTGGTATTCGAGGAGGCAAAGCAGTTTCCACTAAGGCATATCTGTCACGGCATGTATCCCAAGCAAAAAGCTTCCCGGTCCCTGAATCAACAACTGACCAATCACTGGCCTTGTACACATAAAATGAAGGAATATCGGGCCATACAATTGCAACATACCTAAATAGATCAAAAAAAGAGAGGAAATATTAGTACAACATTGACGAGCCAAACATGAATATGAACCATAAGGTAGATTCACCTATTTGGTATGCAAACAATAACTGTGAATTTATTGTATGTTAATATTTGTCATTGTAATTAGATTCATAACAGAGCATGGTACATTATCTTCTACTGACAAAAAAAAATTTAAGACAATGAAGATTTTGGAGGCACTTGGAAGTTATAGAGAATTCTTACATCAGTCAAAATGCAAATGTAGGAGAAATCTCATGACAGACTAGATATGAACAGGTTGCTATTAAAACAGCATAATTTAGGCTAGCAATGTACTTCAAATTGGAGGAAAGTTGAAGTTTACAAGAAGATTTGTATAACATTGACCTTATTTCATGTAAACCTTCTACCTGATTAGATATGATCAGGCTATTCTTGATCGTCTATTATTTAGGCCTTCCATCTTTCAAACTTGAGGGTTAGAGGAAGGACAGAAAAGCTATAAATGATAGAAAAAGCTTTGATGGCTCTCTGACTTATTTAAGACAAAGAATAACTGGTTACAAGATACAAACAACAAGAAATTATTCCCTTTTTAGACTCGGTTCTAGCCTTCTAGGGCAATAAACTGGAGGCATTGTTTATGATGAAAGTGCCAGTGAAGATGTTGAATAATGGACTGTGCAGGCTCCTCCCGCAATTTATTGTGTATGCATTTTGCATGTACAGTTCCATCTTTAGTCCTGATGATCATTGGTCAAGTCGGGTCAAGTTGAGGTGGAGTTAATATAGGGACAACTCAAGACCCTATCTTACCCAACTGACCAGTAGATAAATCTCTTGAGAATTGAGACCTTAAGTCATTTGGTAGATAAAATGAGTTAAAATTTATTGTAGAAAGAGAAAGACGCTTTGCCAAAGTCAGGTCAGTTCACCTTTTATCCTAAAACTAAAACTAGGTAAACTTGGCTTGGAAACATCCTGAACTGCCATTAGATCCACACTTTGCAAATTCCCATGGACAAAATGTCATCTTAAGCAGGCTAGACGTGGTCAGCTTAGATTGACCCATGGATCCAATTCGAGATTGCCACCTCTAGTTGGCTGCATAAATGTATTCCCTCAATCAATTGCATTAAGAAACATGTCATTGAATAATTTAGTGACCATTTTTTTCAGTATCTCTTGGAAGATTTTAATCTCATTCTAACACCAATATCCTTAGGTGACTAGTAGAGTCCTTGTATAGCATAACATGTCTCAGTATGTCACCATACTGGTTCACAACGAAAACAAAGGACGTGCCAAGAAATAAGAGCCAGAAACGCAATTAGGAGGTGACAGACGAGGAATATGTGGTTTTAGATATGGTCATAGGAGAGAGAGGCATTAGAGAAGCTACAAGGGGCAAAAAGGATGTAGATGCCTCTATTTAGAAAAGAAAAAGTATCCCAGGCTTACTGCCTAGAACACCTGGTAAACATT
Source organism: Ensete glaucum (assembly GCA_021527575.1). Lineage (NCBI taxonomy): Eukaryota > Viridiplantae > Streptophyta > Magnoliopsida > Zingiberales > Musaceae > Ensete > Ensete glaucum. Next base: position 34,432,648 of record CM038554.1, read on the forward strand.
ATTCCGAACCAGACAGGGTTACCCAATCCACGTGCTGGTCATGTCTCAGACCAGAAAAATCTGACCCATACCAACCAGCACAATTGGCTTGTAAACATTGATCTCTAGTCAATTCTTTATTTGTTTTTCAGCTACCTTGTTAAAATCACTAAGTTGAGATCGACATATAATATATAAACCCAGAATTAATGAGTAACTGAAGATTATTCTTTCAAATTTTTATGGCTCCAATAACTGTAAGAACTTAAAAGAGTCTCAGAATCTAGAAGACCATTCCATCTGCAAAAAATTGAATTCAATTAATTCAAGACATTTTGTACAAGAAAAGTTAGATTGATGAACATATAACTTAAAACAGTTGGCAAGAAAATTGTTCTTAACAAATAGCACAAACTAAGAAAAGAAACTCACTTTCCAGAACTGCTTACAGAGAGAATGGAATATGAATCATGTGGAGCAGGTGTGCTGATGTGCTTCTTTGTTTGCTTAACAAGCAATTGTTCTGTTTCCGTCTGGGATCTTCCTGTTTCAGAGATGGACCCAGTACTCCCAAGAGATCGATTAGCAGTGTTGGACAGCTGAAAGTTTAGTAACTTTAGCTCCCTTTCAACTACATAAACAGCAGAATGTTCTCTGCTGCCAGGTGGTGTCACTAGAGCAGTCACAGCTGGAAGAGCCCGTGCATCAAACTCGCTTAAAATAACACCAATGTTGGTTCCTGTAGCCACAAGGTGTGGTTGCAGTGGATGTGCAACCATGCAGTATACCTGCAAACATACCCTTGTTTCAGGCATACTCCACCAAGAAGACCAAATAAAGGTTCCATTTCCTATGCAAACACAAGCTAGAGAAATATTTCCAAGCTATTTATCAAGATTCTGAAATATTTCTTCATGAAAGCCAGAGAAATATAACCAAGTAAACTTAAGGTTAAATAAACTTGAAAAACTGCATACCTAACCAAATACTATTATCAGGTATTTCAATAATCTTGATGGATTCAGCATTTTTCTTTTGCTAAAACATGTGCATACATTTGTAAATTGTAATTTACAATCACAAGGCACACCTATGAAAATATCAGTTATATGGAGAACAATGCAAATGAAAAAGATCATTCCAAACCTATAATAAAAGTTCTGCTACTTGATTCATGCTAATCCAAGCCAATTTCTACTGTTTCAACTTGAGCAGACTGCCTCTGACTATTTTATGAATTCCATATTTAAGAATCTAGAAAGATCTCATACTCTCAACCAACAAAATTTTGCTTCATTGCGTTAAAAAGGTTTCATCATTGCCTTAAATTGGTCTTCCCAACTTGATAGCATTTACAACAAGAGAACTGTAACAGCACTTGACAACCCAATTTAAATCCATTTTGTGAAGAAATCTTTTTTAAGGCAATTTAAGGCAATGATGAGACACTGGCATTGATGAGACTGTGTCTTTTTTTTCTTGACAACCCAATGTCTAAAAATTGAGACAGTGGCAATGATGTGACAACCTGCTCCTGAACTGAACCGCAATATGTAATAAGAACCAATTGTAGAAGATGGTATTACAAGAAAAAGAAGATTAGAGGGAAAAGCGAAGAGTCGGCTACCGTACAAAAATATGTCATTTTCAAACTCACAATGTGACAATCTCTGCTTTGTTCCAACTAAGAATGCCTTTAAATAAAAAAATAGCTGACAGGTAGATTAGTCATATTGTTAGCACCTTCCTTCTAACCGAAGTAGTCATTTAAGAGAGGTCAGACAGTGATAACCTGTAAGAAACAATGGCCTCGATTCTACCATGTTTATGATTCCCAATATCAACTCAAATAGAACAAAATTTGTTCCCAATCAATTGGTTCTAAATCCAACTAAAATGAAATACAAAACACAATATATTTGACCCTCCTTTAACAGCAAACGGAACCTGTGAATTTTCAATGCACAACAAAATTAAAAAAATAAGACAAAATAAATCTAATCAATTGGTTGGATAATGAAATACCATGAGTGAATATATACAAATCCAAATCTGCCAATGCTAGTCACACCTTCAAAATATTCTGACTACCACTAACCAATGGATTAACCAGAAAACCTAGATTACCTAATAATTCTTTAAGCAAAAAACTGGTGAGGCCTATAAATTTTTATTTTATTAAGAAACAAATATGAATACTTCAAAATTTCCAAAAGTACAAAATTAAAAAAAAGTAAAACCAAATGAGCAAAGGTAAGGAGCAAGGGAGAAAAGTGAGGAACAGATCATAGACAAAAAATTTTAGAATAAATAAATTAAACTCAAAAAACAAATGAAGAGCACAGATTTAGCATTGAAGAGACTGGTTAAGCAGGGAAAAGGACCAGCTAGTAGTACTCTTAGTCCATTTGAACCTTTGTCATCCTGCCAAAAGAAAGTCTTATGGCTCATTTTAAGTTATCAATAAATAGCCAAAAAGGAAACCATAACACAAAAGTGAAGCCACAAGTGTCTCTCAGCTTCACTATCCAAGGAGAAGGGAGAGACAGAATTCTGAAAAGAACCAAGTAGTCCTCTTCGCAGACCCGAAACTAATGGTCTGGTAAGCAAATGGACAGGCATGAGCAATAAAATTATTTGGCCAACCGAGCTTGGGCAAGAAAACTAAATCTTAGTCAAAGTTTATGTCAGGCCTTGTCATATGCTTCTGAAACCTGCACTAGCATTAACAAAATGATATGATCTTCTGCACATCACATAGGGGTTTGCTTCAGTACATTGTAATCTATCCGACCATTATAATTTGAAAGTATCTTGCAGAACAGAGATGTTGCAGATAATAAAAGCGAAAAAAATTACTTTACATATTTGTGTTTTTTTTCTTTAAAGCATTACAAATTTATACCCAGTTCTTTAGCTTGTTCCTTATGGGAAAACCAGTTTCCTACTAGATCTCAAAAAACCAAAAAGTTTTAGAAGTAACCAAGAATCTGTGATATATCACATTTTTTTGTAATTTACATATATGTTTATTATACATATATATCTGATTTTATATATAAATTTAATATTAAAACTAAAAAGAAACAAGAGCACAGCTGTTAGAGGGGCTAAAATTTTGACACTACAACTAGGGATCAGATCTCACTTCACACAAAATTATTATTTAATTTTTAATACAGCTAAATTTGAGCTTAGATGACCATGCTTGAACCTCAAAAAAGTATTGCAGCATGGATTTAGGCGGAAACAGGACCAATAAGTGAGGTCAAGTTTAGACACGACCAAGGAGGCTGAAGGCAAGATTAGAGCCCTAGTTATCCCACTATGACCAGAAAAACCAAAAATCAAACCGTTAACCAATCCAATTCATTTATTGGATCGGATGTGTTGAAAAACTGGAATGAACCGATTGACCCGATTGGTTTTTGGATAACCAGCATGAACCGGCTGAGTTACATAAACCCTTAACTTTATTTATTTTTTATTATCTGTTTAAGAGGGCATTTACATTAATCATGAAATTAGGGTTGTCGTGAGAAATAAATTAAAACCAATCCGATTTAGTGTTATTACCACCAATGTTTAGGTTCGTAATGTTGGTTGATATTATCATTTTTATCATTTTTCATATAACTTCTTTGAATTAGTTTTAATATTTTATGTTTCTATGTATAATTTTAAATTATTTAATATTATTTTAAAATATTTTTAATTAACATGTGGTCAAATTCTGCCAGTAACCCAGTGACCCAAGACTTGACTGGGTCACTTCCAGTTCAGTTCTGATAACTACATATTAGAGCCTGGAATGTCCTTTGGACTTCAATGAAGTATCTAGGAAGTCACCTACAATCAAACTCATAGTGAAACTCAAAATAAACAATCAAGTAGTCAACAAGAAACAACAGATTCAACACAAAGCCCTTAGATCCATGCTTGCAAGCAATCATCTACAATCAAACATTCTTGCAAAAAGTACCCTAATGTTTAAAGAACAGCAATTTTAGCCTAAGATTTTATCATGTTCATATAGTTTCGACCACGGTTTGCAATTTAGATACAAACCGGTCCACCAGGTTGCCGGTACGCGGACCGCCCGCTACCGGACGATTCCGCCAAAAATCGACCGTCGACAATCGATTTCGACCGTCGGCGGTCGATTGAGCGAGAAAAAGGGAGGAAGAAGAAGAAGAAGAGGAAAAAGAAGAAAAAAAAAGAAAAGAGGAGAAAAAAGACCTATCGCACGCGCACGGTCCTCACCCGTGCGTCGTCGCCGCCCGCGAGTCGCGGGCGCTCTTTCTCCCGCGCGGGGAGAAAGATCAAGGCGACGTCGCCCCTTTTTCTCCTTTTTTTTATATTTTAATATTTTTAATATTATATTATATTATATTATATTTTAATATATCGGATGGTACATACTGTACGTACCACCCGGTACCAGTACCGTACCAATACCGAGATGAACTCGGTACACCGGTATGGACCGGTAAGTCAAACCTTGGTTTCGACTTGGTTGCAACTTCATGATTGGTACAGCAATCTACTGTTGTATCATAAGCACCTCTCATCAAGACAGGTTCATCAGAACATAAAGGCATCATCAATCAATATTTAACATTTGAAAGAGAAGTTTCTGCCCCATTTTCTCACAGGTACTAATAGGTACTTGGCCAAATTCAACCTTTTTAATCAGGCTATGAAGGTGACATGTAATTGGCTGTAACAATAACATCCTTGTAGTTATAAGCTGCAATGCCAAATAAATGCAAATGACAAACCAAAGAGGTACCTCTATTACAAACAGTATATATGTCCAATCATTTAATCGTTAGAAACCTAGCGGCATACCCTCAGTTTCTTATTAGGTGCAAGAACTTGAGGAGGAACAAGTGATGACAATTCACACAGTGGCCTTGTCAAAGCCGAATAAGTTGGATGCTCAATAGCCCTGTCATTTTAAAGCCACAAGAAACATTAATGCACCATTGCATATGCTACTTTAAGAAGAAAAATGCCTCAAAAATTATGTAATAAGCACAATGAATCAAACTTAAACAAAGAGCAGATGCATACCAGATATGAGAATCTTTAACACAAGCAAGAATATCAAGGTTTGGAGCTCGAGGATGGCACCAAGATGACACACTATGACAAGCAAGTTTTGGTACTGGTTTTATTCGTCTAAGTTCCTGTGCAAAATTTAGAGAATTATTGCAACAGAGATGGAGAGATACCTACAATGGTATACGAGCATCAGGTCAAAATACGATACCTTGAATGATATAGTGTCCCATATAGCTAAAGTTTTATCAGCACCAATAGTAATGAGTTGTGGTGCACTTCCCATCACCCTTGAAAGCTCAACAGCCACTACCCCTCCATCATGCGCCTTACAGAGGTAATTGCCAAAAGTTTACTCAGTCTAAACTATGCAATATTTGTTCCATTGTAATTTAGATATAGAATAAAGACATATCCTTCAACTGGAAGGAAACAAAGGGATAAATCGAGAAATATGAACCAGACAAAGGCAACAAAGTTTTCTTTTCTTAATAAAACCACCACCAAAAGAAAAGGAAAAAGGAAAAAGGAAAAGAAGATGAGTTACCTTTAAACTAAGCTTGGGCACAAGTTCCCGTGAATCATGGATGTGGTCTGCGCTCCATAATATAAGCAAACCGTCACTTGCCCCAGAAACTAAGAATGCCTGAAAATGCAGACTAAAATTACATGACAGTCCACATGAAGAACCAGATGATTTTTCTTAATGCATATAAATGCCTCCCACATGTACCTTCACAGACTTGCCTCCATCAGATCAGACATGTAGCATCTAGTTTTTTTTCTTTTTTTTTATTCGACTTTCTACCACTGGGATTGTCAATTGTTGAAGTAACCAAGGATTGCCACATAACATATTGAGCATTTATCATATACCCTTACCAGGGCTTGAGTTGATTTCCCAACATGAAGTGTGGCGGTTTTCTTAACAATGCTTGTCACATTCTAAGACTCATACCTACCAGAATCTTTCAGGCTAGCTGCATACTGGCAGCATTTCTGATCAATGCCAGAAAGAAATGTAACCAACCTATCTTAGTTGATTGTGCATTGACCGTGCATTTTTTCTAAGGAGCGTGCATTTTTTCTCTCCCTAGATCAACCATGATAACCACTCAGAATAGGCAGAGATAATGTGTGGTCCTCAGATAAGAAGGCAGGAAATGGCAACCGTTTTAGAGTTTTGAACAACTTTAAAGTCCATTAAAGTTCTCATACATAATAACTCAATACATCAATCTATATCCAAATTTGGATAAGCCAAAACAATAAAAGATCCATGCAATTCCATTACATTGTTCTAAAAGTACTGATAAATGAAACTTTCTTGACTATTCTGGATAGTTTTGCAATGTTGTAGGCTCAATGAATACACAATAATAATACTTTTTAGAAATCTATGCCAAAACTATGGTGCAATTAGTGTTTTGATCTGCATTTAGTTTTATTCCTCGTATCTTTTGATATAGAAGTTCAAAGTTCTCATTGAAGACAACAATCCACATAGTACAGAATCTAATCACCCAAGCACCAACCAAAACAAGAAAATAACAACATTATGATATATCTATCCATTCATAATCATAGATATTAAACTGCTAATAAAACTTAATTATCTTCACATTGGTTCATCTTACTGGTCTGTACCGATGTACTAAAACCTGATTCATAGACAGTAAACTGCTAATAAAACTTAATTATCTTCACATTGGTTCATCTTACTGGTCTGTACCGATGTGCTAAAACCTGATCTCCAATCCCCACATTTTATATGAGTTTACCCTTACAAATCCAGCAATGCAATCTGGTTTATGACAAATAAGCAAACATTTTTCTGCTTTGAAAACTGTTACTCAAGATGCAATAAAAGTAAGTTGTACCAAAACCTAAAAGGGAACAAAACTTAAAAGCACAAAAGAAAACAGCTCAAGGTTGGTACCATTTCTTGTTCACTATGGAGGACCATAGTCAAGTCATTTAGTGAACAAATAAATGACAGAAACATAAATTTCAAATAAAAAAAGTGAAGCTACTCTAGCAAAAAATACAACAAATAAAATAGAACACAAAAGATATTACCTCACCACTAGATGCCACAAATGTCATCAAGCAAGTGATTGATCCTTTATGGCCACCAGTATACCTACGGATGAGCTGTAAAGAGAAACTCTAGCTGACATGTTCTAGCAACGAAGGAAAAAAAATTATGGCATAGTGTAGAAGTCAAAACCTTCCATGTTATCATTGACAGAACTCTTATCACACCATCTGATCCACCAAACGCAACAAGCGGGCCATCGCCAGTAGCAGATCTGGATAGAAATTCCATACTGTAGAGAAATACAAGGTCAAGATGCTTCTATTTAGATACAGTTCAACCAAAAACGGTCAATGATGAATATGACATCCAAACTCAGCTTAATGCATCACTTTCTTTCTTCTTTGTTTTCTGGGTGGATTAACTTGACATAATAAGATGTAATGCTATGGGAAAGGCATAACCTTAGTAAGACACCAATATTTAGACCAATATTCTTGAAAAAAATAGGCATCAACTTAGGAAAAGAGTGACTTTAAAATTAATATCCCAGACCATGATTCGCCTTATCGGTCCATACTAGTATATATACCATTTGACTGTTGGTACGATATGTACCAAACAATACTGACATACTGACACATGGTACGATGGGCATATCGGCAAACCGATATGTACTACCCATACCAATCCCTTATTAGACCGGTGCATACCGCTCGCACTGGGTAGTACACTGCAATACAATGAATCTTGTTCTAGACAGTAAATGTAACAGGAATAGCCAAGTTGAATGCTAAAGGAATCAACAACAGTTTCCTCGACCAACTCTGACAACAACAGCTATAGGCATTGAGATATTGTTAAGCAAAAAGAAACAGAAGGATTACGTCTCAAGAAAACCTCATAAAAATAGAAAAACTTAAACTTACTAACCACTGAAAAGCAATGATTAAAACCAAATAGGATGTGCAACTTTTATTGTGCCAACTAAGAACTGGCATACAAACTCACACAAAATTTGGCCCAGCCCTTTTTCGACCCTAGACATATGCTTTTGCACTTCCACTGCTTCTAAGAGAGAGTGACATAAGAAAATTATCCATACATCTTCTCTATATCCTTTTCCTTTTTTGTAGATATGTTTTCCTTCTTAATGCTTCATTTTATTATAATATCCTTTTTATTTTGTATTTGTTACTGAAGGTTTATCGTGAAGCCTAAGTCATGTAAGGCATAATTATATTAAAAAAATAATAGTCTAAAGCAAGGTTTGAAATTTCATACTGTACTGATGTACCAAGCTTTGCCCGGTATGGTATGGTATAGTACAATATACCCAGCAATACGCCAGGGCATACTGAGCGATACATCTAAAAATATAAATATATATAATTAATATATAAAATATAAAAAATAAACAATCTAAGGAAAAGGCGTACGCAGCCTCGACGACGTCGCCTCCTCCTCTTCTCCTCGTCACCTCATTTGTGGCATTCGGCAAAGAAGGTAGCAACGACATCGAAGGCCGCAAACAACTCCGACCTATGGCGAAGAATACACCGAAGAAGAAGGCAGCTGAGTTGCAGACGAGGCGATAAAGGAGATCGCCTCTTCTGCTGCTTAGCTGCCGCCTCCCCTAATCCTCACGCCTCTAGATCCTCCTCTTTACGACTCTGCTCGTTGTTACCTCCTGGATTGGGATCGTCGAGGGAGGGCAACGCCAAATCGGGATTGAGAAAGGGCATTGAAACAAGTTTGTGCCAAGGTTCTCCCGATTCTCCCTCTTCTTCGAACGCCCTCTCCTTCAACGCTTCTCCCTCAACGTCGTCGCAGCCAAGCTGATACCACCTGGTAAGGGTGGTAATGGTCAAAATTAGCCAAGCTGATACCACCTGGTAGGGCGGTAACGATCAAAATTTCGACCATTACCGCCTGATACAGCCCTGTATCGTCCGATACGGGGCTATATCATGTGTATCTCCAGGTAGCGGGCGATTCACGTATCGGTCCATACCGGATGGTACAATTCGGTATTAAAAACCCTAGTCTGAAATCATTAGACTAAAGCATGTCAATAAAGATAATTAAGACTCAAAGGTTTACAAAGACTTGTTTATCAAGTCCTAATAACACGTAGAAAATTGCTTAGTCCCACCTTTTTCTCATCACATTTTAAAAAGAACCTATAATTAAGTAAAATTTTCGTCTGACCAAGCAATCTGTGTTATCATTTGGAACCAAATTACAAATTCAACATAGAGAAAGTGAAAAAAAATGTATTTATTTATGCAGAAGGATACGAAAAAGACCTGTGTATAATTATGCTTAAATGCATTTGTTCAGAAACAAGAAACCCACTCTAAGCAGATGCATAACAGTCCATGGGAAATATAGTTCTGAGGCATCTGTAATCCAATGAAGAGAGTAGGAACAATCTGTCATACCATAGAAGAGATCTGTTATCAAGCTCTTGTTTAGGAACATCACGGCCTCGCATAGTTACCAAATCCAAAAATATGGCTTTGTTCTCACAGCATATGACGAGAAAATGTCTTCCTCTAGTGGATGGTACAGGTGAACTAAAAGCAGAGGAATGCTGATTGGCAGCAGATGGAGCTTCAGCAGCTGCAGAACGATTGCGCCAGTGTTGCCAGTATCGCACATCATCATCATAGAAACCAACTTGCTTCACACTAAAGTGATTGCAATTTTAAGTTTATGTAAAGTTTGTGGAAGGCCAAGAAAAAGTAAACAGAAGAAAGCCAAAAACCAATAATTTAAGTACCTTCCTCCACGTATAGCCTCGGTAGGTTTTCCTTTTGGTTCTGTCAGCATAATGAAGGCAGACCTTAGAAAAAAAAACAAATGTCCACGAGTGCAAATAATTGATAATTTAAAAAATCAGTCTAGTTTTTGGACAGAAAAGAAAAGCAAGCATACTCTTAAAATCATTTCCATCAGCATTACTTATTGGAACAGAAATAACACTGAAAAACACTCAAATATGCTTAAGTAAAAACTAATCCATCACTCTTCCTCAAGGGCTCTGCCACCTGAACAAGGTCTAAATAACATGTATTTGTTTTCTCCAGCCTGAATGGTGACATATACAATTATGCCTCTTGGTACATATCCAACCTTGTGCATATATTAGCTGATATATATGAAGGACCAGATTGTTACTTGCTATCAGTGAGCCAGTGTAAAAAGCAAGTTCAATCAGCATGCTTGGATATTGAAATCATCATGTCATATTACCCGAAAAAAAAAAGAACTATTGAAGTATCTGTTTTTTAATTGAAGTATCTGTTAGACATCTAATTTCTTGAACAAGTTTTTCAACATTAATATATATCCCAAACAAACCAACCTACTGCAAGGTTCCTAATGCAAATAGGCATTGGCTGGCTTGGCATATTGAGACACCTCATGTGATAGGGATTCAAGGTGCAACACCTGAACTCAACTCATGGAGAGGAACTCTGATTTCACTGTAATAACTAATATTTCAAGAGAACTAAAACTGATAGACTCGAGAAAACTAAGACAGCCACTCGAATTAGCCCATACTTCTCATGCGAGCCGACAATCATTAATCCAATAACGAAAATTTAAGCATCCACCTAAGTCAAACTAATACATGAACAGAACAAAGTCCTTCCAAAACGTACCAGTTTCTCCTTCGGCGAGCTTCTCCAGCTTCGTCCCGACCAACCGCCGCTCGTCGACGCCGCCTGCCTTCAGCTCATAGATCACCTGTCAATAACGACACCAAAGACATCAAGATCCGCCATAAACCCTAGAAAACAGTCAGATTCCACTCCCAAAAGAAGAAAGAGGGAAGAGTAGAGAGTCTTGGACCTGGCGGTGCTCCCAGTCCCAGACGGAGACATGATCGGAATCGTCAGAGGTGACAAGCCAGGGATGGGTCGGGTGAAGCTGGATCTTGACGATCTTGCCGTTCGTCTGGCGGAAGGCGCGCAACCGGAGCATCTTTCACCCCCTCTATCTCGCACCGATCTCGCCCTATGAATCAAGAAGGAAGAGAAAGAACGCTAGATCCGAGATGTAGAACTCACAGCCTTGGATCTTGGATCGGGGAAGAAAGGGCTCGGTGGGAGATCGCCATGACTGAAGATTGGTGGCAGATCTCGGGCCAAGGCAAAAAGAGAAAGATGGAGATAGATGCAAATTGGGGGACGGCTTCCTTGTTTTAAAGTTGGGCTAACATAAGTTGGAACCAAATGAATAGCCCATTTAGGACACGGTGGGGGGAAGGCCTTAAGAATTGTTAATAAGAATATGAATCGGGTAAGGAATGATCAAATAAACAAGTGTTGAGATAAATAATACTTAATTTGTTTGAATCATAAGATGTTTATGGTATACACTCAAATTTGGATGACTTTTATGAGGAATTTCTCATAAATAATTCTATTAGGGTTAAAAAAATATTTTTAATGTTAATATGCAAAATAGTATAGTGCAATTCGCGTGGACAAAAATGTGAAAATAAGTATTCATTATAATGATTTTGAATTTCTTTTCTTGAATTATTTTTTTAGTATGTACAACATGTTATTTCATCCACTCGAATCAACCGCATAAGATCTTCCTCAACATCTTAAAACCCAAATGGAGCCATCCATGTAACTAATATGGTCGATCCGCCAGTGAGAATGTAATCACGTCATCCATGAGTGTTAGCACGTATGTCAATCTCGAAATCGAACACCCTTAACATGATGCCAACCTCTCAAATTTATTGATTTATATTCTTTCTGACATCTGGAGGATGTAAATATTTGTACTGATATAAACATAATTGTAATTCACGTGATAAAAATAACTTGATAGCCTCTAGAATTTCTCAACAGTTGGGAAAAATTATCTAATCTAACATGTTGATAGGGCAAGTAATGGGTCGACCCAACTCGTCGAGATCTACGCTAGCTCAGTAGTTCATGATAGCACAAGGATCCGATATCAACCCAGTTGACGTGGGATTAGACCGAGGTGACTCAGTGGTCGCAACGGTAGAAACTAAGCTAGGAGTCTCATTGACTATATGCATCAATCTTATCCAGCATGTCGGTAAAGATAAGACCGAGACTGCTTGCTTAGTAAGTATAAAAATCATCCACCTGGGAGCAGGAGGTGGAACTCTCTCAAAATATTTAATAACACCAAAACTCATCGATCGGGACACTGACTTGATCATCGAATGAATCACATCTAGAGCCCTTATCCCGACGAGACCTTTATGCAGGCCTCCCATAACAAACCTAAGAAGGAGAAACCTGAGATGCATACCCGAGGAGGTGGAACCCGAGATACATTCCCAAAGAGAAGGAACTTGAGGTGTAAACTTGAATAGGCAAAACCCAAAATATAGATCGGAGAAGGAGAAATCGAGGATGCGAATCAAAGCAAAGCCTGTCGATCTGTTCATGATCGACACGAATGCATATAGGTAAAACTAAATCATACTTATTCCTTAGCTACAACACCAAATCGCATAACACATATATAAACAAGGATTATATTCATCAATCTTCATCACACATTAAGAGAGCTCCTCAACCTTTCACTCGATGAGAACACGACCATCATCAGCCGCGGGCGCCGTTGGTCACCTCGTGCACACCTCTCCTCTTTCTACCCGCCCCACTTCTAGCACAGGATCCCCTGCCTCGTTGTCGACCGGCACCATCATTTATGACGCTCCTATCGTCGCCCTCCTCTCCCATCTGGACTCGCAGCTCGAGTAGAAGACCTCCCGAATTCCCCTTCTTTCCACCTCTCCGGCTGTTGCCCCTTCCAAAAGTGGGCTAAGATCCTTTGACTCGACGGACAGTACCCAGTATTGCAGCCCGTCATCTCCCTCGTCGGCCTTTTCGGTGGAGGAATTCAGCCCTACTTAAGTGCATTTTTCTATCTCAGCAAGGGTAGCAACATCAGGCCATAGAGACGGGATCCGCCACTGCAGCTAAAGCAGTTTTTCTACGCTCGATGATAATTTCTCCAGGTCCTGTATGCTCCCTCATCTCCAAAGTCTTCTCTGCCACAAAGCTGCTGTGGTCAAACTTCAGGACTCCACAACTCACTTTAACCCCTCCACATTTAATTCTCTTCTTTGGAACTGTGAATCTTGTTTTATTCATTCTGCTCTGCACAAGCGGCTGCCCCGCCCCTTTCTCGGCGAGAAGCTTCCCAACAGATCTGTGTCGGCACCCCTGCCGCCCGTGACAACGCTGCCTGTAGCTGCGTCCTTCCTGTCTCTCTTTCGGAGAGATTACTCCGTTTACTTTCGCTGTCCAACGACAGCTTCTCATCAATTTCTTCGGAGAAAGACGGCGACCCCTTGAACCTGACGAAGAGAGCCCGATCTCTTCTTCTCACCGAGCACCCTCTCTCTTCTCCAGTTTTGCTTCAGCGGCAGCGGGCACCTGGAGGAAGCAATCTCCGACCTGCTGCTAGCATCTACCTCGTCCGACCCGAGTGCTTCTGTGACGTCGTCAAGCCATCCTCCTCACGGCATCCGGTGCTTGGTTGTAGAAGAACTGCAGTTGCCCGATGAAGGAGAAGACCTCAGTTGCTCCCGCAATGAAGTACTGAGGGATCTGCCAGAAGATGGAGATTGTCAGGTAGGCATCGGAGTCATACATGTTGTGACTTGCCACGCGCAAGAGCGGAGACAGGTGTTGGGCGACGCGAAGGAGTACCGGCTGCGACTACTGGACTGCGTGCATGCCGTCTACACATGATTTTTAAATATTTGATTTGAGCGAGATCATTGGGATTTGATCAAAATAATTGAGGATCTGATCTGTTCAAGATCTTTGGGAGTAGATTAATATCTTTAGCGATTTGATTTGTTAACATATCATCGTAATATGTGAAATTAAGATTTTGCAAGCAAGAGATTTGTGAGTGAGTAGTTGATCAGTTGTATGCACATGAGAATCTTAAGCTGTTGGCGTACGATTTGCTCTCGCATAAAATGAAAATCGATAGCAATATGCTTCATGCAAGAGTAAAAGATTGGATTGACATAGAGGTATGTAGCACCAATATTATCACTAAATGATAGGTGTAAGAGTAAAAGTTATGTGAAGCTCTTTGAGAAGATTTGTGATCCAGTTGAGTTCGACATCAGTAGTAGCAATGGCACGATATTCAGCTTCAGTTGTAGATCGAACAACTATCTTTTATTTTTTGGAACTCCAACTAATGTGATTAGCACCAAGAAATACAAGATACCTTGACGTTGAAGTTCGATCATCAATATTTCTTGCTCAATCAGCATCAACAAAGGCATGAAGATGAATTACAGAGTTTTTACGAAGGAAGATGCTATCGTCGATGGTCTCCTTAAAATATCTTTGAATGCACTTGGTTGCAGTCTAATGCAAGATAGACAATTGATGCATAAACTGTGATAATTTATTGACTGCGAAGATGATATCTGGACGAGTGAGAGCTAGACACTGTAAGGAGCCAACTTTAGTGAGTCACTAATAGATAAGGAAGTAGTGACTGTTTTAGCATCATATATTTTTGTTTGGATAACAGATCTTGGATATACTTTCTTTGTGAGAGGAAAAGTCCTAAAGATGTAAATGTAGCTTTCTACACCAATAAAGTAGTTTAACTTGCCAATATCTTTGAGAGAAAATCGATCTGCTAACTGGTTAATAAATATTTTAACCATTATAGGATTGTCATTTATAACAATAATGTCATTTACATAGACTAAAAGATAGATTGTGCCTCTATATTGTTGGCAAAGAAATAATAAGATATCAGATTTAGAGTTGATAATACCAATGGAGAACAAGAATAGTCCAAGTTCAGTGTACTAGGCTTGTAGAGCCTAATGAAGGCCATAAATAGCTTTACAAAGTTTACAAAATATGTTATGGATACTGAGGATGTATAAATCTAGGATGTTGCTCCACAAAGACGTTTTCAGTGAGAGTTCCCTGTAAAAAGGCATTGTTAATAACTAGCTGGCGTAAGCACCAACCTTTGGAGACCGCCAGACTTAGGATAAGTTGGATAGTGGAAGGCTTAATGACAAGATTGAATGTTTCGGTGAAGTCAACGTCGGGTCTTTGATGAAATCCCTTAGCCACCAAATGTACTTTATACCGAGCAATTGAGCCATCAGGATTTTGCTTAATTTGAAACACCCACTTATACCCAATGATATTTTGTATGGAATGGGGAGGAGTAATTGTCCAGGTAGAATTTTGAAGGAGAGCATCGTATTCCTCACACATAGCTTTACGCCAATATGAAAATTTTTGGGCTTGATTGAATGAGGTTGGTTTAGTAGACTCAGCCAAAGATTTAGTGCTAACATGTAAATCAAGGACATGTAATGGTTTAAAAATGCCACTCTTCGAGTGGGTGTGCATGAAATGTGTGAGGGCGGTAACAAGATTAGGCGATAAGGATGGTGGGTCATCATGGGTTGAGTCAGGTTGAGATATTACAGATGTTTCTTGTGGAGTTGAAGACTATGGTATTAGGGTCAATGGTTCATGAATGAAGGAACTTGTAAAGAAGAGGAAGGAAGAAGTTACAAGATAGGAGTAACGGGAGATTGTGAATCTGGAGGAGATAAATCAGATGGTTCGATTGATGGAGACGAAGTTGCATTACAAGAATCCATGGTTACGATAAGAGGCTTGTGTTTATGAAAGGGAAAGATAGACTCCAAAAAATTGACATATCAGGAAACAAGACTTTATTAGTATGAGGATCATAACAACGAAAGGTATTGTGTTTAAGTAAGTACCTAATGAAAACACAAGGCCGAGATCTAGGTTACATCTTATTTAAAGCATAGGGACGACCATAGATAACACAAGCAACCAAATACTTTGAGTGTTTGCAGGTTAAGACTTTTATGAAATAGCTTTTTGAATGGTGATTGAACTATAAGATAGGAGTTAACATACGATTAATAAGATAAACTGTAGTTTGAAAAGCTATTAACCAGAAGGTGAGTGGCATAGAGGCTTGATGGAGGAGTGTTAGATTAGTTTTAACAATGTGTCTATATTTGCGTTTGATAGAACCAACCAGTTGAGAAGTATATAGAGGTGACTTGAGATGTTGAATATCACAAGCAGACAAATAGGGTGCGAGGGCTTGATATTTACCTCAGCATAAGAGTAAACAGTTTTGATTGTAGTCTGAAAGTAGTTCTCAACTAATTTTTGAAAGTTAGTGAAAACTGTAGAAACTTCAGACTTATGACAGAGATGATATAACCATGTGTATTTGGTAAAATAATATACAAAGATGACATAAAATCAAAAATTATCAAAGGAAATTATTGAGAGAAGCCATCAAACATTAGTATAAATAACTTAAATGGTTTAGAATATGATATAGTAGATTGCCCAAAAGGTAATTGATGACTCTTATTACTAAGACAAGCATCACAATGAATAATAACGTCACGTGATTTAGACGTAGAAAGAGAATAGCAGGAAAATAATTTTTGTTGGATAAAAGGCAAGGGATGATCAAGACATCGCCACACATCAACCGGAGCAGCGTTGGTAGTAGGCTTAGAAAGATACAAGGCTGACGGTCATTTGTATATATTGTTTTTATGCGGGCCTTGGACTAAGGATGCCCCCGTGTTCAGATTCTTGACAAGAAATTAATTAGGAAAAAATTCAATGGAAATATGATTTTATTTACAGAATTGAGAAATGAAAATAAGGTTGTGTTTGATGTAGGGTACACACAGAACATCATCAAGTGTAAAAATAGTGGTGCACATTTTAAGCATAGTAGAACCAATATGAGTGATAGGAATGCCTTTACCATCACTAATGATAATATCTTTATGTCCTTCATAGTTATTGTGGATTGACAGATTCTGGAGATCAGAAGTGATATGGTGAGAAGCACCGGAATCCATGATCCAATTTGTTTGAGCTTGAGGTGATGGAGTAGACGGTCAAGACAGGCAGACTTTTGTAATATGATTAATTTTGTTACATAATTGACAAACGACTTTTGTAATATGATTAAGACATATGAAAGGATAACGGAGCTAGAAGGGACCACCTTAATATTTGTTGAAGTATGGAGGAAGTAAGGATTGACTATTGCCCATAGGATTAGAAGGAAAAGTGGCAAGGCCTTTTTGAGTATTCTTATTGCTTTTCTTAGATTTGTGGTGGAACTGAGTAGTGATGAGAGGTATTGTCAATCTATCATCACGCTTCAGGTATGCCTCATAGTCGGTTAGTAGAGTTCTTCAAATGAGATTGGGGAGTCACGAGCTCAAAGTATTGCTACCAATTCCTTAAACTTATCCACTAGGAGTATGGATGAGGACTTCCTCATCACTAAAAAATGACCTATCAAAGTTAAGTCATCGATAATAATTTTTATATATTATAAATAGTCAGCAACAATACTTCCCTCTTGTTTTAATTTCATTAGTATGAAGAGGAGGCCAAGCATGTGAGTGCATGAGCAATTTGCTAAGGTAATATGTAGTTTGTTCCAAGCTTCTGCAGCAATAGTACAAGAGGAGATGAGCGGGGCCACATATCCCGTAACAATGGCTTGAATGACTTGAAGAATATAACGATCTTGGCGTAACCAGATTGTGTGAGCCAAATTTTATATAAGACTCGAGTCATCTGGAATATGAATCATTGCTGGTGGGCAACTGAAAGAGTCATCAATATAACCTAATAATCATAACCAAATAAAAGATTAGAAAACTGCACATGCTAGGGTGCGTAGTTGTTGCCTTGAGAGAGGCAATGTTGATGGAGATAAGACCCTCATAGAAAGAGACACTAGTATTCCTTATAGGGAAGAGGGCTGGAGAATTATAGATTGACGAGGAAGACATCAGATATGTAGCAGTCAGATCTGAGGCTTGGAAGGCAAGTTGAGAGAAAACTTAGGCCAACGATCAGATTTGTGGAGGGACAAATTGCAGGAATTGGAGAGGTAGATGCTGCTACTTGCGATGGCGGTGTCGATGAGGAGAGAGATTAAGGCAATGGCTCTCGGCTCGAGCATAGCATAAAGTGAGATAGTGATTACTGCAGAGCGCAAAGCAAAGAAGACAGTAGCACCGATAGATGAGAGATGAGGCAGCGAAAAGGGGAGTGGATTGACCGTCGAAGGAAGAGGATAAGTGGCCGCAAGAGGAGCAGTGTTAGTGATTGGAAGAGAGGGAGATTAGTCGATGAGGAAGAAGAATGTAGTGACAGAGCATTTGGAGCAGCAAGGTAGCAAAGGAGGAAGCAGGGTCGAGGGCTGGGAAACTATGGTGCCAGCCCCTTCTTTGCTCGAGCAAGCGGTAGATGAGGACGATCAAGATTGTGGATGGTAAAGGAAGAGGTTTGGGGTGGGTGCAGCAGCGAGGGTCCAGCAATCGGTGGCTGTGTGCAGGTGAGCAGCAACATTAAGGAGAGAAATGGGTTGCGATAGGGGATGATGACGTTGTTGTGTGGCAGCGGTAGATGAGGTAGCAACGTCGACGTTTGGGTGGCTGAGGCAACAGCAGCAAGAAGTAGCAACGACATTGCTGTGTTAGTGGAGAGGAAGGTAGCAGCGTGAGGTCGACTATTAGTAGAAGGCACGTCTACAACAGAGGAAGGAAGAGGAAGAAGAAGTTGTTGATTTGATCTTTAAATATTTGATTTGAGCAAGATCTTCGGGATCTGATCAAGATCATCGAGGATCTCATCTGATCTTTATGGATCTGATTTCATCAAGATCTTCAGGATCAAATCAAGATCTTTAAGGATATGATCTGTTAACACCCATTACTCTCTCCACTAAGAACCATACAACTTCTTAAAAGCTCATCTTCATCCTCCTATCCTAGCTTATCTAAAAGTAATTATTAGGTGGTGTACTCAATTTTCTAATTTAAAATTTCGATATGATCTTTTAGGCTATGTGGATCGTTCTTTCAGCTATCCACAAGCAATGATCAATATCCCAAGGGCACCCAACACATTCCAAATTCAGATCATAAACTATGATTACGCTAAGATCGTCTACTTCTCTAAATTATGAAATTCTCTCATCTAATATGTATAAATAGGGGTCGCATTAATCAATCTTCATTGTACTCTTGTAATCATATTTCATTTAATATAAATTATAAGGATAAATAGCAGGATTATTACGCTGAAAAATATGCACTCTCATTTTAGTATACCATTGACCATGATGTATGTTTTGTTATCTAACTATTATATGTTTGTTATTTTACTTATTACACAAAAATTATCATAATTTTTTCTTATAAATGAGTTTTATAATGAATATATATATATTTCATATTAATTTTTAATATTTTTATATATTTTATAAATATTCAAGATTATTTTTATGATCTTTTAGAGATATCTATTGGTATATATGGTTGCTGATTTGGTTTTATCATATGCTTATTTTAAAGTAATATATAACTTTATAATATACCTGTGACTTGAATGGAAGATGTGGTTCTCTTTTATAGTAAAAAGATATTTACTGTTGTAAAGACAGGAATTTAATTCAAAGAAAAAAAATCTTCTACAAGTAAAGTTGCCTAGATTATGATAGATGATCAAACTATGACTTTCTAATACTTCTGATACATTAAACACATTTTCATGCTATTGATCTTTGTTATTTTGAAAGAGTAGGTAAACTTTTTGTTATTTTGTTTTTGATCTTTGTTATTATGCTCTTGCTACTCAAAGGCAAAACCTTATTCTTTTCGTGAGGCTTCCACTGATCCTTCTCGACAAAAGGCTATGAATGAAGAACTTGATGCACTTGTCAAAACTCAAACATGGTTGACTTATCTTCTACAAAATTTGTAGTAGAATGTAAATGGGTTTACAAGATTTAGACTTGCTTTGATGGAACTATTGAATGATGTAAAGCTCAAATTGTTGGCAAGGCATTTACTCAAGAACAAGATTGACTATGATAAATCATTTGTTCCAATTACATGATTAACTATAGTTAGAACCCTTATTGCTCTTTCAGCTATGTGTCACAAGAAACTCTATCAAATAGATGTTAAAAATATATTTCTCGAAGATCTTACTAATGAAGTATATATGCAATCACCTCACAGTTATGATGATTACTTAGGAAAGTTTGTTGATTACTAAGGCTTAATGCTTCGTATGGACTTAAATAAGCATTCTGAGCATCATTTGTCAAATTTAATTCTGTTATGATGTCCTAAGGTTTTCAGTCAAGTTCTTATGATATTGCTCTGTTCCTTTACAAAACCAATCAAGGTACTATATGTAGATGATATGATTATTACTAATGATGATCTTATTGGAATTCTATAACTCAAAGCTTTTCTATATAAACAAATTGAAATTAAGAAACTTAGATCTCTTATTTTCTAGGAATTGAAGTATCTTATTCTTCTGATGGTTATTATTTAAGCCAAGTGAAATATGCTTTTGAACTTCTAATGTGAGCCAATATCTCTGATAATAGAGTAGTAGACACACTTATTGAACTAAATATTTGATTATGTGCTACGGATGGAGAGCCCTTTAAGATGCAACTCTTTATCGACACAGTCTTATTAATCTTATTGTTATGCATCTAGATATATCATACGTAGTTTATTTAGTTAGCCAATTTATGTCAACCCCTCAGTCTGTTCATTATGCTATTGTACTTCGAATTCTATGCTATATAAAAGGAATAACTTTTAATAGGCTTTATTTTTTCACTAAGACGTCTCTAGTATTCATGTATACTTCGATGCTGAAATAGAATAAATGAATTTATGTTAAGACATAAATCATTATAATAAAAACTTTTGAAGAAATATCTTAATTTATAAGGCATGGCTTTAAACAATTGAACTTCCATCGTTATAATATAATCAAAAGTATAATAAAATTTTATGTTAAAACTTGCATCATTATAATTGAGATGATATATCTTAGTCCTTTATTCCATGAGGCTCCTGGGGCTCCATGGTAGAGTAACTTGACAACCTGAGTCGACTAGTCCATGTGAACCTAGGATACAATGATCGTCTGTCCTCCACACCGACAACCTCCTGACAAGTACGATGCAATATAGCCTTGAGAAGCGAGGAGCAACGGCGAACTATCGAGGCAGCGTCGACACCCAACGTGCGGGCGATTGACTGAGGCATTGGCTGGCATTAAACACCTACGTATAGTGATGTCGAGTTTTCATTGAACAACAACATATGATGACACAAATGAACAAGTATAAAAGCCACCCCCAGGAATAATACTAGGAGACAGGCCTCTTGCAATGGTACATGAGGTCTCTTCCCATTCTAACTTTTACTAACTTAACCATCGAAGGGGTCGAGTCGAGAAAACCTCCCCCTCATGACTTCGATCTTTGTGCAAGTTTCCAGCAATCGGGAGAAAGGGACGACTTTGAGGCATGTCTCAGTCGTTCAAGTAGCCTTCTGATTATATCTTCCATAGGCTCCCCCCAGCTCGGGTGCATCGCTGACAGTCTTGTGTATTCAGATTGGACCAAGCCATGTTGACACCTCGACCATGGCATAAGGAATGATAACATTTTTGGTACTAGAAAGAGGGCTAATATCGCAAGAACACTAATATTTGAGTAACCCCAATAAGTACCTTGGAGAGGAAGCCCATGTGATGCAATCAATCCTTAGTCTCAGGAGATAACCCTCTTTCCCCTTCCCCAGGATGTGAATGCTCAATCTCATACCTTGGGTTGGTACTGGAGGCTATTCAATAACCTGAGGCTCTCTCCCTCGAGGGAGAGCATGGGACAGCCCATCGTTTCAAGAGAGGCATTCCTCAGCCTCATTCACTAGGTTCAAGAGTTGGTCGAAATAATACAAACCATCATTCCCTTCATCCCCTAGGTGGGTCTTTATCCCTAGTTCATTCCACAGGTTGTGCCACTGTGGGCACCACTACTGGTGCCCCAACCAATCTCTTTCCTGCACCTTTGGATCCTCCCACGATTGATCGACAAGCCCATGTAGTGGATACTTGCCCACCAAATGAAGAATCGTCTAGAGGTAACTGGCCTACGCTTAACTTCGGATCCCCCACACGCTTTCACGAGCCATCCCGAGCCATCTCGAGTCAGACACTCTATCGTCCAACTTGGTGGACTCTCTCCGGGCCCAACTGTGCCTAGTCAACACTATATGGACGAAATCTAGAAAGAGTTCCACAAGTCAAAGGAAGAGCGCGGGAAAGGCTTCCTTGGGGGTTCCCCTTTCATCCAGGAGATCCAAGACAAGTCGATCCCCTCCAACTTTCGCCTCCCAATACTAGAGGCCTACGATGGTAGCTTCAACCTGACGGAGTACATTGCTGCCTTCCGAGCTTAGATGGCTCTCTATGATATGTTCGATGCCCTAACATGTCGAGCCTTCCCCACCACCCTCCGAGGCCTTGCCCGTATGTAGGATAGTCGACTGGGCCTTTATTGATCTCGTCTTTAACCAACTCGTGAGGGAATTCAAGTTCAATTTCCTAGTCGATGCCTAGCCTAAGACATCTATGGCCACACTCCTTGACATGAGCCAGAAGGACAATAAACCACTCTCTTACTTTGTCGTAGAGATCAGGGTAGTCACTAATGCTCATCCTTCTTTAATCATGCAAGCATTCTTAATGGGGCTATGGTTATCTAGGTTCTTCTAGTCACTAATCGAGAGGCCACCGATAACCATAATCGAAATGCTCTAGCGTGCCAAAGACTTTCAATGGAACTCTGAATGTCATTAAGTCTTCAAGAAGTTGAAGGAACACCTCGCCCAACTGCTGCAACTCACCTCAGCAAACTCGGGCGGACCACTTAGCCTCTACCTGGGCACTTTTGAGCATGCAACTAGTTCGATTATGGTCTAGGATGAATCAGATGCACAATAGCCCATTTACTACGCCGGCCATGTCTTGTATGAACCTAAGGAACGGTACCCCCTAATCTAAAGTGTTAGCCCTAATCCAAGCAGTCAAAAAACTATGCCCCGACTTCCAAGCCCACACCATAAGGGTGGTAACTAGCTAACCCCTTCACCAAATTCTTTCTAACTTTGATGTATCATGCTCTGATTGTCAGTCAAGCTCGGGGGGTTCGACATCCAACATGTCCCGAGGGTGGCTATTAAGGCGTAGGCGCTTGCAGATTTTGTTCCAAGTTGACCCTCACCCCAAGCGACATTTTCGGGAATAGGAAGTAAATGTGGACCTTGTACGTCGATGGACCAACAAACGCCAAAAGAGGAGGGGCATGTCTCATCTTGAAGGAACCCGATGGCCAATTATACAAGCATGCACTCTGCTTTAAGTTCAAAGCTACTAAAAACGAAGCAAAATATAAGGCACTACTGTCAGGGCTACACTTGGAGTTAGAGTTACACGTTAAGGAACTTGAGGTCTTTAGCGACTCCCAACTGGTGGTCGACCACATCAACTGAGACTCTGGAGCTTGAGATCCAACCATAGGAAAATATTTGACCGAGATACGGTGACTTATCAACAACTTTTAGCATTTTTTTATGACTAGGGTCCCTCGTGCGGAGAATGCATAAGCTGATGCACTGGCTAAGATGGCCTCGACGTGTGGAGCCAGGAACTACATGGGGAACATCGAGATGATCCTCGCCCGATCTATCACAAGCCATGACATAGCTATTGCGAAAGTCATGCCAAATTGGGTAGAGGAGATCCTTCGATATAAAGAGGATGAAACGCTACCAACCGACCCGATCGCCGCTCGACGACTTGGGCGTACTCAGGCCTAGTATTACAAAGCCAATGGTCAGTTCTCTTGCAAATCATTCAACCAACCTCTCCTTTGGTGCCTTGAGCCTGCAGAAGCAAAAGTCGTGCTAGACGAGGTCCACGAGGGTATTTATGGAGAACACATCGGCAATCGAACTTTGGCATTCGAAATCCTTAGGTAGGGCTATTATTGGTCGATCATGCATCGGGACGCTCTAGCCTATGTGCAATGGTGCTCGCAATGCCAGAAGCATGCTCGAGTGAAACATCAACCAATAGTCCCCCTAACCCCAATTGATTGTACATAGCCCTTTATATGATGAGGGTGGACCTCCTCGACCCCTTTCCCCCAGCCTCAAGACAACAGAGGTTATCATAGTCGCCGTGAATTATTTCACCAAATGGATTGAGGTCGAACCTTTGGCGTTTATAATAGAAAAGCAAGTCGAAAAGTTTATGTGGAAGAATATCATCACTCATTTTCAACATCCCGAAGGCCATTATCACTAATAATGGAACCTAGTTCAATAATGCAAAGCTCAAGGAATTCTGCCAGGCATACGGGATCCAACTAAAGTTCAGCTCGATAGCACATCCTCAAACCAATGGCCTGGCTAAAGTCACAAACCGAGCAATAGTTGATGGTCTTAAGAGAAGGGTCAACGAGGCACGTGATGCATGGGTTGATAAGCTCTCGAGCATCCCATAGATATCTCGGAATACGTCGACAACTGCCACTGGCGAATCCCCCTATACTTGGCATTCAGGACTGAGGTAATGTTACATCCCGATATGGTCTTCCTAACCCTCTGGGTAGAGAGCTGCGAAAAAAAGCATATCAGGGGAAGGGTTCCGAACTACCCTCGACCTCACAAAAGAATGAAGAGCTGTGGCACACTTGCGAGCCTTGACATACAAGAATGTCGTGGCAAGACTTTAAAATCAGAAGGTGCACCCTTGACCAATCAAGATTAAAGACTTGGTATTACGAAAAGTTGAGGTTAGCGACTCAACTCCTGGGAAAAGTTGGCCCTATATTGGGAAGGACCTTGTCGGGTCATTAGCATGGTTCGTGATAGAACCTACCACCTAGCTACTCAAAAAGGAGTATAACTCTTTAAAATGTGGCACATATCTAACTTAAAGAAGTTCTATATCTAAACCAGGACTCTGAGAGCCCGACCTTGTTAAGTCTATCAATAAGCTCCCGCGAAGCCTCTGCGAAACACAAGTAGTTATTCGACCCACAAAGGAGGAGCCCTAATGAGCAAATAGACAACTGGTCTAGAAAAAAGAAGATTTACTGATCAAGAGAAACGGTTACATCGTATACTCAGTCGAGACTTTACAAACTGAGACGAGTCATGATTGTCTATCTAAAGATAAAGTACATTTCGTCATCCTCAGCGTAGTTGGAAAAATAACTTCCTCGGTCGAAATATTGAGCCTCGAGTTCGTCCAATTCAGTCCAACATCCTAATCCCAAAAGTCATCAACTGCCTCTCGATCTTGTCGCCCATCAGCCAAAAGTATGCTCGGCAAGCAACAATAGCAAAAAGATAAGGAGATTGCAAAGGGAAGTTTTCATTAATGAAGAACAAAGTACATTTTATAATCGAGATCATATGATATTGACCCCGATGACCAGGCCGACTATACAAAAAAAAGAAAAGAGAGAAGGAAGCAAAATTGATGGTGACTTCCAAGGGAAGCAAAATTGTCATCAAAGGGAACCTCCGGCATCGACATGTTGTCATCCTCTAGAAGAGTTGCATAGGTCCTCTTTGATCTCCAGCTTGGGGTACCTCGCCCGAAAATGAGCCAAGGCAACTTGATACCTATATTCATAATATTGGGAAAACCAGCGGGAGCATCACATGCGCAGCGACAAAAAGAAAGCAAATCATATTTTCCATGTATATCAAGTTATCGTGCAAAGATTGATGCATGAAAAACCCACAAAAATGAAAACTACAACACGTGAGAGATTGATTACCTAGGGAGATTGTATATCCTTAAAATTTCAGATCCAGATGGAGAGAATAAAAAGGGTCAAACGTCCTCCGCTTTAGCAATATCCACACGATGGATCATTGCAGTGATGCTCCTTCAATCATAGCCCAAAAGCTCGTAACTCTTGTGCAGAGGAAGAAAGAAGAATATGAGGGTGTGGCCAAAGGTGCAACATCTCACTAATGTGTCATCCCTACCTCCTATTTATAGAAAGTCACCCAAAAACCTTAATGGATCTCACATTAGTGGGTATTGTATCTCCATCTAAGTACCCACTAATCTTGAATTATTGGATCTCTATCTAATAATCTTAATTGGCCTCTAATTGAGTCTCATGCAAGGAGCTCATCAATGTTGGGTCTCATCCATTAAGAACAGAGACTAATTAGATAACTTATATCTAATCCTCAACTTATTGAAATATCTACCATATGTGTGTGACCCTATAGACCTAATACTGAGCTAGCCATGAATCCTATCTGTCAAAACTATTTCTGACTCAATGAATTATTATCTCATAATAATTTACTCGATTTATTGACTATGGACATACTATGCCACTATGCTATAGTCCCAAGACGGTATAGGAGATCTTATCCATTGGACTTGTTTGTACTCAGTTATCGTGTATATTTAGTCCCTCATCCAACTTTATCCCAAAGATCATATATTGGGTATGATATAGTTAGGCCTCATATGGAATCTTTCCGAGTCTCGCTCTAATCGGATTCTTCCGGAGAATTCATTCTCTCTTAATCTGAAAGACCCCGATTGAGGATTTGTCCGAACGATAACACATGAGATATTTCTCTCGTGATACCTAGAGTGGATGTTCCTCTATTGATACTAATTGCTTTTATAAGGTTGACTACCAATCTCAATAACCAGTTATATCAGATCTATAACTTTTCAGACCTATAAGTCCGATGTCAAAGAAAGAAGTACTCAAATAAGGTTTCATTAGTGTCTCAAGTCTAAGGACCAGATACACAACTTGGGCTACAGAATCGCTGTCTTACGTTAGGCATCATTAACCATATAATATTCTATAAGCGGATCAATCAGTGAACTCATTCTCCAAT
Organism: Ensete glaucum; assembly: GCA_021527575.1. Classification (NCBI taxonomy): domain Eukaryota; kingdom Viridiplantae; phylum Streptophyta; class Magnoliopsida; order Zingiberales; family Musaceae; genus Ensete; species Ensete glaucum. The sequence goes on from CM038554.1 coordinate 34,459,614, forward strand.
AAGAACATATACAAGTACCCTTAGTGTCTCAACATAAGTGGCTATGAGACTAGTCACCTCCATCATTTAGACAGGTATATAGTACATTAGTTTATCCGATTATCTTGATGTCCCTCTCGAGTAACCTATAATCGGGATTATTTAGAATCTGTGTTTATAAATGAATCGATCTCATTATCGTGATCTCATCATGATCTGATTCTCATTGCACAGAACAAAGTACATCATAACCAAAAAAGATAATATAATATGAGTATATGTCACTAATAATTATAAGAAAAAAATTACGTAACATATCACACGTGTCATCACTCACGTGATTGGCTTATAGGGTACATGTAACTAACACATAGGACAACCAACCCATCTTCTACAAGCCAAGATTGAAGCCAGGTGACTCCTTGTACTGGGTAATCGTCCCTAGGCTCTCTGGAGGGTGGCACGCTGCTCCTCGACTAGAGAGCTCTTGGCCTTCTCCAACATCAACCTGATCGTTGCCAGGGTCTACTACGCTTCACGGGACTTGATTCAGGCAGCATCTATATTAACCCCTAAGCCTTGCAGTTGAGCCTCCAGGTCTCGTACCTGAGCCTCCTTCTCTTAGCGTTGGGACTCCCCGAGCTGAGACTTTAGTTCCTCCAACTATTGGGTCACCTTGTTGACCCAGGCCTCGGCAATCACCGTAGCCACCGAGTCCGCCTCTTCCTTGAGCTTCTGATCTCAACATGAAGCTCGTCAACTATTCGAGAGAGTTCATCAATTACTCTCCTAGAGTCATGCACCTTGTCAATCAGCCCTATGGAGAAATGATAGTGTTGCAAGAGCACCATATCAGGCCAACGCCGAACAAAGGTACAAAAAAGAAACTTAAAAAAGATGACTAACTATGGCCAGGATTTTCGATGCGCTATCGAGCAACGCCTCTAAGGGAGTGGTATAGATCTCCTTTGCTATAGGGGGGCAGAGGAGCCCCTAGTAAAATAGTTGGGCCTCAGATCCATCAATCCACACCTGACTCTTGGGAGTTAGCATGGCCCATCGAGCCTCAAGCGACCCTTCCCCAGACTCCGAGAGGTCTATCATTTCCTGGGTAAGGAAGGGCTCATCCCTTGATTAAGCCCTGACCTTGCAAAGGTCCCTTATGGACCAAGGTCGTGACACCGCCTTGTCTCGATGCCTACTGCTCCCCTCCTCGTGCGGAACTTCTAGAGGAGCCTCTTTGCGAACGACAATTGGGGCGAGAGCCTCTTTGCGAGAGGTAGCTAGGGCGGGAGCCTCCTTGCGGGGGGCAGTTGAGGTAGGAGCATCAGGATAACAAAGGTAACACTGGAAGGTGGCTTATGGGCCAACACCTTCATCTTCTTCGAAGGCCTCTCGACCTCATAAACAACGCTCGGTCGCATGGTGGGGGTAGTACACGATGGAGAGGGTGTAGCATGAATTGAGATTAATTCATGCTAAGCACAAAACATCCATTAGCATCCATCCATAATAGAGGGGACAAAAATAAAAGAAGGCCAACAAGTGACGAAGACCGAATGAGCCATACCCCTAGGGGTCGGACTAAGGCCTACCTCCAGCAGCCAGTCCTCGCTCATCGATTTGATGACTTTGGATGAGGAGAGGATCCCCATAAGATGCATCACCTGCTCCACTCTTCCTCTGACAGAAGGGAGAAGAATTGTTGATGTTGCGGCCTATCAACTTTAGCTCGAAACCCCACCCTCTGAAGGTGCTAACAAAAAAGAAGCATGACTTCCACCCCTTGTTCTTTGAGGGGATGCCGTCGACTTTGAAGCTGCTCCTTGCGACCAAGTAATAGTTGCCCCAACCATTGCTGAGGTTGAAGTAAGCCAAAAAGAGTGTAAGTAATGAGTCAATCCTAGTCGCTTGATACTCTCTAACAAAAACCACCAGATAACGCTAGGAGTTCGACGCTATCTGGGGAGGAGAAATTATCTAATGTCGGATGTATGACATCGCCAAGGGGTGAAGAGGAAGCCTCAGCCCCGCCTCAAAGACATTGATCGATAGGCTGAATCCATTTGAAAATGGATCAAAAGGCCTTTGGCTGACTTAGGATGTGCAGGTCATACTTTGGGGAGATATGATATCTAGACCTAATCATTAACAAAAAGGACTCGGTTATGACTGAGTCCCTATCATGCTCTCGAAGCATCACCTCCAAAGCATTGGAGGCTTTCTCATCCAAAGAGGATAAGGACCCAAAGGGGGGCATCCCCCCTGCATTCCGTTCACTGCTAAAGGACGAGGAAAACATAGGAGACATGGCAAGGAAGGGTCGAGAAATGAGGAAGAGCAATAGAAGGAAAGGAAGGAACAAAATAAAGACCCAATTGCAGAAGACTTGAAGGTGATTGAGGACAGACGGGGCAAAAGGACACTAGAGGGGACTAAAGAGCAAAAGTGCCCTGTGTTGGAAAACCTCAGCGGGAGCATCACATGTGCATCGGAAATCAAAACAAAAACTCAGTTTCCCACGTGGATCAAATCGTCATGCAAAAGATTGGGGTCGCGAGAAAAACATAAAAACTAAAAAACTAAAAAATCACAATACGTGAGAGATTGATTTTATCTAGGGAGATCATATATCCTTGTATTTTCATATCCGGATGGAGAGGATGAAGGAGGTCAAGCGTCCTCCTCTCTAGCGGTATCCATATGATGGATCTCTACAGCGAAACTCCTCCAATCTGATCTCGTAACTCTTGTGCAGAGGGAGGGAGGAGAATAGGAGAGGAGGCTAAGGTTGCAGCTTATCAACCATGAGTCTCCCCTCCTATTTATAGAGAGCCACAAAAAAACCTATGGCTCCTACCTTAGTGGGTATTGGATCTCCATCCAAATAACATACCAACCTGGCATTATTGGATCTTTATCCAATAATCTCCTTAGGCCTCTAATTGGGCCTTAAGCTAAGAGCCCATCAGCATATGGTTTTATTTAATAAGGATAGGGGCTAATCGGATCTCCATCTAATCCTCTATTTGCTGAAGCATCTACTATATGTGTGTGACCCTCTAGGCCCGATACCGAGCTGGTCGTGAGTCGCTCCCATTAGAACTCCCTCTAATATAGTGAATTATTATTCCCATAATAATTCACTCGACTCATCGACGTACTAGGTCACTACGCCATAGTTCCTAGACGGTAAAGGGGGGATCAAATCCATCGGACCTGTTTGTCCACGGTTATCATATATTTATAATCCCTCATCTAACTAATATCCCAGAGACCGTATATTGGACATGGTATTGTCATGTCACATACGGAATCAATTTGTCTTGCTCTAATCGGATTCTACCGGAGAACTCTTTCTCTCTCAATCCGAATGACCCTGATCAGGGATTTGTCTGAGCAAGCACATATGGGATATTCTTCTCGTGATATCGAGAGTGGATGATCATCAATTGACATTCAATTGCTTTCGTAAGGTTCACTACCAATCACAATAACCAATTGTACTAGATTTAAAACTTTCCAAACCTTTAAGTCTAGCGTCAAAGAAATGAGTACTCATACAAGACATCCTTGGTGCCTCAAGTCAAAGGACCATATACACAACTGGGACTATGGAATCGCTGTCTGACATTAGGTATCTTTAACCATATAGCATTCCATAAGTGGATCAATCAGTGAACTCATTCTCCAATAAGCACATGTACTATATACTTAGTGTCTCCACACAAGTGGTTATGAGACCAGCCGCCTCTATCATATGGACGGGTATATAGTACGTCAGTCTGTCTGGTTATCTCGATATCCCTCTCGAGTAACCTATGACTGGGATTATTCAAGATCTGTATTTAAAGGTGAATCGATCTCATTATCGTGATCTCATCACGATCTGACTCCTATTGCATAGAACTAAGGACATTACAATATATATGCTACAAATAATATAATGTGAGAATATGCCAATATTAATCATAACCAAAATGATGGTGTGATATGTCACACGTGCCATCACTCACATGATTGACTTACAAGGCACCTGTAACCAGCACCCTGGAGCCTTGCATGGGGGACTTATAAAGACAAACATCACACAAGTTAATGAGACCCTTCAGGTGAAAGCAACCATGAGGGCACGAGCTCACTGCCTGGAACAACCTTTCACCTTCCCGATAAGGGGACAATGTAACATTCTAAGATTCTAAGGAGATTCACATTAAATGGGATCAGATCCCCCTAGTAACCGTTCGGGTTAAAGCATATTGCCCACAAAATTAACCTCTCAAAGGGCGTTAGCATAACATTTTCTCATGAAGGAAAAAAAACCTGCATTGAAAAGGCATAAGGCATGCCGGTGACCACCATAATTCAAACTTCCCGCTTGTAGAGGAAGCTTCCCATCTACAGTCACCCCATCATAATCACAACCATCTCCAGAACAGGCAATCCTTTGCCGACCCAATCTTGACCAGTCTCTTGCTGACCTAGTCTTGGCCAATCCTTTATTGACCCGGTCTTAGCCAGTCTCTTACTGACCCAGTCTCGGCTAGTCTCTTACTGACCTTGTCTTGGCCAATCCTTTGCCAACCCAGTCTTAGCCAATCCTTTGCTGGCCTAGTCTCAGCCAGTCTGTTGCTGATCTCATATCAGCTAGTCTCTCGTTGACCTCGTCTTGGACAGTCCTTTGTCGACCCAATCTTGGCCAGTCTCCTGCTGACGCAATCTCAGACCCAACCTTAGCCAATCTCATCTTGGCCAATCCTTTGTCAATATAATCTCAGCTAGTCTCTTGTCGACCTAGTCTCGGCCAATCATTCATCTACCTCGTCTCGGTCAGACTCTTATCGACCTTGTCTCAGCTAGCCCTTTCCCGATCCAATCTTGACCAATCTCTTGTCGACCTAGTCTCAACCAGTCATTCGCCGACTTCATCTCGACCAACCCTTTACTGACCCAGACTCGACCAGTCTCTTGCCCACCTAGTCTCGACCAATCTTTCGTTGACCTTGTCTCGACCAGACTCTTATCAACCTCATCTCAGCTAGTCCTTTGCTGATCTAGTCTCGATTAGTCTCTTGCCCACATAGTCTCTACTAGTCTTTCGTTGACCTTGTCTCGACCAAATCCTTGTCGACCTCGTCTTAGCTATTCCTTCGCCAACCTCGTCTCGGCTAGTCCTTCATCGGCCTCATTTGGCCAGTCCATTGTCAGCCATGTCTCGATCGACTCATTATCGAGCACGTCATAGCCAATATAGTACCAAGACACAATTCAACTAAAACGATGCCCGAACCTTCCCAGGCATCGATGGTTGGGAGCTGAACCCACTCTCAACGGGACCAACAACCTGACTAGCATTCTCCTGAGGCATAACTCATTTTTCTTTTTGAGTTGGGGGTGGGTGGGTGGAGAGAATGATATTGCATATCCTAGCCCTTCATTTCACGGAGCCACTAAGGCACTATGTTAGAGCTAACTTGACATCCCGAGTCGACTCGTCCTGCGAACTCGAGATAAGATAATCGCTCAACACTGACAGCGCTCTAAAAAGTACGAGGCAACGTAGCCTTGAGAAGTGAGGAGCAGTATCAAACTGCCCAGGCGACATCAACGCTAACGTATGAGCCGATTGACTGAGGTGCTAGTAGGTGTTAAACACTTGCGTACGGTGATGCCGACAATCATTAAATAGTAACATACGTTGACACAAAGGAACATATATAAAAGTCACTCCTAGAAATAGTATTGAGGGTGGACCTCTTCTACTGGTACATGACATCTCTTCCCATTTCAGCTCTTACTAACTTAATCATCGAAGGGGTTGAGTAAAAACAACCTCCCCTACCCGACTTTGATCTTTATGCAGCTTTTCGACAATTAAGAAAAAGAGATGACTTCGAGCCATATCTCATGAAGTCGTTCAAGCAATCTTTCGATCATATCTTCTACACGTTCTCTCCAACTTGGGTAAAGCGGTGAGAGTATTACGTACTATAACTCGAACGAAAACATTGAGGTACAAACTTTTTTCAAAACTTTACAAATATAACCATGACAATATTAGAAAGCATGAGACAACCGGATAGCTTTATTAAAAAACTGAGACGTTTGAATTTATGGACAACAATAAAATATTTATAGACCCGGCAGACAACTAGATCCTAGGTTTGAATTGGGCATTCTCCACTTATCCTTTTGCCAAAAAAAAAAAAAGTAAATTACATATTTTAAATCTATAACACCATTAATCACAATCCATTTAAGACTCAGATCTGAGCTAAAAAAAAAAACAAAGAAAACTTGCGATAAAAAAAAACAGAAAATATCTGACATTACCTATTCTTAGGAAGTCGCTAATTTCCATAACATTGGCAGCCATTGTTCGAGATGAAAAGTAGCCCCATTTCACCATATGTCGTGATCAGCACAAGACAGCTTGCAGAACTACACTCTCGTCAATTTGAGATGGAAGGAAAATTATTTTGATGTTTATGCAATCAGATAATTCTTGAAGCTAGCATTATTTCTATGGTAAGTAGGAAGTACTACCCTTGGAGTAAACAAAATAACAGAACAAATACATCTCATGTTGAACCGAAAAACAATAACTTCTTTTTTCCAATAGAAATGTGATAAATTCTTATTTCCAACCCAAATATATTGACAAGATGAAAGGTATGGAACAAATTCTTGCCTGCGATGCAATTATTAAACCATAAGAGCAGCAGATAAATTCTTATTTCCAACCCAAATATATTGACAACATGAAAGGTATGGAACAAATTCTTGCCTGCGATGCAATTATTAAACCATAAGAGCAGCAGATATTCGTGTCTCTCAACAGATTCCAGTTATCTTAGCATATAATTGTAGCCCAGAAAAGCTAAGCAACAGATGCAAGCCAATCCAGTTCAACTAACTTGAGACTCTAGTTCAGAAAAGCTTAGCGGTTTCCTTCTATGGGAAAAGCTTCTCTAGCACTGCATTTGAAAGAATCCTATTAGGATCCAATTCTCTGCGTACTTTGTTATAGGTGTCAACAGGAAAACGCTTCCTTAATCTTTCTTGAAGTGCAACAAGCTCTTCCTTGCCCTTTGGAACCTGCGGAGAGACACCACAAGTTCTGAAATTAATGAAACTTTGAGCCATTGACATAATTTCAAGATTGCATCAAGAAACACTTGTTTGCATTTTCGAGTCCTGTACCTTCAAAATGTATAGTATATATCTAAAGAAACATAAATTTCAGCATGAAAGTGAAACATCCATCTTTTATATGCTCCTCTACAAGTATTATATTAAGCATCCTTGCTGTACCAATTATCACATCAACACCAAAAATTACTGAACTTAAGACCAGCAGCAAAACAACAGTCATGACAGAAAAAACAGGAATAAAGCTAGAGAAAATGAAAGGACCACTTTCCCTCCACTTGTTTAAATCAATAGGAGAAAAAAGAAAGGTTTTGATATTATTTCTCTCTCTCTCTCTCTTGAAATGGCTCCATTTTTGGAGGGAAAGAAAAAGGTGGGTAGGAAAGAAGTTGGTCCCATCACTTGTCTCTCATGGTATGTGACCAATGAAAGAAAATTACCTTCCATCTTCTTTCTCTCATCTATTGAAACAAAAAAGAGAAATTAACTTTCTCCTGATTTCTATTCTCTTCTCCCCACTACCCTCCATCTAAACATGCCGTTGAATTAACACATAAGATAAACCATCAATTCTACTACTATAAAATTATTCCTTGATAAATAAATGATGATAATTTTCTTATCTTCTCAAAAAGGAACATAATCTATTGGCAATATAAAACAAAAAGTAACTTTAGCATGTGAAGCACACAAAAAAACCTAGAAGGCTTGTTTCCTAAATAAAGTCATCCGGTCTTTCAAAGACTAATTTGCACGCCCGAATTGTACTTCACACATGCATATAGCTAATGCACGAAGTTACATTATAAAGACCTACAAGAGCACTAAATACGACATGGTCCAACCCAACCTGGACATGCCAAGACCTCTTCAAAAGAAGGGCTAGCTTGACTGCTGATCAGAGATACTTGGAAAAAACACATGGACTGGTTACAAACTACAAGGCTTCTTACTCACTAAGGAACTTAGTCAAGAGCATTCATCACCAGGCTTCTCTCCAACTTGCCTCAACCAGTGATTTAAAAAGCATTAGGTGCCAAGGTTCCAAAATGCCCAATTAAAGCGAGATGCTCTGAAATATTAAAATATAAAAATATATAATACAGTTGATAAATAGAGATTAACAGTGCTAAAATCTCAATAGGGACTATTATATGATAACAGTAGTTAACAATCCAATGTTAACAGTAATTAGAGAGGAGAAAAGAGTCACCAATGATGGAAAGTGGGGAAGGAGAGGGCGGTAGTGATAGAGGAACTTTCGGACGACAGTAGCGACAAATGGAGGAAGCTACGAACGATAGCAGCAACGAGGAAGGAAGCTTTGGACGACAACAATGAGAAAGGAAGCTGCGGACGACAGCAGTAGCAGTGGAGAAGCTTTAAATGATGATGGCAGCAGTGACGATAAAAGCTACAGATGTCAACGTCGTGGGCAGAGGAAGCTTTAGATGTGTCCATCAGTGGCGGAGGAAATTGTGGTCGTCTCTCTCGATGGTGGAAGGGGCTGCACACGGAAGCAGCGACAGGGGAGGAAACTATGCATGAAAGCTACATGTTCAGACTCCTTCGTCGATGACAAATTGAAGCATTAGTCTTGTGCATAGACGAAAGAGGTAGCGGCAAAGGAAGCATTGATCCTATGCGTTAACGACAGAGGCAACAGCTGCACTAGAGTTGCTCAAGGTTGCACAGGGGGAGGAGATGCACATGGAAGCAGCGGAAACTATGCACGAAAACTACACCTTCAGACTCCTCCATCGATGACAGATTGAAGTGTTAGTCTTGTGCATCAACGAAAGAGATAGCAACAAAGGAAGCATCGGTCCTATGCATCAGCAATGGAGACAAAGGCTATGCTAGAGTTGCTCAAGGTCACATGGGGGGAGGGGGGCGCAGGTGGTGGGTTTTGTAAATAAACTTTATGTAGCTTAGTTGGTTCAATCGAACCAACTAGCTATAATTCAACCGAATCGTAAGTGTTAGGGTTGCATGGTTTCAATTGGGCGCTTGCCCAAGGTGCCCAACGCTTGGGTTCAAGCGAGTGCCTAGGCGACGCTTCGTTGAAGCACGCCGCCCGGGAAATTTGTGCGGTGCTCAAGCCTTGCCTCGCATCACCCGAGTGCCTAGGCGAGTGCTTGAGCGCCTATTTAAACCACTGGCCCCAACCCATCTTATCAGGAATAAAAGTTTCCATAGGCCAACAAACACATCTCACTTAGCGCTCATACCCTACTTGCACTAACGGAAGTTTAGCTCTCCACTAAACGATCTACTTAAACAGCATGCCAGCACCACCTACATTCCCCCATAGCCCCTATATGACCAATGATGGTCCTCCACAAGACAGGACCTCAGGCTAATAAAGAGTATGGACTCTAACTAACTTCCTAGGTACACAACTGATTGCACCCAGAAACTTTCCAACATTCCAAAGATATAATCATATCATATTTATAAATGGAAAATTAAGTACTATAATAAAACAACAATGAGACATTCTATCACTTTTTGATACCTCAATCTTAGCCCAATGTTCATAAGCAGAATATTCATCCCTCAATCTAGTTTATTTCAAATGTATTTGTAGTTGAACAAAAGAGTAAGACAATATACTACAACTGGTTGATACCTCAATCTTTGCCCAGTGTTCATAAGCAGAATATTCATCCCACAGTCTAGTTTGTGTCAAATATCTGTAATTGAAAAACTCCTCTGTTATTTCCTTCCTCTGGCGAGCATCTATTGTAGGCAGGTACATGATGATGCCAACCTAGGAAAACAAAGGACAAGGAAACAATAAGCTAGTGCAGGAGCCTTTTTCCCAACTACAAAAAAAAAATTATTTCTAGTGCTTTATTGTGTACATATAACTACTGTATAGTAAGCTTATGTTGTATGAAAACTTCCAATGAAGATCTGCCATTGGCAGAAGGAAAGTATAATAAAGCAAAGACCAATATTTGAGGCCTAAAATGTAAGAGTTTTGATGTTCATTAAAGGAACTGCAGATTAAAAAACCTCTAAAAATGTAGCCAAAAATTGACTACACATAAATTGTGCTCTTGTTGAAGAATTGAAAATGGCAAATTTTGTCTTACCCATGAGAATATATCATCTTCTTCTGAGCTTGAGGCTGGGCTCATGAGGCTCTTGCTGCAAGCAGTCCAACGCTGCTCAATTGGAGCAGGTGCTGGTATATCCTCCTGCTCTATGAGCTGCTTCAATGCTTCTATGTAGTCCAAATCCTTCATGTTAGGCATTTTAAGGGTCCCTGCTGGGAAACAGGTTTCAGACACCCATTGCTGCCCACCACAATCAAAACCCAGTATTTCATCACTCCATCCTACGCGATATCCTTCAGATTTCTTCCAGTACTCAGCTTCTGCTTGGTTGACTTTCATGACATGATCTTTATTAATAGGATCAAGGGCAAGAAGTTTATCTCTCAATTCTGTGAAAGATAGTTGATTTATATCTTGTTCATCATTAGCAACATCAGTTCTGCAACCATTTACAACTTGAAATCAATGTCTTTGCAGATAGGACCAGCACAAAAGACTCAAAAAACTAAGGGCAATGTAATCAAGAAAGCCTGTGCAATTGTTGCAGAAAAGGCCTGAGTCCTCCAAGGATCACTTGTTTACAAGCTTAAGTGATGAGATCAAAGTAATTCTCACAATAGAGTAAGCTGCCTGGGCAATATGTTCACCTGTACTTCCTGAGTGAATCACGGTAGAGATCACGGATGTGTTTCAATGCTTCATCCTTCCCATATTTTCGTTTAAAATTTTGATTTTTCCACTTAGACAGAGGATTGCACTGCACCACTACAACAGCATCTGTATACGGAATCCATAAATATTTTATATGCTTGTTCTCAGCTAGCCATTTCCTGAATAATAACAACATACAAAATAGATAAACAAGAAGGACCAAAACAATAACTACGATAATATTACTTGTGAATAGTTAAACAGCCACTTAGTGATGATATTACTTGTGATTTTTCCTGATCTCACTGGCATTACAAACAAATGTGTGTTCTACAAGCTCGTGTCTATCTACACATTGAATGGTGACTTCTGCAACCACTCCAAGGCCGCCTAGACCACAGCGAGATAGAAAGAACAGTTCAGGATTTTTCTCTTTTGACACCTCAATTGTTCCCTTCATGGGGGTCACCAGCTTCATGCTGATAACCTGCTCATCAATGGGCGGCAACCGTGCGCCAGTACCATGAGCTCCAACCTGGAGATAAGATGATTCCAATCTAAGAGACCTTATGATGACTCAAGCAGATCAGATAGAAGATTGATTTGATATCAATCCAACATGAAGAACTAAATGTAGCACAAAGCTCTCAGGCTGACAGATATATTGCAAATAAAGAAAACTCAAAAATATGATAATCCAGAAAGCAATACACCCAAGAAAAGATAAAAAGAGGAGAGAAGAGGCTGAAAAGATCTAAGTAGAAAATGTTTAACAACCATTCTGGTTGGATAATTTGATATTTGATGAATTATTATCTGAGCTTGTGATGGCTTCAATTAATTTGCAGACCAACCTATTCTATTGTTGCTCAGCCTACTATATACTAACGGTGAAGAGGATCATAACATAGGCACCAAGCATCACTTGTTTCATGTACAATTATCATTGAATGTATGTGTTATGCAACAGTTCACTTAGAGTGAGCTTCAGCAACCCATGTCACTCAATTGACCATCACTTCATCTCTAGAAAATCCATCTAGCTGAGAAAGATCAGATGGCAAAGCCACACAGAAGCACATTCTATCCTCCAAATTTTGGAATAAATAACAGATATCATTGTCATCTTGGAGTAAATTGCACTAATCCTACACCACATTATTCTAGAAAAGAGGCCATCAGTGGATGACATGTATCACATGATATGCACAAGGAGAAGATATGTTAAATACTTGACAGGGTTTTCTTGTTTGCTTCGTCTCTTATAGTGTATGAATGGGCTACAAACTGTCCACATCTAGTCTACTTGTATTTATAACCCTTGGAACTATCCTTTCATTAACGCTACTGTCTTAGTAGTGATATGTGTCAGCTGCACATTATAAATTTATCTTTCTTTAAATATATACTCCTCTCACCCTTTTGCTAAAAGAAAAGGATATATTAAATACAAATTGAGGCAAAGTAAATCTGAGGTCATATATCAACTCAGCAGACATCTATTTCAAGAGGCTTTTGGCACATATAAGAAAATTGTCCAATTTCTTACTAAAATTACTAAATTTTGGCTCTCTTCACATCAATCAAATAAGGTCATATTAATGTGATTGTTTAAGTACGCTTTGCCATCGTGTGTTGATCACAATTTTGGAGAATTCATATTGACCTTAAGGAAACTAATGCCGAAGGTCAACCATTTTATCTAGTGATTACCAGGTGTGACTGTTTGCCTTGATACACATAAAAGTCCACATTTTAACTTTCCTATATACAATTGGAGAAAATTGTTTATCTTCATCATAACATGCCTGTCAAGCTATGTTGCATAAACCTGGTAAAGAAATAAACGAGCCCAAGATAAATCCATATATTCTGGAGTTTTATAATGATGACTCAAACTCAATGACAGGTTGGAATGTGCAACAGAAAGCTTAGGTGATCCACTTTTGAATACAAGAGGAGATCCATGATATGCTAATCATTTTATTTTAGAGGTAATCGAGGAGGACTGACTGGGTGCCAGAAGGCTGCTTAATATGAGGAAGAGCTGCATCTGATATCAGTATATGGTTGGACTATAAGCAGTCAATCCTCCATAGATCATGCTAGAGCACGTTAGAGTTGATTGCCCGGCTCTCATGGCGAAAAAAGAATGCTCATCACAATAGATTGACCTTTGAATGCAATAGATGAGCAATAAGTACAATTCAATGAGGAGATGCCTTTTCCCTCAAATTCCACACTTCATGAGATTCACGAGGATGTCAAGATATCATTTGTTGGTACGCCCCAGATGTTGAGATTGTACCAGGTCAAGACCATGCCAGTTTGCTCAGGAACGGATATGGATCTCAAACCAAGATTTTGAGCCTTGGTCTATTGAAACTAAGAAGGATCAAATCTGGCTTTAACTTGTTGCTCTTCTAGCGATATGTTCTATGCTCTTAGTTGTTATAAAGTTTTAGCCAGAAAGTGGCAAACTTCCATTACAATTTTATGTGCTTTTTCAATCAAATAACATCTTATTTTTGCTCAGGGATTAAATTAACTTTTTAATGATAGCTGATAATTCCAAGCCTTGTTGCTGTGAGATAATGCAAATATACAAAAAAACTCAATAACAAGGACAACCATAAAGAAAACCACTTATGAAAAGGATTGTTGAGATAATAAAGAAAAGTCAGTAATAGCATAAAAGTCGGTAATCCAGGAAGCATGTTTTAACTGCAATAAAAAGAACATAAGTAAAGAAAAACAAAAGAAGAAGCAAAATATGACAGATAAGCCTGGCACATCTCAATTTGACAATAGAACATTCATTTACATAGTTGGTGGGTTCATTCATTTGTTATACATAAAGTCCTATGTAAAAAAAGAGTAAATGGTACTAAGTAAAGCATAGTTATGATACACGAACCAAAATAAAGAATAAGAACAAAAAATAATCAAATTAGGCATCACTGAGTACAACAACAACCAGTAATGGAGAGGCTAGAATTTACACCTAAGAAGATTTTATGTATGAAGATATGAAAACTAACATAAAAAATAGACTAGCCATTAGAGGTTACCAGGAAATTATAGTTACTTCCCGTTTTTCATTATTTCTATCGTTTTCTCTTTGCTTTTCTCTTCTTCTTCTTATTCATTTGTTACTTTATACTCTCATCCAGTCCTCATGTTCTCTATTCCTTTTTCACTTCTCTTCTCTTATATTTTGTCTCCTCCTCTTCTTTTATTCTATTTTCTTTTAACAGTATAATTGGAGAGGGCAGTGGAATCCAAATCATTTCTCCCTCCCTCCACGTCTCTTCCCCAATAGATGTGGCATTCAAGAAATTTCTGACCTTTCTCTTCAATTGTCATTCTCCAGAATGACCCTCAAATGATGGGTCTCGTATATATTCAAATAAAAGTCACTTTCTTGCAAGGTGTGCAAACTTATATGGCCAAGTAAGATTGGAAAATGAAATCTAGAATATCAACCAGCTTTTTTTTTATGCTAAAAGAGTCACAAACAATCCCTTCGAGAAATAACCTCAATCTATATGCATGAATCTCCTAAAGTAATCATCAAAAAGACAATGTAGGATAAACCTAAACAAATATCTTAAATTGTTTGAATAAGTAACTATTTCACCTGACCAAACAAATTAATCCTAGCAGCAGTCTAATTCTTTTTTTATCTTCAAGTGGAATATATGCAGCTTAAAGTGAAGGAACAATATCTATGCAGATGGACCTGTAAGATTCCTCCGATCTGCTGCTCCCTGATGGACGCGAAGTTCTGCAGGGTAAGGCCATGCTCCTTGAGTGCATCCACGAGTTGCGATACCCTAATCCCAGCCTGAACTGTCACCCGCTTCGCCTCGTGGTCCACCTCGAGCACCTTGTCCATGAGGGCCAGGTTCACCATGCCGGACTTGGCGAGGCCAAGCCCATTGGGAGAGAGCCCAGAGCCGACGGGACGGATCCGGCGGCAGCTCTGTTGGGCGTCTCGAACAGCGGCCTCAAGGTCCGCGAGGGTCTCCGGCTGGAGGAAGACGCGGGTGTGCACCTCGTGGGTGCCGCTCCAGTTGGACACGGTGTGGAGGTCCTCGGAAAGAGGGGCGTAGCGGAAGATCTGTGCCTTCTTGTGTTTGGCATCCGCCGAGAAGGGGAAGGAGTAGTAGGTGGCGGCGCCGCACCCGAAGAGGAGGACAAAGTAGCCGGCATATTTTCGGAGCTCGGCGTCGGAGGCAGCGGAGGAGGAGAGGGGGCGGAGGAAGGGGAGATGAGGAGTAGGGCTAGTGATGGGGTTTAGGGTTGTAGGGGGACAGCGGGGAAGGAAGGGAGAAGAGCGGAGCGCCGCGCGGGCGGTGAGCCGAAACATCCCCGCGGCGGCGGCAGCAGTGCAGTGAGATCCGAAACTTTTCGGAGCTGTTTACAGTATTGGGTGGGAATATAATGTACTGTCTGTCATCTCTCCTGACGCTTCGACGAAGGATAGGCACACCTTGTCAAGATTTATTTGAGATGGATTCGAGGGAGAGCGAAGTGTTTTTGGGACACGTTCAACTGTTTGATATCATGTCTTATAAATTACGATTTTTTAAAAATTTATAATTATTTAAATTTAATATAATTTTTATTATATTATAATGATCCAGGTTTTAACTTATTATCATTTTAATTATACTAAAACGATCTAAGTTCAATTGTTTTATGCCATGCCTAACAAATTATAAGATTTCTTCAAAAGTTTTATTATAATAATTCATGTTTTAATCTAAAAATTTATTATAATCTTAATTATATTATAATGATCCAAGTTCAACTTTTCAAGCTAGGCCTTACAAATTACGAAATTTCTTCAAAAGTTTTTATTATAATGATCCAAGTTTTAAAATAAAATTTTATTATACTATTGATTATATTATAATAATCCAAGTTCAATTGTTTCAAGTCATGCCTTACAAATTATGAAAATTATCCAAAAGTTTTATTATAATGATCCAAGTCTTAACATGAAAGTTCATTATAATTTTGATTATCTAATAATGATCCAAGTTCAACTATTTGAAACCCAACCTTACAAATTAGGAGATTTGTAAGGTTCATTATAATTTTGATTATATAATATGATCCAAGTTCAACTGTTTCAAGCCATGCCCCACAAATTAGGAGATTTCTTTTATTATAATGATCCAAGTTTTAATATAAAAGTTCATTATAATTTTGATTATATAATAATGATCCAAGTTCAACTATTTGAAACCCACCCTTCCAAATTACGGGATTTCTTCAAATGTTTTTATTATAATGATCTAAGTTTTAACATAAAATTTAAGTATAATTTTGATTATGTTATAATGATCTAAGTTTAACTATTTCAAGGGATGAATTACAAATTACGAGATTTCTTTGAATGTTTTTATTATAATGATCGAAGTTTTAACATAAAATTATAATTTGAATCATATTACAATAGATGTTGTACAAGTTATATATGCATGTGATAATGAAAGGATCACTTAGAATGCACGATGGTGCCTTCGATCATCATCTTATGTCTAATGTTTCATATTTTGATTCTCTGGTTATTAATAATTTTGATCTATATTTTGCTTCATTTGTTCTTGGTTCATTAGTTCATTTATAGGATTCGATATAACAATTAGATTATCTATTTAATATAAAATTTTAAATATTATACATATATCGGGTACATATTTAAGGTTGTCTGCTAAGTAAAAATTCGGACCAGTAAAATCATATGAATTTTGATTTTTGGTTAGACCTACTGATGTGTTCCATATATATTAATTACTAGAGTAGATAAAATTTAAATAGATCCATCCAAAAAGTTATATATAGTTAATAATATATAATTAATTTAATTATTATTTTATAATTAATTATTTATTTTATTAATGATATTAATTATATAAGTTAGATATTCATAAAAATATTACATTAATGTTATTATATATTATATTAACTATATTAAAGAGTTAAATATAATTATATATAATTAATTATATATATATTATGTAGTGTTTGGTATATATTGTAGTGTTGTATATTATGTGTAGTGTATTTTGTGTTTTGTAGTGTATTGTGTGTAGTGTAGTGTGCGTAGTGTATTGTAGTGTTGTGTATTGTGTGTAGTATATTTTAGTATAGTGTTGTGTATTGTTGTATATTTTAGTATATTATATGTGTTATGTATTGTTGTATATTTAGTGTGTAGTGTGTTGCGTATTGTTATGTGGTAGTGTGTAGTGTATTGTGTGTGGTTTAGTATTGTGTAGTTTAGTATAGTGTATTGTGTCCTCTAGAGTAGTGTATTATGTGTGTGTTATGTATTGTTGTGTGTGTAGTGTGTAGTGTATTGTGTGTTGTATATTGTTATGTGTGTAGTGTGTAATGTATTGTATGTAGTGTAGTGTTATTTACTGTGTGTAGTGTAGTGTAGTGTATTGTGTGTAGTTTAGTGTAGTGTATGGTGTGTAGTGTATTGTATATAATGTTGTGTTGTATATTATGTGTAGTATATTTTGTGCATTGTAGTGTATTGTGTGTAGTGTAATGTGTGTAGTGTATTGTGTGTAGTGTATTGTAGGGTAGTATATTGTGAGTAGTGTAATGTATTGTATTGTAGTGTAGTGTATTATGTGTAGTGTATTGTAGTATAGTATATTGTGTGTAGTATAGTGTAGTATATTATGTGTAGTGTAGTATAGTATATTGTGTGTAGTGTGTGTTGTGTATTGTTATGTGTGTAGTGGTATTATGTAGTGTACTGTATTATAGTGTAGTGCATTGTGTGTAGTGTTTTGTGTGTGTGTTGTGTGTGTAGTGTGTTGTGTATTATGTATAACGTAGTGTATTATGTGTAGTGTATTATAATATTATATATTATGTGTTGTGTACTATATTGTATATAGTGTAATGTTGTGTATTATATATAATTTAGTGTAGTGTATTGTGTGTACTGCATTATAGTGTAGTGTTATGAATTATTTGTTGTGTATTGTGTATAGTGTCTTATAGCATAGTGCATTGTAGTATAGTGTATTGTAGTGTAGTGTATTATGTGTAGTGTAGTATATTTTGTGAAGTGTATTGTGTATTGTAGTGTATTGTGTGTAGATTAGTATTGTGTAGTGTAGTGTATTGTGTGTACTTTAGTGTAGTGTATTATATGTGTTATGTATTATTGTATGTATAGTGTGTTGTATATTGTTATGTGTGTAGTGTGTAGTGTATTGTGTGTAGTGTGTAGTGTATTGTGTGTAGTGTAGTGTTGTCTATTGTGTGTAGTATATTGTGTGTAGTGTATTATAGTGTAGTATCTTATGTGTTGTGTATTGTAGTGCGGTGTATTGTGTGTAGTGTAGTGCATTGTAGTGTAGTGTATTGTGTATAGTGTAGTGTTGTGTATTATTATGTGTTTAGTGTGTTGTGTGTTATATGTTATGTGTAGTGTATTGTTATATGTGTAGTGTATTGTGTGTTGTGTATTATTTTGTGTGTAGTGTGTAATATATTGTGTGTAGTGTATGTTGTATATTGCTATGTATGTAGTGTGTATGTTGTGTGTTATATGTTAATGTGTAGTGTATTGTGTGTTGTATATTGCTATGTATGTAGTGTGTATATTGTGTGTAGTGTAATGTTATTTATTGTGTGTTGTGTTGTGTTATGTTTTGTGTGTAGTTTATTATAGTGTATTGTATGGTGTATTATGTGTAGTGTATTGTGTGTAGTGTTTTGTGTATATTATGTGTAATGTATTATGTGTAATATATTTTATGTAGTGTATTATAGTGTAGTATATTGTGTGTTGTGTATTGTAGTGGAGTGTATTGTGTGTAGTGTAGTGCATTGTAGTGGAGTGTATATTGTGTGTAGTGTAGTGTTGTGTATTGTTATGTGTTTAGTGTGTAGTGTGTTTTGTATTGTTATGTGTTTAGTGTGTTGTGTGTAGTGTGTTATTTGTATATGTGTAGTGTATTGTGTGTATTGTGTGTTGTGTATTGTTTTGTGTGTAGTGTGTAGTATATTATGTGTAGTGTATGTTGTCTATTGTTATGTGTGTAGTGTATATTGTGTAGTGTAGTGTATAGTAGTGTATTGCATTGTGTGTAGTGTATTATGTGTAGTGTAATAGTGTAGTGTATTGTGTGTAGTGTAGTGTATTATTATGTGTGTAGTGTATTGTGTAGTGTATAGTGTATTATAGTGTAGTGCATTGTGTAGTGTATTATGGTGTGTGTAGTGTATTGTGTGTAGTGTAGTGTATTGGGAGTGTATTGCATATTATTGTGTGTAGTGTATAGTGTATTGTGTATAGTGTGTGATGCATATTGTTATGTGTATAGTGTGTAGTGTATTATGTGTAGTGTGTGTTGTGTATTATTATATGTGTAGTGTGTTGTGTATTGTGTATAGTGTAGTGTATTGTGTAGTGTAGTGTATTATAGTGTAGTGCATTGTGTAGTGTATTATGGTGTGTGTAGTGTATTGTGTAGTGTAGTGTAGTGTGTGTAGTGTAGTGTATTGTGAGTGTGTTGCATATTGTTGTGTGTAGTGTGTGATGCATATTGTTATGTGTATAGTGTGTAGTGTATTATGTGTAGTGTGTGTTGTGTATTGTTATGTGTGTAGTGTGTAGTGTATTGTGTAGTGTATTGTGAGTGTGTAGCATACTCTTGTGTGTGTAATGTGTAGTGTATTGTGTATTGTAATGTGTATAATGTGTAGTGTATTGTGTATTGTGTATTGTGAATTGTTATGTGTGTAGTGTGTATTGTGTATTGTTATGTGTGTAGTGTATTGTATGTAGTGTATTGTTATATGTATAGTGTATTGTGTATTGTAGTGTAGTAGTGTAGTGCATTATGTGTAGTGTATTGTGTGTGGTGTGTGTAGTGTGTATTGTATATTGTTATGTGTGTAGTGTGTAGTGTGTACTGTATTGTGTGTAGTGTGCGTTGTGTATGTTTTTTGTGTTGTGTTTTGCATTGTGTGTTATGTATTGTGTATTATTATAAAGTATTATATTATTATGTGTATTATTGCACGTTATATATTGTGTTGTGTGTGGTGTACGTGTATTGTGTTATTTGTGTTATGTGTGTTTGTTTGTGTATTGTGTTATGTATGTGTTGTGTGTGTATGTTTAATGTGTATGTGTATGTCGTATGTATTTGTATTACGTTGGGTACAAATCGTGTGCGTATATATTTGTATTGTGAATCGAATTAAGCAGAATCGAGCCGAATCGAATCGAACTAAACCGAATTGAGCTGAATCAAACCGAACCGAGTCATACCCGAATAGACATAACCCGAATGAATCGAATCAAACCAAGCTGCGTTGAGGCGAGATGAGCCAAGTCGAGTAGAACGAAACCGAATCGAACCGAATCGAGCCGAGCTGAGTAGAACTAAACCGAATAGAACCAAGTGGAACTAAGCCGAACCGAATCAAACCGAGCCAAACCGAACCGAGCCAATATGAATCGAGCCAAATCGAAGAACCAAGCTGAATTGAACTGAACCGAGTCGAGTCAAATTGAACCAGACCCACACCGAATCGAACCTACCCGACTCGGCCTGAATGAACCGAGGTGAACCGAGTAGAACTGAATCGAACCGAGCTGAGCCGAGCCGAGTAAAACCAAATCGAACCGAAGCGTTCCGAACTAAATCGAGTTAAGGCCAGTCGAGCCAAACTTGAACCGAACCGAATTGACCCGACCGATCAAACTAAACCGAGTCGAGTCGAACCGAACCGTATCGAATCAAATCGAGTTGAGCCGAGCTGAGCCATACCTGAACCGAACCGAATAATACCAAACGGAACCTTGCCGAGTCGAGCCAAATAGAACCAAACCGAATCGAACCGTATCGATATGAATAGAGCCAAGCCAAACTTATACGAATCCGAACCATACTAAACCGAGCCGAACCGAAACGAATCAAGTCGAGTCATACCCGAATCGACGACCAATTGAAATCGAGTCAAGCCGAGCTGAGACGAGGTGAGTCGAGTAGAGCCGAATCGAATAGAGTCGTATAAAACCGAACCGAACCGTATCGAACCAAATCAAGCTGAGCTAAGCCAAGCCGAGCTGAGCTGAACCGAATCGGACCGACCCGACCTAATTGAATCCAATCGAACTGAACCAAGTCGAGCCAAGGCAAGCCGGCTGAGTCAAGCAAAACCTGACTCGACTAGAACTAACCAAACCGAACCTTGTCGAGTCAAGCCAAATAGAACCGAACCAAACCGAACCGTGTCGATCTGAATAGAGCCGAGCGACTTGAACCGAATCAAACTGTAACACCCCTCATTTCCGAATTTTCGTATAAATTTCTGGTGATAATGTAAGCATTCATTTTAAATTGACAAAAGAAATAGAGTATGAATCAGAGGTAACTTATTTGTAAGATTTGGGTGATCTGTTCAAAAAAAAAAAAAAAGAAAGAAAGAATCTGAGGACCTATATGTAAACCCTGAGGACCTAATCCTAAATGTACTAAATGCAAGGACTAAATTGCAAAATATATAAAATGACAAATTCCACCATTTAAGCCTCTCTGCCTTCGTTCTTAAGGAAGCAGAGAAGGCAGCTGCGTGGATGATCAGGGAAAAAAAAAGAAAGAAAGAAAGAAAGAAAGAAGAAGAAGAAGAAGAAGAAGAAGAAGAAGAAGAAGAAAATTAGGGCTTTAAGGGTTCTTGCTCAAATCTTTTCACTTAGGGTCAAAATTATCAAAGGCAAGTGTTCTAACCCCATCTGACAGAATCTTTAGTCTCTGTATTTATGTGGATTCAAAATAAATTGAAGGATTTCTATTTAGAAACTGATATGTCTCTCTTTGGACATAGAACCATGGATTCTGAAGTTTTTCGGTAAACTGACACCTATACACTATTTCAGCTACAAGTTTCAGTACAAAATGTGAATTCAGGCAGGAACTATTTTGTTTGAAATTAGACTCTTATATCTTCCTTTTGACACTGATTTTGTAGATTTTGGACACCGAATACTTAACCAAACATCTGTTTCAAATGAGCCTATAGACGCTGTAAAATAGGGTTCAAGATTTCTGATCTATCAATACTAAAATGCCTATAACTCCCTGTTGAAAATTCTGATTTGTACCAAACTGATTTTATTTGAAACTAGACTTGAAAATCTTTCTTTTGACATATAGTTTGAAAATTTTGGAATTCAATTGCCTACCCTATTATCTGTTGAATCCGACCCTATAAATTCTGCAAAACAGTGATTGTGTTTTTGCCCTTGGGTTACCAAATCAAAAGTAACTCCGTGTTGGGAACCGTATTTCATACGAAATTTGTTCCATCAAAATATAGATTGATATATGGTTCGACCATGGCTTTCTTATGGGTATTGGAGCATAATTGATATTCTGAAATATTTGTTTGCTGTGCCACTGGAATTCTGTCCGAAATCGAGCTTTGGTCGATTTCGCGTATTCTGTTCCATTCCTTTGGATATTGAATTCGTCTAACCTTCTTATTGGAATTGAGCTAAATATGATTGCTTGGAATCCATGTACACTCTTGTTTTCATTTCATTCCAAATCTGAATACATTTGTGAGAGATTTGTTCTTTGTTTCGTATTGTCTCGAAAAGGCACATGCACGTTTTGTTGTTCCGCGTGTTTCCGACATATGCTACTTATTGTTAAAGCGCCTCTTGTACTGGTGTGTGGGATTGTCCGGACCTTTGCGAAATGGTAAAGGGTATGCGCTTATTGCCCGCTATGTGGGGTCCCGCTCTGTGGGATATTCTGGACCTTTGCCAGAAATGGTAAAGGGTATGTGCTTAGAGCCTGCGATGCTCTGCCGGCCCCCTCTGACTTCACCTAGACGTGGGTGGATGGAGCTCCTAGATGTGGGAGACATTTGTCAGGTGGTCATTCAGAAATGGATGGATCACATTCTGACTGAGATCCCACTATATCTGTGTAATTGTATTTATTGATGACATATTGGTGTATTCAAAGAGTAATCAGGAGCATGAGGAACACTTGAGAGATGTGTTGTCCATACTAAGAGAAAAGAAGTTGTATGCTAAGTTCAGCAAATGTGAATTTTGGTTGAATGAAGTTGCTTTCTTAGGCCATGTGATTTCAGGGAAGGGTATATCTGTTGATCCAAGGAAAATAGAAGCTGTAGTTGAATGGGAAGTACCAACAAATGTAACAGAAGTTAGAAGCTTCTTGGGCATGGCAGGTTATTACAGGAGATTTGTGGAGGGATTCTCTCGAATTGCACAACCTCTCACCAAACTCACTAAAAAGAACATGAAATTTGTATGGGGTGATGATTGTGAGTAAAGTTTTCAAGAGTTAAAAAGAAGGTTGACTAGTGCCCCTATTCTTACTATTCCAAGTGGTAGTGAGGGATTTGTAGTTTATACTGATGCTTCAAGAAAAGGCCTAGGATGTGTTTTGATGCAGGAAGGGAGAGTAATTGCTTATGCTTCTAGGCAACTTAAAGGTTATGAATTGAATTATCCGACTCATGATTTGGAGTTAGCAGCAATTATTTTTGCTCTAAAGATTTGGAGACATTATTTGTATGGTCGACAGTTTGAAATCTTCACTGATCACAAGAGTTTAAAATATATTTTCACTCAGAAAGAGTTAAACATGAGGCAGCGAAGATGGATAGAACTTCTGAAGGATTATGATTGTGCCATCCATTATCACCGGGCCAATGTTGTAGTGATGCACTTAGTAGGAAATCTACAAGTTTTATGGCTAGTCCGGGTGAAGCAATGGAAGTTAATAGAAGAAAATTTTGATTTGAAAGCTTTGAGGAAAGAGCAAGACTCGATGATATTGATGGCCTTCATTCAAGTGCAATCTGATCTTATTCAACAAATTAAGGAAGCACAATTACGAGATCCACATTTAATCTACTTGAGGAATGAAGTAGAAAAGGAATTGAAGCCACAATTTCAAGTTTCAAAGGATGGCCTATTGAGATTTGGGGAGAGAGTATGTGTACCAAATGAACCAGATATCAAGAATCAAATCCTAAAGGAAAGTCATACTTCAAAGTACACCATACATCCTAAGAGCACTAAGATGTATAGAGATCTTCAAAGTCATTATTGGTGGGAAGGCATGAAGAAGGAAATTGCAATGTATGTTTCAAAATGTTTGACTTGTCAGCAAATCAAAGTAGAACACCAAAAACCTGGAGGGTTGTTGCAACCTTTAGATATCCCTGAATGGAAATGAGAATGTATTACTATGGATTTTGTTTCAGGATTACCCAGAACCTCTAGGAAGCATGATGCTATTTGGGTTATCATTGATAGGTTAACAAAATCTGCACACTTTCTACCGATTAATATGACTTATTCGCTTGATAAACTTGCAGATTTATATGTCAATGAAATAGTAAGACTTCATGGTATTCCAAAGGAGATCATCTCTGATAGAGACTCCAGATTTCTCTCTAGATTCTGGAGAAGATTGCAGGAGTCGATGGGCACTAAAGTTAAGTTTAGTCGCATATCATCCTCGCGATGGTCCGGAAAGAACAATTCAAACACTTGAGGATTTGCTTAGAGCCTATGTTATGGATTGGAAAGGTGAATGGGATAAGGATATTTCACTTGTTGAGTTCACGATAATAATAGTTATCATTCAAGTATTCAGATGGCTCCTTATGAAGCTTTATATGGGCGAAAGTGCATAACACCTATATGTTGGGAGGAAGTTGGTGTGAAAGTATAGGACAAGGTACAAGAAACTACCGAGAAAATTCAAGTTATAAGGAAAAGGTTAAAGATCGCTCAGTCGTCAAAAGAGTTATGCCGACAATAGAAGACGAGATATTGAGTTTGAAATAGGAGATTTTGTATTCTTAAAAGTCTCCCCTTCCAAAGGCATTATAAGGTTTGGGAAGAAAGGAAAATTAAGCCCAAGATTTATTGGACCTTTTGAGGTTCTTGAGAGGGTTGGTTACATGCATACAGATTGCCTTGCGACCAGCATTGTGCCATGTCCATGATATATTTCATGTCTCGATGATTAGAAAGTATATATATGACCCTTCTCACATCATTAAGTATGAGCTGGTGGAGATCGATAAAGATTTATCTTATGTGGAAGAGCCTATTCAGATTGTTGATAAGAAAGAAAAAGTCCTAAGGAATCGGGTCATCCCACTGGTTCAAGTAAATTTGAGACATCATTCTGGAGAGGAGACAACTTGGGAGCTAGAGGAGGAAATGAAAAAGGTGTATCCCAGTCTTTTCATCAATAGAGGTACGATAAATTTAGAGGACTAAATTTTTCTTTTAATGGGGGGAGAGTGTAACACCCCTCATTTCTGAATTTTCGTATAAATTTCTGGTGATAATATAAGCATTCATTTTAAATTGATAAAAGAAATAGAGTATGAATCAGAGGTAACTTATTTGTAAGATTTGGGTGATCTATTCAAAAAAAAAAAAAAAGAAAGAATTTGAGGACCTATATGTAAACCCTGAGGACCTAATCCTAAATGTACTAAATGCAAGGACTAAATTGCAAAATATATAAAATGACAAATTTCACCGTTTAAGCCTCTCTGCCTTCGTTCTTAAGGAAGCAGAGAAGGCAGCTGCGTGGATGATCAGGGAAAAAAAAAGAAAGAAAGAAAGAAGAAGAAGAAGAAGAAGAAGAAGAAGAAGAAGAAAATTGGGGCTTTAAGGGTTCTTGCTCAAATCTTTTCACTTAGGGTCAAAATTATCAAAGGCAAGTGTTCTAACCCCATCCTACAAAATCTTTAGTCTCTGTATTTATGTGGATTCAAAATAAATTGAAGGATTTCTATTTAGAAACTGATATGTCTCTCTTTGGACATAGAACCATGGATTCTGAAGTTTTTCGGTAAACTGACTCCTATACACTGTTTCAGCTACAAGTTTCAGTACAAAATGCAAATTCAGGAAGGAACTATTTTTTTTAAAATTAGACTCTTATATCTTCCTTTTGACACTGATTTTGTAGATTTTGGACACCGAATACTTAACCAAACATCTGTTTCAAATGAGCCTATAGACGCTGTAAAATAGGGTTCAAGATTTCTGACCTATCAATACTAAAATGCCTATAACTCCCTGTTGAAAATTCTGATTTGTACCAAACTGATTTTATTTGAAACTAGACTTGAAAATCTTTCTTTTGACATATAGTTGAAAATTTTGGAATTCAATTGCCTACCCTATTATCTGTTGAATTCGACCCTATAAATTCTGTAAAACAGTGATTGTGTTTTTGCCCTTGAGTTACCAAATCAAAAGTAACTCCGTGTTGGGAACCGTATTTCATACGAAATTTATTCCATCAAAATATAGATTGATATATGGTTCGACCATGGCTTTCTTATGGGTATTGGAGCATAATTGATATTCTGAAATATTTATTTGCTGTGCCACTGGAATTCTGTCCGAAATCGAGCTTTGGTCGATTTCGCGTATTCTGTTCCATTCCTTTGGATATTGAATTCGTCTAACCTTCTTATTGGAATTGAGCTAAATATGATTGCTTGGAATCCATGTACACTCTTATTTTCATTTCATTCCAAATCTGAATACATTTGTGAGAGATTTGTTCTTTGTTTCGTATTGTCTCGAAAAGGCACATGCACGTTTTGTTGTTCCGCGTGTGTTTCCGACATATGCTACTTATTGTTAAAACTGCCCTCTTGTACTCTGGTGTGTGGGATTGTCTGGACCTTTGCCAGAAATGATAAAGGGTATGCGCTTATTGCCCGCTATGTGGGGTCCCGCTCTGTGGGATATTCTGGACCTTTGCCAGAAATGGTAAAGGGTATGTGCTTAGAGCCTGCGATGCTCTGCCGGCCCCCTCTGACTTCACCTAGACGTGGGTGGATGGATATCCCAGACGTGGGAGACATTTGTCAGGTGATCATTCAGAAATGGATGGATCACATTCCGAGATCCCACTACACCTTCTATATGTTTGATATGACATCCGAGTTTTGGTGAGTTGTTTCGCTCATGCTCGGATAAGAATGATATGATTGCGACGTCAAGGACGACGTTTGAGCTTTGTATGATATTTGTTTTGATATGCTCAAATGTTTCATTCATCGATGATTTTGCTTGAAATATTCCATATGCCGTTGATATGCTTCGTAACATTTCGTATGCCACTAATAAGCTCCGATATGTTTCCTTTATTCGAGATGCTCCAATTACTCTATGCCCCATCTGTCAGGAACCAAATATGTAAGATTGAAAAGACAATTATGTTTCTGCTCCTAACGATATTATGTCTACGAAATCGTATATTCTACCTTGTAATTTGAAACTGTATCCCTTTGGAAATTGTATTATTTTGATATGGATATGTTAGTCACTTCGAGCTCCTTATGCTCACCCCGCGTTTGTTGATAAATTTTTCAGGATAGCGTATCGCTTGCTTAATTGTTAAGATTGGGCGGTGGAAAGTTTAGAAGATTTTGGGCAGATCTTTGTTAGCATATGTGTTTTTGTTGTATAAGCTACTCTGCATCTTATGAAATGTGACGATGAATCTAAACCTGTGGATTTTGTGTAAGATAAAGGATCCCTCATGTAGAGGATTTTGGAATGTTAAGTTAAATTCATGTAATGATATGAATTTATGGTAATCGTTGATTTGGTGACTGCATAGACTTCCCCACTTATGAGTTTATGTGTGGTTATTATTTTGAAGAGTTGAGTTCGATTATATGAATTATCGAGTGATGCGTGGTATGTTTATGAGCGCAGGTGATGAATTTGTAGACTATAGAGGTGAAAATTTGATCTGAATGTTTTCTTAGTGACCTCAAAATGTGTGTTTGGATCCTGGATTAGTTGTGAGGAAAATTTTAAATATTGTCGATATTTTGGGGCGTGAGAGGTGGTATCGAGCATGATTTGAGAATCACTAAGAATATGCTCTTTTGAGGTTTATTGACTATCATTTAGAGATTGATCAAAGAAAATGTTTTTGATGTTTTAGGAAGCGAGGATGACGAGATCATCTGGTTCTCTGTTGCATCTCTGATCAATTTAGTGGTATCATGCGGACTTTGGAGACTATGGCACAAGTGATGCAACAACAACAACAACGTCCATCAAGGAAGTAATGATGGAACAGAGACATCAAACCAGTGGGTTGGGAATTGTTAAGAAGCTTAGTCCTCCCGGTTTTAGTGGTGAGTCCGATCCAATGGTGGCGAGCGATGGATGATGCAGATAGAAAATATTTGATGCTTTAAATTACCGATGATCGAAAGGTTTTTCTTGCCACCTTTATGCTGGAAGGAGAAGCTGAACACTAGTGGAGAATGATTAAGAGGATGTCTGAAATCAAACATGAGCCAATGACATGGAAGTTATTCTAAGAAAAGTTTAACGATAAATATTTTCCAGATTGTATGAGAGAGCAAAAGAATTGGAGTTCTTGAATCTTATCCAGAAGTATGATTAAGTATGAATCAAAATTCCGAGCTCTCTAGGTTTGCCACACATATATGATGATGAATCTAGAAAAGCAAGAAGGTTTGAAAGGGATTACGACCAGCAATAAGAAGCCGAATGTCAGCTTTAAAATTACGAACATATGCTGAGAAACGAGCTTTGAAAATTGAAAGAGACATGGACGAAATTCAAGAAATAATTGGCAAGAACAAAGGGACAAATTCGCAAAAGCAGGAGAGAAAATAAATATGAAGCTAGTAACAAGAGGTTTAAGACATCTGGATTTGAGAAAAGGAAACCATTGGGGAGGACTCGTTATGTGCAAAATGTGGATTAAATCATGAAACAAGTCGGTGTTTGGTGGTGGAGCATGTTTTGGTTGTGGAAAACTAGATCATCAATTAAGAGATTGCCGAAAAGGAAGAAAGAGCCCGTCTCCTAGACCCTCATTATGCTAGAGTGTACGCTATCAGAACAAGATTCTAAGGCTTCCAAATCGGTGGTGGAAGGTATTCTTCATGTTTCTAAAAGAAATGCAAAAGTTTTGTTTGATCCGGCTCCAACTTATCGTTTGTTTCACAATACTTTGCTTGTCACTTGGATATTCTACCTAAACCCCTGGATTATATGTTATATGTAACAAGCGTTGGAGATTCATTGGCAACAAACTTGGTCTACCCATCTTGTTTGATCTCTATTGGAGACCGCGAACTCCTTGCGATTTGATTCTCCTAGAGATCCGTGGCTTTGATATTATACTTGGTATGGATTGGTTATCTTCTCATCACGCTAGTATTGAACAAAAAAATAATTACTTTCGCATACCGGATCAGCCTATATTTTTCTTTGAGGGCATTAGGCATGATTTGCCTCCTTGCTTGATATCAACACTTCAAGTTTATCGTCTTATGCAGAAAGGTTATTTTTGTTATATGGTGTGTGTAAAGGAGCATTCAGATCAGGAAACCCACCTAGATGAAATTGTAGTGGTCAAAGAATTTCCTGATGTATTCCCAGAGTTGAGCCGAGCTGCTTCGAGCCAAACCGAGTAGAGCCAAATCGAGCTGAGCATAGTAGAACAGAATTGATTCTACTTGAGCAGAACCAAACCGAGCCAAACTAAGCCAAACTGAATTGAGTCGAGTCGAACCTTATCGAACCAAATTGAGCTGAGCCAAGCTGAGATAAGCCTAGCTGAGCCAAGCCGAGCCGAGCCGAGTCGAGTCAAACATAATTGAACCAAACCAAACTATATCGAATGAAATCGAGGTGAGCCGAGCTAGACCTAAACTGAACCAATCGAAACAAATTGAACCGAATCGAATCAAGCCAAGCCGAGCCGAACCGGACCCGAATCTAACCGACCCGACCTGACTCGAATGATTCATACTGAACCGAAGCGAATCGAATCGAACCGAACTAAGCCGAGCCGAGCTGAGTCGAGTAGAATTGAACCGAATCAAGCCGAGCCAAGTAGAACTAAACCAAATAGAACCGAGTGGAACCACATCGAATCAACCAAGTCGAACCGAATCGAATCGAGCCAAACCGAAGTCAGGCCGAATCGAGTCGAATCGAATGGAATCGAGCCGAGCCGAACTAAACTAGACCCAAACCGAATTGAACCGAGCTGACCTGACCTAAATGAACCGAGTCAAGCCGAGTAGAATCGAACCTTATCGAGTCGAGCAAAACCCGATCCTAATCGACCTGACCCAACCCGAATGAACCAACAATTCGAGCCGAGCTAAGCTAGACCGGATCCAAACGAATCGAATCGAATCGAATCATGCAACCGACCCGATCTGAACGAATTGAACTGTATTGAGCCAAGCTGAGATGAGCCAAGTCGAGTAGAATCAAACCGAATCGAGATGTATAGAGTCGTATCAAACCGAATTGAGCCGAGTCGAGCCAAGCCAAGCCAAGCTGAACCAAATCAGACCAACCTGACCTTAACAAATCGACTTGAGTCGAGCTAATCCAAGCCAGGCCAAGTCGAGCCAGACCTGACCCGACTAGAACTAACAGAATCGATCTGAACCAAATCAAGCCGAGTAGAACTGAAACAAACCGAACCGAACTGAACCGAGTCGTATTGAACTGAATCGAGCCGATCCAGACTATAACTGAATCTAATGACCGACCTAACTAGACTAAACCAAATTAAATCGAATCGAGCTAAGCCGAGCGGACCAACCGAATCGACCCGACCCGAATAGAACCGAGCCGAGTTAAGGCGTGTAGAATAGAACCAAACCGAGTTGAGACCTGAATCGAACTGAGCTGAATCGAATCAAGCTGAGCCGAACTGAGCCGAGCAGACCTGACTTGAACAGAATCATACATAACTGAATCGAGTAGAGCTGAGCCAAGCCGAGCTAGACCTGACCCGTATGAACTGAACCAAACCAACCAGAACAAATTGGACTGCATCGAATCAAGCCGAGCTAAGCCAAACCAGACCCGAACTTAATCGATCTGACCCAAATGAATCAAATTGAAGGCGAATCGAATCAACCGAGTCGAGGTGAGACGAACCAAGTCGAGTAGAATCGAACCGAAATCGAGTCGAGCCGAGTAGAACTAAACTAAAGAGAACCGAATCAAACGCATCGAATCGAAAGGTGGTGAATGAACCAAGCCAAATCGAGCCAAGCCGATCGAATCGAGCCGAGCCGAATGAACAAAACCCAAACCGAATCGAACCAACGACCACCCAAATGAACCGAGCCGAACCGAGTAGAACTAGACCTTGCCGAGTCGAGCCAAACCCGAACCTAACGGACCCGACCTAACGAATGAACCAAAAATCGAGCCTAGCCAAGCCGGACGAACCAAATCGACTGATGCAACTCGAACAAATTGAATCGAATTTAATCAAACTAAACCGAACCAAATTGAGCTGAGCTGAGCCAATTCAGAACCAAATCGAGCTAAGCCAAGTAGAGCCGAACTGAGCTAAACTGAGCCCACCAAACTGAATCTAATTGGGCCAAACCGAACCGAACTGAGTCGAGCCGAGCTGAAGTGAACCGAATTGAATCGAGTTGAGCCAAGTAGAAATGATCCAAACTGAACAAACCGACCCAACCCGACCCGTATGAACTGAACGGAACTGAGCCAAGCCGAATCAAGCCGAGCTGAGTAGAAATGAACCAAGCTTAGTCGAGCTGAGTTGAGCCGAGCTGATTCGAGCGAAACCAATTACAACCAAATTAAGCTAAGCCGAGTAGAACAAAATCGATTGGACTCGAGCAGAACAAAATCGAGTTGGACTGAGCCAAACCGAATCGAGCCGAGTAGAACCAAACTAAACCGAATCTAGCTAACTTAACCCGAATGAACTGAGGGTAGAACAAAATGGCTTGGCTCGGCTCTGCTCGATTCGATTTAATTCGGTTTGGTCTGGTCGGGTCGAGTCAGTTAGATTCAATTATAGTTTGGATTGGCTCGATTCAATTCGATACAACTCAGTTCGATTCGGTTTGATTTATTTCAGTTCTACTCGGTTCGATTTGGTTCAGATCGATTCAGTTAGTTCTAGTCGGGTCGGGTCTAGCTTGACTTGGCTCGGCCTGGCTTGGCTCAACTCGGTTCAGTTCGGTTCGATTTGTTCGGGTTGGGTCGATCTGATTCGGTTCAGCTCGGCTCAGCTTGGCTCGATTCAGTTTGATACAATTCTATACAACTCGATTTGGTTCGATTATACTCAACTTGGTTCGTCTCGGCTTGGTTCGATTCGATTCATTCGAATCAGTCGGTGTATGATTCGGTTCAGTTCGATCGATTTATTGGGATCGAGTCAGTTCAGGTCTGGCTTGGCTCGACTCAATTTGGTTGGGTTCATTCGGGTTGGGTCGGGTCGGTTAGGTTCGAGTTTTGCTCGATCGATAAGGTTCAGTTCTACTCGGCTCGGCTTGGTTCATTCGGGCCAGGTTAGGTCAGTTCAATTCAATTTGGTTCTAGTTCAGTTTGTCTCGGTTCGGTTCCATTTAGTTTGACTCGATTGGGTTCTGTTCGGCTCAGTTTGGTTTGGCTCAGTTCGATTCGATTTTGTTTGGTTTAGTTCTACTTGGCTCGGCTAGATTCGATTCAATTCTACTCAGAACTTGGCTCATCTTAGCTTAGCTCGGCTTGGTTCGATTTGATTCGATTCGCTTCGGTTTAGTTTGATTCGTTCGAATCGTCGGTCGGTTAGGTTCGGTCCGTTCAGCTCGACTTAATTCGATTCGGTTCAATCTGCTTGGTTGGTGTTTAGGTCTAGCTCGGCTCGGCTCGATTCTCGATATAGTTCGGTTCGATTAGGTTCAAATTTGGCTCGGCTCTATTCAGATCGATAAGGTTTTGTTCAATTCGGTTCTATTCGGCATGACTCGGTAAGGTTCGGTTAGTTCTAGTCGAGTCGGTTTTAGCTTGACTCGCTTGCCTTGGCTCAACTCGGTTCGATTTGGTTGGATTCATTCGGTCGTTGGTCCGATTCGGTTCAGCTCAACATGGCTCAAGATGGCTTGATTCGATATGGTTCGGTTCGGTTTGATTCTATACGACTCAATTCGGTTCGACTCTACTTGACTCGCCTCGTCTCAGCTCGACTTGACTTAGTTCAGTTTAATTCGTTCGGGTCAGGTCAATTCGGGTATGACTCGACTCGTTTCGTTTTGGTTTGACTTGGTTTAGTATCGTTCGGATGGGTTCAAGTTTGGCTGGCTCTATTCGATCGATACGGTTTGATTCGTTTGGTTCTATTTGGCTCGACTCGACAAGGTTCCATTCGCACCTGTCGATTCGGTATGGCTCAGCTTGGCTCAACTCAATTTGATTCGATATGGTTCGGTTCGACTCGATTCAGTTAAGTTCGATTGGTTAGGTCAATTTGGTTTGGTTCAAGTCTGGCTTGATTGGGCTTAACTCGATTTGGTTCGGAACGATTCGGTTCGATTCAATTTTACTCGGTTCGGCTCGGCTCGGTTCGGCTTGGTTCTTCGATTCGGCTCGATTCGATTTGGCTCGGTTCTATTCGGTTTAGTTCTACTCGAGTTGGCACGATTCGGTTTGGTTGGTTTCGTTCTACTCGACTCGGCTCATTTCGCTTAACTCGACTCGGTTCGATTCAATTCATTCGGGTCATGTCTATTTGGGTGCGACTCGGTTTGGTTCGATTCAGCTCGATTCGGTTCGATTCGGTTTGGTTCGACTCGATTCGGCTTAGTTCGATTCATAAATAAAACATAATACAAATATATACGATTTGTACACTACACAATACAAATACATACAACACACACATACAGATTAAACATATACACAACACATACACAACACATAACAATACACAAACACACATACACACAACACAAACAACTCAAGACAAGTACACTACACACAACACAATACATAAACGTACACACAGCACACACATAACACATACTAAACACAATATACAATACACAACACACACAATACAAAACATAACACAAAATACATACATTACACACAGTACACGATACAGTACACACTACACACATAACAATATACAATACATATTATACACACAATACACACAATACACTACATACAATGCACTACACTACTACACTAGACTACACAATACACTATACATATAACAATACACAACATACAATACACTACACACTACACATAACAATAATAATAACAATACACAATACACACATAACAATACACAATACACACTACACATATAATAATACACAATACACAATACACTACACATTACAAACATAATAGTATGCTACACACTCACAATACATTACACTATACACAATACACTACACACTACACATATAACAATACACAACACACACTACACATAATACACTACACACTATACACATAATAATATACATCACACACTACACACAATACACTACACACTACAACACAACAATATGCAACACACTCACAATACACTATACTACTACACTACACTACACTACACAATACAATACACTATAATACACTACACACATAATACACTACAAAATGCACTACACTACACTACACAATACACTACACACATAATAATACACTACACTATATACAATACACTACACTATATAATACACAATACACAATACACTACACATTACACACAACAATATGCTACACACTCACAATACACAACATTATACACAATACACTACACACTACACACATAACAATACACAACACACACTACACATAATACACTACAAACTATACACATAATAATATGCATCACACACTACTCACAATACACTATACACTACACACACAACAATATGCAACACACTCACAATACACTACACTACACACAATACACTACACACCATAATACACTACATAATGCACTACACTATAATACACTACACTACACTACACATATAACAATACACTACACTACACACAATACACTACACTATACAATACACTACACATAATACACTATACTACACAATACACTACACACATAATAATATACTACACTACACATAATACAATACACAATAATACACTATACTAATGCACTACTATACACTACACTACACAATATACACTACACACATAACAATAGACAACATACACTACACACAATATACTACACTAACAAAACAATACACACACACAATACACAACACACAATACACACAATACACTACACATATAACAATACACAACACATCACACAACACACTAAACAAATAATAATACACAACACACTACACACTAAACACATAACAATACACAACACTACAATTCACTACACTACACACAATACAATATACTACACTATAATATACTACACACAATATACTACACATAATATACTATACATAATATACACAATACACTACATATAATTCACCATACAATATACTACACTAAACTACACATAATACATAATACACAACACTACACAACACACAATAAATAACATTACACTATACACAATATACACACTACACACATCGCAATACACAACACACAATACACTACACACTATACAAACAATAATACACAACACACACGATACACTACACTAAAGTACACACAATACACTACACTAAACTACACAATGCACTACACTATAATACACTACACAACACAATACACTACACAAATAATAATACACTACACTACAGATAATACACTACACACTACACACATAATAATACACAACACACACTACACATAATATACTACACATTATACACATAACAATATACATCACACACTACATACAATACACTACACACTACGTACACAACAATATGCAACACACTCAATACACTACACTACACTACACACACTACATTACACTACACAATACACTACACAATACACTACACACACCATAATATACTACACTATAATACACTACACTACACAATACACTACACATAATAATACACTACGCTACACACAATACACTACACATAATACACTACACTACACACAATGCACTACACTACTATACACTACACTACACAATACACACTACACACATAACAATAGACAATATACACTACATACAATACATTACACACTACACACAAAATAATACACACACAATATATATACAATACACTACACATATAACAATACACAAAAACACTACACACAACACACACATTAAACACATAACAATACACAACACTACACTACACACAATACACTACAATACACTACACTACAATACACAACACACAATATACTACACTATAATACACTACATACAATATACTACACACAATACACTACACATAATATACACAATACACTACAAACAATACACACTACACATAATAATAGACAATATATACTACACATAATACACTACACACTATACACACGACAATACATAACACACACAATACACTACACTAAAGTACACACAATACACTACACTAAATTATACAATGCACTACACTATAATACACTACACTACACACTATACTACACATATAATAATATGCTACACTACACACAATATACTACACTATACAATACACAATACACTACACATTACACACACAACAATATATACACACTCACAATACACTACACTATACACAATACACTACACACTACACACTACACACATAACAATACACAACACACACTACACATAATACACTACACACTATACACAACAGTATACATCACACACTACACACAACAATATGCAACACACTCACAATATACTACACTACACACACTACGCTACACTACACAATACACTACACATAATACACTACACAATGCACTACACTATAATACACTACACTACACAATACACTACACACATAATAATACACTACACTACACACAATACACTACACTATACAATACACTACACATAATACACTACACTACACAATACACTACACACATAATAATATACTACACTATACATAATACACTACACAATACACTACACACAATGCACTACACTTACTATACACTACACTACACAATATACACTACACACATAACAATAGACAACATACACTACACAAAATATACTACACACTACACACAAAACAATACACACAATACACTACCCATATAACAATACACAACACACACTACACACAACACACAACACACAACACACTAAACACATAACAATACACAACACACTACACACTAAACACATAACAATACACAACACTACACTACATACAATATACACTACTCTACAATGCACTACACTACACACAATACACTCCACTACAATACACAACAAACAATATACACTATAATATACTATATATAATATACTATACACAATATACTACATAATATATACAATATACTAATAATACAATACACTAACATAATATAATACAATACACTACAATACACTACACATAATACACCATACAATACACTACACAATACACTTCACATAATACACCATACAATACACTACACTAAACTACACATAATACAGAATACTACAAACACACAATAAATAATATTACACTACACACAATATAAACACACATAACAATACAAAACACACAATACAACAATACATTATACAACAATACACAAACACACACAATACACTACACTAAAGTACACACCATACACTACACTAAACTACACAATGCACTACACTATAATACAGAACACTACAATACACACACAATACACTACATACATAATAATACACTACACTATACACAATACACTATACTATAGTACAAACAATACACTACACTAAACTGCACAATGCACTATACTATAATACACTACACTACACAATACACTACACACATAATAATACGCTACACTACACACAATACACTACACTATATAATACACTACACTACACACATAACAATACACAACACACTACACATAATACACTACACACTATACACATAACAGTATACATCACACTACACACAATATACTACACACTACACACACAACAATATGCAACACACTCACAATACAACACTACACACACTACGCTACACTACACAATACACTACACATAATACACTACACACACCATAATACACTACACAATGCACTACACTATAATACACTACACTACACAATACACTATACACATAATAATACACTACACTATACAATACACTACACAATACACTACACATAATAATATACTACACTATACATAATACACTACACACAATGCACTATACTTACTATACACTACACTACACAATATACACTACACACATAACAATAGACAACATAGACTACACAAAATATACTACAGACTACACACAAAACAATACACAACACACAATACACACAATACACTACCCATATAACAATACACAACACACACTACACACAACACACAACACACAACACACAACACACTAAACACATAACAATACACAACACACTACACACTAAACACATAATAATACACAACACTACACTACATACAATACAGTACTCTACAATGCACTACACTACACACAATACACTCCACTACAATACACAACAAACAATATACTACACTATAATATACTATATACAATATACTACACACAATAATATACACAATACACTACATACAATACACTACACACAATACACTACACATAATACACCATACAATACACTACACATAATACACTTCACATAATACACCATACAATACACTACACTAAACTACACATAATACAGAATACTACACAACACACAATAAATAATATTACACTACACACAATATACACACTACACACATAACAATACAAAACACACAATACACTACACACTATATAAATAACAATACATAACACACACAATACTCTACACTAAAGTACACACCATACACTACACTAAACTACACAATGCACTACACTATAATACAGAACACTACACAATACACTACACAATACACTACACACATAATAATACACTACACTATACACAATACACTACACTATAGTACAAACAATACACTACACTAAACTGCACAATGCACTATACTATACACTACACTACACAATACACTACACACATAATAATACGCTACACTACACACAATACACTACACTATATAATACACTACACACATAACAATACACAACACACACTACACATAATACACTACACACTATACACATAACAGTATACATCACACACTACACACAATACACTACACACTACACACACAACAATATGCAACACACTCACAATACACAACACTACACACACTACGCTACACTACACTACATAATACACTACACACAATAATACACTACACAATGCACTACACAATACACTACACTATACAATACACTACACATAATACACTACACTACACAATACACTACACACATAATAATATACTACACTATACATAATACACTACACAATACACTACACACAATGTACACTACACTTAATACACAATATACACTACACATAACAATAGACAACATACACTACAAAATATACTACACACTACACAAAATAATACACAACACACAATACACACAATACACTACCCATATAAATACACACACACACTACA
Organism: Ensete glaucum; assembly: GCA_021527575.1. Lineage (NCBI taxonomy): Eukaryota > Viridiplantae > Streptophyta > Magnoliopsida > Zingiberales > Musaceae > Ensete > Ensete glaucum. Next base: position 34,499,011 of record CM038554.1, read on the forward strand.
CACAACACACAACACACTAAACACATAACAATACACAACACACTACACACTAAACACATAACAATACACAACACTACACTACATACAATACACTACTATACAATGCACTACACTACACACAATACACTCCACTACAATACACAACAAACAATATACTACACTATAATATACTATATACAATATACTACACATATATACATAATATATACAATACACTACACAATACACTACACATAATATACATAATACACATAATATAATAATACACTATAACATAATACACCATACAATACACATACACAATACACTTAATACACCATACAATACACTACACTAAACTACACAATAATATAATACTACACAACACACAATAAATAATATTACACTACACACAATATACACACTACACACATAACAATACAAAATATACAATACACTACACACTATGTAAACAACAATACATAACACACACAATACACTACACTAAAGTACACAGCATACACTACACTAAACTACACAATACACTACACTATAATACAGAACACTATACAATACACTACACAATACATTACACACATAATAATACACTACACTATACACAATACACTACACTATAGTACAAACAATACACTACACTAAACTGCACAATGTACTATACTATAATACACTACACTACACAATACACTACACACATAATAATACGCTACACTACACACAATACACTACACTATATAATACACTACACACTACACACATAACAATACACAACACACACTACACATAATATACTACACACTATACACATAACAATATGCATCACACTACACATAATATATACATACAACACACACAACAATATGCAATACACTCACAATACATTACACTACACACAATATACACACTACACACATAACAATACACAACAAACAAAACACTACACAACAATACACAACACACACAATACACTACACATAAACAATAATATACACACTAATACACTACACTATACAATACACTAAACACTACACACAAACAATACACAACACACACTACATATATACTACACTACACTACACACATAATAATACACTACACTACACAATACACTACACTAGAATACACAATACACATTACACACAACAATATGCTACACACTCACAATACACTACACTATACACAATACACTACACACTATACTATACATATAACAATATACATCACACACTACACACAATACACACACACAACAATATGCAACACACTACACACTATACATATAAATAATACACACACTACACACAATACACTACACACTACACAGACAATAATATGCAACACACTACACATAATACACTGCACACTATACATATAACAATATACATCACACACTACATACAATACACTACACACTACACACACAACAACACACTACGCACAATACACTACACACACTACACTACACTACACAATACACTACACACAATACACTACACACACCATAATACACTATATAATACACTACACATAATATACATAATACACTACATACAATACACTACACTAAACTACACACACAACACCACACAACACACAATAAATAACATTACACTATACATATATACACACACACATAACACATACACAATACATACACACACACAATACATACACACAATACACTACACTATAATAATAATACACTACACACACAATAATACACTACACTACACACAATACACTACACACAATACACTACACTATACAATACACAATACACAATACACTACACACTATACACATAACAATACACAACAGACACTACACATAATATACTATACACTATACACATAATAATATACATCACACACTACACACACACACACACAACAATATAACACACTCACAATATACTACACTACACATACACTACACTACATAATACACAATACACACACACCATAATACACTACACAATGCACTACACTATAATACACTATAGTACACACAATACACTACACTATACAATACACTACACATAATACACTACACGACACAATACACTACCCACAATACACTACACACAATACACTGCACTACACTACACTACACTACACACATAACAATAGACAATATACACTACATATAATACACTACACTACACACAAAATAATACACAACACACAATACACTACACATATAACAATACACAACACGCACAACACTACATAACACACAATAAATAACATTATACTATAATGCACTACACTTTAATACACTATACAATGCATTACACTTTAATACACTACACTACAAAATACACTACACACATAATAATACACTACACACAATACACTGCACTATATAATATACTACATATAATACACTACACTATACAATACACTACACACATAATACACTACACTACACATAATATACTACACAATACACTACACAATACACAATACTACACACAATGCACTACACTACTATACACTACAATACACTACACACATAATAATAGATACATACACACAATATACTACACACTACATAGAAAACAATGCACAACACACACACAATATACTACACATATAAGAATACACAACACACTACACACACACACAACACACAACACACTAAACACATAACAACACACACACACACACACACACATAACAATACACAACACTATACTACACGCAATACAATGCACTACACATAATACACTACACTACAATATACAACACATAATATACTACACTATAATACACTACATACAATATACACAATATACTACACACAATACACTACACATAATACATCATACAATACACTACACTAAACTACACAATACACAACACTACACAACACACAATAAATAACATTACACTATAATATACACACTATACACATAACAATATACAACACACAATACACTACACACTATACACACAACAATACACAACACACATAATACACTATACTAAAGTACACACAATACACTACACTAAACTACACAATGCACTACACTATAATACACTACACTACACATACACACACACACATAATACACTACACTACACACAATACACTATACATCACACACACTACACACTCATAATACACTACACTATACACAATACACTACACACTACAAACATAACAATACACAACACACACTACACATAATACACTACACACTATACACATAACAATATACATCGCACACTACACACAAATGAGAACCAAACCGTGCTAAGCCAGGTAGAGCCTAACCGAGCTAAACTGAACCCACCCGAACCGAATCGAATTGGGCCAAACCGAACCGAACCGAGCTGAGCTTAGGTGAACCGAACCAAATTGAATCGAGCCGAGCCAAGTAGAAATGAACCAAACCAAATAAAACCAAATCCAATCGTATTGAATCGAATCAGGCTGAGCCCAATCGAGTCGATCCGACCATATCGAACTAAATCGAGCTAAGTCGAATCGAGCCAAACTCAAACTGAATCGAATTAAACTAACCTTACTTAGTCGAACTGAACCAAATCAAGCTGAACCGAACCGTACCGAACCGATTCGAGCAGAGATGAGTCAAGTCAGACCTGAACCAAATCGAACCATATGGAATCGAATCTTACCGAGCTGAGCTGAATAGAAGCGAACCGAACTGAATCGAACCATATCGATCCGAATAAAGCTGAGCCGAGTGGAGCCGAGTCGAGTAGAATCAAACCGAATCGAGTCGACCCAAGCCAAGTAGAACTAAACCGAGCCGAACTACACCAAACTGAGCCGAACCTAACCAAACTGTGTCAAGCTGAGTCAAACCGAATCGAATAACAGCCAAACCGAACCAAACCGAACTAGACCTAAACTAAATCGAACCGACCTGACCTGTCCCGAACAAACTGAACTGAGTTGAGCCGAGCCAAGCCGAGCTGAGCCGAGTAGAACTAAACTAAATTGAGCCTATCCGAGCCAAGTAGAATCAAATCGAACTGAACCATACCGAACCACATCGAGCTGAGCCAAGGTGAGCTAGACCCGAACTGAACCGAATCGAACTGACCCGACCCGATCAAACTGAATCGAACTGAATCGTATCGAACCGAATCGAGCAGAGCCTAGCCGAGCTAGACTTAAACTGAACTAAATCGTACCGAACCAAAACTTATCGAGCTGAGTTGAATAGAACCAAATCGAATCGAACCGTATCGATCCGAATAGAGTCGAGCCGAGCTAGACTCGAACCGAACCAAACCGAATTGACCAGACTTGAATTGTGTGTAGTGTATTGTGAGTAGTCTAGTGTTGTGTATAGTGTGTAGTGTAGTATAATGTAATATGTGTAATATATTGCAGTGTATTGTATTGTGTGTAGTGTAGTGTTATTTATTGTGTGTACTGTAGTGTCATGTTTTGTGTGTAGTAGTGTTGTGTATTATGGGTAGTTTAGTGTAGTGTATTGTATGTTGTGTAGTATTGTATATTATGTGTAGTGTATTTTTTTGTGGTGTGGTGTATGGTGTGTAGTGTATTATAGGGTATTGTATTGTGTAGTGTATTAGAGTGTCGTGTAGTGTAGTATAGTGTATTGTGTGTAGTGTAGTGTAGTATATTATGTGTAATATATTCTGTATAGTGTAGTGTAGTGTATTCTATGTAGTATAGTATAGTGTATTGTGTGTAGTATATTCTGTATAGTATATTGTGTGTAGTGTAGTGTATTATGTGCGGTGTAGTATATTGTGTGTAGTGTAGTATATTATGTGTGTGTGTTGTGTGTGTGTTGTGCATTATTGTGTGTTGTGTATTGTTATGTGCAGTATAGTATATTGTGTGTAGTGTAGCATATTATGTGTAGTGTAGTATATTGTGTGTAGTGTAGTATATTGTGTGTGTGTTGTGCATTGTTGTGTGTGTGTTGTGCATTATTGTGTGTTGTATATTGTTATGTGTGTAGTATATTGTATATAGTTTAGTGTAGTGTATTGTATGTAATGTAGTGTTGTATATTATGTGTAGTATAGTGTATTGTGTGTAGTGTAGTGTATTGTGGGTAGTGTAATGTATTGTGTATATTATATTATGTATAGTGTAGTGTAGTGTATTGTAATATAGTGTATTATGTATAGTGTGTTGTAGTATAGTATAATGTGTATAGCATAGTGTATTGTAGTGTATTGTGTAGGGTAGTGTAGTGTGTAGTGTATTATGTGTAGTGTAGTGTGTGTAGTGTATTATTTTAGTGTAGTGTCGTATATTGTGTGTAGTATAGTATTGTGTATTATGTGTAATGTAGTATATTGTGTATATTATAGTGTAATGTATTATGTATAGTGTATTGTGTATATTGCATTGTAGTGTAGTGTTATGAATTATTTGTAATGTATTGTGTATAGTATAGTATTGTGTATTATGTGTAGTGTAGTATATTGTGTGTATTATAATATTGTATATTATGTGTAGTATAATGTAGTATATTATGTGTATTGCATTTTAGTGCAGTGTTATTAAGTGTTTATAATATATTATGTGTAGTGTACTGTTGTGTATTGTGTGTAGTATAGTATAGTGTATTATAGTACAGTATTGTGTATTATGTGTAGTGTATTGTAATATAGTGTTATATATTTTGTGTAGTGTACTGTTGTGTATTGTGTCTACTATATTGTTTTGTGTGTATTGTAGTGTTATTTATTGTGTGTAGCATAGTGTTGTGTATTGTGTAATTTAATGTAGTATATTATGTGTAGTGTTTTGTATGTAGGGTAGTGTTGTATATTATGTGTAGTGTATTTTGTGTTGGGTAGTGTATTGTGTGTAGTGTAGTGTGTGTAGTGTATTGTAGCGTAGTGTATTATGTATAGTGTATTGTTTTGTAGTGTAGTGTATTGTATGTAGTGTAGTATGTTATGTGTAGTATTTTGTATTGTAATGTATTATGTAGTGTAGTGTAGTGTATTGTGTGTGTGTTTTGTATTGTTATGTTTGTAGTGTGTAGTGTATTGTGTGTAGTGTGTATGGTGTATTATTATATGTGTAGTGTGTAGTGTATTCTGTGTAGTGTAGTGTAGTGTGTGTAGTGTATTATTGTAGTGTTGTGTCGTGTATTGTGTATACTATATTGTGTGTATTGTAGTGTTGTGTATTGTGTTTAGTGTAATGTAGTGTATTATGTGTATTGCATTGTAGTGTAGTGTTATGAATTGTTTATAGTGTATTGTATGTAGTGTACTATTATGTATTTTGTGTAGTATAGTTTAGTGTTTTGTGTGTAGTGTATTATTGTGTATTATGTGTAGTGTATTGTAATGTGTGTAGCATAGTGTTGTGTATTATGTGCAGTAGTGTATTATGTGTAGTGTTTTGTATATAGTATAGTGTTGTATAATATGTGTAGTGTAGTGTAGTATATTATATGTGGTGCCGTGTATTGTGTAGTATAGTTTATTATAGTGTAGTGTATTATATGTAGTGTATTATAGTGTAGTGTATTGTATATTGTGTATTGTTGTTTGTGTAGTGTGTCATGTATTGTGTGTAGTGTATTGTTATGTGTGTAGTGTGTAGTGTAATTAGTATAGTCTAGTGTTATTTATTGTGTGTAGTGTAGTGTTGTATATTTTGTGTAGTTTAGTGAAGTGTATTATGTGTAGTATTTTGTATATAGTGTAGTGTTGTATATTATGTGTAGTGTATTTTGTGTTGGGTAGTATATTGTGTGGTGTAGTGTATTGTAGTATAGTGTATTATTTTGTAGTGTAGTGTATTGTGTGGTAATGTAGTGTATTATGTGTAGTGTATTCTAGTGTAGTGTATTATGTGTAGTGTTTTGTATTGTAGTGTATTATGTAGTGTAGTGTAGTGTATTGTGTGTGTGTTTCATATTGTTATGTTTGTAGTGTGTAGTGTATTATATGTAGTGTGTGTTGTGTATTATTATATGTTTGTATGTAGTGTGTAGTGTAATGTGTGTAGTGTAGTGTTATTTATTATGTGTAGTGTTGTGTTATATATATTATGTAGTTTAGTGTAGTGTATTGTATGTAGTGTTTTGTATATATTGTAGTGTTGTATATTATGTGTAGTGTATTGTGTGTGGTGTAGTGTGCGTAGTGTATTGTAGTGTTGTGTATTGTGTGTAATATATTTTAGTGTAGTATAGTATATTGTGTGAAGTGTATTATATGTGTTATGTATTGTTGTGTATTTAGTGTGTAGTGTGTGTTGCGTATTATTATGTGGTAGTGTGTAGTGTATTGTGTGTAGTTTAGTATTGTATAGTTTAGTATAGTGTATTGTGTCCTCTAGAGTAGTGTATTGTATGTGTGTTGTGTATTGTTGTGTGTGTAGTGTGTAGTGTATTGTGTGTGTATATATTGTTATGTGTGTAGTATATAGTATATTGTGTGTAGTGTAGTGTATTGTAGTATAGTGTATTGTAGTGTAGTATATTGTGTGTAGTGTATTGTAGTGTATTATGTGTAGTGTAGTGTATGTGTAGTGTAGTGTATTGTGTGTAGTGTATTTTGTGCATTGTAGTGTATTGTATAGTGTAGTGTAGTGTGTGTAGTGTATTGTGTGTAGTATATTGTGAGTAGTGCAATGTATTGTAGTGTAGTGTATTGTGTGTGTGTGTAGTGTGTGTGTAGTATAGTATATTGTGTGTAGTATAGTGTAGTATATTATGTGTAGTGTAGTATAGTATATGTATAGTGTAGTGTTGTGTATTGTGTAGTGTAGTTGTGTATTGTTATGTGTTTAGTGTGTGTATTGTGTGTAGTGTGTGTGTATTGTTATGTATAGTGGTATTGTGTAGTGTAGTGTAGTGTAGTGCATTGTGTGTAGTGTTTTGTGTGTGTGTTGTGTGTGTAGTGTGTTGTGTATTGTGGATAGCGTAGTGTATTATGTGTAGTGTATAGTATTGTATATTATGTGTTATGTACTATATTGTATATAGTGTAATGTTGTGTACTATGTATAATGTAGTGTAGTGTATTGTGTGTATTGCATTATAGTGTTATGAATATTTGTTGTTGTGTATTGTGTAGTGTAGTATGTAGTGTAGTGTATTGTGTAGTGTAGTATTTTTGTGAAGTGTGTGTAGTAGTGTAGTGTGTGTATGTGTGTAGTGTGTATGTGTATGGTGTTGTATAGTGTGTATGTGTGTAGTGTGTAGTTAGTGATTGTGAGTGTGTATGTGTAGTAGTGTGTAGTATATATGAGTGTGTGTATGTGTGTAGTGTGTTAGTGTGTGTATGTGTATTAGTGTGAGTGTAGTGTGTGTAGTGTAGTGTGGTATGTATAGTGTGTGTAGTGTGTGTGTGTATATGAGTGTAGTGTGTAGTGTGAGTGTATGTGTAGTGTGTGTAGTATTGGGTAGTGTATTGTGTAGTGTAGTGTATTGTAGTGTAGTGTATTGTGTGTGTGTAGTGTATTATTGTGTAGTGTATTATAGCATTGTGTAGTGTATTATGTGTGTAGTATATTATGTCTAGTGTAGTGTAGCACTACACAATACACTACACTACAATACACAACACACAATATACTACACTATAATACACTACATACAATATACTACACATAATATACACAATACACTACACACAATACACTACACATAATACACCATACAATGCACTACACTAAACTACACACAATACACAATAATACACAATACACAATAAATAATATTACACTACACACAATATACACACTACACACATAACAATACACAACACACAATACACTACACACTATATAAACAACAATACACAACACACACAATACACTACACTAAAGTACACACCATACACTACACTAAACTACACAATGTACTACACGATAATACAATACACTACACAATACACTATACACATAATAATACACCATACTATACACAATACACTACACTATACAATACACAATACACACACTACACACATAACAATACACAACACACTATACACTATACAATACACACTACACACATAACAATACACAACACACTATACATAATACACATAATAATATGCATCACACACTACACACAATACACTACACACACAACAATATGCAATACACTCACAATACATTACACTACACACAATATACACACTACACACATAACAATACACAACAAACAAAACACTACACAACAATACACAACACACACAATACACTAGACTATACAATACACCATACACTACACATTACACACACAACAATATGCTACACACTCACAATACACTACACTATACACAATATACTATACACTACACACATAACAATACACAACACACACTATACATAATACACTAAACACTACACTACACACAATACACTACACTACACAATACAATATACAAACATTACACACACAACAATATGCTACACACTCAAAATACACTACACTATACACAATACACTACACACTACACACATAACAATACACAACACACACTACACATAATACACTACACACTATACATATAATAATATACATCATACACTACACACAATACACTACACATTACACACACAATACACTACACTACACTACACACTAAACACATAACAATACACAACACTACACTACACACAATACACTACACTACAATGCACTACACTACACACAATATACTACACTACAATACACAACACATAATATACTACACTATAATACACTACATACAATATACTACACAATACACTACACATAATATACATAATACACTACATACAATACACTACACAATACACCATACAATACACTACACTAAACTACACACAATATACAACACTACACAACACACAATAAATAACATTACATTATACACAATATATACACTACACACATAACAATACACAACACACATTATACACACAACAATACACAACACACACAATACACTACACTAAAGTACACACCATACACTACACTAAACTATACAATGCACTACACTATAATACACTACACTACACACATAATAATACACTTCACTACACATAATACACTACACACTATACACTATACACATAACAATATACATCACACACTACACACAATACACTACACACTACACACACAACAATATGCAACACACTCACAATACACTACACTACACTACACAATACACTACATACACCATAATACACTACACAATGTACTACACTATAATACACTACACTACACACAACACACTACACTACACATAACACACTACACGACACAATACACTACCCACAATACACTACACACAATGCACTACACTACTATACACTACACTACACAATACACACTACACACATAACAATAGACAATATACACTACACAAAATACACTACATACTACACACAAAACAATACACAACACACAATGCACACAATACACAACACACACAACACTACATAACACACAATAAATAACATTACACTACACAATGCACTACACTTTAATACACTACACAATGCATTACACTTTAATACACTACACTACAAAATACACTACACACATAATAATACACTACACTACACACAATACACTGCACTATATAATATACTACACATAATACACTACACTATACAATACACTACACTACACAATACACCACACATAATAATACACTACACTACACATAATATACTACACACAATACACTACACATTACACTAGACACAATACACTACACACAATGCACTACACCTATACACTACACTACACAATATACACTACACACAATATACTACACACTACACACAAAACAATGCACAACACACAATACACACAATATACTACACATATAAGAATACACAACACACACTATACACAACACACAACACACAACACACTAAACACATAACTATATACAATACACTACATACTAAACACATAACAATACACAACACTACACTACACACAATACAATGCACTACACTACACATAATACACTACGCTACAATACACAACACACAATATGCTACACTATAATACACTACATATAATATACTACACACCATATACTACACATAATACACTACACATAATATACACAATACACTACACATAATACACCATATAATACACTACACTAAATTACACAATACACAACACTACATAACACACAATAAATAACATTACACTACACGCAATATACACACTATACACATAACAATATACAACACACAATACACTACACACTATACACACAACAATACACAACACACACAATACACTACACTAAAGTACACACAATACACTACACTAAACTACACAATGCACTACACTATAATACACTACACTACACAATACACTACACACATGATAATACACTACACTACACACAATACACTACACTATACAATACACAATACACATTACACACACAATATACACACTCACAATACACTACACTATACACAATACACTACACTACACACATAATAATACACAACACACACTATACATAATACACTACACACTATACACATAACAATACACAACACACACTACACATAATACACTACACACTATACACATAACAACATACATCACACACTACACACAAATGAGAACCAAACCGCGCTAAGCCAGGTAGAGCCTAACCGAGCTAAACTGAACCCACCCGAACCGAATCGAATTGGGCCAAACCGAACCGAATCGAGCTGAGCTGAGCTGAACTGAACCAAATTGAATCGAGCCGAGCCAAGTAGAAATGAACCAAACCAAATAAAACCAAATCCAATCGTATTAAATCGAATCAGGCTGAGCCCAGTCGAGTCGATCCGACCATACCGAACTAAATCGAGCTAAGTCAAATCGAGCCAAACTCAAACTGAATCGAATTGAACTGACCCTACTCAGTCGAACTGAACAAATCAAGCTGAACCGAACCGTACCGAACCGATTCGAGCAGAGATGAGTCAAGCCAGACCTGAACCAAATCGAACCATATGGAATCGAATCTTACCGAGCTGAGCTGAATAGAAGCGAACCGAATTGAATTGAACCATATCGATCCGAATAGAGCTGAGCCGAGCGGAGCCGAGTCGAGTAGAATCAAACCAAATCGAGTCGACCCGAGCCAAGTAGAACTAAACCGAGCCGAACTACACCAAACTGAGCCAAACCTAACCAAACTGTGTCAAGCTGAGTCAAACCGAATCAAACTGAACAGAGCCAAACCGAACCAAATCGAACTAGACCTAAACTAAATCGAACCGACCTGACCCGTCCCGAATAAACTGAACTGAGTTGAGCCGAGCCGAGCCGAGCCGAGTAGAACTCAACAAAATTGAGCCTATCCGAGCCAAGTAGAATCGAACCAAACGGAACCATACCGAACCATATCGAGTTGAGCCGAGGTGAGCGGACCAATCGAATCAATCGAATCGACCACCCGATCAAACTAAATCGAACCGAACCGCATCAATCGAGCGAGCCGAGCTAGACTTAAACTGAACCGAATCGTACCGAACCAAACTTATCGAGCCGAGTTGAATAGAACCAAACGGAATTGAACCGTATCGATCCGAATAGAGTCGAGCTGAGCTAGACTCGAACCGAACCAAACCGAATTGACCAGACTCGAATTGTGTGTAGTGTATTGTGAGTAGTCTAGTGTTGTGTATAGTGTGTAGTGTAGTATAGTGTAATATATGTAATATATTGTAGTGTATTGTATTGTGTGTAGTGTAGTGTTATTTATTGTGTGTACTGTAGTGTCATGGTTTGTGTGTAGTAGTGTTGTGTATTATGTGTAGTTTAGTGTAGTGTATTGAATGTAGTGTATTATATGTTGTGTAGTATTGTATATTATGTGTAGTATATTTTTTTGTAGTGTGGTGTATTGTGTGTAGTGTATTATAGGGTAGTATATTGTGTAGTGTATTATAGAGTATTGTATTGTGTAGTGTATTAGAGTGTCGTGTAGTGTAGTATAGTGTAGTGTGTGTATAGTATAGTATATTGTGTAGTATATTCTATATAGTGTAGTGTATTCTATGTAGTATAGTATAGTGTATTGTGTGTAGTATATTATATAGTATATTGTGTGTAGTGTAGTGTATTATGTGTAGTATATTGTGTAGTGTAGTATATTATGTGTGTGTTGGGCATTGTTGTGAGTGTTGTGCATTATGTTGTATATTGTTATGTGCAGTATAGTATATTATGTGTAGTGTAGTATATTGTGTGTAGTGTAGTATATTGTGTGTGTATTGTGCATTGTTGTGTGTGTGCATTATTGTGTGTTGTGTATTGTTATGTGTAGTATATTGTATATAGTTTAGTGTAGTGTATTGTATGTAATGTAGTGTTGTATATTATGTGTAGTATAGTGTATTGTGTGTAGTGTATTGTAGTGTAGTGTATTGTGGGTAGTGTAATGTATTGTGTATAGTATATTATGTATAGTGTAGTGTAGTGTATTGTAATGTAGTGTATTATGTATAGTGTGTTGTAGTATAGTATAATGTGTATAGCGTAGTATATTGTAGTGTATTGTGTAGGGTAGTGTAGTGTGTAGTATATTGTGTGTAGTGTAGTGTAGTGTGTGTAGTGTATTATTTTAGTATAGTGTTGTAGTATAGTATTGTGTATTATGTGTAATGTAGTATATTGTGTATATTGTAGTGTTATGTATTATGTATAGTGTATTGTGTGTATTGCATTGTAGTGTAGTTTTATGTATTATTTGTAATGTATTGTGTATAGTATAGTAGACACTATACTTGGCTTCACTATACTTGGCTTGGCTAGGGTAGGCTTTGCTTGGCTTGGCTTAGCTAGGATTGGCTTGGCATGGCTAGGCTACGCTAAAAAGGCTTGGCTTAGCATGGCTAGGGTTAGTCTATCGAACTTTACCGAACCCCACCGAATCGCTCCGAACCTAACTGCATCGCACCGAACCGAACCGAATCGAATCGCCTTGCACTGCATCACACCAAACTACATCAAATCAAATCAAAATGAACAGAACCTTATCGAATCGAACCCAACCCCACCAAACCCAACCTAAATAAACTGAACTCCACCAAACTCCATCGAACCGAATTGAACCAAACCAAACCCCAATGAATCGAACCCCACCGACCCAGATCGAGCTGAACCCAACAGAATCGAAGCATTCCGAACCCAAGTGAACACCATCGAACATAACCAAACCAAACCGAACCCCAACGAACCGAACCCCACTGACCCAAACCAAGCCAAACCCAAACGACTTAAACCATGCCGAATCGAACAAACCCCATCGAACAGAATCGAACCGAACCCCATCGAACCAAATGCCACCGAAATGAACCCCATCGAACCAAACCGAACTTAATCAAACCGAACCCCACCGACCCGAACCAAGCTGAATCCAATCGAATCGAACTATTCTGAACCAAAGCGAACCCTATCGAACAGAATCGAATCGAACCCCATCAAACTGAATCGAACCGAATGCCATCGAAATGAACCCCATTGAATCGAACCGGATCGAACCTAACCGCATCGTAATAAACCAAATCAAACCACACCACACCGTATCAAATCAAACCGAACCGAACCAAACCCCACTAAACTAAACCCTCTGAACCAACCTAACAATCGAACTCGATCAACCAAACCAACCCTTCAACCCAACCGAACTAAACAGAACCATATCGATCAGAACCGAATCCACCAAATTAAACCATTCCGAACCAAACCACACCCCATCGAACCGAATCGAACCCTACCAAATCGAACTGAACTGAACTGAATCAAATTGAACAAAATCGAACCCCACTATACCGAACTGAATTGAACGAAACTGAACTGAACTCCACTAAACCAAACCTATTGAACTAAACTGAACCCTATTAAATCGAACCGAAATAAATCGAACAAAATAGAACCCCACCTTATCGAAGCGAATTGAACGAAATCAAATCGAACTTCACCGAATCGAATCATACCGAGCCAAGCCAAGCCAAGCCTAGCCAAGCCTAGCCATGCCAAGCCAAGACAAGCCTAGCCTAACCAAGCCAAGCCTATCTAAGCTAAGTCTAGCCTAGCCAAACTTAGCTTAGCCTATGGACAAAGTTGTAGAGAAACACCTTTGGCATCTCCGGTAATTCCTTATAAGGCTAAGCTAGGCTTGCCTTTGTAATACTTAACTTGGCTAGGGTAGGCTTAGCTTGGCTTAGCTAGGAATGACTTGGCTTGGCTTGGCTAGGTTAGGCTAGGCTAGGCTTGGCTTGGCTTTGCTTACTCTATCGAACTTTACCGAACCCCACCGAATCACTCTAAACCTAATCGCATCGCACCGAACCGAACCGAATCGAATTGCCCCGCACCGCATCGTACCAAACAACATCGAACCTAACCGCACTGTAATAAACCAAATCAAATCACACCACACCGCATAAACCGAATCGAACCGAACCTAACCGAATCGAACCGAACCAAACCGAATCTTGTCGAACCAAACCAAACAGAAGCTCATCGATCCAGACCGAACCCACCAAATCAAACCATTATGAACCAAACTGAACCTCATCGACCCGAATCGAACCCTATTGTACTGAACTGAACTGAATCAAACTGAACGAAATCGAACCCCACCTTACCGAACCGAATTGAACGAAACTGAATCGAACTCCACTGAACCAAACAACTGAACTGATCCCCATCAAATCAAACCGAATAAAATCGAATCCCGCCTTACATAAGCAAATTGAGTGGAACCAAACCAAACTTCACCGAATCAAATCCTATCAAATCGAATCGAAACCCAATGAATCGAACCAAACGGAACCGAATCGAGCCCCCCTTATCGAACTGAATTGAGCGGAAATGAACCTAGCCAAGCCAAGCCAAGCCTAGCCAAGCCAAGCCAAGCCTAGCCAAGCCAATCCTAGCCTAGCCAAGCGAAGCCAAGCCTATCCAAGCTAAGTCTAGCCAAGCTTAGCTTAGCCTATAGACAAAGTTGTAGAGGAATACCTTTGGCCTCTCTAGTAATTCCTTACAAAGCTAGGCTAGGCTTGGCTAGGTTAGGCTTGGCTAGGCTAGGCTTGACTTGGCTTGGCTTAGCTTGGCTAGGGATGGTTTGGCTTGGCTTTGCTTGGCTTAGTTGGTTGGGTCCAGGTTTGGATCGATTCGATAGGGTTTAGCCTAGCCAAGCCTAGCCTATCAAAACCAAGCCAAGCTAAGCCTAGCCATGCCAAGCCTAGCCAAGCCAAGCCAAGCCAAGCCTAGCCAAGCCATGCCATGCAAAGCAAAGTCAAGCCAAGCCAAGCCAAGCCCTAGCCTGTCAGCCAAGCCAAGGTCAAGCCAAGCCTATCCAAGCTAAGTCTAGCAAAACCTAGCCTAGCCAAACTTAGCTTAGCCTATAGACAAAGTTGTAGAGGAACACCTTTGGCCTCTCTGGTAATTCCTTATAAGGCTAGGCTAGGCTTGGCTTAGATACACTTAGCTTGGCTAAGGTAGGCTTGGCTTGGCTTAGCTAGGCTTGGCTTGGCTTGGCTTGGCTAGGCTCGGCTTGGCTTGGCTAGGTTAGGCTTGGCTTGGCTAGGCTAGTCTAGGCTAGGCTAGGCTTGCTTGGCTTGGCTTAGCTTAGCTTGGCTAGGCTTGGTTTGGCTTGACTTTGCTTGGCTAGGCTTGACTGTGCTTACCCTACTGAACTTTGTCGAACCGCACTGAATCGCATCGAACTTAAACGCATCGCACTGAAACGAACCGAATCGAATCGCCCCGCAGCGCATCGCACCAAACTGCATCGAATCGAATCGAAATGAATAGAACTCTATCGAATCAGCTTAGCTACACTTAGCTTGGCTAGGGTAGACATGGCTTGGCTTAGCTAGGCTTGACTTGGCTTGGCTTTGTTAGGCTTGGCTTGGCTTGGCTTGTCTAGTCTTGGCTTGGCTAGGCTAGGCTTTGGCATGACTAGACTTGGCTTGGCTAGGCTAGGCTAAGGTTGGCTTGGCTTGGCTTGGCTTGGCTAGGCTTGGCTTGGCTTAGCTTGGCTAGGCTTGGTTAGGCTTGGCTTTGCTTGGCTAGGCTTGGCTTAGCTTTGCTTACCTTACCGAACTTTACCGAACCTCACAATATCGCACTAAACCTAAACGCATCGCACCGAACCAAACCGAGTCGAATCGCCCCGCACTGCATGGCACCAAACTACATCGAATCGAACCAAAATCAATAGAACTCTATCAAATCGAACCCAACCCCACTAAACCCAATCGAAACAAATCGAACTCCACCAAACTCCATCAAATCGAGCTAAACCGAATCGAGTGGAACCGAGTCGAACTAAGCCGAACCGAACTTAGTCGAGTCGAACTAACCCTAATGAATCAAATCGAATCGAACACTACCAAACCTAACTGAACCGAATCAAACCGAATGAATCGAACCTCACCTTACTGAACCGAACCAAATCGAGTAAAAGGGAGCCAAACTCCACCGAACTGAACCAAACCCCATCGAATCAAACTGAACTAAACTGAATTGAATTGAATTGAATGGAACCGAACTGAGCCCCCCTACCGAACCAAACTAAACCCAATGAACTGAACAAAGCCCCACCGAATCGAATCGAACCCAACTGAACCAAAGCTCACCAAATCGAATCGAACTGCACCAAACCGAACCGAACCAAACCAAACCCCATCGAACCCAACCAAACCCAATTGAACCCCAGCGAATTAAATGGAACCGAACCGAACCCTATCAAATCGAATCGAAATGAATCAAAACCCATCGAATCAAATCGAATCGAACCGAATCAAGCCCTCCTTACCGAACCGAACCCTATCGAATCAAACCCAACCGAACCCAACCCCACCAAAACCAAACAAATCGAACTCCACCGAACCCCAACAAATCGAACCCCACCGACCAACCGAGTCGAACCATCGACCACCATTTCGAATCGAAATGAGTTCGATTATTAGATTCACTTGGTTCGGTTCGAACTCCAACCACCCCATCGAATCAAACCAAGTCGAATCAATCGAATTGAGCGAACCGAACCAATCGAACCAATCAACGAACCAAACAAAACCACCAACAAATCGAATCGAATGAACCTCACCAAATCAAATCAAACCGCATTGAATCAAACCAAATCGAACCCCCCAACCGAACCCCAATGAATTGAGAACCGAACTCCCCGAACCGAATCGAACCCCATCAAATTGAATCACCCATCGCATCAAATTGCATCGAATCAAACCGAAATCACGAATCGAATCCCACCAAACCCAATCCAACTCCACAAAACTCCATCAAATCGAGAATCGAATCGAGTAGAACCGAGTCGAACTAAGCGAACCGAATCGGTAACTCGAATCGCAACCAAACCCTATCAAGCCTAACCGAACCGAATCAAACCGAACCTCACCTTATCGAACCGAACCAAATCGAATGGGAACCGAACTCTATCGAACCAACTAAACCCCATCGAATCAAACCGAACCGAATTGAATCGAATTGAATGAAACCGAATCGAGCCCCCTCAACCAAACCGAACGAACCAACAACCCCCATCGGCGAACGAACATCACCAAATCAAATCAATCGAGCGAACCACCAACACCAAACCCCCTCAACCCAATTGCGAACCCGAACTCACCAACCGGCCCCTACCCAATCAACCCCATCAAATCGAACCGAAATGAATCGAAACCCATCGAATCAAATCAAACTGAACCGAATGGAGCCCCTCCTTATCGAACTAAACCCTATCGAATCGAACCCAACCGAACCCTAGCCTATCAAAGCCAACCCTAGCCAAGCAAAGCCAAGTCAAGATAAGCCAAGCCAAGGTAAGCCTAGCCTAGCCAAGCTAAGCCTAGAGAAGCCTAGCCTAGCTAAGCCAAGCCAAGCAAAGCAAAGCCAAGCCAAGCCTATCAAAGTCAAGCCTAGCAAAGCAAAGCAAAGCAAAGCAAAGCCAAGTCAAGCCAAGTCAAGCCAAGCCAAGCCTAATCTAACTGATCCAAGCTAATCCAAGCCGAGCCAAGCCAAGCCAAACCATGCCAAGCCAAGCCTAGCCTAGCCAAGCCAAGCCAAGCCAAGCCTAGCCAAACCAAGCCTAGTCTAGTTTGCAATGCCATCCTAACCAGAAAGGTTCAGTTCATTTTCGTTCGATCGGTAAGGGGCTCAATCTTGAGGGTTCTCGATGGAGTTCGATTTGATGGGGTTTAATCGGTGAGGGTTCGTCGATGGAGTTCGGTTCGATTTAGTTCGATGGGGTTCGTCTTCTTAACTTACTAAGGATAGTCGGTCGAATGGTTCAATTTGGGTTCGTGATCTTCGGGTCGATGGGGTTCGGAGTTCTTTGTTTAGTTTTGGGTTGGTTCGATTCGATAGGGTTTAGTTCGATAAGGAGGCTCCATTCGGTTCATTTGATTTGATTCGATGGGTTTCGATTCATTTCGATTCGATTTGATGGGGTTCGTTGAGGATCTTAAGTGGAGTTCGTTCCGTTCAATTCGTTCAATGGGTTCGATTGGGTTTAGTTGGGTTGATGGGGTTTGGTGTGGTTCATTTGGTTCGCGGTTCGATTCAATTTGATTTGATTTGGTGATGTTCGTTTGATTCATTCGGTGGGGTTTTGTTTGGTTCGTTGGGTTCGGTTTGGTTCGAGGGGGCTCGATTCGTTTCATTCAATTCGATTCAATTCGGTTTAGTTCGGTTTGATTCGATGGGGTTTAGTTGGGTTCGATAGAGTTGTTCCCTTTCATTCGATTTGGTTCGGTTCGATAAGGTGAGGTTCGGTTTGATTCTGGTTAGGCTTGGTAGGGTTTGGTTCGGTTCGTCGATTCGTTAGGGTCGATTCTCCGCTCGTTCGGCTTAGTTCGACTCGCTACTCGATTCGATTCTCGATTTGATGGAGTTTTGTGGAGTTCAGTTTGTTTTGATTTGGTGGGTTGGGTTGATTCGAAGAGTTCTTGATTTCGGTTTGATTCGATGCAATTTGGTGCGATGCAGTGCGGGGTGATTCAATTTGATGGGGTTCGATTCGGTAGGATTAGGTTCGGTGGAGTTCGGTTCAGTTCCGTTCAATTCACTGGGGTTTGGTTGGGTTCGGTGGGGTTTGGTTCGATTTGGTTTGATTCAGTACGATTTGATTTGATTTGGTGAGGTTCGGTTCAGTTCGATTCGGTGGGGTTCAGTTCGGTGGGGTTTTGTTTGGTTCATTG
Organism: Ensete glaucum; assembly: GCA_021527575.1. Taxonomy (NCBI): domain Eukaryota; kingdom Viridiplantae; phylum Streptophyta; class Magnoliopsida; order Zingiberales; family Musaceae; genus Ensete; species Ensete glaucum. Next base: position 34,519,198 of record CM038554.1, read on the forward strand.
GGTTCAGTTTGGTTCGATTCGGTAGGGGGGCTCGGTTCGGTTCTGTTCAATTCGATTCAGTTCGATTTACTTCGGTTTGATTCGATGGGTTTGGTTCGGTTCGGTGGAGTTCGAACCGAACCGAAACCAAGTGAATCTAACTAAACCGAATGAAACCGAACCGTACCCCACCTTACTGAAACCAATCAAACCGAACCGAATCACACCGAACCGAATCGAACCCCACCGAACCGAACCGAATCCCATCGAACCCCACTGAATTGAACCGAACCGAACCCCACTGGACCGAACCGAAACCCGAATTGAACCCCGAACAGGATCCTACATTGGCCATTGATCTCACTGAAGCAGTTGTTTGATGCAATCACCATGGATATTAGCAACATAACACCAATCTATTTGCTAGAGGATAGATGATAGTGAAAGGTAGCATTGACCTCCCATTTCAATATTCTTTCTTCTCCTTTATCCATTGTTGTAACTACCAAAATCAACTAGTACTTGTTTATTCGGTTCGATTTGGTATGATGCGTTTAGGTCCGGTGCAATTCAGTGGGCTTCGATAAAGTTCGATAGGGTAAGCAATACAAACCCAAGCAAAGCTAAGCCAAATCAAGCCAAGCCAAGCCTAACCTAGCCAATCTAAGCCAAGCCTAGCTAAGCCAAGCCTAGCCAAGCCAAGCCAAGCAAAGCCAAGCCTACCCTAGCCAAGTTAAGTGTAGCTAAGCCAAGCCTAGCCAATCCTTAACTTTGTCCTGCTAGCCAATCCTTGTCTATTGGCTAAACTAAGCTTGGTAAGGCTAGGCTTGGCTAGACTTAACTTGGATAGGCTCGACTTGGCTAGGCTAGGCTTGGCTTGGCTAGGCTAGGCTTGGCTTGGCTTAGCTTGGCTCGGCTAGGCTAGGCTTGGCTTGGCTTTGCTTTCCATGGCTTGGCTTGGCTAGCCTAGGCTTGGCTTGGCTTCACTGGGCTAGGTTTGGGTTGGCTTGGCTTTGCTTTGCTTGGCTTGGTTTGTCTAAGCTAGGCTTCGCTTGGCTTAGCTTAGCTAGGCTAGGCTAGGCTATGCTTAGCTTGGTTTGGCTTATCTTGGCTTAGCTAGGCTTGGTTTTGATAGGCTAGGCTAAACCCTACCGAACCCAACCCCATCGAACTGAGCCAAGCCAAGCCAAGCCAAGCCATCAGCCTAGCCAACCCAAGCCAACCCAAGCCTAGCTAAGCCAAGCCTAACGTAGCCAAACCTACCCAAGCTAAGCCTAGCCAAGCCAAGCCAACTCAAGCCTAGCTAAGCCAAGCCTAACATAGCCAAACCTAGTCAAGCTAAGCCTAGCCAATCCAAGCCAAGCCAAGTCTAGCTAAGCAAAGCCTGGCGAGCTGCCAAGCCAACCCAGCCAAGCTTAAGCCAAGCCTAGCCTAGCCTTATAAGGAATTACCAGAGAGGCCAAAGGTGTTCATGTACAACTTTGTCTATAGGCTAAGCTAAGCTTGGCTCGGCTAGGCTTGGCTCGACTTAGCTAGCATAGGCTTGGCTTTGCTTGGCTTGGCTTGGCTTGGCTAAGCTTGGCTTGGCTAGGCTTGGCTTGGCTTGGCTTGGCTAGGCTTGGCTTGGCTTTGCTTTGCTTGGCTTGGCTTGGCTAGGCTAGGCTTGGCTTGGTAGGCTAAGCTTGGCTTGGTTAGGCTTGGCTTAGCTTAGCTTGGCTCGGCTAGGCTTGGCTTGGCTTGGCTTCATTGGTGTTCAGTTCGATGGGGTTCGTTTCGATTTGGAATGGTTCGATTCGGTTGGGTTTGGCTCGGTTTGGGTCGATGGGGTTCGATTCATTGAGATTCAGTTTGGTTCGATTCGGTTCAGTGGAGTTCTATTTGTTTCGGTTGGGTTTGGTGGGGTTGGGTTCGATTGTGTTCAATTCGATATGGTTCGGTTCAGTAAGGAGGGGCTCGATTTGGTTCCGTTTGGTTTAGTTCGATGGGTTTCGATTCATTTTGGTTCGGTTCGATGGGGTTCGGTTCTGTTCAGTAGGATTCGGTTTTGTGAAGTTTGGTTCGGTTCCGTTCAATTCGCTTCGGTAAGGTGGGGTTCGATTTTGTTCGATTCGTTTTGGTTCGATTTGATGGGGTTCAATTCAGTTCAGTAGAGTTCGATTTAGTGGAGTTCGATTCAGTTTCATTCAATTCGATTCAGAAAGGTGGGGTTCGATTTTGTTCAATTTGATTCGGTTCGGTTCAGTTCGATAGGGTTTGACTCAGTTCGATCGGGTTCGGTTTGGTTCGGAATGGTTCGATTCGGTGGGATTCGGTTCGGATCGATGGGGTTCTATTTAGTTTGATTGGGTTTGAAGGGGTTCGGCTTGTTTCAGTTGGGTTCGATTCGGTTAGGTTCAGTTCGGTAGGGTTCAGTTTAGTGGGGTTTGGTTCGGTTTGATTTAATGCGGTGTAGTGTGGTTCGATTCAATTTATTATAGTGTAGTTAGGTTCGATGCGGTTTGGTTCGATGGGGTTCATTTCGATGGCGTTTGGTTCGATTCGGTTCGATGGGGTTTGGTTCAGTTCTTAACTTACTAAGAATAGTAATATGCAAGATTAGATAATAGTACCTCACATCTAGCTATATTCAATGGGGTTCACTTCAGTTCAGAATGGTTTGATTCGGTTGGGTTCGACTCGGTTGGGTGGGGGTTGGGGTTTGTTGGAGTTCGATTTGGTTAGTTTTGGTGGGTTGTTGGTTGGGTTTGATTCGATAGGGTTCGGTTCGGTAAGGAGGGGCTTGATTCGGTTCAGTTCGATTTGATTTGATGGGTTTCGATTCATTTCGATTCGATTTGATGGGGTTCGGTTCGACAGGATTCGGTTCGGTGGAGTTCGGTTCGGTTCCATTTAATTCGCTGGGGTAAACCCAACCAAATCAAACCCAACTGAATCCCACCGAACCTAACTGAATCAAACTGAACCCCATCAAATTGAACCCAATCGAATCGAATCGTTCCGAACCAAACTGAACCCAATAGAACCGAATTGAACTGAACCAATCCAAGCCAAGCCTAGCCAAACCAAACCAAAATGAATAAAACCCCACCGAATCGAATCTCACCGAACTGAATCAAACCCCAATGAACTCCATCGAATCGAACCGTACCGAACCTCACTGAATTAAACCGAATCTAATTGAAACGAACCCCACCAAACCGAACCCTATCCGATAGAATCGAACCATATCGGACATAATTGAATTAGATTGAACCGAGCCAACTAAACCGAACCGAACCCCTCCAAATCGAACCGAACACTACCTAATCGAACCTAACTAAACCGAACTAAACCCTAATGAATAGGACCAAACGAAACCAATGAACCACATTGAACCAAACACCACCGAGCTGAACCACACCGAATCAAACTGAACCCCGCGCAATTAAACCAAATGGAACTGAATTGAACCCCACTTAACCGAACCGAATCGTACCGAATCCAACCAACCTGAATCGAACTGAAATGAACCAAATCCCACCGAACCGAACTTAAATGAACTAAGCAAAGCCAAGCCTAGCCTAGCCAAGCCTAGCCTAGCCTAGCCAAGTAAAGCATAACCAAGCCAAGCCTAGCATAGCCAAGCTAAGTGTAACCAAGTCAAGCCAATCTTAGCCTAGCCTTATAAGGAATTACTAGAGAAGCCAAAGGTGTTCCTCTATAATTTTGCTTATATGCTCGGTTAAGCTTGGCTAGGCTAGGCTAAACCCCACCGAATTGAACCAACCTATACCGAACTGAACCCCATTGAACTAAACCCTACCGAACAAAACCGAACCGAACCCCATCGAAATGAGCCCCACCTAACCCCACCCAAATCAAATCGAATCGAATCAATTGAACCGAACCAAACCGAGCTAAACCAAACTATGGTTCGATTCGGTTTAGTGCGATCCATTAGGCTCAATGCAGCATGATTCAATGAGGTTCGATTCGATGGGTTTCAATTCGATTCAGATGATAGGGTTCACTTGATTCGGAATGGTACGATTTTGTTGGGTTTGGCTCGAGTGGTTGGAAATTGGTTCGGTTTGGTTTGGTTCGGTTCGGTGGAGTTCAGCCTAGCCTAGCCTATCCAAGCAAAGTCAAGCCAAGCCAAGCTTAGCCTAGCCAAGCCAAGCCTAGCCTAGCCTAGCCAAGCCAAGCTTAGCCTAGCCAAGCCTAGCCAAGCCAACCCTAGCCAAGCCTAGCAAAGCCAAGCCAAGCCAAGCCAAGCCTAGCCAAGCCAAGCCTAGCCTAGCCAAGCCTAGCCAAGCCATAGCCTAGCCTAGCTTAGCCTAGCCAAGCCAAGCCTAGCCTAGCCAAGCGGCTAAGCCTAGCAAAGCCTTATAGATAGGCCAAGGGTTCCCCAACTTTGCTTAGACTTAGCATGCTGGGCTTGGCTAGGCTAGGCTTGGCTGGCTAGCTAAACTGGCTTGGCCAGGCAAGGCTAGGTTTGGCAAGCTTTAACTTGGCTTGATAGGCTAGGCTTGGCTTGGCTTTTAGCCAGGCTTGGATTGGCTTTGTTAGATAGGCTAGGATAGGCTGGCTTTGGCCAGACTTAGCTTGGGGTTGGCTGGCTTGACTTGAGGCTAGACTTGGCTTAGCAACCAGGCTTTGGCTTGGCTTGCTTGGCCAAAATAAGCGAGCCATGCCCAGCCAAGCTAAGCCTAGCCTAGCCTAGCCTACTCAAGCCAAGCCAAGCTAAGCCTAGTCAAGCGAAGTGTAGATAAGCCTAGCCTAACCACGCCAATCCAAGCCAAGCCTAGCCAAGCCTAGCTAAGCCAAGCCTAGCTTAGCCAAGTCAAATCTAGCCTAGCCTAGTCAAGCCAAGCCTAGCCTAGCCTAGCCTATCCTAGCAAAGCCAAGCTAAGTTAAGCCAAGCCAAACCTAGCCTTGCCTAGCCAAGCTTAGCCAAGCCAAACCAAGCCAAGCCTAGCCTAGCTAAGCCAAGCCAAGCCTAGCCAACCCAAGCCTAGCAATGCTAAGTCTATAAGCAAAGTTGTAGGGGAACACCTTTGGCCTATCTATAAGGCTATGCTAGGCTTAGCTACACTTATAGCTTGGCTCCGCTAGGCTAGGCTATGCTTGGCTTGGCAGCTGCTAGCTTGGCTTTGGCCAGCTTGGCTTGGCTTCATTCGCTTGGCTTTTGGCTGGCTTTGACTAGAAGGCTAGCAGGCTAAGCTTGACTTGACTTTGCTTGAATAGGCTCTTGAACTCCACCGAACCGAACCAAACCGAACCACAACGAATCAATTCCACGAACCGACTCGAGCCAAACCCAACAAAATCGATACTGAATCACACTTAGCTTGACTAGATGGCTGGAGCTCGCTTGGCTTGAATAGGCCAGGCTAGGGCTGGCTACGCTTAGAAGTGTAGATAAGTCAGCTAACCACGCCAATCCAGCCTAGCCAGCTGCTGCCAGCTGCTGCTTGCCCAAGCTAGCCCAGCCAAGCCCAGCTGCCAACCCCAGCCTAGCCAAGCTGTTGCCGCCAAGCCCAGCCAAGTCAAGCTAGCCGCTTGCCCAGCCTGCTGCCAGCCAGGCCAGCCAAGCCAAGCCGCCAAGCCAAGCTTGCCGCTTAGCCAAGCCGCTTAGCCCAGCCAAGCCAGCCGAACCTAGCCTAGCAAAGCCAAGCTGCCAAGAGCCGCCCAGCCAAGCCGCCGCTAACCACGACAATCCAAGCCAAGCCAAGCTTAGCCAAGTCAAATCTAGCCTAGCCTAGTCAAGCTAAGCCTACCCTAGCCTATCCTAGCAAAGCCAAGCTAAGTTAAGCCAAGCCAAACCTAGCCTTGCCTAGCCAAGCCAAGCCAAGCTTAGCCAAGCCAAGCCTAGCCTAGCTAAGCGAAGCCAAGCCTAGCCAACCCAAGCCTAGCAATGCTAAGTCTATAAGCAAAGTTGTAGGGGAACACCTTTGGCCTATCTATAAGGCTATGCTAGGCTTAGCTACACTTAGCTTGGCTAGGCTAAGCTAGGCTAGGCTTGGCTTGGCTAGGCTTGACTTGGCTAGGCTAGGCTTGGCTTGGCTAAGCTTGACTTGGCTTAACTTGGCTTGACTTTGCTTGAATAGGCTCGGCTAGGCTGAACTCCACCGAACCGCAACGAACTGAATTCCACTGAACCGACTCGAGCCAAACCCAACAAAATCGTACAATTCTGAATCTACACTTAGCTTGACTAGGCTTAGCATGGCTTGGCTTAGCTTGACTAAGCTTAGGCATGGCCACGCTTAGTCAAGCCAAGTGTAGATAAGTCTAGCCAACCACGCCAACCAAGCCTAGCCTAGCCAGCTGCCAAGCTGCTAAGCCAGCTAGCCAAGCCTAGCCAAGCCAACCCTAGCCAAGGCCAGCCAAGCTTCGCCAAGCCTAGCCTAGCCAAGCCAAGCCAAGCCTAGCCAAGCTTAGCCAAGCCAAGCCTAGCCAAGCCTAGCAAAGCCAAGCCAAGCCTAGCCTAACCACGCCAATCCAAGCCAAGCCTAGCCAAGCTAGCTAAGCCAAGCCAAGCTTAGCCAAGTCAAATCTAGCTGCCGCCAAGCCACCTAGCCTATCCCAGCAAAGCCGTTAAGCCAAGCCAAACCCAGCCTTGCCAAGCCAAGCCAAGCTTTGCCAAGCCAAACCAAGCCAAGCCTAGCCTAGCTAAGCCAAGCCAAGCCTAGCCAACTCAAGCCTAGCAATGCTAAGTCCATAAGCAAAGTTGTAGGGGAACACCTTTGGCCTATCTATAAGGCTATGTTAGGCTTAGTTGGTTACTAGCTTGGCTTAGGCTAGGCTTGCTGGCTAGCTCAGCTGCCAAGCCAATCCAAGCCAAGCCAGCTGTTCAGCCAAGGCGCTTAGCTGTCAAATCTAGCCAGCTGCTGCCAAGCCTGGCTGCTGCCAGCCGCTGCCGCCGCCGCTACCTAAGCCGCCAAGCCAAGCCAGCCAGCTGCCGCCAAGCCAGCTGCCAAGCTGCGCCAAGCCAAAGCTGCTGCTGCCAAGCCAAGCCAAGCCAAGCCTAGCCTAACCACGCCAATCCAAGCCAAGCCTAGCTAAGCCAAGCCAAGCTTAGCCAAGTCAAATCTAGCCTAGCCTAGTCAAGCTAAGCCTACCCTAGCCTATCCTAGCAAAGCCAAGCTAAGTTAAGCCAAGCCAAACCTAGCCTTGCCTAGCCAAGCCAAGCCAAGCTTAGCCAAGCCAAACCAAGCCAAGCCTAGCCTAGCTAAGCCAAGCCTAGCCAACCCAAGCCTAGCAATGCTAAGTCTATAAGCAAAGTTGTAGGGGAACACCTTTGGCCTATCTATAAGGCTATGCTAGGCTTAGCTACACTTAGCTTGGCTAGGCTTGGCTTGGCTTGGCTAGGCTAGGCTAGGCTTGGCTAGGCTTGGCTTGGCTAGGCTTGGCTAGGCTTGGCTTGACTTGGCTAGGCTAGGCTTGGCTTGGCTAAGCTTGACTTGGCTTAACTTGGCTTGACTTTGCTTGAATAGGCTCGGCTAGGCTGAACTCCACCGAACCGAACCAAACCGAACCGCAACGAACTGAATTCCACTGAACCGACTCGAGCCAAACCCAACAAAATCGTACAATTCTGAATCTACACTTAGCTTGACTAGGCTTAGCATGGCTTGGCTTAGCTTGGCTTGGCTTGACTAGGCTAGGCTAGGCTAGGCATGGCTACGCTTAGTCAAGCTAAGTGTAGATAAGTCTAGCCTAACCACGCCAATCCAAGCCTAGCCTAGCCTAGCTCATGCCAAGCCAAGCTTAGCCCAGCCAAGGCCAACCCCAGCCAAGCCTAGCAAAGCTGCCAAGCCAAGCCCAGCTCCAAGCAGCTTGCCAAGCTGCCAAGCCCAGCCAAGCTGCTCGGCCAGCTGCCAAGCAGCCCAGCCTGCCCAGCGCCTGCCAAGCCCAGCTGCTCTGCCCAGCAAGCCGCAGCCCAGCCAAGCCTCAAGCCAGCCAGCAAAGCCAAGCCAGCCAGCTGCTGCCCAGAGCTGCCAGCTGCAGCAGCTGCCAAGCCAAGCTTAGCTCAGCCAGCCAACCCCAGCCAAGCCGCTGCCAAGCCAGCTGCTGCCAAGCTGCTTTATCCAAGCCAAGCCCAGCTGCCAAGCCCAGCCAACCCTAGCAAAGCCAAGCCCAGCCTAACCACGCCAATCCAAGCCAAGCCCATAAGCTGTTGCTTAGCCAAGTCAAATCTAGCCTAGTCAAGCCTCACCCTAACCTATCCTAGCAAAGCCAAGCTTGTTAAGCCAAACCTAGCCTTGCTCAGCTGCCAAGCTTAGCTGCCAAGCCAAGCCAGCTTGCCCAGCCAAGCGCCAGCCAACCCAAGCCCAGCAATGCTAAGTCTATACAAAGTTGTAGGGGAACACCTTTGGCCTATCTATAAGGCTACGCTTAGCCACACTTAGCTTGGCTAGGCTAGGCCAGACTCTTAGCTAGGCTTCTTGGCCAGCTGGCTGGCTTGGCTAGGCTGGCTAGGCCAGTTGGCTCACTGGCTTAGCTAGGCTTAGCTTGGCTTGGCTTGGCTTTGGCTAGGCTGGCCAGGCCAGCTTGGCTTAGGCCTGGCCTGGCTCTGGCCTGGCTCACAGGCTCTAGGCTCATTTGGCTAGGCACCAGGCTGGCTGGGCTTAGCTGACCTCACTTGGCTTGGCTTGGCTCTACAGCTTGGCTAGGCTTATAGACTTAGCATTGCTAGGCTTGGGTTCGATTCGGTTTAGTGCGATGCGGTTAGGCTCATGCGATGATTCAATGGGGTTCATTCGATGGGTTTCAATTCCAAGACGATAGGGTTCACTGATTGAATGGTACAATTTTATTGGGTTTGGCTCGAGTCCATTCGGTGGAAATCGGTTCGTTAGGGTTTTGGTTTGGTCTGTGGAGTTCACCTAGCCTAGCCAATCCAAGCAAAGTCAAGGCAAGTTGCAAGCCAGCCTAGCCTAGCCAAGCCTAGCCTAGCCTAGCCAACCTTAGCCTAGCCAAGCCAACCCTAGCAAAGCCAAGCCAAGCCCAGCTGCCAAGCTTAGCCAAGCCAAGCCAAGCCAAGACAAGCCTAGCTAAGCCAAACCAAGCTTAGCCCAGCCAAGCCCAGCTCAGCCAAGCCAGCTGTGCCAGCTGCCAGCCCAGCCCAGCTGCTGCCAAGCTTAGCTGCTGCTTCAGTTAAGCCCAAGCCCAGTTGAAGCCAAGCCTGCTGTTGCTGCCCAAGCCAAGCCCAGCTTAGCCAAGCTCACCCAAGCCCAAAGCGCCTGCCAAGCCTAGCTAGCCCAGCCTAGCCTAGCCCAGCCAAGCTCAGTAGCTAAGCCTAGCATAGCCTTATAGATAGGCCAAAGGTGTTCCCCTACAACTTTGCTTATAGACTTAGTATTGCTAGGCTTGGGTTGGCTAGGCTTGGCTTCGCTTAGCTAGGCTAGGCTTGGCTTGGCTAGGCAAGGCTAGGTTTGGCTTGGCTTAACTTAGCTTGGCTTTGCTACGATAGGCTAGGGTAGGCTTAGTTTGACTAGGCTAGGATTTGACCTGGCTAAGCTTGGCTTGGCTTAGCCAGGCTGGCTTGGCTTGATGTGGTAGGCTAGGCTTGGCTTGGATTGGCTTGGCTTTGCTAGGCTTGGCTAGGTTTGGCTAGGTTTGGTTAGGTTTGGCTAGGCTTGGCTAGGTTTGGTTGGTTCGGAACAGTTTGATTCGGTTTGGTATGGTGTGGTTCGGTTCTGTAGGGTTAGTAAGGTGAGGTTCTATTTCGTTCGGTATGATTTGGTTCGCTATGGTTCGGTTCGGTTCGGAACTGTTCGATTTGGTTGGGTTCGGTTCGATAGGGTTCGATTGGGTTCCGTGGGGTTCGATTCGATTTGGTTGGGTTCGGTTCGATAGGGTTCGATTAGGTTCGGTGGGGTTCGGTGGGGTTGGGTTCGGTTGGATTCGGTGGGGTTGGGTTCGATTGGATTCGGTGGGGTTAGGTTCGGTTCAGTGGGGTTCGGTTCGATTTGGTTCGGTTCGGTGCGGTGCATTGTGGTTCGGTTCGAACCGAATCAAACCTCATTGAGGCTAGCCAAGCCTAGCCAATCCATGGTGATTGCTTCTTATGACTACTTCAGTAAGATCAATAGCCATTGTAGGATCCAATTCGGGGTTCGGTTTGGTTCGGTGGGGTCAATCATTTTGGATCGGTTCAATTCGATTCGGCGGGGTTTGGATTGTTCGGTTCGGTTTGGTAGGATTTGGATCGCTTCGGCTCGATGGGGTTCAGTTCGGTGCGGTCGGTTCGGCTCGATTTGCTTCAATTTGCTTCGGTTTGGTTCGGTTCGATTTGATTCGGTGTGCTTTGGTTCGGTTCGGTGCGGTGGGGTTCGATTTTGTTCTGTCTGGTTTGGTGTGGTTCGGTTTAGTAGTGTTTGGTGGGGTTCGGTTCCGTAAGGTGGGGCTCGGTTCGGTTTAATTTAGTGGGGTTCGGTAGGGTTTGGTTCGATTCGCTTCGGTTCGATTTAATTGGGTTCGGTTTGGTCCGATAGGGTTATGTTCGGTTCGGTGGGGTTCAGTTCGATCTGGTTCGGTTCAGTAAGGTGGGGTTTGGTTTTGTTCGGTTCAATTTGGTTTAGTAAGGTGGGGTTCGGTTTTGTTCGGTTAGGTTCTTTTCAGTTTGGTTCGATGGGGTTCGATTCCGTTCGGTTAGGTTTAGTAAGGTATGGTTCGATTCGGTGGGGTTCGGTTCAGTTTAGTTCAATAGGGTTCAGTTTGGTTCGGTGGGGTTCAGTTCGATTCAGTTTGGCTTGGTTAGATTTGGTTCGGTTCTATGGGGTTCAGTTCGATAGGGTTTGGTTCGACTCGGTTCGATGGGGTTCAGTAGGGTAAAGTTCGGTTCGATAAGGTGAGGTTCGGTTTGATTTGGTTTCGTAAGGTTCGGTTCGGTTCGATTCGGTTCGACTCGGTTTGGTTCCATTCAATTCGATTCAGTTCGGTTTAGTTCGGTTTGATTCGATGGGGTTTGGTTCGGTTCAGTGGAGTTATGTTCCCTTTCATTCGATTTAGTTCGGTTCGATAAGGTGAGGTTCGATTTCATTCGGTTTAATTAGGTTCGGTAGGGTTTAGTTTGGTTCGGTGGGGTTCAGTTCGGTTCAGATCGATTCAGTTTGGCTTGGTTAGATTTGGTTCGGTTCGATAGGGTTTGCTTCGACTCGGTTCGATGGGGTTCGATAGGGTTCGGTTCGGTACGATTCGGTTCGGTTCGGTTCGGCTCGGCTCGGCTCGGCTCTGCTCTGCTCGGCTCGGTTCGGTTCCATTCAATTTGATTCAGTTCGGTTTGATTCGATGGGGTTTGGTTCGGTTCAGTGGAGTTCTGTTCCCTTTCATTCGATTTAGTTCGGTTCGATAAGGTGAGGTTCGATTTCATTCGGTTTAATTAGGTTCAGTTAGGTTCGGTAGGGTTTAGTTTGGTTCGGTGGGGTTCAGTTCGGTTCATATCGATTCAGTTTGGCTTGGTTAGATTTGGTTCGGTTCTATGGGGTTCGGTTCGATAGGGTTTGCTTCGACTCGGTTCGATGGGGTTCAGTAGGGTAAAGTTCGGTTCGATAAGGTGAGGTTCGGTTCGGTTCGGTTCGGCTCGGCTCGGCTCGGCTCGGCTCGGCATGGCATAGTCCCATTTTTCATACAATTCAGGCTTTTTTTACCAACATGTTCTATTATTTTCTCTTTTGTCTTTTAACAAATGCTTTGAGATGAATTGTTATCAACTTATTTTTCTTTCTAGATGTCAGACAAGTAGGCAAGTTCCAACATAGAAACGAGTCAACCAAAAAAGGGAGCTGCTTGGTTCGTTCGGAACAGTTCGATTCGGTTTGGTTCGGTTCGGTATGGTGGGGTTCGGTTTCTTTGGGGTTTGGTTTGTTTTGTTCGGAACAGTTTGATTCGGTTTGGTTTGGTTCGGTATGGTGTGGTTCGGTTCTGTGGGGTTCAGTTCGATAGGTTTCGGTTCAGTTCAGTGGGGCTTGGTTTAATTCCGTTAAGTGGGGTTCGATTTTGTTCGGTCTGGTTCAATGGGGTTCGGTTTGGTTCGGTTCGGTTCGGTTCGATTCGGTTTGGTTTGGTTCGGTTTGGTTCGGTTCGATTCGGTTTGGTTCGGTTCGGCTCGGCTCGGCTCGGCTCGGCTCGGCTTGGCATGGCATAGTCCCATTTTTCATACAATTCAGGCTTTTTTTACCAACATGTTCTTTTCTTTTCTCTTTTGTCTGTTAACGAATGCTTTGAGATGAATTGTTTTCAACTTATTTTTCTTTCTAGATGTCAGACAAGTAGGCAAGTTCCAACTTAGAAACGAGTCACAACCAAAAAAGGGAGCTGCTAACTCTATCTCCTTTATTCATCCTGCTGCTTCCATTACTGGTCCTTCTCCCATGGGATCCTTTTCTGAGATAACGAACCCTTCTTATGAACAAGCGAAGATCGATGTACCTATGGACAATCCTTTGCATTCATCAATCATAACCTCAGACTGCAATGAAGGTGTTCGAATAGATCATCGAGAGGTGGGCGAAGAGGTAAACTTTGTATCTTGTCCTCTAGTGTTTTATCAGCAGAACTTCTAATTTGGATATTCTGTTTGCTATTGTGCTGCATTAGGGAATTCCGGCTGAAACTTTCAATACTAATTTTCTTCCAAGCCAGCCCCACCTTTTTATTTAGCAATCCTCCTTGAGGTCTGCAATCAGTTAGGCTTGAATATGTAAATGCAGACAATACATTTCAGTCACAATCAGGTTTGGAGCATAAAGGTTCAAAGACAGACAGAAAACTTTTGAAAATTCTCTTATACACCAAATCATATTTTCTTAATCTAAATACTTTGACAGGTAGAAACTTTGACACAATACACAACTTACACAAACAATCGACACATAACACATACACAATACACACTACAAACAATACATTATATACACTACACACACAAACAACATATACTACATACAGTATATTACACACTACACTCAATATTACACAACATACACTACACATTACACATAATAATACACAACACACACAATACACTACACTATACACAATACAGTATACTACATAATACACTACATTATAATACACTACACTACACACAATATATTACACTACAATACATTATACTACATATAATATACTACACACTATACACTACACTACACAAAATACACTACACTATAATACATTTTTTATTAGTCTAATTTTTTAAGATAATAAAGACTTGATTGCCTTTAACATTTTTTACTTTTAACATTTTTCAAGATGATAAAGACCCATCTAATTTCGTAAGTTTAGGAAGGTAAAAAATGTTTGACTAGTCGGCCCTCAAAAGCTCCTTCATGTCGAAGCTAAATAACCTTGATTGCCTTGTACCAACCACACTTGCGAATCTTCTTTTGTTTAAGTAGTTCTCAAGCATTGCATGTCAATCTAACTCAAAATTACAATTTGCAAGAGGCTGGTGCGGAATCAAAATGCATGAACTTTTGCTGTAAATGTTCCTTATTGCTAGCTTGAGAGACATATAATTGAGTAGTGAAGAAACATGTACTCGATTACTCTTCAAAATACTCTAGCTTGATAGTGTCTGTACAGTAGAAATACAAGAGAGTTGGTTATTTATGTTTAGCCTAACTTAGTTAAATTATTGTTTTTTTTTTTTTTTTTGACTACTACATAAGCCTTGGTTTCTTCCTTGGTGAGCAAATTGACCGCATATCAATAGAGCCGCTCTACTTATAGGGATTGCAGATCGTACATTGCACCCACCCTAGACCCGATATTTATGGAAGCCTCATGCACTAAATAGAGTTTTTTTTTAATTTTACTGTCTCTTCTAGAGATCTAAGCATTAGAATTTAGTGTTACCAAAGACTGCCCTTGTACAATATTTACAAGAGGTTTCCAAATTACATGAAAATGTCAGTTGCCTCGTGATAACTCCTTTTCTGTTCCAGTGAAAATAAAAAGCATGTCAGTGTATCATTGTCTTCAGCATTTCAACTTTGATGGCATGCGCGTGTGGACAAGCATGCACACCAATCACGTGTGGACCTTTATGCCACACCCAGCATGTGTGGGTGAACACATCGCACCAAGCATGTGTTAAACCCGCGTGCCACACCCAGTGCAATCTAATCGAGCATGGGTGCTATATGGTTTGTTCTGCTACTATTGATATATAGTATTTATGATTGTTTCTCTGTATTTGCTCTGTATGTGTTGAATCATTGTTTTTTTAATATATAATTAGATTTTTCTATAAGGAGGAGACTCATGCTTTTCTTGTTCATGCTATTTCTCTGAGCCTAATAATCTCTTTGGATCACATGCTATTCTACTGTTGGAATGCTTTGCTTTGGCTTTTCTTCTGTTTTATATTACTCTCACTTTTCCATCTTTCCTTACTGTTTACCTGTCAGCCTGCAAGGTTTCCTGCAATTTCACATTGCCAACCTTTAATTTTACGTCTCATATTTAGGCATGCATTGTTGGTCTCTGTTATATTATTTTTCGTTGAGATTTTACTTGTATAGAGTATCATAATTAAAATAAAACATATCGGTCAAATCGTTTTGCCTCTGTTCATTAGAATTTGAAGGATAAATTAAAATAAGCATTTAAATAGACAATTATAATTCACATTATTCAGATAAATTATTAGTAAAAAAAATATAAGAGTCTAGTTTTCAACAATAGAAAGTTTATTCAATTTTAAGCTTGAACTTTTATTGTAGTTGAAATGATAAAAAATATAAGAAACTTTTATTTAATCTTAGCATGGTAATATTTTTTCACTTTTGCCCTCTAATTACAAGTGTCGAAGTAACACAAGGTTTCCATGTGGCATAGCTATTGACAAGTTTATAAGGTGGCGCACTTTTTTATTTAGTTAATGACACATATACTTCACCTTTTTTTTTTTCATATTTTTCTGCTCCACTACCTTAACATGAAAATTTTCACAAAACATATCCAAATTATATGATTTACAATTAGGTCCCTAGCATTAATCCTCTAATATAAAACTACTTAATATATTAAATAATTTTTATATTAAAATAATCAAAACAATTTATTATATCATTCTCTGCAGTCGCCGTCGGCTTCCTTCTGATTTAATAACAACACAGCCCTGTTTCTCGTGCTATTGCACGTAACCCCCCTCATGGCTCGTCGTCCGCCGCCGCTGCTACAGGACGTCCGCCGCCTCTTCCGCGGAGTCTCTCTCGTCGCCCTAGAGGCTGCCAACCGATCTCCCATCCTCGAAGCTGCCAGGGCGGGCGATCTGGAGGACCTCGTCTCTCGAACCCTCAAGGCCGCCCTCGTGTCCGCCACGGATCTTGCCGGGCTCACGAGAGGGAGGCCCCGTCAGATGTCCGCTCCACACTCCACCTGGGACTCCGTCGTCTACTTCTCGAACGATTATGAACCCGAGGTCACTGCTTTCCCGGGGGAATCAGCCGATCCCTCCATCTTGGAGAAGCCCTCGCCCCAATCCCAGATCAACTCACGATCCAGGCTGGTAGACGTTCATGAGGTCCCCATAGCTGCATCTACGATGACGACTCCGGAGAACCATTGCCGATCGCACGAATTGGAGGACGGTGCCACCATGGTACCCGGTGTTCTTGGCGAGAACGGTAGCATGAAAGTTCCGATCCTGTCTAGCCTGC
Organism: Ensete glaucum; assembly: GCA_021527575.1. NCBI lineage: Eukaryota > Viridiplantae > Streptophyta > Magnoliopsida > Zingiberales > Musaceae > Ensete > Ensete glaucum. The sequence continues at coordinate 34,534,833 of CM038554.1, forward strand.
CGGAGATGAATCTTGTGGGCAGCGCAGGAGCCGACGTTCCACTAAAGAGGCGGCGACCGCGCGAGAGAAGAGTCCCGTCTACTCCCTTTAGCAGGGCTCTAGGGTAGGTTATTATTTACCGATCTGATTGCTTTTACAATAGCGTTATCCTTGTTGATTCTAGAAAATTGAACCTTTCTAGTGGCACCAATACAAGGTAAAGTTAAACGAACAAAAAATAATAATGATTCTTACATATTTTGTGGCCTTCATTTGAAAAATCTCGTCCTTTTAATATCATTGCAAAATTCTTTTTTGTGCTTTCGATTAACATGTCTGCCGCCATTTACTAAGCAGTTTAAAATTCTTGACAGATAAGAATGACAGGAAACAAATTATGCATAACTTTCCATTCAGTATAAGCATGTTCGTACTGAACTCGTTTGTCAAATTTGTCATAGTCATTTATGTAGATATTTGCATATAATCGTGTAGGTTTGCTGGTCTGGGAGCTGGGCTTGCGTGGGGTACAATCCAAGAATCTGCAAAGAGGATTGTCTTTGGTATGCCCAAAATAGAAGGGAAGCAGTCTGCCCTTTCACCTTTTTTGTCTGAGAAAAATGCTGAACGTTTGGCACTTGCGCTGTGTAGAATGCGAGGGGCTGCACTTAAATTGGGCCA